>CM028908.1:9624046-10869046 GCA_016801845.1 Polydactylus sextarius
TACATGAATCAGTGAAAGTAGCCTGAAGGCCTAGTCCGTTTGTTTTGGTAATGATCTGGTTTTGACTGTGCTGTGAAGGTAAGGTTTGAACAGTTGCTCTTAAATATTTTTTTGGATTAGGATTGGAGATAAAAAAAAAAAAAAGTTTAGATACAGAGACAAGTCTCCTGCAAGCCTGGGTTACGGTTTGCCTACCTCTGAAAAGAAAACAACGATGGCATCAAAGGATGTAGGATTTCTGAGATAGTTTGATAGTTTGAGCTGGTGTTTGATTGGAGAGAGATGCCGCTCTACAGCGGATGGAATTTCCACTTTAATCGCTAATTGCAGTTTTTTGGTTGTGTTGTCTCTCATTGAAGCAGAAACAAGCTGTGCCATTGAATGCAGTGTCTTGGCTGCTCTTTTCCCTTCTACAAGGCTTGGCTGCTTTGATATGTCAGTTTTGTTTTAGTCTGCCGCCTTCGTCTTGACATGATTGGCCCCGCTCGCTCCGACCTCCTGGAAACCCCCCGGCATGCCTGCCCCAGGGTGTGTGTTCAGTCATTTATTCGGCTTCCTCTAAGACTGCCATGCCTTCATTTCCCTTCTAGTTTCCCTCCTCTTATTAAGATGCAGAAGGCAGAGCAGTGTTTGGTCTGAAAGGCTTAGTGCTGCGGGGGGGTTACTGGTGTATACAGTGGGGGTTTGGGAGGGACTGTGAGCATGGGGACTTAAATGACTTAATGTACCCTGCACAGCCCAGCCACACTCCAGCTAAGTTCTGCAGACAGCTCACAGTGCTCTGATTTCTGCCTTTTTGTGGAAGTCCATTGAAAGAAAGTCAAAATGATGCTCTGACAAAAGTGACTATAATTGGAGAGGAACAAATTATCAAGTCTTTGGTTAATGCTGATTGCTGCTTGGGTTTATGCCTGATAATCCTTATTTAGCCATCCAAAATGACTGCCTTTTTGAAACCTTTTTTATCTCGTCTGTTTTCTCCAATTAATTCTGTCTTGTGCACTGTGTTGTGTATTTTGCTCCTTTTTAAATAGGTACCTGTGATTAAACCACCAGTTTGTTATCAGTGAAATCCTCATGGTTCCTTTATAAAGTCCATGCATTAAAATTTCCAGTCCAATAATCGCTGAGGTTGTTGCTTATATACAGTGGATGTAAAATGTCTGCACATCCTTGTTAAATTGCAAGGTTGCTGTTAAGAAATGATGTTAAAAATGATAAATAATTTCAGAACCTTTTCCACCTTTAATGTGACCTAACAAACTGAAATCTTTCTGAAGTAAATACTGGAAAAATATGGGGTTGTACAAGTGACTACACCCACTTATTACTGAAGATATGGCTGTGTTCAATTAACTAATCACATTCAAACCCATGATATAAATAGTCAGTAAACACCTGCTATCAATTAAAATAACTGTAATTAACCTCAAATAAAGTTGAGCTGTTCTAGTTGGATTTTCCTGACATTTACTTAGTTACATCTTACAGAATAAAAAGCCATGCTGCTCAGAGTGGTATTCCCATAAACTGGATGTCCATCTGAAACTGAAAAGGAAAGAAGAAAGGAAATGGTCAGAGAGGATGCCAAGAGGCCTACAGTAATATTAAAGGACCTGCAAAGACTTCTAGCAAATACTGGTCGTGTACTAAATGTCACACCAATCTGGTCTATAAGGTAGGGTGATGATTCAGATGCTTTTTCTGTAAAAGAAAAACATCAACGCCCTGCTAAATTTAACAAAAACGTATATCAAATCTATCGAAAGCAAACGTGTGAAAATGTTTTGTGGTTTTGTGTTTTGTGTTTTGTGTTTTGTGGCCAGGGTAGAACTTCAGGGCAAAAGCAACCCAGCACAACAACAAAAAGAGCACCATACCTATAGTGAAGCATGGCGGTAGCAGCGTCGGGCTTGGTGGTGTTTTTTTTTTTTTCAGCTGGAAATGGAGCTTTAGTCAAAGTGAAAGAAATTATGGACAGTCTGATATGCCAGTCAATTTTGGCATGAAAACCTTAAGCTGTCTGCTTGAAAGCTGAAGATAAAAATGAATTTCACTTTTCAGCACAATAGTGACCCAACTCATACATCCAAATCAACAAAAGATTGGCTTCACCAGAAGAAAATTACAGTTTTGGATTGACTGAGCCAGAGCCAGACCTGAATCCAGTTGAAAATCTTGAGTTGTGACCTGAAGAGAGCTGTGCATAGGAGATGCCATCACAGATTTGGAATGCTTTTGCAAGGAAGAGTGGGCAAATATTGCCAAGTCAAGTTGTGCCATTCTGATGAACTCTTACCCAAAAGACTGAATGCTATAATAAAATCAATAAGAGCTTTAACAAAGTATCGGTTTACACAACTTGTTGTTGATTTCTTTTTTTTTTTTTTATCTCTCCAACCTCCATAAAAGGTTTTTGTTTTTCAGTTGAATTTTACAGGATATAGGGAGTTTAACAAACAGCATTCCTAATAATTTCATGACTTAATTCACCTTGATATAATATTGTTACAAGTAACAGTGACTGATTTTGTACTACTCAACATTTGACCTTTGGTCCAGTTTTATTTCTTTTCGGAGATACCACTTAAGTCTGTCCAGATGTCAGTAGGTTTCTAATGTGGGGTTCATTTTTATCTAGCTTAATCTTGTGGCTGTGTTAGAGTGTTTCATGCACAGTGTGCAACAGACCTTGTCGAGTTTTTGCACAGAGGATGTCATCCTGTGCATCACCACAGATTGTAGGCAAGAGAGAGCATGATATGTCACACATGGCAAGAAAGTAAACCAGATGACAAATAGGCAGCTAGATTCCATTCATCAGTGAGAATAGTGAATAAATTTTGGGTTATTCAGCCTATTATAATATCAGCCTAAAGTGTAGATTAAAATAACTCTTTATTTCTTACTTTTTTTTTCACCATGTCTTCAGCTTTTTAGGCCACTTGGTGATAAAATTGCAGCAGTTTCTGTCAAATGGCTAGAATGCATGAAATGCATTGTTTTTAAGAGTTTAAAGCCAATGTTATCTAAACTGTAATCATCTAGTCATACAGTAGGTTAGCCTTGGGGCCTTGGTAGATGCGTATAGTTTGAAAAGAGAATGCAGCTCTTTTTAAGTCTTCATCTAATCTAAGAAAAAGATATTACACATTGTTCACATGATACAAGTGTTTGAGATTGTTTTGATTGGTTGTAAGCTGTGTGGTGGCAGTAAAGCCTATTTATGACATTAACCAACACCACGCCAACCACGGATTTCACCATTTGAGTAATTTTTTTGGTACAGAGCAACCACTGCAGAAAAGCTTTTGGGTAAAACGCTGAAGGTGAAGCACTGTTGAAAGGTGAAACACTGACTACTCATCTCTGAATGGTGGTGAATGTAGTTCGAGATCATTTATGTCTTCATGATAGTGGTTTAGTAGGAGCTAGCTACCCTCTGTTTTATGCCGAGACCTTCAGTCAACCCAGTTGTGCAATTTCTTTCTTTTTTTTTTTTTTTTTTTAATAATCTCTTGTTCCTCATTTACCAGATACTGTATCTTTTTACATTCTGCTTGCAGTAACGACTGTAAATTATCCACATATTTATCTGTGCTCATTCTAATTGTGCAACTTTAAGTTATGGATCTGAAAGTCTGAAAAAAATATTTCCAAGTTCTCATTTTAATTTCTCTGTATTTTATTTATGTCCTTAGTAAGCTGGTCATATACTTATGAGTCATAGACGGAGTACTGAGTCAAATCTTCCTGTTGATATGATGCAAGAAATGCAAAATGAGACTTTTCATAGCAGCAGAAAGTTTTTGTTGATTTAAACTTCGAAGAAGATATGGATAAGACATTAATAAGTCCACCTTTTGATGTTTGTCCTGGAGACTTAAGAGTTTGCAGGTCATTGAGCGTTTGATATTTTACTGAAGTGAGGCCTGTGGTCAGTGGGTAACAATACTGGTTTGGTCAGGAATTTGCACAGTATAGGTCTGCCTGCCCTTTTCTTTAACAGTGACTCATGTCGCATGGCACATGATGCACCACTTTCACCAAGTGAGTCATCCTGAACAAAAGCTCTCCATGTGAAGGACACTAAAAACTTTACTATTATCTGCTGTGAAAAACCTGTCCAAGGTCACGTTTGCACCAAAGAACACTTCTCTATCAACCAAACCTAAATGAATATGCTATTGTGAACCTGTGGGTTGAGCAATGATTCTGTATTGTCAGTCTTTAAGATGACCACAGTGTAGTTTTTGAATGAATTGTAGAGTTTGTGACATTTCAAATCTTCTTACCAATAACTGGTCCACCTAAATAATGCGGTTCCATTCTGCAATCAAACAGATTGTCTTCTAAATGGCTGTGCTGAGTGGCCAAATTATAATGTGTGTTTCTATCATAGGATCTCTGTCATTGATGACGTATTTGAAAATAAATTCAGCGTGAACTAGCAGCATGGCAGCATTGAGGTGGTGGTGCCAAAAAATGACTCAACATCAGTACTGTGGCAGTGACTTGGCTATTCAACCACCTTAGGAAGAATTTCTGGCATTATCCTTTTATGATGCGAAGAGCAATTGTTCTCATTGTTTTTTAATTGTGGACTGATCACCTAAGAAGGATGTTAGAATTATAGCAAAATATACTTACAATTTTTACCCAGAGAAAGACGACATCTTCAAGTCAGTCAGTTCATCTGACTATCATTTCCAGTGTTTTATATATATATATATACACACACACATACATACACACACACTAGGATAGAAGTGAACAGAAGTTATCTCTCAAAGACAATATTCTTTATTATAATAATACAGTAATTGAGAAAGATGCATGTCTATTCTTTTGAATGATCACCCAGCCACGGCTGTATCAGGTTGAGAGAAAAGAAAGACGGTCATCAGACTTTTGTCTTGTGTGATTTCTCAGCAGGGATGGAGACGGATGGCACACTAACATAACTCGTGGTCTCATCCTTCTCAGCTTAGCGAGTTTGATTGCTAATGCTCAGGGAGGGAAGCACTGTGCAGCAAGGTAGTTTCTGTTTCCAATTTATTTCCTGCATATAGATATATTTAAACTGGATACTGTTCAGCGTAAATTCTTTTTGGGGGAGTATCTTTTGTGTGTGTGTTTGTGTGTGTGTGTGTGTGCATGTGCATGCGTATGCGTAAGACCCCTTTAAGAAGCTTGCATTTGTTTGCTGGCTGTGTCTGGGGCCCAAAGTGGAGCTCTCTCTGTCAGATGAGTGAAGCTCTGCAGAGACAGCCACTGGGAGTTCTGTTTCATCTCCTCTCATACTGCTCTGGAGCAGACATGCAAATCCGCTGTAATGAGCACAGCCTGTGTGGTGGTAGTGGTGGTGGTGGGTGGGGCAACGATTGGGGATGGGAGCGCCGGTGAGGGGGGTGGAGGGGGACTCAGGAATTTTAAGTGTAGAAAGGGAAGGTGGAAGGGGAAGGTGAGACACTGACAGCCATGCCAGATAAAAGAGCACAAGAATTTAAGGGGTTTCTGAGAAGGTTATGTTAGGAGCGTTGGAAATGACAGGAAGTCTTCCCTCCCAAATCAAACATTCATTAGCCTGCTGTGGCTGCTCTTTTCTCTTCACCGTTGAAACACAGTAGTAAAGATGCAAACAGTGCCACATTAATTAGCCTTATCTATTAAACCAGCTAGACATGGTGTGGAGAAAGAAAGAAGTGCATCATCAGTGAGTGTCTTTGCGGTAACATGCAGTAAGGTAAGAGTTTTTGCCATAACATGTTATCTTATCTCTGCCACAAAACATTTGAGGAGACAGTATCTTGTAATAAAAAGGATCTCACCACTAGTTTCAAGATGGCATAATTGAAGAAAATACTCGAAACAAATTGAGTTTCTCTCTTAGAGATTCTTTAACCAATCTTAACTAGGTAGTACATGTTAAAATGAGTAAACAAAGTGGGTAAAATGACTCAATATTTCACTTTTCACTGCCCTTACAGGCTTAAAATTGTAAAGTGTGCCATATAAACCCCGTTTGTCTGTGTTGTGATGTACAATAGCTGTGCAAATATAATTTTATTCACTCATAAAGAATTAATTCCCACAGACTTTCTTGGGATGCTTTGGCCTCTGTCTCATCCAATAATGTAAAGCGCTCAGGACTTTTGATGAGCTCTGCAGATCGATCAGAGGTTAACAGCCACTTCATACAAACTGAGACCTACAATATGTTATGGGGTCTTTAACTCTCCATAACTATTCAGGGGCCAAATTACAAGGGCTCTTTCACCTATACGCTCCAAGATATAAAAGTCAGGAAATATTTAGTCTTTTAATGCATTTTCTCCATATTTGGCTGCAAAGTTTAAGCAAATTAGACAATGAAGATAATGAATTAAAATGTTTTGTCTGAGGAAGCAACAGCAAGTGGTCATGTTGCTCCTGGTAATGCTGCATATGTTTGAGAGAAGATTTCTTAAACAATTATATTATAGGGTTTATGGATGGATGGACTCATATGGATTATATGGTTATTTTCTTGCGTAATTACATTGGAATAATTGTGTACAGTTAGTGACACTTCATTATTTTTCTCTGATTTCTAACTTTTCTTTCGAGTTGGCTACCTAACTGTCGACCAATACCACTGAAATCAGTGTTGTTCTTTCGCTCTAATATTGATGCAAGTGACAACCACTGTTTTGAATAAAATCTGTACTTCGCTGTTTTAGTCTGAGACTTGTGTGTGTGTGGTAAAGCATATTCAAAACTGCAAACACCATTCTGGTAAAACATCTGCATATCCGGTTGAAGAGACCTGCAGATTTCTGGCTGTTTTTTTTTCATGTGATGTAGATTAACAAGGAAAATAATCGTTTCATTGCTTCAGTCCTAATGCAACTCATGGGCCAATAAAACGGTATTAAACTGTCTGAACAACAAACTGTTGCTGGTGTATTTTTTTATGTACAGTGTTTTATATTGACTGGCTGCGCCAGTGTTTAAAAAATAAGCCATTTCACAAGCTGTAAGGGGGGTTGTTGACCCATAATGGCCAATATTATGGTAGACAGCAGAGTTAAATGTTAGCTGCCCACACTGCTCTCTCACCTTCCTCCTCTTGAGTTCCCCATCAGAAAAGCTACAGACAATTTCACAATAGCAGCACAGTATCAGTATCTCCTTCTGCACCTGCCTCCCGTTTGACAACACCCTCCGTCTGTTGCCTGACTGCTTCCTCACACTGAAGGGAGTTCCTGTGTGTCTGAAAGGCTGGGCTAGGGAGTGTTGCGTGGGGACGTCATCGTCGGAGTTCCTCAGGTTGTTTGACGCAGCGGTAGCCTTGACTTACCACTGACTGATTAACAGGTTGTCTAATGCTCATCCTAACATGAAATGAGTGCTGAGGGCTTAACTGACGTTAAGGTTTAATCTGAAAGTTTAAAGATCAGTTGACAAGCATCACTTCAGTGCATTTATACAAGTGATTGTCGTACTGTTTTGGCCAAGGCAAGGTAAATGTTACAAACCAACAGTTGGTAGAAGTAATCAGTTAAATTCATTTGTACCAGTTTTATAATTATTATTTCTTTCTTTCTTTTCTGTAGTAAAGGGTGTCTCATATTTTTATTGCTCTAGATAAAACAAGACAGTCGATGATATGGCTTTCGGGTTCTTGGAAAATATGAAAAGTATGTTTCACCATTATTTTGTAGATCAAATGCTTGAAGCAATCTCTGCTGCAGATTAACTTTTTTATTTCTACATATCTATGAATCATCTATGAAATTTAATTATGAAGAGGAAACTTTATAAACTATGTGTATTTCAAGAATACAAATAATTGACTTTGGAGGCATATCAACCTCAAATTGTGTTTGTTTTTGCCTTATTTTTTGGCATCAGACTCAGGGGGTTTGTTATACTCAAGTAATACCAGTAACTAATCCATAATTTTCCTAAAAGCCTTTCTTCAAAGTCAGTGAAGGCAGAGTGCCGCTATTTTTTTAGCTACCAACAAATGTTATCTTGACAGTGAAGGAGTGGAGGCCAAAAACTTTTGACTCTAGGCCTAAATCACGTGTGTGCTAATGTTATGGTAAATCCTTTGGTTTTATGATGACCTATTGTTGCTTTTGTGTTTTGCTCACCTCACAGTTATGAATCAATTTTTTTTCATGCCAGGAGGTATTTTGACTAGAGCTTAAACCAACAATGACTCCTGCTACCTTCCACGCTCATCCACACCCAGATAAATAGCAACATTGTCTCCAGGAAACCAAATTAATAGAAATTATCTGGAAAGAGCAGGGTGACGAGAACAGGTATAGACACTGACAGCTGTTCACTCCAGGTGAAAACAAATTCCTAGTCTGTTGTTCAGTGTTGCAGACAGATTCAATCTCCTATTTTAGTCTATATTGGTCTCTGTAATCAACATTAAATGAAAACTAAGCTGCCCCCAAATTACCATAGAAGTCATTTTTAAAAAGAATACTCAAGGAATTTACAATGTCAAGCCCTGGTGACATTAGATATATCTGGTTGAATTCAACATCAGGTTTGTGTGATTTCATATTGTTATGATTCATACATACTGTGTCACTGCTGAGACTGTTCCTAAGGTCAGTGTAGCCTGTCTTTTCAGATTTGTGACATATTTTGATAAATCATATGATTGGCATGTTTATTCAACTTGGGTTCTATGAGAGTTTTCCACAAGGATAAGGAGTAGCCAGGCCTGGGGGCTCGTTCCACCTGCAGTTTTAATCCAATGTCTTATCTCACCTTCATATTGGTATTTGTATAGCTGCCACTGTTGGTTTCTAAAATAGCTGATCTAATGAGGATGTCCCTTGTCAGTGTAATCAATAGAATTCATCATGTGTTTCGTATTTTACAAATATGTGACTCTGTCTCTACTCGACGCAACACAACCTCTCCACATTCATATAAACTTTGTGTGGAAAGAGTCAGATAGGCAGATAAGCATGTTTCATCATCATGCACACATGTTTTGAAGTGATGGCTAGTGGTTGTAAGGCCTAGATGCATAGTGAAGCACTGCTTGTTAATACAATTTATTGTGTGTGTGTGCGTGTGTGTGCGTGCGTGTGTGCGTGCGCTCTGCATATTATCAATTTGACAGTGAATAAGTGTGGAGGTCAAAGACCAGACACTGTGAGTGCTGTCTGTTTGGCTGTCTAGGAAGACAAGAAAACATGAAACCAACCATTGACCTGCTCTGTTCATTCTTGTTGTGCAACTTCTAGTGTAAGTGGAATTATCAGACGGGAGAAAGGGCATGGATTTATGGCTGGTGGCCGCCCCAGGGTTTTACACCCTGAAAACCTTGATCATGTTTTTCTTTTTTTTCCCTCTGGGATTCCTCTGCATTCAGTAGACTTGCACATGTCTTACATTTATCACGTACATGTTCACCCATGTAGCTCCAGAGCGTGTTGCATTTTTAAAAGCCATGTCTTTGCTAGGAGTGGGAGAGTACACATGCTGCATGTTATCAGTGGGTTGTGTTATCATCTGCAGGTACACTGACTCCAGGAGCATTTTAAAAAGCCTTTACGGAGGCGCAGTAAACCAGTGAGATGGGACATGAGGAGTCAAAGAGCAGCGCTGCAACAGCTTAATGATGTAGAGTCATCCAGCTCTGTCAGGCAGTAAACTCTTTAATATGCTGTTAATTATTTCTGAGAAATTGAATATTGATTAAAAAGCAAAATGGTTTTAATTATAACTCCAGCTCCAGTGCCATCTTAAATGAAGACAATTTTAGGTGTTACGTGACAGGAACATCTAACAAATATACCAAACCTCAACCTGTTTTATTATTGTTTGAATTTATTTAATTTTTTATTTTACTTTGTACTTTCTTGGTTTGAGAGCGACTGTAACCAGTGTTGTAGCTCCTCTCATCTCCAGCTTCAGAGCTGCCAACACTGATCCACTGTCTGTATTTAAAATTCATGACCTGATTCTTACTCTGTGTAGCACTCTCAGAACATGCATTGCCCACCCAGGTAATTTCTTTAATTCATGCTTGAGTAATTCTACCATGGTTTCCTTTTAACATGTCTCTGTTGCACTTGAAAATGAGGCTCACACACAGTGAGCATGATGTGCACAAACGAAACCATGCCACATTAATTTGGAATACAATAAGTGGACAACAACTGAGTTTTATCTTAGTGGACAGTGTATGGATTCATCTTGAGAAGTATGCAGTATTTAATAAAAACTATTCATTTGACCATTCATTTATTCCCTAAAGCCTCAATTAATATCAGAAACTAGCTTGGTGTCAGAAATCAAAAAATATCCAGATCATCGCACAGATAAAGAAATGCTTAAAGCTAAATCTTGCTCTTTTGTTCATTTAACTACTAAACAGACCAATTGGACAAAGGCCTTCCTGTCTATGATTTTGTGAAGGCCAGTGGAGGGAATAACTTGCTGATTCCAGGCTCGGCCTCTTCTTACTTTGCTGCTTCCTCGGAAAATGGCTCAATATTTAACATCGACATTGAACTGGATCTAGTGAATGCAGATGAGCTTGGGCTCTCAAGATTGCCACCAAAATACTTGGCCTGCCAGTGCCTTAAGTGGTCTATTTGTGATTCAGCAGCAGGATCTTGCCGGCTGCCAGGCTGGCATGGAGTCAAACTCCCAGGGGGAGTGTGTTAATGCAGGCCCCCCGGCCGTGGGACTGGGGTAATTGGGTTCGCATGGTTGGTGTCAGGGCGCCCCTGCCACCTCCTAAACAAAGGCCACCTCCCAGGCAAGCTGTTAGGGACAGAGAGACACACCCCTCTCGATCACCGCTCTGATTCACCAAAAAGGTTTATTCAATTACTGAAATGTTGTATATGTTTTTTTTGTTTATTTGTTTTGACCTACAGATTGCACAGAGAGCTCAGGGCCTCCTTTTTGTCTGTGCTCCTTTCATCTGTGTGTCTATATATATATATTACACCCACTAAATTCACATTAGCATGGAAAGTGGTTGACATATCTCTAATATTTAACACTGCCTCATTTATTCACATTTCGTTAGGTTAACTGTGTTTGCATTCAGGGGTCAAAAACCGAAAAAGCGTGCTGTGTGACCTCTCCAGACAGCCTGAAGCAGCTCAGTTGATCCACAGCCAACACCCACATGATCCTCTGTCTCTCTGCGTGGTCGTCCTGCACGTCTCTCTCTGTCTGCAACAGCTGGATGCTTTTTTTTTTCTGTCCCACATACGGTACTTAGAAGACCCTCCCTTTGTTTCGCACTGACTAATAAGACAAAGGTGTCTCTCTTGCCTTTTTAAGGTTCGTTGGGTTTAAAGGAACTCAGGGGTTTGCTTTGCTTTGTTGACAACTCTCTCTCTTCAGTGTTTAACTGCCCCACAGCCACAGTTGCGCTCCCGATTGATTGGCAGAATAATTATGGACTTGATTTGTTCAACCACAGGCGAAGTGGGATTAAGGGAGTAGGGGAGCAGAAAGAGCATGTGTACCATTTTTCTTTTTGAAGAGCACAGAGCTTGAGCTTTGCTTGCCTGCATCTTTAAAATCAACTTTAACACAAAATAGCCCACTAATAATACTGACACATAGATTGCACCGTAAAACATTAACACTCTTATACATTCTGGTAGCAATGAGGCGGTCTTTGTCGGTACCCAGCGCTGCTGTAGGCTGCAATAAGCTAAACAATATGCTCGGCCACGTGAGTGTTGAAGCTATAATTGACACATCCTAAAAATGCAAGTAAAGACTGGGTTATTAATGCTTTCTTTCAGGGGGTGGTTTCAGCGGAACCATTAAGCCTTTAATTGAGAAGGAAGACTGACATTAAAAGCTGTTGCCTTGGCATTGCTGTTACCTACTTTTTGTTTTTTATTTTTTAAAAAGATTAGGCTTTGGGTAGTCCTCTGCATGACTCTGCATGATCACAACACTCTCTGACCACAATACTCAAATGCACTGCTATTTTAGTTTGAGAAGTCTTAAAAATAACCTCCTAAGTCCTTTGCCTTGAGGGCTGGAAAAAGTGAGGAGTCTCCTTTTGACTGAAGGGCAGGTGAGCAGGGTTCCCACCCCTCCCTGTTTATCTCCTTTGCAATCACTACGAAAACAAGGGCTTCTCCCACGCTAGATATAAAGCCGTTGATATGGAAGGTATGACCCGGGTTTCGGTAGAGAGTAAAGATGCCAGAGGCTTGTTACCAGGTTACATCACTGTTGTTGTTGTGAATGCGTGTGCCAAATCTTCAGGCATAACAGAGGGAGCACGCTTAGCGATTCCCCTCCCTTTTGCCAAGTTACCATCACACTACAGGAAGATTCTTGTCATAATAAGCGGTCTCTCTCTCTCTCTCTCTCACTCTCTCTCTTCGTGTCTTTCTCTGTCTGGGCAGCATTTAAAACTATCAGTGGTATAAATATTTATTGTGGTCTGTTTGAATCCTAGTGACATTGTTTTTAATTCAGCATTCATCACGTCTGCAGCTCTGAGGCAGCACATACAGCAGCACAGGCTTCACAGGTCTTAATGGTTGTGTCTGTGTCGCTGAGCAGGCACATGCTGTTGGACTGTTACCTGTGACGGATGCATGACTGCAGTAAAAGGGGATTAATCGCGGAAATTGCAGATAAGTGCAGGAGAGCACTGGTCTGGTACCTATCAACAGCCTTGTGTCTGCAAGTGGGAATGGGAATGTGTGCTGAACAGCCTGCTGTTTTCTTGGAGAGGAAATGAGAGCAATGCACAGGTATTTGGAAGGAAGTAGTTCTAGGTATTGTGAGAGTGAGGTTAGAGGTATTATGATAAATACACTCTTTATATCCACATCAGAAAACTATGTATTATTGTCATATGTCAGTCTTATATTCTCACTCTACTCTCTCATTTTATGTCACTCTTAAAAATATTTGATTTAACATTGATGAGCTTTATTGTCTGGTTATTGAAAGTAAATCCAAAGGTGATTTTATAATTTTTAAAAAGCATAAAAGCTTTTAAAACTCAGACTGCAGTCTGACCAATGTTGTGACCAGTTTCACATGAAATCCCATGTGTGACTTGGGATATTAGATAGAAGATCAACCCACATTTGACCATTATTAAGAGACATAAATACTTAAGTTGTTGCTGTTCACACACAAGGTCAGCAATTGTGGTTCAATAAATGTCCCTGGTAACCAGCGCAATATTGGTGCAGTGTAGCTGTGTTGCTTTTATACAGATTGCACCTGCTGGACCGTGCAGACGATCAGGGATTTACTCAGGCAATCTTTAAAGGAACAGAGCGACATTTAGGGAAATATACTTGCCCCTGGCAGTCGGTCACCACAAAAATGTTCCAAAACGTAAGTTCCCAGAAATTTTCCCTTTCATGTTTGTGCACAGACTAAAGACAAGATACGAGTTTTTGAGCTTTAAAGTGGTTTGGAGGCAGTTTTTTGTAACTTTGAAGAGAGCCAGGCTTGTAGTTTACTCTGCTTCCAGGCTTTATGTTAAGCTAGGCTGACTGCCTCTTGGTTGTAGCTCCCATACCTTGTTCCACTCTGTCTTGTTAGTATATGCACTTTCAGTGCCCTCTCATAAACTTGTTATTCCTTGCATAAGAAAATAGATGTGTGGCATGAGAGATGGCAGCTTTGTTTTTCATACATCAAGAAACTGAAACTGGGAAGGCAGAGACCAGTTTCTGTCACAGTGTGTCACAGACAAACTGTCACAGAGTCCCTGTCAGCTTACTAACTTACTTGCTGCCCAGGTGAACTCTGATTGTTTTGAGACAACATCAACATTTAAGAGATGAATGTTGCTGGGTTAGCTAGCTAACAGTTGAGTGTAAATCCGAGGAGCTGGTTAGCTCAATGTAAACGGAAATGTCTGTTGTTGACTAGTTACCTAGAAAGCAAACAACAGTAACATTACTCTTACCATTTCCTCTTACATCAAACAGTCTAATATTAACTGATAAAACCAATATTAATACTAGCAAGCCTACCTCATCGAGTCAGGTTATCACTTTCACAGTCAATACCACCAGCGGTGTGTGTGTTTTGTCAAGGAGCTTTAATGAAAATAGTGTTTGTTACACAAAACTAGGAGTTTAATTTTCATCACCCTTCACTGTAACATTACCAGGGGTTTTCTCATCCCAAATTCATCTCATAATTCATGTACTTCCTCCCTGATCCTAATTTTATCAGCCCTGGGACGACAGGAGCTCCTTATGCTCCAGCTCTGGCACAGACATCACAGCAGTATCGATCTTTTTTCTTTTCTTTTTTGTCTCACTGAGAGAGAATGCAAATAACCCCATTTCTGAAAATGTTGAACTATTCATTGACTTTTACACAATATCTGCACCCTGGTCACCTTGTGATGTGCAGTTTCTTTCTACTCAAGAAGAGTGGAAAGTATAGTTGAGAGTACTACAAGAAAATGCACTAATATCTGTTGTTTTGAAAAGCTTTTGTGCTGTCCTCAGTGATTACCGTAGCAAGCACAGGAACAGTGACAAATGCCCCCTTTTGAGGTCCCTTTCACATTGAACAGCATCAGAGATGTGTAAAATCCTGGTCATGGGCAGGGTCATGGACCCATGTCTGATATGTCATGTTGACTCATTCACATCAGTGAAAAACATGGGCTTCTTTCAGTAAGTACTACATGTGATTTTCCTTTCCTGCTATGGTAACAGGTGGTTACACTATTTTCATCCCTGAATTTTTTTTTCTGTTCCTCTGCTACCTCAGCTGACAGGTAAACTGATATATATTTGGTTAGTCAAACAAAGTACAAATTAATTAAGGATTATTGACCTTACATTATTAAACAGAAATAGCAGATGAAAACATAATGTGTGTATACTGTCTGTTTTGGTTAGTCTACTTATGCTTGACTAATATTTCCTCTGGGATGTCTTGTTATTTTTCTAAGTGCAGCTCCCTATGGGACATATACTGCAACCTGATTTCAGTTCATATGTTTTCATAATGACTGAGATGAATTGATGACAGTTTTATTTACGTTTTAGTTTACCCACTTCCCTTTATTGTTCCTCCTCTACTTCTGCTTCAGTCACTAGTTCCCTCTGTTTTGCACACTAGTCTTGTCTGTGAGTTTCATTCATTACAGTTGAAGTGACAAGAGTGAAATGAACTTATTATAGTATGTATGTTTTTGTGAGTGTTGTAATTTCACAGCATGAAACCAGTGTGAGTTTGAAAATGTTGCTTGTCTTTAAGTAACTACGTGTCTGTTTGTCATTTGTTGTTTGAAATTGAGGCGTTGTATTTGGATAGTTGGCTAGTAAGATGTGACAGTTTCTACTATTTTTAGTGGTTTTAGCTTTTGGTCAGATGAAGTAATAACTCACATTTATTTTGATGTCCAGGATTTCAGATCAGAGAACATCAGCATAGTTTTCCATTGCTGCCATGCGCTGTAACATAATTTTGATAAAAGCAAAATTGGGCACGTTTACCAAGATGGATCACCTACCTCAGCAGGCGTTAGGTCTTTGCAAGGTGATTTTCATACTGTACCATTGAGCACAGAAAAACACATTCAGCATGTTAGGGCAACCCACTGTATACGATGGAAAAAGCTCAGCAGTATTAAAAAGTGTAATGATACATCATTCTGTTGGGACAGGCGAGTGAATTAGCTTAGACTATATATTCTGCGGTACAGTTATGGCATTGGTCAGTGGTGTCTGCTGATGTGTGTGTACTTGTGTATGCTAATAAACAAAAAAACTTGAATACCAGTGAAAACAACATTATAGAGATTGTATTTGCAGCAAAGGTATTCAGTAGTTTTACCTTTTGTAGTTTTTCTGTTATATTGTTGTTGTGTTAGACTTTAGTTGGTCTGCAGCATAATCAGCAGTTCATTTAGGTTTCATCCCACTTCACTAATACAACAGGCACATTCAGAGCTTCCTGGCTGCAAGAGGACACAGTCCATGTAGGGAGTAATGTCCTCTTGGATAGGGACCAAAAAGCTAGGTGAAAATCTATTTAAACAAAAAAGTATAAAGAATTGGCCTTAAATCTTAATTGCGCATGTTAACTATTCTGTATTTACCATAAAACATCCAACTCTAATCATGCAGATGACCCTGTGAATTTAAAATGTAGAGCACTTAACACAATCCTCGATAAAACATCTGTAAAACAGACACATCTACAAAAACAGAAGGGCTTCTGAGCACTGTCACTACATTTTCCCATAGTTTTATTGATGAGGACAAATGTAGAGACGACCAATTTCGTGCTACACCTGAGTACTGCATTTACTATTGTTTGGTAACAGCAGGACAATATATAATTTACTGTCAAATAATAGATGTTAAGAAATAATTAAAAAGTGTAGCAGTATAATTACAATCAGGTTCTTTTTATTGTAGCAAGTTGTAAAACCGGTAACGTTCCACCCCTAACTGTAGGAACAGGATATTCTGTTCTTAAAGGAAGTGTAACATTCAGATGGAAGTGGACACAGGAATAATGTTAGATGGCAGCTAAAATAAGTCATTCATCACAGAACAATGTCCCACTGATGTGACATGGAAGTGTTTACAAATCACAATAACATGGAAAATGGAAGTTGACGTTATCACACATTAAATTTTGAATCATTTATTAGACTTTAAAAGGTTTAACTTTTAGTTAAATTAATTGTATTTGGACATGTGGACCACATAGCCTGTGTGTGAGTCTAGGCCAGAAAGAGCTGATTTATACAATATGTTGTCCAGCCGCATCTGAAAGCAAAATTGTTTATAGTTGATCCAAATGGCCACAATTGAAAAGCCTGCCGTTGTCGTAGAGGGTGAGACAACGATTATATTTCAAACATCACAGGCTGTCGGTGTGTTCTCAAAGGCTTTCATCATATTTTATCAACAAACCTTGATTTTATACAAACCTTGATTGGCTTGTAGATAATTAAAGGACTGCTTGAGGAACATGCTGCCAACTTTCTTATTGTTGTACATCTGGCCAGTCACTGTGTATAGTTGGTATCACTCGTTACAAATGTCATTGTCTCATTGTTGCACTGATGTCTGAGGTCAGAAAGGCAAGGAGGATTGAGACGTTATTCAACCATATGACAAGCACTTAGTCTACTGACCCCATTGCAGAGATGTACGTCCAGACACGTCCACATTTATAAAACATCTGTACTTTCTCAATTAGATTTCCAGGCAAGTAGCTGGGTATTGTCATTATATAAAATGTTGAAGCCAGCTAAGTGCCATTCATTGTAGCAATATCATCCTTGAAATATTAATCCCATCCTGGGCTGTGCATTCTTAGGGGTTCTAAAATTTTCAGTGCTTACTAAGTGCAGACATCAATTTTGCAATAGCGGACACTGGGAACTGCACTGATTTTTATGACGCAGTTGCTGACTTGAAACTCGGTATGTACTTGCCTAACATGATGAAGTTGACGTAATGTGCTGTTTTGTTGAGTAATCCCTGGTTGTTACTCAGCTTGTTGCCTCATTGGGGATTCCTGAATAAAGGAGGGTCTGGCGCATGTATAATAACCGAGCTGTCAATTTGATTGAGCCACTTCAGACTTTGCCGTTGAGACACAGAACACAATCACTGATTTTGCTGTCAGTGCACTGTTGGCAGCAGGAGTGTTGATAAGTTCTGTCAAGAACTTGGTAAATTAAGATGTTTCAAAAACCCTTTTCAATTTCTCATTCAGAACTAAATCTGCCATTAATCCCTGGTGGATAAAGAAACTTTTGAGTGTCGAACAGAGAATGAATTTGGCTATGCACTTCTCCCTCTCAGCCGACAAAAATACTTTCAGTGCTCCATTCTAAAAACAAATTAAAGTCGAGAAAAAGAAAGAAGTTTTCCTTCTTTTTTTGGATGGTGACAGTGATAGAACACCATTTTCCTAGAACCAGATCAAAGTGGCTCCATGTGTGTGGGTCTGTTCCCTTGGGCTCGTAATCATAGAGCCTGAACTCTTAGACCTCTTCGATACAGACACCGTTGGCACCTCTACTCTCTGCCAGGCCTGATGCCAGCCTCTGCTCTCTATCCCTTTGCTTTTCTTCTCATCTTTCCCGCCTCCTCAGTACTCCTCTGCCCACCCCCAGACCCGTTGGTGAACATACTCAGACAGTGTTCCTTGAAGCTGCAGCAGCAGCAGGCTGGGGCTTGTCCCTATGCTGACTGTCCCACTGCCTGGCAGGTTATTGAAGGCAGCAGGGGGGCTGCCTTAATGCCTCGCTGTGTTGTGCTTCATCATTCCTGCCACAGCCCAGGGTTCTCTAATTAAGACACGGACTTGGCCCTGCAGATTATGTAGCAGCTGGATCATTAGTGTAGAGGGTCAAATGCCGTGCGCCTCCGTGTAGCGGGCACAGCGCCTTTCATCAACCCCTGCCTCTGTCAGTTCATCTGTAGTGGTCATCAGAAGGCTCTGCTTGCTTCCTCCTTCCCCCTGTTGCCAACAGTAATATTGAGCATTAGGTGTCGGTGAAAACATTGATGTCAAGGCCACCAAGAGTTGAATGAGACGCATATGACATTAATCTGCTTGTTCATTTGTCACCTAGCTAAATTAAAGGCAGTCACTGTCAGATGAATGATGGTTTAAATCCATGGTAATTTTGTAGGCTGGAGTTTGCAGTGTGGTTGAATTGTATTGTATGGCTGCAGCTAATGACTGGTTATTTTTCTGAACAAACTGACTGGTTGTTTGTTTATTTATTTATTTTTATTTGCATGTACAAACAAAGAACATGAGATCATCATGGGTGTTACAGTTAAAATCAAAGTATTCTTTTACACATACATCATGCTATAATTTGACTCGTTGTTTAATAGATGAAAAAAAAACTAAAAGTAGTTGCCAAAAGCCTAAGTGATGTCAACATGTCATGTGTTGTCCAACCAGCTAAACTGACCAATGATATTTAATTCACAATCATATGAAACAGAGAAAAGACTCAATTAAGCTAAACAAAACCTGTCATAAATAGCTCATACATTTACATTCCTTGCAAAAGTATCTTCAAATCACTTCAAATCAGTTTTGCAAGTAATTTCCTTGTAATGTGTCATTACATATATACCAAACTAGATCCTATAATGAGAATCTGAGATGAGTGGATGTTGATTTAAAGATGTACTTTGAGCCATATCGCACTTCACCTCTCGTGGCTTCGGTACATCGCTGTTTTTTTGTGGCTAGTATATGTAAATTTATATTGCGGTTGTCTTCATTACATTGTGAGATTCTGTGGCCTACAGGTATTTTTATTTATTAGATTTTAATTATTTTTGCGTTAAAATAAAACAATTTCCAGCCTAAACAATAAATAACGAGTGTGGAAAAGGTTTAGAAAATAAAATAAATATATGGTTAATACTTTGTGGATTTTCACCCTATTAATAATAATAATAATAAGTACAATAATAATAATGAAGAGAATTTAGTGCTTTAGATCTTTCTTTTCTGCAGATATTCAAATTAAGTTTGTTGTTTAAAAAAACTGTGTAGAGGAAAATTCCTGTCACCAGGTCCTGATGAGTCATCGTAATTTCAGTTACAGGGTGGAGATACTTTGTGTTTGATATGTTTGTCTTTTCAGGGATGAGGAACTTTTATCCTCCATTACTCTGACTCACCTGTCGGCAGTCAGTGAACAAGTCTGCTCATCTATCAGTCTGCTCATGACTGCAGAGGTTGAGAGAGTTACTTTAAAACCTTTGGTGTTTTTATCAAGGCCTCCAACCCAGTGTGAACAAACATGGCTCAAGTTTTAATAATGAAGGAATTTTTCTTTTTTAAAGCACAGTGAACAGTAAATAATCAACTTTTTTTAAAAAGTGGGCATATGAAACTTTCTCTAAAATCTTATTTTTACACAAGTGTAAAAAGACTTGAAAGGTGACTATACAACATTTGCTGTGTTCTTGTCATTGAATTAGTGTGTTTGTGGGCGGCTTGATTTTTGGTCAGTTACAATAAACAACTGAATAAAGTAGCAAATCATCTATACAAACTTTGCAAAATCCACTCCCACACCATAATCTGCTTCTTTGTTGTCCCTCTTCATGGTCAAAAATATTTACTATTTTGCCAGAGTGTTGCAAAATATGCTGTTTTCATGCCTTGCTATCTTGCTTCTCAAACCTTCTTCACTCAACCAAAAGAAGCCTATTTGACCATAGTTTGGTGGAAACATGACAGTTTGAAATATGCTAATCATACAAATGGACAACAGAGGAATGGATAATGTTGTGAAAGTGGTTTGAGAATTGTACTTAGATTTCTTTAATCTTACCTTTTCCATTAAAAGTTACTGTTCCCTGTTGTATCCACCATTCAATCTTAAGAGTGGAAAGCTTCTGATACTCAAACAATATAATTTTTTTTCAGTAAGTATAAAATAAATACAAGGAATCAAATAAATACAAATGTAAATACACTTCCTTGAGAAACTTAACAGCACTGTAAAAAACCCAAATTCTGATTATAAGGGAAGTTTGGACACCAATCGTTTACTCTATTAATGATCTCCCCCACACGGATTAGGTTTTTTCCCATCTCAGAATTCTGTCTGGACACATGTCTCAAAAGATGCCTTCATCATCCGGCTCTAGCTGTCTACACTGATAGCGGATATTGAATTGGCTGCTGGGCACTGGCTAACCCCTGCTGTGAGAGATCTTTGAAAGGGACAATCACAAACTGCTTCTGACCAGCTAGCACCAGTTCAGTTCACCCAATTTAGGAATTTCTTACTGTTGCTGTTGCTTCTCGTGCCAAGGAGCAGGCACCATATTTTTTTTTTTTTTTTTCTTACCACTTTTATAAGTAAATATTTTAATTCCCTTTTTTTTAAAATGATCTGGTAAAAAGATATTATAATGAAAAGCACTATATAAATGTTATTTTTGAAATTTAAATTGTGTAATAGTTAGAATTGCACAATGGATGTATTTTTCTTATTAACACATGTTCACGCACACACAGACACACACACGTTCACGCTTAGTCAAGAGAAAAATCCCACAAGTTGGTGAAGATTCCTTATTCTCCTGCCTGTTCTGCTTTTTTCCTCTCAGCCAGACTGCAGTGTCATCCTGCTTAGCCCCACCCCCGCCTCGACTCATGCCTGCGTTCACCTATATTTGTAACTTTAGGCCTTTCTTTCTACTCGGCCCCTCTATTTTAAGATAGAGAGGGCAGTGGGCTGCAAGGCACAGAGAGAGGGAGAGACAGGTTGTTGCTGCACTGTGCACAGCACGGCTGACACGCACAGCGCCGAGGACAGTTTTGCGAGACGACACTGACTGGCTTGTTTACGGCAGAGGCTCCGTTTGGGGGAGGAAGCAGAGGAGGCAGGCAAGCTGGCAGGCAGGGAAGAAAGGAGAGGGGGTTTACTACCCTCAAGAGAGTCGGAATTCCTCCTGAGTCGTTCCCCCATTTGGCTGGCAGTTGTGAAAACAATTGCTTGGCATTTACTCTCTCCTTGTGCAGATGGAGTCCCAGCTATGAGTCAGCTTTGAGAGCAGCAAGTGGTGGAGAGAGTGGTGGGCTTGTGATCTCCTGCTCAGTGAATATGAGCGTACTTTCCAGAGACACTTAGTTTTGATGTTGAGCAGACTGTTCAGAGCCATTTCTTCCCTTGCATTTCTTTTTGTTCTCTGCAGTGTTGCTGATATCTATATCTTTTATGTCCAATGTTCAGCTGCTCTTTGTAACAAACAGTGGTAGACTAATGAAGGCATTTCTGTGTCCTCTTCTCTAGAGTCGACCTACAGAAGACGCTATGCTGATGTCCTGAGCTGAGGGAGCCCTGACGTCATCCTCGACCTGTCACTTATCTCAGTTTGTTAATCCGCGCCAGATCAACTCTCCATCAGTCACAGCAGCCACCACCACCAACCACCTCCACCTTTTCCCCACCCCCCTCCTGACCAGCCTGCCGTCACCATGACGTCGGAGCTGGAGAGTAGCCTGACCTCCATGGATTGGCTTCCTCAGCTGACCATGCAGGCGGCCATCCGCAAGGCGGACGCCCAGAATGCCCACGGGCCAGGCATGGGCAAGAAGAGTACCTTACTGGATCCTAACACCACGTTGGACCAGGAGGAGGTGCAGCAGCATAAGGATGGCAAGCCACCCTACAGCTACGCCAGCCTCATCACGTTTGCTATCAACAGCTCTCCAAAGAAGAAGATGACACTGAGCGAGATCTACCAGTGGATCTGTGATAATTTTCCCTACTATAGGGAGGCGGGCAGTGGCTGGAAGGTGAGAAAAATGTACACCAGAAGAAAAACATTTCAATGTCATAATCATGATAATAATAGATTGGATAGTGGCTGTAGTGACTGTAGTTGATACATCGTCTTTGGTGCTGTTATAAGTTAGGAGTGGTTGACCTTTTGGCTTTGGTAATTGTATTCACTTATGGAAATTCTTTTTTGACCTTACATTTTGTACAAAGCTATTGCAGAGGAGTTCAGATTAATATTTCTTGACTTAAATCATTGTTTTGTGGGTGTTGAGCATCTTAAACAAGTGGGATGCCACTGGTAATCATCATTGTCACTACTGAGAAAGCTTAGAGAGAAACTTGTGAGTATGCACGAACACACTAAGTACCTTACTCCTCTGAATGAAAAATGTTGCGGCCCTGAGAGAACCATATGAAGTGTAAAACCCTGGATTAATATTCAGAGAAGTGGCCCCTATCTGTGCGAACACAGACTAAATAGCCCATTCATGGGTGGTATTATTCATTGCAGATGCCTTGATAGGAGAAGGCCATTATGCAGAAGGAGAGAGCCAGTGCTGTGTCATCATCTCAAGGAGCCCATGATATACCACGATGAAGCTATGTTGATTGCCTTTTAAAGGGCCCAGATGGAAATTGATATTAGAATGAGTTTTCCAATCAGTCGACGTTTATTGGAAATAGAATCTTAGGCACTGCTTTATTGCAGTCAGACAAGATGTATGAAGCCCATTTCCTGAGGCGACAAGATCTGGATGTGTGTACAGGCTATATGGAGGTGTGTGTGTGTCTGTCTTTGTGTGTGTATGTGTAGATGAGGGAGATATGAGAAAGCACGTGTTATAAATGGAATGATTTTAGCTTTTGTGGCAAAGCCTTTTGTGAGGAAATGAATTGTTTTATTTTGCAACCTTTGTTTCCTCGTTTACCTTCATCATCCCTGATTTACTTGTCAGCAACACAACATATAACAGCGTATGTGCTGTCAGTCTGCATGTATTCCTGCAATGAATTACAGGCTCTTTCACTTTCTTGACGTCAGCCCTGCAGTTTATATACCACCAACCTTCTGTAGCATAGAACATGTTGAACATGTAGAACATGTCTGTAGCATTTAACTGTTCAGTGCTCACACATATGATTTTCTCTAGATATTACATTGTGGCAGGATTTTCCACCCTGTTTGTTTCTGAACCACTGAAAGTTAAAAATCCAGTTGCAAAGCACTTAGCACTCAGTTGTGTTTCAGTTCAGATATCTTAAACTGTTAATCTTTCTTTGTATTGAAAGAGCGGCTCTGAGTAAATCATCATTTAGGTGGGTTGATGTGGACTTGGTGAACTTTAACATCCACAGATTTTATTGCTTGGAAATATGAGGGTGTGACTGACTAGCCCAGATAATATAGCACTAGATATGTTAGAACATTTATTTGACACTTTCATCCAAAGTACTTGAATTCGTACACTTTTTATACATTTAGAGTGGGTGGCCTCAGTGGGAATCAGACTGGTGCTGTTGGCAGGGATGAAGCTCTCCCCACTGAGTTACAGTCCTACTGCAGAAAGGACAACATAATATTATTTCACCAAAGCTTGTGTTTAGCCGTTAACGTTGATGTAGTTATTTTGTTGTCAAGTGTGGCCTTATCATTAAATCATTTGGTGATTCCAGGATTCCTGTGGTCAGGAAACGTGTATGATATTTTTATTGATTCAAAATCTCATTTTACAGTCCAGGAGATAATCTTTGACACAGATTACAGAT
Source organism: Polydactylus sextarius (assembly GCA_016801845.1). Classification (NCBI taxonomy): domain Eukaryota; kingdom Metazoa; phylum Chordata; class Actinopteri; family Polynemidae; genus Polydactylus; species Polydactylus sextarius. Next base: position 9,648,114 of record CM028908.1, read on the forward strand.
TTGGAAATGTTATGAAACAAGTTTTAAAAACTTCAGTTGTTTTAGCTGATCAAGGCAACCTCCTCATACTGGACATGAGCTTGAAGTTTAAAGTCGTCTTCTATCGTGTGACGTGTCCTCCTCAAAATTCAAAACTTTACCCGATCCAGCAAAAGTTGTCGTGTTTATGTAGGGTAATTCTTTGTGATTAGGTGAAGTAAAAACCATATTATAGTTTTAATCCACAGCAAATACCCTTTTGATGTAACTGTATTTTAAAAGGTTGCAACATATTTAATATCACAGTTGTACAATTGTGAAAATGTATTATAACATGGCCCTGAGAGGATTTAATGTGCATTACTTTCTATTTACTTTATTTCACAAGGATAATTCATGCCTAATGTTTATTGTGCTCTCTGGTGGGTCCAGTCTATAATGCATAGTATTCAATAAGTTTATTAATTAATATGTCTTCAAGGTTCTCATATTTTTTAATCTCTTCCATTGATGTAAAATTGGTGGATAGTCCTTGGTCGAGGAACAAGTGATTACAGATTTCATGAGATTTTTCACATTGGTTTTTTTTTTTTTTTTTTTTGTACCGCAGATGAGATGAAAGTAACTATATGACGTTAAAATGGTAAGGGTTTCTTTTCAGTATCAGGGGCAGCTAGGATTGACGTAACTGGAATGATGCCTTTGGTGTAAGAGCAAGTTATATAATTAGTCAGCGATGGTGTAGATTGACGCTCTTCGAGTACTTTCTAATTTAGTAAAAGTTTGCAGACATCAACAGATTCTGGCCTAAATGTGGGCTGCAACTGTAGAAATACCCATCACATTTGAATGTAAAAAAAACCACATCACTCTAACCAGGATGCAGTGTAGCACAGGAAACACTGAAAAGCGGTTTGAAGATGCGCTCATAGGCTAGAGTCTGCGTCACAGTTTTTTTTCTCAATTCTTGTTAATAGGGTGATTTCCCTGCAATAATTTTTCTGAGAATCTAAACTACTGAAATAATATGTATATAAATCTTCTCATTGCATAAAGGGCATTTGAATGAAATCCAATAGTGCTGTTTCCTTGCCTGAGGCATTTGAACAAGCTCCAGCAGCAGAGTTTTTTTTTTTTTTTTTTTTTTTTTTTTTTAACAAACCATCACATAAATTATATTTTCATCTTAAGTCTTTGCAAAAGCCCGGGAAAACTTTCTGTCTCAATTACCAGGAGGTCACTACGAGCTTGTAACAGTTGTGAGAGTTTATTGCCTTTAAAACCCTCAGAGATATGTCTTTGGAAGTAGCAGTATGTCTAATTGAATTGGAAAATGCTGTAATATGTGTTCAGTAGTAATGTCCTCCCTGCATTGTGACTTTTACTACGATATGTATCCACCTATAATGTAACTAAGTATGCATGTTTGTGTGTGTAATTAGTTGGAAACAAGCGTGCCTGGGTGGGGTGAATGTAGGTCGGATGTAGTCATCGCTTCTCTGTTCCCCTGGAGATGTCAGTCGCAGGAATTTGGGACTCAACGCACGCATGCGTCTGTTCTGTATGATAATGCAGGCTGTGTCGGCGAGATGAGACTGGGCTAATCCGGGCCCCAGCAGTTCATTTAATCATCTCAATAGAACTCCATTAGCCTGCGCTTTTAAGAAATATCAATAAGTGCTGTCAATAAAAACAGATAATTCATCAAGGTCAAAAAATGTGAATGCCGCCTTCGAGAGTGCAGAATATGTGCTTGGCATCTATGAGCAAGCAATTAGATGGTGCTTTTCTTAACGCCCTCTCCACTTCTCTGATGCACTTTTGATTCATATATTTGGAGGTTTGTCTAAGTAGTCTTCTGTACAATTCACCTAATGTACTGAAGTTTCTTGCCATTCTGTTCCTCGTGTGGTGAGAATGGCTTTTTGAGGATCTGCCAGATTGTTTAAGGATATATCACATACTTGGATTCCTGAACATACTCTATATTTCCAAGAAGTGTTTAGGCTCTCACTTGCAGCACTTCTTTTATAATGTATTATACTATATTTACCAGATTTTTTATGTCCTCTTTGTCTTAATTCATAACTGTTGCTCAGTTTCTTCCTTCATCTGTAAGGTATGTTCAGCAAAGATAAGATCTATAACACTGTAAAGACCTTTAATTTTAGGTCAGTTTTTGCCTTGAAATCGATCATGCATATTTTCTTTATAAATTCAAAGATGAAAAAATAGATATTTTTTAGGAATGAAATGAATGGCTAGATATAAAGGCTACATATACATGACTGTACATGAAGCTAAATATAGTTTTCAGGTCTGATAGGGTCACAACTTCTTGAGTCTGCTTCATCTCTTCACGGATGCTGGTTTACATGCCGTAAATGACAAATCAGCATTCTCTCACTTTCATTACCGAATGTGCAGTTGTCTCATGATGATTCGCAGCCGCATGTCTTCAACACTCTTCAAAGAGACACCTGCAGAGGAGGGGGTATTCCCTCCAACTCCACCTGCGTGCGTCATGATTGACAGTTGGGTAGAGGTTATTGTTAAATGTTGCTTTGTCATAGCATTGATCCATTTGTTTACTAGAAGCATGCATAGAGACCGAGAGATACATTTTTGTGTACTTTATAATTTAAAATTTCAGTATTTGAGTATTTGATGCTGAGAAGTGTATATGACAAGTAATACCATTGCGCAAGTATTATATAACAAATTCATACTAATCTTGCTCATATTTGAATACTAACTTAAGATATATTTTCACATGAATTAAATGAATGAAGAACATAACACTAGCACCTCTATACTGAATGAGCTAATTTAAGTAAATAGCTGTATTAATTCATCTGCATAGATTTGCTGCCATTCTCCAAGCTCTGGCGCTGATCAGGCTTCTTGAAAATGAGACTCTGTCCCTCTGTCTTTGGCTGAGCTGAAGTGAGCAGTGTGCTCAAATCCTTCTCTGGTTTATTTTCTGTTTTTTGAAAATGGTTTAGAACAGTACTGAATAGAGAAGCTCCACTTACATTCTGAAACGTTGACCTCCGCGCTCATCTCAAACCTTCTCCCAGCTCCTCGTAGCCTCACTCCAGGCAAAGCGTGTGAATTCCCCACTGCATTTCTTCCAGGTGAAGAATGCCAAAGAAAATGTGGAGCAATTCTCAACCAGTTTAAAAATGCTTGAAATGTTTGCTCTTGAACTTTCACTGTTGAGGAGATTGTTGCTACTGGCTTTATTTTTTTTTCCTTTTCACACCTGAGTACAGTTAAGGAAAATTATTTGGAAGAGAATGTAAGCTACTGTTGATTGCCCAACAAAAATCTCCCACTGCATTTTCACTCAGGTCCATAGCTCTTACAACATCTTGTTAACAGGGAAATGTTTCTTTGGTCTGTAAATCGTCCAATGTGCAGAGATGGGGCACAGAGCTGCCTTCTGCAGGGGCCCTGGACCTTGCTTTGATCTCATTATAAAATGCAAATACACAGTACCCTAAACAGATCAAAGGTTCAACTTCCCATTGGATCTGAGGCTTAATAATAGCAGCCTGGAGCACTTTTCTATTTTTTTAAGAAGCAATTTGGATAGCTACTGGTCCTTCGGGACATTATTTACTCTGGAGATAATGTTCCTGCTTCTGACTAGTGACTAGCTACAGCTCAGAAAAACCCTGCTCCTGTTGCTCATTTAAATAAGATTGGTCAGAATTGAGTGTTTGCACTTATGCTTCCTGCCCCTATCTTCCACCTCAAGCTTAGGTTTGCAGGGCCCGAAATCTGCAAGTGTAAAATTGCTTCGGTGCAAGACTCTGATACCTTCATCTGCTTTCTTAACCTGTACCATCATTACACCGTAAAGCAGGAATTTAAATTTTAAGCACTTTGCCGATACTGAATTTTTCTGCAGCAACAATATATATTTAGAGAACTACTCGTTCCTTGTAAAGTGTGAACCCCCTTAATTCCAAAACGATCCTAAGTTAATAAAGTTCTCTTTTCCAGTCTGTCGTCATTTGAACCTTGGCTGAGATGAGGTCTGATCAGTGATGAGGTGATAACAGTTGTATTTTTAATACTTTTGTCTCATCTTGGATTCCTTGTTGTTGTAATAGTAGAGACAGCAAAAGTGACTGTGTGCTAGCCCGGCGCTGACTTTGTCAGTTAGTGGGAGGGGTAGTGATTCACTCGGCAGCCAGTTTGATCCTGCTGTGAGGCGGGTTCCCATGTCAGGAAGCTCCAGCCTGGCCACCCGCCCACCAGCCTCACCTTGCACCCGCCTACCGGCGCCCCACCGCTCACGCTCTGGCCCTTAGAGTGGGCGGGGAGAGCAGGCTGGCAGGCCTTGGCACGGATACATTTTGGCAGGAGCTGCTGTCCCCACACTCCGCTGAGTGAAGTGCTGACTGCAGTGCAGAACATAAAAGGCCTGAGGCTTCTATCGCTTCCTCTTGTGGCCTGCAGGCCTGTGTAGAGATGTTGGCTTCAATTTAACTTGAAACTGTAGCTGTCTTTTTGACTGTCATGGCAATGGCCTCTCAATTCATCCCCTAAATTCCTATCTATATTTATATCTATATCTACATCTACATTTAAATCTATGTTTATATCTACACACAATATCATGCTTTATTAACCCTTGACACCTCTCAACTGCTCTTTTGGTTCGGTGTGATACAGCAGCCAGTTGTAAAAGCTGTTGACCATGGTCAAAGTGTTGATTCAGTAAACTTCCTCCATGGTGATAATGACTGACTCACTTATGCAAGTGGGATGTAAGTTTATCCTTTCTGCTTTATTCTTCTCTCCAGTGATGGTTTATAATGAAGGTAACACTGGACAATGATAGGTTGTTGATCCCTGCACATATTCTTAGTCACAGCTTCAGGCCTTTTCACAGATGATTGAATCAGTCTGTATTGTTGAGGCTTGCTCTTCAGTTGGTCATTTTGGAGAAGTATGAGTGTAGCTGTGCCCTGGTTAGTTAATTAGCTTGGCCTTTGTCCCAGATGGATGGAGGTTTGGATACAACAACTGTAGAGTAGACAGAAGTAGTTAGCTGACTGGCATTAGTTAGACCCATACGACGCTGCAATAGCTCAGGATCTGCATTACTATGTCTTTTCCAGAGCTGTTCATTTATGTGGTGACTGAGATCATCACCTCCAGTAGGACGTGCCCTTCCTTTGTCAAAGATGTGAGGCTTGAAGTGGATTTGGGCAAGAAAATCAACCCCCGTGTCACAGTTAGAGTTATAAACTGTAGGAATTTGAAGCACATTTTAGAACAACTCATAACTGGAAAAAACATTAGCTAGTTCATAGATTCTTCAGAGGGAAAGATGAAGGGCCGTAGGGAGCTGCTCAGAAACTCTGTAGTCATTGTTTCGTGGCTACAACAATTTAGACAAAAATAGCACTTTGCTTTCCCTGCATTTTAACATAATTTTGCTAGTGAATGGCCTTTTGCCCTCCATTATTTTTCTACTTGCTTGGCTGTCACCTTTATGTAATGCAGCATGTGTGCAGTATGAGCATAATATTGTACATAATATCTGTGAATGATGCCATGATGGAGTAAGTATACAGTACTATATACTGGAGTATATATACAGACAAAATTTTTGATGGCATCGTTCAATAAATGCCATTTAAACATGTTCATGTCCCTAAAATTAGGTAGAAATCTTGTTCTAACTAACTTGTTTGCAAATATGACCCACTCAGCAGATTGTCCTTTTGTTGCAAGCTGGGCTAAGTCATGTTATTTTTATTCATTTATTTAATCGTTTTACCTTACTTTAGTAAAACTCCTAAAACTCTGTTTTGAGGTTTCCTGACTCAAAAAAACACACACTAAGTCTATGGATTAATTTAGTCTACTCACCATGTATCATCATTTATATCAGAAGGGCAAACATTTCTTCTTAACGTAGACTGCTGTTTTTTGGATATTTGTTTGACCTGCCCTAACTGTACACAACCTAACCAAATCTGAGCATCTGGATACATTAGTTTAGTGATTGGTTGGGTTGAAATCTAATACTCCCAATTGAAAAACTGCTAATAAGAAGGCAATGTCGGGCTGCATAATGAATTGTAACATAATGGCTATTCAGTCTGCATATCAGGCTACCTTTGTTTACTTTGCGATCACAGATGGTGCCTTTTAACATAGCCTCTTGTGTGTGCACCGATTTTTGCCCTGACAAGGAGGAGGAGAAAGGAGCGGGGTGCGCTGATGAATTCTGCATGCTATAAATAGAACACAGTCCTTGGAATCTGCCTTTAACACTGAATGTGCCCTGTTAAATCCATCTAAGCTGCATTAGGCTGTTGCTGAAACTCATTCAATCTGTATTAAAATTATAATTTTACCACTATTTTAAATAAAGATGGTGCGGTTTGATTTTTTTAAGAAAACATCTTGATTGATTGAATATTTTTATTTCTTTTTTTTTTCCATTTCTTCTAGTCTTTTTTTTTTTTTAAATGTAATTTAATAATATTCATAATTAAGGTAGCCTGCTGTCCCTGAAGAACGGTTGCCTCCTGTGAAGGTTGCAGCTAATTTATCAGCCAGCACCGTAGCGTACACACAGCGTTTCCTTTCTGGAAATGAAAGGGAAAAGAGGCAGCAAGACTAATTAGCAGAGGCTGGAGAAGGATCTTTGAAAAAGTCTACAGCAACCTGAGACTGCTGATATGGTCAGAGGTCTGTAGCCTGACTGAGTTAAGCTCTCTCTGACTATCCACTTAGAGCCACTACCATGCTGTCTTACATTCAGACTGTAGGTCATTTACATCTGATAGGAATTTTAAAAGCAGGAGATTGCTACTGATGACTGGCACGTTGATAAAATCTGCATGGCAAATAATTATTGTGGGGATATGTCTTGTCATTGTATGTTTTTTTCTTTTTTTTTCCTTTCCTTTTTTCTTTTAATCCACCCTCTCTATTCTCTGCCAACATTTTAACCCCTGTCACCCTCTGTGTCAGTGTCCTGCAGCTAACGGCTTCACCCCACTCTTCACAATCTGAATGAAAGGCGAGCAGCTGTGTGTCTTTGCGTGACTCTGCTGCTGCCTGGTATTAAATGCTGCTTACTGATAAAGATGTCATCGTGGTGGAGGATGTACAGGGGGAAAAGGGGATTTTTTTTGTCCTCTTGCTTGTCAGTGAAGCAGGATGGCTGTCTTTTATCCCAGAGAGATATTTGATCATCCTGCTGGTGCACCCTGAGTGGGGTCAGCGGTCTGTGAGAGGAGGGACAGTGACACAGCTGTGGCAGCCAAGTGGATCCAGTGATGGATGACATGCCAGAATGGGCCACGCTGCCTTCCCAGGCGCCTGTATTGACAGGCACAGCTCTCACATCTCACATTCAGCATCAACAGGGCTAATCGTGGGTCATGCTGGCCACAGATGTGACACGTGAATATCGCTCCTGTAATTGCTCATTTGTCAACGTCACATTCTCAAAGAGCAGGTTTCCGTAGCCATGTTATTGAAGGAAACTTTGTATAATGAAACACGCACACACACACACACACACACACACACTGAAAAAAGAGATGAATAAAATGAAATTGAATCTCAAAAAGGGGCAATGTAAGCAATTCGCACTTTGTCGTCTGTGCACATTCGCTATAACAAAGGTCCTCTAAGGATGAAAGCACTGCTGGTGTTTCAAGCATATGTGTGATATTTTTACTTCAGCAACCACAAGACTGTTTGTATGTGAAAGGGATCACATGTAGCAATGAGCTGACAATTATCACCTCGTCAATTCCCCTCAGCTCTATTGAACATTTTACCAACTTTCTTCTCATTGTTTTGGTTTTCCATCAAGCAATTTTACTGTTTTCGTTAGCTGTCACAGCTCTCATCAGCATAGTTTCCAGCCGCTGCAGGCAGCTGCTATCAGTGAAAAACAAAATTAGTGGTTAGCTGGTCACCATAGTGGTGCATATGAAAACTAAACAGCCATTTTTTCAAGTGGTTGAGAACAAAACAGAGCTAAAAAGATTAATTGAGTGGACCAACAAATAGCTCAAAATGAATGCAAATCTCTATCTGCTTTTGTCAGAGCTGCAACAGCTTGAGTGAGGCAGTGAATTAGCAAAGTTAGTCAACCAACCGTGATGAAGTTACACCACTGGTCAGTTGGCACTTGTTGGACTTTTCCCCATTGGCTGTCGCTCTCTATTTTAATGATTTGGACTGGACAATTTGTCACATCATTAGGAAGTGACTCATTTCTCTTTACCGTCTCCGCTACTCTCCGCTCCAACGTTAGGTTGATTGCAGAACTTTGTAGATCTGCGGTGAACTACATGGTTGTTGCCGCACCGCGCACGGCTAAAGAGTTGATACCAGATTGTCGGAGCTTATATCCGCTGCCCCAAAGAGGCCAGAGGAATGAGATATTTGCAGCTTTAACTTGTGGACAAAATTGTTGCAGCTTAAAAAGAAAAAAAAAAAAAAATCTCGCACGCATTAAAGTCTTTGTTGTGTGGGGTCAAAAAAAAAAAAAACTCTATCACTTGCACTCACTTATTTCACAACATTGCAGTCCTGAAATAATTCATTAAAAAACATTTGCCGTAAACATAAGAAATGTAAGGCAAAATCAAAACAGTTTTTCAACCAAGAGCCACTTGCCAACAGTGTTGTGAGGTATAAATATAATGACAAGTGTAAATGATATTCAGTAATTTTTTTTAATGTTTTTTTTTTTAGTGTGTACAGCGATGATAATCCAAACTCTGGCTCTAAGCCCTTCAGCTTGTGCTCCACCAGCCGCAAGGCCACAGCCTCTCCCCACCAGTTAATTGCCTCTGAATTAGTCCATTAATGTGGCTGAGTAGAGGGATGAAGGGGTGCACGGAGGTGTCTGGCCTCTTTTGACCACTGCAATGTATTATTAATGGGTCAGCAAGTCTGGCAGCTCTGCATTAACTTGGCTAATGGACTGTAGGGTGGTTCTGTGATTCCCTTTCAGAAGGAAATCAAATGTAATACACATTACAACAAAAAAAAAGCTTTTCTTAGGCTTTCTGTTAGCGAGAGCAGAGGAGCGATTTAAGTTGAAGCATTTCTTTTTGCGATTTTTTCTCTGGATCTGCTCCCTGCTGGCAGGTTACTGTGGGCAGACCAAGGTTACACTGAGTCACCGTTCTGTCTGTTATGGACATGCACGGGAATGTACTTTTCTAATGAAAAGTATCAGATCAGATTCATACAGATGGTAAATGGATTATTTCTTCTCTGCTTGTGTGGAACCTTTTTTTTTTATTTTTATTATTTTTTTAAGGTTGTTGAGAATGAAAAGAATCCTGTTTTCCTGTATTTTTCTGTACTCCGTATACTATCTTCTTGTGTTGTCACTATTTGTTTTTCGACCATTAAAACAATACGGTTTTGCAAAAACAGGGTTAAGAAGTGCATGTGACTGTTTTATTTATTTGGAATGTGATGGGTACATGCATATTGAGCAGCAGCATAAACTCTAATATATGTGTAGATGTGTGGGAAAAATAAAAGGTCAAAACATCTCAGTTTTCATGTGTTTTCAGAAGGATTTGTTTTGTTGTTGTTTGTTTGTTTGCATTTTATCTTTCAAACATCACTTTTAACACTCTACCATTTGCACCCTGAAGATTATACATTTAAGTAGCACACAAAAGGCTTTCTGTGCCATTACTTAATTTGTCTAACTCTTAAGTGGACAGTTGGCACTACCCTGTCACTATTAGTAGCTGCAGTCAGTTCTTCACTGTTAGTGGGCACTGTAGTCAGCAGGCTGCTGTGAGCCATTGTCAAAGGATAGCATCAGAGGCTCTTCTTCCGGCTGATAATTAAGTGGCGTACTGACAAACGGCTTTCATCAGATCCCTCATGTGGAACTGAGAGCATGCGAAGGCTTTCAGGGAGGATAAACCAGAGGACGTCACTTTGCCTCCAATCTTTCATGGCCTTGTGCTGCCTCTGCAGCGGAGGAGGAAGGGTAACAGAAAAAGTTCCTTGTGTAGCTCAGGAGAAAAGCACGATCCCGCGCTGCTCAGACAGACTCAATTTCCATCACTGAACAAGTCAGGTCTCTCTGCTGATAGTGTCAGTCTGTAATGTACAACATTCCCAATTTGTCTACAGTGACAAAGCATACAGTATGAGCTACGTCTCTTTTTTTCTCTCTTCATTTGAGAACCTGTCAGATATTTTTGTTTCCTCGAGGCTGATATGAGCTGTGATGATTTTATGCTCTGGGTGCATAAGAGCAGATAGACTGTCAGGGTTTTAGCCAACGCACATTGTTGAAACTGTGACAAAATTTCCCATCATTGCCAGATTACTGTGTTTAATCATCCCCTATAAAATTAAAGGCAGGATCAATGCCAATAGCAGGCTACATGAAAACTGTCTGCTATCCAGTGAACATGTATTTTGGTGTCTGGACGCTCAGCTAAAGATGGTTTATCAGTTATCCTTAGCTAATGTTAGCTCAGCAGCTAAAGGGGAGTCTAAGCTTTCACAAGGATTAATTTAGATTATATATGATATCTTAAGCTTTAATTATCAGAGGTGACCTACCAGTAGTTACCATAATTAACAGCGGCCTCTTAGAAAAGTACAACCAGGTCTATGTGACCCCATCCCTAGACAGTCCTGGTGCAAACACCAGACTCCTTATTCCCTCCAGCAGAAATTACATACTTTTATTTTATGTACTTCAGTGTGATCTTGCCATGTCTCAACCTTTTCATTCCACCTTAATCTGTTTTTGTGCCACGCGTAGCGTAGTGTTGAATAGTGTTCATTCGATCCTGCCAATTTTCAATGAGGTGTGAGCCCATTATTGGTTCTCCTTCGTTCATCCTAGTTCATTGCCAATGACAACGCTGTCGAAGGTCAAAGACGTTCTGAATTAATCCACTTAATGGAGACATGCTATACTTCTGCATGCTGCACTGTGCAACAGTGTAGTGAGTGTACCAACACCAGAGGTTGCACAAAGCATTTTGACTGTGTGTGGTTTTGCTCTGAGCGAGAGAGAGTGACACAGAGTGGGAGAGGCACAAATATGGGTAAAAGAGACAGAGACAAAGACCAATGGTGCTCCGAAGGACTGTGATCAAATAGGCCTCATATGAATGGCTTGAGGCTTTTGTTGTTGTGTGACCTGCCATTCAGTGTTGCATTAAGTGAATTTTTCCCCCACAGCTTTTCAAATCTGCAGTGACCGCCTCCCAATTTATGAAGGAGAATGCTCGAATTTCAAACATAGCATTCAAGCCATGGCTGTAACCTCAAAGTCCACCTAGAAAATAATGCAGAAGTTTATTTTTTCCCTTGAATTTCTGCAGGTCCATTCCAAGGTTGGCCTTACAGCAACAAAGCAGGTAGAGAAGGGAATGTGGGTGCATGTGCCTGAGTGAGATTGAGTTCAGAACACTTATATTGGAGCTTTTGGTCTCTAACCCCACTGCTTCTGTTGAAAAGAGAACATCCTTGGTGCAGCATTCATAAACTTCTTATATGCCACTAGAGAACTATGGGGGTTTTGTATTGGCTCAGCGTATTGTCTGAGCTCTATAGGACACTCTATCCTTGGATTAACCTGAGCAAAATTACTTGGCAGATAAAGTTGGATTACTTTGCTTACTGGGTGTTGTGAGGAATCGACAGGTAAGCTCAAAATCTATTTAACTGTAAATTTAAGGATTTCTTTCAAAGTTTATTTGACAGTGGTTAATATACAGTTGGTGTGGTTTGAAATTGTCCAGTGAAGATATCAGAAATGCCTTATGTTAGTGTAGACAACCTCTAGTTTGCTTGTGTTTGTCTAGAATAAAAGGTTGCTTTCTTCCTCTAGTTGAGCACATGCTGAACTGTGGTTTATCCTCCTGCAGTTTGGATGTACAGAGCTGCTCTGGAAACAATACACCTGTGGAGACGGTCTAAACCAGTGACCTTAAGTCAGTTGTCATCTCAGTGCAGATGCACACAAACCCTGACAGCTGGGATTCTTTTGCTTTGTTTGTATTTTCATTCCTGGTGTCTGGTTTTTAAAAGTCCTTAATTATAAAGTCCTAGCACCTCACTGTTGAAAATCTTTTGAAAGGGTTTTTTTTTTCTCATTGCCATCACTTTTCTCACCTCTCCTGATAACATGTTCTTTTCCACACATGTAATAGCTTATCAAGCTAATTTCTTTCTTGCATGTGTTGCGCTCATTATATGAGCCTGCCAATGAAAAATTGGTTTAATTTAACCAAATGCTCGTTGTTGTGTATGCGTGTGTAGGGGGTTACGATTTCCCTATAGTGTCATCTCCTCCTGCAGAAATAACTGTGAGTTTTAATTACTATAATACCTCAATGTGCTGCACTAGATGACCTGGGTCTAGATAGCAAAAGTTAACAATCATTTAGATTTTCTAGTTTGCCCAGACCTACAGTTAGACGTAGAGCTCCCCGAGCACCCAGTCACTGTTTATTACCATAATGACAGATTTCACCTTCATATGTATTTTTTCTGCAGCAAGCGAGCAAACTCTTCATGTTTTATTAAAACTACATACAAGTGAGTAAAGATCAGAGACTAAGGGGTTTAAAGCCTAGCATGCCAACATATTACTACTAGATGCCAGGGGAGGCAGATCAAATAACTTTGAAGATTGTTAAAAAAAATCAAGTTGAAAATCGTTATAGTTGACTTCATTGGTATTTGAGTGTGGGCTTTGGGTTTCTCAGTAGGTTTGCTAGATGCGAGAGAGCTTTACGGTGTGTTGGGCAGCACGTGTTGGCAGATATCTTGAGTCTGACTGTATGGTGTTGGTCAGGGAGGGTCGCTGTTGTGAGAAAGGCTGAAGTAGTGCTAAATAGAATAAATATGCCTTTAAAAGATGCATACTATTTTTTTTTTTTTTTTGTCACAAAAGCCCAGGGAAACCTGCTTAACAGTTGCTCGTGGAGAAATTTTAAACAAGTTTGTCATAATGTTTGTGCTCGTTGTGATCATGAATGGTAAAACAGGAGATGACAGTGTTTTAAAGTGTTGTTTGTCATCAAAACAGATTTTTATCAAATCAGTCAGAAGAGCCTCACTTCAGTGGCTTGAGGGTCACAGCTTCTCGCAGCAAAGAGGATTAAATCATCTGATGATTGCACCTGGATAAACTTACCTGTGTGTATGAGCATGTTATTTTTTTTTTTCGTGCTGAGCGAATGCTGTGGCATCCCACATGCCTTCCCACACCCACTACAAATAGACAGCGAAGGTGCTACATTCCTTGGCCTTGGTGCAGATCCCCGAGGCTGAGGAGTATGTTCTGTGTTGGTGGGCATGTCACCGGGTCCATATGAAGGATATGAAATAACAAAGGCCTAAAAATACTGTAATCTACCTGTATGTGTGTGACTGTGTGAGTGTGTGTGTGTGTGTGTGAGTGCGTGTGCACATGCACACATTACTGTATCTTGACTGACTCACTTCCCGTTTCCTTTATTGAGTGTTTGCTCAGTGGACTCAGCTCCTACCGCTCCTTACTGTCAGTGATATTCTTGCCTACTTTTTGTCTTTATTTCTGTTTTTCAGTCTGTCTCTGGGTTGGCAAAACGTTTATTGTCAATGAAATTGTCAGTTGGAGAGATGTTGAGAAATTCTTTTTCACAGTTCTCAAGTCAAATTTAATGATAGGTTTACCATTGCCAAAATCTGTCAGAAAGGAAATATAACAAAATAGTGAAAAAAATGCCCATTATAACTGGTATTTCTTGATCGAAAAATGACAAAAAAAAAAAAAAAAAAAGGAATTGTCGAAGTATTTTCCGATCTGGTTTTCAGTTGATTGACTGTTTATATTTGAATGTACTGATATTGCGGGTTAAGAGTTCTGAGATTTGGTTTCCTTGTGCTTCCTGTTGTCTTCTTTCTTTCTCTGAAGGTTGAATGTGGTTAAATGAATTTGTCCAATTTTAATTCAGTTTAGTTATTGATTAATTTTTTTTGTAAAAGGTCAAATTAGGAAAAATAATAATAATAATGATAATCAGGAACACTAAAAGAGAGATAAGCAGAAATGCTTTCCATTACCACCATGTTTCCATCTTTTTAAAAGCCAGCGACAGAAGCGTATCAATAAATAGTTTCTATAAATAGATTCAAAGAAGCGAACTAAGCGTCACTGTGGAAACCTTCGCAAAAGATCGCAGGGTTTCACATATCATGATCAATGTGTGGCGGGCCTCCACAGAATCATCACTGGACACTACAAATGTATTTATTTATTTTTTCCAATGTGAAACACAAAGTTAAAAACAAACAGACGGTTCCATTCTCTCACTCTCTGGTTTGTCTATCGTTTCATTTGTTATGGTTATGGTCTTTCACTTGCGACCGACCCACTCACTAGTCTGTTCCCTAGCTCTTCTCATTTGTTGTTCAAGAGGTCTTACTGTATTTTTGCACAGATATGACGCATCTGTCTCAGCAGTGGCTGAAGCCTTTTGTGTCCCTTCATCATTCAGACTTGCTGACAGTTCAATTAGAGTTTGAGGTCTTGTCCTCCAAGCGTTGGTATTTGAAAGAATGTTTGCTTTTGTTTGTCTGATTTGTCAGTCTTTCCTCTTCTGCACAGACGGTGAATACCAGATATTAGATGTTACAATAAAGGCCTGTATAACATTTTACATGGCTGTGTTATTCTAAAAGTACTGTGCTACATTATGTCTTCCAATTCTTGCTTCAACTTCCCTGGGGGAACCTCCCAAAGGGATCAGTCATCTATCCATCTATCTAAAATTCACTGATGGTCAAAGACATGTTGATTTCATGAAAACTGGGACAAACTGAAAACAGCAGGAGTAGTGTGAATGGGTGCACGATGCCACCTAAACTAACCTTACCACACTCCCAGCTCTTGAGTGTAAACTCTGTTTCTTCTTACTTTTCTCCTCTGACTTGCGCTCTACTGAAAATGCAAATTGTTCTCAAGAATATTTTTCTCTCACCTGGAATATTTGCCTGTTGTGGAGGTCATTGTAATGTTTAACTACTGGTTCCTGACACCGTTCACCACCAACTGTTTTTCCCACACACTGCAATACAAGGGAGAACACTTTGATCACAACAGCAGCAAATCCAGGAGCATTTAAGTTCCCCTCCATTTGGAGTTCAATATAAACACTTTAAGAGTACCTCTAGGTCATCTCAGACTCTCACTTGGCCTGGGGAATGCTTCAAGTAAACTTACAACTGGACTAATACCTCTTTTTTTGTCAGTTGTGGGAAACACCACCACTCACACAGTTAATTTCTCCTTTTTTCTGAAGTGCTGTCTAGAGGCATAAACTTGCAGTGAGATGGTGTGAATGTGTGAAAACCATGAACCTACAGGAACACTGATTTATTCATGTCGGACCACAGTGTGACTCTTCCTCTCCCTCTGTCGCTGGTGTTCGTCCCTGTGTCATAACTGGTATGTGTGCATACGCGTGTCTGTCCCAGCATGCCGACTTCACTCCCTTGGGTTTCTGACCATGTGTGCGGGGGGTGCCTCCTCCTTCCCAGCTGTGAGGAGCAGGGCTCTGACATGGCCTGTCCCTTTAGCTCACTCTGTACGGTTGACATGCCGAGCACAGAGGTCAGCCTGACCTACTTTCCCCTGGCGGCCGTTCTGCTGAGCTGCAGTGCTCCTCAGTGGGGGGCGGGGGCAGGGGGGCATGAGCAGGCGGAGCTGCTTACGCCTCCAATGCTGTCCTGGTGCGTTAAATCACCGCCATTTGTTAGGAGACACATTCCAGTGTGTGTGCATGTGTTTTTTTTTTGTATAGATGTGTAGGAGGCTTCCCACATACACATGCACGGACACTCACACAGGCTTGTGCTGAGGTTGGATATGAAGTGCTCTGTGGGGGTTGCAGGTAGATGCTGAGCGGCACTTGGGCAGAACCCCTGCAGTGAGCTCTGTCTGACTCACTTTGTGTACCTCTGTTCACACCCTCTGACCTCCTCCACCTACCACACTTCCTTCCATATGGTAGATCTGCTTATACCCCTATAACACCTTAAAGCCTGCCATCTCAAAGCTGAAATCTTGTAGAGGTTAAATCTAAGGAGCCGCTGCTCAGTTGCTGACATATTGTTTATATATGCAGCAGTAATTGGCCTTAATTTTTCATCACCCTATCGTTGTCCTGCTCTCTCCTTTCTCTCAGTCTCAGCAAATACACTATGATCTATCAAACACAGTGACTGTTACTGTCGTCGTGTTTCCTTTTTCTACCTCTGCTGTTGTTGTTATATGTTAACATCCCCGTGTTGCTCTTTGCCTGCAAATGACCTGCAGCCTGTTAGTTTCACACATACACAAACGTGTATAAATCAGTGGAAAGAGTTTGTCTGACACAATATGGGATGTTGCAGGCGCAGGACCTGTCAGGCGTAGAGAGAGCAGGCAAGAAGAGTTCATTAAAAAGTAAACTTCTAATGTAGTGGCAGACATTGGCTGCTCAACTGTATCAATGATTTAGGCCCAGCAGAAGGTCCTTAATGGACAGAGCCACTGCTCTGTGCAAGTTCAGCTGCTTCTGTCGACCCGGCATCAAGTGGCACACACACACACTCACTCATACACACTCATTCAGACACACATCGAGGCTGTGAGGGGAAGAAGGTTTTAAGTACTTAAGTGTGTATAGCTTGTACATATTGCGTCACACACTCTGCTACTCAGACACTCCCCTGCTGGACACGTCTCAGATTTTAAAGTGACAAATTTAGAGCCGCATATCTGTGTGTCACCATCCACTATGCATGATCACACTCTGAGTTCACATTGTTTTATTCATCCGAACTAATGTCAAACTGTAGCAAGGCGAGGGACTGAGCCAGGATAAAAGGACAAGGGCTTTATATTGGTGTTGTTTCTGAAGACTGAACATGAGTTAGGCAAAGGTTTTTGTCATGTTTATCTGACATTGAGGTCAATCAGTCTGACCTGCACTCTGAAGGGCACCTGATCACTGTCACTTTGCCTTTTTTCACAATGTTTAAATACATATGTCAAGTCTATGTAACATTTCAGACCTGAGTCTGCAGGTTAGCCTTTTCAGGGTCAGGGCCAGGTTTTTGCGATGCAAAGTAGCTGTCATTGGCTGGATTACATTCTGATTTCAATACAGTCCTGGATGCTGCCATATCTAGATTTTAAGGTCCAGTAGTGTAACCACAATATACTATGGTTTGTGATGTATAACTTAGACCTTAATAGTGGATTGTTGTTTTGTATGCTCATGATGATGAAATACACTAAACTTGAAAATTAATAGGCAGTGCTTCTGACAATTAATATTTACACTCATTAATTCAAGTGAATGCAGTATATTTTCAACAGTTACAGCCTCTCACATGATGACTTTCTTCTTGTTTTATATGATTGTACGTACTGGTCGGACAATAATTTGCAGTTGTCAGATTAGTCTCTTAGAAGTAATCGGTTCTTTTTTTCTTTAGTATGAGTTCTGTTTTCTACAACAGTTCTAGAATAGAATAGTGAATCAGTTTCATTTTGATCCATCAGTGTCTTTTGTTTAGGCCTCCCTATGGCTGAATCCATTATCTGCGTCATTTTTATTTTGTGCAGTCATCTTTGTATACATTGAGTTTCTTCTGTTTAGGTATTTGGTCTTGAAAAAGCAACTTTTTATTTAGGGTTTGTCCTTCACAAAGAAAGCAGCCATAACTGTAGCATAAATGTGATTATTTTTGTTGGATTACACTGATGGAAACACAAACAGTGTCAGAATCTCCTGTAGTATAATCCAGTTCTCTCTGCTACCCATTCTTATACTGTGTGTGTTGCAAAATAAGGCTGTTTACACTTCTCCCAATACAGTTTACAGCTTCAGAAAAGGCAGTATTGTGTCATGGAAAGAGACTTATTTGCAATATTTTGTTAAAACATTCACTCTAACGTATTGAGAATACAGAGGTACTGCAGAGCAATGAATTGTTATTAATGTTTGTTAAGATGTGTCATTGGACATTTTTGTTGTTCATTTTTACATTACATCAATTTGTGCAGATGCTTTTGTCCAAAGAAGCTTACAGTAAATGCATAAAGCCTTGATAGGAAAGAGATTGAGATGTCATAAAAAGTGCAGCGGTCTAAAACAAACGACTAAAAGCACATCGAGTCCTACAGCTTGAACACAGTCTATGGTCAGAACAGTCTATTATCTGGAAAGTTGGGTGCTTTGGGTTCTGCTGTGAACTGTTTTTCGTGATCCAGTGTTGATCTTTTTGTGAATGAGCAAAACTTTTTATAATCTACCATAGATATTCAAAAGATAGATTTTAGTTTTAGTTTGAATTCCAGGAATTTTTTCCCTCTGGCATAACAACAGACTTATTTTACCTTTCCCCCTCTAGATTTTCTGTTTGAGATCAGTGTAAGACTTCTTCCACATTGCACTGGTGATTTAACTATAGAGACTGACAGCATTACAATGAGGCTGTCATTATCATCCCTCCTGTGGTCTAATTGCATATAGTGGTGAACAAGCAATCTCCCTCTGTCTGTCTCTCTCTCTCTCTACCTACCTCTCTATACTTATCTCCTGCATCCGTTAAACTCATCAGAGAATCGTACAGCTTTTTAGTGTGGCCATCTGTCAATACCACTCCATAAAGTGGAGTGGAGAAACATGCACATTCATTGGCTCTATAAGCCCTCAGTAGGCTTGCCTCCAGCTGGTTCTGAGGGCTTTGCTGTGGCTGGTTAACCCAGGTCTGGAGCATCGCTCTCCAGCCCTTGTGGCTACTTCAGACCACCTCATCTCCCCAATCAGGCAGCTGGATGAACCTTCCTCTTCACCACTGTGGAGTAGCTGTAACACTGTAATGAGTTAACTTTCAGAATGATCTACATAATTTATTTCCTGCCCCCACAGGAGGCCACTGAAGCATTAATTAATTTCAGGCCCTGGTATCAGCAACCATCCCAGTGTGGGATTCCTTCTGGCTCCTATTCTTGGCACTCATGGAATTTGATATGTTCTGCAACCAGAATGCAGTTTGTTGGACATTGATGAAAGATATTGCTTCCTGATGGCTTTGTACACAGATTGTGCTCCTGTATGTGTGTAGATTGAAATCTGAGTGGCATGAAATCTATGTCAGATCCTGTGCCACAGAAGCACGCTGACCTCAATGACAGAAGCTGTGACTAAACCTAAATGATACATGCCACCAAGTTGTGTGCTCTTGTTGCTGTTGGCAGCGATATCCTCCACACTCATGTACTACACACTTGTTTGTTCAAGCTGCTTTTTGATATGTGTTTACTTATCATGCTACCCTTCTCTCTCTCTCTCTGTTTTCCCCACAGAACTCAATACGGCACAATCTGTCATTGAACAAGTGTTTTCTCAAAGTGCCTCGCTCCAAAGATGACCCAGGAAAGGTGAGATTTTCAATTACAAATTTAAAGATTCAGTGTTTGGGCTTTATTTTACCCCTCAACCCACCCTCAAGTAACAAAAACATAAGAGGCTCTGTCTAGAGCTGTGTTTGTTTTGTCTGATCTGGGCTAATATAGAAACACGGTGGTGCAACCTGGAAGACTCCATGTAAGGGGACCTGCTCCCAATATAGATACAAAGGGCTCATTCTAAAGTAAAACAAAAACACAATGATCACTAGTTTCAGGTGATATTGATTAAGAAGAATGCATGTTTAAGCAATTTGAAAAACAAATATATGAAAATGCTGAGTTTTGATCAGTCACCTCTGCTGGCAGAATTCAGTTTTGCAACTTTTTTTTTTTTTTTTGGTGTGGATCATGCTATCTCTGGTAGAAAAATGTTGTCTTTGAATGGCTGCCAGTAATCTTGACAGTCTGGAAATGCATGGCATGCTTGTAATCTATTATGAACCTCCCACCCCCACAGAATTGCATTTCAAATGTCAGGATAGACTAGTTTTTTGGATCAGCACAGGCAGCAGATGTGGGTGAGGAAAGAAAAAAAGTCAAAGCCTGGTAGAGATGGGGCTGTAACTGGGAAGACATCAGGTCATTTCCAACATTCCTGAAGTATTTACTGAAGGTGCTGAATCAAGTCAGTAAAAAGAAAGGCGCCTTATTTGCTCTCTATTCGGGCCTCCAGCTCTCATTTTTCTTCTCTGTTAAAGGATGTATAGACCAACATGTTAATTTGACATTTGAGTCTCAGTAGGACCACCTACAGTTGCTTTTTCAGCTCGATTTACTTCACAATCTCTAGTGACATCAACCTGATAAGTTGTGTCCCCTGATCCACTGGGTAGTTCATGTAGAAGGAGCCGATGGGCCTATATTTGGTACGATGGTGTGCATCCATATGTAGCCTAACCCAGATTTCATCCCAGCACTGTCAGAGCATACACTACATATGCTTAGGGAAGCACACAAATAATTACACACACACACACACACACACACACACACATACACAGCAACACATGCATGAAGAGCTACGCCTAGCTGTGTAGGGGATGGGGACTGAATGCTAATTTCATGTTTTGCTGTAATCCTCTGATATTGACACTCCTGGGAGCTGCTCCACTAAATACAAAATAATCTATTGCTGTATGGATCCCATTCCAAATGCATGGCCAACATGCTCGCATCCTTAATGTTTAATTTGGAATTTTCCTCACTCCCTTCCCCCCCGAAGACAACTTCAAAGAGGCGCTAGCCGCTCTTGATATGTTGCATCAATATTGTAATGTGGCAGGAATATGAGAACTGCTGGTTGGATGAGATAGGAGTCATGTCGCTCTCTGTCTGTTTCACACTCTGAGATGGTGTAAGAGATGACAGTTGGTATTGTACGTACACACACCCCGTCTACATCGGAGATAGAGATGCAGCCTGTGAAGGCTACCATTAATAATCTGTATTTTAATTGGTGTTGTGTCTCAGCCTGAAGTTGACAGGATAAACGGTGTACTTTTAGTATTTATCCTTCCTATATTAACACACACAAAGGGGAACTAAATGACATAATTTATGTTGATGTATGAAAATAACCTGCGTCATTTGTGGGGAAGGGAACAGATAGTGCATTTGTTATCACGATCTGTTTAAAAGAAAAATTCTTTTCACTGGCCTGTACGACTGGAGAAAGAATATTGTGGCTTTGCTCTGATGCTACCCCCGACTCCACGGACACACTTTGTTTGGCATTGCTACAGTATATTGCGGTATATTTGTGAATAATTTAATGACTCTTTATATGTTTTTCTTTTTTTTTTCTGCCATCTCTCTGGGGGTGGGTGAAGGGAAATGCAGAAACTCCCCGCCCATGAGAATTAACTTAAAGTGTGCTTCCCCCACTAATTATAAAAAACGCCGTGCAGTCTGGCTTTGTCTCTGTGACTCCTAATTTTGAAACATCTGCATCGGCACCCCTGCACTTAACCCCTGAATCTTAACAAAGATATGGATCGCGAGTAGAGAAGCGTGTCTCACCTTTGTGTATCATTTTTTTTAATTGAAGCCCTTTGTACAGAACATGAAAAGTGTAATGAGGTTTCCACTACATTTTTACTGTAGCCTACATCAATGTGAGATGTTTCTTCATCTTTGGATGATTGTGCTGTGAATTATTCTTCCCTCTGAGGAAAACGTTAATTGACCCCAAAGCCTCGCACATATTAAAACTTATAATTTTAACCCCCTGACAAATATAGGCCAACTTTGGCTTTTCATTTTAAAAACAGAAGCAGCGGTGTGTGTGAGCTGAGGGGGGAAAAAAACAGATTTGCCGGCTTTAACAAGAGTGTGGACATTGTGTATGCAGCCGTTATTGTATAGATACTTAAGATACAGCTTTTTCTATGGCCTTGCTTGTTGTTCAGAGAGTTTTTTATAAAAATATCAATTATTCTCTCTGCTAAGGAAGTAATTTTAAAGGTCCTGATCTCACTTTCTCTTGACAATAGAGATTTTATCAGGGGTCATATGAAATATTAAAAATAAATTCAGAACTTGCAGGGCCTTAGGGTAAAAATCTCATTTTTAACAACTGTAAGCTGCGATCCTGTATGCTTCGAGGAGGAACACCATTGAAAAATAAATTAAATGAGGCCGAATGCAAAGATAAATAATGCATCCAGGTTGTGGAATTGCTAGCTACAGCCCCTGAGCCAGCCCCAACTGTTCTTTCCTTGATTAGCCTTGCTCAGACCTCAGAAGAAAGCAACATGGCAGGACTAGCACTGCCTTGATTCTTGGGCTGAGACTGTGGAGCCTTCATCCTTGGCAACAGCACTCTGACTCAGTACCTGAGGCTGAGGAAGTACAGCTTCAGGAAAGGCTTAGCATTTCACCACCACCAGCTGCCCTCACCATCCTCTCATTGAGGAGCAGCCGCAGAGGAGAAAAAGCCAAGCCTTTCTTACTAACAAAGCCAACCCACACGCCGCACAAACTCGCAGCGATCGATTCAAATAAAGGTCTTGGCTGACAGAATTTAGCAGAGCAGATGAGGCCTCCGAGTTTTTAATAATGCTGCACCAAAGCAGGTAAGTTGCAGTGCCAAATAAAGATCTGATGCTGCTGTCCTGTCGTGCCAGGGAGGAAATGTCTCAGTGTAGTGCAAACATCCCATGGATGTCACATGAGAAAGCGATCTGTTGTATTTTATCAGCTCACAGCACTTTTTTTCTGTCTGCAGGGCTCTTACTGGGCCATCGACACCAACCCAAAGGAGGATGCCTTGCCCACACGGCCAAAGAAGAGGCCGCGGTCTGGAGAGCGGGTGAGTGTGATGAGACAAACTCTTCTTATTCCCAAGGAAACATTTGCTATTCTTCTGTTTAAGCTCCTGTCTCCATCTCGAGTTGGTTCAGGATTTTTCTCTCTGCTCCACTCCACCTCTGCCTCGATTTTCTTTTCTTGTTGCTCTCCTTTGTCTCCTACTTTCTCTCAGTTTTTCCCTACCACATGCAAACACACACACACACACACACACTTAGTAGGAGTTAATATCCAGACTTTATATAACTGCCTCTCCATGCTCCTTTGCTAGCCTGTCATGAAGTGGGCTTCTTATTAATAAACTATGCCCTAGGCAGCCATTATGTACATTGAATTCTGCACTCATTTCTATGTTATCAAAGCATCAATTAATGCAGAGCTGTGTACACCGGCTACTCTGAGCGGTAGCTTTTGTCTTAAATAATGGATGAGTCGTGTCCAGAGTTATGTACAGCTGCACAGGTTTTTAGCAGGCTGCTCAAATTGACCTAGTCCTGGGGCACACTGACTTGGCGGGCTCTCGTCTGCTCCTTCCTCACAATGTGTCTGACCAGAGGCAACGAGGAACAGGGGATTCTGTTAAGCTGGCGAAACACACTCATGTGCTTATGCTAACACATGACATTGTCTCTCACATATACACATATACATAAGCACACTGGCATAGAGACAACATGAAACAGAACAGGCTGTTCACACGGTTCCTTACAGCATCACATTCATTCAGCAAAAAGCCAGTGTGAGATTTTATATACAAGACATATAGGGGCACAGGAAGAGTGTATTGTTTTTAATATGCAGCTCTGCCAACAGATTTGACTAAAGCTTTCCTGATGCAGTTCTGTTCATTTGAGCATGACACTAAAGAATGCACCAAGTGAGGAGTGTGTTTTCTGTAGGACACACGCGCACACACACACACACACATACACCGTACTCACCCTTCCCCCTCTAGACAGTGTCTGCCTACAAGGCATTCCATTAAGAGTCTCAGACACTGAAATTGAGAGTTTGTGAAATCTCATTTATGTTTATCATGAATTAAAAATGGTATTGTTGGCAGCCAATCCTCTTACAGTAAGCAGTTTTGGGAGACAGGCATGGCAGAGTTATCTCACCCCACAGTCAGCCTATACAGCAAGAAGAGTGTGTGTGTGGGTGTGTGTGTGTGTGTGTGTGTGCACGTGTGTGTGTGTGTGTGTGTGTGTGTGTGTGTGTGTGCGTGCATGCGTGTGTCAGGTGGGGGTGTATGGTAGGATGGGGTCTGACTCCATCTTCTCACTAAGCATAGTTCAAATGTGACCTAAATAAAGGTGTTGCTTTGAGGTATGACATGAGGTATTTTTTTGACATCATGTAGATAGATGTGTATCTGGGTTTAGCAGGAAACTTGTCACATAAATAACACAAGTGTAACCATATGATGTGATCTCATGTGTTTGATAATTGGATAATGTTTAAATTTATTTTGTTGTTTTTATTTATGTCTTCCTCCACACCCCACCCCCAACCCCCACAGGCTTCCACACCATACAGCCTGGAGTCGGAGTCTTTGGGGATGGAGTGTATGATCTCTGGAAGTGCCTCTCCAACGCTGGCAATCAACACTGTGACTAACAAGGTACTACAGCCAGCCATCCAGCCTCCAGCTCCAACACACACCTGGCTACACGGCTGCACCCTGACCCCACCCACTTCTTCAACCACCTACAGCTCTATTCCCCACAGAGAGGAGCACTCTAGCGGAGGGGAGATATACAGGCACACATACACATAACCACACACACTCACAAGCACATGCTCCTGTGCCTAAAGCTTCTCTGCAATGCAACCCACACCAAAATACACAACTATCTGCACTGCAGCACCTTTTCCTCTACAACAACAGGCAGCAGGCTCTTGTTGTCTTCCGCATGGAAATATGAAGCTCAGACTGATACTTAGCACTTTGCAACCTGATAAACCTCACGCAGTCCCGTGCACACTTGTAACAGGATACTCATCACGCTGCATGGGCTTTCTGTATTCGCACCTGTAGTGGAGGTTGACACCCAGAGTCGTGTTTCTCATTCTGTGACCACATTACGTTGTCACACTACAGGTGATCACCCCCGCTGCTGCCTCCGTCTGCTCTCAGTAGTTTTTAATATATGTAAAAGCTTGGAAACACTTGTACATCACAGAGCAAAGCTACAGGGACTGCTAGCTGTTAGCTGTGAGTGCGCCGCTCACTCTGAAATTTAAATAGGCTTTTTAACCTTAAGCTCTCATCCTCTGGGCCCAGTGGGGGCAGCTCTCAGGAGTACTTTTAAAAAGCCTACAAGAGTCGCTTATTCATTTGCTGCAAGCGTTAACAAAAATTTTTTTTTAATGTGAACACGGCTGCTCACGGTAAAAAGAGATGTGTAGTGTGCATGTGCGTGGCAGAGCGTCAGGGTCTCAAAAAGTCTGAGCGTATGTCGATGTGTGTTTTAACTTGTGTGTGCATGTATGTAGAGTATGTCACAGGCTGTTGGAGCTTGTTTTGAAAAGTGTCATTGACAGTTAGTTAGGGGTTGTTTCGATACAGAACATGCAGTTTTTCAAGTTTCTGTGGCAGACAGATTAATGGGCCTGAGCGTGGAGAAAGATGACCCTTTTTTCCTCTACAAACAAGCACTTGCCACAGCACCAGTCTTCACCAGCAGTGACTGCATAATGAGACCCTAATGTAAAGAACTGACAGTTAAGAGTTTGGAGTCTTGCCATCAAATGCCTCCAGTCAAATAACTCATAAGAGCAACAAGCAGAAAACTTGAAAACGGAAAAAACACCACTGCCGTGTGGGCCCAGGGGCTGATGAAAGGAAATTTTGATTTGTCTCTTTTTGTTCATTTGATTATGACAAGAACCGTTACCGTGGTAAAGAGAACAGAAGACAAAGTGGTATAGCAACAGATCTGAGGCCCTATCTCCTCGGAGAGAGCTTGTTTCTCACTGTCTTACACTGTAAACACACGACAGACCACGCCTCTTTCGGTGCAGTGTGCCAAGCCACAGGAATTCCCTCTCTCTGTTTTTCTCTCTCTCCCCTTCTATTCCAGTCTCTCTCCCTCATTCCCGCCTTCTCAGATAGACCAATGGGAGACGCTGGTAGGATGACTACTGAACCAGCAAGAATCTCTTTTCTCTCTCTCTCTTCTGTCGGACATTCCTCATGAAATTGTCCCACCACCTCTCTTTTTCTTGTGCCTTTCTCACATAGACTCGTAGATTTTTCTTCCTTCCACCCAGAGGTTGTGTTGTGAGATGGCCTCAAACATTGGTGTGAATGTGTTGAAACTCTGGCACTGAAGTGTGATGATGAAGAGAAAGGGGGTGGGGGGTTGTGGAAGTATATTTGCTGATGAATAGTCTAGCCCCCCCTCCCCTTTTTTCCTCTCATCCCTTGCTTCTCTCTTCTTGTGGTTCTCAGTCGGGTCAATCCTGCGTGCAGGCATTGTGCTGAACACTGGCTTGCATTGTTGGAGACACCTGGGCCAATCTTGCTTTGATTTCATAATCCATGTCTCATGCTCCAGATTAGGCCCCCGTGTAAAAGACACCTCTGGCTTTTTACTTAATTCACTGCTAAGAATAGAACTCTGACTCGCCCGCCTGCTTGCTAACACTGTACACAGTATTTACTGTCGAGCCGCTCCTGCCTGTATGAGCATGCTTCTCTTTGTTTGTGTGTTTTTGTGTGTTATCCTACATTTGCGCTCATTGGTAGCTGTAGAAATGTGCGCATGCGTGTGTGTGTGTGCCTGTGTCATATGTTTGAGCATGCCTTTACGTATGTGGGTGAGATGTGGCTGAGAGTTTGTCTGTAACGATACGTGCTTAAGTGGGCGTCCTCACTCAGGGGGACTGGGGTCTGCGTAAACCACAGAGCAGTGAGGTTTTGAAATCATCACACTTTATGGGTGAGTAGAATAAAAATAGATTGCGGTGAGAGATTTAAGGCTAAAAGCCTGTTTTATGACTTCATTACACATAACATTTATATTTCTCTGGCGCGCTGTTTTTGATTAGCATTGTAAGGTTGACTTTCTAGACGTGCTTAAGCCTTCAGTCTTAGCTGCTCATTGAGTTCCCCTTCACACTAATGAACTCTGGAGCCAAGCGCACACTGAGTGGAGGAAGGCTGGAGTTGCCTAATGAGCTTCTCTTACTACCTCATATCCTCCTCTCCTTCAGTCTCACCGCCTCCCTTTAACTGTGTTGCCTGAAGTCAGCGTTTGTGCTCTCAGTTTTGTTTTGTTTTTTAATCGTGGTATTTCTATCTCATTTTACCAGTTGCAGGAGCCAAGCTCCATATTAAAAGCTTAATATGATCGGACACTCACTTTGCATGTGTGCGTCCTGGATTCAAAACAGTATGTTAGTCGGCCAGCCAATCAGTCAGAGAGGAGAGGAGGTAGTCATGGCTGCCTGGGTTTCCTTGCCTCCTTGTGGTGGCCTTTGTGGTTGCTTGCTGCTGCTCAACAGAAACACAAGAGGCTTCAGTCCACTGCTGCTGCTGAGAGGCAGCGTGTCGGGCAGGGAGGGCCAGTCTGCCTGCCTCAAGGTTGCTGCCACTGCTGTCTCATTGTGCTCAGCACAGAGACCACTCTGTTCAACTTGTGGAGATGAGCAGAAGCCACCATGTTGCACTCGGTCATGGACACACACACACACACACACACACACACACACACACACATACACAGTAGTCTTAGAATGCCAGGTCCTTCGCCACTGCAACACCATCACTGCGTTACTGCCATTCCTGTCTCACAATACGAAATTCTGCACAGGGGCTGACTCTCTGTGGGTATCATTACGCTCATTATCAGGATCATTCTTCTTAGTATTGTCTTAATTGTCTGACGGCACACTTTATTTGGGAAGGGTTGGGGGGATAAACCTTGTTAGACGATAATTAAGACTGTCGTCCCAAAGTGCTCGGCTGGTTTTGCTGCATTATTGAAAGGTCAGTGTCTCGGCTGCACTGAAATCTTTTGTTAGCTGTCCCAAACGGATTCGCGCTTGGTGAGCAGATGTGGCTGACATCACTAGTAGTGTGACCTTTAGTGATGGGAATGTCTCAGCTGTCTCCAGACCCCTTTACATGTTCAGTACTGGCAGAGGGTATTCAGCAGCACCCTGTGTCTCCCACACACATTGACAATAAAGTGAAAAGAAAGTGCTCTGCTATTATGACATGCCATTGCATGCAGCACACACACGCACATTGGTTTTCATACCCATTATCTCAGAGGAATGCTGGAAAATGACACTGGTAACGGTAACGCTTGTGTGTTTATCCGTGTGTCTACAAGAACTAAAAGCTAATATATGTATCTGTGTTTCAGGTGGCGTTGTACAACACAGACCAGGAAGGGAGCGATAGTCCAAGAAGCAGCCTTAACAACAGCCTGTCTGATCAGAGTCTGGCCTCTGTCAATCTCAACAGTGTGGGCAGTGTGCACAGCTATACACCGGTAAGACCAAGAACCACGCTTCACATGGACAATATTCTACATTATGATATTAACTTTAGACCTTCACATGTTCAATATTGTGACACTGAATTCAATGTATGAATTAGTTTAAATGGAAGTAAAGCCATCCAATTCAAAAAGACCTCAAGGACAGTGAGACCCAGTCCCCCTAAAAGATCTGAGGATAATGAGATGCTGATCAGCTGATCCAACAACCAGAGTGAAAACCTTCATCTGCAGAGGAATAATGGGCAACCAATGAAAAGCAGCCTTTACTTTGAAAAACTGTAGCCATATGTCAGTTACTCCTGCAATTCATCATTCAAAAAAAAAACACACATATTATAATCCTGCAATGATTATGATATACCATGTGCTCTGACCTGATTAAACTGAATGTAAATTGGCCCTTGTTTTGCATCTCAGTAAAACTCTGGATCTCTTGCGTCTATAAGTGTGAGTTATGTTCTGCTACAAAGACAAAACAATAAATGTGCCAGTATAACATCTTGTTTGCAAAATACATGTTATCACTGTCATTCGTCCAAACAAGAATGGAGGATGGTGATATTTCAGGTGTCTATAGTTGCTGTAGCTCATGACCGCTGGATATTTTTATAACATGATATTTATATAAATGTTGCTTTTTTTTGTTTGCTTTTTTAAAAACATTAAGCGCAAAATGATAAATTCTCATTTTATGCACATTTGTCAAACTGTGGGAGAGCTGCAGTCACTAATTGAAAATGAAACTCTGCCAGATGTAGAAAGTGAACTGTATCCCATATTTCATCCGATCAGAAAGCCCCAGGAGGCTTTCTTCAGAGGAATCAGCGGTAGACAGCAATAGACAGAGGCTCAGGGTGGACATGCACTTGAGAACAACATCAGGAAGGGGGTTAAGGGAAACAGAGAGAAATGTGCACGCTCCTGGAAGCCAGACAAAGAGAAGCGCTTCCTCTGATGTCCTCCCACCAGA
The DNA here is from genome assembly GCA_016801845.1 of Polydactylus sextarius. Classification (NCBI taxonomy): domain Eukaryota; kingdom Metazoa; phylum Chordata; class Actinopteri; family Polynemidae; genus Polydactylus; species Polydactylus sextarius. The sequence goes on from CM028908.1 coordinate 9,677,389, forward strand.
GATGCCCCCTCTTTGGTGTGGTCCTCCCGCATTCTAGAGTGCTCCCTGCTCCAGGCGCTGGGCATCGATCGGCTCAGCCTGATGGATGTGCTCTCGCTCTCTCGCTCTCTCTCTCACAGCCAGAGCAGCAGCTCACAGTAAACACTCTGGCTTTATTATCACCTCTTCACTCTTACCCAAGCCAGACTGTGAGCCATGCACTTCAGCTGCCTGCCCACATCTTGGAAGGCAAAGATGTTATGATCAAAAATTGGACATGACCTCTCTTATAATGCTTGCCCAGAGTGGGCACGGGTCAGGGCCTGCATTGTGAAGTTGCAATGGTTTTCCATCTCTGCCCTTGCTGTGATGAATCTCATAGACAAGCTCATTGCTGGAGGGAGCATTGCTTGCTGTTTCACACCCAGGGGCAGTGCATAACATTGACTGCCCACACAAATACATGAATAAAATGGCTGCTTATTTGTACAAGGTATTGCTATTGATTTTGTTTTAAATACATTTTGCTTGGCCACCTGAGTATTGGCTTTGTGTCCATTCGAGTTGCTCTCTTAATGTTGTGTGAGCCAAGGCGGTAAGCGCTGACCTAGATAGTTGCCGTCTGTGTAATTGTTGTTAACATGTTGTGTGACTGACACCTCCTCAGACAGAAACAAACACTGGTAATTGGGCTCCTCAGAAGAATCAGACCATCCTCATATTTGACTTGTTTGTGATTGCACCATATGCTCTCATAAACTATTGCTTTACATTAAATATTCTCAAGGTTTTCTTTTTTCTGTTTCTCTGGCTCTATGGCTAGATGAGCATGGTGAAGATTTTTTGAAAACTGTATATATTATTGATATGTGTGTTTGAACTTCATAACTTCAATTACTTGTAGTATCAGTCTTCCCAATAGTATGTGGTGCAGATCTATCTTTTTTTTTTTTTTTTTTTTTTTTTTTAACATGCTTCACAAATTAATCATTAAGCTTCATTTTTTTGCACTTGGTTTTGCTCCCTTTTGTAAATCTTCAGCTTTCCTTATCTCCTCGTCTCCACAGGTGACCAGTCACCCAGAGCCCGTGTCCCAGTCTATAAGCCTCCAGCAGCCCCCACAGTCCCAGTACAACATGCCAGACAGGGACAAGCAGCTTCTGTTCTCTGAATTTGAAGATCTCAGTGCCTCCTTCCGCAGCCTTTACAAGTCTGTTTTTGAGCAGTCCTTCAGCCAACAAGGTGAGTGGCCTCACGGGAGCGTCAAGTGGAAACCTAAAAAAGAGCCTAAGCTTCACTTATCAAGAACAGAGTGATCCTCTGAACGATTTTCCTAATGTGGGTTTGTTCTTAACAGCTGGGACTTAAGAGAGGTCTTTAGCCACTAATTAGGTTTACTGAGAAGTGAGCAGGTATTCAACAGGCTGACTAGCCTATAGTGCAAATCTGCACTGATTATTTTCATGGCCTTTTGCCAGAGCAATGTGGGGAAAGGCTTCATTTCATATTCTAAAGCAGTATGCAAGTTCATGTCTCATAGACAGTGGACTCTAATAGTCCACTTTGCCATTTAAGCGAATAAGAAAAAGAGATGGTTACTTATTTATTTTACTGTCACTTCACAACAAAAACACAGTCCTTCTTGCTTTATACTTTACAAACTACATGAATGTTTGCTGTATGCAATGTTAGATGTTTCCTCATCTACACTGTGTTTCGTTAGGGGAGTGGAGGAGGTTACAGATGGCCCAAGTCCTCAGTAAATCTGTTGTGTTTGAGGTTCATTTGTCATATTGATGGTGAATCTGTTTGATGTAATACATATTGGTGGATAGGTCACAGCATTCACAGCAAAAAACCTGGGAGTCCCTGTAGAACAAAATTCATATTCGCTCGTAATCTGATTGACTGATAAACAAAGAGCACTTGACTAGCAAGTTATGAGCAAAATAGACTGAGCTTTCTGTGTGTAACCTACTTTCACAAATCAAATGCATTGCATGCTAATGATTTCAAAGAGATCCTCTCCTTTAATCTATGGTCTATGTTTCATTAGTTGAAAGTTGTTACTTTTTTATGCGCATAAAAGTGAAATCTCTTAGTCAGACAAGCTCTAGCAATTAAAAAGCGTAAATAATCGAGCTAGAGGATTTCACACTCTGCCGCTGTAGACAGTGAGCTAATTCACTGGCTTTGATAATAGGTAATGAGCTCGCATTATTATTCTGGTGCCGCGTTAATTGCTTTCTGTATTTCCCCGGTTGGACAATGGGCTTTCTGTGCTGATAAGAGATGCACCTTTGTCACCCCTGCAGTGAGTGTTACGTGCCGATTGTGGAGGTGCAGGGCTAGAGTCAGCTCTAAAAGCACTCCAGTGAAATAGGTTTACCGTGCCAAAGCTGTGAAGGACAGGGCCTCTTAAGACCACTCCCCACCACTCAGATGATTGCAGTTGGGTGTGCAGATGTTCATGTTCTAGTTGTGTTTGTTAAAAAAAAAATCAAGCACCAGCAGCACAATGAATTTGTCAAAGACAGTCTAGAGCTGTGTAGTTGGAAAAGAGGGGAGCAGGCAGCTTGGGCTCAGGAACCTCAGAGACACAACTGGTGCTGAGTCATTCCCTGATACAACAAAATGGCAGCTGGTCTGTCTCAAGTGTAGAAGTACTTCAACACAGGAGGCCCACATTCTATCATTTTAAGATGTTAAGATACATGACCCGTATTTACATGTGGAGACCCTGACTCTCTTTGTGTTTGTCTCGACATTATACTGTAATTCACCTAAGACCATGTGACCTGTGTTGGAATTAGACTTAAGATCCAAGGTGATATGCAAATTGATTTTTTGGTCGAAACCCAAATTACTTTAAGCAAGTTTTGGCATTTTGCCTCGGAAAAAAGGTTGAAGAACAAAACACTGAGCAAGTATTTTGATAACTGTTTAAAGCATAGTTTTTTGACCAAATCAGTTGTTTGCTCCAGTGTATCAACTGTTCTTTCAGATTTTCTGTGTTTTATCACTATGAATGAATATTTCTGAAGTATTGGCCATAATTAGGAGAAAATAAAAAGTTGTTGAATAGATAACGATATCTTTGGATGTAGCCCTAGCTTTTAGCAGTTGTTAAAATTATTTGTCAGTCGACAAATTGTTTGTTTCAACGGCCTTACAGCTTTGTGTTGATGTGTTTTGTTTCCCAGGTCTCATGGGTATACCGTCAGATTCTTCCCAGCAGACCCACACCTCCTGCTCCTATCAACACTCCCCCAGTGGCACCATTAGTACACAGAACAGCCTGTCAAACAACCAAACCAACAACCACCCGAACAGCCACTCCGCCAACAGTGGCCAGGTGCCCCTGTCCCACCCGGCCCAAGCCCACCCCGGCCACGGCTCACCCCATGCACCACACCTCTCGCAGCACGGCGGCCCCCACAACCAACACAGCCAACACACCCAGCACAGCCAACATAGTCAGCACCCTCAGCACGCTGCACACTCCCAGCACGGGCAGCACCCATCGCAGCATCCGTCCCACGGCCAGCACCCACAGCAGCACACGCCACACCCCTCCCAACACACGCAGCACAGCCAGCACCCTTCTCAACACGGACAACAGCATCAGAGCCTCTCCCACCAGCCCCATCCTACCCAGCAACAGATGGCCTGCAACACAGGTAAGACCCTCTGTCTGGCATTGTCTTCCTTTGAACCGGCGTCACTGTGTTGTTTTCTCTTCATCCTGTTCATCGCACAGACACAAGAACCACAGCAAAGACTACACATTTATAGCTGAATGTGGCTTTATTGTCAGTCCTCATTTGTCTTGAAATTATTTTAGGTACAAAAACATAAAAAAGTAAATCATCATCTGATTTATTAGCTTTGCTTTTGTGAGAACAAAGCAATGCTGCATTCTGACTTTAGTGGCCTTAACAGAGTCAACTGGCTCCTCCTAGTGGTCACAACTCAGTATTGAACTATTTTAAAGGCCTGATGAACTGTTTTACTTGGTTTGACCCCCTCATTCATTTTGCACTGTAAGATTGCCTGAGTAAAAAAAACAAAAACCTGACACTACACTGAAAATGTATCATCTGGCCTTTTACCCTCACCCACACGAAATAACAGTCACCGCAGCAATAGTTGTGTAGTTGTCTGTAAATTATGTAACAAGGACTAAATCTGTATTTATCCCTGGAGTCACTGATAAACCAAAATTACCTGTAAACTTCACATCTACCATTATGTAATGTTACAGATATTATATGCTGTGTGTGTGTGTTGCAGGTTTACTGTCTGACTGGTACCCAAATCTGGATGCACTGAAAGAAAGCTGTCGTATTGCAAGCAGCTATAACTGGGCTGATGTCGACCTTTCACCTTTCCAAGGTGCGGTTTGGACTTTATAAATAGATCCTATAGCATGTACAAACATTATAAAATCCACCTGGTTTATATAATAGTTACAGTTTTCTTGGTTAGATTTACTGTACCTCCCTGTTTTCACATATGATCAGAAGACACAAACAATTAAAGCCAGTAGCTGATAGTACAGTGCTGTCCTTGCTTGTGATTGAGTGCTGAAATGTTGACACTGTAGAGTTGATTATGAGTTTAATTAAACTGCGCTCTTCAATTAAATAACACTGCCTTCAAGTTTAATTACCAAAACACCAAGCTCAGCAGGTCAGTTTATCCAATTACAGTCTAGGATTGCAAGGTAGGATGTTTTTTAAATATCACCCACTGAAGGTTACTGACATAATGAATGCGTATTGCAACTAAGTTTTTTGCTTCGTGTTAGTAAATTAATTTCTCATTTGCTAAATTTATATTCTCGTGACAGTCTGCTGGTGCAGTTTGACACATTTTATTATCACGAAGGCATTTTAGTACGGACAGATGCTGCCACTTGTGTGGGATATTAATTCAGGTTGGTGTGTGTGTGTGTTTTTTAAACGCCTGTGTTTTTATCTTACTAAGGGTTAAGAGAGAGTATGAGACAAGCAGAGTTGAACAATTGGTCCCTGGAACCCACCCAGATTGCAGACCTCTGCTCATCCATCAACCAGTTTTTTGCCCGCACTGGTGTAATCCAGCCACAGGGGGCAGTGCAACCCCCTGTTTGCCATGGCTCCATGCACCCCAACAAACCCAGCCAGCACCTCAACACAGGTTTGTCAGTCACTAGTTAGTCCTGTGTGAATCTAATAAAGGTTTGATCAGTGTAGAGTCTTTGTAGATGTTTTGGTTTTGATATGAAGATCACTCCTGGACAAGATCCATTAACATTGTTTTATACTTTGTCTATTTCTGCTGCAGTAGATCTCTGAGGTCTATTTGCCTGAAAGCAGAAATGTAATGTCTCAGTTGAACTCTGTGTTCGTACTGAACTCTGAGCCTAAAAAAGTCTGTAAAAAATCAATGCACTCTGCCGTTATCTGATGGATTTACCTCAGTTACACTTCTTTTTTTTTCCCTGGAAGTGCAAACAGTCCTTTTGCACACTATGAATTCTGGCTGGTAATCACTTAAAAAAGCTACTTGAAACCCATCACTACCAGCTGTGTTTGTTTACTGCTTTTAACTAGTTAAACCAAACACTGATATATTTTCCTTGATTTATTTGAACATTTTTTTTAGCAGAGGCCTGAAAAGGTACACATCTTCAGAAATTCACAATAAAAATAAAGAAGAAAGTTTTCAGTGTTTAGAATTTAAATATTAAATGTTTTGCTTTGATTCTCTCCTCAGGAAATCTCTACATGGACTCCAGACAGAGCATGCCTATGATGGGTCCTCCAGGATATCCCCACATGCCCCCTATGAGCACCGCAGGACCCACTATGACAGGTGACATGAAATTGAATAATTCTGTCTCCTAATACGACCAGTTATATGCACAAAACCATCAAACTGAGTTTTTCCATTAAAACAGCTGGACAACATGAAACAGCAGGATGAGTCTGACTCTCTCTTACTGTTTTCTGCAGGACATCATGCACAGATGAACCAGCAGCACATGATACCTACCAGGAACTTCCAGATGCATCGCATGCCAGCTGACGACATCCAGGATGACTTTGATTGGGACTCCATTGTCTAGCCCCCTAGACCTCCTTTTTACAAAACAAAAAGGGAGCGAGGAGAGGAGGTGGAAGCCAGTGGAAGCCAGGCTGAGCTGAAAGGCCACAGGAGGAGGAGAAGGAAGCCATTGTGGGTGGGATGCAGGAGAACATTTGACAAGCTTTGGAGAAAGACAGACTTCTGAGTCCTGACATTTTTACAAAAGCAAAACAAAAATAGAAAATGTTACTTTGAAGACAATCATATTTAGTCGGACATGTAAAAGTGATTGCTTACGTACTCGTCTCAAGACGAGTAGAACACATTCATGTCAAAACCACATGCTCCTCAGCCAGCCCTCTCCCCGTCCCTAGCCAGCAGCCTTCCAAAGTCTGAACCCCTCTCCCCCCCGACCCCCTGCTCTGTAACTGTTATGTGATTTGAGCGACGTGTTCAGCTTGTAATTCTTCTCGTGTTGACATTGGCCTCAGCTGTCTCTTGGATGAGTTTATCTCTCTTTTTTGAAAATGATTTTTGTTTTTGTTTTTGTTTTTAAAGAAACACAGGCCGTCTGTGATTAATGTGATGGTGCTCGTTGGTCACTTTTGGGAGAAAAGTGAGCCCCACTGTGGCTGAATCGGTGGTAAAAGTTAAGTTTACAATAACTTGAGGTTTTGAACAGGGTGTTAAAAGTTTAAGGCTTGACATTAAACAAACCGAGGGAAAGTGAGAGAGAGGGAGGGAGGGAGGGAGAGAGAGAGAGAGAGAGATCACAGAAAAACATTGTGATCTGTTTTCACAGCCAACCAATGTGATCAGGCTCACTGCAGCAGACTAGTTATGGGAGTACAACTTTTCTTTTTCTTATTTCTCTGTCTCAAGCACTTCAAGATGAGTGAGGATGATGAGTGTGAGTAGACGGTGAGCAGGGAAGTCAGACATGTTTTTTTTTTTTTTTCGTCTTTTTAAAATTCATTCAACCCAAAGTAACCTGAGGTTTAAGTTCTCTGTGTGCATCATGTAGGTTAATATTTGCTCCGCCAGTCAGAAGCTGTTGTAACATGTAAGAGTTTTAGTTTTAATTGTGAAGTTGGTCTGTTTTACATGAGTAGCCTATTGATCATTAAACAGTCTCGCATCATTCAATGAAACTCCAGTCCAACCGACACATTGGCAAGGTGATAGTTTTGTCCTCTTATCGCTCATTGCAGGTTTTTCAACCAGGGATCACTGACGGGTACATTTTTAAACTGTGTCCTGCTCAGAAAACATCATCATTTTAAGTCTTTTAAAAACAAAACAAAAAGAGAAAATAAATTGTCTGTTAATTTCATTTGTTTACTAAAACAAGTATTCACTTTTATACTGTCAAAATACCAATATCGGTTGGGCTTCAGTTTTCACAAAGTTTCTGTTCAAATTAACTTTTCAAGTCAGTAGGGTTTGGCTTTATTGAAGTTATTTTCATCATTTTTATTTGCTTTCTTGCTGAAAGTTGGATGAGAATATTATGCAGTAAATAAGAAACTACATTCAGGTTGTGGTTTTACCGGGGCAGTGTTATGTGCCAAAATATTTCTTGGCCCAGTGGAGGAACTTCCTGGAGATTTAACGTGTTAATTAGTGATGAAACCTCTGCCCAACTGTTTCAGCCGGTTTCAATTATTTATGCTAAGCTAAGCTAACCCGTCCGTCCTATTGGTTTAGCTCCATAAATACAGATATGAGAGTGGAACTATTTTTCTCATCTAACTTTCCCAAGACAGCATATATGCATATTTCCCAAAATGCAGGACTATTCCCTTAAACAATAAAACATCATATTGTTTGCAAACAACATTATAACCGTTTCTACTAAGAGCAGTAAACAATCAAATGTAAAGATCATGTATGCGATCTTACGCCTTACTGACTTGAAAGAGTTAAGTGGCTAATAAAATGTATTAAAATAAAAAATGAATAGAAAGCTCATAATGGCTTCTGTGAAAGCTTCTTTTTTGATTGGTGAATGATCAATAGGATATTCATAAGATATAGAACTCTTCTTTTAAAGAGGGCAAAAAAACGCATGACTTTTACGTCAGGTTTCTTTGATTTGTAAACTAATATGCATCCAGAGTCACCTACTGTGCATCAAAACTAGTTTTTGACGCTCCCCTCAGTGTTAATTGTCACTTAGGACATTTAGATTATTTGAATTATTTGAGGTTTTTTTTTTTTTTTTTTTTTTTTCAAACTTCCCAATGTTTTGTTGTGACAGGTAGATAGTGTAAGACTTTGCTATTATACAATCATAATAGAAAGAGAAATGTGACTCATACAGTACATACAGAGAGAGTGTGTGTATGCTTGTTGAAAGTGCGTGTGTGTGTGTGTGTGTGTTTTGATTTTATTGTAATTTTAGGGCTATGATTGAATGCTGCAATCATCTCTATACTATCTATGAGCACAAAAGCAGATGCACACAGTGATTTTAAAGATTAGAAAAATTTTTGTGTTTTTGTGAGAAGGGTTTGTCAAGCACAGAACAGGGAGATTAGTGGTTCTGGAAACCTGTTCTCTGTGTCCTGTAACAAGTGACTCACCAATCAGCCAGGAGCTGAACTTCAGGAGACACTATGTTTAAAAAAAGAAAAGAAAATAAGGCCCTTTGCACACTTTCACTTTTTGTTAATTTTAACCATTTTTAAGATGCAAAGCACCTCGTGGATCTAACAAGCTACATTCACAAGCTTATTCGCAGTAAAATAGTCTGACCCCTGGTGGCGGTTGTGAGTAATCATGGTCTACATGTGATGATGAATAAGATCATGTCCCTTTTCTCCAGTTCTGCTGAAACATGTCAGGTGCTTTGCATCAGTGACACTGTGTGTCCTTGTTTAAAGAAATAGTTCAACTTTTAGGAAAATAATACGTTCTTTGCTTTCTTGCTGTTTTGGCAAGAGTTCAAGAAAATTGATATCTCACATGTCTGTGATTAATATGAAGCGTCAGAAAGCAGGTAGATTCCTTATCTTTGCACAAATACGGGAAACATAGGCAGTTAATGCTAAAATAAACTATCCCTCTCCTGGTTGTGGCTTCATATTTACCTCCTAGACATGAGTGGTATCACTGTTCTCATCCGTCTATCAGCAAGAACACAAGTCAAATTAATTCTGCAAATTTTTATTCCCTTGAGACAATTTAGCTACGAGGGACTCCAGTAGTGACTGTAGTTTGATTTCATATTTGGATGACAATCATGGGTTCTTTTTTTTTTTTTTTTTTTTTTTTTACGATATTGCATAATATGTTTGTTATTGTGAGAAAAGGCACTTTCAAGTCTCACATGATTGTTTTGTTGGATGTTATAGAACCATACTTTTTGACACATAGGGTTTTTGAAACTAGAAATATCCCAGTTTTATAAAATAGATCTTCTGTTGAACCACATGGAAGCAGTCAAGTTCTCTTCTTTGAAATGATGATACTGCCATTTGTTTTGTTTTTTTTGTTTTTTTTTTTTTTTTTTGTTTTTTATATATATATATATATATATATATATATATATTCAGCTAAAGTTTTTTGTTTGTTGTTGCCTGCCAACCATGCCTGTCCACTCCTGCTTTTTTCTCTCTCTTCTTTCTTTTGTCTGTCTGTGTAAATCAAATGTCCACTTTATGTGGTAAATTGCCTCGCCTGTGGATTTGGCGTTTGAATTTTTAACTTTTGTTCAACTGCCAGAATTTTAAATTAGTGCTTAGACATCATACTTAGTCAGCTGAGTGACCCAAATCATGACTCTTTTAGATGAGTGTGGGCCAAAGGACTGCAGCTGAAGACAACAGGGGGGCGGGGGGAGAGCATCAGTGTGCTTTCATTAAGACTCTGTGGACCTGAAATAGTGAACATCTTGTGAGTCCTTGGTTGGTGTGAAGGTGAAAGTGTGGTTCGGCTCTTCCAGGTGAAGACTTTGATCACACAAGCTGCCTTTTGAGCACATCAGCCCCTTGGGAAAAAAAAAAAAAAAAACAAAACAAAACAAAAGATTTGAGTAAATGGATGTGGCTAAAAGGGGAGACAATGACTGGATCACAATCACAATTTACATTGTGTGTGCGTGTGTGTGTGCGTGTCTGTCTGTCTGTCTGTGTGTTTACTTGTGTGAGTTTAAACGTTTTTTTTGTTTTGTTTTTCTTTTTTTTTCAAAAGACAATTTAAGTTTTTCAATGCCGCTGGACATGTACCTGCCAGAGAGATTATTATTATTGGGAAAAGATGAAAAGATAAAAAAAAAAAGCCTTGTTACAATATGGGAGAGAACTGCCAACAAGTACTGCTGATTGGGGCCTATTTTATTCAGTGCTGGTGTGTTGTTGTGCTTGTACATATATGTCTTTTCAATCATCCCTTTTTTTCCTCTTGGGGGTGGGGTATTAAGGCAGGGGGTGGGTCTTACTCACAAAAGAGAGGAGGGAAAAGAATAGAGTATTTTGTTATTGTCCAATCAGAGGGTGACAGTATGTATATATCTATATTGTATATATGTGATGAAAATGCGTTGGCTTTTTGTGTGACACTACCTTTTACCTGTACTATGGTTCTACATTCAGTGTTTCAGTGTTGATAGTATATATTTGGTTTGTGTTTTATTTTTCAGTTTTTTGTTTTGTTTTGTTTTTTGATTTTGTCTTTGTCATTTCTTGTATTTTTTTTTCTCCTATTTTGTCCCTTTTGTTTATTGCACGGTTTATTACTTTTGTTGTCCAATGAGGTGACACAGCTACTCTTTGTATTCGTTTAGTGCTGTAAAATAACTCAAGTGTTATTAGAATTGTCGATACCACCGCCCACCCCACCCCCTTCCCCAATATGCATGAATGGCACTTAAAGAAATAAAATATGGTAACTTCACTGTGGAATAATGTGCTGCTTGAGCTTCTTTCCTGGAAAAATTACACAGTCAGGGAGAAAATGATCAAACCTGATGGCTCTGATGATGGAATATCACAATTTCAAAGCTTCTTAAACACCTTTTTAATAATAGTTTGTGACAGTCTCTTTTTAATCTTCCAAACTCCGTGGCCAAAACTTTCCATTCACACATTTTACTAGGATTTGAGAATTTGAGGAATTTAGTGCTATATGACTTACAATGTCAGCAGTACAGTTCCATACAGTGAAAAACGTGTGTGCCTTGGCTGCTCTCTAGTCAGCAAATACACAACATACATCCACGCTATTGTATGAAAGTATATTTAAAACCATTAAAAAATTTTAAATAATGAAAACTATTTTCACAAACTGAGTTGAGTCACATCAGCCATAAACTGAATTTAATGTGTAAAAATTGTTGAATTCCTCATTAAATATGTTAGAAAAATAATGAATGTAATGAATAAAAAGGAAAATTGTAAAAGAAATATGAGAAAACGAGCGACATAAACTAATCATCAAAAGCACAAAAACATAAACATTCAGACTTATAAGAAAATGTCCATAGAAACCTTTGTGTACGTTTATAAGAATCATGACACACAGTAGGTTTCTCTTCACCCAAGCACCCTTGCAGTTTTTCCATATGGTCTGACACTTCATGCCATGTGTCACATTACATCTGTGCTTCACCCCTGTAGGATACTTCCAGAAGAGGCACCGGTCTGTCCACACCACTAGAGTTACTGAAACTGGTTTGACTGAAGAAAAGACTAACAAGATGCACATCAAGACCAAAGGTTTCTCTTTGCTGCTGCTGACCTTAATCCTGAATGTTCATTTTTGTTCATCAGCACCAATACGTAAGCTGTGCATTTTCTCTCAGCTCTTGATATATTGACAATTACTTCAATCTTTGAATAGACTTCAGTTCTAGATATATGTATTAAATAGAGAGATATTCTCTATTGTAATACTGTTGTAGTATTGAAGGACCTGCCTCTCTGCAGGTATTGTTTACACACATGTATACTGTGTCTAAATGATGTAATATTAGGCTATGTATGTGAAATACTGTAAAACCATATCTAACTCATACATAGTCCAAGTAAATTTATTTATCAGTGTAATCCTATTTAGAAGTTTTCTCTGTTTCAGTTAATTCAACAGATTGAAATGAAATTTCATGAATACTATTGATGTATTATAATAATATACAATTTTAGAAATATGTTGTAGAAGTACATTGTCATGCTTTTTAATAATGCAAACTAATGCAAACACATTTGACTATACATAATATATTCACTGTGAGTCAACAATGTCTATGACTGGGAAAGGAAAAATATTGTCTATAATAAAAATATGCATTCACTTTGAATTTCTTCATTTCTTTTTTCAGCTGCTACAGTTGTTCAGTTTTCTGATGTTGCTGAAGAACCAGGTCCAGATGATAAAGACTCAGTTCAGGATAAGATCATTCCAGTTGTTGCAGAGGAGGCAGCTCTACCTCCTGAAGAAGTTACTGTAAAAGAACCAGAACCAGTCCTCATTAAAGATCTGGTCTCTGCTGATGCTGATGAAGCTGTATCCCAGGAATTAGATATTCAGGAACCTTTGGCTGTAGCACCAGAAGAATCTGTGGTCGAAGAAAGTGCCCTTGTTGAACCTGCCTTTGCAGAGGCCTCTCCAGAGGAAAAAGAAGAAGTCATCTCAGCTGTAGAGAATGAGTCTCTGGATCAACATGGTGTAGAGGACTCAGCTCAAGAGACACCAATCCTAGTCTCTCCTGTAAAGTCTTCAGAAGATGAAGCCCCAGAGGAAAATATAAAAGAACAAACAACTGTAATTGAAGAAGGTGCTGTGGAAAATGTATCTCCTGAACAGCATGATCTCCAGGACCCAGATCCAGCAGCCCCAATCACCATCATTCCAATAGGAACCTCAGAAGATGGGGCCTCAGAAGAAATTGAAGAAGAAGCTGCTTTGGAAGAGACATTATTGATTGTCCCAGATGACCACGCTGCAGCAGAACCTGCTCAAGAACTTCTTTCTAGTGCACCAGAAAAAGATACTCCTGTTGTCCTTGTACCTGCAGAACCTGACACAGTTCAAGAGGAACTTAGTGTAGAAGACACAGAATCAGTGGAGTCAGCCCCAGAAAAACCTGCAGTTGCTCCCAAAGAATCTGCTGAAGAGGATCCAGAGGAAATAGGCAAAACAATCCCAATCATTGTCTCAGAAACAACAGAAGAGGAAGCTACACAGGAGCGTGCAAAAGAGGAAGAAGCAGTTGTTCCAATTGTTTTAGAGGAAAATGCTAAAGAGGATCCTGTTATTAATGAGGAACCCGAAGAATCAGTTGTTCTATCTCCTATGGAACCTGAGACCAAAGAGGATGATCAAGTGGAACCTGCTGCGGAGGAAAAAGCACCACAAGAATCATCCCCAGAATATCCAATTGTCATTGTTCCTCTAGATTCTTCTGAGGGGGAATCAGAGAAGAAAGAAGGGGGTATAGAAGATGCAATCACCATAGTTTCTCTAGCTGCACCAAGAGACGACGATGTGATTGTAGCAAATGAAGTTGTGCCTCACCAAACAGTTCCAGAAAAAAATGACAAAGAGGAACCTGGCACTAATGAAGAAAATCTACCCAATACCTCAGAAGAAGAGACCATTGTACTTGTTCCCGCAGAACTTGAGGCAGAAGAGGAAGATCAAGATGAAACAGGAGAACCTGTTTATGTTCCTTTGGAACCAACTAGTGAGGAACCAACTCCAGAAGATCCAATCCTTGTAATTTACCTGGAAGATTCGGAAGAAAATCTTTCCAGTACATTAGAAGAGGAGACACCGGCTGTACTTGTCCCTGAAGATCAAGAGGAAACAGGAGAACCTGTTTACGTTCTTGTGGAACCTACTAGTGAGGAACCAGCAGAAGATCCAATCCTTATAATTTCCCAGGAAGACTCGGAAGAAAATGTTCCTGAGAATAATATAGGAGAAGAAGAAATTGTTCTGTCAGGTCCTCTTCCTGAGGATCTAGCCCTGGTAGAAAATATCCCCTCTGAAAAGACTGAAACAGAGGACAGTAACGCAGAGATACTCGTCAGAACTCTCCCTGAGACCACAACAGAAACCCTAAACGAAATCCCAATTAAACAAGTCACAGCTCCTGCACCAATTGTTACTGATGCAGAACCAAAAAAAAATCCTGTCCTTGTGGAAGATGTTCTTGTGGATATTACAGCACACAAAGAGGATTTTCAAGCTGCAGCCATACTGACAGAAGTTAAACCTAGTAAGAGTCAAATACTGAGCGATTTTCAAAACATTATACTAGTTTATATTTGTATGCAAAATTAAATTGTCTGTCTGTTACATGTTACATTTTAAACATTGTCTTCTATCCTAAGCCTACTGATGTAACTGCATGTTATTATCATTAATTCCAACAAATATTATAATGAATTCCAGACAGGACGGAAAAAGGCCTGTATTACTCACTGTTGTACAAAGTTGGCAATTATGTGTTGATTGTTGATTTCACTAATGACAGTTTTGTCTCCCATCTCAGTAAACAGAGGGGCAGTTCTTGGAGTAGCATTCTTCACATTGATGTGTTTTATCACTATTGGATTTGTTTGGATAAAAATCTCCAGGAAACTAAGGTGAATATGCGTGAGAACATGCATGACACAACAGCGTCAATAAAATCAAATATGCTTGAGTCAATCAATTGTTAAATAGTTTATAAAAGTAATTTATTTTTTGTTGCATCAACATTTTGTGTCTCTCAAGTAATCAAATTGTGGTTTTCTCAGCTTTTAAAACTGATACTGTTGTTGTTAATTAACGTGACCTTTTCTTAATCAACCTTTTGTTTCTCCTCTTTTAAGGACACTGAAGTAAAGATCATTTGACAAATGGAGCTATTTGATTTTGGAGCAATCGACGTACCGAGCTGAGCACATTTCACTATATTGGATCTTCACTCCAGAAAAATCCCCTGAAAGAGATTTTGACACATGACTTACTCCAAATGTTGCATGGCTAAAAAAACAACAATATAATAATGGAAACCAGTGACAGAAGACATACTGAGGTCCTCTGTTCCCTCTGGTTCAGTATTCATGTTTTATGTGAGTAGTAGAAATGTGAAAATATTATCAGAAAAATATATTGAATGGAGCTACATGTAAGTTTTGCAATCACTACATGACAAACATTAGCATCACCAGTCTGGAGGAAATGTATCAAACATCAAACGTAATTTATTTAAAAAGAGGTGTTTCTAGTGATGGAAAGCAACGTCTACATTTTCTACTAGTTGTATGGTTTCTTCTTTTCTACTGACATTAGCATGGTAACTAGCTAGCCCTAGCCAGACTGTTTTCCAAGGTGAACATTTTTTTCAGTCTACCATGAAGAAGTAGCACTGCCATTAAAAAAATCAGGTTTGCTGGTAAAGAAAACTTACAAATAGCTGTGTCATTAAGCAAGATATTGGACCCCACACTGCACCTGATGGCTGTGCCATCACTATATGAGTTTGAGGTCTAAAGCACTTGGGGTAGACAGTAAGACTAGAAAAGCACCTTAAAGTTCACTGCAGTTCAGTAACATCTGTGTGGTTGATTTTTTTTAGCCCTGTTTATTTGTCAATTTATTTGTCATCTACTTCTCTACCTTTGTGAGTAAATTTTTCTGCTTCTTCTTTTGCTTTTGCTTCATCAGTGGTCAGAATTGCTACACGGTACTTTCTTGCCTTTGCACAGAGAAAAAGGTAATAAGTTCAATGCAACACGTTTTAAGTAAAATTTGCAAATGAATTATTGATGTCTGATAAATGTAACACTGTGCAATCTGTGGAATAGCTACAATAAGCAGATTATTAGATACTTAGTACTGCAGTGTGTTATGATAAACGCATGTGAACAACCTTATATAAGGAGGTTATCATTTTCCATAAAATCTGATATGTAAATGTATGTGAGTGTTCATGTTTTGATTTATGTATGATGAAAACTGAGCTTTTTGATTGCTGGACATTAAAGTGATGGTGATGGTTAATTGATATTTTCTTTCCTTCTTGAATTTGTTTCAGACATCAAACATAAAATAATACAAAATGTCCTCTATGAACAGCATGTACATTTCCTTTAGCCTCCCACCTCATACATACAAGCAGTCCACCATGGGTGTGAAAAAGCGTACACCTCCTACATGGTGTGTAAGAGCAAGAAGGCCTATCACTTTTCCTGTTCTGTCATGAGACAGAGATCTCTCCTATCAATCACACACTGGCATGCTGCAGCACCAGCCATATGTCCATGGCTCATCCTGCACGTAGAAAATATTTTTAGGATGGTAGGGGGCACATTATGTTCCACGTGAGAGATTTCAGCTGTCTTTTGTATCAAACCTACCCCCTGCGTTGTATAGTTATTAGATACAGATATGTCACTTTAAGGGTAAAAACATGTGTAAGATAAAACATGTGTAAAATAAATGCTGATTTTTGTTAAACCTGACCTTAACTTTGACTTTGGTAATTCAAATATTATTTAATCTTATTTAGGAAGATGGAAATCTCATTTACAGGTTTGATCTTAGAACAAATATCATACATACATACAACAACAACAACAACACACACACACACGCGTCATTACACACAGAGATTCTTAAAATAAGTATACATATTATTTCAAGTATCTGATGTGACTGATGTGATGTAACATTTAGTCTAAAATTAATGTATTTGTTCTGAACAGACATTTTGATAGATCTAAACATTCTTGCTGTTTTATTATAAATAGGGGGAATCTGGCACAAAAACAGTAGAGACTGATGGACATCCTCATATGAGAGACAGCTTTCATAAAAAGCAGAAGGACCAGTGATAGCTGTCAGTCTGTTGGACAGGGGAAGGTCATCAGAGTGGAACAGGAGTGGAGAAATTCAACTTTGCTTGAGTTGTGGAAGTGAAAGCTTGTGAAAAAGGGAACAGGAATCAGAGCATTTGGTTGCAGGACGATTTAAATTCTGATGTCAAAGTATCAAACAAGGTGAGAACATGAATGGTCCACAGAGTGAATCTTCTTGTGTAAAAGCCTTTCTTATTTTCTTTATTGATGAATACTGAGCAGGAGATGCAATGAATATAGAAACACTGCATAACTACCACTGCGTAATGCTTTTAAATGACTTCATGTCCTGCCATAGCATGAAATCACACCTGAAGAATTCGTGACACTGATCCTTTCATAATCATTAACACAAAGAATAGTCTTAGCTTTTATTCCTCTATGGTTTTATGTAAGAAAACACACAACTGAAATAGATACACAGCTTTGTGTTGTTGTGTGGTTCCTCCTCTGCACTGTGCAGAGAGATTCCCTACAACCAAATACAGACCACACATCACACATCCACTCACAGCCAACTTACTTGTCAGATTTAGTGTTATTCTGACAGCAAAACACAAATGGCATAAATTAAATATTTATGTGTATCAATCCTGTTCCACCTACTCACACTTGACAAATCTGCAGGCACACACACTCATCTGAAGAGAGCACAAGCTGTTCATTGTAGCACAGCAGCCTCTAGTGGCCACAGACATTATCTGTATATGATGCCTCTGCCGTTATCACCTGGCTTGCCCTTTGAGGACTTGACTAATGTGTGTGTGGGAAGTTACAGTACAGCTTAACAGGCCACAAAGACATGTGAACACCAAAAAGAAGCTATCCTTGCAGTTTCTATGTTTGTTTTGTAACTTCTAGAGGTAAAATCAGGTTTATCTGAGCAGTCGTGTCATGCTCCACATTGTTGTACTTCAAAGAAGCTGTGGGTTGACATTATGATGACATAGTATACTGAGTTATGTACCAATTAATTTATACCCTAGCACCATTTATATAGTGGCAGCTATTCTTTTTGCTTCCAAACCGCTGTAGGAATTTTTCAGGACAATTATTAATGTGATGAAGGATATTAATTGTCAGGTTTTTTTTTCATTTACCTTCCAACAGTTTCTTATTAGCTTTTCCAGAATATTATATATCAATGTATTTAAATTCCAAGAGACGTGTTCAGCCTCTTTTCCTCATACTCGTGTCCTTGTTCTTATGAACAGTTTATATCTATTTATGTCAACATGTAGTTTTAATTTATGTTTATATGTACTACAAGTAAATATGAGTAAATAGAGTCAAATTCCTTAACTCTGGTTTTACTCTCTTGACTGATATTGATCATGTTCTGTATTGATAGTGCAATATAAAAATTCTGATTTTCTGCTAGTGTATTTTATTTATATCACCCACCTCTAGAGGGGCCTTGTACTAGTCATTGCACAAATTAGACTGTGTAGTACAAACTATTTTTAATCCATTAACGTCATTTTGGCTTTTATTTGTCAGGCTAGTTGCTTTGAGGGTCTTTTAAAGCCTGATTTAAAGCACTAAATATTTAGTGAATCTTTTTCTGTCACTCTCCTTTATTTTGAAATTCCATAAACGATTTACTTGAAATTATTTCTTATATATATGTATATATAAGTGTGTGTGTGTGTATATATATATATATATATATATATATATATATATATATATATATATATATATATATATAGCCTGTTTTATTTTATTATTGACTTCTTTGCTATTCATGGATGCACAGATGGCACCAGCCTTCAGGCCCTTTATGTTCACAGATGAAGCTAACCAAGGTACTTAATTGGCATGGTTTCATGTTAGGCTGCAGTGTGGACAAGACTTGAGCCACTGCGGCTCAGTCCACAGAGCCTCGGCGTCTAAAACACACACACACACACACACACACACACACACACACACACACACACACACTAAAAAAAAAAAAAAAACCTCCTCGCCAGGCTTACTTTAACATTGACTGGCCCGTCAGTGCGCACGGGTCTGACAAGCTGCCTCTCCCAACTACACCGCACCACCATCCGAGTTACTGAGGAGGCTTTCGACTCAAGCCTCCATCCGCCATTTTCAGCAGATTGAAAGCACAAAAATCACAAGTTCCCGGTGATATAACGCAGGTAAGTGCGCGTGCGAGAAGCCTAAACCCCTAAGAACAACATAGAGAGGAGGAGGATGAAAAAACAAACAAACAAACAAAAAAAAGAAAAAATCTCCAAGCACCTTGCTCCGACCAGCATCGGGAAGACTAAGGAGACAGGACCGGGTTTGTCTATAAGGGTAACAATAAAACTGCATCCTTCAGGCGCTGTGCGGTTTATATATCCGTCAGTTTTCTCCGTCTTTTGTCAACTTTTCTGTGATGAACAGAGGCAAAACGCTATAATATACGCCTCTCTCTCTCTCTCTCACACACACACACACACTCTCTCACACCCTGCTCCGTTTGTTGCTTCAACTTCAGCTTGAGGGGATTTTAAAATGTGTGATCACTACTCACCAGCACCAGAAGATTTTAGACATAAAAACAAAAGAAATCAAATGAACCTAGCGATGAAGTGAACAATTAAAAGTTGATTTTTTAAATCTTTTGTTCGTTAGAGCCTCAGCTTCATCACCACAGATGTAGACAATAAGGGGATATTGTCTCAGCCATATCTGCCTTATCTGCTTTTGAGATAACACTAACAAGGCTTCATCAAGACTTTCAGGACACAATATCAGCTTTTGAAGCGTGTGTGAGGTACATGTATGTGTTTTTAATGAATTAATTGTGTTGCCTGAGCATCAGCTGCTTATTGTGCCTCAACAATCGACTTTTCTGCAAGCCAGAGATGAAAAAAAGAAGTTACTAAAGTGAGATAAATGTCAATATTTGAATACTAAATTATTCTTACGAAGGCAAGAAAGCTTGAAATTGATTAATCAGAATTGTTTGACCCATTTTTGATGCAAATATTCATCAGTTCTATTTCTCAAAGTGAGAATCTTTTTTGTGATTTCATGTGATTAAATAGAAGACTTAGATAATGAGCAATCTGGAGATCACCGTTTGGGATCTTGACATTTATGAGAATCATCCATTTAAAGAATACACTTCTTATTTGATGTATTTCTAAAAGCTGCTTAAATTAGTTTGCATCCCAGACTGAACATGGAGAAGAAATACATCAATATGATGTCGACCTGTGGTTATATTTGCATATATCTGCCTTGATGAGACATTGCCACAGTGTTTTTGTTTTGGTCTTTTATCTGACATCATGTTTCAGGTTTATGCAAAAGACTCGTAGATACTAGAAACTTGTATTACAGGGTTGGTGTGTTGTTACGAGTGAAATGCAATTCCTCTGTTTCCAGGGGATTTATGTCCATCCAAGTTTCCAGTTTCTGCTCCTTTTTAATTGCTTAATTTTTTTCTATATTTACAGCCCATGTGATCACTGCTGCACTGAGGCTTCCAGCCAACTGTCGTGTGAAAACCCACCTGGTGACAACAGGTGAAATCTGCCCATCAAAGATAGATTTAACAGATATTTACAGATTTTGAACAGGCCATGATTAATAATGTTTGACACCTGTCTTTTGAGGCTTCCCGATGACAAGTCAAATTTGCCATTTTGCATGTAATTGTAGGTCATGGCGATAACTAGAGGAACAGTGGAAACTCTGGATGAAATTCCAGCCCACGTGTGGAAGGGTTTGCCCGAATGTTTGAGTCTCGGACGTTCTGCTATAAATCAAAGCCGCATCGGTGCGTAAATAAGTGTCTGTAATTTAAACATTTTTTAACAAATAACATGTTGATATCTGCACAATTTGTGGGATGAACACTGAAACTGTCTGAAACCTGTGTTGGTGGACCACAGTGAGACCAAACTGTGGAGGTTGAGCTGATGTTTGGCCATTTTGAAAAATATCAACAGTGAGGAATGTGAATACCAGTTACACTAGTTTTTGGTGAAAGTGTAGGAAATGTGAAAACAAGATGGTTATTAATGTGTGGCACTGGACAACTTGACATAGAGGGATGTGTCTAATTTTTTTCTAGTGTTTATATTCATGAGGGATGTTGGTAGAATATTAGAAATGCCTGAATATAATGGAGCTCAATCGCTCACTTGGATGCCAAGTATAGGTAAGAAAACTAAAGAACCACAAATATTTATGACGTGTTCTTTTGAAGATGAGTTCATCTTTTAACCCTAAGAATGAATTTTAATGTTTTACTGAACTTGTATACTGCTGTTTCCGTTTCTGACAAATTAAACACAGAACTGGGTTTATTCATGCACCTACAAGCAAACATAAAGAAAGGCCCGTTTCAACACATTTAATGTAAAAAATGTGTGACAAGTTTTTCTTCCTCGTTCAGGTGTGTGGGCCACCCAGGTCATTCCTAAGGGCAAGAGGTTTGGACCATTTGTTGGAGAGAAGAAGAAAAGGTCCCAGGTGACCAGTAATGTTTACATGTGGGAGGTACGTGATCCTTTTCACTAAAACAGTCACCTCAGCCTGTAGTAGTCTCCGCATAGCTAAAACAAGCCCTGCAACATTCTCCATCGGGCACAGCACCCCAGTTCAAGAGACTTTGTCTTACTGCTACAAAGTTGACTGTCAGCTCTAATGATAGATTAACATATTCACTGGGAATTTAAGGTACAACGGCAGTTTTGGGGAGAAAATCAATAATTATTTTGTTACCATGATTTATGTTTCATTTTTTAATAAATAGACTGTATATTTTTGCTCTGAATAGATCTGTATGCATATGTGTTTTTATCTAAAACATCCTTTTTGCACATGTGCCTTGTAGGTGTATTTCCCAGCGCGGGGCTGGATGTGTGTTGATGCCACAGACCCTATGAAAGGGAACTGGCTGCGATATGTGAACTGGGCCTGTTCCAGTAAAGAGCAGAATCTTTTCCCCCTGGAGATCAACAGAGCCATATACTACAAAGTTTTAAGAGTAAGTTAATCACGAATTCATGGTGGTGAATGTACAGAAATATACTACATGAAGATGAAAAATCTAAGTTGTATTGGAAAAAAAAAAAGAACATGGAAACATTACGATGATCATAGACCCACAATCACATTAGATTCATTATTTAATAATCTCTAAGTGTTGGCCAGTAATTTACAAACCATCTATCCATTAGCTCTATTGTGTAGTCTTTGTGGGTCATGTGGAGGTCTTGGTTCAATCAACTGTTCACATTATTGGTAATTTAAAGTCAGTAATTACTCTAACCTGCATGTCTGTAACCTGAGGCGAGAGGTTTGGCACCAGGAGGAAACCCACGCAGGTACGATGAGACCATGACACCAATGGATATCAGTAGAAGACAAATTCACCAACAACATATAAAAATATAATTGTTTCAGAAAAAGGTTAAGATGTGTTCATCCTGTCTTTGATCAGTGACGTCTGAACCTTTTAAAAATTGTCCTTGTGCAAAATCAATGAATAACACACATGAAAACATAATAATACAAGAAGTATTGCAAGCACATAATACAAGAAGTCATATTCTCTACAGAAAATGTTAAATGTTGGTGACAATTATTGGTGGAAAGTAACTATGTAACTATATTTACCTATCTGCCGTACTGGATACACACACGTCACTTTTTATGTTACTCAACTATTCCTATGGTACACTGTACCTCCACTCATTAGTAGAGAGAAAGTACAGACTGTGGAAGTTCAGAGAAAATATTGTATTTATTATACAGAGCAGTTTACTAGACTTTATGATTTTCTGTCATCAACAATATGATTAGCTCATAAAATACATCAATTTATTTTTATATCTTAAATTTAGTGCATGTTCTATAAATCAGATAAAACCATAGTAGTTACACATTAACCAGCTATAGTAAAAAGCACTGGTGGTTTTAATAGAAATAAAATAGAAATTCATATGTAATGCATATATTCCAGAAATATTTGGAAAATAATTCAGTTGTAATTAAAATATATTCAGATGTAGTTATTATTTTATTAGGTAAAGATGTACCTGTACCTTTTACAAAAACACTACTGTTTATTGACATTGTCAGAGTGGTGTTAATCTAACTATTAGGCTTACTATATCAAAATGTGTTCCTAATATTTAATTTCCCCCTGAAACATTAGATAAACATTGCTGTAAAATATAATCTTAAAAAAATCTTCTTCTAAATGTAATTTGACCCAAAAAAAGATCAAGATTTTGCCAACAATTATAGTTTATTAAATGGAAATTACCAACAATAAAGTGTTGTGTGAATCTTTAATACCACAGTCATAATAACTACAAAATAAATTTAGCCTATTCAATTCATCACCCAGTTTTTTTTTGCAGGATTAGAGAATATATTGCAGCAAAGAGGGACAAAAAAACAAAACAAAACAAAAAACACTGTCAAATTCCTCAAACCCCCCTCAGACAGATTAGATGCACAGTGGCCCAAATATCCCCGTTGCCTCTCAGCAAACCGGGCTGTGATTGGAGGCCGATCTCATCTCTCATTGTTGCAGCCTATCGGGCCGGGAGAGGAGCTGCTGGTGTGGTACACTGTGGAAGACAACCCTGAGATAACAGCTGCACTGGAGGAAGAAAGAGCCAGCAGTCTGAGCAGGAAAAATTCACCCAGGGCGAAGCGAGGTGAGGCCTTAACTATTTAAAACCGTGATGACATTTCTTCCTCGGTTTTAACTCCGGATGTGTACGTTGCATACGTGCCTCGCCAAGTCACACACAAGTTGGTTTTGTTTGCAGCTCAGTCGAAGTTGTGGCTGTGTCGAGCTAGCTAGCTACAAATGAAGGAAGGCTAGTGGAAGCTAACGTTAATGGTAGCGATGTGTATGTATGTGTGAGTGTGTGTGTGTGTGGCTTCTCTCCACTTTCATACTCGACCTAAAACTCGTCGCTGCGGAGCGGATTTAGCCCCATTTTACGACTGGTGAGCCAACTTGTTTGCCATTAAATATTAAGTTAAGCCGTTAAATTAGTCTATGAGTAACTTTTAGGAGCTTTTCCTCCTCCTCTCGGTCCTGACGTTGTCGAGGATGTGACCTTCCTTGAGTTCCTAAAGCATGAAAGCCATCCATCGCCGAGCCTGTCTAGTAGGTGATGGCCTAGCACGGTGGCTAACTAGCTGGCTGTTTTATCTAACAGCAGGTCGGTTACATAGTCAAATATTATATAACAACTCGCAATATTGATGTTTTATTTTGAGAATAGTGCTTAAAATGACCGTAATCGTCGATTTAGCTCCTGAATAACCAGCTCATCGAGTTGACAGACTTGGTGTTACATGCTAGCTTTAGGCTACACGGCTAGGTCTGAACGCACGGACATCTCGGTGTTCAGGAACAAATGGTAAACTACTTGAAGTAAATTATATTAAAGATTTATTATATATCCATAATGGAAATATATTTTGTCACGGTAACATGAGATATAGCTGGTCTTTGTCGTGTTATAGCCTGGTTAAATAGCATTAACATTTCGTAACTCTCGGCGTTAAAACTTAAACAATAACGCGACAGAACAGTCGTTTAGTGGGTCCTATTTCAGATAATATACATTTGGAAATGAATTACTAATAATCAGAAACATATTGCTTTTAAAGCGATCGATGCATTATGCCCTTGAAACAATGAACTTGCCTGCTCTGTGTCTGTGTCACATTTGCATCTGTCAGTGTGAACTTTGGACATAGTGTTTCCATAAAAAGGAAAAAAGGTGAATTCAATGGAGGACAAACAGGAGATTATTTATATATATATATATATATATATATATATATATATATATGCATGATTTGTTTTTGTATGCTTCAGGCTTCATCTATTTATCTTGAAATGTTGGATAAGGTGCATTATGCCATTACATATGTTAATGTATGGTAAAGACATGGAAACACAATACACAAAGATTAGACACAATAATTCTGTGTTGTTAACATGGTATTCAAATGATTGTAACTATCATTTATAGACCATGAGTGTGTATTAAGATGTTATTACATCAGCAAATAAATATAGGTGGCATGCAGTGCATCATATCTGTTATTTTAATCCCGTCTGGAAAGCAGGTAAAAAGCAGAAAAGTTTTAATACAGGAAAAGGCAGATAAAGTTTCGTTTATTTAAAAAAAAAAAAAGTTTTATGTTATTTCTACTGAGAGGAAGTGGTTTAATTTTCTTACTAACTCTACAGGCAGTGGCCTCCAGGACATAATCATCATCTCTCTCTGTGTCTGTACTGCAGTGTTTTGCCTTCTGGCAGACGTGTATTTACTGCACTGCAAAGTCAACCTTGATGAAGTTAGCTCACCTGTACTGTCAGTTTCATTTCCATATCCATCATCCTGCATGTTACCTAACCAGTCTGTGCCAGAGTGTTTGTCAATGTTGGTAATGAGAGTTCTGGATATAAGAAAATGATCAAAAAAGTTGGGACTATGACATGTAAGTGCAGGTTATGAAAAGTGTTTAGTTAGTTGTGTTGCTGTTGTAGATTTAGCAGAATGCCTCTGACCATGCTGGTCAGATGACTGACCTGCAGCATGTGTTTCTCTGGTATGAATTAAGCTTTGTAGGCCAGGTCAGGTGACGTTGTTGACACACTTCCTATGATGAGGATGTGCCAGAGAAGTGTCCTGAGGCAGATGAGGCTCAGAAAATCCAAATAGTGTCATGTTGTTAGCCATTGTCAGGGACTTGAATCATCTTTTTTATCAATTATGTTATTTGAGTTGTTTATGCATGCAAGCCCAGTTATTCAATTTGAATTGGAAACCCCTAACCTGTTTTCTTGATGCCTTTTGACAATTTGCTGTGGTTCGGGTGAAAGAGTAAAATGTGTTACATGCCCTATTAACATGTAACACAACGTATTAACTACAAATATCTACCATTCAAATCCATTGATCCTTTATCCATTGATCATAATTATATATATATATATATATATATATATATATATATATATATAATTGGGATTAAGGATCAGTTTCTTACATGTCTGAAAGCAAATTAGTTATAAAATAATAATAATAATACTTATTATATACTTAGTTAATTTAATTATAAATTAACCACACCCTGTGCTTATTTTTGTTAGATAAATGTATATTAATCATTATCAGCTTGTTAAAGTGAGTCAATTCTTTAAAATCTGTTTTATTGGTGTTTTTTGTGGACATGCTAAAGTCTGTTTTCTACATTACTCGTTTGTAAAGTTGTATTTTATTATTATTCCTTTCGTCAAGTCTGATATAAAGTGATGTGTGTGTTTGCTCAAATAGCTAGAAGAAAGCTGCTGGAGAGAGCCAGACAGGCTGGTTTGGGCAGATTCAAGAAAACGAGTGGAACCAAACCTACTGTCAAGGAGATGTGGGATGGTGAAAAAGGTAAGTTGTCTGTGCGTATTAATCTTTTAATCACTCTGATATCGAAGATTTTTGAAATGTGGTTCTCTTATGTTCATTATTATTTGGTAACAGGTGTGAAGGAGGAGGATGAGAGGCCGTCAGCCACAGAAACCTCGCAGGAACTCGAGAAAGCCGAACCCATTGGAAGCACTGACTCTAAAGATGTGCAGGACATGTCAGTTGGGTTGACGGACAAAGGAAATGGGGAGGAGGTGGAAGAAGAGGATGAAGATGAAGAAGGAGATGAAGAAGAGGAGGAGGAGGGTGCTGATGATCTAATGGAGCCAATTGAAGTACAGCAGCAAACTGCTAAGCATTCACCCTCAGCTGATTCCATGAAAAATAAGCAGCTTGGCCTGTCGCTAGCTTGTGGTGAAGAAAGCCACAAGGATTCAGAGAAGTCAGAGTCTTCCTCACTTAAAGAGCAAGAGCCAGAGGTCGATCCTGATCCTGATCTTGACCTTGACCCTGACCCAGATGGTGAAAGTGACCCACATGGAGAGTCATATCCCTGTCAACACTGTGAACGTCATTTCTCCACCAGACAGGGTCTGGAGCGTCACATACACATCCACGCCATTAGCAACCAGCAGACACAACTGTTTAAGTGCCGGTACTGCAATAAATCTTTCGGCTCACAGGTGGGGCGGCGCCGGCACGAAAGAAGGCACGAGAGTGGGCTTAAGAAAAGGCCCGGCTCTCTGGCTGGAACTGCCGGTCAACTCTGCTCTGTGCAGACTGACGGCTCAAGTCCTGACTGCACCAGCCCAACAAATCAATACATAGCCATAGGGTCCCAGTTTACTGGAGGACCTCCACTCAACACTGAGATGCAGAGAAAGGAGTTGGGGCCCAATGCTGATCGCCCCTTTATCTTGGATGAAAATGGAGAGTCAAAGGAACTTTATCCCTGTAAGTACTGCAGTAAAGCATTTGGCACACACACCAACATGCGGCGTCACCAACGCAGAATACACGAACGGCACTTGTTACCGAAGGGAGTTCGCAGGAAAGGAATGCTGCTGCAAGAGGCGTCAGCCCAGCAGCAGCCTGATGAGTCCCCCAGCGGCAGCCCACCGCTCGTCTACGTGCCCAGCGCAGACACAGAAGATGAGGCCGACAGGGATGATTATGCAGTCGACATATCCAAAAACATCTCTGAGAATTTGAGCTTCTACATTGATGGCAAGATCGTGTCCAGCAGCACAGTGAGCAGCTGCGAGGTGATAGAGGTGGACTCCAGATCTGCAGCCCTGTTTGGTCTGGACACAGTCATTATCAGCCCTAATCAGATCAGCCAGACACTGAAAGTGGAGGGAAGACCAAGTGCTACAAAACAAGTCTCCAACATCAGTCAGTCATCAACAAAGAGGAGAACATCTACACCCCCATTTATTCCTAGTCTTAAAGTGGAGACAGAATCAGCGTCTCTCACAGGCTCCTCATCATCGTCATCATCCTCTACATCTTCCTCATCTAACTTGCTGGTGGGAGGGCTGTTCCAACAAGCTGCAGATTCATCAGCATTTCAAAGAGAGAAAACAGTTTATCTGTCACCTAAACTCAAACAGCTTCTTCAGACACAAGATATTCAGAAATCAACCATTGCTCTCTTAACCGAAAGCCATAGACTGGCCTCCCCGCTCTCAGTCATGCCACTGCAGGGGGCTTCAGGCAGGTTTAAAAGAAGAACAGGTTCTCCTCCATCATCTCCACAGCTCAGTCCTGGTTGTAAAACAGAGAGCTGTAAATCTGAGGCGGCAAGCGCATTCACTCTTAAGGTGCCAAAGGTGGAAAGCCACAGTGCGTCACCTCCTGGAAGCGAACAAGACAAAGATGATAGGGACACCTCGAATCCCTCTGGAAATGAAATGCATGGCCAAACTTCTTCTAGTAGTGGAGGAAATTCCTGTAATCAACAGCCCTTGGATTTGTCAAACTCTCTCAGCAAGAAAAGTGACAGCTCGAACAAAGTGCTCGGGGATTCAGCTCTAGATTTAAGCTTGCATCGTAAGGGCACTGCAGAGCCTGAATTAAAGGGAAGTCAAGCGCCACAGCCACTAACAAAAAAGAGAAAGCCTAACACCAGCATGCTTGAAAAGGTGCTGATGAATGAGTATGTAGGTCTAACTTTGCCAGGAGAGGAAGGCCAATCGGTCTTAGCAAACATAAGTTGTTTCCATTCTCGCTCTCCAAATATTACACCAGAGTGTGCCCACCCCTCTCCACCCTCTTTGACTCCGGTCACCATGAACCCATCTTCACCTGGCACCTCTAGTGTGACATCCCCAACACCACCACCCCCTGTACTACCTACTATACCATCTCCACCAGCTATGCCTAGCTCTCCTCTCTCTCAGCCTTCAGACTCATCTGCACTGAGACCTCTTCCTGTCCTCTCGCCAAAAATGTCCCCAAGATCAGTTGAACACAAATCCCTGTCAGACTCAGAGGAGGTTTTGTCAGCTGAAGAAAACAAAGATGAGGAGGAGGAGGACCATATCTCTGAGCCGCTAGACTCACCAAACACTCCACATAAAGATCCTCTCAGTAATTCAACACCAAGCTCTCCTGAGCCTTTATCAATGGATCTGTCTGCTACGGAAGACACTTCTGTGACTACAACTTCCAATACTGTTTTAAAAGTCAAATTGAACGAAGACCACAATGCATTAAGTGAGAAATCACACGAACCAGAATCCTCATCTTCTTCATCATCTCCTCCGCCATCACATGATCCATCCCCATCTCTTGCTCCACAACCTCCCCTTCAGATCAAGATAAAAGAAGAGCCTCAGCACTGCACAGACGAGTTGTCAGTTGTGAATCATGCACCTCAGGAGGGGGTTGACACTTCACCTCAGCTTGCTGCTCTTGATAAACCTTCTGATAAAACCTCTGAGGCGGAGGAGGTAGACTCAACGTACTGCAAGACCTTTGTGTGTAATGTCTGTGAAGAGCCGTTCAACTCCATCAAAGAGCTCAGCGGACATATCACAGATCACGCTGCAGATTGGCCCTTCAAGTGTGAATTCTGTGTGCAGCTATTTGGTGACGCGCCCGCCCTGCTGGCTCACCGGACAACACTACACGGAGTGGGCAGGATCTTTGTGTGCTCCGTTTGTTCCAAAGAATTTGCGTTTCTCTGTAACCTCCAGCAGCATCAAAAGGATCTGCATCCCAATGAGACGTGTTCCAATACCACTGTAGAGAACGGCAAACTTAGGCCACAAAACTACACAGATCCCTCCAGAGCCAAAGAGGAAAGCAGTCCCTCAACACCAGTCCCAGAAATGACTGAAGAACCTGCTCCACAGGATGAGTCTGACACAGCGAAAGAACAACCTGATGTTAATGGTAATCATACAGAGGATGGAGCAGAGGATCCCAATGAGGAGTTATACACTACAATAAAGATCATGGCATCAGAAGGAGGGAAACCTAAAGGCCCGGACGTTCGCCTTGGCATTAATCAACACTACCCCAGTTATAAACCACCCCCATTTCCTTATCATAGCCGTTCCCATGCTGGCTCTGTGGCCTCAGCGACTAACTTCACCACCCACAACATACCACAAACTTTCAGCACTGCCATTCGCTGCACTAAGTGTGGCAACAGCTTTGACAACATGCCCGAACTGCACAAGCACATATTGGCCTGTGCCAGTGCCAGTGATAAGAAGCGTTACACTCCCAAGAAAAACCCCATCCCCCTCAAGCAAATAGTGAAGAGCCCGAATGGAGTCTTGTCACCCACAGCAGCCGCTGCGGGTCATAGCCCTTTCCGTAGAATGGGTCAGCCAAAGAGACTCAACTTTAACCAAGATACTGCTAAAACAAAAATGAGTGCACTCAGTAAGAAGAAAAACCAACTGATCCAGAAGGCAATATCACAGAAGAACAAAGCTTCCACTACTGCGAAGAAGGCTTTGGTTAAAGTTGAAGAAGAGCAACCCTCTAATGTCTGCCCCCACTGCAGCCGGGAGTTTACTTATCCTGCAAGTCTCAATAAACATATGGCAGTCAGCTGTCCCATGAAGCCTGTTGTGAAAAGAGGTAAAAAAGGTCTAGCAGAGGTGAAAAAAGAGACAGTATCCGTAGTGGATAAAAATATGAATCTAAGGAAGAAAGCTTCAGACTGTGAAATGCCGCATACAGAACTGGAGCGCAAACCTCTGGGAAAGACCAGAGCCC
This sequence comes from Polydactylus sextarius, assembly GCA_016801845.1. Taxonomy (NCBI): domain Eukaryota; kingdom Metazoa; phylum Chordata; class Actinopteri; family Polynemidae; genus Polydactylus; species Polydactylus sextarius. The sequence goes on from CM028908.1 coordinate 9,707,942, forward strand.
GTAGTTCTGGTGCAGCCGACGCTGAGCACTCCCAGACGGGCAAAGGAAAAAAACTGGGCAGACTAAAGAGGCCTGCTTCTTTCCCACCCCCAGTTTCTGCTAGAAAAAAACCCAGGAAGGGCCAAGTTCAGTCTCTACCTCCCACCCTGTCAGCCCTGGCCACACCCAGTGACACTGCACAACCACGACCAGCCATGAGAATGCAGCGTATGGGGAAGGAGGCAGCGCCCAAGAGATTAGCAGAGACCAAATCTCCACCAACATCACAACAGTTGAAGAAGGAGGAGCGCTTCTCCCTGCGAACAAGGGAGAGGGTTGGTGGTCCAGTCACCAGGAGCCTACAGATGGCCAGTGCAGCTCCTGCTGCTGATGGCAAAGCTGAGGAACCACCAATTCCAGAGCCAAAGGGGACTCAGGTGAGATACAGACCTGCGTTCATTTGATTTCTCGTCATTATTCGGCCACAAAAGGAACCCAAACCCCAAAAATAACAAGGAAACAAAGAAACAAATACAGACAGAAAGAACAGAAAAGGAAAAGGCACAGAAAAAAAACATCTTACTTCTCAGGCACAAGAGAGCTTTAGCTTCTTCAGCTTTAGATTGTGTAGCACCTCTTTAAGCCACACATCAGATTTTAGAAAATGACCTCTGCTCATACTAATACTGCTTGTACAATTACAAAGATTTTAGATTTCGTTAATCCACCTGTTCAAAACTCAAATATTCAGTTAGCAATGTTTAGACAACTTATTAATAGATTATCCTAATTAAATCTAGATTGATGGACTAACCATTACAGCTCTGTGTTGCTCATGTTTGTTTGTCGTGTGTGTTGCAGGAGGTGCTGATGAAGTGAGTCATGTGGACGTTGCTGAGCTCATTCCTGGGAATGTGGTTCTCACCTCTAAGGCAACGCTCTGGACTAATCAAGGCACTGACGGCGCTGAGGTTGACCGTTTGTGGTGGGCCTTCTCACTCGAAACAAGTGAAGTTTGCTTATCTCAACTGCCTTTGCTGGATTTAAGGAGGGAACTCTCGTTACCTTTCATCTATCTTACAGACTGAACTGAGCCTCGATTTTAGCCAGCCTTGCAAAAAAAAAAAAAAAAGAAAAAAGAAAAGAAAAAGAAACTGTAAATGACAATGAGTTAATATATACAATATGTGTCATTACTTGACCCAAAACAGTAACATTAGGGCTCCGTTGTTTTGGAAAGCTGATATATTGCAAATGGCAATCACGTATCAGTTAGGGTTAGGGAAACTTGTTTATTCTTTTGTTCCTTATTTTCCCCTTCAGTTGTTTAGATTTTTTGGATGTTTCCAGAGTCTCTTAATGCATGTGCTGAATAGAGTATAAACTAGATTAAGCCAATTTCCATGTCTCTCCCAAAGGGCACCTACTTCAGTTTATACATGATTTGCAAAGTATGTATGTTTGATTTAAATTTCTGTAGTCATTATATTGTAGAATATATCTTATTGGTGTATTTTTGTTTGGGAAACAAAAATGAAAATGGCAGTTGTTTTGCTGCAACAATTGGTCCTCAGGAACACTGTATATGTGTGTGGTAAGTATGTGAATGGTTATGGTTGATGCGAGGCCCGATAGCTATTCCTTTGGTCTAAAACTCAAGTATGTCTCATGTTTTTACGTGGTTTATCTTTATTTTTGTTTTTTTTTTTTTGTTTGTTTTTTTGTTTATCTGACATAAACAGGTAATTCCACTTGTAAAATGATGGGAATTATGTGTAAACTCCTTAAAATTATGTCCATCTTGAAAAGAATTTTTAATATCTCTCACTCAGCCCGGTGTTCTTACAGCACTTTAAAACTGCCAAAATTTCAAGCTGAATCAGTCAGATTGGCGTATTTGAACGGTGAATAATAGAATGTATTCAGGTCTGTAGCACTTTGCAGACACTGGTAATTTGCACCAAATTGATGCAAATCGTTCATCTGGTTTGAAATACTACCTTCTCTCAACAAATCACAGAACTGATCGTCTCCGTTAAAGCGATTTGATAAAAGAAAGTGACACATGATGCAACTTTTCAACGCTAAAATGCATGATGTTGACTCAAGAAAAATTTAATGCTGCAATACTTTGTAGTTTTTGTTTATCTACGCAGGCTTGTGAGAAGTTAGTTCATGTGTCCATTTTCTTACAAAAGCCATGTCATAGTAAAATGAGGACAAAGTCATCTTTCTTTTGGTGAGTTGTTCTGTTTGGTAAGACTGTATATGATGACAATGTCACTAAGTCCCTGTCAGATTTTTGGTTTATATTCTCCAGTTCTTACCCCACATTTCCTCTCTCGATCATACTCTTTGTACCACAGAGACAAACACACAGACAGTGCTTAAACGCTCGTAGCATGTAATGGGAAAGTAAATTGAACAATATGATTTGAAGCTAATTTATATTTCCATGAGAAACTTTCATGTTTTGCCTTTCAGCGTCAAGATTATGTATTTAAGGATGAACAAAGACAAAAAATCCTGAATGACCTCAAGTAAGACATTGCTGTAATTGACATAATAAAAAAAGTTTTCAATTTGTGTAAAGCTTTTATTGTTTTGGCTTACAGGGTTTCCAGTTATACCCAGCTCTGCAAGATGTGAGTATAAACACTTAGGACAGAAATACAGTTGGTGGAAATGGTTCTTCATTGTTGATCTATCTTAATGTTAATGTTTGAAGACTGTTTTCACCTTTTACACTTGTACCCTTTTTAGTAATGAAGTTTTGTAGCTTAAAGTGCAGTGTATTTCTACATCGTTGTAAAGTAAAAACCCAGAATTACTTTGTAGAGGCAGAGGGAATGTGATGAACTGCATTCATAAGTGGCTTCGACTTCTTGCAGTATGTTTTATTCTCTCCCCTTTTTTTTGTTTAAGATAACAGTTGTCCCCGCCATTACAGCTATAATAAAGTTTTCCAGATTACATTTGCCGATTGCCTTCTGTACTCACAGCATTTGGGGGCTGCCAGATTATATAAAAAAGGAATTTAAGTTCATTTTTTATTCAAGTTCTATAGAATATAAGTAGCACTCAACAAATGAAGTTGTAAGTTGCTGCTTTTAGTGTGCAGGTCAGGGAGCTGCTGCTGGGCAGCCATGGCAGATCTGTATCTATTTTAGGAGCAGCGCACTTGACAGGAAGGGTGATTTGTGAGTCGTATGGTACCTTAAATTCTTACCTCTGCTGCGTAGCTGTAACATTTGCATAGCTCAACATGTGAAAGGTGGACGAATTATGTGACAGCGATTTGTTATTCAGAGTTGCATATTTGCTTTAAAAGCTTTGTAGTTATATTTTGTTTTTTGTTTTAATCACAGAAGTCAAATTCGCATATCGCTATTATGAATCACAGCAGGACTAATAAGACACAGTGTTCAATTTTTCTGCAACATTTTTGTAATTCCATAGCAGTAGTATTATTTAAATGGGAAGGAAAAAAAAAAATGGAAAATAACAAAAAACAAAAACACTGAATCTGTATAATCGCATATCAGTAAACAACAAATTTATTACATTGCCTGACACCATAACCACATACCATACATACATACCACACAAACTGAATCCTAATCCTCGCATATACAGCAGTAGCATTATTATAGGGAAAAACTGCACATCTGCACTTGGAACAATATTCAGGCATAAACGTATTAATAATTAAGTGCACGCTTCTTACTATCCCTCAGCTGTAGTAAACCTCCCTCTCAAAATGTTTTTTAGTTTGATTTATGGTGTCGGTATACTCCAAATAAAATAGCTTTTGGTGATGATATTCTGATAAATATTTAAAAATTCAATCAAGCAGCTTTAAAAATAAACATTATTATTCCTGACAAAATAATAGTATATTATAATATAACTGTGTCTGGAACATCATTCAGTTCAACAGAGAGGAAAGTGAATTATCAACTTGTAGAGAAGATGAAAGCATCTCACTCTCACTGATAGTCATGTCATGTGTCGCCATGAATACCTTTTGCAGTCTCATCTGGCCCACGAGCGTCTGCTGAGATTATTTTTGTCCCAGTGCCCAGTCCGTCACACTCCCGTACCTTAATGAGCTGTAAACCCCATCAGACATACGCAGTGTTAACCGTGATGTGCTTGAGGGATTGGAAACCGACTCAAGGAACTGTGATGTCTGATGTCTCGTAGACTGGATCCTCACATAACTCACAGGCTTATGATGTTGACTGATGGACTTATGAATTAAATGCAATCTGTATGTTGGATTTGATCCACAGACTGGATTTTTCTTCAGTCATTGCGTTGAGAGGGGACATGTTTATTTGCTCCACTGCCATCATGCCTTAGTTTATGGCTGGATGTAGTTTATGGCTGGGTTCAGCTGTGAGTGTGGAGGGGTGGGGACTTGGACCAAGTGCTGCAACATACTCATGCTGTCAGGGTGAAATATCTCTGCACTCTCTCTTGATTGCTGTGTACCGCGCTTCGGCCCTATTCATAAAAATGCAATTCCATGCAGCTCTGTGCCTGGCTCGACTAAATAAACTACGATACGCCAGAGACGGATTTAAGATGTAAAAGAGCATGGAGGCTGCTTCCGATCGTTGCTCAATCAACACATGCAAGAGGAGAAGAGTCAACTCAGGGCTGGTAACAGGGATATATGTGTATATCACAACATATTTAATACTTTGACCTGATACTGGGACTGTAATCTGCTGTAGGTTGACTGGAGCCTGAGGTAATAGGAGTTAAATTACAAATGTCCAAAACTGATAGAGGAAGAGTCAGGAGATGATAACTGAAGATGTGTGCAGACATTTCAGTCTTAGCAAAGGTGGTGTAGCCACATGACCACAGACAGTGACAGTTACTAGCATGACTTAAGATGTCAAAAATGAAAACGTGTTTCACTTGATTCATGAAAAGTCTACTTCTATTGGAGAAGCTTTGCCTTCATATTTCAGCTCTAACTTTTACTACAATGCTGCCTGACTGATTAATTGACGAGATAGTTTCAGTGTAAACGCTATCGTTCTAGCTTCCAGCTAAGATGTAAGCTCGTGTTTGTGATCCCTAGTCTCGCTAAGTTCTGATTTTATGCAAAGAATCTGGATCAGACAGTTTGCCAGAATTAAATTCTACGCTCATTTGATGTCTAAAGAAAGATAGCCGCCAGTGACAGGGGACGCAGTGGGAGGGAATGACAGCTGCTCATAAATGACAATACAAAGCCTTCCTAAAAAGAAAATCTTGCTCTGCCTGTATTTCCTGTTCAAAGAGAATGGCATTAAAGTTGATGATATTGAGAGGAGAGTTATTCTGCTGGGCAGTAGTCTGTCAGACATGAAAGTGTAGTTGAGTTTTGAGTCTTCTTATTGTTTGTGAAATGCTAGTGTTCAATTTGACCTTAGCGTTTTGCAGATTTTAAGCGTGTATGGATGCCAGCAAGTGCTTTTTGTTTCTCTCTGAATTTATGATTTTGTAAACACATGAAATGTCAACTGTTATTTCCTACCATGCTGTAATCTTGGACATGGTTTTCATGTTTTCTTGCTGTTATGTCTTTTCACCTGCAAAAATCACCTGCTTAAATCTGACTGCTGGTCGATCTCTCCTCTCTGCTCCTGCTGTGGCCCGTTGGAGCATCCTGCCATTTCCTTTCAAAACAGGAGGATGTGATGTGAGGATATGAGTGCTGCGGTCAGGTCTCTGGTGTGCTCGCCCTGCAGAGCAGTGCTGTGAGAGATGGCTTCGTGACACTGGGCTTCCTGGCAAAGTTTTTTTTTGTTGTTTTGCTCTGGAGGAAATTGTCTGTTTAACATCAGTTTTGGAGGCTGTAAGGTAGTTAGACAGCGGTGAGACAGTGTGTGATAATATGTTGGAATAACTGTCAGGGTATTGTATGTGATGAAGATCTCCATGCCAACCACTGCACAATGGGTAGTGTTCAGTTAATTGTGCCTCCAAGGTCTTTGAGGGTATTTTAAGATCCTGTAACATGCTCATTAGATCTCATGATGCTGATGATTTTTTATTACAAGACCTTTGTTCACTTTTGAGAAAGGTGTTTTCTTTGTGCACTGTTCATCACCTGCAGTTCTACACATAGAAGAGTTTATAGGAGTTATTTTTCAGTGCGAGCGTGAGCTAATTTTTATTTTATACTCAGCAGTTTTGAACAATTCCTTTTCAAGATGAAACCCTTTTAAACCAGCAGCTGTACCAGGCCCACTTTCCACTTTATGTACAGTTTCCTCATCCTCCTTTTTTCCCCGCAGCACTGGAGGAAGACGAAGCACTTGAGTTTGCTAGAATCTGTTTCCCAGTAGCGGCCCAAGCTTTAAGATGGATCGAGGGGATTTGCATGGGGAGTGCTGGAGAGAGTAAGAGATGTGAGTGGGGGTGGAGGTGGACAGGAGAGCAAGATAAAGAGAGAGAGAGATGTTACTGCTAAGGCACAGCAAATGAGGGCTGTAGGGAAGGGAGGAGGGAGAGGGAGGAGAGAAAAGGGGGCATGCTCAGACAGATCAGAAAACAACAGTCCTGCTCTGTGCTCAGAGGACACACACTGTTGTACACACACTGAGAGGAGTGTGTGTAGGGAGGGGGGTTGACTTTTACCTGCCGTAGACGTCGCACTCACCCCTCGCCTCCCCTCTCCTATACTCTCCGCTTCAGCCCCAGCCTGTCTGGAGCCGCAGAGGACCGTCAGCCTGTACAGACGAAGCACAAGATCAGAGTGTGTGCTACCTGCTTTACTACCCAGTATTACTCTCCATCACACATACACACTAAAATGCTCTTGCGGGCAAACGTTAAGAGAACTTTCTCTTGCGCACATACACTTGCATGCTGACAGGCAGGCAGGAAGGCAGGCACACCCCCTCCCATTATCTGTGCGGCGAGCAGTTCTGCTCATATTGGTGTGAGCAGCAAGGGGCTGTATTCCCGCTCCTCAGCGGCAGCAGCAGCATCATCATCAGCAGCAGTGATATAAAGAAGAGCAGGCATCACCAGAGATCACACAGCGGCTTCTACAACTGAAGGTAAGATTCCCTCTTCTCCCTCCTCCTTATTTTTTCACTCTTTCTTCTCTCTCATCTCTTGCCCCGTCTTGATGTGACGCAGTGTTTCTGACCTTCCCCCTCTCCCACCCCCCTCCTCTTTTTCTCCTCAGCGTGTGCCAGTGGGACAACCATGGAGGACACTCTCACCTGCAGCCATGCCACCTTCTCCCAGGTGTTTGGACGCCAGGGACAGCTCATGCAAGCCAGTGAGTAGCCACAATTACACCTCCCCCCCACCTCCTGCCTCCTGGCAAATCATTAACCAGCTACATGTCCCGCATGTCAGTGCAACTGATCTCCACCCTCAGCATTTCTCTCCCCGATCACATCCTCAATCTTATTGCTGTTTTAATTTAGCTGATGCTGGGCTGCTGCTGTGAAAATGTGTTTTTGGAAAATGTTTTTTCTTCAGATCTCTGTGATGTATATGTTTATATCAAAGGCAAGAAGAAATGCCATTTGGGTTTCATCCTTCAAAGACTGCGATTGTGATTGTTGTTGATGTTTCTGTCAGTGCAGCAAGTTTCTGAGGAGCAGGTTGGAGGCATTAACTCGTGTAGTCGCATTTTGAAGAGAGGGGCTACAAAAACACATGCACACAGAGTATGTAGAAGGACATTTGAAAATAGAAAGACATATGGGCATCAGGCTGTTTTATGGACATGTTATTTTGATGACAGGGCAGCACTAAAGCTTTGTTAAAGGCTCGAAGATTTAGTAGTTTAATGGAAATCTAAAGTAGTAGATTTAGATCTTTGTTTTTTTGTCAGGTCAAAAATAACCTCACCAATAAATCAGATCCGGTTGTGAAATTGATTTATAATGCAGGTGCACAGTCTAAGTGAGGTTGAGTCTAATAGGCTGAGACAGTATGAGAGATGCTCTCAGAGCTCAGACTGATGGCTAAATTATTGAAAACTGAATCAATTGAGGTTTTCAGGGGCACAGAAACTTTGAACACAACCTTGGTGTGCAGCATACTGATATCTTAATGTCAGGCATGTGGTCAGAATATATATTTCTCTAAGAAATAAAAAAAAAAAAAAATGGAGAGATTGATCTGCTTTCAAAATGACAGCGTCAGCTACATCCTTCCTCATCTGGCTTCGTATCCTCTTCTCGTAGAGTTGTGCTGTGAGAACTTAGTCACTGCCTTTGATGCCTCCTCTCAGTCATAAATGCAAAGTGGTTCTTCATGTAGTGTGATGGATAATGAGACGAGCCAAGGGCAGACATCAAAATAAAACACCCGCTGGCACTGGCATCATATACATTGACTTTGCCACATCAGCTTTAAATACTCGTGTTTCCCTTCATTACCACCTGGAGCGTCTGAGCAGGGTTTCAACGGCAAATGCAGCTCTGACAGCACTTTGAGCAGCTAATAATGGAAATAGATCAGTCATTTTCCTGAGATGGAAAATTCATACCTCTCATTTTTGTCAATACGTTGTGTTTGGAAGATTTTTATCTTTGGTAATTTATTTCACCTGTTTGATTAATAAAGTCAACTGGAGTAGATCAACATGAAAATCAGCCTCAGTTGAATTCTGATGTCTTTGCTGATGTTCTTCCACCTCTCGTTGCACAACAGTGCCCTTTTATAAATAATGCGCTTTGTGTGAATATATCCGTGGGCTTAATACTGTTGATAAGAGCATATTGCTGTTAAAGGGTTGCAGGGCCCTGGTTTATATTCTGTTTCAAACGAGCACAATACTCGAAGCAGCAAATGGCAAACTCGTGGTATGAGTGGCGTTTGAGTGTTGCTGATCTGCTGCAACTTCTCAGGATTTATGGGCAAAAAATATTATACAAAATACAAACTCTGGGGGGAAATATATATGTATATATATGTGTGTGTGTGTGTGTGTGTGTGTGTGTATAAAACACTATCTGAGTATTCAGATGTATGTAGATTGTTTTCAGTTTCTGACTTGGACTGTTTCAGTCTGTGTAGGTGTGTGTTTCACTGCCTTGTGTGTGTGGCTGGGTCATTTTATCTGGAGGGCATCACAGTATAAAGGAGAGGTAAAACAAGAAGAGGGTGTGGTAACACTAAAGAGTCGTATAGCATTGCACCATGGCTGATAAGTAGCCAGTCTGGCTTTCAAAACAAAAGCATGAACCTGAAAATGTATCATTCAAGTATAAATCAAGATTCTAATATAATGAGAAACAGCTGTAAAATCCTGGGAGTAATGCAACATATTGTGTTATTTATTGGTATCACGCAATCTTTTCAGCTTATAAACGTTTTAAAGCAACACATTAAAACATAAAATGACCCAATAATTCATAGTGACAGAAAAATTAAACATGATTTAAAAAAAAAAATAGAAAAACCTTTCTCTATCTTCTTATTTCTTTATTGTCAAACATCTCACATTTATCTTGCAACCCGCTGGTTAGATACCGCTGGTATTTACCAATATAAAAGATAGTTTAAAACGGCTATATTTAATTAAGAAATAAATCATGCCATATCTCCACATGCAATGTGTTTACACTATCTGTCTCATGCAAATTCTGTTTGATGAACAGCTGAGTTGTCAGAGTGGATGCACAAGCAAAAGGGGCAAATCTAACAGATATGCAAATCAGAGTTCCAGTTAAACAGCCGTTGCGTTTTGATGTATTGAGAAGAATCAGGTTTTATCTAATCCTTTGAATATTTTGTTACAGAGAATAGAAAAAGTTCTTTTGGAAAATGTCACGAGGAGAACAAGAACTGTGTTCAGTCTTTAACATACAATAACAACATACTGAACCAAAGTGTAATAACTGTCCTTTTGTCCTAACATGATTTTTCATCTGTGCATTTTAGTCATGATTAGAATTTTGCCCCAAGCAAATAGGAAGTGAAACTGTTTTATTCGAGAGCTTCATTAATTCACTACATGTCAACTTTCCTTGTGTTGTCTCCCCACAGCTGGTTGAATTTCCCCCCATTTATCATTGCTTTTAATTTTACCAACATTTTGTCCTACTTTCCGGCCCTCAAACTGCTTGCGGTAACAAAAAGTTCAGAACGGTTTCACAGCCTCATGTGCACCGTTACTGCATTTGCACAAATCGCTGCAAACTCATGCTCTGCTCCTAATTTTCCCCACACAGCTGTGCCCTGAGAGTGCAGTGGTTCCAGTCACCTTTCTGCTCCAGTGGACCACAGTGGTGTGAGGACAGACACAATGTTAGGGTGTCAGCAGTGTAGTCCGCCGAGAAGCTCCACACAGTCTCTTCTCCCTCTGGTGTGCTGTCATCCTCGTGTCTGTGCTCAGGCAGGTCAAAGTGCTGGTTTATCGCCAACTTTCTCATCCCTATTAGACTCCTGGGCTTCGAGCCATCAGACCTGATAGTAGTATAATTCAGAGTGAGAGAAACTCTTTTAAGTGCTTCTTTAATTGAGTCATTTTCAGTGCAGGTATACACTGAAACCAATTTCATAAGAGCAAACAGAATTTTTGTCAGATTGATAAACTTTCCTCGTCCATCTTTTGGCAAAAATCCAATCGGGTCTATTAAATATACAAACAATATCTATGGCCACTGCTGAATTAGTTTAAATTGTCCCTTGAACCGGTTTCTATTATCTTACTTGCATGATTGATCCTGGTCCCTGGGTATCCCCAGCAGCACTGAAAATCACTCAGTCAGCCGATAAAGGCCTAATTTAGATCTTCCTCTCTCTTCTAATCCCTATATTGGATTTGAGAACCCCAGAAGAGCCGAGACTAGTGGACCTCGCAAGTCTGTCAGTCAGTACACCCTGACTCATAGCGACAGCCTCAGGCAAGTGAGAGCAGCTGCATAATTCTCTGCATGCTGCCTTCATATTTGGCTCTAGTTTTATGTGAATTATTTTCAGTAAAATGTGTTTATAATTCTGTTTTATGTTGTGCTGACTTGCACATTGAGTTGTTGTGTATAATGCTATGCACTTAATTGTATACCCTCCTTAGTCCCTCATCACATATATCTTCATTAGCACACTCTCCCTCAGGATGATCAATAAACCGATGAGTTCACTGACTGTATTAGATCGGTGTTTGCTCTCAGCATTAACGTGTCTGCTCTTTGACGGGAGATCAACATCTTCTCACTGGCTGGAGATCATGTATTTAAGAGATGATGAGCTTCATGAACTCCTGACTAGCCACTCACAGCGTGACGAGACAGATCTTGGCTAAACCCGAATGATGCAACGATGCAATGATATATGGTTTGATGAAACATCACTTCACAGTATGACAAATACCACACGGGAGCAAGGTGGGACCACATCCTTCTTTTGTGATACATGTTATTTTTGAAATTATCTTTTGGCATTTTTCTTTTATGCAGAAATTGACACTGGACTTAAATTAAATTAAATTAAATAACAAAAAGAAAAAAACATACATAGAAAGTGAATAAAATAGAATAGAGGATTCACAAAGTAAACACAGCACTGCAGCATCGATCAGCTTACTGCTCCTAAATAAAGAAACAAGACTAGGAATCTGCCGCCATGCTAACAGTCCTGTGGGACTGTAGTTGAGCACAGCACAGTGCGTTGAGCTAAATGCTACTGTCAGTATGCTAACACGCTCACACAGACCATGCAAAAATGCTGATGTTTTGCAGGTATGATGTTTACCATACTCATCCTGTTGAGTTAACAAACTAAAATGTACTAATAAGCTGTGTGCATTAGTTAATTTTATTTTATTTTATTTTATTTTATAGTTATTTTCTTAAGCTAACTATTGGAAGTTAAATTTATCCCTGGCGATGGTGTGAAATGAAAAGTGAGGTAACTTGTTCTCATGAGGAGCAGTATTGTTTGTACTAAATCTCCAGACGACCAGTCCAGCAGTTGTTGAGAGATTTTCCAGTCAGATCGTAGATCTAGGACAGTGTGAAGGGATCAGTGAAGTCATCAGGATTCATCCTCTGGGAGCCATGGATATCTGTGCTAAATTTCATTGCTGCCCATCTAATTGTTTTTGGGTTATTTCAGCCTGATGAAGATTATTAATGACCTCTAAAAAAATAAATAAATAAATAAATAACTATGGTTAGTTGATTGTTAATAATCATTATGTTGCTATTCAATGTCTATAATAGTTTAGGGAATATTAGTTGTCTCAAGTCTGAAGAAACAAAAATATGACTGGAGAAAAGAGAGAATATCAAGACTATCCTGTATATTTTCATTTCATAAAACCCCACAAAGTTTAGACGTGTGGTGTTTCTCTGCTGGTACATCTTGATCTATGTTTTGTCAGCCACTGGTTCCAAAGTGAACATAGTTTCTTTAGAAATATCTTTTACATTTTTAAACAGCGGACCCAACATAATTCTTCATTTTACAAAAACTAATTCCGGTTGCTGTGTCCTTGTCTGCCTTACAGAGAGGAATTTGTTGCTTCAGCACACAGCCGAATTTAATGTTTTATTGTATGGCCTGGATTTTATTGAAGAGGAAGTGATTCACGGTTTCAGAGGCATTTCGTATATTGCTGCATTATTTCAGAGGACTGTAGTGGTAATTTCTCGCTCTCTGAATTCCAGTGGATCCTTGTGTCCTCTTTCCCTTAATCTCCTTGTCTTTGTTTCAGAGTCCTGTCTCTCACTCACGCAGTCATTGACAAGTGAAGTTATTGCAAAAAATTTAAGTGGATGCACACAAGCCGAGTACTGCATGCTCAGCAAACACATCTTTTGGATTTAATTGTCACTCATTTCCCCCACTTTAAAAGCAGCTGAATTTTGAGCTTTTGAGCCGCTGTGTACACACTGAGTTGACTGAATGTGTTTAAGGTATGAGCAGATTTCATGGGAGGTAATCCTGCTCATCTTGCTGTCCGTGTGATTATGTTTGTGTGTGTGTGTGTGTGTGTGTGTATGTGTATCTTTGTTTTGTGTTGATACGTGATAGCAATAAAAGTATGTTGAATTTTTGAGTGAATATTCCTCGTCGCAGATTAGAAAAGGACAGACCAACAAAAACGTACCCAAAAGATGCTGTGATGAAAAATGTTCTTCATAAATTCATACACTTTGAGAGCAGCCTCCAATGTGCTGCTCAAGTCCCTGTCGTGTTTTCTGCGTCACTGAACCCTCTGCTTGAGTGTCTGCTGACTCTGCATATCTACCTCACCGTGCCCAGTACTGCTGGCCTCTTTTTTCCCTGTCTGCCAGCAACAAACCCCTCAGATGCACTGTTCAGCCTCCTCTGCAGACACATGCGGAGCTTCTGCTTGATGTTCATCTCATAATATACCACAGGGTAGATGGGAGACAGGAAGAGGTGAAGGAGGAAGAGGCTGGGACGTGTTAAGAGTCAGCACCTGCAGTAAACTTAACCAGAACTTGCATTCATGGGAAATAAATTTCATAGTGTAATCTCTAAACCTGTCACTTTGCTGTCACTAACATAGAGTATGTTGTTAAACGGTCTTAGCTGGACTGTAAATATTATACTGTTCATCATCCCGCTTCGTGTTGCTCTACAAAAACTGTGATGCAGAGGATCCGGTACACTCAGAGTCTGTGAAAATTTGCATCAGTACTTAGTGCTGACGCTTCTCTGGTGATGAAATATAACTTATTCTCCCGGGTGCCTCTCTTTAATATGCAGGCCATGACTCGCACAGATGGGTGCGACAGTGCTCACTGTGTTCACGTCATTGTTACAATGAGGCAACAAGAGTTTCAGTTGGACTGACTTCTCGTGTGTGACCAGAAAATATTAACTGCAGCTATAGCATTTTCTCATTTTAATGGATCCATTTGCTTCCACTAAATTGTTTTATTGTGGTTCCCTAAAGTTTAAAGCTATAAATTATAGGTAAATTATAGGTAAGAAAGTAGATAAAGTTCAGTGATGGTTTGACAGGTTGAACTCTAATAATAAATCAGATATGCTCGCAAGTTGAGACTTAATATGTGCTTTGCCACCAATGTATACCACAAACAGGAATATTTTTAATGTCAAGTCTTTCTTTAGATGTATACAGATGCATGAGAAGAGTTGAATTTAATTAACGTCATTTAGATCACAAGAGTGTAGAATCAACCAGAGCTCATGATGAGCAGCTCTTCATGAGAAAAGGCTCATTGTGAAACACAGGACACTTCAGTGTGTTTACTCCAGGAGGTTGTGAAATGAGTGTGCCCCTGCAGATGAGTGAACCAACCAACGGTAAACCAGCCACCACATTGATATCAGACTCAATGCTTGCTTTGTACACATGGCTCCTGGTAATATGTCTTAATGTGAGCGTTGAGAAGCTACTTTGTCATATTACATTACATTAGCGGCTACTTTTGTCACAGGATTTGTTACTTATAACAACTTAGCAGAGTCATGGCCTCACTGAGGCCCCACATCAAACACTTGCTGCTCTTTCAAGTGTCTCTGGTGAATTAAGAACATAAGTCTGCCATGAAGCTGCTCTTTTTAGTTCGTTGAACACCTCTCACTTCCATCTGATGCAGATCAGCAAGAACACTCAGTTGTCTGTGCTTATTACATTATAAACACATTATGATTGTAATTTATTTCCTAATTCCGTACAACTCCTGTTGGACTCCACATCACAGCCTCAAAGCTTTTGTTTACCCACCAGAATACAATCCCAGCACAAAAACATCTTCAACTTCCCTGTGTATGTCTTACCCGCAGTACCAAGAATATGAAGCACTGTAAAGCCTTAGAACTGGCTAATTGGACTTAAAATATTATGCATATGAAGCTGGTCTACACAGGCCAACTGAATAAAATAAAGCTACTTAATATAGAAGTTTTTTATTTAAAAAAGGGACTATATGAATGCTTGAATAATTAGGATGTGGTGGGCCACTTAGTTATTTAATAACTGAGACTTTAGAGGCTTTAAAGTGCACCAGGCTCAATATAAATGTTTTGCCATAAGTTATTTGTGAAAGATAATATTTCACACTTGTACAATAAATGTTAGGTCGTTTTTTTTCTTCTTCTTTTCTTTCCCACTTCCAACGCTGCAGGAAAGGAGCTTAGCTTTCAGTCAAGTTTTGTCAAGACATCTGTGCACTATGTTGTCAAGTTGCTGTCGAACTGCTGTCAACTGCCACTTCAAACTGATGTAACACGCTGGCGCGCCTCCGTCTTAATATTTTTACACTGTTGTAAAGTGCAGACAAACAACATGTAACAATATGAAACGTATGATGACCAGACAATGTGACAAAAAATGATATAGTGTGAAATTCTAATTAAAATGTAGCTTTAATCAACAGAGGAGTTGTATATTAATGTCAAACAGGGCACTGAACCACAACAGATAATGCAAAAATAGACAAATAAACAAAGCCACCATTTAAATTCATGAAGGCACACACATACAAACACACACACACACACACACACACACCCTGCAGCTCTTGTTCAATTACACTTGTTTGCTCTTTAACCACGATCAGTGTCTAGACTCTGAACAGAGGGATATTTCTGTGCAGCTTGAAATGTTTCCTACACCTTTCTACACCACATTATGATACCTCCTGGGGGTCAAATTGGCAGACTCCTCACATATCTCTTCAACTTTTCCATTTTTGTACACAGCACTTTGAATAAATGTGTTCATTTCTTAATAATTCATTTTGTGCATCCTTTATTTAAGTTTTTCTTGATATATAATCGATTTCATATGTCAAGTCGAAAAAGCTCGATGATGAGAAAAAATAACTGACCTTTGTTCTCAATTTGTTTCACTGATTTATTTTGTGTTGTTGAAGTTGAAGTCCATTGTCATGATGTTATCCAACCCACTTGCATGAGTTGTAGAGCTGAGATCAAAGAACTCAAACACAGACGTAGATCAGAGGCTCAGACCTCGTCCTTGTTCACAACTACATCACACCAGCAATTATCAAGCACTTTCTGCATCACAACTGTGATGTTGGCTTGGTCGGAGCTGTCCCCCTCAGTCACAGCTACTTGGAGACACATGCTCGGCATCATTAAATAGCACTCGGCTCTCTCTACTCCAGGCTCATGTGAATATTGAGAGTGAGCACAGTTTGAGCGTTTGATGTGAGGGGTGAAGTGAAAAATCCAGCGAAATGTGGCAACAACAGTTTTCTCGAACTTGGTAATACGTTGTGTTGACGTGCCTTTGAAATCTCAGAGCTGTTTACCTGCACAGAAATGTGGTAATGAATGATAGTGGCAATACCTGGTCTGAACTCAGAGGAGCTCATTAGAAACCTGTTCTGAAATTGAATTTTGGGCATTAAAGTAGCTGATAATGATAATGGATTCAGAACCGTCAACTTATATTAGAGCAAATTTGAAGTTCAGCTATTTAATCCCCTTCTTCCTCATATCAAGGCTGTGAGTTGTCTGCTTCCTGGCATTGTGCTGTGGTGCAAAGATACGCTACCATTCTGACCCAGTTTCATTTGCCCTGAAAGATGTCTACAAACACTCCTAATTGGCTGCAGCCTTGTCACCAGTGCCGCCTGTAGCCCTGGCTCTCGAAAAGGCACTCCAGCGTTCAGCCTCTGGAGTTTGAAATGTCATGTTTGAGTTCACGCAGGTTTGCTCTAACAAGCAATGTTTAGACCAACTCTGTGACAAGACAAGGGCATCCTTATTGCCCCTCTTTATAACAGTTGATGTCATTTGTCATCAGATGTATCATCAAAGTTTCTTCTTCTGTTAATTTTCATGCTTTGTAGCTGCAACTGAAAGCAGCTGCAGCTACAAAGCATGCACCTTTTGTGCCTGGATCCATTTTGTGAAACAGTTTTTCCTGTGGATAACTAGCCAAATGGAGGCATTCTGTACAGATCTTACACAATCTTACACAGGCACAACAAACAAGCAGCCATTTCCTCAGCTACATAAAACATCAGGGCTGAAGTTCAGGTGGAGAAATGTGTTACATAAGTGAAAGAAGTTTTCACTTTCTCCAACAATAGACAGAAAGAACGCGATGCAAAGTCATTGGCGTGTTTTGTGAGTGAGCTTTTGTCTTGTCACTGTCACTGATGCTGTTTTCTCCTCCTCCACAGCTCAGTGTGACACATTTATACCTGTTCTAACCAAGGTGATTTTATTTTTTTTTTTTCTGGAAATATATGAAGTGTATAACTGATATGAAAAGATGAGGCAGGTTGTGGTAAAATGAATAAAATGATTAAAACACACCAACTCCTTGAGAGTGCTGAACAACAACAAAGGATTGTTATATAAGAAGACCCAAGGGTGGATTTTTACCTCAGCTCTTGAAGCATGTCACTGCTTTCTGTGCCGCCTTAACCTGCTCCTACTCTTTAACTGAAAGAAGCGGTCATAAAAGAATTATTGAAGATGCAAACGCTAATTAAAGTCTGTCTTCAGACCCCTGACCTTTTGCACAAGCACACAGTTATGTGCCCATTTTTGCCATTACACACATCATTACACCTGACATCAAATAGAGCTGCTCCTTATCTGTGAATTAATTACCTGTGTGTGAACCTGTGTTGTCTCGACTGAGTGGAGGGATTTTAGCGAGTCAGTTTAGAGAGTCACCACCCTTCAAGTGGTTTCATTGGGTGCTGAAGAGGAAGCCTCAGGCAGATTATCAAAGGGCCATCAGAGGCTTTTATGTTCATCCGATGGTTCAACAGTGCCCACGAGATTTGTTTTTCTAAAGTCTCTGACTTCAGAAAAGGAAGAAAAGAAGAACCTGAATCGTTTAGTGCTGATCTCTCATACGTCTCACTAGGTGGCACACTGATCAAAGCAATGCAAAATACGCAGAGGGCACTTCACCCTGTCTTTCTCTGGACTGTTACAGAACTTATTTTAATAATACGTCAGTACCAGGACTAGCTGAGAGATGAACCTTTTTTTTTTTTTTTGATAATAAATCTTGATATTCTTTGGAGACAATTATATTTTTATTGTTAAAAGTGGTACTTGTGGAATCGTTACTTGAATGAAAGGTTCAGAACAATGAAACAGTTTTTTTATTTGGCTATAATCAATTATTTAACACAGTTTTCCTTTTAAGTTTGAGATGTTTTTTTTTCCTGAAATAACTTTCAGAAAAAAATAAAAATAATGTGGAGGCAAGGACAGATGTCTTGCAGGATTGAAGATTTCTGTCACCAACTCACTTCCACTTTGCTGTTGGTGAGACAGCAAAGAGAGAGGGTAGCCTACATTTCCATTTCATGTGGGTGCAGCATGTATCAAAGCTGCCAGGTGGTGGCAATGTTGCTGTGGGCAAAAAGAAATCCCTCCTGCAGTTTGTGCCTCCACAAGGGAGATTCATGCTGTAATGCACAGCCAGTTATCACATTGAGATGCAGCTTTGCCAGGGTTTTACCTCAGCGGACTGTTTATGAATTTTCATGGAAAGGTCAAAGAGAAACGCAAAGTTTACTCTGCGCATTCAGAGATTTTTTTGAAAAATAATGTAGATTATTGGGATGGACACCTTCAGGATAAATGGTGTTTTTGAGAGATGCAAATCAGAAATTGCATTATAATCATTTGAGAGGTGGTTCGGTGTGATCCTTCACTATTTGGTCATGGTCACTATGTTTGGGACTATTTTTTTTATAGTTTTTAATAGAAAACTTGAAATGGGGTATTTGGCACTTGAATACAAGTTGAGCTGTCATTAATTGTAATACACTGAGAGTAATAGAGCACAGTCAAGACACTGGTGCGGGAGTTCGTCTTTATGAGATGCCATCAAGGTTAACTCGGCAATGTGTAGTTTGACAGATGATGACAGATGAGGAATAAAGACGCCTCAGCCTCTCCTGCATCAGTTATTCCTTTTTTCATTCTTTTTTTAGTCTCTCTTCAAAGTCCCACAAACGTATAGAGGCACAATACTAAATTATTGAAGACGATGTTTCAGATGGTGGTGTCTCTCCAACAGAAGCTGTTTTCAAAGTTTTGTTTTCGAAGAATGAGACTGTCCTGAAATGAACCGGCGTCAGTGCCTAGACCCCACTGAGGTTCCTGCTGTTGAATGTGATTAGCCAGTTTCCTTAATGTAGTAGGAAACTTTCATAGAGGATGGAAAACTATAGCAGCAGATAAATATGGAACAAATTATTCAACAAACACATATGGAACCAACTTTAGGGGTCCACAATCAGAGATTCGATTTGGACTTTGTTTCTGTTTGTTTTTGTAATTTAATGAACAGTGGCATATGAGTTGTTAGAAGCTTTGTCATGTCTTCATTGCAGTGCGGTTTGGGATTTATGAGAAGATATTGCAAAAGTGTCAGTTTCCTGAAGGAAATGTTTACACTTCTGTTTGAAATTCTTGTGAATCTGCAGGCTGAGCCAAAAACTTCTGCAGGTTTCCATGTGAAGATATTTTACTCTGCCCGCAAGGTCTCCACCGTCTTAACAGCTTTTTTGTGTTTAATAAACTGAAAAGTAGACATGCAATTAAGAATTTGTTTGATAGCCAATGAGGTAATTTCATTAGCAGCTGTACCCCTGAACCCAAAAAGTCCTCACACTTTGCCAAACACCTCAGTCTTGATTACTTCACCGCTGGTTTATGTACTCAAGTTAAAAAAAAAAAAACATTAAAATTAAAAAAACATTCACTTTGGTCCAGACTGAAATATTCCTGCAGGATGAATTATTGTCATTCATTACATGTTAATCAAGTCTCACTTTTTCATCGTTCTGAAATTTTTGTTATGACAAAAAAACTCCTAAATGAATGACACTCATTGTCCTCACTGTGTGTTTTAAAATGCACGCTAAAAGATCTAACATTGGATCCCAGGATAGGAAACATCAAAACGGCCAAATCTGCACACTAGCTTTGAAGTTGTTGACACAAACCTTTTACTGCACCCTCACATTGCCATATATTACAATTTAGCTGTACATTAGTTATTTAATTACATTCCAGTTTAATTCTTGACTGATGTTGCTTCCGTACTGGAAACAAATTAAGCGACTGTTAGCCAATTTCAAATTACTCTTCAGACCCATTAGTAGTACAATAAAATAGGTCAATATTTATCTCACACATACATAAATTAGTCATTAAGCACTAGTTGGAGGTTGGTTCTTTACAAGCAGTTTAGCAGGACATAAAATATGCACAATAAACGTGTGTTATTGTCTTGTCTTTCTGGAACTGACTGAAATGAATTGAAATGTCTGCATGCAGATCTGATCAGATCAGATCAGATACAGTTTATTATCTAGACAAGCCAAAACATGCCTGCTGCATTGTGGGAGCTGTGGAAATGAAAATGAAACGCAGACTCGAGGGACTCACTGTCGCTAGACATGGACAGAAAAGAGACGCCTGGCAGTCTACCTCAGCTCCTGTCTGCCTGAGTGCTTTGTTCAGAGTCTCTGATTTGTCAGTGCTTCAATGCTAGGAGATGGCTATAACACTAAGAAATATGGAAGCTATGCAGTTTGTCGTCCACAGAGGTCAATCTCCTAAATCTGCTGTCACAATTATGCACTTCATGTTCTTGTATTCCCAGTCTTGCCCATAAAGGCAGACAACGCTCTGTGAAAAAACAAAAGCCTCCATCTGCTTTACATCACAGTTTAATGTACATAAGCCAGAGGGAACACATCAAATGCTTTTTAGAAGTGTGAAAATGTGACATTGGAGTTACAAGTAAGGTATTTGTCTGTTAGGAAGTGTGTGTGTGTGTGTGTGTGTGTGTGTGTGTGTGTGTG
Source organism: Polydactylus sextarius (assembly GCA_016801845.1). NCBI lineage: Eukaryota > Metazoa > Chordata > Actinopteri > Polynemidae > Polydactylus > Polydactylus sextarius. The sequence goes on from CM028908.1 coordinate 9,728,716, forward strand.
TTGTGTTTGTGTGTGTTGTTTGTTTGTGCGTGTGCACATGGCAGATAAACCATAGCCATATTAAACATGCACAGGTTACTACTTTTAATGGGAAATTATTTCAGTATAAATGCTGCTTTGATTCGCTCTATATTTTGGAGACACTGTATCCTGATGTTTTTTTTTTTTTTTTAAGTATTTCTTCGAAGGAAAGTGTCTAAGTGACTCCCTGCAGATGATGATGCAGAAGATGAGGCAAACAACAAAATTACAGGTTGTCAGACACACACGGACTCAGTCAATTCTATGCAAACCACACTTTGCTCACGTATAACTGATCTGCCTAAATCCCTGTGTTTGTACAAATTTGCAATTGTCTTTACAATGGCTTGTTTTCCAAAGCCTCAAAATGACTGTTCCCTGTAGCTTTCATCCTGAGAGAGTGAGATAGTGTTATACCCCTGGTTTAAGTTCAGTGGAGACTTTTGTCCCCCAACAAGATTGTGTTGTGTATTTCTCTGGCATGGGTGTAATTGAAATGTAGCTGAGGTTTCTCTTGGGATTGCCTCAGATTCTCACAGACTTTCTCCATCTTTTCATCCAACTCTGAGCCTTTTTGGGCTCTAAGTGTGAATGCCTTGAAGCTTCCTCAAATTGCCTTGGTAGTGGCTGGTTGGTTACTGTCAGTAATTGTCAGTCCCCAAAGTGAGCAAAAAGCAAAGAGCAAAAAGAGTTTGTGTTGTTATTTTTCATCACCACGTTCACTGCAGGGATGGCTGACTAAACACAGTTGAATGTAGTTTCACTGTGTTAAAAAACTAAAACCTCCCATGAACATATCTCATATGATTTCACAAAGTAATAATGATTCTATGCAGAAACTGGAATGGATATTTTCTTCCCGGAGGAGTCATTGTATTTTATGAGTGAGCTTCTTCTTCTTTGTTTTGATATATACACTATATTGTCCATTCACAAGTGCTATGCAGGCTGACAAAGCACCAACATGCCTCATTAGAGTTCATTGTTGATGTTGTTTTGCTCCTGTGGGTGGCTACAAAGAAGGTAATGAGCTGTCCACATCTCAGTCTCCAGCAACACTGGGCCACCTGTGTGTGGGAGAATGTTTCACTAGAAAATATAATAATCCTCTGATCTAAATGATTGCACATTTTTTTTTTACATTACATCAAAACTACAGCTGTGAAGAAACTGGAACAGGTGATTCTGGGTGATCGTGTATAAGCATTGATTTAAAAAATGCTCCAGACTCCTTTGAACCAGACTCAAGATTAATGCTTGTGTCTGTGTGAATACATTGAATATGCTTTAATTTATAGCAACATAACCATTCCTATTTAAAAGTGTGTGTGTGTGTGTGTGTGTGTGTGTGTCTATAGATCATAAAATATGCACTCAAAAAAGCAAGCTTTTAAAACCAAGAATAATTCATATTTATCAGTAGATTGCAGGCAAACAATTATAAAAATGAGTTTGTATAAAGAAACTTTGCATTATTTTTTTAAGTTTTCTTTATTTCTGCTATTTTAAATAGTGAAACAGTATTACAACTTTATTTTTGATTGAATAATACTAAACATTTGTGCAGTCTTATTGACTTTTAATTGTGTTTTGAATTAATCAGACTTAAAGCTGAATTTGTGTTAGACTAAGGATACAATGCATGAGCAGTTTAAAATAGCTAAACAAAAACAATCCATTGTTACCAAAAATGAACCAAAATAAACCTTGACTATAGACAGTTAATGGACACTGGCTTTTCTCAATACCATATGGTGTCTTGTTTAGACGATACCATAGACAATATCTTTGCTTCTTTGGAGCAATAAGTAAATAGATTTGCTATTCCCAGAAGACTTATTTCTAAGATTTAAAGCAACTTATCTAACTCAACAACATTAGATGGTCTTAAATATAAATGGGAGGAGGATCTAAATGAACAAATCCCCTCCAATCCAATTTTATTTTTGTAGAATAAATAGATGCAGACAAGCTGGATACATTTCTATATCAATCTTTTCTGTATGCATATGTTTGTTTTTTTCAATTCATGCCCTGTGTGTTTATGTTGCTTTTCTCTGTTTTTGACATATGTAAAATCTTTGCTATTTAGTAGTGTAGGTCTTGCGTATGAGTGGGTGTAGCGGTTACTTGAGGTTAATTCAGTCTTCCCTGTTTGCATTTTGTTCTGTGCTTTGTGCACTGTTTAAATTTTAAAATAAGTACGCCATGTTTCCTCTGTTTTTTTCTTTTTCTTTCTTCTTTTTTTTTTTTTTTTTTAATTGCTGGAGTTCACAGGCAATCAACTTCACTGGCTAATTTTGAATATTTAGGCTCACTGTTGTATCAGAGCAGTGATGTGTAAACATGGTTTGACTTTCTACACTTACATATTCTCGGCAGATTGTGAGGTTTTTGCTCCAGTGGTGGTGGTGACTTGCAGATATCAGCTTCCATCAAATGTTGATCATAGATGTCAGGGTATCAGCCACCTGGAGTAGAGATTCAAAACTTGTATTTCCATGAGCATGAATTCGACAAATTCAAATTCACGATCGTGTCTTGTTTCTGTCATATCTTTTTGAGGCTTTCTGCCTTTGGTCAGGAGCTGTGATATTTGGTTGTGATATGGTATATTCGGGCTGTCAGAGTAAAGAAAGCCACCTGTCTTCTCCGTCAAGAATCACACTGTGTGACAGGATGCATTGAATGAAAATTGATAGTTGAGGAGAGAAGAGAAAAGGGTGTGTCTTGTGTTCCAACTTTGGCAGCATGTCATTTTGAACAGTAGCGTCCTATTTCTCCATGTATTTTGCCATCTGAGGGACAGAAAGGTACACGTTGTAAACACTGAATGTGAAATTAGAATCCAATTGTCGACCACTCTTGTAAACATTTTATTTCCCCCTCCAACAAATCACCCCCTTTGCTGATTTGATGTATACCATCCAGACTGCAGGGCTGCTGTATGCTTGTAAACTTTCCTCTTTCTGCCATGCCTGCAGTTCAAGAGAAGATAGGGACATGTTGCCATAAATCTTTGGTCATTCTGCTGAGAGGCTGACCTTGGCTGACGACAGTGAGTCACACATTGCCTCAGTCGCTTTGTCACTCTTACCTAGAATGACCTCTTTGCCTGCTATTGTTGTGTGAGAGAAAGTGATGCTTGATTTGAAATGTCATGACATTGTTCAAAGATCTCTGTGGTGATGAGCTCCGTAATAAATAGTTGGTTGGTCATTTAACAGAAAACTGACAGTAATTTAAATATAGTTTAAATTCAGCATTCATCAGCAGTTAATAATTGCTGCTCTTTCATTCTCATAGGTGACAGTGTGTGCTTTAGTTTAAAATGCAAATCTCATATCTTTAACTTGTGTTGGTCAGACAAAACAAGCAACACCAATGTCCAGAAACTTCAGGTTCTCAGGGTGACTGTTATCCACACCCAGCATATTTCCTCACAGCATCTTTACTACCTCAGCAACCTCTGCCAAAGACACAGGTTTTGGAAGCTCTTTCCACCACTCTGCAATGTCCCATGTCTAGGTCAGCAGTTTCCCTACTATTGAGGACAGTCTGAGCCACATCTTGCTTACCCTCCCTGATTTCACCCGCACCAAAGCAAACTCAGAGTTTATGATGTCATAGACAGGGGCCTCTACCAGACATTTCCAGTTCACACACACTCAAACATTTGGGTTTGTCAAGCGTCCCCATCATCTGATCCAACTCACCACTAGGTGGTGATCAGTTGACACCTTCATCACTGTCTTTACTCAAACATCACAGATCTGATAAGTTTCATGAACATCATAGTGCTCAAACATGTTTGCATGTTTGTTAAGGCCAGTCAGTACAGAAGTCCAATAAGGCACCACATATTCACATCAGGCCATTCTTCCCCAAAATGCCCGTCATTTCTCAGTTTCTTCCATTGTTGCTCCTCTGAGTGTTGAGGTCCCTCAGTAGAGTTATATAATCCAAAGGTAAAACCCTTTTTAGGCCACCGAATTACTCTGAAGGCAAGTTGCCCTGAGGTGCTGCTTGGTGCATAAACACACACAGAAGCCAGAGCCAGGGGCTCATGAGTATCCTCACATTCACCCAGTATCTGTCGCTCTACAGCTCCTGGTAAGGAGAGACACAAATCAAATCATCAATCATAAACACCATGAGCTCTAGGGTTGAGGTTGCCAATATATATATATATATATATATACTGTTTATTACCTGGCCCAAAAAAAGTTGCCACCGAAAAAAAGGTCACACTCTAATATTTCGTTGGATCACCATTGTTTTGATAAAATTCTGCAGTGTCACAAGATTTATTTTCATCCAGTGTTGCATTAAATTTTTCATCAAGAACTTGTGTTGATGATGGGAGAGTCAGACCACTGTGCAAAGTCTTCTCCAACACTGCACAAGGTTATGGTCAGGTTAAGGGGTTAAGGTCTGGACTCTGTGGTGGCTAATCCATGTGTAAAAATGATGTCTCATGCTCCCTGAACCACTGTTTCACAATTTGAGTCTGATAAATCCTGGCATTGTCATCTTAGAATATGCCTGTGACATCAGGAAAGAAAAACAATTGATCGAATAACCTGGTCATTCAGTATATTCAGGTAGTCAGTTGACCTCATCCTTTGGGTACATAATGTTGATGAACCCAGACCTGACCAACTGCAGCAAACCCCAGATCATAGCACTGTTCCCACAGGCTTGTACAGTACAGTAGGCACGAGGCATGATGGGTGCATTACTTCATCAGGTGGTGACACTCTTTTTGACCAGGCAGTGTATTTTAGAGTGTGTTTGGCTGCTTCACAAAATGGTTGTCTGTTAGCCCACTGGCTTACTTTGAAACTTGAATATTTTTGTCAGTATTGATCAGATGTTTCTGTATTACCACCCACAGGCTCTGAACAAAGAGCTCAATCAAGACCTCTTACCATATACTGTGGGCAAACTTTATGCAACAAATACATTTCTGAACTCCATATCTATCAACTTTGTGTTGGTGTAGAGTCTAACTGAAGACTAACTGAAGAACACACAAATGTATAAACACACAAACAGAGTAGACATCATTACTGGGACTGGCTCCATGATAAAATGGATTATGTAATGGCTTGAATGTGAGTTACTGTGTCTTGGTAATGGATTTAGCCTAATGATCCCCCCCTTGTCCAAAAGAGGGATTATTCTGAGGGGAGAACAGTAGGAAGAGCCCAGCTGTGGATATGGATAAAGGAAATGTTTCACATCACTCAAGTCTGATTCAGGCAATCCCACTAGTGAGAGAGGAAACAAAAGATCAACAAGAAACTTTAGAGCTGCTCAGCCTACAAGGCAGGAATGAAGAACGTGCAAGAACACAAATGTGAATGCTTGCACTTTCAATGTTTGCATGCTTTTATTTTCCTGTGGTTTGACTTCTAGACAATCCAACTTTCTTCTGCCTCTTTTGCAGCGGTCCAGTCTCTCAACAGCCTGAACGACCAGATTGCTCAGTTCATGGTGACCAGACCTTGTAGCCTGACTGATGAGGATGAGGCCTTCATCCCGGGAGAGAGGGACACTTTGAGGAAGTCCATGACTTTGATGAGACACCTGCTCATGGACGCTCAGGTACAACCTCCACCTTCTCAGTGAGGTCAGGAGTCATTATGTCGGTCACAGATGTAAGACCCTCTGATCTAGAGAGAAATAATTGATTATACTGTAATGTTGCTCACATAGACTAATATTGACAAATACACAACAAAGAGTACACGCATTAGGGCAATTATTTTAAGAGCACTTTTCTCTGTTATCTCTACCTTAATCATTGAAGGAAGATTTTTCAAAGATAAAAAACAAACAACAACAAAAAAAACCAAAAAACAGCTAAGACACTACCAATACTAGACATGACCAACTATCAATAACTGACTGGTTTAGTGTTGTTAGCAGTTTAAAAACAGCACATACATATAAAACAGAACACCAATTAAATCAAAATATAATTTTCTGCAACTCTGACTCACTTGACCTCTGACGACTGGAAAGGATCAGCTCTGAGTGAATGTGCAGCTAGCTACACATGTTCACACTCGCAACCTTAACCCTGGAAATATCACTTTTTTAATGATCAACAATAAATGTCTCTGGTCAGATTCCAGAAAAAAAGCAATGCTTTTGACATAATACTTTATTTTTAGATTCATAATAAACAGTAGTAGTGAAGGAACTGAAACATGTCATCATCTCAGTCAGTTTCCATCGTTCAGTGGCTTGTCTGCCTTCCTGCTGCTGAGCTATGGAGGCATATTGCTTTCACCAAGGAATGGCTTTTCATTCATTTTTAATGTTATTTAAATTCACACAAATTATTCCTTGTTAAAACAACAGATTATATTATGAAAACACAAAATGCTCCGGTTATTACACAAAATCGAAATCAATAACCCTTATTATTAAAATAACACTCAGGTTCACTTTTATAACACGCTCAACATGGCATGTACATACAAGAAGATTTTCATTTGTGAAGCATGTTTGTCGTCATCTAGTGAGCTCTGCATTTTATGATGTCAAGCTATTCTCATTACTCTTTAATAAATCTATACTTTTCTTATGTAACTTAATCCTTTGCATCAAATTTTAATGAAGCAAGAACTAATAGAAATCCATTGACACATCTCTTTCTCCTGCTCAGTGTGACTTGCTGCTCAGAGCACAACTACTCCAACACTGAAAACACTGTCTGTGATGGTGTAACGTGGCGTCTTTGTGTGTGTGTTTAAATGCTCTTGGCTATACATTATCTTTAGATTTACGTGCAGAGCTTTAAGCATTAGTTTAGTCTCTAGGGTGAAGAAAAAAAATATTTATGCAAACTTATCAAAGCAATGACATCATTCTTTTTTCTCTCTGGGCTGCTTCAGACGATATGGTAATTCACCCATATAGTGTTGTAAAATTTGTCCTTTTATCTATTTTCCCCTCAACATTTGATGAATGTTAGATTAATCTTGACACTGTGATGCATTCGGGTCATCCATTAGCACCACTGCAGACATGCATGATAGATACGGAGTCTCTCCATCATTCTCCTGGAGATATTTTTCCGGTGCTTTGTCATTGATTAAGGAGAAGGTAATTCAACAAAAGGCCATTGCTTTCACCTCAGCGTAGTTGTATGCAAGCTAGAGTGAAAGATTGTTAGCCTGCAGTCAGTGTTTTTTTTTTTTTTTTTTTTTTTTTTTGTTACTCGGGTATATAACATTGGGAGGTGATGGATGAGCGGGAACCTCAGCCACGAATAGCGAGACGATTATCTCTACCAGAAGTTGTACTTGGAAAAAAAAAAGTTTGCCAGTAGTTCAATGTTAAGTGAAGCGCTCAGACACCATTCAACAAGACAGATTTCACTGCCTGTTGGCCTTGTTTGTGTCAGACACTACATCCAAACCTTTGAATATACTCCCCCTTTTTTTTCCCCTTTTTTTTTTTTTTTTTTAGGTGGGGTGGGGGGTGGGGGGCTCTGTCAGCTGGGGGTTTGTAACTGTGAAAACTAATCACCAGGGCGCAGATGCTGACATGTAACTGACGGCTGCTGTGGTGATATTGTTTGTTTTCTCAAAGATTACAACCATTTCCAAAAGGGAAAGTCTTTGTGTTTTTAGTATTTGGTATTTTTCATACTGGGGACGTTACTGCATTAACAATATCAAACACACTTGCTGAATTTGTTTCATGTGTGAATGTGTTGTCAAATGACACTATTCTTCACAATGCAATATACAAAAGAAAAGGAAGGAGTTGTTCTCTACTGATAAAAAATCATGGAGAAAGCAAAATGTGCTCCAAATGTCCAAATACTTGAGGGGAAAAAAAAGTTTATGTCTCATGCTGTTTTTTGGTGGTACATTTTAAAGTCACAGTTTGACTGTTATTAGATGGTGCACATGGTGTAGCAGTTCACTTGAGGTTAAAATAGCGATTATAATAGTTACTAAAAGCAAAAATACCTTTGTTTCCTGACATGACAGTCAGGGCTGGATTTTGGTAACTAGTTCAATTTTTTGATGCAGTTCTGGATTAGCTAAATGTTAATATTTGCTTAGCACAGATGTTAATGAAAATTTTATCAAAGCTTCTTTTACTTTCCCTCTACTCAGTTTTTTATTAGACAGGAACCTTGTGCAAAGGTGTTGGTTTCTCACTTTTAGCTGACACTGACTGCTGCTTTCACCTTATGGTGACAAATGAGCTGTAGCTCATAAATGTTAATGCAATGACATCTAAATGTATGGTTAGATTAGCTGTCAATTCAACAACACTGCCATACCTACAATCAAAAAAAAAAAAAAAAAAAAAAAAGAAAACAAACATTACTGATGAAGGTAAAGAATAAATATTAATCAGATCACAAACAGAGAATCAACACTACAGTTTGCAGTCTTACACCATGTTAATGTTGTTAACATGCTGCAAATTGAATATCTAGCTGGTAAACTGATGAATATTTCAACAAAGATCTGTAGTGATGTACAAAAATATTTTACTGTGTCACTGTTCAGATCAGAATGCATGTTGTATGAATACAAGCAGACAAAATTAGGTTTATTGTTTCATTTGGAGGATTTACTTCTTCCTTCTTGCATAAAAGCTGAGCAGAGATATTCATGTTAATTAATATTAATAATTAAAAACCTATTTACTTGCAAATGTAAATAGCTAAACCTAATAAACTCAATTAAGGGTTAAAATAGCTTTGTGTCCAATAACTAGATCCATGTCATACTCCAACCCTGTTCTTTGTATTTAATTCACTTCATCTGATCAGCAGCATAAAACATTCAGGCTCCTTGTCATCAAATGAGCAACGATAGACACGCAAAGTACTTGTGGCCAGGTCATGCATCAGATTTCTTTGTTCTCAGAGTCTCAAAAGTCAAAGTCGAGTATGAGCTCATCCAACATAGAGAAGCTACGCTCATCCAGAGGAGTTTGCATTCATGGAGGGTAGATTTCTGCTGTCAAATAGAATATAAAATTAGTTCATCCCTCATTCTTTTCTGCTCTTTTAGCTCTGTTTCTAGCTCTTTTCTTTTAGCTCCTGTTTCAGAGTGCTATTCTCTGTGCTATAGCAGTTCAAGAGAGGCAACTTGCTATTACACTCTGATATCCAGTATTTACTGTTGAGGTGGAAGAGACTTGTACTTCTGAATTAGAAGAATAAAGAACTCCCTGTCAGTCAAGAAACTTTGATAAATTGTATATTAGTCTCATTTTTTTCTGACAGCAGATGGTTTAGTTTGTCTGTGGATGACGGGGTAAAAGCATCATCTGATGAATTTAGTATTAAAAATTCAAGTCCACAGTCACTAAAAAGCAGAAAATTAATTTAGAGGGGATTTGAATAGTTTCCCTTTAAATGCTGTCTCTCACTTGATTGCCTCATTTGTCACTGGCACAGATGAATTATTTATGTCCCTGTTGCTGCGCTGGGGAGACTAATCAAATGCATTTCGGTGGGTGTGGAAGCTGTGAATTGATGTTGTGGAACGTTGCACTGCATTAGGTAGTTTGGTCAAGGAGTCAGCAGAGGCACAATAGTGGTCTTACGATGGAGACGTTATGGAAAGTATAAAAAAATGCAAAGAAATAACTGGTAATTCAGCTTGAGAGAATGAGTCACCTTCTTTTTGGTTGATAGGAATTTGTATTCATTGCAGTCCACCAAATTGCCACTAGAGACAAATTTACAGCAAGCCCAAGAGACGATGTCATGTCCATGCTAAATTGCTAAACTAAGATGTGAACATTATAGCTGCTACATAACCGTAACAATGTTAGCATTGTTATTTTGACTCCACGATGATATTACCATTTAGTTCAAAGTTCATTTTTACTGAAAGCTTTCATTCAAGTGAAAACCAACTGCTTCAGTCTATATCAAGATTTAGAATTGGTACCACGCACTATAAAACTCAGCATCCAAGCTATTTTGGTACAGCAGAAAGCTGCCAGTTTAGCCATTTCAACTAAAATGTTGGCAGATCTGCCTCAAACCGTTATTGACCAGAGAAGAATTAAAGCAACAATATCAGCTCAAACCAAAAAAATAAAACCGGTTGGGAGATTAGATGAATCATCCAGTGAGGTTTTGATTGTCCTGCAAATGTTAGAAAGAATAATGTAAATTTTATTCACATTTTAACTAATAAAATATTTGACATAGACAGACAGATGAAGAGATAAAGGCAGGGAGAATAAGAACAAAGGATTGAGGGATTGCTGCAGAAATGTAGCGCTATCTTGAAATTGATTGATCCGTGATTTCTGTTATTTCTATTCAGCTACTTTGAGTCTAACTGTTGGCAAGAAAAATGCATTATAGAGACCCTCTTTATCAGAGGCTGTCATTGTTCTCTAAATATCTTTGGGTATTTGAACACAGAGAAACGGATATTACCTGAATCTGTTGGAAGAAACTGCAGCTCTCATCTTTCATTTTCATCTTTTTTTCCCCTCTGACCCTGTTGTATGGAAATGGCTCCATCCCTAATCCCCTGCATCTATTTCGGTGTTACATCCTTTGTGTTACAGCGTGAGCTGAAGTGGGCAGGTCTTCAAAAAAAAAAAAAGCTGGGGTTGCTCTTTTTTAACAATTGCAGTTTTAGCCAGTATTCTCACTAGTTCCTGCATTTCTTCCCCTTTAGATACCCCAGGGAAGAAAAAAAAAAGATTAATGAGCACACATAAAAATAAGCATAAAGATTTTAAACACGTCTGTCACAGTTAATGATCAGGTAAACCTGTGTGCAGAAATAACATGACAGTGTAGATTTTTATTTCCTGATAAAGCGTGATTGATGAGATTGGTTTTTTAAATGCCCTCAGGCAAATGCATTTTCAATTTTGGTATTGTTCAACAACCTGTCCTTTCATCAAATCAAGCAAATTCTATTTATTTTGTATTAAGAAGGTTGTAGTCAGCGGATTAAACTTTCACTGTGGATGTTTTAAGACGACAATATGGTCTCCGTCAGATGAAATGATGCGCGACAGACTGTTAGACTTCATCATCCTTTAGCCTCTCCAGAAGCCATCTGTTGATGCGATTCAGGATGTTTAAATCTGGCATGTTTTGGGCTGCCAATGTTTCCATGGAAACCCAGAGCACTGTCACAAAGCTGATTCGGATCACTACACGCATCTTTCTGCAGATCAAAAGGTGCTCACCTCAATTTCAGAGAGAGTTATATGAATGGGCCACTAACCCTGTCAGTCTTTTTTTGTTTGAGTGACAGGCAGTGTTTGTACTCCATGCAGCCTTTTAGTTGTGCGGCTGTTTACGTCTGGCTGATGTGGATAAGTGTTTAGAATTGCTTTGCTTAAGTAGGAGTCTTGGGTCTGGGAAGCTGCTATTTGTCCTCCTTTGACTTCATCTGCCAACCACAGAAAGCTTAAACTTCCTTGGAGAGATTTTCACATATCTGATATCTGAGTTCACCTTTGAGGTTAGTCTCTTTTGACTCATTCAGAGAGAAGAAAGTACAAACCGGTCCATTAGTCCATTATTTAGCATTCAGTCCTAGGTGATCGTCATTGTAGTGCTGCTGCCGCTGAGTTGCCTCTGCAGGACTGAAACCTGAATAATTCATGAGAAAACATCAGTTTCTGTGTACACAGAAGACATGAGTGGAGACATTAATGTGACACGGAGTGACACTTGCATATTATTTCTCTTATTGCAACTTTTCCTTTTTGTAAGTTCAGCATCCTAAATGCTGGTTTTTGCTGTCATCCACCTTTTGTTTTGTTTGCATTTCAATCCTCTCCTACAACCCTTCATCAAAGGCAGAATTTCTGCAAAGGCAAAAAAAAAAAAAAAAAAAAAGGACAGGATCGTTGTTATCAAAGCCACTGAGTTCTCTGTTGACCTTAAGATGAGATTTAAATGCTCCCTGCCTGCACAGCTTGTGGGGTGACGTGGGTAATATAAATGACTCTGCTTTCTATCTGATTCCCTGCCAGAAGCAATCGCCCTGAGGAGTTGGACTGGTCGGGCATCTGGCCCAGAGCTGCATCACACCAGCACAAATTTCAAGGTTTTTTTTTTTAGATTTGACCGCTGCAGCTTCAGTCAGTTTACTGATAATCTGATTGTTTTGGAGCTTTACTAGTTGTCAAGTTTCTTTGACAATCTGCAAATTTACTACTGTGAGATGTTTCAGTAGCAGAGTTTTGTTATTAAGTCACTTTAGTGTGTCAGTGGTTTTTTTTTTCTAAAAAATAAAATTATGTTGAAAATATGACACACTTCTGCATTCAATTTTAGATCATATAGTTTATCAATTTGTTCATAAATCTGCATAGAATGGCTCTTTTGGATTTTATTTTATCATAGTGAATTGCTCAAACGATTGAATCAATGTCTTTCTCTATAATCCACTTTGCCTTAATGTCCTTAATCCCTAATATACTGCTAAATGACTGCTCTTTCACATAGAAGTAAAACCCACATTTTCTAAACTGCATAATATTTAACACTGTCTAGTATAAACTAATATAAATATATAGTGTAATAGATCCAAATAAGATAATAATGTGGCTCTGAGAGAAGCAGCATGAGGCAGTAATAACAGGAAATTTAATAGTTTACTTTAACTTAATTTTACTATAACAGCAAAATAATTTAAAAACAGTTAACATTTAAAAACAGTAATGCAACAGTATAACTATACATAATGCCCAAAAATAACACACAAGCTCACTTCAACCTGTGCTCTCTGATGATAATAATGTAAGACATACAGGGTTCATGGTCTGTCACCTCACAATCTTGTAATCCAGTCATAATCTGGAATAATGCCATTAAAGAGAGACAGAGATGCAGCCTGGCTTTAATCCCACCATGTGCAGGTGCTGTGTGTTATAGACCATCAGACCTCATAACACCTACAGCGATTTACTGTTGTCCTGTGAGGAGTAGATCACCAGCTAATCATTACAAATTTTTTAAAGATTTTTTTAGAACACTCTCTGGGCAGTATTTACCCACCTTATAGAGTTTCCTCTATATGGTACTGGTTCATTACCATATAGCCCTCTACCCCCTCATAAGGCCCATTTATGCTCCCTTTACATACGTAAGGTATGTATGTTCCTAACGTCACAGCAATAAGACCCAGACTGACAGAGACACAAAATTACTCTTTGAATTGGTTTTGTGTCTCCTTGTGGTCATATTTCATTTCTTTGTAGATTTTACTCATTTTGCTTTTGTCTACTCGTAGTTCTTTGTCTGTTTTGTAAGTCTCTTCATGTCTCTCACTGATAATTTAAGCGACCTTCTGACAAGACATGGCAGGCACTTCAAGCAGGAGCTCTGGGCTAAGGAGTCCCCTGACCCCTAGGTCACCTGACCTTTGCCCTTTACCCTCATTTAGTAATGCCATTTTGTGCACACCAGCATGTGCACAGAATGTTAAAGCCACTTAATGCACTGGTGCCTCACAACAGCAAGAAGATTCTGGGTTTGAGTTGACGCTGGGGTCTTCCTCTGTGGATTTTGCACATTTTCCATATGACTTCATGGTTTTCTCAGGGAATTTTGGCTTCCTTTTACAGTGCAAGGACACATAGGTTAAATTGTCTGATAACTCCCAGACTGGCACCTGTAGGTGTGATTGTGAGAGTGTCTGGTTGTTTGTCTTTATATGTTGTCACCTTGTGACAGGCTGTTGACCCGTCCAGGGTGTACCAGGATGTGCAGCCTTTGCAGTCAGCAGAATAAGCGGTATAAAAAGGAATGGATGGATGTGACAAGACACTGTGCCACGGCTGAGTGGTGTTGCTTTCATTTTCTTATATGCATATACAAGTGCTGGTGGTGTTTGCCGCGACAGTGAAGATAACAAACAATCATCTCAATAAGATGTTTAGTCTAGAAATTGCATGATAATGAGTGTTAGACTTGTGCAACAAAAACAAAAGAGAGTGAGGCAGATTGCTGCAACAGCATTAGGAAAACTTTGACTCCAGAACATTCTCAGAAAAATTGTAAATTTAGTAAGAAACAAGGAAATCAGCTTCACCTTGATGATACAAATTTTTACCTTGTTTCAGGGAAAGTAAGGTTTTCAGATGCAATATCAGGCTAAATGACCAATTTGGTTTGGAGATTTTCTCTTTCCAAAAAATACAATAGAGTAGCTTGTCGTCATCTGCAGTGTCAAACCGTATTATCTTCTTGTAGCAATCATCATCACTCTGTTTCGCAAAATAAAGGCAAGAGCAAGTGTGCATAATTAAGTTTTGTCTGTCAACACAGTGAAAACAGTGAAAACCTACACACAATCTCATGCATTTAGAGAATCTACAAGTAACCCCTTGAAGTGTAAATGCAGACTGTAATGCTTAAATATGTGGAGATTCTCCTTTGGCCTGTTATATTTAGTTCATTCAAATGTGTTTACTTTTGCTTTAGATGCACATTACAGTATATTTGAGGCTTGGCTCAGCTCTAATCCTTCTGGTTCATCATATTAACCTGCCTCTGCTGCATCTCATCACTCCTAGGGGACCATGTCCAGGACACCATATATCCATAAAGAGGCCACTGAAACACTGAAAAGGAAAGATTAAGTGAAGACACATGGCAAAGTGGTAAATGCAGAAAACAGGATCAGAAATGTCAAACACAAATCGTCACAATGAAAACACAATTTCAAGCAGGTTTCTTTGAGCCTATTATTAAAATAGCAGCAGTTGGTTTGATTGTGTTGTGTATGTCTTCTTATGTAATGAATTATGTGCTTAATGTGCTATTTTGTTCATTCCCAGCCTTATTAATATTCATAAGTATGATTGTGACTGCTCTTCTCGACTCCTACTCTGAATCCTCTTAGGCTCTCCTACAGTTCCTTGTGTATAAATTTGTTAGTGTACTGTGCCGGCTGGTTGCGACACTTTGCTCTGCCTGGCTGCTCCACTTATTGCAGTTTGACTGCTTCAGCGAGAACGTGTTTCCAGGGATCTCAGCTGAAAGCCTATCAGCATGCATAATCATGCATCGTTTAATACTGCTGTTGCCAGATTACTGAATCTTGAATTTTTTTTTTTTTTTCCCTGGAGAGCTATTCTGCTCTGTCATGAATCTCTGCAATTTTTTGGTGAGCAGATGGTATTTTAATGAACTCCACAGAAGATATTTTAATGTGATGCTTGTCCTCTTGCAACCCTGATATAAACTGCCAGACAGGTGCTTTTGAAAATAGCTATAATTGTTATCCTTTGGAGGTGAGGTGAGGTTCAATATATATCTCGTTATGAATTGTAAATTACCCAGGCAGTCATGTTTGAAGTTTAAATTCAGTTAATTTTATGAGTCAAATGAATACAAATGTCACAAACATTAAGATCTACAGTGCCAGTAATATTTCCTCATCTGTGCGGGAGCAAACATTGACAGTCATAAATATTGTATGCAAATAATTTTGCTCTGATGTGCCAGGATGCTCCCTACGGTACCATGTAAGTCATCACCATTTCTGTTTTACATCAGATACTTAACAAATTCTGTTCTTTGACTGTTTTTTTCTGGACATTTACATTTTTATTACAGTGCTTCTTTCCATGTCTGTGAAGATTCTCAGTCATCCAGGACATAGCATTTCAAGTGCTATGTGAGGGCAACTTTATTTGAATTCAAAGACGTTTTCACTTCTCATCTGAAAACCTTTTCACTTGCTCTGTTATAATCCTTCACACAGTATTTAATGAGAATTTCTGTCCATGTCTCCAAAAACTTTAACAGGTGTCTATAAAATGAGCCGAGTTCCAGTTCATTTCATGTTACTTTTTTTTTTTTTTTTTTTTTTTTTTATTGCAACTTCAATAAAAAGACAGCAGGTGAGGGACATAAATTAAAATCAGGATCTATTTCATACTGTTAGGTCTGTGGGTGTACTAATGACTTTCCTCCTCAAATCCAAAGCTTTTGGACTTTTCCAGTAACATGTATAAAAGAATAAATAATATGTGTCAGGGACCAATTCCACTTGACGTCTGTGTTAGTATACTCTATGATAAATCAGTATGAGATTAAATTGAAGAAAAAAGGAAATATTTTGTGAGTCTCCAATCAGCTGCTTCCTTGTCAGTGAGTGAAGTCAGTGAATGCAAGGAAACTTAAGATTAATCATTTATGTCTTATCAAAACTGAGGCTTTATTTAAGAGGTGGATTTTAGCCACCAAGGTGGCTAAAAATGATATTTTTAGACACGTTGGTGCTCTGGCTCCATAGACAGAAGTGCTGTTCATAATTTCTGTCCAGACTCAAATATTTCAACAACTACTAAGGGGTTTGCACTGAAAATTAGTCATCTACGACTGTTAATCATCAACATTTTGACACTGTGAGCATATGGCTCTCTCGGAGCTACCAGCACCACTGGCTGCAGACTAGCCTCCTGTGTTTTTACTGAATATTCAGTATCTGCAAAACAATTAGTGAAGTTTTATATTTGTTCCCTACAAAATATTAATTTATTGTGTCAGCAAAATAGATTTATAAATGCTAAGCACGACTCCAAACGAGTGCTAAAGTTACTCCTTAATTGCTGCATGTGTAATAAGCAACATTTGCAAACAAGTTCACCACATCAACTAAAAAGGTGATGATCCCTTAAACAAGTGGAATATTAGGATGAACATGCACGCAGCTCTTGTCTTCACTTGCCTGTATTGATTATCACTCAACTCAGTAAATGCAACATACAATCCTTCAAAGAAAACACACATTCAGTCTCCGGACCACAGTTACCATGAGTACTTGTAGTTCTTTTTAACATTTCCTATATTATTTAAATGATTTTTTTAACTAAATTATTCCAGGACTTTTCACTAATGATATGCATTTTTAACCTTATAACTTTTTTTTTCCTGCTTCATAAACTATGTTCTTACTGTATAAAACACAAATACATGAACAGTACAGCACAAATAAGAAGTGAAGTCATTTAAACAACAGAAAATGTACTGGTTCCCTGAGGTATTACTAGGGGATCAATGAAAAGATTAAATCAGACAGACAAACAAACAGAAATGAAACTATAAATTAATTTAATATGATACTGTATTAACAGTTATAAAATAACAATGATATTAGATTCAAAACACTCAACTCCAATCAAGGATGAACTAGTGATGTCGGTCACATACTACTCGTCACAATCAGAGAGAAGTGTTTCTTAGAGATAGAAATGTTTATCGCTAACTCTCTGGTCACAATGACATGTCTCCGGATGCTAGACTAGTAATTTGTGACGGTGGTTTAGACCTCCAACATCTACATTGACCACCTACCTACACTCCACAAAGGTAACATCTGAGCATGAAAAGAATAATGGTGAATAATCAGCCAGGCAGAAATTGCATTTCTTTCAAAACATGTTTAGCAGAGCAGTTTAGAAGTGCACTTAGAGAATCAAGGGGGAAGGTGTAAAATTGGTGTAAAACAACAACAACAACAAAAAAAAACATTTTTATATTATAAGTGAGTTTATATGTTGCAGCAGGGTACAGGCTTGAGAACATTTTGTATATTTATTCAGATGAAAATGTAAACAGAGGATGAGCCAACTGTGTAATTAGAAATAAGAACTTTCCAGCCTCTCTACCTCAGCTGTAGTTTATGTTTGGGCATGAGTTGTCTCTTTGGGAAGTAGCAGAATGACCAATAAGCTTTCAAAGGTTTGTGTAATAAAAGAGGTTTTTTTTTTTTTTTTTGGAGAACGCCCTTGTTCTGGTTGTGCTCCACGGTTGTTATTCTTGATAAACAAACCACCTCAGATTTTGAGTTCAAACTATGGTGATCAGCTAAATACTCTTTTGTCCTCTTCCTTCTTACCTCAACTCCCTCTTTACTTCATCTGACTGCGTTTTTGTCTTAATTTTTTCCTCCTCCCCCTGACAGGAACACATACACAAACAGTTGACATTTTTATCCAAGAGCTTAGACAAAGACTTATTAGATGCACAAATAAATTACAAGTAGGAAAACCTCAGTCACCAAGGACAGTATCCACATAGGAACATATATGTAAGGAAATGGCCCTTGTATCACTCAGCAGGACTGCTAAAGATTATTATGGTAATTAGTTTGCCCACATGTAAAAATTTCAGAAACTAAATTGTTTTGCTTTCCATGGATCTTAGTACTAATGCCCCGTTATAATCCTTTACAAGAGCTCAACTCCCTGAGCCAGACAAGTTTTGGATTCAGAAAAACTAATTTAGCATGCAGATTAATGCAATTCCCAGTTCCTGCAGGAGCCTGCTTATTAAACACATTTAAATCACATACATTTACCATTAGAATACATTGGAGCTATTAAAAAAACAAAAAACAAAAAAAACAACAAAACAACAACATAATACAAAAGTAGCTCATCAGCACAGTTTGTCTCTTGAAACACATTTGCATAAGTGCTTTACCCTTTTGCACTTAACCACATGTAAAGTAGTCATACCCTTTAAATGTAGCTTTAGCTTAAAACAGCTCCTCAGCCAAGAAAATGAGCCTCTTTTTCCTTCAATTATATTCATGGATGAGTCAGCCATATTGCTCTAATTAAAATAATCAAAGTCCCGCTGTCAGGTTGGCTCTTCTCCGGCACTGTTGTGCCTTGCATTTAATTGCTTTTGCATTTTAATGTTTGAGCTATTTCTGTTTGTGCATATGTATAGTATATGAGTATAGCTGTGTGTGTGTGTGTGTGTGTGCGAGTGTAGTGCTTGTGAAAAGCCTTTCTTGCAGAACAGTATGCTAAGTCTGGAATACTGTGAGAGTCTTTGCAGCTCTGGTCATCAGTGTTCCCTTTACTGACTCTTCTGCACGCTTGAATGTCTTTCAATTTATTCGTCCTGATAACTTGTCTCTTTCTCGCAAAGATAAATGTTGAAATATAATGAATGACTTTCACAACTTCACATGTTTTGGCTCGACTGTCGTCTCTCTCGTAGTGTCTTGGTGGCCTTTCATTTCCGTGATTTATTTATCTTTCTTTCTGCTTCCCTTGTTGCTATTTTTCAACAAGTTTCAACATATTTCATATCTTGCTGTATTAGCTTTAGCAAAATAAAAGAAATTCCCAATACATTGTGACTTGTTGGTCGTTGTTAATTCTGAATATCTCTTGATGCCACAGGGCAGGTTATTAGGTCTTTAACAATGAAACAAGAACATCTCTTTATTGTATGATGTCATTTCTTTAAAATATTTATGTTCTTTCTTTCTGGTCTTGTAATTGGACAAGACAAGTTGTTACTGCTTGCATTATCCATTTTTAAAAAGGGGATGAGGTAGACGTGTAGAAATGGGAAACAGCAAAGTGTGTATTGATGTGCATACAGAGCGACTGCAGGAGAACAGTGATAAAGTGATGATGGAGTGATCATTGTCTCTCGTGTTGCTATTCATTGGAACTGTCCTCTGGAGTGGGACCACATGATAGTGAGATGAGTTGCTTAATCAATACGTTCTGCAGATGTGCCTTTACACACACCAACAAGGGGGATAAGCTCCTTATCAATACGCTGTTCTGAAACAGCTCTCCGTCAGACATGGATTAATCTGTCCTCGGTACTGCAATGCCTTTTTTTTCCTGAACCTGTCTGCCAGTTATTTGCCTGCAGTGCTACAGTAATCCTGGCTGTGATCTTTTTTGGTGCAAAAAAATTCTATTGGGAGTGTTTTCACTACACACTGCAGTGGCATCTCTCACTCTGTGTTGGTGACAAGTTTTGGGCACTTAAAAGACATAATTTGAGAATTTGGCAAATACATTCGATGGGAAAATCACTCTCACATCTGTGTTGTGTCTAACACATAATGTGTTTATTTGTGAGCTTTTTCAGTCGCTGGTTGTGGATTTCATTACCTCTAAACAGAGACAGGCTCAGGTCAGCTGCCTCACCTCCATTAATTGAAGATTAATTCTGTAGCCTTGAAAATAAGCCCAAAACTGCTATTCACAGAAAAAGCCAGACAGCAGCCCTGCCACATCATCTCTCTCTAACCAAGTCTTACCCAGTCGTCTTCTGGAGGTGTACTCGAACTTGCTTTCAGCAGCCCACCATGATTAGCCAATAAATAACGAAACGTATATCATAAATCAACGGGTAGAGCTCTGTCAGGGTGATTTCCACTGCAGCTGCCCTCTGAAAATCACTTGGCTGCTCTGAGAAAAGAAAGAGGGAGAGAGATGGATGCTGGAAAGGCTGGCAATGAATGAGGTTCTCTGGGTGTTGTAGAAAATGTTTTACCTTGAGAGATATCCCTTCGAACCATTACCCAGAGACAGCTCCTTTGCTCTATTGAACAGCTGGTCAATAGTAATAACCTGTAGTTTTTTGTTTTTGTCTAGGATCAAGACTGAGATAAAGCTGCCACTTGCTGCCCCATTTTACTCCATGTTACATGAATTCAATTAAATAACACTTAAATTTTGTTGATGATTATGACACTATTGGCTGTTGATCTCATCACACCCACATCTACAGGCATGTCTCTCAACATCACTGTGTAATTGTGTCTTCTGTAGTATAGTGACATGGGTAAGGAGCTCAGTTAGACACCAGCAAAGCAGCTGAGTGTTTAATGCTTGGCGCAAAGTGTGCACCTTTTGTTTCAACACTGCCCCCATTTGTGACCTCACGCTGCACATCATTAGAGGAGATGAGGTGGCTGCAACATTCAGCTCTGCATGTTCGTTTGGAGATAAGAATATAACCAGGGATGAGTGGGACTGAGGAGAAATAGAGGGTCAGAGCTCAACAATGGATTCTAGAAACCTCTGGGAGGGGAAGCAATGCCAGGAAATGACCAGCAGGGAGCACAAGTGAGATCATGGGGAAATGAGGCAAGAAGCAAACTCAGTGGGGAGGAGGAATGCTGAACAATGTAGGACTGTTTTTTTTCTTCTTTTTTTCCTCCATCATCAGACATACATTTCCCATCTCCCATTTCCCATTTCAAGTGCCTCATAGGCAGAAACTACTTCATCCCTGCATCCTCTCTCTACTCAATTCCCTCAGAAACCTGCATACAAGCCTTTATCTTGATACTTATCGAGGTCCCTGACACCACATTTCATCTGCAATCCTGTTGACCGTTATCTCCGAGCAGAGATGCTGTCAAACTGTTTATTAATATCACACTATCACAGATAAGAGAAGGACATGCATGCAAGATGCCAGGGAGGACATACATGTTGAGTTTTACCGCTGATAATAGGTATCATAGTTTACCTTGCGGCTAAAATTTAAACTACACAGGAATGAATCTGCTGCATCTGTCCAACAGCCTGTTAATACCACCCTGCTACTGGTTGGCTTTAGAGATACTGATCATAGGTGCTTTAATTTGAGCTGTGTGGTGAAACCATAGACACTTCCTATATTGTCAAAAATGTTCACATCATGGACAAAAAGGTAGGAACTAAACAGAATGCTCATGGAGTGAGTGGTGTGTAAAGAGAAAGAGAGAGAGAGAGTGATAAAAAGCCAAAATACAAAGAGAAAGAGTTGAATTTCCGCTCCATGCCATTCACTGTTTACCACATCAATGCCCCTCTGTCCCTATGTGTCACCACTCAAGGCCAAAGGCTTTCTTTTCCTAACACATTTTTTTTATTTCCAACTGTGACATTTGCATGTGGTTATTCTGCATTCTGGGAAATTAATTGTATGTGACAGAATCTTTTATGTGTTTTTTTTCTGTTCACTAGCAGTCAAGTAAAGCATGCTTGATGATCTTCTTACGTTACAGTCATTTAAAACAGTGTGCAGTAGTTAATCACACAGAGGACACATTCCTTCTTTTTAGAGTCAAACATCTCTTATGCATATATAAATGTGTCAGTGACATTTATCTGCTTCGACAAGCAAAGACCAAGCTTTTTTGTTTTTTTTTTTCTGAAGTGTCTCGTTTGTTGCAAATGCTGCCAATAGAAAAGGGAAAGTTATTTCCCAAAAACAAAAAAACAAACAAACAAACAAAAAAAAACACTTGTTTTAATTTTTAACACTAGTAATTACACACTTACTCAGACTCTCCTCTCTCATCCCTTTTATGCAACACTTTTCTGTTGTTTTCCCCGTTTCACACACAAACACACACTACAGTGATTGTGAATGGACAAAAGTAAAATCCAAATGTAGTACCAGTTAAACTGCCTGCAAGAATCAAAACTCTTGTACTCTTTGATGTTGGCAGTCAGTGTGGAGGAGACTGAAATATTGAGACTGCTGTTATTTTGAGAATAAAATGTCCTGAAACCTGCTGTTTTCTCTCAGTCCTCAACAGACTGAACATTTTGACACACAGAGTTTAAAAATTCAGTTTCAGAGAAAGTTTAAATTCATAGCTCGTCTGTTTGGAGGCTGGGACGTATCTATGTGACACAAGCTATCTAAGCAATCATAATGTCAGCAGCCTGCTGTCATGAAGTCTCCAGAGATGATCCCTGTTTACTGAAGGGGTCTCATTCTTAGAGATGATTTTTTCTCATCCTGAATTTTAATTAAATAACAAGGTCTGTTATTATGCAACCATAGAATGAACCCCAAATATTTCAAATTTGTCCTAATTATAAGTGAGGATAGTTAATGTGGATATAAAATTAGAATTGTTTATGGCACATAAGCAGATACATAAAGTAATTGTTGCATTTCTGAACAATCTTTTGTAACAGATGAAATTTAATTGTGGATATGAGCTTTAGTCAAGGCAATATAAATAAACTTATTTTAATTTAATGCTCCCATTAAAAAAAACAAGCAAAAAACAAAAAAACAATAATGATAAAAACAGTAAATTAAACTTTCACAAATACTGTTTCGATTCCATAAAGGAACCCTGATATATACATTTTTCATATGGTAAATGGGCACCATGATCTTGCTCTACCTTTTTTAAAGAAAAATCTTGGGTTTATATTGGTTTACGTTTGTTGGCATTGTGCTGTCAGTAGCACATCACTTGGGTAGTGAACCCAACTCAGTCCTAGGGGACTGCCACAACTCGAGATGTGTTTAGACTCTGCACTATGTTCTCATTCATGATATATTTTTGAGGCCACTGACCTGGTTGCACCACATGCCTTGATTTCAACAATGCACTCACTTCTGTGAAGCATCACTCCACACCAGATGGCCTCTGTGAAAGGTTTAACCCTGCACTATGTACTACCAGGCAGTAGTGTGGGAAGAGTCCTTGACCAACACATCTCACAGGTCTTAGAGTAAAATGTTCACTTGCACTGTGATTGATCTTATGGCTCTCACATCATCACCCAGAGGAAAATTACTCCATGAAACAAAATAGCTGATTTTTTCTGATCTCAAATGTGCATGTACCTAATACGTTATTCACCTGACTTTACACTTCTACTCGTACACCATCATTAGAATAATTTTCTTAATGTTTTCAATTTGACACCGTTCCCAGTTCCTCATATTCAACTATCCCACACTTGTACACCCTGACAGGCGCCACAGAGTTCTTTTTCTCATAGTATTTGATTGACATGAATCAGTCAGGTGTGGTGGATATTTTCCCCAGGCTGATAAGACATGAATAAATAGTTGGGCAGGACGTTATATCACTTTACTATTGGGAGCAAATGGAAGGCCTTCCAGTGTGTGGAGGATTAGTCAATATTCAATTAACCCAGGCAGACAGTCATGGTGACTGTTTATCAATACCTCTTTTTAACTGCACACCCTCGCCACACTTAATTAAACTTCCCATTAATAGTATCAAACAAGTAAACAAACTAACAACAAAACCCCCTTAGCCAAGTTTGGAAAAGTGAGTCAAATCCATAGAGGCACTGGAGGGAGAAGTAGTTATTTTAGGGAGTCAGTCAAAGTTCCTGTACTGAACTAATGTCTGCACCACGGCCATTCATGTTTTCAGTTGAGTTGTGGAGACAGAGGAGGACTTTGTGTGTTTGGACATGCCACAATTATGCATCCTCTGGTTATTGATGTGTTGATCTGGGACACGTCCTGACCCATGACCTTAAAATCATTCATTTCCTCGCATTCCACAGTTAAATGTATGAAAGCTCTGCCATACAGCTCAGAGCAGAGTGTAGATGTGGCTTTTTATGAAGGAGGACTTAGCTGTAGCATTTTTAACCAAACAGTTGTAGTGGAATAACAATAGTCTTCCGTGTAAAGTAAGATATGGGGAGGACCCTTGCCCCGGCCCTGTGTCACAGGCTGCCCTGCATTTGTTCTTTGCTAATTAGCTACAAATCAGGGCCAGTGCACTAATCGGGGACAGTGATGTGACTGTCTAGACAGTTGTAATGATCTGTAATGTGATCAAACATGTTTTTACTGTTGTAGAACTTTTCTACCAACTGTAATAATTGTTGTGTTTGAGGATCATTAACTTTAAGTTAGGTATGTCTAAACTATTCCACAAAAGGCTGTGTGGCTGCAGGTTTTATTCCAACCGGTCAAGACCATACAGTTTGACCAATCAACTGTCTGAAGACTAAGATCAGTTAATTAAACGAGTCAAGTCTGGTGTGCTGCTGCTTGGTTGTTCGGACGCTTCTGCTTTGAAGTTGAACAGCAGAGATGTTGACCCACAATATTTTCTGTTAAAAAGACAAAAGGGGAACTCAGGGGAAACAAACAGTGAAGTGAAACAAGAGAGGCAACAACTATTGGATTGATTGGCATGGTATTTGGTGCATACATTCAGGGAGAACTATATCAACTGTTAGCAGCATTTTAAACAGGATTTAGAACAGTATGTAAGACATTTCATTGTCTTTGGGAGAGGCTGCTGCAAACATCAGTCATGGTGTCATAGTTCTGAGACATGATTTATGCTAAAATATGTATATGGTTGCTGAACATGGTAAACATTACACCTGCTAAATATCGGCATGCCAGAGTTTCCATTGTGAGCTCAACTATGTGCATTTTGTTTGTCAAATGTCAACAAATAATGAAAAAATGCCATCACAGTTCCTCAGGAAGTAATGTGACATCTTCAAATTAATTGCTTGTTTTGATCAGATGAACAGTTCAAAGCGCATTAGCATTTTTACATAATTAATGACTTAAATAATGAATCAATTGTCAAAATACCCGAAAGTTTCTGTTGAAAGACTAATCAATTTATTGACTAAACATTTCATCACTTTTTTTTCCATCACCTCCTAAGGAAGTGTTGCTTGAGCACATTGTCACAGAGGTCTGTTTGTCATATATGGTTTAAAAGAAAATAGATTTGTGCTAATCATTAAGTTGCTATCATCTCTCACAGTTAAAATCAACTGAAGGAGGACAGCTGGAGCCACACAAACCTGTTTGAAAATCACACATTGTCCTTAACACTGCCACTATATGGACTTTGTTACAAAGCAGGATGCAAGTCAACAAACTATCACTGCAGCTGCCAAAATTGTACATCTTATTCAGTCACCCATCTAAGCACACTGTGCCATTTTTTTTTTTGTTTGTCTCTATCTGCTATTGTGTGAATACCAACGAGAATTGAGCCGTTATCAACCAAGCCACGGATGACAGAAACTGAGTGATGTATTACTCATCTACCTTAGTTTTTTGCCAGGGACTGGATGTGTTTTCATACTTGGAAAATGAAATGTCAAATACAGATTCAAAGTCATGATGGCTCAGCAATATGTGGGATTGTTTTAAGTTAAGATGAACGGTTTACTCCACCACTCTCTCGTCTTTAACCTTTTGAGCGTGTAATGGAATTTTACAGTTGCACAGATAAGAATTGATGGCAATGTTGTTTATTTGCAGGGTACACAGATACACTGAAATATAGTCCTTCCAACTATTTTGGGTCAAAGAAATAACTGCCACTATGTTCTTGCCTCAGCTCGATTGTAATTCTCTGGGCCTCTCCTTTTTGTGTGTCTCCCATTAGAGGTCTGTGCTTATGTCCTCTGCTAAGTTTACTCTCAGAGTTGAAATGTTTTCCCCTTGGACGGTTTGAGCCAGCCCCCTTCCCCTTCCACCGATGTGGGGGTGAGCTTTCCCAGGACAAAGAGATGAATATATAATGGAATGAAAAAAGAGGAGGGGGTATGGGTGGGAGAGACAAAAAGACAGCGGGTGTGTGAGTGAGAGGGAGGAAGGGAGAGTGGGAGCAAGAGTGGAAAGATATAGAGGGTTTGACAAGTGCTTGTCAAAAGGTTTAATGCTGCTGGCAAGCTCCGAATGCAGAGTCATTGAAGGAGGACGAGGTAGAAAGACACAATCTGTACTTTTGCCCTATTACAGACCTGATTGCTAACTCATTACAGACTCCGCGGGGTGTGGGATACACAACTGTAGTTAGAGTTGCTGGAGAACAGCTCAGTCCAACTACATCTCCCCCCACCTCTCCCCTGGTCCTCCAGCACATGGTACAGTCCATTTAAAAGGCTGCATGTCATCTCAGTGTGTGCTGGGTCCTCTCTGAGAGCAGCTGCTCACAGCACATTCTCCTCGGCGGGAGCACTGACTTTCCCCTCTGCCTGCTGGGCTGCATCTCTTTTCCTCCCTCTATCTTTTTTCACTCTCTCTCTCTCTCTCTTTGCGTTTGCGCTTCCTCTCTTTTTCCTGTGCTCACTCCTTTCCTCCTTTGCCCTGCACACACATACACATGCCTCCACTGACTGTGTAGTGCTTGGCCACACAGATGTTATTCTTTGCACAGTAACAGGTAGACATCAACCTTGTGCTGCTCAACGGAGAAAAGGACAGAGACCGGATTTTTTTTTATTTATTTCTTTTTTTGTGTATGTGTGAAGTAAACTGTGAGAGAAGAAGTACAGGTGGTGGAGGAGCAGGAAAAGAGAGGGATAAGAAGAGGAGGAGAGAGTCTGAGCTTCACCCCCTCTAATGCTCCACTTGACACCATGCTGCTCTGTGTGGATTTGGTCCTCAGGGGAAAATTCTTAAAATGATGGAAGACAACAAACAGCTGGCACAGAGGATTGATGGGGCCATCCAGTCTGCCAGTCAAGAAGTGACCAACCTCCGCTCCGAGCTCTCTGCTACCAGCCGCAGACTGGCAGAACTGGGTGCCAGCAGCCCCCCTGCCTTGGAGAACCACCACCAGCAAAACCACCACGATGACGGCCTCCACTACCGGGGTGAGTGTCACAGCATGGTCATGTGCATGTGAATGTGAATGTGTGTTTGTGTGTGCTCAGTCCCTTGCCACTGTGTGTTTGTGTGAGAGTGAGAACATGAACATGTGTGACTGTTTTGAAATCAACAGTGGGAAATATTTGGGGAATGTGCTGTGGGGTGACTCATATCATTCCACCGTTTCTCCACTGACTTATTTTTCTTCAAACTCCACACCAGAAGGACAGCGGGAAAGGCAGCAGATTGAAAGGAAAAAGAAAAAGAGACAGAGTTTTGTTATTAGATGGGAGGGGTTGGGGTTAGAGAGCGTGGGCCGGAGCCTGTCCGGGTTTGGTTTCCCAGGCAGCAGCTGGGCTCCTCTGAGGCTGCACTCCCTCTTGTTCTGGCTCCTTCTCGGCTTGCTCCCTGACTCTGCCAAGGAGTCTTAAACTGAGCCTTAGGCCTAGGAGCTGTATGCCAACATCTCTGATAGGGGCTGGCGACACCACAGCACTCTTACTTGGGAAAAAGATGTGATGAATGAGGAGTGAACTCTGAAGTGAAGTTCAAGGGACTGCTTATTCTGGTTTCATTGGCTCTAAGTCATTTGTTCCGGCTTCATGCCACGCTTTATAATATCTCTCTTGCTGCTATAAGTAATAACTCAGAGACCATGACAAAAAGAATTGTTTTATATTTAGTTGTTGCATACCTAATGATTCTTGTTCGCAGTTTTTATCTTTATACCTCCTTCAGCTTGTGTAAGACAATGGCCTGTGTCTAATTAAACCATCTTACAACGCATTCTGGTGAGACTACTTTTATATAGTTGACATCTTGGATTCATTAGCTTGATTTAGTCTGATTGAACCACAGCGAAGACAGAAATCTTGTTTGCCTGATGCCATGAAGTGTGAACTGAACAGCAAAAAAAACCCATTATTTATGCTGACATTGTTAAGAACAATTTTGAAGCTTCCAACAGATTCATCTTTTTACAACCTGTAGGTTTGATGTGTTTTTGCCTTGGGGGGTCTATGTTCTGTATTTGATTCAGAGACTTATAGAAACCCATGGGTTATCGAGATATATTGGGCATTAAACAGCTTTCTGTGTTGAGCATATGGAGCTCAGCAGCAGGTGATTCCTCTTATCTGCTGCTGGTTTTCCAGGATGAGGCCTGATGTGTGTGAAATGTGGCTGTATATCAACAGTGTACTTGTTGTTTACTTTGTGTTCATGTATGCGTCCTGGTTACCACATGTATCCTGCATTCCTTCAGAGCGTTACATCTGCACATCATCAGGAATTGACACTGTGGGTTCACAAGGTGCAGTTTAAAGGGCACTACACTGATGTTACACATAGTGTCTCAGTGATTTAGTCAGGGTATTCTCAGTTTGGGTTTAGAGATTATACAATTTGAAAAAATGCACTTGGTGGTGTGAAGTTAGAAAAATGTAGGAGTTTACCAGCCTGGGAGTTGCTAAAACAGGATGCACCATGAGAAATACAGGCTCCAGGGAAGCCTTTAGTGCTTCGATTTTGAATCCAGTTCATTTGTTTGATAAGTTGAACAATAGTTCAACGTAATAGCTGAGTAGTACTTTTTCACACATAGGGCTTTAGTCTGTCTAAACATGGCCTTTAGTCTTCAGAGATGGAATAAGAGTTATCCGTTTTGTCCAACCTGCTCACGCTTTGTTTCTGTTTGGCTCCTGCAGTGTTAACAGGCAGCCTGACATTCCCACATTCCTGAATGTCAGGGCAGTGATGTCATGCTTCCTGTTCCCAGGGGCCAGCCCAGAAAGTCAGGTGACAGATCATGCCAAACACAGCCACACACCGTCCTCCACTGTCCTCTTTTGCTTCAAACCCTGCCAAACCCTCACATTGCCTGTATCAAAAGAGTATCAGCTGGAGGACCTCTAAGCTTTAAAGATGTTTTCTTAAGATTTTAACTTTATGGTGATTTGTCTGGCAGACTTCTCAGTTAGGGAGTTTGGTGTGTGATGAGCCAGCGTCAGCATCTAGTGGCTTAGGGAGATTAAATGTTCATTAGGTGGGTATCAGTCTCCAGGCCAGGCTGTTTGATACTTCTGCATTGTGAAAGATCAAAGTAGCAAGACAGACAATGTACATATTATGGACATATTTTTGGAGGTTTTCTTCACAGAGCTGCAGTAACACTACTGACAGATGTCTAATAAGGCTGTGAACAGGACACCAGAGGTTACTGTTTCTATTGTTGTATGAGTCTGTTTGTCTTCTTGTGAACTGAACTTATGAAGAGGAGTAGATTAAATCACCCAAAACTTTTAGTGTCTACCCCTCTTCATCAAGATTAACTTCATTATTATTTTTGCTTTTGTACACTTTGTGTAATTTTCCAAGCATTTCTCTGTTTACAAAAAATGTTTTTATGTCTTATCTTGAAAAGACAGTACCATTGAGTCAATGGAAAGGACTTTGGCTGCCTGTTACAAATGACCTGCCTCCTTTTATTCAGACCACTGACAGTAATATATTCATTGTCAAGGTGATGACACCCTTTTATTATTGGCCCTTTATCTTAATCTATCACATAGATGTCAAGGCCATGTTTAACATTCCTAAACATCACTGATGTTTCACCACCAATCAGCTTCATTACTGCCATACCTAATGTCCATCTGACTTGTGAGGAAAAAAGCCCCACCACTAGATTACATTCAATTTGTCTCAGGGAACAGACGCTTTAGGAAAATATTTTCTCTTCCAAAATCAATGTGAGCTAACCTTATGGGATATTACATTATTTATACTCTGGGTAGATCAGTACCCTGCAGTCAGCGGGTGAGAAAGTGCTCATCACTGACTCAAGGGATTCTGCCAATACTAATCCATAAACCTTTCTAAAACACAACCATAAGGTAGCTGTTACTGACTGAAACAGCACAGGGACTATGCATGATGCATTAAACGTTGAGAATAATTTGCTTGACTCAAAGGGTGAAAGCAGTGAAGCAGTATGTATGAATTTATTTATTCTTCAGTTGTGCTAGAATATCAGTCAGTCAAAGTCCAGGTAAATTAGGGACTTCAAGGTTATAGCCACAGCAGTACAGACTGAAGTATTTATTTCAATTTATTGTAATAAATACTAAGAAGTAAAACACATTTTCCATAGAGACAATGCTCTGTGACTTGCTGGTGACTTGCAGTTGTGCACATCCAAGGCTTGGACAGATAAGAATCATCGGCACTAAAAATGATCAAGTATGCTAGAAAATTTCAATAGAAACTTTCAATAGAGGTCAACTATAACTCTCGAGGGGCATTTTGGTGAGAAATCTCAGAGTTTAACAGAGCTTACACTTCTGTTACATGTGAGTGGTTAAAGGCTAAAGGTTACACTGCAAAAAAAAAACCTGATGAAACATTGAGCAATTGAAATCTATTCTTTTTTGGATTTGGGGTCAATTTTTGATGAATTTGGTAACTGTGGCTGAGGGTTTAGTTCCTAGATTCATTGACAAAATGCTCTTAAGTTGTTTCTGCTCTGATTCATGACTGTCACTAGATTCTTGTTTGTTGTGTAAGTTTTTTAGAGACATTTACTGAAGACACATTTACTTTTTCTTGTTAAGAAAAATGCATTGCTGCTTTATTTCCTCTTATTATGTTTGTGTAGTAAGATGAAAATATCCTTTAAAGTTAATGTTCTAATGGCAATTTAAAGAGGTAAAATAAATTCCTCAAGAACCAGTGACTACTCCAACAACTCTATAATAGCTGCTGCTTAATCATGGCAGTATAGTATGATAGCAGTATTCAGAGACAGAGGAAGATAACATATCTGAAACCTTTAAAGACATTCTCCAAACTGTACAGCTTGCTAAAAGACAGTGTTGATTAAGTATTCTTTTAAAAGACCCAGTGATTATGTTTTCTCTGTAGCTGCACTGGCTCTAATGCTCTGTGCTGCAGAGTAATTGTGGGGAAGAATCCTCTCCCCATCTGGCCCGAGTTTGCCAGAGGCCCTGGGTCTCTCATTACTTCATCGTGCACATGAGCAGGGCTGGGAACAGAGTGCCAAACTACAGGGGCAAAATCCCACCCACTTCAGCTCTTTCTCTCTCGCGCTTTTTGTAATACTCTCCGGGGACCACCCGTCTTCCTGTTCACTGTTCACATACAGAGAAAATATGCAATGCACTCCAACCTTCCCCCTGTATCCCCCACTGTCCCAATACCCCAACCCCCTCCCAATATTCCCTGCCTGGCCTCCCTCAGCCACGCCCTGTCTGTGGTCAATGCAGCGTGAGAGGAACTGCGTCCAAACAATAGCCAGAGACAAGCAGCCCTGTACTCCCCTAACATTCTCCCTCTCTCTTCCTCTTCCTCCCTCACTTCCTCCGGTAAAAGAACTAATCACGGCATAGCGGGGACTCAGACAGTTCCAATACCAGATGAAAATACCAGCAGTGGTGGGCGGGATGATTTGCTCTCAAATTTGGAGAAGATGCAGACATCTCATCACAAAGACAAAGAGTCAAAGAGAGACAGTGATCTAATAGTTAGAGTTAAAGACCCCATTTCTCTATTAAATGAATTTAAATTAGGAATTTATGGTACTTTTATCACATTATCAAATTTGATAGATATTAACACAGATAATGCAACTATTTTATTGAGTGTATCATAACATTAATGTGTCAGGGACAGTTCAAAAATCAGCCATACATACCAATCAAACCAAACTGTCAGAGCAAAAAGAAATTGTAACAGACCAATACAATATAAACAAACAACAAATTAAGTAAATGATTCATCTTCGTTGCAGTTTACATTTTATTTACCTCACAGTTTCCTTCTTCATTATTTTTTCAATTCTAGTTGAGTGCATCTGTGCTTAATAGCTAATGTCTTAGAAGTGCTAGCTGGCAGCGTTTGCTCTACAGAGGTTGGTAATGACCTTAAATAAATAATGACTCTGTGGTTATTTGTTTTGCTATGTTAAGAAATGAGAACCCCAGTAATGAACTTACAGAACTGCACACATTGTCAGTGAAAGCTGAAGTCCTGTGGACTTTGACTTGCAAAAGAGTTTGCACTCGTGCTTTAGGGTGCACGTATCCACTTTCATGTCCATAGAGGGCCAGAGGAAGCTGGCCTGTATTGTTTGAAAAGCTCTGAAATCTTTCCAAGTTTTGTAGTTCACCAGGAGGGCACTGTGGCGTGCTACTGATTTCATGTTACAGTATTCATAAAGGGTCATGAGTTGACAGATGACAGCTAACCCCAGTATGTTATAGATCTGTTGGCAGAGGTGACAGAAGTGCTGCCCCAAACTCCAGCTGGCGGTGGCATTCCTCTGCTTTTGGTGGCAGATGGCCACTCTGCCCTCACCATGCAACACCTGATGTAAACTGCCACCTTAGACAGAATGAGCTTGCAAAAATAAGCAGGCAGACAGGCAGTGGAGCAGAACCAGAAAAGGCAGTTGCGAGAAAGATGCCAACTCTAAGACAGGGTACATCTCCAACAGACATTCCTCTGCACTTAAATTTTCCAGGCGAACTTTATCTGAATGAAACTTCACAGAGCAAGTCATTGAAAGCCAATTCAAGGAGAACTGAAGAGTGCTTTAACCGTGACACTAAGCATCGAATTGCTTTCCGGTGCGACACTCTGCCTCTGAGATGATATTATTCCTATCAGTGTGACTGATATGTCTCTGTATGCTAACTAGATTCATGAAAGTCAAAGTGCTCATTTAACTCTTTCCTTCCCACTGGATCATGATCATTTTTGTTTCCCAGATGAATTTGATGAAGATGATGTTTAATATGGATTTTCTATGTGTAGGTCATGACTCAGTTTAAGACGATATTATAAAACTGGTTAGGGGAGTGGAGAGGGGAATTGACTAATGAGGATATTCTTCACCATTATCATGATACTTTTCTCCCCCATTTCCTTCACATGGCTTTTCATCGTAACTTTGCACACAGCAGAGCACCCTATAGGTTTTTTTTTCACCAGAATAGGAAATGGACCATAGCGAGGGATAGCATAAGAACTCTGCATGTCTTTAGTGAGTATTGTGTAGTTATCAATGCCATATGTCAGTGTAGAAAATTCTTATTATGGACTGAGTGAAGTATTGCTTCCTACTTGTGTTTTATGGACATACTGGATGTTTCATCAGTGTCATGTGCATCTGGAAAGCATCACTCTGTGGGTCCATCATATGGAAACATGCAACAATTTTGCAACGATTTTCTTGACTCTAAATGAAGTAGTGCAGTACAGTGTGAGCTCTGTGCTGAGGCGTGGTGATAGTACAGGTGTCTGACTGAAGACTGGCACGTGCAGCAGCCGCTTGTGTGGTGGGATTATGTCTTACAAAATGGACTTCATTGTGAAAAAGATTCCCTATACATCTACGCAGAAACAAAACAAACAAACAAAAAAAAAAAACACTTTGAGAGAGTGTTTAATATAATTCTCCCAATTGGGGTGTTTCAAGACCATAGCCTGGGTGTTGTGGTGCCTGCTTCGCAACAGGAGGCGCAGATAACGATCCGACTTCAGAACCAAACTCCCCCGTCTCCCTCAATGCTTTACTCATCTAACCCTTCGTTTTCACCTTAAATCATTTGAGTCCCTGTTGAGTCCAAACTTCAAACAATTACATCTCTTGGAGAGAGAGAGAGAGAGAGACAGAGAGGGAGAGAGATACAGACAGACAGAGAGGGAGAGGAAGCTTGGTTGCCTTCACAACAGCTCATCCTATTAAAATGCCTCATTGCTTTAGCAGCAGTGACTTTTTATTGCTCCTGGTACATATTGTTGCCTTGGCTGCAGTTTAAATTCATTCCCAGTAGAGAATGAACCAGGCATAGAGGAAAATGAATTTTGAAGAAGTGCAGAACAGCTCCACTGTATCCAGAGGAGGTAAAGTGCGACTTCCCAGCAGAGCAGAGGATAAGCAGAGCACTTCTCCAAATCATCTGGTTCATGCAGGCCTCTTACAAGAGTGATGGGCTGAGGACAGCACTCTTTTAAACACCCACACAATCCATAAATGGCATCTTGAGGAGTATACTGCAAAACCTCAGGTCAAACTTCCACATAGAGCCACTGCTGACATCAATTTATAATCAAAACACAAAAAAGTAACTTAGGCCAAGATGTTGTTGGATTTTTTTAAATGTAGCTCTTTAGTCATCACAGAGGGCCCTGTGTACTGTGTTGTTATTTTATAATTGGTTAGGTGCTAAAAAAGATGTTAACTTAAGATTTGGTAAATGTGAATATTTCCTACTATGGTTAGATTATGTTAAATAAATATGTGTCACTTTTGGGCTGATTTTGCAATTTAGGTTAAATGATGTTGGCTCAGGAAAACTGATTTTTCAGCTGTATGACCTTTTATTTTACATTAGGCTTATATGAAGTTCATCATATCAGTTCCACACTTTCCCATGCAATGCAAAACACTCATGAGTTTGCAGCCTCTTAAATATGAGCATTATCTGATTTCTGATTCATATCTCTGTAAATTGAATTGATCATACTAAACAAGCAATTTGAATTCATTTTGGGATTAGATCAATTTTGCCAGACGTGATTCACTTAAAATTTGATTAATCAGCGATATAGTCTTTTGCTGCTGCCATAGTAGCTGCATACAGTAGTCATGGTTGACTGCATGGTGTACCTCCAAAATGCTCCTCCCAGACTACAACAGATGGTTGACACTGCAACACACCTCGCTGTTTATGTCCTGTGCTGCTTCTCAGGTTGTTTCCAATTATCATAAAATGAATCAGTTCATTGTTTGAATTCATCATAAGTCAAAACATGGATCTCACAAATGAGATTACATCCTGACAAAGTATGAGATTAAATTCTGAAAGGATCTGACAAAACTTGATTCTGTCTCTCTGGAGTCATTTCTTTTCTCTACAAATAAACATGATTTATTTTGTTATGTTCCCTTTTAGGTAAAAAACCTCAGCAAGTTAATACAAAACAGCACATTACATTTTAATATTTCTGTTGACGCATCATCATTAGCTCCCCAGGACCCTGAATTGTTGACATCAGGCATGTAAGTGGGCTCTATCCCTGAATTATTTTTGGTCTGCAGCCTGAAGGCATTAGTGTTGAAAGCATGCTTCTCATTTTCTCCTGCTGAGGAGGTTCTACACAAATATTTATCAGGTCACCAATTACTGTACCCTGCGTACTTAGGTACATACACATACAAACACATAATGCCTCTATATGCAGTTCTGTAAATGTGTTTATTGTTTGCAATAAGTGTTTGGCTATATTTTACCTCAAACCAGATGTCCTCCACCAGTATCCCAGAAGACACGGCCACGTCTCAATTCTTATGTGTATCGTGAGAAGCATGTCGGTGCATTCCTATTTTTAAAGAACCAATCCAATTCTTCATCACTAAGCCTCTCAAAGTTACTCACAGCTAGGAGGCCGTCAGATCAATGGCCAGGGAGATTGCTTTCTTTTTCAAAAAAGCATTTATTTTGAACTTCAATTTTCCACATAAAAGGATCTGATTACCTCCCATGTGCTAATCTCCAAAATGCACAGATTAATTACGCCCATTGTTCCTTTTTAAAATTAGGATACATCTCTATCTTCAAAAGAAATAAAAGCACACAAAATAAACCTGCTCATCTCATTCAGCTGAAGAAAATATGATCCCAAATTGCCTATATATCTGTGTGTCGGCTACTCAATGAAACTGCCATGGCCCATTTGATCCAGAATTATGCAAATTGCAATGAAAATAGAAATTAAACAACTCATTGTCTCTACTCTTTCTCTGTTCAGCAAGCATCACAGTATTTTGTTCCCATTATGATTTACAGGGTAAACCAAGAACAAAGAAAGATGTGTTAATATTCTCAATAGGCTACTGCTCAGTTAGAGTGTCAACTACGTCAACATTATTTCAGTTTTTCTGAATATTAAGATATGACAAAGGAATCTATTTTCATTCATTCAATTTACAGATTCAGTGACAAATTCATGTGTCACATTCTCACCTAAAGACTCATTCTCATATTTAATGTTTTGTGAAAAAGTCATGATTCTTTTCAGATATATTGTTAGCTATCTGAATGCATCTGAAATGACTTTACAAACAGCCTTTTGTTTGAACATCATTTATCATTTATCATCATTTATCAATCATCTATTCATTAGTATATTGTTTGTCTACGTTAAGACAATTGATACAGCAGTGCTTGTTGGCCTTGAACATGGATTATTATCCCTTCACCTCACTATCACTGGTTAATATCTCAGGCTGAGTTGTTAATTTGCCACCCACAACATCATATCTTCAGTGAAGTGTGATATCTAATATCCACACTGTTGTAATGAACATTTTCATGAACATCTGTGTCCTGGCTAAAACAGATTTTTTAGTGCAATGTTTGAATATTTAAAAGATGGTCCATTTGGTGTGCATAATGCACCACAGGCTAAGACAGCCGACTTTTAGTTGCTAGTGCATGTCAGGCTTCAAAAAAGCTGTTACATTACCCATCATGCAACCTGATCACATAGTATTCATTAGACCCTCCTAGCCTATTATGAGAAAAGTTTGCCAAATGTGGAGAGCAAGTGACTCACAATCTTACGGACCCAAAAGACCCCAGGTTTTACATGTGCGATAACTGTTTTGGAAAACAGATTAATTGGACTGCTCATGTAATTATTTTGTTTGTATCAAGGACCACTGAAGCGTAGTGTACAATAAAAGTATAAGGTCTTTGAGGCAGCTTATACTGTGCATATTTCTTAAAAGTTACATTTCATTAACTTCTAACAAACTAATTGATGCTAAGTAAATGCGTGGGCTGGAATTATGGTGATCCAGAGATACACATTATGTCTTTATGGGTCTGTTCAGAGAAGGTGTTGTGGTTAACTGTGGGTTCCAAAATCCCATGCACACCTGTCAAATCTCAAAAACAAGTTGTGCAGACCTGAGTGTCAAACAACTGGTTGAATCAGCTCTCACATTACTACCATGTTTATATGTGTAACATGTTTATATGTGTCCCCATGTGTGTTTTAGCTAAAGGCAAAATACACCCACACACAGTTCATTGGACACACCAAACTTCAACTAATACAGCCTAAAACAAGAGTAAATAGAGTGGATTCAATTTTATAAATACCAATTAAAATGAGACCATGGTTCATACTTGCTTTTTGCTAACGCTTTTCCTCCAGTTTGTATTGCAAAATGAGTGGTTTTCCTCTGTAACTGTCATTCCTTTATTTTTCCCTCCTCTGTCGCCTGGTATTATTACTGTGGCTACTCTCTGGTACAGAACCACTCATAGCCAGCATGACAGCTCCAACGACTAGATGTAAGTTATGGAATCTTCTGTTCTGGCCGCTGAACAATGTGTCCCATTCAATATGGCCACCATTACTTGAAGTGGTGTGGGTTTTTTTTGGAGGGGGTGTGTTCGGATTCAGGGGTTTCCCACAGACTCCCCTAATTAACCACGGCAAACGACTCAGCTACTCTCTCTGTCCAGGAATGTGCTCCCAAACCCCCAAGTATGTCTCTGTTCCATCCCTTATGGAAAACTTACTTATTTCCAAATCATGTGGACCAGAGATACTAATGAGAACAAAACTAAAGCATTTTATTTCACTGTGTTACGTAGTTGGATCATAAAATTTATCTACTATGGAGGGACAGAAGCTGCCCTCCATCTGAGCTTACCTGTGGGTCTAGTTGATGGAAAGCAGTGGCGTTGTGATACATTTTTTCATGCCTTTGGTGTATCATCTGAGACAGGCCTCATTACTTTCCCGTCATGAGGTTAATGTGTGCTACAGGGCTGAAGAACAGCCACAAAGAGGGAGTGAGGAAAGGTAAGGGGGTGGAGGAGAGGAGAGAAGAAATGGGGAGTAAAGAGGAGGAGTTTCAGACCTAGGTCCATTAATAGACCTTGTGTGCTGCTGAATTGATTTTGAGGTCAGTCCATGAAGCGCACTGCCTTAGCACTGTACTAACAGTGGCATCATTATGGTGTTATTAGTACAGTGGGGGAGGCTGGCAGACCCACGGGGGTAATTCACAGGTGTGTTAAACACGACTGCTGGAAAGAGAGAAAACAGCAGAGGTGGTGGTCAGACCATGTTTCTCATACTGCTGGTAGCCAGTTAGGGTGAATACTTGAAAGCTTGACTCAAATTGTCTTTATGTGCTCTCTCTGTTACCACATGATCTCTGATCAGAGAAACGTACATGCAGAACTATAAAAGCAAATTATGTAAAAACAAACTGAAAAAGTAATCCTTAAGCAGCAGCAGTGGAAGAAGTATTCAGATAATTCACTTTAAGATACACCATGCTGACATGGTGTATCTGTCACAGGGGTGGGTATAGGGTTAACCATCGTGACTTCAGTGTGACTGTATTGGTATTAGTTGAGCAAGATAATAAACCAAGCTTAATTAAAGGTAAAATGTTCAAATTAAAGAGTTAAATTAGATTAAATTAACTAATAGAAGCACAAAAACTCCACTCTTAACATCCCTACCAACAGGATCAATGGAGCCCTCTACAGGCTTTCTATTTTCTTGAAAGGACTCATTGGTTACTCCATCTGGACTCAATTAGAGGTGCTGGTATTCACTTTTCAGGTCAAATGACCATTAAGGCCTGTTAATCGATGCAACTCTCCCTTATTAGTCCTGTTTTGACCTTTCAACAAGGTACTATAGGCCCAGCAGGGATTGAAATAGGTCCTGCTCATGCTGTTCTATTTCTATGAATAAATGAAAAGGTATGCAAGTACCTGGAGCAGGAGAGCTATGCAGTAATTGTTAAGGATGGTTTCATTTTAATAGACCTACAGCAGTATGTAATGCTGATTATAAGTCCTCCTCTGAAATGGAAATGATCATAAGGTGCTTTTATTTTATTATTATTATTTTTATTTTATTTTTTTTGTTGCACACACTTTTTCCCTTAAGCTGTTGTACTGGAATCATCTCTCTTTTTGTGCTTTTCCCAGCCCCACTACAGTCATGGGGGGAATTCCACCCATTTCAGTGCTGAGTCTGAAAATTACAGCTCATTGCTGAGAGGTTTATGGTTACATGGGTTGTAGCGTGTTTTGCAAGAGGAAATGTGGGAATTTGGATTGTTCCAGATATTTCATCCATCTCAGACAGTTAAACTGTGTGGACATCTTAAACAAGACCATATATACACAGGCCGTCTCTGACATGAGTTCAGCCCAAGTGTTTTGTTTTATTGATCTGTGGGCCAGCAGAAAGAAGAAATGTTGAGGAAAAAAGCCTCTTGTCAGTGACTGTGCATTTATGGATGTTTTGATGTTTCTGCATTGTTTTGATTTGGCACCGTTGCCATATCTATAATTTCTCTGTCATTTATCTTGACTTTGTGTTGTCTACAACTTAAACTGTAACATATGTCCACACTGATTTCTAGTCATTCACATACGCAGCCGTGATTCTCTGCAGGTCTACTGGTAAGAGAATATTTTTGGCTGCTGTTTCTATTTCCCTTTATAACTGAGAGACCATAAGGGAAAAAAAAGACAAAGAGATTAAGGAAGACATGACAGAGAAAAAAAAAAACAGAGGATATAAAAATGGACAGGATAATATGAAAGGGTAAAGTCCTGAGCCTTTTGAGAGCTGCACTGTGAAGAGCGGCAGAGCACTGTGACAGACAGGTAATGAACATGTGGTAATACACCTCCAGACGTTAATTGGTTTGAATGAGCAGGCTGGAGAGGCTCTTCCATCAGACTGTGGATGAGCAGACTGTCAGGTGACAAGCCATGGAATGAGAACTAATTGGCTCTCTCCTCTACACAACTCTTCTGTCTTTCCTCCTGATGCTGCCACAAACCTATAGCACCACTGCTCAGATCTCTGTCTGCCTTGTTAAGACAAGTTCAGAAATCAGGATTAACCAGGCTTTTTTATAACTTATTTTTTATATTTTAACTACAAGCTTTGTCTATATTAACTAGAAAATCCTAACTCTCCTGTAAAACATTCAGTGTCCTCTCTGCTAAAACTGTGCAGTGGAAATATTTGAAATGATTGAAACACAAAAAGTTAAAGCTGAAGTGTCAGTTAAAATAGAGTTGCTGGAAAAACAGAAAATAGAAGTGCTAATAGAAGCTGAAGTTTATGTTGAAGGACTGAATTAAGTGAAGTAGGTTAAGATCAATTTCAGTGTAAATACTGAGTGATGAAGTGCCAGTTTAAGTGAAAATGCCAGTTAAAGTATACAAACACAAGGAGGAAGTCAGCTGAAGTGCTGGCTACAGTGTTATTACAGAGAGCAGTTGGAGTAAATTGTCTGTGAACATCAGATTTATTCATTATGATGTTTGAACGATCATGTAATATACTCAAAGACAAGAAATCCATTGAACTAGCCCTGATATTAAATGATTGTGATTGTTAGACAGATAAGTTAAAGCTAGAGTGAGGAAAACTTTAAATGAAGGATAACATAGTAAATCTTATATTGGTGAAGTTTGTCAGTCAGTCACAGCCTCACACTCTCTCGTGTCAGGCTCGTTGACATGGTCAAAACTATTTTCTCTAGCAGTTAACTTTTTTTCATATTATTTTTTTTTAACTCCCCCTCATCTCTGACACCAGCAATTTTTAGCTGCTTGACAGATAATTTGGACCTCAGTCTGTTTCTGCTGGAAAATGACACATTCTTCTCACAGCACAAGCATGTTACATGAGACACCTATAGGTTGAACTGGACTAACTCTAACACACACTATAAATGGACATGAAGACACTTACAATCCATAATCCATACTCTTACTATTACAAAAACAATCTTGATTGAAAGGATTATCCAGAAAAGAATATACAGTATTGTTACTTTACACTACTACAGTAATGTAGTATGTACTATTTGGCAAGCAGCAGTATAGTTACTAACAGTTAGGTAAGACATCAAGTCCTTGGTCCTGATAGAAGTTGAAGTATCAGTTGAAGTGGACGCATTTAAAGGAGTTGATATGTGAATTTAAAAGAAAGAGATGACTAAAATGCCAAATGACATGACAGCAGCAAAATGGTCATTTTTAAATAAATCAGGTACAAGTTGGAGTGAGTCCAGAAAAAATGGCCAGACCGTTAAATAATAAAGCCATAAAAAGTAAATAAAGCAGTAGTTATAATGATTCTTACATAGACAGGCAAAAATCTTTCAGTGTTTGCAGTATTGCAACACAGATTATGTTGATTTATCTTGTTTCTGCGCCTGTTCGGGGCTGCTTAAATGGTCTCAGGAGGACAGCATATTGACAAGATTTGATTCTCTAACAGAGGTATGAGATACTGAAGGGGTTGTTAAAATGCAGACCGACTAGAGGAGCATCTAATTTTAATGTCCCAATATGCTCTTGGTATTATAGCAAGTAGAGACACTGTTGGTGCCATACTACATGCTACAAGATGCAATCCTTTAATGCTGCTGATATAGAAGGATTACACCAGAATTGTCTCAGGCTTTACTGATGCCTCTGTGTCACCATCAGCTATTAGGTCTCTAATTCAGCTGCCTGGTTACACAGCTGGTGGGTGTGGGCTCTGGCGTAGGAATGACTGTAATCCAGCAGTATGTCAGTGTCTTTGACCTATACAGGAATGTCCTATACTGAGTTTGCTGGTGGAGTGGGATCTGGGATGGGGGGTTGGGGCTGGTGAGACCCACAGGGGTTAGACAAGACCATCTCATGGTAGTGTAGGATAAGCTTTACCCCATAGTTGATAATGATAGTAAGTAAGGGATAGAAATGATGAGAGGGCGTGGACTGATCCCCATGGTAATCTGCATCCCATCCCTCATCTGACATTCTCAGAGCAGTAAGCTGATGCTGTTCCAACTGGGAGAGGTTTCAGAGAGAAAGAGAAAATGTAAAAGAGGAAGGAAAGATATGGATATTTTTTTTGGTGTCCAAGTCTGAGACAATGTTGCGACCCAGCTGTATACCGTGGAAAGTACATGGAGCTGAGATGAGCAGAGGTACAACAGTTTTTATTTTTCTTTTGTTTGTTTTTTTTTTTTTTTTTTTTAACTTTTTCTACATTACATCAGAAATGTTGCAGTGCTCAACATGCACCAGCTGCTGTCCACCTCTGACCTCTATGAGCGTCATGCAGCTGCAGTGCAGTAACTTCTGATTTATGAGGTCACATTTCTGCAGCCTTGTAATGAGATATGAAATGGATATCCACATAGCAGGCTGTCATTTAACCTTGTGATCAGCAATCTGTGGATATCTGACGCCAAAGGCCTCGCGTCCATTGTGAGGAACAATGTCTGTGTGTATGTATGTGTGTGTTTGTGCGTGGGCCAGTGTGCATGATGGGATGATACATTTCAAATTAATTAAGCTTCTGTCGCAGGCAGATACAGACTTGTGATGAAACTGGACTTACACAACAGTCCAACACAACAAATGAGCAGTCTACTGAGCCTGTTTTCTTTTTTGTACTTCTCATTACAGAGAATTGGTAGTGCAGTCCAGCAATTAGATAAACTTTCACTATCAATCATTTTTGATTCTCTCAGATCCGTCAATCTGTTATAATGAGCTTTAGGTTTTAGTTATCAGATGCGTTTGGTGGCTTCACTGTTTCCTGACATTTTTAAGCACCAATCCTCTTTATCCTGTTTAGCCTGAGTCCTGCAGATCCAGCCAAGAGCAGCTGCTCTGACATTTCTAGGCCAGGATCAGGTATATAGATGAAAGATGGTTAATTTAAGAAAGACCAACCACCCAC
The DNA here is from genome assembly GCA_016801845.1 of Polydactylus sextarius. Lineage (NCBI taxonomy): Eukaryota > Metazoa > Chordata > Actinopteri > Polynemidae > Polydactylus > Polydactylus sextarius. The sequence goes on from CM028908.1 coordinate 9,771,740, forward strand.
CGACTTAATTATTTCAGAACACTTCTGTATTGGAGAGAGCTGAAAACAGAATCAGTTTTCAAAATCTTTAGAAAATTAACTGTATCAGTAAAGGTAGATATGTATACATTATTTAACTGTTTTGAAGTTATATATATTTATATATATGTATATATATAATATTTTAACACAGCTGATATAGGGGATGTTGTGAAAGTGCAGTAGCAGCAGATAAAACAAAATGCAGCACTGGTACCACATGAAAATGTCATTATAAGACATACTTTGTATTTTCAAGTGTGATCTTGGTGGGCTAGTTCTGAGAGCTTCATTTTAGGGACGCAGCCGAGAGCTCAGCCTGTTTGTGTAGTTTAATGAGAGCTGGGAGTTGCGTGTGGTGACTGTGAGATTTCTGAAGAAGACTTACAAAGTGTTTTGACTTTTAATACCTCACATCAATCGTTTAGCGGCTTCCCTTCCATCCTGTATTCATCATTCGTGCTTTATTATTCCCAGACTCTGCTCTCTTTCCTTAACGTTTTGTGTTGAGCGAGGATTAAAGTTAAACCAAAGTTTGCCAGAAACAAATGTTACCTAGTAACCCTGATAGGAAGGAATGCCAAGGAGCAACAATAGATGTTGGGCTCTATCCACTTGGATGTTTTCAAGCTGCCAGTTGCTTTCAGTCAGTTCAAGAGGAAAAAACAACTTCAGTGTTTTTCACTTTCTATGTTGAAACTGTCTGTGGTGGAAGAAGTAGGCTACTCAGATATTGTACTTAAGTAAGAATAACAATGACACAGTGAACAAATATCTTCTTGTAAGACATAATTCCAAAATTCAAAATGTTTATTTGAGTAAATGCAGGAAAATACTGAAGTAAAATAGTGAACAAATGAAACTATGAAATAAAATATAATTGTGCTCTTGCCTTCTGTCGATTGAAATCAGCTTTCCCTCAGTGGTAGCCATTACAGGCAGGCATTAAGTTGTCAGTCTGTCCCATTCTTGTGGACATCATGTCTCAGGGACACTTGGAGAGACAACATGAAATTTGGCACAAATATTCATTTGGACTCAAGGATAAACAGATTAGAAATTTGCCGGTCAAAGGTTAAGGGCACTGTAATATCACAAAACGTTTCTACCACAGTGATCATTGAGACCCTCTGGTACCACCTGTGGCTCTCTGGCAGCTTTGCTGACCTGAACAGAAGGTTAGATCATGATCATCTTAATGAGATCTTTAGGCAGACTCATACATTTAAAGTCAATAGAATATAAAGTAATTTTGTAATCCACAAATTGAGTTACATCCTGGCAGAGAGAACACTGAAACAGAGATTTGATCCGTGTATTGAGAAAATTGGTCACATAAACATTTATGGTTGCTTGTAAAAAAAAAAAAAAATTTGGACCCGTGATCTCAGAATTTCTAAAATCTTGGCTACAACCCAGTTTGCAACAAATTTTTGTCTTCAGTGGACTCTGAGATCTCATTGAGGACCTGCGTGTTTCACAAATTAGAGATTTATCTCTGACTCTCCTCAAATTCTTGGTGCTTGGTTGAGAATTGAATCTGGAAATAATCAATAGTAATATAATAATTAATAGTAAAAAGTCCACAATGCAATCCACATGGTAACATAAACTAGAGTTATCCTCTTACAGGTGAGATAAAAGTAGCACTGACCCATAAAATTATATTTCATAGTTTTCAGTGAGATATAACTTATCCTCTTTCTTTTAAGCAGTTCAGACACATTTTCCTGTCTGTGAATTCTAAAGTAATCTCCCACTGCACACAAGACTAAGCCTACTTCTCTGCAAACAAATCTTACACAGCAATGTTCATGGTAAATTGATCTTTGGTGTTGAAATAGCAGTCTTCTTTTGCACTTCAGTGTGAAAAAAGTTATTATGTGAGGTTAGCCAGATGCTCAGGAGTGTCTTGGGAGGTCTGCCTACAGAAATATGGGGTAAACAGAAACAAAATGGTGCCTCAAGAATCTGAGCCGACTGTTCGTTAATTAACCATACAATACTATAGAGGAAGAGGGAATCGCTGAAGGTTTCCAGTCAATCCAGCACCTTCCCTGGAGAGTATACTGCCGCAGGGATGCCTCTGACTCAGAGTCTGTTGTTACAGTGTTTCTGATTTGAACGATGACTCCGCCATGTTGATACTGTGCAGATGTCTCATTGAGTAAATGTTTGTGACATGATGATTTGTGGAAAATGGAAATTAATGTTTATATTCTACCATTAAAAAAAACAACAAGTTTCTTCTAGTTTACATTCCCCTTTTTTCTGGTATTCTGGTTTAACTATGTTTAAGTGCTCCTTTCTTTATGGCTCTCTGTTATAGGCTGCCCTGCAGGGCGCCAGCAGTATGCATCTCAGAGCCTTTCTGCTCTTATTATTACTGCAGTTACTCTCCTGGGAAAAAGTCTCAGCAGATCGAACAAATGGTGATCAGTGACGCAGAACCAGAGGCGGCCGCAGTGATAGACGCACAGAAAGAGAATATCAATCACTGTAGGAGTTACAGCACGCAGACAGGAGAGGAATCTTAATAATCATGAGGAAAAAAATCCTAAGAGAGAAAGAACTAGATGAGTTGAGGGATTTAGGGGTTTTAAAACTTGGAAAAGAGCTTGATTGATGAGGGAGGATGCAGGAAGTGAGGGAGAGGAGAGGCGGCCGCTGGACTCTCTGCACGATCGCAGCGTTGATGTTAACATACAAAAAGGCAGAGGAGATAAAAAGTGTACACACATCGACATATGGAGAACCAGTTTCTGCATTGCTCTCAGCTGTTTCAGTCCCTGTAGCTAATGAGATGACATCAATCACCCAGTGGACCACTGAGCCAGTGGCTTATTGTCTCCACTCTTGATATAGAGTATTACACAAAAGGTCGCCTTCCTGGAGGAGCTTTTCGGACAGTTGACTACTTACTCTGCTTCCTATCGGTAAATATCATCATCTTAAAGAACGAAAAGACCACTGTCTGTGAACTAGCAAACAATGTGAATTACAACAAAATTATATTAAAACACTATAATGACATTTGCACAATGTGAAAGAAATTCTTTTTTATCCCAGGGTTTTTATCCCAAAAAATGGATTTGTCTGAAATTTTTAGCCACGGTTTGCATCAGATCTCGTCCTGACAGCTGCTGCGGAGGTTACATTGTCTTCCACAGAGACATAGTTTCATCAGACGGCTTTACTTTGAACTAAAACATTAAATTTTCATATTACATTATTATATTTCAGTTTTCTTTACATTTTCATCTCTCATGAATGAACCATTCTGAGGCTGTAAGTTGGTTTCTGTCTTGTATGTCACTGCTGGTGGTAAACACTGGTCTTTTTCTCCCTAATCAGGTTTGTTTTCACAGTGTTATTGGCTAATTTATATTATTTAATGTGAACGTGATGTTCCCCTCCTTGTAGATGCTATTCATTCCATAACACTGATGATGTGATAGTTACAACAGGACACACACACACTCTTCTTCAGTATTTAGAAGGAATATCTAGGTAAGAAATCAACAACTGACAAGGAAATAATGGAAGGTTTATAGATTTTTCTATATTATTGTTTATTTTTTCCTGATAATCAAGAACTGTGAAGTATGTAATGAAAGGCTATTAGAGAAAACTGTTCATATGTAAATATTTCTAGTATATAATACATATCACTAAATCTAGATAATCAACAGTCATAAATCTGAACAGACATCTATTCCTGCCGGTACTGTCCTAGCAAAATTAAGACTATTCGGGTATGAAACAGGTTTCATGGCCTCACATGTCCCCACAGTTCTTTCCACTTAAAGGTGTGAAGGTGGACACACTGATGCTGAGAAATATGAGCAAACAGACTCGCCACACAACAGCAGTGATACAATGGATAACTGACTGACTCGCACAATAATGTATGTGTGTCTGTGGGTTTAGGTGCAACAACACTGACAGGAAATCCAAAAGGTCAATCAAAGATACACAGTGCATACGTAAGAAAACCTGTCTGTGAACCTTCCATCATTTTAACTCAGTTTCCCAAATTAGCATAATGGTCATGTTAAGTAAATGCACCAAAATCCACACTGTTTGTTTTTTGTCTGATGAAAGTCGGAGAAACAAAATGTTATGTTCAGAAAACTGTTACTAATAAGGCTGTACAGTTTCTCAGCTGTGAAAGAATTTTAGAGTAGCTGCTCTGCAAAAACCAAGGACTTGCTTTGTTCCACATATTGGTTACAACCGCCATTATGAGCAAGCTCCATCAGTCTGTATTTTTCAAAAGCTTTAAATGGACATATTGTAGATTTAGAGACAGCAGAGAAAATGAGGATGTTATTTTGTTGGTCAAACTTTACAACACATAGTCATCATTATAAATACGTAGCTAAATCTTATTAGCTGTTGGTTTGAAAAATCCTCAGTTGTTGGTAGATGTGTGAAGTGCATTATGCCAAGTAGAGAAACACAGATTATGGGTGGTGTTCTATATGTCATGTGCATGAAGCACTGTGGTTAGCTTTGTAAAACATAGCTGAGTTGCTAATTAGCACTTGTCCTGCCATCCTACTAAATACAGTTTAGTGGAGGTTGGAGCGCTGACAAAGAGGATTATAAGGGTTTCATTGTGGATGTTCAACTATGGAGGAACTCATATCTTTGTTGTGCCATGATACAGTAGGAGAGGAGTAAGTGGTCAACTCCTTTCTCAATACTGGGCAGACGCTGAGACATTAGTTATCCTGAGTGGTGCACACTGCTGAGCAAAAAGCTGATTCAGGTTGTTTTATAACTGTAAGGTATTGTAAGATGAATCAGTGACCTCAAAGGTTTTAGCATCTATTGCAACACTAGCTGGGAGTAAAGTTCATGGCATGGATAGCTTACTAGGTCATTTTTCATTCACTGTTTCTTTTTTTTCACTATTACTGTAAAACTCACCACCACAATGGGTAATTCATCACCTCACCAGAGGGATGTAATTCTGTGTGATATATTTCTTCCTCCAAGGATAACAGAATGACTTTACAATTTATATTACTCACAGTCACACATCCCTTCTCCATCAAAGGTCATTATGTAATTGCAAAGTAAAATGACTAACGATTGGCTGGGTTGTACTGCATGTGAGGAATTCTTGCATTAATCAGTGTTTCTTAAGCCGCCTCCTTCGCTGACCAGGGCCAACACACTGAAGTGCTAAATTGATAAGAGCATTTTAAACAATCTCTCCCACAAGCTTCCTCTTACTTGTTCCAAAGTGTAGCACTTCTAATATGTAACTCGTGTTCTTTATCAGCGTTTCAGACCAAACGTGAGAAAAAAATGAAAGAAATCTGAATATCCATCATCTCAATCCATATACATCCCCTGATGCTTATCTTGTGCCTGGAACATTTTCCTGACTCCTGATTCTGAAGTGTTTCTAAGTGATATGGATTACATAACGTCCCCAGTGGGTTCTGGGTATAGTATATCCCCGTTGGACATCGCTAGTAAACTTCCAAATTATGTTGCTCAGAAAACATTCTGATCAGATGCTTGAACTACTTCAACTGGCGTCTTTTGATCCAAAGCCAAGATCCTGAGGTATTCGAACTCCTTCATTTGGAGTAGCAAGTCACTCCCACAAGGAACATACCATTCACCATTTTCAAATACCATGGCCTTAGACGTGAAGGGGGTGAGTCTCATCTCAGTTGCAAATTGCCAAAGTATGTGCTGAATGTCAGGTAATTAAATATAAACATTTTTAAACCTGGTATCCTCATCCTCTCTGATCTGCTATGCTTGAGAGTTCTGGTAGGATTAGACAGTGGATTTACATAAGAGCAGGAAAAATAAAAGTTAACTTTCCCATCTTTCACGTCTATGGTCAGCATATTTGTGGTTACCAATTTAATTCAGCTGAACTTTTGTCATTCAGCCTGGTGAAAAATTAGCATCAGATTGGACTGCTATGAGTCATTCAGTTACCCAAGAGACTGTAGCCTCCAAAGAAGACAGATTTACTCCATGTGATGTTAAATTTGCACTTTTGTTATGAAAGCCCCAGTAGACTAAAGTGCAGTTTTTATTTTTAAGTGCATGACATTGGGTTTCTCGTTGTAAACCCTTACATACTTGTGTCTGTACTCAGGATTTGTGCATTATGTTGCCAGTGCCACTTTAGAATGTGTGTATTTTGGATGAAGGGATGAGAGGAGATAGTTTTGTGTTTTGTACAACTGTGTTGTACAGACATGTACATGTATTATTTATTGTTTTTGTAGTTTTCTTGTGCTATATGCAGACATTTTTTTACAATCTTTATACAATAGGATGCCAAAGGTGAGGCCAGAAAAACAAGTTGGTAAGAAATGATACATATGCACAGTGAATATATATAATAATAAAATGCATTATATAAAAAAGGAGGGAAACACATAAGCAAAATCATAAGCAAAAAGAAGTAAAATCTACAGTGGACACAGAGAAATGTGACTACCAAAATAAAATAGCAAGTTATGAGTCCAATGAACGATTCAGAGGACAGACCATGACATTGAAAATGTTGTATAGTGCAACAAAACCTCGGACAAGTCAGGGAAACTCAGTGTACTCTGTCCGAGTCATTGGAGTCAGTCCAGTCAGATATTAAATCCCCTGCTGATATGAAAATAAAAGCTTGTGAGTTTTAATACAAAAATAAATCATTTATTGGTGACTTCATTATTCACAGGAAGGCCGCATGTCATAACGACTGCAGATCTGCTAGCTTTTTTTTTTTTTTTTGCTCATAGACCGAGAATCACTTTGTGTGTGCCAGTTTGAGGATCATTACAGCAAGGGAAAAAATTTTGACTAATGGCTCTAGACTCTGTTGTTAGATCCAAGATAGCAAAAGAGCACTTGTGGCTTTTTTACATCATGCTTGATGCCAGCATCACAGCATGGCTTTATGTTCTCTCTGCTTTGCTCCTGCAATTAGGAACAGTAATAGACAGAAGTGGCAACTCTGGCAGCCAAACACTATTTATAACAAGAGCAAGACATGTCATATCTCAAAAGTATCTTTTAGAATCAATAAAACATGTTGCCATCATATTTGACTGTTATTCTTGCACCAGCAGGGATGTAGTTTCTAGTTTTGTGTTAAGCTTTGCTGTATTGAGCTGTTGTACATTTGAGATAATATTCAATTCTGTTTGAAGACAGTATATTGGCTGGTAGAGCTGACAGTGTGGGTTCCTGCGTGGGTGATTCCCATCCTTCCATCAGTATCTGGCTTGTCTAGGCCCAGCGAACAGGGTAGTTTCAGTTCTATTATTCACACCTTTACCCAGCTTCACTCTTGGTCAGCACTTCAAACTATGTCCCACAAGTACATTAGCTATACTCTAGCAGCCCCAACAGAAAATCTTTGCTCTCTGTGTGTAACGCCCACCACTGACTCCAAGGGTTATGTTACTCTGTTGTATTATTCAACTTGATGAGTTGTGATGGTTTCCCCTGGAGACAGAGCAACACTCCTTCAGTCTTTCATTCTGATGATGTGTTCGGAGGTGTTATTCCTCCTTTCTCGCACAGTTTTAAAAAGCATAATTAAATCCATTTGCAACCAGAACTCACCCTGTAGTTATCTTTTTATAGCAAGCCAGACGATACCCAGTCCTTTCTCTGTCCCAGTCCTGATGTCCAGAGAGAAGAGGGTCCCTCTTGAATCCTGCAGAGGCAGCTGGGATGGGTGTGGCAGGACTGGCATGTGTGAAAAGAGCGCTAATCAATTCCCAGGCCTATGAGGGGACAGTGGTCCGCAGATCTCATATTTTCCAAATGTCCCCGTTCACACAGACAATATTAAAGAGCAGAGCTGGGTCTGCTGCTGCTGTCATTATTTAGGCTTTCAGCGAAAGCAGGAAAGGCCTTGGCACAAAGAGAGCTGGAGTTTTTTGTGTGTGTGTGTGTGTATCAGTGCTGGATTTCTTGCCGGCAGATTTTACTGCTTAGTCTACACTTTAAATCCACCCTCATCTAGCTTTCCTGGTCCGGCAAAGCCTTTGGGTTATGGCAGGCAGATGATGCCCTGCACTGACCATCTGTGACCCAAACAGTCAGCCAGATGAGCCGTAAAGTCAGAGTGTGTACCAACATGCCTACATGATTGTTTGCTAATAAATAGGAAGGATTTTGTTTACAATAAATCTATTCTATATATGATTACTGCTTATTGGCAGATTATATCTATCGAGTATCATAATCATGAAGAGACTACAGCGTTAATGACATTTTAAAGATGGTATGGAAATAACTTCATTCTCCTTGTTGATTATTTGTCTTCATTTATTTGAATGTCAATCTCACTTTCCTGTGGTGGCACAAAATTGCAGCAGTTTTTGATAATTATTGCTATAATTACAAAAAATGTCAGATATTTTCTGTAATAGTCTTTCACTCTGGTGGACAAAAGCAAACCAAGCTGCTGATATATATATATACATACATACATATACATACACACACACACACACACACATATATATATATATATACATATACATACAAATTATTTTATTAATTTTTTGTCCTGTCCTCTACCACTGTTGGTCCACGTCCAACCCTGTTTAATCCAATATTGTGTTCATGCTGCTTCTCTTTGAGGAGGCTGCACTGGATTAACTAGTGTACGAATAGAAGCAGCTAATCCTCCAGGGTTATAGAAACATTTATTATCTGAGTCATAATGAATTCCATACATTTCACTGGTTGAGCCACAGTGATAATGATTACAAAGGCCTCGTGGCCCTACATCTGTTGTATGTAAATCTATAAGGTTGCCAACATGATGGATTATTAGATTTAATTCATTCTTTTAATCAGTTTATATAGATTGCTTTTTTGTCAAGTGCTGGTTGCTTACTCTTCCAGTTTGACAGGTCAGTTCCAATGTGATTATTCATTAACTCAACACAGATGATCACACTGGTTGGTATGAGATGATGCATAACCACATCTTCCTGAGGCATCATCACAACTTGTTTTCCTGATGTGTTGTTATGAATAATCAGCTGATGTAGTTTCTACTCTCCTGAGCCCTTTGGCTATTTTAGTTTCAGTGTAACAACTTAACTCTGTTTAATCGCAGTGCTGAGCAATGACAGTGCTGATGTTGTACAGAGCAGGTGTTGTGTGTGATACTAAATTAGTTATTCAAAGGATACTCCTTTAAAAATCGCCCCATTTACTCACATTGAATACTTAACAAATTGACGTGCCTTCAGTGCAGAGCTTACAAACTTCTTTTTTAAGTTGAGGTCAGAGTGAAACACTGTACTATACTACTGTGTCATTTTCCTCTGAAAAAAATTAATTAATATTCTATTGCACTGATCTTTTACGATGTGGATAAAATGCTCCTTTAAACAGTTACTGTTATATGATAATATGTTTAGAAGTTGCTTTCATGTTTGTGAAACTGGGCTAGGGCTTTCCTTTTTAAATATAGTTTGTACGTCGTTTTGTTGGATTCTACCTCATTTATATGTCACTCTTGACAAAAGTGTTTGTGAAATAAATGAATGTGAATACAAATAAGGTGTAGCCCTGTTTAAAAGGCCCATAAATATCTGTCCTGTTTGTATAAAATAACAAAGTGTAAACATCTACTTTGTTTTAATTTACTGAGTTAAATAACTGGCAAATCAATAAACATTATCACATTGATGCAAAAATCCATACTGACCATAAAACAATGGTACTCAGTGATCACAACAGTAGACACACTGGCCTGATACATCCTGAGATATTAAAGCCATTAAAACTACATATAAGTAGTAGCGGAAAATATCAAGAGATTTATTTTCATGTTAACGTGTGATGAACATTATAGAGATAAGATGTTTAAAAAATATATTTCCTTCCTCTTTCTGTGTTTTTACACTGACAGAAAAAAAAATCAACAAAATTGTGAACTGTTCAGCTGGGCAACATCAGCCATAACAGCAGTGACCCTGGACACTCATCTTCCTCAAACAATTTTTCCTCATTGATGTGATAGATGTGTCCCTGGAGAGGCTTTTTTTGTCTTTTTTTTTCTTTTTCACACGTTTCCTCAGGGCAGGCTGATGTTGTGCTCTTAACGGCTGCGCACTGACAACATTCACAGGCCATGGATCAGCCTTGAAGGAGCCTTTTCAGGCTTAATGCTTCTGTGACCTGGGATTATTAATTCACTGCTTCACATATGAGTGTAAAGACAAATTAATAGACAGTATGTTTCAGCTCTAGGCAAAGAAAAATGTTAGGAGGATGACATTTTGCCGCAGTGTTTTGGCTGAAGGTTTGGGGTTGTATAATAGAGATGTAACAGCTCGTCTGTTGTCATAGAGCATATAGTTTTCATTTTTAATCAATCTCAGAGAAGAAGTCTGTCTGTTGCTTTCCTTATGGTGTATTTCATAGCAGATAGATAGATAATTACCTGGCATGTTTACGCCCAGCCTTTATATTTGTTTTTTCTGGTTTTGCACATATTTCTTGATACAAATTTCTGATTTAATATATAGCTCCATAATAAAGAAGATTTATCTTCAATTCATCTCAGCCGTCTGTGGTATAGGCTATTAATCATACTTACTGGTAGAGATGTATAGTGATGTGGGAGTGACTCCTCAGAGGTCTGCTAAGACCTGTGAGCTCCCAAGTCAGGGATGAGCAGTCTGCCTTGTGGAATATCCAGCTATTAAATAATTCAAACAAACTCAGTCCTGTTTCTTGACATAATCAGACAAGTTTTTCTGACTCAGTCATGTGCCCAAGGTTAGAAACTCAGAGGGGCTCCCATCATTTAGCTTTGTTAATTTATTCATTTTTGGTACTGCTGTGAAATTCCATTTAGAAAGTGTTTCTAATTCCTCTCACGTTGTCGCCAATTTAAAAGCGTGAGAGGAAATAGAAAATCGGACTCTATGGTTACCAATAGGGGGTCATTGCTGTGTACGACAGAGAATGGTTCAATTCTTCGGGGCTTTAGATTCAGGGATTATGACTATTTATAATGATGTCATTTTGTCCATAAACGCATCTTAACTCTTTTGTTGTCCCTGCGTTATTTATCAAGGATTTTTACCACTCTCTCTTTCAACATAAAATAAGCAATAAACAAATAAAAAAGAATTTTAAAAATCCCCTCAGTACCTATTGTTGAGTCTTTGAGTTTCCAAATTTTAATCTGCACCACAACCCTTGATCAACTGTGTGGGCCTACCTCCGCTCACAACGGACGCAAGTTGCAAGTGGTTGAGAAAATGTTGAGATAATAAACAGTACAGTGAGCTTTTGTTCTGCAAGAACCACTCTGATAGCCAATCAACACTCAAATCTGGCCCCATCTTTTACACACAGTGGGCAGCTTGGTAATTAAAGCATCTTTGCATTTGTTTCTTTGAACAATACAAAGCATACAGCTGTGTTGTTGCACTCAGCAGGACTGTGTTTCAGAGTGCTGTGTCTCCATAGTTGCACTGTGATGTTCTCTTCCTTTCTGGCTCAATGACTGATACAGGAATGAATGTGTCTGCCACATGATGGACTGAATGCCAGTCTAATTAACAGCTCGGTGAGTGTGGGCAAGGATGTCAGTACACAGTGATAGTTGCCTCCAATTTTTGCCTGATTACCCACTTCTGACTCTAACTGTGTATTTGTCTCGTTCCATCATGCCCCATGTGTGCTGTCTGCACCTCTCAGCTGAGTGTTTAGCTGGGAGGGGGGAACTGTATCAGGATTAATAGCTTCTCTGACTTCCTGCCACACCTGTAGGTGTTTCTGCAGTCTCGTTCTCTCTCTCATTCTCTCTGTCTCTCTCTCTCTCACGCAGACACACACACACACACACACACACACACACACACACACACACACACACACACACGATGCACAACCTCATTAATAACTAGTGGATGTTTTCCCTTGTGATATTGTCAGGACTGTGTTTTTCTCCTGTTTTTAAATTTCTCAAATATTTAATATAACATTTTCTAATCCAAGCGAACTTCCTACATTAATATAGATCAGATACATTTGTTTTCTCTTTGGCAGAACATAATGAAATGAAATAAATGACAAAAATATATATAATGCTTTTTTTTTTCTTTTACTGAGTATTGACATGTTCTCCCTGTATGTATTTTTAAACCATATTTGATGTTGTCAGTTACCTTTCACCTGCACTGACTGTGACACAAGCTACAGCTGTGAGGAACAAGTTTATGAAAAGTTAAACTCCATTTTGACATCACAGTAGAAGTAACAGGTGTGTATACTAAAATCCATGATGTCTGAATTACATTTAGCTGCTTCAGTGTTAGGGTTTGGTATTGATCATGTTTTCTCACCATCACAGCCATGACAAGGCCATGTTAGTGTAACATTAATGTCACGTGTGTTTTTCCAATTGTGACATTGTGGCAGATCTAGTCAGAGTAAATGAAAACACCTATGTGACTTGTCTTTAAATAAAGACAGGTGTTCCTTTAGGTGGAGATACCCATTAGATCATATTAATGTAGAAAATATTATTATATAAAAGTCAGTATAAATTGGCCTTCTTTATTTGTAAAGTTGTAAAAATATTGGTTTATAGCAGTTTTATTCCAGCAGCTAATTTGTGTCAATAACCTGACTTTTAATTACAAATACGATTTAGTGTCATGTATTGATATTAAACAACAGACCTAGGAGATGAGGGTGATGTTAACTGTTGTAAAATGTTTTAGTATGTACTAACATCGCTGTGCCACCTGGTGTGGTCAGTTGAGTTACAGATAGCTCGGCACATTTGCCTCATTGTTTCCATAACCTTTAACTTCTCACAGCAGAGGTTCATCCAGGCAGAAGTGAGGTGGCAGATATACTGCTCCCTCCGCAGGATATACACATTTTCCCTAGTGCACATTCACACGCTTTGCCGCACGGACACAAAGACAATGACAGGGTGTTTTTCCCTTGAAATACAGTGGACTGTGGCTAATCAAAACACCCTTTGGAAATGGAGGTCACTTAAACCTGTGAAAAGCTCAGACAACCGAGATATGGTGAGGCGTCAAGGTGAAACAAGTTTATCATGGGCAGCACACACAGATGGCAAGCATATCCACAGTCACATGTACAGCTACATTTTAAATATCAGCTCTCCAACCTGAGGAAGTTGTTCTTACTGCTGCACATTTACACCTGACATTTATATTCTTACAAAGAGCAGAAAAGCTCAAATGTTGTGTCTGAATTTGTCTGACTTCAAGCAGTTTCATCCTCTGTTTCTCTTTCTCTCATTATTGTTGGTGCTAAGTAAGGCAAGTGTAGAGCAGCCGTGCATGAGCTTGCCTGCTGTCCAATCTCCATATTAAACACAGAGGAAAAGGTCAGCTTAACAACACCTTAACAGTTATTGACAGGTCAGGGGGACGGTGAAGGGGATAAGGAAGAAGGTCAGTGATATAGATAAATACCACACGACCATGAAACTGAAGCTGTCAAAATATGTAAATCAGGAGGTAGGAGTGGAACATTGTTGTGGAGAAGTGTTTTTTTTCCAAATGGCACAGCTGAAGATAACTGGTGGTAGATGCTTTCTACTGTATTCTTATGGATGAGGCCCATGGTTAAATTTGAAAATAAATTTAGTATAAATGCTTTATTTTCACGTTCACAGGAGGTGCCGTCAAGCCTTTATCTGACATGAAATCTGACATTTATGGAGGAAGAGGTGGGATGAGCAGAATTACTTACAGTTTGAAGATTTCAGATCAATAGCAGGATCTGAAGCCTTCTTCAAGAGAAAATAATATCCACTGAAATGCTATGGTGTACTTCTGCAAAACCACTCACTGAGAATTGCTGCCTCCAATAATCGCTCTTCACATGGAGGTGAAGAGGACGTTGATGATTTAAAAAGCGATAAATACTCCCTCAATACATTTTCTTCTCGAACTTGATGAGTAGGCAAACCACTATCGCTGGAGTCCTTGATCATTGTCATTAGCTGCTTATATAGAGAGTAAAAATGGATCTGAGGGGCCCTGTGGAGAAAACAGAAATGGATGGGTTTTACTAAAGGGAGCAAGTGTTGAAGAAAATGATTAAGAGTGGAAAAAATTGGCCAGGCATTGAAAAACAATGAAAGAAGCATGAATCATCATCAATAGTTTGAAGTTTGTGTGAAATGCCAGTCATGCCAGTCATGTGTGTGTGTGTGTGTGTGTGTGTGTGTGTGTGTGTGTGTGTGTGTGTGTGTGTGTGTGTGTGTGTGTGTGTGTGTGTGTGTGTGTGTGTGTGTGTGTGTGTGTGTGTGTGTGTGTGTGCGTACGTACGTGCGCGTGTATGCCGAGCAGTGTGTGGAGTCACATCAAGTAAGAATAAATCTCCAGATTTAAGAGGCCTGATCATGTCTCTAGTTTCACAGCTGTACACAACTGCACCTCATTCATGCAGTCAATCTCTATTATTGAGCGTGTAGCATGTTTCAACAACCTGACTGACTGAATATAAATTTGTGATGATGATAGAAACATTTAACTTAAGTGACTGTGAAATAGCATTAATTGTTCATTTATGTCCCCTGCAGATCCATCGGTTCTTCACAGACAGAAGACGATGGTGACAGACATGTGCTACCCGACAGAGATATCTAGCCTGATGGACTTTGGCACTCCAGACTGCTCGCTAGGCAAAGGTACGATGTTGCGCAAAAATATAACGTGTCGCCTTGGTGACAGCAGGAAGTGTGCTCAGTGATTTATCCTGGCAGTTAAAAGACACAGAGCTGTCAGCTTGACTGCGAGGTTAACACCAGAGCAAAGCCCCGCACAGGCTAAGAGTGTGAGAACAATCAGATAACAGCTATTGGTACCTGGCCATGAGGGCTTTACCGCTCACTGCAGGCTTTGATTTATCACGTCTAAATAACATGTTTTGTTACTAAATACAGAGCTCAGAGGCCAGCTCAGGACTGCAAGACTTGCTCTACTTCTTGCTGGAGAAAAGCATTTTACTTTGCCATTTGCTTCTATTTGAATTGATCCTTATTGAAGTTTAGTACACTAGAGTTGTGCTGTAATGTGCAATTATTGTACTGCAGGAAGGCCACTTACTTTCAGCAATCACTGTCATCAGTCTGAGGAATAAAATGTTTTATACAGAGGCTGTTCGGCACAGCATAATAGTCTCTCTCAGTCTTCCGTGTCTGGTAATCAAACTCTAATAGTAATATGCACCACAAAAGGTATTGATCATGAAGTCTGTTCATCAACTGTGTATTGTTGCTTCTCTGTTGTTCTGCCAATACCAAACCTTAAAGTCTGTGGTGTAATTGTAATGCCGATCTTTTATCCTCTGAAGATGGCAGAGCATCATCAGTGGCTATTAGACAGGCCTTATATCATTTCCATCAACAATGGGCGGTGATAGTGGTGACCTCAAGTCCCTCATTCTCCTTCATCTCTCAGTCTCCATCACTTCTTTCAGCCACCCCGCCCTCCTCCTCTTTCTTTCACCTCATCCTTCTCTCTCAAGGCTAGCTAATATTTTAATACCGCTCCATCCCAGCCCTCTATCAACACTCCCCCAGTGCTGATAATGTGGACTGACAGGTCAACCGTGTGCAGCTGAGAGAAGAGAGAGCAGTACAGCATGGGAGACCAGAGGGTAGAGAAAGGAAAGCTTTTAAGATTTCTCCAGGCTTTAGTCTGGGCGAAGAAAATGAATGACATGGTGATACAGGGAGTTAAACTGAGGAATAAGTACAGTGAGCAGTAGAAAATTTTAAACTGAACTCTCAGGATAAAAGCAATGGCTGTGAATGTAGTTAATGTCAGTGTAGTTAAGAGACAGACTACAACATGACCTTGGTATAATATTAATGTGTATAACATTTGGTCTATAAATATTATTCATATGAAATTCTTAATCTTTTCAGTCAAGCTGAAATCAAATTGGTATAAACAGGTTCAAGTAAAGTGGATATGAGTGGAATACGTGAAAGGTATACTAATTTGTCTTTTTTAATTGCAGCAATGGGTGTAGAAAAAAATGCAATTGCAACATCAAGTACTTTCTAGTGAAAGGCTAATTGTGTCAGCTATAAAGGAGTTATCGTTACAATCTCAGCTCTGAGCTCATTCATTCACAGAACGAGATTGCTTGTGGTCTTTGAGGTGTCAGCGTGTGATTGACAGATCCATTGCCTCGTGTGACAAGTGTCTATTTAGAGCGCATCTGATCTTTGGACAGAGCTAAAACGCTGGACATCAGCCTCTGACAGGCAGGACAAATGGCCTGTTTGCTCTGAATTTGGTGTCACCCCTTTAATGCAAAAAGGTTTGACTCGGATTTCCCACAAACACACGCACGCGCACGCACACACATCATGCGCATATTGGAGCTTTAGTATGCCAGTTATGTTGCTCAAGTGCTCATAAAGTAAAAATTCCACTATAAGTTTATATTCAGCTGGGCTCTGCAGGCTGAATTAATTCAGTCGAAGCTCTATCTGCTTTCCTCAAGCCGCCTGCTTATACCTGCCTTAGGGTTTCAGGCCTAAGGAGCCAAGAGCAGCAAACAGGAACAGCCTTAACCTTATTTCAGTGTTAAATAATCTAACATGACATATACTGTTCTTAGTCAGGACCGGTCAGAAGAGCAGTCAACAGAAAAATCCCTGGAGGATTAAAGATAACCCCGGAGAGCTCGTATTAATAATCCAATCTGAGTGTGTACAGCAGTTTTGGTCAAATCATTTCACCAATGTCTCACTGAAGTTTACACTCACAGCATTTTTATTCACAGTTTACATTCCTATCTACTCTTCACCAAAACACATTCACATGCAGGAAGCGAGTAATGTAAACTGATGTAGGCTACAAAGACACTGTACACTCAGAGGGAGTGTTTGGCTTTTACACAGAGGAGCGTATTGTTCTGTGTTGAGTTGACGAGTGTAATTGCACACGCTGTCCTCTGCTTGAGCTCGGCCGTCAGGTGGAGTGAGAGCTCCACTGACTCACCTTGTTCATTACCTGAGGCCTGAGGTGCAGTTCGTACACCCTTCCCCCTCTTCCTTGTTTGTACACTATGGGAAAAGAAAGATGACAAGCGGGAGTGGGCGTGAGGTGAGAGTTGTCCTCATTGCCTCTGGGCATGTCGCTAAACAGGTATACACAGAGTGGGAGAGAAAGACACACACATTGAGAGGGAAAAAAGAAAGACATGGAGCAGGAAATGTAGCTGAGTGTCTCTCAAGAGACCATTTCCTAGTAACCTGTCTGGGTGGAGCCTCAGTGAGAAGGGCTGGGAGCGGCTCACTGTGGGTCACTGGTGCATTGTGTGTGTGTTGGTTTGAATGGTGCGTACACTAGCCTGTACGTATATGCATGTGCATGTGTGTGTGTGTTTTCCTCTATTTTTTTCACCTGCTATGAGAACTCACACCACAACTGACAGTGGAGCCGAGCGGAGCCTGCGCTGAGGAGGACATGAGGTCCGAGAGGGAGGACGGAAAGGCCGGTGAGTGACAGTGACAGGGAGACACGGAGAGACAGTTGAAGGAAGAGTGTGGGACATGAAACCAGCTGGGGTCAGTGGTGTGTGAGCGGCTTCAAGTTTACATGTGTCTTTGTGTTTGATGGCACACATTGATTTTATGGGAGGAATTTGAACAGTGAGTCACCACATTTGACAAGGAAATAATATGTGATAAATATAATGTAATGTAGTATGATATGTAACATACAGTATTCAGTGGGAACACTGAAGCATAAGTTTAATATACTTTTACTTTAAATACTATGGTGTTTTCCTACTCTATTATGCTCAGTTTAAGAGAAAAATACATTCTTTTTACTCTGCCATTTTTATTTGACAGCTGTTGATATGACTTATTTCACATATTAAGATTTTTCATTAAAAAAATTCAAGATGAAGTTCAAAAGTCAAGATCAGCCAAACCTTGAAAATTGCTCCATGTTAATACATCACCAATTCAGTTTAATTCAGTTAAGTTTGATTTCTATAGCATCAAATCATTAAAAAAACATTTATCTAAAGGCAGTTTATGTTAAAGATAATAATAACCATTGTCATCCAGAAGTTACTTATATCTACTTTGATTTACACTTCTATTCCCATTCCAATGGAAATTTTATACTTTTAACTCACTATCTTCATACTAGTTAATTTAGATTAGAAATATTCTTTATTTGAAATATGATATGATATACATTTATATTGTATGAATAAGATGTAATAGATTATTACAGTATGTGTGGTACATCTCCAATTTCCAATTATTTACTGTATCAATTAATCAAGACATGGTTTGTTTAGTCTGCACATAGTCAGCAAATAGTGAGAAATGCTCCTTCCCAGTTCCCAGAACCCACCATGGTATTTATATTATGTTCACATGATTTATTTTTGTACATCAGCTTTTCAACGCAGGCGCTGGTTTATTTAAATCTGTTCCACATACCAGACTTATTTATTGTTTGAACTTAAGATAAGAAGTAAATGTTGACCTAGATATGACATATTGATAATCATATGGGTAACATGATGATCTGTTAATCTTGCGTAAGATTTGTTTTTGAATGGCATGGTGTTTGATCAGATTCTGTGTAGTGTTACAGACTTCAGTAGCTCAACAGCTGCACTAAAGATGACATGAGAGAAAATAGTGGACAATAATATCCACATTGACTCTTGTGTCTGGATTAATGTGGGAACCAGAAATATTATCCAGTGACTGAAGATGAGTCAAGATTATGGTCAATTGAGGATATTTTGGGGAAGCTTTTTATAGCCATTTGATTTTATTGAATCCCACGAGAAA
Source organism: Polydactylus sextarius (assembly GCA_016801845.1). NCBI lineage: Eukaryota > Metazoa > Chordata > Actinopteri > Polynemidae > Polydactylus > Polydactylus sextarius. Next base: position 9,790,614 of record CM028908.1, read on the forward strand.
AGGCTATGTCTTGGAGAAAACATCTTTGCTCACATGTCATAAACAGACTTTCTGATGTTTGTGTGTGTCTGTGTGCTCTGGGGTATGTGCGTCTACCCATTCATACGCACTCATGTGCGTTGTGGTTGCAATTGAATAGAGATCATTTTGATCCCACTGTGTTTTGCATGATCTTTACCCTGGCTCATGATCTGTGCACTCAGATATTATTTATAGAAAATGTATGTTATATATTATGTACAATTTTAAAGAATATTATAGAAAATATATATTATAGATATTATTATAGAACATATATATTATAGAAAATTTCTATAATTTTATAGAAAATGTTATTATAGAAAATAAAATAAAACTATTATAGAAAATTTCCACAAGTGTGACTCAGTAATAATGATCAAAGAACAGGTGCTTATTGTCGTATTTTACATGAATGAAACTCTTCAGTAAGTCTTTTTAGTTTTCATACATGCAATCTTTAGTAGCCGCTCCAGCTGCAGAGAAGGCGTCACATGCAGTTTGTAAGATTATTCTCCCGTGCCCCAGGACATGCGGGTGGTCGTGTATCAGATCATCTTGATTTCCATTTCTCCACAGACTGGATCCTGCTGTTTGTGACAGATGTTAATTCCCCACAAAAGATTCAAAACAAAACAATGCCTTGTGGCATAATGTTCCTGAGCAGCCAATGCAAGTTGGTTTACGTCATAGGCACCACCCCTCTCCTGATTGCTCCTGTGTTATATAGATACTAAAGCCTCAGATCTTATGTACTCAAAGACTTGGATGCGTGCCATGAGTCTACAAGGGCTCATGACTATCAGCCAGTCTTTGAAGGCTCTCTTGTTGGCATTATGAGCTGTTTATTTAAACTGTACATGGCAGCATGACGGTGACTTCAAAATGTGTTGATTTGGTCAAACAGCATTGTTGTGCTTATTAACAGCAAATTAAACAGTGCAATTAGTTTAAGAACTAGTCTGGCACTTTGGGAATTCATTCCTTTATCTTATCTCAGCATAAAGACTGAAAACAAGGAGAAGCTGCTTGCCTGTCTCTGTCCAAAGGTTAAAAAAAACTCATTTTCCTCTTTTATTAATATCTATGCTAAACTAAGATAATACAGCTCTAGTTCCATATATACTATATAGATATGAGGTTGGTGAGTGTTCGATTTGTAGAGGTGAACAGGGAACAACGTAACAGATCCAATATTGAAGTAAAATCCAGAATATCCAGTCATAATGAAACAACTCAACTGTTGTTCAAATTCATGTTATTATCATTGTCTTATAAACATATATGAAATGACTCCATATTTCAACAGTCTCCCTGTCACCCCGGTTAATTTGTTAATCATTGGTCAGTTCACTTATTTCACTTCAACGTAAACAAAACCCATGCGCAATGAATGATAGTAGTGTTAAGTGACAGTGTGGATATGTTTTTTTTTTTTTTTTGAAAAGCAGTTCTCAGCAGCAGTGTTAGCTTTGTTCAGGTTCTCAGTGCTCATGCAGTGGCACATCCTTGGCAGCATTCCCAATTTGCACATAATAAACGTGTGAATCAATTACAACTATCTGCACTTGGCATCCTTGCACTGACCTCAGTTGTAATGTAAATCCACAAGCAATTAATTAATGGAAGGTGTTTCCAATAGGTTTTGTGTACTCACATAGATAAACTGTCCACGCCTACTTGCACACACTTGTATGGATATATGCAAACATAAACAAAGAATGCACAGACATGTCCAGACAATGTGCATGAAGTCATGTAATCTGATCTACACCAGCGATTCAGGTTCATATCATATTTGCATTTTTTTAAAATCTCATCAGTATATGATGTATATTTAGAAGAAAACATGCATGTTTGGATTTTATAGATGATTTCATAATCTGTCTGATCTCTGGATTATTATTAAGTGGTGAATACTAGCTTTGAGAGGCAGCAACATATATTATTTAAGATGTATTATAGAGAGGCAGTGTAATGTCCTTTGTGGGAAATAGACCTGACCCATACATTCAGAGTGTTTTCAGAATGTAGAGTGTAGTGTTGGAGTACAGGTCTGGGCACTGTGTCCAGACATCGGAAATGTTTCTCCAGGGTCTTTTTAGTCATCTGCTATATGAGATAGAGGTTCGTCACATGGTTTTACTGCTATTTGTACCACAAGCATGTCAAATTTGACTCTATGCAGCCCACAGAGGTCTACACAACCTCTATTCCTTTACTGCAGCAATTCCATAGTACAAAGTAACAATAAAGATGCTAAATATAGTTTTGCCAGTGATTTTAAAAAGCCTTTCATCACTGAAGCATTTTGCTGCCACCCACCCATGACAGCATGCTGGCACTTACGTGATACATGAACTAAACCAGATTTCATTACAGCCCAACATTTGTAACTACAGCCACAAATGTCACTCTGATGGTGGCACCAGAGGAAAACCAAGGAGATCAACAAAGTCATTAAGATTCAGCATCTGTGAACCATGAATGTCTGTACAGATCTCCATGGCAATCCATTCAGTGTTGAGATATTTTAATCTAGACCAAGGCACTGACTTACAAGTCACCATTGCTATCCCTGGAGCCATGCCACTAGCATTGCCACAAGCAAAGGAAAGGATTTGAGACATAAGAGCATACCTTGAAACTGATGATTTGTGCTGACAACTGCTATTCTTATAACACAATACATAATTTCTAAGTTTAGTTTGCTTAATATATTTTTTAATTTAGACAAAAAAAAAAAAAACTTCTTGGCCACAACAGCAAAATGTGGTGGGATTGTTAGCTTTGGTAATGAATGTGGGGTCTGGCAAACACTGTTAAAAGATAATCCATGAATAATCTTTGCGTTAACATATACGGAACCTGAAAATATTGAGACATTGTCAGGTAGCGAAGTGATAATAACCAGTTTTAACAATGTCCACTTTGATGTTTTTTCTTATGAGTAAGAGGTCAGTTAACATTAGAGTCAATGGGGGAAGTTGAGGGCATTTCTCATTGCTCAACAGCTGACTGTTAAAAAACACTAAGACCTTTTGATCCAGTTGTCACACTGTGTGAAACAGAACAAATGTCTCTACAATTCCATGTATAAATTCTTTATGAGAAGTGAAAGATGTGGCAGCTACAAAAGCAGCAAAAGTAAAAAAAAACAAAAACAAATGTAGAAAAGAAAAACAACTGACGTATTAAAGGAGATGACAGGTCATGTGACACAGTCTGAACATATTATAAAAAGAAATGGTTAAATAAAAAAAACATAAAACTTAAATTGTGAGAAATTCAAAACCTGTACAAGACATCAAAATTCTAAACAAAAACTGAATAGCTGAACACCTTGTGACCCATTTAACGCTCAAATGAAAGCCTTGGCTGAAAGTATGCCAAAGTGGTTACACTTCAAAGAGAAGAAATATTTTTATGTGAAAACAATTTCCATTCAAAATTAAGAACTTATGTATGAAATATATCAAAAAGTGGAATACATCCTATAATGTCTTACATGAGCTGAACATTTTCAGATTTGAGTGGAGTTTCTATGTCGAAGCGTGTGTGAATCAGAATAGCCCGCCTTTGCAGCCAATCATGACCTCGTCAGTACATGACTTGAGATCATCTGGTCCAACTGTTTTACTGCCTATCAGGGCTGCTGTGTTACCTGCATAATGCGTTTAATCAGGAGCTGAGGCAGACTGCAGTCTTCTTGCAGCATAATCTCAACTGATCTTTCTACTGTAATTAGGGGAGGCCAGAGCTTAGTTCAGACATATGCTCCTCTCGCAGTTCAGAGCAGAAAAAGCCAGCTGTGAGCGCAGACACTCTCAAACCAGAACATACACACATTTGCCCTCACAAACATGAATCAAGTGACCCAGCAGGAACAACAGGAGGCACTTCACAGCATGGATTAATGTAACAATGTGTAGGTGCTCATAGCTGATTAGATAATTTTACATATGTTCTGTTTTGACTTCTGGTGTTCATTTGCCAAAGTGAGCACGGAGTCACATGTTGTGAACATGTGACCCTGCAGCAAAATGAACAGGCTTTTTGTGCATCATCCACTTATTTTCATAAATGTCTCCATTTGATGAATTATTTTTGTTGTTGTTGTTGCTAAATAACTTTATTAACTAAAGGTGCAGAAAGGTGAAAGGCCTGCAAATGCAACGATATATGACATGTATTTCTTTATTTTATAAAATAATAAAGTTTAGAGAATATTTAGAGCTTCAACATGAGTTTTTTAATGCAGTGGTTAAGTAATCTTTTATATATTTACATATTTTATTTTTTGTTTAGCCATCATTACTAAATATTTTATGGAGGAGGACTGTTTGTAAGAAGTTTGCTCCTTTCAACAAATTATTTACGTGTAAATAAAGTGTAAATTATTCACTGACATATGAAAGTCAGGAGGATGTGACTTATTGTGACAGAGTCAAACACGAGCAGGAACTAAATTGATCATTGTGCTATTAAGTTCACAAGCAGCGACAGAGTGACAGTTTGAGTCAACACAGTCATCTGCACTGCAGGTACACAATTATGTAATGTTTCCTGTTTGACGTGAAGCCTCTGAACAGGACACTGTCCTGGGAATGTTTTTGTTATATTCATATTGGTTTATTCAGGGAAGCCTTATCAATAAGAAGAGCTCATGAAAAAATAACTTATTAAGAAGCTTTGAAGAAGCTTTCTGAAAGACTCAAAACAGCTCTGCTCCTATCAGCAAGTTACAGGGAGGCTTTTGTTGTATTGCTATTATTTTTACTCTCCTCTGCATTCCTAGTGAATACTTGCCATACAGCTTATAACTTTGTTTAAACTTTGATATAGGTGTCCTTATGTTTACTGATTTAATTATTTGCTGTATGGTTATTTGTTTGACAAATGTGCCATTAAATGACATTACTTTGATGTCCAGCTTTATTAGCTGAACCCTCTGCAATGCTACAGCAGAAAATCCCACAGCACTTTCTGTAGAAAGCCATTACAGATTTCATTCTGTAAACTCAATTCCCCTTAACACCCTCCTCCCACCACTGTCAGCAACCTCAACACACAAAAAACTACCCCACCCACCCTCTAGATGGGAAATTGTAGCTTTGCACCAAAACCATAAGAAGAAGAAGAGGAAGGAGGGAAACAATCTTAGACTTTTTTTCCAAATTATTGTTGAACCTGAGTATTGAAGATGAATCGATACTGAATGTGAAGATGTTGACTGATTATGACAAGATTCAATATTACTGTGTTCTATAAGCGTTAGTCATTTACAAGTCTAATGCCACTGTAAGAAAAATGAGACCTTTCAGGAAATGACAATATAAGTAATTGGTTACAGCCCCTGTCTCCAAAAGGCCATTTTTGATCATTTGTTAAAGCCTTATGAATGTTTAGCAGGAATTTCAGAATTTCAAGATAAATTTGAAAAAGATTTGATCAAATTTAGTTATTTATTTTTATGCTTCTTATACTCCTTTAGTGTCCAACAAGACAGTGTTAATATGATTTGACTGTTCACAGGAGTCCTCTGTTAGGACTATTGTTTTAAGAGGACAGTTGTGACAGTGCTGTAAATCTATAGTGTAGCACAGATGTAAAATAATGTATGACCTTGTTATCCATCAGTTATCGTACCTGAGAGATTAGAGGAAAGGAACAGGCAGCGGCATCGCCTCTGGCTTTATAATGGACAGAAATAGCAGAGTGGAACCACTGTATTAAATAAAATTACACAGATGTGAATTGTCAGGGAGGCCGAGGTGAAAAAGTGACAGCCATGCACATTATATCTCCTCAGGGCAGAACACTTGGCTGCTGTCACTGCAGGGATTTTTGACACTGTCTCAGTCATCCCATATTATTTTTACGATTTTGATTTCAGCTTAACTGGTGTAGAGAAACACTAGTTTTCATGTTCTACAGAAAATTGTCTGCAGTTGAAGTAAATGGTCATGAAAAAAACTAAGTAATATGTTGCTTTGCAGGAACAATGTCTCAGTTACTGAGTCATCAGGAGACCTCATTTTCAACAGCTTTCACTGGAGCTACTTAATGCTTTCCGTTTCTAAGTAATGGCCATTATGAAAACTGCTCGCAGTAAAGTCTGTGAACTATCAACAAGGTCATTACATTGCGTTAATTTGGCAGATGCTTTTGTCCAAAGCACAACTTTCAAAGTGCATTTGGACCCCATAAGAGACAGAGCTAGTTGTCATTCAAAAGTGGGTATCATTTTCAGACAAATGACTACACTGTTCAGTGCAACAGCTCAAATGCCTATAGGTTCATACTTTGGATAACAGTAAATGCTGGCAAAAGTTGTTTTGAAAAAGGTGGGATTTAAATAGGTGAAACCATTGACTGAAAATCCATCACTGAGCATCCATTGACTGAAATGAGCATCCATGGCTGAAAATGTCCAGAGGCACAGAGGTACAATGACTCCCCTCACTGTCATGTAGGCCAACAATAGAGGTTTAAACTGCATGCAAGCAACCTGGAGCCAGTGCTGTTCGTAGAGAAAAGTAGTGGTTTGAGAAAATTTGGGAAAGCTGAACAGCAGCTGGATTAGCGAGAGGTCGAGGGTGTCACTTCTTTGATTTAGAGATAAAGTCCATTATAACATCATATGAATTTTTAATATTTACAGTTTTTATATTCTATATTTTTTGGTTTTGGACAAAATATTTATGACATTTGAAGATGTCAACTTGGACTTTGAGAAACTGTGATGCACATTTTTCACTATTTTAATTAAACATTTGGTTTAAAGACTAAACATCAGATTAGTACATTTGGAATCAATAATAAACCTAATTTGGTGAATTACATTATTATTATTATTATTATTATTATTATTATTATTATTATTATTATTATTATTAATAATAATAATAATAATAATAATAATAACAATAACAATAATAATAACAATAACAATAACAAATAATAACGATAATAATAATAATAATGATAATAATGATAATAATAATAATAAGATTCAATGCTTTAAGCAACACAAAGAAAATGTCATTTACCATTTTAATAGGGTGATGAAAGAACGAGTGGAGCAACCAATCTTTTCACCAGGTTTATGCTCAATTAATACAACCCTGCAGACCACAAAAAGTCCAAATTAAAAAACAGAAGAGTCAAAATTCAAAATATGAGGCAACCCTGCTGAGTGAAGTTGTTGAAGGAGTTTGTCAATTCACTCACTGCAAAATTGTCTGATTGGAAGGTATCCTGTTAAATGAAGAGAAACAATCAAAATTGCATCCAAGTTGGATGCACAGTGAATAATAACTACTTCTTTAAAAAAAAAAAAAAAAGATAGATTTTTTGCAACTAGGGCAATAACTTTAACCTCTCATCCAAACTCAATATTCCAACACGGCTCACATTAAGCATCTTTGATCATTTGAGTATTTGCATAAAGCCTTTTTAATCCTACAAACGGTTCAGAAGAGACTAGTTCAGGTCTTTGACCACCAGTCGACACATTGTCAGGCTTTACTTTACCTTTCCGAGCAGAGAATTGAGCCTCTGCTTTCTTTCAGGCTTAATCATCAGCCAACAGCCAATGACTACGCTCTCTCTCTTCAACCCTCCTGCAATTGTGTGTGTGCTGATTTGTGACTGCCTTGCTATGTGGAAAAGGGACAGGAAGTGATGGAGCTGGTCCTGACTGACTTTGATGGACACTCTAATGGGAGGCTTAGATGAGGAGTTAATTGAATGGGCCACTGCTGAGTGGGAGGAAGAGTGGTCTTCTCTTCTTCTGTGGGAGGACTCTAATAGCCTGGCCAGTCATGTTGCACAACCACTTAAAGGCCAGAGCTGCAAGAGTCCAGATGATAATAACATATAGAATTATATACAGTAGGTTGGGAAGTTAAGAAAACTTCCCAAGATCTTCCAATCCTCTGCTCTGGTTTCACACCCAGTTTAAAAGCTTAAAGAGTAAAATATGTGAATAGATTGTGTATACTTGAACTTCTCTGTGTGTATGTGCTTTGTTGGGAAAGGAGCTGATGTTGGACATAAATGCAACACTGGATTTAAAAGAATGATTTTATTGATTTTTCACAAGGTTACACATATTTCTCATTAAATCTTAAATCCACAGTAAATTCTCCTGAAGACACAATTCTAACACTATTTTTTAATTAATTCACAGTGGAATAAGTATAACAAGTCAATATTGTATGTGTTACACTGAGCTACTAAAATATTCAGAGATTCAGAGTAAAACAAAAACAAAAATGGGAAAATGTTCAAATTGGCTCATTTGAGAGTTACTACAAACAACTGCTGTGTGACAGTTAACAACAAGATCAACCTTCACATCACAGCAAGTGAAGCTTATAATTTTAGCTGCCTGTTTGGAGTTCAAAATTAAGCTTAACGCAACAACAAAGCAAAAATGCACACTTTTGTCCAGTGGCATCTAAAACAGCAGCTGGACTCCCGGTGACAAATATGGGAGAGCCTATAGGTAAACAGATGAATAAGCAGATTTAAGCTGCAATAAGTCTGTGAAAGATTGCACTCTCAGGGAAACAAACTCTTTTTGTCACATGCAGCACAGAGCTGCCCCGCGTGTTTCCATAGTTCTGAGTCGACAGAGACCGATGGACTGTCCCTTCCTCTCTTATCGGAGCTGCTGCAGCCCCACAACGTCTGGCTGCAGGCCTGCAGAAACCTTCTCTTTTTCTCTCCAAGTCACACACAGATGCACATGTGCACTCACTGCTGAATTTTACATAGTTTACATTGGTTGTAAAGAGATTTGCAATACACACTCAACTTTTTATCTATGTTTTTTTGTTATGTTGTGTTTCCAAGAATGGCAGTTTTTCATGATTGGTCCACTGCTTCAGTCCTGAAACATGGGATGCACTAAAACTTTGTGTCTTTATGGTCTCCAAAGGAGGAATACTACAAATTTTGATGACCCCTGACTTTTTCCTCTGCCACCACCATCAGGCCAGTGTTCAGATGAGTTCAAAAACTAGTGACATGCCAGTCAACCTCAGCTTTGTTTTTGTGCTAGTTAGCAAATGTCAGCATGTGAACATGATAAGTGACCACAAATCCTTACACTTGTTATTTGTAATTCACACTTGCAAACAGACACACAATCACAGATTTAGATTTACACATCTAAACGGTGTGACTATATATTCTATAACTCTGATTCTTCTTTCAGTTATTTTTTAGTCACTTTCAGTCAGGATTTTCTTCAAATTATTAATTGTGTCTACATGAACCAGTGAATATTACATTTTTTTTTTTACATTTGTTTGTTAATAGTAAATCCTCACGTTCAATCAATTAATAACGGACTTACTTTTGGTGACAAACTTTTCGTATATGAATATTGTGTCAAACCATATATACCTCGTATATGAAAGTATCTTAAAGTTTGTAATACTTAATGTTTTGTCTGCTTGTATATGTTATTTATCTCTTTTATTGTACAAAGTGAGCAATTGTCTGTAACAGACCCACATAATATAAATCATGATGACATTGTTCCTGTGTTGCCTGTATAGATTTCCTATAATGGTCTAAAATTCTCGGCCCATCTCATCTTTTTCATCTTTTCCTTTCTCCTGCTCAGTAACCATGTCATCCAGTTTGTGTGTTAGTTCACTCTTTAGTTCACTGTGTCCTTAGTTTCCTGTTTGCTAGCCTATTTTCCCCGAGGGTAGGAAGGCATTTAACAGCAGCCTGAAAACACAGCACAGAGGAGCACAGCTCACGTGTTTTACTGATATTTTATTAAGTCTTATTAGAGTGCTGTCTCTCTTACCCACAACCCTCCTCGGTTCCAGTCCTGAGTCTGTCACTCAGCATTTATCTGAATTTCTAGAAAAACACCTGCAGCCGCAGCTGAAGGGGCGCTGTGAGTCGTGTGGGGGTTTGATGTGTTGTTTTTAGCCTATATTTTAAAATATGTAACATAATCACACTTCTCTTCTTTTATTCCAGTTGTTTGATATTTCCTCCACCATCTCCCACTGCTTGGATCCCACCATTTTCAATACTTTTCCTTTTTCTCATTTTCTGATTTTTAATCCTCTCATGTATTTATTTTACTTATTCCTCTCTGCATACTAAAAATGTCAATTCCCAAACTGTCTCCCTCTCTTTTCTGCAGTGTTGTTGCATGAGGAGGTGGCCCAGCTTCAAGATGAGGTCCACCTGCTGAGGCAAATGAAGGACATGTTGAGTAAAGACCTGGAGGACACCCAGGGAGGCTGCTCTGCCAATTTGCTCTCGGCCACTGAGCTACGTGTGCAACTGGGTGACAAGGAGCAGGAGCTGGACCGTGCCAAGGAGGCGCTACAAGGTCAGGAGCCAATACAAACGTCTTGTCGTCTCAACCAATCCACCAGAGTCTCTTCTTCCCAACAGCTACCTCAACTATACATCAAATAGAGTTGTCCTAGCAAGGGTTCTTGTTACTCTCGTCAAATTGTATCAAGCAGGAATGTATTGAAGCTAAATGAAATCACCTTTATTTCACCAAAGAAAATCAGCCAGTGTCACTTTCTTTTTGTCTTCATGTCATATCAAATATTTGCTATGACATTAAAAAAAGAACAGAACAAGACATCTTCCATTTACATTCATATATACATAAACAGAAGCAGAACACCACTAGCTGTATTGCATTATCTGTACCTCTATATACTGTGAGATTGCACATGTTTATATGAATAAGATTTCAAATAAATACTGCACCTAACAGCAGCACAAAGAAAAGACAATAAGCAACAAGCCCAGCTAAGTTTATTACTCAAGCTTTCTCCAAGTAACCTCAGTCACCGAGGTCACTCCATGTATTCATACAGCTTTACATCTTTTCATAAAAAGGTTACCAAGCAGATTCAATTATTAGTTAATTCATGGGTTATAATCTGCTATCACCTTTTACCAACTATGTACTATGTGATTTTTATTTTCTTTATCCAATGATCATCACTGATTGTTTTGCAGCATCTTGTTCTTATTTGACAGCGTACGTTTGTTCATTTCCTCAGAATGTTTTATATGTGTACGACAGAAACAAGGATGGCTCCTTTAATGAACACTGACAGTGTATGTGACTTAGCAGCTCAGTATAGATGCACATGTTTTGACATTATCCATTCTCAGAAATGGGTGTGGTCCCCCGAAGAGCAGCCAAGAAGGCTAAACGTTGACCTTATTGTAATTAACAACCATCAATCATGGTGTAGAAGCTTTACTTTGAAATATTAATGTGGAAATGATGCAGACTGGAATATAGTGCTGAGTATGTAGTATTGGATTGTTTGCATCTCTTGTATGAAAACTAATTCAACTACAGTGCAACTTAACAGTTCTCAACTTTGGAAGAGGAGTAAAAAAAGTCAGTCCTTTACTAATTGCTTACTTAAAAATATTAGGGTAAACTAAAAAGGGGGTTGTTGATCTAGTTAAGTTTTAAACCACTGTCTTTCCTGGTTACTGCTTCTGCTCAGAGAGTCACAGGTGGTAGAGAGCAAACCTGTAAAGTGTGCTATGTAATTGCTGCAAAACAGGTTTGAATGTTGAGCATAAAGTTAAAAGACGTTGAACGTTGACAGGAGGAATGTTTCTGGTATAACACATGAGTGCAGTTATGAAAATTACAGGTTCCAGTCTTTCTGTCTCCCTCTCAGCTCAGACTCTCAGGAGAGCGTTTATTTATGCCTGCGAAGAGCCTCATCGGATTGCATCATCACTGATTGTCTCTATAAAAAAAATAAATAAAAAAAAAATGAAGCTGGTTTAGTCTCAGCTGAGCCAGTGTAGGGTCCACATGCCAAATACAGCTTCACGTGTGAATGAATAACCCAGTACCCCTCGTCTTTTGAGGTGATTACATCATTGTCTCTCGTTCATATATGTCTTAAGAAAAAAAACAAAAAAAAACAGAACGCCAGCTGCTGCTGCTCATTATAAGCAGGAGGCACGATGTCACCTAGTGGCTCCCCGTCGCAACTGTAAAGCTTTGTTCCTCATTGAGAGACAGAAAAATCCCACTGATTTGTTGGAATAGAAAAAAAAAGAAAAGAATATGCACACATGTAAATGGTACAAATATTTGCTTGTGTTGCAGCTATGAAAGCTGACCGCAAACGTCTAAAAGTGGAGAAGTCAGACTTGGCGAGTCAGATGCAGCAGCTGTACACGACACTGGACAGCAGAGAGGAGCAGCTACGAGAATTTATACGCAACTATGACCAGCACCGAAAGGTAACACCAGCCCAGACAACCAATCAGTATCACTTTACTGCAGATATCCTCTATTTTTGTTGGTGTACAAGTTAGCAAGAAGTTGTAATGGCTGACACATATTTCACATAAACAATATAAGTTTCACAATATAAGTTGAATTGTTTACAAATACATTGTTTAATTTATTACATGTTTATATAGTTTTTATTCATGGAAAGTAGGTGGGATTAAAATAAAGTGGTGTCCATCTTGGTGGATTTACATTATGACTCAGAATGTATCTGTCAGATGCTTCTTGACTCAAATGTAAAACTGCATGAGTCATTCAGAATAATATTGGCGAGGATTAATCGTGTGTGTGTGTGTGTGTGTGTGTGTGTGTGTGTGTCAGGAAAGTGAGGATGCAGTGAAAGCCCTGGCGAAGGAGAAGGACATGCTGGAGAGAGAAAAGTGGGACTTGAGGAGGCAGACCAAAGAAGCAACGGAGCAGGCCAACATCCTGCGTTCTCAGCTGGACATGAAGGAGAACAGGATCAAAGAACTGGAGGCAGAGCTCACCATGGTGAGTCGCCCAGCGTACGGACACAGTTGCAACTTTGCTGAATTAGTTCAAGCACAATAGTGTCACCTTAGCATCATACCTTGTGTGTGGTATAAATCCATACAAGGTGTGGGCTTGAAATCCTGTTGGTGTAGCTATATCGGTTTGAACACATGCAGTAAGCTGCTGGTGTATACCCACATGCCTTCCCTTTTTCAGAGCAGTAATTCTTTCTCCAGGCTGAGAAAGAAGAAATTCTTTTTTTTGCTGTGTTGCTGTGTGGGTCCCACTGAGGTACAGTTGTCAGTCTGTGTGTCATTAATCTCTCCTCCCTTGGCAAGTCACAACCACCCACAGATCCTCACATCAAGCTGCATCACAGATCAGATTTGTTGGCACATCAGTGCCAGAGCTGCATCGCTGTCAAGAAACCCAGCCACGAAATATCATTCTCTTCTCTTCTCTTCTCTTCTCTTCTCTTCTCTTCTCTTCTCTTCTCTTCTCTTCTCTTCTCTTCTCTTCTCTTCTCTTCTCTTCTCTTCTCTTCTCTTCTCTTCTCTTCTCTTCTCTTCTCTTGCCTTCTCTTGCCTTCTCATCCTAACTCTCATTCTTATTTCCATCCATTCATTCAGTTCTTTATTTCATTCAGCATTAAATAGACATCCTCTGTATGACTGCTCAGATAAACAGACCGTTCAAAGATCAAAACCAGTGGTGTGTTACTCATGATACTTTGACTTCCCGTTTTGTGGATTTTAACCCCAACCCAATATGTTTCCACTGAAGATATCGTTTTTTGCACAATTGTTTACACATCACAAAACTCACAGCGTTGTACATGGTGCATAGAAGAATTCAAATAACCACAAACTGTACAGTAATGTAAAGCAATGTCTGACATTACTTGGAGTCGTAAAAGTGATCTTTGCAGCCTTAATGACACCCATCACTATGAAACACAATGTTAGGCAATAAAAAATATATGTTTTATTTTCTTATGGGTTTCCCAGGCAAAGCAATCTCTGGCCACTCTTACTAAAGATGTACCCAAGCGCCACTCGTTGGCCATGCCAACAGAGCCGGTGGTGAATGGTAGTCAGGAGTGGGTGCAGGCTGACCTGCCGCTCACTGCCGCCATCCGTCAGAGCCAACAGACGCTGTACCACGGACACACCACTGACAGACAGGGTAGGTCTGCTCATGTGCTCAGCCTCTCGGTGGCCATGCTGCTTGGTGTGTGTGTGTGTGTGTGTGTGTGTGTGTGTGTGTGTGTGTGTGTGTGTGGACCCAACATACTAACAGAGGGTTTCCTGGAGTTTTCTCATACTAACTGTGGGAATTTTATGTGTGAATATATGTGTGTGTGTGTGTGTTTGCGTGTGTGGGGTGGGGGTGCCTCCAGCTGTGGTCAGGATCAGCCCATGTCACTCTCGCCAACCCTCTGTCATCTCTGATGCCTCGGCGGCCGATGGGGACCGCTCGTCCACGCCCAGTGACATCAACTCACCTCGTCACCGGACCCACTCCCTCTGCAATGTAAGAGCTGCCTGGCCCCCTCGACCAAGTAATCACTCCTCCACACTTTTCTTCTCCTGTTTGTGTGTGTCCCTCTGTCCTGTCGACTTGCTGGGTGTCAGCCTGCCTGCTTCGTGGTGGCGGTGGTATTTTGCATTTAAATCACTTTAAAGCAATGATTTGACATTTCTGTAGTTTGAAATTGTGTATTTGCTTTTTTTGCAAATAGAATGATGAAAACATTGATATGTCTTTCACTTCTGCGTGGTAATATGAAACAAAGTCAAACTGCTGGTTTGCTTAGCTTTGCATAAAGACAAAGCCAAGCATGGATTAAATGTATAATGTATTAAAATGTGACAAAACGCACCTACCAGCACTTCTAAATTTCATGATTTAACATTTTACATCTCATTTGTTTAATCCATACAAACACTAAAAATAATAAATGCAAGCATCATGGCCAGTCAACTTATAAGAAGCCAAGAAGTCACTACACCTTGCCAAGAAAGATCAGCAAACAATCCCCATAATATTATATTGTTTTTTTTTCTTTTTTAACATTGCAGTGTTTTATTGATCAAATAAGCTACAACGTGTTCATTTATGAGATTTAGAGTTGCAACCCAGCAGATTTTGCCACCGTTTGACAGAAGTGTGAGTCACATCGTTATGCTAAGTTGAGACTGACTGCTGGATGTCAGTTGTTTACCGTACAGACATGAGACATATCAGTCTTTTCGTTCAACACTAGTAAAGAAAGCAAATATGTAACTATTAACTTGGCTGTATGGGAGGACTAACCAAAGCTTCCCGTTACCTCTGCCTTGTTCAGTCCATGGAGGATTTGGAGGACCAGAAGCGTAAGAAGAAGAAGGAGAAGATGACTCTGGGATCCTTGTCACGGGTGTTCGCTCGGGGCAAGCAACGCAAGTCACTGGATCCTGGCCTGTTTGATGGTACAGCCACCCCTGATTATTACATAGAGGAGGATGCCGACTGGTGATACAGAGTGTGTGTGTGTGTGTGTGTGTGTGTGTGTGTGTGTGTGTGTGTGTGTGTGTGTGTGTGTGTGTGTGTGTGTGTGTGTGTGTGTGCGTGCGTGTGTGTGTGTGTGTGCATGTGTGTGTGTGAGAGTGTTAATGTTTGAATCTGTGTGAATATCCAACTGGCTTTAACTGTGTGTAAAAAGCTTTTTATTTGTGGGTTTGTCTGGAGTGCGGGGGGGAGGTGGGGTGGGGGTTTCAAAGAAAAGCCCATAAAAGAGACTGCTATTCCCATAAATGTACAGTATATTCTCCTCAAATTGTATGTTTGTAAATTAGATATATATTTATAGATGTACATGTATGCATATGTATATATGTTTACATGCATATAAATATATACAATATGGGGTTATTATTTTGTGTAGACATGTTTATGCTGTATTATCTTCCAAATGGCTTAATGTTTTATGTTTTTTTATAACTGGAGACTTGAAGGACTGCTGTTTATATGTAAATAGGAGTTATTGTGAAACTAGTGTTTTTACTGTAAATGTCATTTGGCTTTTTTTTTACTTTACAGTTGCTCTTATCATGCTTTGCAACACTGATTTCTAAGTTTCTTCTTATTCCCAATCTTATTCACCTCATTTATTACTAAGAGGAGATATTAGCTGATTGATTTGAAACAAACAAACAAAAAACTTTGGACTTTGATTGGCCAAATTCTTCTGTTTCCGATTCATTGCTTATATAAGAGGCAGTACTTTGATTGAGAGGTATTACTTTTACATGGATATTATCATAGATGTTGGCTCACAGTACTTGCTAATAATATAAAAACTTATCACAATTTTACACTGATCCATTTATGCTAAAAATTATATTCTTAGTTACTATAATTAAGGACTTTAAAGTCAGACATCCATAAAAATATAGCTGAAATAGATTTGAAGACACAAAGTACAGCAAATATGAGAAGATTAACAGCCATGCATATTCAGGCACACCTTTCTGCTGTCAAATTTATGTGCAAGTGCCAAAGGGTTAAAGCTAATCTTTGAAACATCTCCGTATCATTCTTCTGTCACTGTTAGCCCATAGCCTCTTAACACTGTTTATGTCTGACTCATGTCTTACCAAGAGCGATCTAACATGTGCCAACATGAGACAAAGGAATGTGCATTAAACACCTGCATGATCCCTCTGTGTTGCTTTGATAAAATGTCCATTCATTGCCAATCAGATTAATAATCTCCACATTCCTCTGTTGCCTTTCCCTGATACCAATGTTATCTTTCCTTGCATTATGAATGCACGGCCCCCTGTTATTTTTTTCTTTTGCAGTTTTTGTTTTGTTTTGTTTAAAATCCCTCCTCATTTCCTGCAAAAGTGGCTCTGATAATTCTTTGTTAAATGCTTTGTAATCTAGGAAATGTTGCATAAAAGAGTAAATCTATTGAAGTATTTTATTTAAAGAAAAAAAAAGAGAGACACAAACAAGAGGTAACTACAAATATTTATCTGCTGTTGCAGCCAGATGTTGAGGAGGTTTTAGCATTTTCAAAATGAATTATAATTGAAATGAAATCTTATTTTAAAAATAAAACTAGTAACTGAATTCATCCTATGTGACCTTTTTCTGTTCCATGAGTAATCTTGTTCTTGTGTCCCAGTCTAACATGTCTCTCCCTCTCCTCCTGCCATTTCTAATGGCAACTCTCTCCTGCCAGTGAGTAACTCCTCATCTGTGATTACCAGCTGTCTGTTTCTGCACTCTGGGGATTATTCATATCACTCAGGTCCATTGTAAAAAAAATTGACTTTGTGTCATTTTCTTTTTTTTTCTTTTTTTTCTTTTTTTTTTTTTTTGTGGACAGTCTTTTTAGAAAGATGGTGAACCTGTGCATGCCGCATTTTTGTCACAGCATGTGGGGACAAATCGTTTAAACACACAGAGTTCATCCTGGATTCGTTGGTTCAGTATGAATCAAGTGTTTCCTTGTTGTTGAGATCAAGTGGTTAATGGGCAGGAGCATGGTGTTGTATGAATAATCCCTGTGTCTCTAATACATTATCCTAATGGTCTGAAGTCCCTTCATAATCATCAGATAGTCGCTGAAGTATTTTAACACTTTTACTAAACAGTGGTGCTATAATTTTAGAACTCCCCAAAACTACAACATTTTTATGAAAGAAATGTATGGGATGTATTTAACTAAAGTTGAATGCCATTTCAGATATAGACACAGACAACTGTGTAGTTCTGATTAATTTTTATATGATTTCTAATAATTCTTTCCTTATTCACTGCAGTTCATTCAGACACAGGAGGTGTAGTTCCAGTGAATTATTCTGGCTCCATCTAGTGTCCAAATCACACAAATTCAGGAAATGGCTGAAACTTTTTTCAAGTCACTAACTGATTTGATTAAAATAAATTAAAAAAAATAAAAAACCTTTTCAAAAAAATAAAAATCTGATATTTTAGTGCAGTATCCAAAGTGATGTTTTGTGTTGTTACACTCTGAGATGGAGGTGTATTTTCCAATTTGATACCCTCCTGTTTTGATGTCAGACTGTCTTCAGATGAGTCACTTTCTTGATTTTCACATCCCTCTGACCCTGAACCCTTCCTGTATGCCATACCATAACTTCTCCTGACCAATCCAGACTCTGACAGCCTCACACAGTCTGACGGAGAGGAGCAGCTGGACCGCCTCCAGCAGGCAGAGCTCACACGGAACACATGTATGTCGCAGTGGAGGGCGGGTGCAGTCCAGGCCTGGATGGAGGTTGTCATGGGAATGCCCATGTATATCCGAGCCTGCACAGAAAACGTCAAAAGTGGCAAGGTACATCTTTGATAGTAGTGATGCGTTTCGTTTGGCTTGTGCATGAGAGGTGGGTATGTTCAGGTTGTATTTCTGCTCTTTAGGTTCTACTAGGTCTGACAGATGAGGATTTAGAGCTGGGTCTGGGTATCAGTAACCCGATTCATCGCAGGAAGCTGAGACTGGCCATTGAGGATTACAGACGAGCTGAAGGGGATCAAGGGTGAGCTGCAAAATTGTAACTAAGTGCATTTTACTTTTAAAATTGTAAAACTGAGGTAATATTTTGGATGCAGGACTTGTACTTTCAATAAATGTATTATTACACAGTGGTGTCAATGGTGTATAATCATCTTCCAGGCTATCAAAAGCATCTGAAATGGACCATCAATGGGTTGCAAAGACGTGGCTGAGTGATGTGGGCCTGCCTCAATACTCCCAAACTTTTCAGAATCACTTAGTTGACGGACGAGTACTGAATTCTCTGAGCCGCAGAGACCTGGAGAGATTCCTCAACATCAGTGACCAGTTCCACCAGACAAGTCTACTTCTGGCAATCCAGCTGCTGCAGATGCTCAGCTTTGATAAAGAGGTTAGACCAACATTTGATTTGATAAAAACATATCAATACTAAGTGGTCTATCTGAGTAGCTGTTCCTCAAATACTGTATAAACTTTAACTTAGCTACACTGGCAAGACAGCATGTGATTTCCATCATTATTCACCACAACTTGAGGCACACAGAAGCTCTTGGCACTGCATTATCTCAGCGGGCCATCATCCTCCTCTGACCTCTCTGTGTATTTTCCTTGGCCCCCGCCACATTAGTGCTTTAGCGACTATCTTTGTGCTTTCACAGGCCCTGCAGGCACGACGAGCAAAATGTGAGCACCAAGACCGGGACCCCATTGTTTGGACATGTCACAGAGTAATGAAGTGGATCAGAGACATAGACCTCAAGGTGGGTGGGAGGTCAATGATGGTATCCCCTGTGCTCTGGAGTTTTCCAGGGCAGATTGGAACCAGATACCACACGGTATAAATTTGTAGGACTCCTTCAAATATAATGATAGCTTTGTTGCTCTGGTGCCTCACAAGAGCTGAACAAAAAAACACTGGTTTGGGCCCATAAGCATCATAAAACATCATAAAATACATCAAGTTTTTGTTAAATCTGACTTATGCATCAATATAACTTTTGGCAGGATTAGTCCGAAGACATTTCCTCAGCTGCACTGCACACACAGGTACATACTGCCTCTGTGTTTTGCTCTTTAGGAGTTTGCAGACAATCTTCAGGGTAAAGGGATTCATGGAGCTGTAATGGCTCTGGATCCATCTTTTGACACTGATGCCATGGCCAAAGCCCTTGGGATCCCCGGCAACAAGCACATGCTGCATCGGCATCTCTACGAAGAAATGAAATCACTCGCTATCCCTCACAGGTAAACTGAAACGGCTCCATTCAGATTAGATTCATAGCATACCTACTGACTCTTTGATTATGTGATTTTATTAAAGTGTATCTTTAACAGACAGGAGGATATGGTAGGCCTACAGTGTTGTAAAATTAAAAAATGATTATCAAACAAACAAAATAATAAACACTACTGCTTTGTGTTTACAGCAATGCAGAGCAGAATAATGAGATTATCAGTTCTTCACCTGTGGCTGTTAAACGCTTTGCTGAGGATAGGGTATCTATAAGAAGAGCAAGCAAGGTATGATTTCCTTTCACAAAGGCATTATATTATTGAATTATATCATGTAGAAGTCAGTACTTTGTATTTGTTAAAGCACCTTTGTTCTCTGTATATCTTTCTTCGCAAATGAAGCTTTTTCCCTGATGATGCTAATTTATACATATATTCATTAACTGTAGATGCATACAAACAACATTATATAATGCTGCAAAATGTCCAACATACCCTTGGGTCTTTTTTTCATAGTTAGCTCAATTACAACAACGCTATTGCGTAGTCACTGAAACAGTATTTTAAAAGCATGATTCCCCTGAAAATGATATATTTTTGTTGGGATATTCAGGTGGGACATGACAGAAGGAGGGAGGGAGAGAGGGAGCCATTAAAAATGTAAACTGGGATGTTAAGTTGGCAAAAAAAAAAAAAACAGAAAAAAACTAAACTGATTTGCATACACTGCTAAAGATAAAGACTCCACTCTTATGAGATGTTGAAGATTCTTAAATTAAACTGTGATTGAAGGATTTAAATACTATAATTGCAAACGTGCTTTTTTAAAATGAAAATCTATCCATTTAATTTTATTTAACTTATTTAATTAAGTTTTTTTATTAGTAGTATCTTTGGGGCAGATTTTCCATTTCATTGATAGTGGACAGAAGAGCCGCAGAGAAAATTAGAGTTTTTTATGGGTTGACATACACCAAAGGCCTCCAGCCGGATTCAAACCAAGGCCGTTTAGATTACACGGTCAGCGTTTTAAATCCTTAGGGGATCTAGTGATAGACAGCTTTACTTCATTATATGAGCAAATTATATTTAAGGGCAGATGTCACCTTTTCAATAAGGTCTGTGTCACCTTAATTGAAAATAGCAAAGTACACATCTTGTTTCATATCTTTTCATTTTTCCAGAGTCCGCTGAGGTTACGTGCAAACAGCCAGTCTGTAGAGAGAAGCCTGGGCTTTCATGGCAGCTGTGGCTCTCTGCCCAGAGAGGCAAGAGTACAGGCTGTTCCACGAGCCAAAGGCAGCCCAATGCACACTTACAAGAGCGTGGAAATCACGAACGTCTGAAGCTGCAGTGGCCATTGAAATCTTTATTATTGTTTACATTGTTATTGTGTTATAGTTGTTTACTACTGAGGGAAACCTACATTCAGCATTGTTGGACATTTAATATGATGTTGTCTTATATGGCGATTTACTACTTAATTTAGCACATGATCATTTTGGCAAATAACACATTGTGTGAACAGTAACACAAATAACTTTGACCTGGAGCTGTTGTAAATATAAAGAAGAGGAAAAAATGTCTAACTTCCACATGAGTTTTATATTATGAGTTTGTAGAAAACATTGTGACATGGATGTGAAGACTGAAGAATAACCTGCAAAAATAACTGAACAGTGTTGTTCTCCTTCGCTGCCTTACACAAATGACGTCTCATATTTACATCACCTACACAGCACTGCTTCAGTCTCTGTCAGCTCTTTTTAACAGGTCAGCTCTTTTTTTTACATACTAAAGGAGGGATTTTGTTTGAGGTATAGAAAAAGTAATCATTATAATATGTTTTCACAATAGAGACTGTACATATCTGGTGTCCGCTCACACAAGGGAGATGTTGACGAGTTTCTGGCTCAGATCAGTTCCTCCACTTCCCATGATCCTCTGCAGGCTCCATGCAAGTTTGTCATCACTAGTATTATTATTATAACTCTCCCAGATAGCAGACCTTAGTTTAAAACAACACGAAAACATGAAATCTGAACATGTGAGAGAGATTAATTTGTCACTTTTGTCATCAAGAATCAAGATGTTTTTTTAGAAAATAGCAGATTCCAGCGACCAAGACAATCTTTAAAGTAAATACTGCACAGAATCCATCTTTCATAGTGTTACATTCATTCTTTTTCTTTTTTTTTAATGAAAGAGAATTATAGAAAATACATCTGAATATAAATGATAAATGAAAAAGTTACTTACAAGAATTGTCTAGGGTAATGTGTACATAAAAGCTGAATGTTTCAGGTTTTGATAGTAATAATGTGTAAAAAAAAAAAAAAAAGAAAGAAAAAAAAGGGGGCCATTCTGTTGCATATCCTACGAAATCAAACTGGAGAATGTAATAATATCTTTTGTACAGTTTGGTTGTGTTTTATAACACACAGTTGTATAAAGTTTGTTGTTCCTGAGCATGAGAACATATTTGAAATGTCACACTCCACTTACACACACTGCGTAGTTGAAACCCTGCGGTCAGACCAAACAGTAGAAAACAGGTTTTTCTGCCACTTTCTGGGCGTCTCCTTCAGCCACCGAGAGCAAAGTAGTTTAAGTAGGAAGATCAGACCAGTACAAACCTGTTTAGATACAGAGGGGAACAGCTCAACCGGCATTTGTTTTTAACATCAGTTAAAACAAGTTAATTTGATATTTACTATTTCTCTTCTTCGGCTGCTGGATTTTTTTCATGTACACAAACAATAAAGGTGGAACTATTGTTAACTGTGATATCATACAGTTATGGTTATTTTCAAAGACAGATGCAAATTAATGAAAAATGTGTTAACAAACTAAATAACGATGAAAATAATTTCATCTGATAAGACTCAAGTTATTTTGCGCATGATGTTTTTGGAGAGTGTGTACTTGTGTGAAACACTAGACCAACAGCACCAGCTGTTACAACATACACATCCACTTAGAAGAAATTCAAAATAGTCACACAGCACAAACACACATATTCATAAATATCTACACACTTTACCCAGTAACTGACAGCTGTGACTGCTCTGCTCTGCCCTACCAATAAACAAAGCGTTAGCGTTAATGTTAGCATGTGAACAGATAACCTGTTTTAAATGTGGTGAGAACGTATTGTGAAACATAGTCCACATTAGATTTTAAATCCTAAAAATAACATGATACGCCCCAGATTGCAAAACTTTCTGTCATTATTTTTTTTTAATTAACTGATTAACAAACATCATCAGCATTAACATAATTAGATATTTCCCACTCACTCTACCCTGCATGAATACTACTCAGCTAAAACACATTGTTCTGCCTTTAACATACAACAAGCATGTAAACAAAACAAAGTGCTTCTTTAGTACTACTACTTAGTACTACTAACCAACTGTCCCCACTAACCCAGACACTCCTTCAGTTTAATTGTGCCAAAAATTAAGTAAATAATTTGTCTGAAATTAAACTTGATCAAAAATCTTGTATCATATATTTGCAGACAGCCGACACAATTCAATCCAGCTCTATGATATTTTTGAGAATAAACTAAAATTCTGATATTGGAAATTAACAAAAAATAAAATTCAAATTGAAATGGGAAATTCAAATATATAAATAATATATTCTGCAACACAGATTAATCAGGCCACAATTAAATGTTTAACAATCACAGTCTGAGCTATTGGTTGTTGCATGTAGCAGTTGTAATGTAGAGTTCAGTTAGTAATGATGGTAAAGTGCTGTCGTTTACAACACATTTACTCTCCTGATTAAGAGATTGATTAAGTGATCACAACCTGTGACATCAAAAAGAGACATTTTCAATCAGGCCAAAGTTGTATCATTAAAAACCAACAACAACAACAACGACAAAAAAACATTTTTTGAGCCTCATTTAAATCTGTATCCACTGAAATATCTGTGTCATTCTCAACCTTAGATCAACAAGATAAAATGTGTCAACACAAAGTTGACTCGGCAAGTCTGACGCTGTGGATCCTCTTCAGAACTGAGTCACAGAAAAGTAAATGTCAAGATCTTCCACATTGCCAGTTGTGTCCTAAATTTAGTTTAATCTGCTATCTGTGATGCTGCAGAAAGCTCCAGGGAGTAGATTTACTCATAGTTAAAATCAGTTATTCTGGTATTTAATTACGTTTTCATTTCTTTGCGTTATGTAACAGAAATCTTAGATTTTATAGATTTTTCAGATTTTTTTTTTTAATTGTATTTTCAATATACTTTTTTTATACTTATATTTTTTATACATTTTAGGAAATATAAACTCAGTATGTCACATATGTACTTTCAATATCAGTTAAACCACTAAACTAAACTTCACATGACCCCAGCATTAACCATGTTATTGTGTTCATTATTGTTTGACCTCAGTTTTCTTTCACTGCCCGTGTTTCCGGTTGTGTCTTTGTGCCGCTTCTTTTGTCCCCAGAGGAAGTTGACTCGAGCTGCGCTAGGACCGCGGGGGAGACGGTCACAGGCCGGAGCGCGGAGGTTTACCGACGTGTGAAACTTGAACAAAGTTCCTGTCAACTATATCTGTGGCGATAAATATAGTAGCAATAAATCCGATCTGAGGTTTTAAAAGAAAAGACAAAAACAAACAATTTGAGTCGAAGTGGACGTCAGGTGTCGCTTGTATGTTTTCTTCCTCTTTCACTCTGCTCTTCCTGAAAACACCTGCGTGATTCAGGTAACTCACCGATGAGGAGGGAAGTCCTTGGATCTTGAGCGGTGAAAAGGTAAGGCCTCTTTCAGATCACCTTCACTACGATCATTATAAGTTTAACCTGGTGTCGCGGACGAGCAGTGATGTTTTATTGATGATGAGGTGTTAAAGTGTAAAAGTTGAGCTTGTGTAGGGACAGGTCCTCTCCCTCAGGTCCCTTCCTTCTTTACAAACAATGAAAGCGCTGGCAGCTCACCGGCTGAAGGACAGAAGAGACACTTGGCACAATTTTTAATCACTTTCCTGCATCAATACTGTGTCATTTATTGGGCTGTTAATGTTATTTACACTGTAGCCTAACAGAAACAGCAGGTAAACCTCTTATTTATATATTCGGTTGCTTTACTGCTGGAAATGTCCTGATTTTGAGCAGGACACACCCATATGTCCCGTTCTGTCCTGTCCAGCAGGCCTGCAACACAGCAGTCAAGGTTCATGTCAAAATGCAAACTGGGTCATTGTTAAAATGAAAACTCTAGTGTGTTGTTGTGTTTCAAACAAGCCGCATCAAACTTTAATCATGTTTTGTCCTTGATGATGATGATAATATCACAGCACGTGTGGTTGTGCAATACTTTACGCTATATTGCAAGAAATTCCTCTGCAGTATGTATGTATATGCTAACATCTGTGCAAGTATGTGTATGCAGCATGGTTTTGCAACATACTGCATTAATACAGTGAGTTCCTAGTTTTACAAACACCTGAAATGAAACCATGGATGCAACAGTCTGTACTGCAGTTTCAGATCATTACAGTCAAGATCAAAGTCCATCCCCAGAACCAGTTAAAGTAATAGTTAACATTTTGTTTTGACTCATATGTGTGTGCAGAAAGATGATTGTGCCTTACACAAATAAATAAATATATAAAAACACGAAGTGGTCTTAGAGTTTTGGACCTTACTTCACATACAGGTTTAAAATAGGGATGTACCAATTCAGCTTCTTCTTTTTTCGTAATGAAATTAAAATCTTAACTGATACCAATCCAGTGCTAATACTTTCTTTTATGTTTCATTTAAATCAACTGAGACAGGTAAAACAAGGCTTGCCATAAGTGTATGATTGTAACTGATGGAGAAAAAAAAATCATTTTTATAATGATAAATGCATCTATACTATATTTAATGTGGAATATTTGATCTGTTAATTAGAAACTTAAACTGCACTTAAAGAGTGTGTGAACGAGGTCGGAGCAATACAACTGAAATCAATATAGCTACATCAATTTTTATCAATTAAAATTTAATTATTTCTATACTCTATATTTCTATCTAAAATCACTATATGATTTTGTGAGTGATGTAAAATTACCTACAAAATCAATTCGATGTCTGCTCCAGTTATAAAACTCCTCACAGTGGAAAGACACAAACCCAAAGCAAAAAACGCAATCTCAACTTGACGCCTGCTCTCAGCACCTACTTGACCTGGGGGTTTCACCAATATCACACATTTCTAAGCTGTAGATGTGATCAGGTGTCACTGAACCGTTGATGCTGAAACTTCTCTGTCCACGTTGAGAGTTGTGATTGTTCTGTCAGCTTCTGTTTTCAAGGTCAGCAAGTATCTGTCAAATTCAGAAACCTAAACAACTTTCATTTTTAATTCTCATACACAGTGAGAATTCATTCATTCAATGAAGTGCTTGATATTTTTTTTATCAGAGCATTATTCCACTGAAAGTTAATACATGATAATGTTAAAGGTGACAGAATAGTTGAACAGGGTTTTGATCCTTGTTCTGTGATGTGACATATACACAATAAAATGTTGGTTGGATGTGTAACGCCTCAGAAGCTTTATAAAAACCTCTCAGAAAGATATTTTGGGGTGGAGGATTTTCAATGTGTGGTTTTGCATCTTTTTGGCATATTTTCAGGTGTAACTGGCAACCTCATTATGAAATGCAAGCACTTGACACTGATTGGCTCTTTTACTGCCACTCAAATAAATGTAACTTCTCTGGCTTCAGAACAGACAGACCATCTTTTTACAGCTAAACCAGAGTTAGGGGGGCAGTCACAAACAACCGTTTTTGAAATTGACCCATTTTCTAGCAGACATTTCTAAATTTCTATGAAAAGGAGATGTTCAAAATTTCTAGCACTTTTCGCATGGTTTTGAATGTGGGTGGACGACCATTCTTCAACAAAGACGAGGAAAAAACGTTTTTTGATTCTCTGTCACCTTTAAATGATTGCCTACCATTCAGTTTATTAAATGAAATGAAGTCATTCAAAATGTGTATTGGTAATAGTAAATGGTATTTTCCAAACTGCTGAACCCCACCCTTTTTTTTCTTACCACAGACACAGTTTTAATGTCAAAGAAACAGAAAACAGCTGAAATAAATATCTTCAGGAAATAAAGGAAACATCTGCTTCATTATTACAAGGAAATACACTGAAGATCTTTTCTCCTAAAAGACTAGAAATAAATTATTTACTGTCCTTCAGCCTTTTCAGCCTCTCTGTATCAGGCATGCATACCACTCAGGACCCTTGTAATAACATCACTCGGCCCAACCTGCTTCTCTCATCTATGTCAGAATAAAAGGACAGAGGGTGAATTGTCGGCTGTGCACTGCACGAAGGGTTGGACTAATTAACTGGCATTTATGGACATTGCGAACATGCTCGAAATCATTGGTCTTTTAAATTATAAATGATAAGTTGAACATTTAATAATTTCAGCTCGTCATGTAATTCACAAAGAATGCCCTCAGCACACTTAATTTACATATAGACATCTTGGTCCAATGATGCACCATTTTTATATATATATATATATATATATATATATATATATATATATATATATATATATATAAACTAATTTCTGCTAACTGTTGTATAAAGTTAGTTTTCAGAGAGGCTGCAACCTTATGATAAATTTCTGAAATGCTTTAGGCCAGATGTGCAATAAGCCTCAACTAACGAGTTCACATTTTGTTCAAACAGCACATTTCTTGCATTTCCAGTTAAAGCTCTGTGAATCACACACAAAAGTTATGTGATTTATCATCCGTGTCACCTTAAGATATTTACCCCACATGTACATTCACATATTATTGTGTCAGAAACTACCTAAAAACTACCTAAACTGTCATGAAAAGAGGAGACTGAAAATGAACATATATTGATATATATAAACATCAGCTCAGGGTAACAAAATCACTTACTGGCTAGTGTCTATCCCTTTGGTTGAGGTAATAATGAAAAATCTAACCAGAGACGTCTTTATTTTTGGGTTGTCCATATGTTCGTCCAACTAGCTTATTCTCATGAACATTTTCCTCGTCTGAATAACATGATGAGGAAATTTCACCAAATTTGGCACAAACACTCACTTGGACTAAAGAATGAACTAATTACATTTGGGTGGTCAAAGATTATTGTAATCATACAAAACATTTTTTTTTTAACTCAAGAATTCACATACTAATTAACTGGTTGGTAGATTATGTGTTAATTGTTTTTATACTTTTATTTAAACAAGTTTGAACATGCAGTGACTTGTGCCAGATAAACTGGCTCCAGCATTCACAACCAAAAATAGTGTTTTTGCTCATAACCAAATAACTTTCACATTCACTCTTCTATGCCCTTTCCCTGCAGAATGCAGCAAGTATGTCAAAGTAAGGTCAACAAGCATGTGTGCCTCTTACAGGTGCACTTTCTGGATACAAACTCATCAATCATGTCGTCATATGCTGGTTGCTATGCCAACTCTGAGTTGATGCTTATGATATCCAGCCCACTTAAGCGTTCTTGTGCCATTGATGAGAGGAAGTATGACTTGATGAGTTTCATTTTTAAGAAGCTTTGCTAAGCAGAGGCAATTTCAGAGGCAACATCCCAAAAACGAAAAAGTTTTTAACTATATAAATAATAATAAACTATTAATAAGCTATGAACCAACTTATCTGGTTCGTAGCTTGTTTACCATTTTTCTAAATACAGAGTTTAAAGACATGACATTCAATAAACGATAGGTGGATTGTGGATACAGCTGGAAAATGTTATTTTTGATTACCTTTGGGGTCATTCAATGTTTAACTTTTTTTTTTTTTTTTTTGGCCTCATATTTAATGAGTTTTCCTAATTTAATGGGGACAAATGGGTAAACATAAAATGAACATGATGATATGTTTTCAATGTCCTGTACATGCATCAGTATTCTTGGGGGTAACTTTGACTCCAGGCTGTTTCAGCTGTATAAAACACATAAGAAATATCAACATTTTACACACATTTATCTGGATTGTTTTGATATTGAGGTCACCATAACATGCAATTTTATAATCTTCAAAAAGCTTTAGGGTCCTAACCTAACATAACCATAACTGTAGTGGTGTGAGAACCACTGATAGTTCACACGACATGGCGGAGGGGAAAATCGTTGTAGTCATGAAGATAGTGATAGTTCACATAGCAAAGGGGTGGAGTAAACATATAGCAGCTTGCACAGCACCATTCTAAACATTTTCTCTTGGTGCTCTGTCTGCTCTCTCATCTAAAAATGACTTCTAAGGAAAGGTTTTATGTCAATGAGGTGTTGTCACATCTCTTAGACCATGGCAGTGACACAGAGGAGAATGTATCTGAGACGGAGGATGATGTTGAGGAGGATGCTCATTATAAGGCATCCTGATAATGAGACCCCCAGAGTTGACCCTCAGTGTTGGGGTGTTGTCAACACACAAAAATAAAGTACCCGACTCAT
Organism: Polydactylus sextarius; assembly: GCA_016801845.1. Taxonomy (NCBI): domain Eukaryota; kingdom Metazoa; phylum Chordata; class Actinopteri; family Polynemidae; genus Polydactylus; species Polydactylus sextarius. The sequence goes on from CM028908.1 coordinate 9,819,710, forward strand.
AAATTTGGGTAGCAATTTTACTTATAATTATTTTTAAAGATGTAAATTGCTGCGGTCAAATTGATCCCGAGGGTAAATGATGTTTGCAAATTTGAAGGTAACAGGAGGGCTAGACTGAGCTGTCATTTTATGAGTGTAAGCTAAGGTGTTTGTGCAGAAAAAGTTTTATACTTTCATTTCAACAACATACCCGCCTTCAAGTGAAGCAAGAGCTTCTTTTTGTTTTATTTTTTACTAACATGATGCTCTTAGCACGTCTTATATCGCACAGCGCATCAATTATGCAATTTACGTATTTTGCACAAAATGTGCAGCCTTATGCGCAAACATGACACCCTACGCACAGTGCGTGTTCTGTGTTTAGGGAGAAGTGGCCCTGGTAGAAGGATGTAGAATGATGGCACCAGTGGTGTTTAGATTGGTTCCCTATAAACCTTGTTTTCAATTCACTGTGCAATTAAGGTTACCACCCACTATGCATTTTTGCAAAAAAAAAATTAAAGTTCAATTTATGGCACAATGCACAGTGCTCCTGCCACTGTGCAACCAAAACAACAAGAGGGCAATGCTTTTGTTTTCCTTAGTAGCAATCGGTAGTTTTCCCCAAGTAGCAGAAATGTTGGTCTGTGGGGCAAGCAGGCTATGTTTGGAAACTCTACCCAACAAAAGACAAAAACCCTGTTGTTTGAGGAAGTAAAGAACACGAAGTGGGAGAGTGATTGAAACTGAGGTAAAAATCAGTGAACCTCAGCTGGGTATTCACTCAGTGCATGGTCAGATCAGGACAGAAAATCAGCCCCAGACATATCTGCTGCCACTGACTTTATCGATTATTTTTTTTACAGTCCAGCAGCGTATCAATGTTACAGTCCTAAGGGATTTGACTCGGTAGTTTCCTATGGCAAGGCTGACCATGAAAATTTTAAACCAACATTCAGTTGTCTTTATATTTACTAAATGAGTATGAAATAAAATCTACCTTCTTATTAGTTGAGCCAGATGTTTTAGTTCACCTTTATCATTATCAGTGTTTCTAATTCAGATTAGGTTTCTGATAGTAGGAGCAATGCTGCTGATACAGCTACTAGCAGCCAGAAACAAACAGATCATCCATTGTCCTTTTGGTAATGTAAGCAAATAACACATTTCCCGGCAGAGATCCTTCTAAAATGAGCATTGGATAAATTCACTCTAACTACGGCAGCAAAATTAATACCACTTGGAAATGCTAGGGGCAAAAGTAGTCTCATGCCATTTGAATGTGTGGACTACAGTGGCAAATAAAGAACATTTCACCACCTTTAATGCCAATAGAGCATTTTATGAACAACACAGTACAATCTAAACATTGTTGCTGACCAGGTGTTGACCAGATGCAGAACTTTTACAGCTGCAGTCTCCTCCATTTTTTTAAATGGACATTTCCTGTTGGACGTCATGGTGTGAACATGTTTCCAAACACTTGACTGTGGCTTCAGTGCATGTAATAGTCTACACATGATTCACCTCAGTGGAACACATTTCACATGAGGCCATCTGCGCCATCACAACGTTTTATTGTGGTGATTCCCATCTGGGAGGTTGTGACCAACAATCATAATATGGAAGAAGAAAAAAGCTTATTTATGTGACACCAAAATTATGTTCATTTTTTTCAGACTGTTGTGTAGTTTTGCTTTAGTCTTGGAAAGGAAATCATCCAAATAAAACAATCTGAGAAAAAATAGTCACTCTCACAGCTTGTGGACATGTGTAAAGGGCTGCAAGTAGACATTACTTTGTTTTCAACAGTGGCAAGCTGAAAAATAGCTTAAATCCCACTGTTTTATTTCAAGTTTCTGGGAAAAAGGTTTCTTTCACTGGTTTGGCTCACCCAATAAAATGGTTTTTAATTTAAAAGCGGTTATAATCTATTTTTATAACACCAGTGTATCAAATGACAATGTTACCGTGTGAAAGGGGTCACTTGTATTCAAAAAACCTACAGAGGGAGAAAATTCATTGTGTATCTGTTACATTTTATTGCTTTATTTCTCTCTCACCACTCCCATAGCATTGGTTTCTGAAACAGTAAGAAACAGTTTTTGTACAAAAAAAAAGGTCCCACTTTTCACTTCTTGTCAAAAACTAATCAACCTAGAAACAAACATGGCGTTGGCAATCGTAGGAGTATTTTGCAACTCAGTAGTCGGTGTTTCACTCGCATGCGCATCATGGCCTGACCCATGCCTCTAAATGAATGACACTGTTGCTCCATAATTTGCACATTGTGTAAATAAATAGTTCATCATATAAAAGGTGATGATATGTCAATGTGGTAATCATAACTCGTTTTGCTTCCCTCGAGTGGGGAAAAAATAATTTGTCCTTGTTTTATAGGCACAGGAAGAGAAAAGAAGTATAATTCACAAATGAATGGGCTCATGAGTCACCAGAGCTGAATTGCCCTCTCTCCTACACAGTGTCAGCCATAAAACAGCACTATGAGCCTCACATTGGTTGTTTTTGTTGTTTTTGTAAGAGGGTGGTATTAAACACATTTGCATCAAATTTTATTACCTCAGCCAAGAAGGTTGTGTTTTTACCTGTGATTGTTTGTTCAGGTTTTGACCAGCGGTAGGCCTACTGAATGGATTTGCACTTTGGTAAAGGGATGGGACATGGCCTTGGGAAGAACCTTTTTAACCTTTTTTTTTTTACATTTTCATTAATTTCTCAGAAAATATAATTTGGATCTTGGTGTAAAACATTATGGTGTGAAGATCTGATCTTGTGAAGTTTGGGCCAAATCGAGATGATGATTCAGATCTGGTGGAAAAAACAATATTTGGTCTCGGTGGGGTTATGCACTGTGGGGAGTGTCATGTTGAGCAAGTGTTCCTGTTATTTTATCTGTTTCCTCTATGCTTGGCTCTAATTTTCATCTACTGTTTTATATTGTACATTTCATAACTAAAGTTGCATAATATATTTGCATAAATCTAATTTGTGCTCTTGCACTGATAAATACCACCACCATTCCCATGATCACTTGTTCCTTCATTCTTTAGTTTTGAGTCACTCGCCTCCGTGATACCATCTCCAAAGGCTCATGTTTGTCATGTCACAACATGTGAGGACCTACCACTGCACTTGTTTCCTTAGAACCTGTTTTCCCACCACACAGCTGCTCACCTTTCATCTTGCGTCTGTTGCTCAAACTGAGGCGGTGTCTGCATATTTTATGTTTAAAACCATAAATGAACAATGTATTCACAGATACAGTCTGATTTGTTACTGTAAAATCAATCAGATCGATGCCGTAGAAGTTTAGTTGGGATTCTCATGTCGTAGTTTCTTGCAGCAAGAAATGCTTTTCAGTTTGGTGACAGAGCTTTATTTGAGTGTTGCTCTGGGACAAATCTGAGACGAAGCTTCACATAGACCAGTGAAAAGTCATGTTTAAAATTACACAGTGTTAAATAGATGCTTCCCTAAACTTCTAGTCAGCTCCAACAGCACATTTGTTTATTTTAATTGTAATTTTACTTTAATTTCTTAGTTATTTTAAACAAAATGATTCACGCAGCTACAACTGAAACCCCTTAATCTTCAAAGACCTATTGGCAGGCTTGTTATTGTCAAATTCAAATTGAAATATCAAGTCTATATATGTGTGTGTGTGTGTGTGTGTGTGTGTGTGTGTGTGTGTGTGTGTGTGTGTGTGTGTTTACTGTCTTTTCAAACTGTCTGATTTTGAATTTGATTATCTCTTATTTCTGTGTCTCGCTGTTTTGGCGATTATCTCCAATGCAGGTTTTCTGTCAGGGATGTGTTCCAGCCGAGGTTTATGTGGCAACTCCAACCGTCCCAACAGGTCCTCTAACTCAGAGGGCAGCAGTTCAGGGGCCCATTATGCCCTGTGCGCCCTGGGTGTGGGGCTCATCGCCCTTGGTATTGTCATGATTGTGTGGACTGTGATACCCATGGATGGAGAGGCTGGAGGTGGATCCACCACTCAAGCAAGCAACTCCACAGGGAACGGGGATGATGACTCAAAGGATGATGACAATGACAGCACGAAGTCCTCGTCAGTGGCCATGGTGCTAGTTGGAGTTGGAGCAGCCATGTTGCTCTTGTCTATTTGTCTCGGTGTGAGGAGCAAGAGGAGAGCACAAAACAGAAGTAACCAGCCAGGGGCAGTGGGAGTTCCCTTCATGGACCATGTGGCTGGAGAAGGAGAGCCGTGAGTGGCAATTTTAATTCTGTTTTATACTTTATATTGTTTCTCAGATGTTCTTTAGAAGTGCAAGTACATGCCATGCAGAAAAAAGATGTGTGCAGGCAGCTGTAATTTTATTGTGATTATTTCATGTTTGCTTAAATAAAAACATGTGCCATTGAAATACTTAGAAAATTGCCTTAATTACAGATACTTCCCACACACTGCTAATTTCAAGAAACAGAAAATGAACAAATATGGTAAAAAAACAAGAACGCTTCATAAATCAACAACCATGACATGTAGTTGTAAATCCTGGATAAACCTCCAATTGTAATGGACATATTCTCATTGAGGGTTACCTCTTGTGTCCTCATGCAGAGTTGCCGATCCAACTACGTACAATGTGCCGAGCTATGAGGAGGTTGTCAGCAGTGGCCACTACCCCGTCCGTAACAGTAACCTTCAAAACAGCATCTCCCAGCTGCCATCCTACGAGGACATCTTAGCCGCTGTGGAGAATGAGGGAGCAGAGCCCACAAACAATCCCACTGAGGACGCCCCTGTCAATGATCCTGCAGCAGCTCCCGCCCAACCAGACGCTGAGGCCCAGCCCGAGCATCCTCCCCTCACATCAAACCCCAGCCTGCCCACCCGCAGCAGCAGCCGAGCCAGCCGCTTACTGCGACCGCTGCGAGTGAGGAGGATCAAGTCAGACAAACTTCACCTGAAGGACTTCCGTCTCCAGATCCGCAGCCCCACACAGAATCCAGTCACCATTGAACCCATCACTCCACCTCCACAGTATGACAACAAGATTCCTGAATTGCAGTAGGAACTTTGCCCCATGTCTCTCTTTGTTGTCTGTTCCTCATAAAGAAAAAAAAAAAAAAAAAAAAAAAAAAAAAAACATCTCTGCATTAAATGGACTTATGATCTTGACATTTTTTTACAACTCATTGTCAGCATTCAATAGTTGAACTATGATTACAAGTAGTCTGATGGAGGCCAAACAGACACTTTCCTCATTTGAGAAATATTTCTTATGTTCTTTATCAGCGAAGCTTGTAATTGACATATTTATTGTTGTATACACAGAAGTAGGTGAGATATTTTAAACATTGTGCTATATCTAGTTTCAAACATGGGGCAGCCTTTCACTTTTATTTAATAGCCAAATAATATGTTTTTCACCTTTGGAAATGTTGTTCTTGTATTTTGAGTGATTAGTTGTGAATTGTGGAAAATTTGAAACTATGCGTCGTGATTCAAAGGCGGGAAAAGGGGAATTATTTGTATGTGAGGTTTTTTAGTAATGTAAGTATTGAACTTTCCACCTTTTGTGATTTTGTAACTTGTGAAAATGCACTGCGTCCAATATCTGTGACTTCACTAAATGTTTGTAAGCTGTTTTTAAATAATTCCACTCGAAGAAACTAGTTTAAATAACTTTTTTTGATACAGACATTAATAGATGAAATGATTCAATGGAACAGTAAAACTGCACGTAAACTACTGAATATTCTAGTGGAATATGGGATGTTTGGTCTTGGTAGTGGTAATGAACATGTATTGCTTCAAGGGATTTTTATATGTTAAAATCTCTTTAACTTTTCTGTAATATTTGTCTTAAAAAACTATATAATAAATGTTTTTTCTGTTTTCTTTTTGGGATCATGCTGAGATTTTATGTTTTTGTGGCAAATGTGTTCAGCTTTAACTACTCAGTCATTATTATTAAGATCAGTTAAAACCAATGCCGGTGCTCCTCAAAAAACATGAATAAGTTATTGTTGTATTTTCTAATGGTTTTTGTCGCTTGCATGCTGTAAATTTAGTAGAACTGTATTTATTTTGAAAGGGATGAATATTGTCTTTGTTCTTCCCATTTAATAAAATCTAATTGTAGACTTTAGCTGTTTTCTTTTTATATGTTGTGTCACAACAACAAACTCCAGATGTTTTAGTAATTTAGTCCAAGTTTTTATTACCTTTACATACAGCTCAGAGCTTAATGGATACTTGGCGACCCCTAGTGGTTAAAGAAAGGTTAGGCTTGAATGAAGAGCTGTAAAGTTTTCTTAACACTAATGTCTGAGTTTTAATTGAACAAGATCTTGAGTGGGACTAGATAAGAACAAGAAGGAAAAAAAATCAGATAAGTGCAAAGTGTGAAATTATGGCTGACATGAGTTGGATGTTATGGAACAATTCAAACTTCCCACTGTAGCTGCGTTATAGCTTAAGTAAGAATATATATACGCTATCTTCACATATTTGCCAAATATGATCATTTCAATTACAAACAATCATTGAATGTTAAATGTACTTATTTGTGTATTTAAAAGTATCTGAAAGCATAAAATATGACTAATATACATCATATAATGTCCTCTTTCTTTCTGTGACTGCTGTTCACAGCAGCACAGTGAGGTGGTTCGTTACATGACACTACACAGCTAGATTTAACTTTACTTTCATAAGAGCAATTTTTTTTAAAAGAAATATTTTGTCTGTGTTAATTTTGTTATTGCCTGATGTATTATTTTTACATGTATGCAGGAAATTAGATTCAAATTGAATCCACATATGAAAATGGTTAAAAAAAAAAAAGCACTTAATATCTGTTACAATATTTTAGAGAAATAATTCGACAAGGTGTCCATTTGTTCTATAGAAATGGAACAAATGGACACCTTGCTGAATCATATATATATATATTGCAAAACAAATGATCATTTTTACAATGTTGATCCCGTGCAAGATTTAGCTTACATCGTAAACTAATCATTTGTTTTCCATGTAAATTTTTAATCTGAAAGGTTTAAGCTTTCAGATAAACCAAATGTGCAATTAGAGTAGGTACAGGACCTGTGTAAATGTGAACTACCACCTCTGGATATTAGCTGCATTAAACATTATTTTCAGTTACTGGATGTTTTAGTTGTTTCAGGATAAAATATACATGCAGTATATTCTGGATAGCTTCATCTTAAACGTACAAGTTTAATAATAAAATAAAATAAAAGTTAGAGTCTCAAACACTGAACTAGCAACGTTTATTTTTATGTTTCCAGCATCAGCTAGCCTATATTTTCCTAATCCCCACCCTCACCACGGTTCAGAGGGATTTTTTTTCTTTTTTTCTTTTCTTTTTTTTCTATGTGCAGCTGCCATGTAGCAGAGGGAGGAACAGCTGGCTACGGGAAGAGCCAGCCCGGGGAGTCAGTCACATTCCTGGCTGGGATTCAATGACTGAACCAGACACAAACAAACAGAGAGGGCGAGAGAGAGAGAGAGAGAGAGAGAGAGAGAGAGAGAGAGAGAGCGAGAGAGAGAGAGAGAGAGAGAGGCTCACACAGTGAGTGAGAGGGGAGACAGACTGAGAGTACGCCAGACTGAGCAGACGAGGCATATTTCGGGCGCACATTTGGAGTGCGTAAAACCGCAGGAGCGCATAGAAACACAGTAACCGGTGATTGTACGTTGGATAATACGACTTTTGAGTCTCGGAGTAGTCGACTTTAATTGCGTCTGCTTACAGGAACTGCCCCTATGAATTCAGCAGCCTTCGGTTTTCTGAATGGACGCGCTGGGAAGCTTCTCCGGTGACATGGAAATGCGCGTTATTGAGCGTGTAGCCGGATGCTGAGGACGCTCGAACAGATAAGTCAAATTCAGCTTTCATTTTGAGTTCTGAACTCTGTTTTCTAACCGGATACAACATGGAGGGTACGAGCTTTCAACCTCATCCCGGACTTCAACAAACTCTGAAGCAGTTTCATCTGAGTTCCATGCGCTCGCTCGGTGGACCGGCAGCCTTCTCCGCTCGGTGGCACCAGGACTCACTCTTCGGTAAAGATGGAAAATCCGCAGAGATGATGTTGACTCTGCCGACACAAACACCTCCGGTGATGTCCGGGCCACTTTTCATCCCGTCTGATCGCTCGACGGAGAGGTGCGAGACGGTCCTGGAGCGGGAGCCCATCTCCTGTTTCGTGGTCGGCGGTGAGAAGCGACTGTGCCTGCCGCAAATACTCAACAGCGTCCTGAGAGATTTTTCCCTCCAGCAGATCAACTCGGTGTGTGACGACCTGCACATCTACTGCTCCAGGTGCACGGCGGACCAACTGGAGATCCTCAAAGTGGTCGGGATCCTGCCCTTCTCGGCTCCGTCCTGCGGGTTGATCACTCAAACGGATGCTGAGCGTCTCTGCAATGCTCTTATCTACGGCGGTACTTACCCTCCTCACTGTAACAAGGAGTTGGGCTCATTTGAGTTGGAGCGAACCGAGAAGAGCTTCAAAGTCTACCATGAATGTTTCGGTCGATGTAAAGGTTTGTTTGTCCCGGAACTGTACACTGGCCCGAGCGCCGCCTGCATCCAGTGTATGGATTGCAGACTCATGTTCCCACCTCACAAGTTTGTGGTCCACAGTCACAAAAGACTGGAGAACCGGACAGTCCACTGGGGCTTTGATTCTGCCAACTGGAGGGCCTATGTGCTCTTAGACCCGGACTACACCGGAAAAGAGGAGAAGAGTCATCTGGAGCAGCTGCTCAAAGAGTTAAAAGGAAAATATGATCTGACGGGAAAGCTGTCCAGTAAATCATGCAGAGTAAGTCTGTTCTGTTTAACCATGTTATTAACCATCACACATTGTCTTTAAAGAATGCCACAATGTTTTGTTTTTTGTATATGTGGATATTCCAACAACCACAGGCCCAACACAAGATCTGCATATTTTATTAACATTCATTTTTTTAGATTAGCTTTCCTCTCATTAGACCTTTGACTTTACTGTCTACTCTGATTGATACACCTTTTGTGGACAATATTTTGCACATCTTTCTGTCTGTTTCCTCTCTTCCTACACTGTGAAACAGCTCATAAACTCACACTCACACACATCGCATATGTCAGAAAAAGGTGACAGCGAAACCCCTAACCATCAGATTACACCCCTGTCCAACCCCCTCCCTGGGTTACTCAAGGGCATCTACATTATGATTAATGTAGTCCCGATGATAATATTTTATTAGGCTGAGAGGGGAGAGAGGGGGTAGGGGATCCCATTATGGTGCCATGAGGTGGGGAAGGGGACACAAGTTTAATGAGGTTTGGGGTGTGGAAATGTGTGTTTGTGTGATTATGTGTGTGTGTGAGAGAGGGGGTTGTGGTTGGACGGGATAAGGATAAGATTTTGTGTGTGTGTATGTTTGTGTGTCACCTTCCCGGCTTCTTGCGTGGGTCAGAGATGTTTAGTATGGACAAAGGGCCAGGAGACGAGGTGGCTGTTCCTTCGTCACAGAGCAGCTGTTGTGTGGGACTCTGCTAATTAGTGGACATCTCTGTATGCATCACCATGGTGCTCAGTGCTCCAACATGAGCAGGAGCCAGGCGATGTCTCAAAGGGAGACCTTAGTATTTAAAAAAAATCTTTAAAAAAATTATGTTGGTTTATAAACACGTGTCAAAAGGAAGGTTGTCGGTGTTGGAGGAAACGTGTTATGTTAAATGCATCGTCTGTGTTTTTGTTTTAAATCAAGAAATATTTATCCTTCACTATTGAACACACCACCTGAAGCTAATTTTATGTTCCTCGAGAATTGGACACAGACACCTGACAAAACCAAAAACCAAAAACCAAAAAAAAAAAAAAAAAAAAAATCATGTGTGCACCTGTGGTTAATTTCTTCTTGACTGCAGTCAGTAGGTCTTGATGTATCACCTGTGAGTTATATATTTTCTAAAAATGGTGAGTCCTGCGCTGACAGTCTTTCAGTCTGTGTATGATATACTCATGGCCAGAGCATCATGGAGGGTGCGTGGTGGAGTGGGCATTGAGTGTTTGCTGTGGTTCACTGTCAGTCGTGTCCCAGTTAGCAGACAGGCCCCGGTCCTCAGGGAGCTGCAGACCAGCGCTCTCCCATACATCAGCCTGACAGGCCAAGCTGCTGAAAGGCCGGAGCGGGGGTTTGCAGACCATGCTTGGCTCAGCTTACCCATGAAACAAAAACTCAATGTTATCAGTCTGCCTCAGCCTCCCTCTGATGTCAGAGTGTTTTATTAATAAGTGAGGGCCTCAAAAGGTAACCTCCTCTGCCTGTATCATCTGTCTAGACTCCCACCTTATCTACTGTACCTGGCAGGTTGTGCAGAATCATCAGTGAAGATGCTGAGAAGATTATTTTTGATGGAGCATGTGTTTTATTGTGGAATACTTTTCAGTTGGAAGTTTTGAAGAGATATTTAAGTGTGATTTAGATATACTCCAGGTTTTATTGTGACTGGAGGACATAGAAATACAATCAGTCATTTGTGGAAAAAACTCACAAAAGCAGAAACCAGATCAGAGGAGGGAATGAGAGCACTGAGCCATTGTATCTGTTTTGCATCACATCCAGCATTTGGTCATTTAGCCCTTCACCTAATGTGCAGATGAGGGCAGATTGCTGAGAGGATGCTGCAGACTCTTTCATTCAGAAGATGCAGGGTGTGTGAGCCAGGCCTTGACATGTGTTGTCAAAGGGCCGTAACCCCTGACCTTTCCCCAAAGACACTGACCCAGCCTTCCCCCATTCTTTTCACACCGTCCAATCACATGCCCTTGTGTCCAGTCCACTGGCCAGATGGCTGTCTGATAAAGGACGGAGGGATATACCGTGGACAGAAAACAAACACTCTCAACTGCAGCTTCATTCCCAATAAAACATCCATATTTACCAGTTTATATGAGACCATTACAACAATGAACTTACGCCGAAAAAATGTCAGCTTTACTGAATCCTGAATTTTCAATTCAAATAACTTAGCTCCATTGTGTTGAACCTAGCGTGTAATAATACAAATGTTAACTTTCCGATTAGTATGCAAAAATCTTCATGGAAGAGGATTGGAATTGCAAAAACTGTTTTTTAAAGCCAAAGTCAAATTCTTCTGAGCATTAACTGTAAAAAAAAAAAAAAAAAAAAAACTAAGAGGTGAACGAAATACAATCAGTCATCTGACTGAGTAGAGAGTAAAAGGGGGCTCTGGAGAACTGTGTAGGGCCTTCTTAATGGAATGGATATTAAAGCCATTCAACTGAGGCCAATTTATGCCATTTCTCATCCCAGTGTTCTCCTCACTCAATGAAATTAGCCTCAAACCTGGAGCAAACAAATCAAGTCTGTGTCAAAGGGTGAAGGCTTGTGTGTTTTTGGTTATTAGTTGTTATAAATAGAGAATGGAAAATTAAAATATATATTTTTACCTCTTTTTATGTCTGGTATCTATGTGTAAAGCTGTGGGTTTATGTATAGTGAGTATATGAGTGTGTTTGCATGTAAACAGGAGCGTATAATGACTGGATCAGCTGTGCAAGCCAGATTAAAATGAGATCACTGCCGGCTCATTTCCATTCCCATCTGTCTGCTGACCTCTGTAAAGCCCTGAAAGCTGACATGGTGCATCTCTTTGGTCCTTGATGGGCCTGTCTGTCCAGTGTTGACCCAGCCAGCTAAGACCCGACCCTCCCACGTCACCCAGATAGACCTCAAGTAGTCTAATGTGATTTGAATGTAGCGTGTTTTTAAATTTTACTCTGAATGCAGCAAAATTGTATCTTTTTTTTTTTTTTTTTTTATCTCGGCCTTTTTCTACTTATCCTTCACTTGGGAATATCTCCTGATTCAAATACCCGCCCAGCACCCAACTCCCCACTAACTCAGAAGACCATCACCTCGTCTCCTACTGGACAGCGCTTTCACGCTAAAGCAGAGACGGCATGTCAAGTCAAAGGGGTGTCAGGAGCTCCCAGGGGTTGTGGCCTCCATTCTGCCCAGGGTGACCTCATGTTAAAAAGGTGTCAGCTGGGGTTCTGTCATGGGTGATGTGTGCTAAAGACCTGCCGCCTCCTTTGTTCGATGGCTGGGCTTTCGGAGGCTGTGAAGTGCAGCCATTTCTCTTTGTTTGCTCCTTGTTTCTTTAGGTGCTGTCTGGATAGGTCTGTAACCTCCAGCCTCTCCCAGGGTGGGAAACCCACGCTTGAGAGTTTGCTGTGTTACTGGTTTCCTGGCTGTGTGCTCAAAGACAGATCGGAGCCTATGGTGGTGTCTGCATGTCTGATAGCGATAGAGCTGGATGATAATGCAATAATGTGGTTCATTGTTGTTTTTTTATTGTTTGAGCAGAGTCATTTACCGATTTTCACAATAGACACATTTCTATTGTTCAAATTAATAACTAAACAAGCTTAATTAAAATAAAATTAATTAGTTATTTAAGGTTCATTTCAACACACATTGAAAATGAGGTCTAATGTCATACATGGATTTTAATATTTTTACTATTGTGATATATATTTATATATTAATATCTATAATATTTTTATCCTCAACCTTGGTTGACTTGTACAAACAATATAGGGTGTTTAATTTAACACACATATAGTGTACCTATGAAATACAAATATAAAATACAAAAAACATAATTGACATAAAGTAAAATTGTTCATCATTATTAAAATACATTTGTAAAATATTGCCAGTCTTGTAGAAGCAATCCTCATTAATTTTACTCAGCCACATTAAAAAGACAATTAGAAAAATTTATGAAGCTTTAGAAATCCAAAAACATAAAAAATGCAATGAACTGTAACAATCTTCATTAAACAAATTTAAATATAAAAATATACATAGAAAATAATTATGAGAAGTATAAGAAAGATTTTTTTTAATAAATTATCAGTCTGCATAAGTAATTGATTATTGAGATTTTGGTTTTGAAAGTTGGTAGGAGTTTACTGTACACAGGCACTACACTGAAACTGTTAAGGAAATTCTCATTTTCACTGAGTAATAAAAACCAATAGCCTCATGTTTTGCAATATTAATATTACACAGACGTAGCATATCACATGTGTCTATGTCTAATCATTTTAAGTGGACAGTATTTCACTCCATTTTCCACTAAACCTCTATGACACAGCAGAGTGCTAATGTGTGAAAGAGTTCTTGTATAACTTGTGGAGTGAGGGTGGAGGATGATTAGTGTTGATCAGTGATGATGAGATGAGGGAGGAGATGAGCTCTGGCTGCGACAGTCAACAAGCCAGTCAGTTAGTGGTAGAACAGATGCCTGTATTGGGTTAGTGTTATTCTACAATCATCATCAATTCCTCCTCGATCACCTCCTGATTTCCAGCTCCATGATTAAGAGTCAGGCCCATCTGGTGCAGAGACAGGAAATCCTGGAGTCTTCATCTGCTGCTGGCTGAGCTACTAATCTGCTGCAGTCAGGGGGGTTTAAACTCTGATAATCCTACATAACTCCTGGAATGCAGAGACCACAATGCACATCAAAACCATCATCTTCTCTGGACAACGTCTTTAGGAAAACAATTCAGCCATGGACTCTCTCCTCATTCTCTGGCCCACTCAAACCATCTTCACAATTTATAACTAGTCCCTCTGGAATTTTGTAATTAGAGCATGAATTAGATATACTGCAGATAATATGTCATGAGTTGCATGGAGAAACCAACAGATCAATTGCACATACCAGTTCAAGTGCTTTTCTGATGAGACTATTGAGGCCAAAGACACAAGCAGAATTGCAATATTCATCCCCTTAAATTTTCTCTCTGTCTCTCCTTAATGACCTGCAGCTCTAAGCTATGCAACTGTAAGGCCACATTGGAGATGTGCTAATGGAGCTCCAGCCAGAGCAGAAGTAGGCCCTGCTGGTGCCATATGACAAATCGGCATGCTGCTCTCGCCTACAATCCGCCCACCGCCCACCTCCAAAGCTATCAGGAGGATTAGCTCATGCAGCTAAACCAAACAGACTGCTCAGTGTTCAGACAGCATTTGGTCCAAATCTTGCTCGTGCTTCCTGTTTTGATGGCTAGCAGATCACAATCGAGGGCTGCTAACGGTTCACTTGCAACTGGTGTTGTGCCAAGTTGCTGCACAGCGCTGTCTGTGGCAGCAGGAAAAGGAGAATAAATGTTTTAGGGATTTACACAACTCCCTTGCTCTTTGGGATATGCATAATTTATTTTAGGATTAGGATGGTTTAGATTAACTTTGAATTCTCTGCTGAGTTCAGAAGACGGCGAAGCAGCTGAGACACACAGGGGTGTGACTTTACATTTGTCTTCGTCTGCTGCCGACGGAAAAGATCAGAGCTCAATCCTGAAGAAAGCGTTTGCATTACAGGCCTGTTTTGTATATGTTTGTACATGTCGGCAGGTGTGTACCTCAACATTTCAGGGCCTCTGTCAGACTCCACACGCTCTCAGAGAGGACTCATCCTCAGTTGGAGTCTGCTCCGTACGCTTGTGATTGGAGGGCGGCTGTGGTTGCTAAGCAGAGCTGCTCTTCCTGTGCTAAATAAGAACTTCGTGCTCTCTGGCTGGTGGGCTCAAAGAAGCGCGCCAGAACACACTCACTCACACACACACACACACACACACGCAAACTACACATACACACACAGACCTCACAGTGCATAGACCTCGTACAGTACAGTGACCTCATCCTCCTCCATTCACTGCCCATCCTCTTTCATTGTGACTTCTACGCTGTGACTCGGCGAGTCTCTCCTCCTCCTCCTCCTCCTCCTCCACCTCCTGCTGCTGCTTTCCTTTCTCCAACTCCACCTCCTCCTCCTCCTCCACTCTGCATCACACACACACACACATTCGCCCACAGGTCAGTACTGTATAAAGCTTCCCTCTCCATCACTAAGACCTCCTTGTCTGACACCTCCTCTGCCCCGCCACCATCACTCACCTCCTCCATTTGACACCTCCTCGACCCTGTAGGACACACACAAACACACACACAGATACACATTTAGACACACATACACACAGTCTCTCCTCCATTCCTCCGCTGAAATCTCCTACTGCACTCCCCCTCACACTGCATTATACTTAGATCTCCACCTCCACTGTAGTGAGCACATGCTGTATCAGTCTGTATTCAGACTGGCCTACATACGCCGCACATGTATGGTGCTGTTCCAGGGGTGTGAGGGCTGCTTGTCTCATTTTGAAGAAATGAAGATTCGCCATCCATATGACTCCTCTTATTTATAGATAGATAGATAGATAGATAGATAGATAGATAGATAGATAGATAGATAGATAGATAGATAGATAGATAGATAGATAGATAGATAGATAGATAGATAGATAGATAGATAGATAGATAGATAGGTAAAAATGGAGAGGCAGTGCTACTTTGTCAGCATGACCTCATAACCAGCCTCTTTCTCCTCTTAGCTTGTTTCAAGGGCCCACTAAATGAACAAATGAGTGGGATCCGCAGTTTCAGCTCTCTCCTGTTTTGCTGTGTGCTATTACAGACACCTGTCATCTCGTGTATCCGCTGTGTCGCCAGGACATGTCATATCAAAATCTGATCTAAGAGCACCATGTTTTCCCTCTGACGATCTGTACATACTGTAGAGCCCTGAACAGACCGGTTTGCAGGGGTCGCAGCTTCGGGTTGTGTAGCAGAACAATCATTCAGTGTTGGTGAAAAGCTGCAAGCCCCTGTGTGCTCTTCAGACCAGCTCGACATGCTTTCTTGCAGAGATGGAGCAATGCAGCATTGTCAGCAGGCACCCGTATCAAATGAATTCAGCACAGCTGTCCTAGCCGACGCTGTTGCAGCAAGAGCGGAAAGTTATTTATTCAGTATTACAGTCTCTCCAAAATCGGACATGGACGCTCTTTGCCACAGCATCATCTGGTCAGGTGGACTTTTTTCCTTCTTTGACCTCGTTAGTCTTGTTTACTACCTCCTTTAAACGCAGTATCTCTGCAAATGCATCTTGCTAAAGAGGTAGCCACCTGCCCCATTCTGCTCCCTGTGTCTACTCATTCTCTTCATATCAATACAGCAGGGTCTACATTTATAAAGACAGGCATACAGATGGGCCACAGTTGTTCACATGCTGAAGACCCACACCCCCCGCCCGCCCCACCCACAAACACACACACACATATACCCATACACTCACACATACAGCCTTCTGCAGGTGTCTAATACTTGCAGTGTTGTCCCGCACACTGTGCTGGCTGCCCAGCAGGGCCACCTGCCTCCTCGCGCTTGGAGTTGACAAGCGTCTGGCTTTATTTCCAGCCAGTCGACAAGCGCAGACACAGACAGCCATGGCCTGAAATAGAGCAGGCCCAGTCTTTATCCTATAATGAGGGGACTATTATAAGCCTTGTGTCTTAAGCAGTATATGACACACATCATCTTAAAAAACGTCAAGCTGCTTTTCAGATTATCATCCAAAACTAAGTAATCACCTCTTCTTTAAGTGGCAAAAGCCTTAATCTGCTGTGAAGGAGTGTGTGATTTAGTGCAAGGTCAGTTGACCTCTGATGAGAAAAAATGGCTTAGAAGAAACACGACAGTTTTGAACTAAACAATATGGTTGAAATACAAAACAAACATATTTTACACATAATCTATTCAGCTGTGACCTTGTATCTGTTGAATGTGTTAAATCAAATGCAGAAATGATAGTCTAGTTGGAGCATCTGTCCCATATGGAATGTATGAATTATTCCAGAGGTAATAATGGAGCATTGTTGGTGCACTCATCTTCACAAAGACACCCATCTCTGCATGTCCATATTTAATTCACCCCTTTCAGCTGCTGAACTGTACAGGCTGCTGATATAATGAGTCCCTCCAAAGAGATTAGTCGCCCTATCATCAACGCAGCTCCCTAATTTCTCTGCCTTTGTGGTGGTGCAGGCTGTACTAAATAGGATAAAGGGGCTTGGCCGGACACAGTGGGAGGAAGTGGCTTTTGTGTTGCTAGCAGGTGCAGTGGAATGACAGTGGGGTTTTTGGGATGCATGTGTGTGTACGTGTGTGCACGCCCATGTCCACATGTATATGTATGTGCATGCAGTTCCATGTCTGGCCGGGCCAGAAGGGTATGTACTCCCTGAGTGCCGCTGAGATACACCAGGAACCTCTGGAGCTTGACTTGAACCCTCAATCACAGGGCTCCTCAGGGGTTTGCAGTAAATTCTTCAGGCGAATGGTTTTCTTTCCCCTTCCTCCTCCTTCTCCTCCTCTTTCTCTCTCATTCTGCTCACATCTGGTGAACAGTGCTAGCACCCCTGTCATCTTTTACTGCGTTGAGGTCATTTCCACCCTATCGGTAAAGTGGAAACACATGATGTGCAGGGTTCGGCCTTAATGGGGTGGGGCTGGCATGGACCAGCACTGACACAGCTTTACAGCCAAGAGCTGCCAAAACAGTTTTTCTGTGGAATGCCTCCGACTTCAAAATTAAAGACATTTGGGGTAAATAATGTTGGCATACTTATATTACCCGTTCAATGTATAACTACTAAAATAAGTTATTTTTTTCCATACATGTTAATGTCTGTTCAGAAATGCATGGTTTTAGGTGTTTTCTGTCACAAGATGGAGCTCAGCCTGCAAGAGCTGAACATGTCATTCACAATACTGCAAGAAAATAACCGGGCATTGTTTGAGCTTACAGAAAGATCTTAAGTCTATAATGAATAACAATTCTTTTCTATCTTTGTTCCAAGTTTTATTTTTGCAGTAAAATTCTTCCCTTCATAGGATTTTTCATTTCTTAATCACATTTTTGACTCCAACTGGGAAGCAGGAAAGTCGGGTACAGACTTTGGCAGATGCTTCTGATAAAGGGTGTGTCCTCAACTTTAATTGGGATTCTCCTTAAGCGATAATGTGGATTTCCTCAATTTTGTGCCCCGCTGTGCTATTTTCCTCCAAATACTTTACACCACAGTTCGTGATGTTTGTCACTGTCAGGAGTCTGCACTTGTGTTGTTTGTGAAAAACTCTGCTCTACCATCTGACACATTGTGGTTGATTTCTTGACAGTGCAATATCAGTATCAGCTTCATATGAATTAATTAACGGAAATTGTTGTTTTAAATTGTGTTGCAATGAAATTAATTGTCTTTTTTTTTTTTTTTTCTATTTTAATTTAACCGCAGCTCTGTATACAATGACTTTTAACAGCTAAAAACATTTTGCCACTTTTAGATAATTTGTTGCTTAAGTATCTTGATAGAATAAACAGTTTTTAATGGAGTTTTACTGTTTCACTACATGGATCTCAGTGTGTCTCCAAGCAAATTCCAGTCACACTGTGGTTTCCATTTTGTGGTAGACAGAGCTGCAGTGTAAAAAGGGGTGGGCTGCAGTCAGTCGGTTACTGCTGTCTGTGGGTAGACTAGAGGCAGAGTGGCTGCTCGGAGCAGCTGCATGGATTTTTATTCCTGCTGTCCAACAGGACTCCATCATAGACTGCAGCAGTACTCGTTATTGAGGGCACACACTCCTGTGCTGCATGCCTCTGTCCTCATTACCTCTGCAGCAGCTTAGCTCTCTGCCTTTGTTCTCTCTCTTGGCTTGAAACTGGAGAATATGGAGAGAAGTGCTGAGGCTGCAGTTAGCTCGGCTGCCCACAACTTCTGCCGCACAGGAGAAAACATAGCACAGACAACCACCACCCCCTAAGCCCTCTTGTCTACATATTTCCACAAAGCCGACGCACAGGGGATGCTCTAGTTTGATTCATCATCCTGACTTGGATGTAGCCTGGTTTGCTCAGAGCTTCTTACATTCCGTTTGTTGTCTTCACTGCTTTTTTTTTCACTTGTCTGGATTAAGTATTTCACCCTGACGTGTATTTGTGTGTTCGCCTACTGACCAAATGCCCTCCTGGCAAATCTGTTGTGTGAAAGGTCCCATAGACTTGTTCTTCAGAGGCGTTAAACAGCAGTCGTGCAGAGTGGCTGGAGAGACAGTAAACTTTTATCACACTAATAACCCACAGTCACAGCTACCCTAATGGCTTAGGTAGCCATGCCAGGGGTTGCCTGGAGGTCAGGTTGAATTGCAGGACATAAACCGGTAGAACAAATAAAGGAAGGGGAAAAAAAAGGAAGGGCATCTGAGGTGAGCAGAGGGGGAAGAAAGTTGTTATTGGAAGAGCAGATAATCACTTAAATTGATTTGCAGTAAAAGAAAGCCATTGATTGGACTGCTCTGTTATAACTAGGCAATCTGTGGCCTTTTAACCTGGTTTCTCACCCAACTCTGCACGCTCCCAAACCTTGGCCTCAGTCCGAGCGTGCCGTCAAAGGGCACAACTCCTACACAAGTGACAAGTGAGTGAAAAGATTTCGTTCAGCCACTTGGTGAAAACATCGTCCCGAGAAGTAACAGCGTGAGAGAGGGGATTTGTTAATGGAGTTCAAACCTAAACTTTTTCTCAGATTTCTCCCTCTTTTTCTCTGTCTTTCTCTGGCTGAGGTGGACGGGTCTTGAGAGTGTTTGTTTTAGGTGAAGTCAGTGCTGGAACAGAATGTTGTGAACCGCAGGCCAGACTGTGGTTCTGCGGTTCAGCTTCGACCTGAATGCAGACGGCTCTGTTTGTTTTGCTTTTCCGTTTCTCAGGGAGAAATTTAGATGCTGCCAAAGTCTTGCGCTCACACCCAAGGCACGCAAATAAAACCCCTTTACACAGAAAGAAAAAAAATTGTACCTGGGTGTAGTCGCTGCATCTGGACTTCAACACCGCCCCAGTGCAGGGGTACACTTCCACTGCTGTCTGTGCTGTCCCACTCTCATCTTGTAAAAGGGCTCTTTGGGAGATGAGATGGCATTTGATTGTTTCAGTGGCAGGATGTTTGTGTGTTTTGTTCCAAGCCTTTTCATAAATAGCAGTTTTTATGTTGCTGAGGTCAACTGCTTTTACTAGACTGGAGAGGCAAGTCCAGAGGCAAGGAGGCCTCCCCACCATCTGGCAGCCATAAAAGGGGGAGCAGGAGGTTTTTAGTGGGGGTTTATGGGATGGTAGGGTGAGACACTGAGGGGAGGAGAGACAGAGTGGATGGTGGACTCTGGTTGCCCCCGAGCTGCAAAGCTTCCTCTGCAGTCTGAATGACAGGTCAGAAGTTCATTGCCTTTTTTTCATCCTGCATCTGCCTTGTAAGGTGAAGGGAGGTGACAGTTGGTTCAAAGTTCGAGGGCAAAGGAGAGAACGTCACTGTGAAGCTGTTAACACGGCTGCGAATAAAGATATATTCTGGGCAAGAGATTTTTCTTTTCATTTAATGAGCTTGCTGTATTTCTAAAATTGTCTCAGAAGACTGCGGCTTAGTGAGTGCGTGTCCTCTTGTTGTTGCATCGCCGTCAGCTTGTTGTGCTGCGCATAAGATCAGAACCGAGTCCTACAGATGGTGCAGAATTATGTGACTGCGTAAACACTGGTGATTCAATGACTCGGTGTTGCTTGGGTATGTGTCACTCTCAAAGCACCCTCTACACCACAGAGTAAGGAACAGTAAGTTGTTTTGTACAGCTACAGATCCAGGCTCTCCCTCTCTTTTCGTCCAGGAACAGCCTCACAGTCAGGTGGTGTGCTTTATTTTGTTTGCACATCTGACTTAAGTGGGAATAACAATATTGTTAAGCCATGAAAATACTGGAGCTGGAGCCCAGTGAGATTCTCCTGGAGATTTCAGAGATGACGACACTCCAGAGAGTCTAAGATATGTTCTGCTGGAAGATTTTTTCCCCTGGTTTTTAAGAGCCTGAGCTGGAGCTAGCTGTCTCGTCCATCTGAAGCTGGATGCTCAGGCTTATAGGTTTTCCAGAATGGGGTTATCATTGCAGAGGACTGTGCTGCTTTGCTGACTCTGGCACTGATACCTCCCATAGAGATTTCATCTTTTGTTATTCTGCAGCTGAGATGTGTTAACCCTTTAGCCCCTTAAAGATATTTAGGTAATACAAGATTATGAAGCTCTGTAATACCCATCTTAACTCTGTAAAACTACATTTGATCATTCCAATATGAGATCGTATATTAAAATAATGACAGGAAGTGTGTATGTTGTGTGTTAACTCTTGCAGTGCAGTTAATTTTCATCAAATACCCTGATAAACAAAAGCTCAAAAAACATAAACAACAGTAAAAGTCAATGTATAATTATTATATAAATTAGTCATAATGACCTCTTTCTTCTGCCAGTTTGGATCTGGGTTTTCAGATCTTCTGCCCCTTCGCACAGTTTGTATATGACGAGAAGAAAAGTGCTGACAGCAAAAGAATGAGAGCGCGTTTGGCAGGCACGCCCTTGTAGGTTTCTGTGTCACTCAACTCTATTAAATTTTTAATCATTTCCTTGCTGTGGTATAAAGCTCAACATGGCCCTCTTCAGTCACACACTGTTTAGGTGGTTCATGCTCTTGTTTGGTTTATAAATCTGGCGGTAGCTGAATTAAATAAAATTAAAGGTAAAAATTTAAAACAGTAACACGTGCACATCATTAGCCGGGAACCTCATCAGCAGCATTTTATAAATGGAGGACAACATTTTAGTAAATTAAATCTTTTTTTTCTGAGTTTAACTCAAAAATTAAATATAAATCAATTTTTTTAGCTTTACTCTGTGTAGTGTTTTCACCAGTCACACAATCAGCGTTTGCTTTAATAGACAAGCCTAGACAAGACAAGTTCTTCCATATAAACATGAATTACATTTAGATACAGACTATAAACTATGCAACGCAACAACATTTGATGACATTCATTTTGGCTCATACAAATTGTTTGATGTTTAATCAGCATAATAATAATTTCCAGTATCGACCAAAGAAATAATTGCTCGTTGCACTCCTAGTTTCTGCGTTACCCTGAGGCACATGCTGTATTATCTGGTGTAACACTGGAGGCAGTTTATAGCAGCACCCACTCATCACTGTCATTCCAAAGTCCTTATTATTAGGTTTATTGGAGTGTCTCCAAAAATTATCATGACAATAGTATTAAAAATACTTGTATTGCCAAGAACATTGATTGCACTCGACAAACTTTAAAGAAAGCATCAAAGGCACCTTCAAAGGTAGCCGCAGTGAAAGACTCCAGCCAGACACTCACCGAGAGCCTCTCAACATACTTCGGCCTGTTTATTCGCTCACGTTTTGCATCATGTCAGCGTCTCAAGCAGTTAAGAAAAGGAGTGAAATAAAGCACTGGCCCTTCATTTAGAGGCTGGAAATGAGGAACTCTGCTCTTGCTTTAGTGGTTCCGTCCACTGCAGTGATTCAGGGGATAAAAATGTGGCCTGTGTCTCTTTAAGAGCGCTGGCCTGTCTGCAGAATGCATCAGTCCTGTGGAGCAGACACAGGCCAGCAGGAGAAGGAGGGGGGATGAAGGGAGGAGCGTGGAGCTGTGCGGAGGGAGGAACAAAGACAGGAGGGAACAGCCGCAGTCTGGGCTTCCAGCCTCCTGGCTAGACTGCTGAAAGTTATTATTGAGTTCCTGTGTAGGGCCTCCCCTCCCTGTGGCATACTCCTCTGTGCTCACTACGAGGTAGACGGGGAGTGCGGGAGAGGCAAAGAGAAAAGTTGGCAGCGTCCCATGCCCCTTTGCAATGACCTTATATGCAACAAATAAATGATAATTTTGTTTGATTCTGTGTTTTTGCAAGGGTGAAGCCTCTGAAAGCCTTGTAAGACTGAGCGCAACCACACACGCTAACAGTCTTACAGCTGCTCGACAGCAGCTGAAACTGCAGCCTGGCTCACTGTTGTCTTAAGTTACAGTTTAGCAGACATGTCCTGTTTTCTAAGGAATGGTCTTAACTAGTCAAGACAAGAAGGTTGACGGTTCACCAATGAGGAAGCAGTGAACTAAATCCTCTCCTGGCGTGCAAAGTGATGAGTATGATTCAAGGACAGGTGGTGGGAGGATGACAACTCCTTAAGTCTCCTTACAATAACTTTTTATCTTTACAGTAAATGACCAAATGACACATTTATGAACTCCTGAATGTGACTTATTTAAACATGAATACAGGAATAAAAAATGGTTGATTATTAACCCTCCACCACCACCAGTGTTTTAATCTCATTTGCAGCACAAGCTAGTTTGAACTCAGAGTAATTGGTCTCATGTAGGTTTTATTGTCAGGGTTCGGTCTGCAGGGCTGCGAGATTTGGTGTCCGGGGAAAGGCCATGGAGATTACATAGTAACACACATCATGCTCTGCTCTCAGGTCTGTGCCTGCCTGCAACTGTAATCCCTGGCCTGCCTTCCCCTTTAGTGGCTACATTAGGGCAACAAAGCGCCTGCGTCCTAACAGCTAAGCCCACCAAGAGAGAGACAGACTTTTACGTAATGCTCTGTCCGGTGCATTTGTTCCAAACCTGCTGTTGCTTTAAGCTCCCTCAGGTTAACAGTACCCAGCTGCTGCCCATCCTACTGTACTTGTCATGGCTATGACTCGCAAAAAAAAAAAAAAAAAACAACAAAAAAGCCTCAACCCATGAAGCACCTGAGGCTCAGCAGGGGCTGGCAAGGCCGTTTTCCCTGCACATATCTTCTGCAGCATGTCACATTATGTGTCCTGATTAATCCCAGCATGTGTCTTCATTCAAGGTCGGTGCGATCATTCGGCCTCCGTTTTAAAGCCGTCTCGGGCAGGGTTTGCAGGAAAGCTGGGCGAGGGGGGAAAACCCTGGCGTTGAAATGGGTATTTTGTGGAGTTCTGTTTGTTGAGTCAGAGCTTAGTTGGGCTCTACTGTTATGTGGTTGCCATGGAGAAAAACACAGGCTCTTGTGCAATAAAATCATCCAGGAAAAGACATTTCCAAGAATTTTTCAGAGTCAAGAAACAGACGGCAAATTGCAGAATTCATGAGGTGCTGCGGTCCACCACCCGCCCCTTTCAGCCCTCCATTTTAGAGCACTCGTATTCATTTTATGGAAGCTGCGAGGCTTGAGCCCTCTCACCTAATTACTTCTGTAAGCAGATATGTTTTCCTATGAACGGAGGAGGGAAACAAAACCAGTGTTTAAGGATGGAATGTGTGATCTTAGGAACGGATGTTGTGGGTGTTTTATCCCCTATTTCCCTTACAGACAATTCCTTGAACAAGTGGAAACAAGTGAAATGCTATTTGATCTCTGTCAAATATTACTGTATACACATACTGGCGTGTGAGGCCCACATACATTTGAGTCAGACTGTGGCTCTGCCAAAAGCCAAGAGTAGGAAATATCTCCCGGTGCTGTTTCGAAAAAGTGTTGTCAGTTAATTGGTTGAACACTTATAAAACCCGCTGGCTTTCTCAAAAAAATGTTCTCTTCACTTACGTCAAAGCTCTTTATTGCTCTTTAATATGAGGTCTTTTATACTTATTGTTTCCTGTCCATCTGAATGGGCCCATTAGCAGTTTTCCAAATACTGCAGTTCTGTGGTTGTGCTCTATAGAATTAGAAAAATACCTAGCCTTTAGTGGTGCAGCATAAAAATCTGTGATCCTAGTTTTCAGGCATACTGGCTACATTTGAAGTTCAAAGCTAATTTAATAAAAAGTGTTTCATAATCAGGAGTAGACGGCCTTAAGTTAAACAGTACAGCAATCCATTGTTTGAATTGTCAAAGGAACAATCGTGCTGAATATTAGGCTTTTTAACCTGGTGACCGCGAAGGCAGCACTTCAACAGAATGACCAGAGTGGTATCTATAAATTTCAGCAGGATTTATTACCTTAGTTCAACCAATTAGCTCCCGAGCAGTTTCTCAGGATGTATACTGTGTTGGTGAAATGACATCACATGGGACCCTGAGTGAGCAGTGACCCTAACTTCACCTCACCCTCTCACAGCTTTTATGGCCTCCTCCCTTAAAATTCCCCTCTACCCCCGTCCCGTCCCCTTGCACCTCTTAACCTCTGGTATTCATCCCATTTTCATCTTTCCAAATAAACCTGCCACCTGCCCTCCTCTCCTCTTGCTGCTTGGAGGGCACGTGGTCATGTGGCTCAGCTTACCATGAAGGCACGGCGGCACAAACCACAACTCAGCTGACCAATGAGTTGCTTTAGCATTAAAAAAAGTACCAAACCTCATAGGCTAATGCTGATTTGTTTATAGCTGGAATTAGCTGTGTGTTACTGTGCTGATGATTATCATTTCTCTGGTTAAATTATTTAAAGCACTGGGTCCACTGCTGCTGTTTTACTCAGTGTTTGTTCTGCAATATATGCCTCTAGAAACAAGATTTATTTAGGAGCTAAAACAATTAATCAATTTACTGAATAAATCATCGACAGAAAAATAATCACATTTATTTTTTTTACAACTATATTGATAAACCAATTAATACGTTGATTTTTGAGCAAGACTTAAAGATTTTGTCTGCTTCCCTTTTTCTAAATGATTTTATTTCTCTGTATAATTTCATGATAAAGTTTTTTTTTTTTTTTAAGATGAAAAATATCTTAGACAAAGAAATTTGATGACAGCTTATGTAAAATATGATCTGCACTTTTGTTACTTCTCATTTTATTGATCAGACAATGAATCAATTTATTGAATAAATAAGGTGATGAAAATAATTAATTGCAGCTGAAGCCTAGTTTGGTAAAAATAGATAAATAAATGAAATAACAAAGAAGACAAAGTGACAGCCAGTGACAGTCTGAATAATCAACTAGCAGGATTTAAATTTATTTCAGGTAAACTGATATATGTTAATAATGTTAACAACCAGTTGGAAAGACTAAAAAAAATTACATTTTTTACTGATCAAAAAAGCCATATGAGTTTGTGGGTCAGGAGTCATTAGGGAGAATGGTGGTCTGTTTCATTCTATGTACTTAGTTGTTAACATGGAGCTCTGACTGCCCATCTGGCTCGTCAATCTTTCAGACAGTGGAGGTCTAGACTCATTGAGTCTGGACTGTTGTAACAGCCCTTGCACAGTTGCTCTCCCTCCTCTCAATCAGTCTCCCAGGCCTCCTCCTGTCCGGACTTCTTCACCACCTCAGCGGTGTGAGGGAGGCGGTGAGGAGCAATGCAGTACCAGGTACTGTAAGTGATATAATGGTCTGAGTATTTGTAGCTGTTACTGTTTGGGTTGTGGAGAGGTTATCCAGTGACATTTTAATCGTCTTTCTGCCTTCTTTCCCGTGGCATTAATATTAATCCAGAGGATTAAAACTCAGCCAGTCAGACACTGGACTTGCTTTCTCGTAGAGCAGAGGGGGACAGCGTGAACAACGAGAACGTCGGCGCGCGCTTCCCTGCATACAGGCGGGGATGTGCTTATCAGTGGCAAACCAAGGTTTTCAGTCTGGAGACATCAGACTTCTGATGAGAGAGTGGTTTCTAAACACATTCTACTTTCTGGAAATGGACATGGAGTCGGGTTTTTTTTTTTTTTTCTTTCAGTGAGAAATCACAGATTCTCAATCGTCTGTTTTATTCCTCTGCAATTACAAAGCCACAGATTTTCAACACTACTCAATCTTGTATTCTTGTGTGCCTGCAATGATTTTTTTTTGTAAAAAGCCACTCTACCATTTATACACATAAAGGTCAGCTTACTTATCACGAGTTTTCAGTCTGTGAAAAATGTTGTGTAATTTCTTCTGTGTCTTGTGTGCAAACGCTTTGTCAAGCCTGAGAACAAAAAACGTGATGACATGGCCGTAACATTTAACATAAACTGAGCCATTAAAAAGACAGCTGAAAGATCGGAGCTTTTTACAGAATTTGGAGCATGATAAAAGTTTCTACTGAAATGTTTGAAGGTTAGAAACTAAATGATATCTTGACCTTTGCTTTGATGTTGACCACTGTTCTTTTGATCTTTCTTGATCAAGTCAGTTCTGCTTCTAAATCAATGAAATGCCACTTTAAAATAATTGTATTAATAGACCTAAATCTTTTGTAGTTACTTGTGAATGAACTTTAGTTTGTTCTGCTTCTTGCAAAGTCGAAAGACCTCGGCCTAGATATTTCTCTTTGTTATGAAATATCCCTTTTTTTATTTGTAATCTCTTTTTTTTTTTACTTACTATTGCTACTATTTTGGAAAATCAATTCCATGTTCATTTATAACAACAAATAATGGTGCTGCCATCCACAATAAGAGCGGAACCAAAGCTGGATATTTGTTTTACATTTCAAGATTTGCAAATGTTGACTTTAATTATGAAGTAGCAAACAGATGCCATGTACCTTTTTCATTAATTTCTCTCACAGCCTTTAAACTATGTGAAATACAATGGCCTTAAAGGTTATTGTACGGAGTGAGAGGAAGTTAGAGAAGAGTAACTGATGAGGGTCAGTGTGATGCTAAAGGACTAAGCTTACATGACAAAAATGGCGTATGGCACAGTTGCTTAACAGAGATCGAGTTCTGTTAAAACACGCAAGCATATATGAAAGTCAGGATACAGCCACAGAAACTCAGCATCAGACGTGACAAAATTATAAATAAAATAAAAAAAATAATAATGTTTGGTTTATAAATTTGGAACAACAGTGAAAACAGTGCGTTACGTGTGGGAAGTATTCTCACACATGACTATCTGCTAACCGATTTAGTCGCTCTAACAAAGACTTTCCCACAGCTTTTCACTGAATTTGATTCAGAGAATTACTGCAGAGTATTCCAGTGGTGTTGCTGCTAAAAACCAACCGGTCACAGCTCTTTCTTTAATCAATGGACACTGTCAACGTGATGGAAAGCAGAGAAAAACAGGAATAACTGCTGCATTTACATGACGAAATATTTCATTTGTTTGGCTTTAATCCTAGAACACATCACTCTATTCAATTACAGTGAGATGTTTTGTACCCAGAGTCAACCAAAAACCAAATTAGTAATCGGCTTATAAATCAAATTTCCTCACAAATTCTAAGAGACTGTGTCTTCTGTTATTTATGATGTTTCTGCAAGTTGCATGAATATATTTGGAGTAAGAATTCATTTTACCCTTCAAGAGCAATGAATTAAATTCCATAAATATAGAGACTGTCTTCCTCTCTTGCTCTCTCTGTCTCTCGCTCTCTTTTTCTCTGTCTTTATCGTTAACCTTCATCCCCTCCGGCCTCCTGGTTACCACTGCAGCTGCTCCTACATTAGAAGTGTGCTAAATGTGAACAGAAGCATAAAGACATTGTGTGTGTGTGTGTGTGTGTGTGTGTGTGTGTGTGTGTGTGTGTGTGTGTGTGTGTGTGTGTGTGTGTGTGTGTGTGTGTGTGTGTGTGTGTGTGTGCATGTGTGTGTGTGTGTGTGTGTGTGTGTGTGTGCATGTCTGTCTGTCTATGTGTGTGTGTGTGTGTCTGTCTGTCTGCATGTGTGTGTGTGTGTGTCTGTCTGCATGTGTGTGTGTATATCTGGCTTTTATTGGTTTGCAGATACCGCTTCGTGTCTTCCGTCAGAACATGTAGTCTGATGTTTAATTCTCTTATTCCAATAGTGCAGCAGGGGGGCTCAGACAAGTATCTGCTGAATTTGGCGCTATGTGCATCTATAAATACACCAGTCACAGAGCACGTTTCATTTCCTAAGATTACTTTGACTCACAACCATACCAAACATGCTCGTGCTAATAATGTATAATCTGTGATGATATCTGTTTCATGTCTTTTAGTTTAGGGTTTCCATGTCTGTTGAAATAACTTATGAGTCCTTTTTACTGTGAGGTCATCCTCTGAAGGAAAGAGTGATTTGGACACCACCATCAACACTTTGTGTAAGACAAGCAGGCAGACGGGCATGTCCCGTTGTTATGGTTGCCATGTTTGGACCTGAATTGGAATTCATTTCTCGGCGTGCAGTAGTACAGTAATCTTTCTTTTTGTTTGCTCTCACCAGCGAGATGATCTTTTCATGCACACACAGGCAGCTTGACGTATTCAGGAGCAAGGTTTTTTTCATGATGAGAAGACTAGAAATGAAGCATGTCAGCAAAAGATTATAGAGTTTAGTGGGCTTTAATAGTTTTCATTCACATTTGGATGAATCATATGATTGCACTGAATTAAGTGAATTAACCTCAAGATAATACATGTGCAGTAGATATTTTCACCGCAAAAAAGTCATTATTGAAACCATTGAAACAAGAGGTGAAAAAAAACTGCTAGTGTAATGATATAATATGACTGATATTATACCGAAATGAAACTCTGAATGTAGGATTTGCTTCAGAAAGTAGTGAAATATTCTTAACGCACTGACAGATTTGCTCAAGACTCAAAAATGGCAGAGATGATTTGATATAAATTTATCCCTATTTTTCCTGTTTTAATGCAGGTAAAATCAATATTTCAAATGTAAATGTTTACTTTTATGTGGAAGTTATTGATCATAAATCCACAGAGAATTATTATCAGACTATAGAGTTTTATAACAGCTTTCAGCTCCTTGTTTTGAGTTTATGGTCTGAAACTGTGGCGTGTTTCACTCTCACATCATCATTTTTGGCTGCAGCAGACCGCTAAAAAATCCAAACTGAGATTACCTGCTCAGCACCATAATGGAGACCAGAACACTGAGCAGCTGAAATATTTCCCTCAGGAGATGAGACAAAAACAGAACTAAAAGGATGTAAATATTGGCCATACGTAAGAAAAACACAAACATGTCTCCAAAATAAATAATAATTTTGCCACGAATTTTGCCTATGGAAACTTGACAGGTGATAACATGCTAATATTGTTTTTGCTGCAGCCTAATTATTGCAGCTTTAATAT
This sequence comes from Polydactylus sextarius, assembly GCA_016801845.1. Taxonomy (NCBI): domain Eukaryota; kingdom Metazoa; phylum Chordata; class Actinopteri; family Polynemidae; genus Polydactylus; species Polydactylus sextarius. The sequence goes on from CM028908.1 coordinate 9,849,500, forward strand.
CGCTATGAAAAATAGGAAGAGATGTATGTTTCTTCCTGTTAGAGTTTTATAATAACAATATGACAATAATTGGTGAATAAATTGGTATATATGGTGAATATATACATGAAGATGTTCAGTGGGAATTACCATAACTGGTTTCACTAGGGTTACTAGATCATTAATTTTCCATACACAGATCCCTTTATGAATAGTTGATATATGGAGGGCGCTGCTTTAACACTCCGTTCTTATGCCTATAGGCTATATGTGTCCGATTGCGTGGACCTGGTGGGATATTTTCCACCTCTAGGAAGAGCAGCTCATCCTGTGTCCACCTCAGACCTTATCAAGTCTCAATCCTAAAGGCAATTAGGACAATCCAATAAGCTTTACTGTAATGCCTACCTTATGCCAAGCCTTGCAGCTTGCTTTGTGTGTCCATGCTGTTGCAGCTCAATTCAGATACGTAAACAATATATCCTCAAACTGGACAGAGCAGAGATAGAATACATTGATAAATTAAGCTAAGATTTAAAGAGGGGAAATGGGAGCTTGTGCTGCATCTGTGTGGAATATAGGGATGAAGTTTCAGGGATATTCTGGGCAGACACCAATAATTTCCTCCCAGCTGCTACGAGGTGACCGCAGGGCTTTATATAAATCAAGGGACTGTCGCACAATTTATGCAGTGAGAGTTGGATAGAGAGCTCAAGGCATCCCTGTGACCATCCACGCCAAACTACAGGGATCAGATTACTAAAACTAGTATTCTCTCACTTCCAACTAAGGCTGTCACCAGAGTGAGCCGTGCCAGTTGGTGTGCCCTTGAGTGAGACAGCGCCCCACTAAGAACATGTCGATCTGGGGATTACATTCAGGGGTTTAGGAGGGAAAGGAAGGTTGTAATCTGAAACTGTTGTGTCTTGTTGCTGTGCACTTTTCTTAATGCCATGCTATCATGCCGCATGCGTTGGTATTGTATGACCGTTGCCCGAGGAAGTTCATCTGGGGAAACTATTTTTGTCTCTCCAGATAAGTCCTGCCCCATGTTTTGTCTCTCACTGATTTTGTATGAGTTTTTAGCAGCACATCCGATGCTGGAGGTTTCAATTTTAGCTTGCACAAAAAATGTAAAGGTTTTATCAACAAGTCAATATTACATTACAAGATGGCGACAATATTAAAGGAATAGTCTGACATTTGGGAAATTCACACATATGTTTTCTTTTTCTTTCATGTATCAGAAAAGGATATATTAATAGAAATATTAAAGCTCACTTGTTTTGGTTTCTGTTTACTGAGATGTGAGTGAGATATCTCAGAAGGAAGGCAGCCTTTAGATGATCTGCCAATAGAACAAAAGATAAAGCCAGACTTAACCAGAATAATTCCTTAAGTTCAATTAAGGAGTACAGGCGTCACCTTTGCCACACCTCTTACCAACAGTTAATCATCATACAAGATTCCGCGTCCTGTTGGTTTTGTCTTCTTTCATCGCTTTCTAATCCCTCAACCCTCATCTATCAGCTTCAGTAAACTCTTTATCTTTTCTGCGTTGCTTTTGTGAATATTTAAATCAGACTCACTCTGTGTATAATTTGGGTGACCACTAATCCTTAAATTACCAATCTCAGCCAACCAGGCCAAAACATTATGGTATGACTTAACTGAAAAATCTTGTGGCTTCCAAAAACCCAATCCTGGTTTAGTCACTGGTCAATAAGCAAATATTGATTATAATGATTAGCTCCATGTTCAAGTGAAATCACAGTTCAATCACCATCACGCTCCAGTTAGTACAGTATCGACAAATTATTCTTCAAGCAGGTCAAACCTTTGTGCTCTGATAATAGATATTGATATGTTTGCCATGTGTTGTGTGTCTCTGTTATACCATTCCAGCATGAAAATAGCTGAGGCTTATCCTGGTATTATCATGCCATTATGTAGCACTAATTAAAAAATAAAGCATGTCTACTCTTGCCCAGCTGCTATTAAACAGTATTTAGCCTACAGGTTTGCTTTGAAATGCTCCCTCATTACAGCGCCTCAAAGAAATATCATACAATAGCGAGATGAAAAGGGCAATGCTTGAATGGAGTCTTAAAGAGGAGGCTGTACTTGGCCTTCAAGTATACATTCCTTCAGCTCAGTGCTTCCTCTGTGGTCCCGCTCCCCTGGCCCACCCCCCGCCCACTCAAGACTCATTTCCCACAGGGGACTCAGCCAAAGCAAACTCCTTAGAGGAAGTCTCCCTCTCTCTTACCAGTGAGAGAGACACAGAGACAGAGAGAGAGAGAGAGAGGGAGGGATGTCCTATCATCTGGCTCAGTAGGACCTGCTAGGCAGTGGGCTGTGTGAGGAGGGTGTTATGACTCCGTGGCCATGCTATGTCTATGATGTGGTGGTGAGTAAAGTCCAAGCGGCTGCTCTCCTGTGAGGTCAGTGTCAGATTTAGCCAGCAGGTCCCTTGTGGTGTCTGGGAGTGTCTGTTTTCTGACTCTATTATGTCTAGCACTCATAGCCTTCCTGGAGCTGCAAACCTCAGGGTAGAAATAGCACCAGACAGACAGACATCCTTTGTCGGGAAAACAACAGTCATGTCAGTAATTACAGAGTCTGATTACACCAGGGCAGCAGTTCTTAGAAAACCACTGGCCTTGAGTCAGGCAGGTGACGGGTCGAGTAACCAATGCTGAGCAGGACACAGTCAGCAGGAGGTCTGGGTTAAGAGAATTAACCTACAGTAGCAAAACCAAACACTGTGTATGAATGGGTGTGTGTGTGTGTGAGAGAGAGAGAGAGATGTGGTGACTGGTTAGACAGGTAGAGACATTTGTGAGTCAGGGAGACGGGTGGGGAGTGTCCAGACAACACAGCACGTACACCTAATGCAGCTGCCACCCTACTATTGAAGAGACTTTTTTTTTCACACAGGGAGTGCAACTTAAGATTATCTCAGAGATCAACTTCTCTATTAATCATCAGGTTAAATCAGGTCATGTCTCTTTATTTGGATAGCTTATTCAAACACACCTAGTGTTGTCCAAAGTGATTTTAGGTGTCTATACTCAATATTTTCATAAGAAAATTTATCTAATGATAGAATTTTGACAATGTCAAAGAAACCTTTTTGTGGAGAAGACACTAAAGAGAAAATTATCAAAAAAAAGGAAAAAAAAAAAAAGGAAATGAAAAATTAAGACCTATTGTCAAAAGTACAAATGGACTTCAAAAATGAATTAATAATAGAAAGAAAAAACAGTTATGTTGTCTTACCAGCTTAAAGCTCTGCCAGTTGACTATTTGACTAGTCAGGCTTACAGCTACAACAGACTTTGGTTTAAGAGTTCAAATATGCAATGAAAGGACATGACTAATACCACCATCTTTGAGCAGACTGTACCAGATGCGCCCACTAATATATACATACATGTCTACACCCGCAACCATCCACCTACCCGCACAGCTAGAAACCCAGCCATAGCTGCACAGCTGTGTGCACATGCATACAGAACACACATACCTACACACACACACACACACACACATACACACACACACACACACCAATACACAAACACACGCAGCGTCTGGCTTGTGTATAAAAAAAAACAAAACTGTGAGACATGATTCATTAACAACCAGACTTCTCGCCTAATTCTAAATAGAGTTTGTCATTAATTTGCATTTTGAGGTGATTACAGCAAGCAACGATTAAGGTTTCACAACTACAAGCAACCTCACGGGAGTGTTTTCCATTGAGGATTTTGAAAGTAGACTGAGTAATCGTTTGTCTTGAATCGCACACGCAGACGCATAGATGGGTGTGTTTGCCGTTCCCGGAGGCAGAATGTCATAGTAGTGAGTAAGAGAGTGGCAGGCAGGTCTGTGCTGGCCTCTGCGCCTGCCTAGGTAAACATATCCTCTGTCTGACAAGTGCAGACCTGAGGGCTGAGGAGGTTAGCTATCTTAATACATGACCCGGGAGCTAGCCACACACAGATATATATATATATATATATATATATATATATATATATATATATATATATATATATATATTGCATGTCTCAGACAAAACTCATGAGATTCTGTATTTTGTGGCTTTCAACAAGGTAAATGCTCCCCTCCCTAAGTTTTAAAAGTACAATCTCCTTCAAACATTTCATGGACCTGCAGCCCTTGCGTTAACAAGCAACTCTCACTGAACACTTCAGTTCAATTACTTTAATTCGTCTCCCTCTCTGTCTCCCACTGTCTCTATATTGCAATATTTCTGTGGTTCGGGGAGTCGATCTGCTCCACCTGATGGCGCCTCTTCTGCCTGGCAGAGAGCAATGTAGCCCTACTGGCTGCCAGCCAGACCAGATTGAGTGTCTGCTCAGCTCAAAGCCCACACACACACACACACACACACACACACACACACACACACACACACACAAACATGCAGACATGCCAAGCTTGGAGACTGAACACTTACACAGACACATCTTCTATCCTCCTTCACTCTCTCTGACTTCTCTACTGCTTTTTCACTCTTTCCTCCATTTCCCCCACCTCTACTGTGAGAGTATTATAAGATGGAGTTGAAAAATCACATGTAGACAATGTCATGTTATGACAAATCCTTACGTTGTTTATGAATAATACCATATACAGTCATACCATATCATTTTTAGAAGCTGTGGGCTCTTGAAATATCCACTGTACTCCATGATGTAATATCTGCACTTTATCTCTGCAACGGTGATGATGATGATGATTAATCATCTATTTTCACTTCTTTCTTCAGTCTCCCAGCCCGGTCCCCGCCAAGAGGTCCAAATTTGATAAATTACAATCTCCGTCAGCTGACAAAGACAGGAAACCTGAGTGGTTACAATCACTGACAAAGTCTGCACACAAGGTTAGTACACTGTTAGTACACTGTATATTTCCAGTATGAAACTGGATTCGCTGTTAAGCTCAAAGGTCAAAAGGGTGACATAAAAGCAATTATGCGTTGAATCACCATATTGTCATCCATGTATGACCTCTCGTGATTCTGCCGTGTTAAATGAGGAGGGGGCTTTGAGTGTGTCCGTCATGGTTGATTTCATGCTCTAGGTGTAGTGTACTGTGCGTTAATTCAAGCTTGTTGTTTTGTTTGTCATTCCAGGATCTGAAACAGGTCCAACTGAAACAGAGGCCCTCTGCTTTCCGTCCCTGGAGTCCTAAAGCCACAGAAAAAGAGAAACCAACTACTCAGAACGAGGTGGAGAGGTGAGTCATTTGAGAGCTGTTATAGCTTCAGGTTCAAATATCTAATATCTGTTGTCTGTTATAACCAATGAAATGCTTTAAACATACCTCTATTACCACCATAGGTCCTACGCAAAGAATCAGGAGACTTTGGCAGCTCCTAATCTGACACTAGCTCCCTTGGCCCCTCTGGTCCATCCCAGGGACAGCCATGCTCCTGGCAGGGGGCCCACAGCTATTTCCAGGCCACCGCAGGAGCTACATAATGGACACGTGCAACCTGCAGCAAAACCGGCCCCTTCCAGTGCCTCCAACCGAGCTGACGACATGGACACAGATGGAGAGATCGACGTGGATGACTGTGATGATCGTGAGTGCCACCAGTATTATCTGGAGTTTGGTATAAAACTGCAAAATTGAACATTAGGCAAGTCAGTCCATATAAGACACAGATTGTACAGTTACAACTTTTATTACACAGTAAGCCTCATTGGAAATGAGCCATAGTAAAACTGGTTTTGGGTGATTGCTGTGCAAGTCCGCCCCCTGGTGCCAAATGGAAGAAGTACAGCAGAAATAAAAGGTGGAGCTTTCTGTTTTGTGGCCACAAACAACATACAAATCCTGAGTGTAATTACTGTATACAGTAACAGATATATACTGTAAACAGATACATTAAAACATTCTAATATTTATTTTTTTAATGGTTAAAAAGCCATGAAAGCTTATGAGTAAATTAGTAAAGTATTACTAAAGCTTTAGTAGCACTTAACACAATATTGAAAAAGGCCTAATAATAATTCTAAAAAAAATAATAAAGCTAAATTTTTAAGAAAACAGTTGTAAATTTATAACAAAATAGTTTTCTGAATGTAATAGTGAAGTTGTGAAACAGCTGAAATTAAAATATATACAGTAAAAAAACAGCTAAGAGTAATGGTTTAGCAACTGAAATAGATATCTAACACTAATGAATAAGTGGTTAAAATGTCCAAGTAGTATAACTGCAAATTTGAAAGTAACCCAAACAGGGAGGGTTCGAATGTATGAAAAAAAGTGTTGCACTTCTATATAAGTGATATTATATCAGTAACATCTGCTGTAAAATCAATTCACATGAACACATGGATGGTGTCAAATAGGGGCCACTTAAGTTTATCTTACAAGGCTGAAGACTTCCGTCAGACAAAAGAAGTAGGACAGTGTTGCTTTATCATACATGATCTTAAAGCTTGAGGCAGGGAACATAAATATTTTTTATGCATAAAGTTTAAAATCAACACAATACCCTGCCACTTTAATCAGTGTATCACTAACTATGAAATATCTCTTCTCTCTCCTAGGTCCAGTGCCACCTTCCTCCATGACTTCTCCTCCATCAGCTTGTACCAGTGTGACTCAGACTCCGACTCTTCAGAGTGCTGCTCAAGCTCAGGAGGGACCCGTCTGGCTGTCAGGGCCCATTTGCCCAGAGATGGACACACTGAGACAGATGCTGTACGCAGGCCTGGACACCAAAGAAGCCAGGGAGAAACTGCTGCAGGAGATTGTCAGGATGAGAGTTAAACAGGAGGAGAAGCTGGCAGCTGCCGTGCAAGCTAAACGCAGCCTTCAGCAGGTAGTGCATCCTGTTCTTATGAAATAATACACCATTAATACGATTAATATACCAAACATACAAATGTGGTGTTGTTTTTTTGTTTTTTGTTTTTTTTTACAGGAATTGGAATTTGTGAGGGTGGCTAAGAAAGGCCGCCTTCGTGAGGCCATTGAAGCCAAACGCAACCTACGAAAGGAGATTGAACGCCTGCGTGTGGATTGGGAGAGGAAGATGCGAGACGCAGAGGACTCATGTGAGCGGCTGAAAAGAGAGTTGGACCGGGAGAGACAGCTGCGAGTTTGTGACAAAGGCTGTGAGGCTGAACGTCTCCGGGTCAAGTACTCTACTCAGGTAAAGTGTCTACAAGTTACCTGAGATCTCTAAAACAACAGATCCTTTATTTACCTTTCATTCATGGCTCTGTTTGGTCTGTTTTGATTTCAGATTGAAGAGCTGCATGTGCAGCTACAGCAAGCTGAAGCCGATCGCGAGCAACTGAGGCATGAGCTCCAGCAGGAGAGAGAAGCTCGGCAGAGTCTGGAGAGTGTTGTTAAAGACCTGCAAATCCAGCTGGCGATGCAGGCTGACAGCGTCCCACCTGGAGACTTCAAGGACACAAACACAGACACACACAGACAGACCACACAACTCACCAATGGATCCTAAAGTTGCACATTGAGAACTGGAGAAAAGGACTCAAACAAATGGAGCATGATAAAGGACTTTGTTGCACCTCCTGTTAGGGAAAAGAGACTCAGCAAATTGAGTTCAGTTTTGTAGAGGAAAATGTGTCATATATAATATGATGTGATATTAATCAATATTATTATGACAATATATGAATTTAATGAAATGAACTGGAAAGTAGCATGATGTCTCAGCATGTTGTAGAGCGTGAAAACTAAGAAAGATGAACTCATCTCTCCAGTGATGTTGGAGCCCTCGGTTAGACACCTGCCGCTGTCCAAGGATTTTATTTTAGTATAAGCTATTCTAAGATGTGCAAATATAGCCACATAACACTACTTGAATATGAAGGGAAGAAACATGTTACGCCTGGTGAAACATGAGCAGATGATGAAACTCCTGGTGCCACAAAATATTGGTACACTCAAAGGTGTCATTGCAGGCCACTGGAAACAAGAGACACCAGTTTACCACTATTTACTTTTAATATCAGCTTGCTTTTTATAACTGTGTAGAGGATGTGCTTTTTAAGAAATATTGCTTGCGCATCACTGTTATTCCACAGGCAAGAAAAAAAAAAAACATCCATATACAAACATGTACGCGTGTATACCAGCTTGTCTACCTTTTGTATTTTATAAACCTGAAGTATTGGAGGTTACGTGGGCTGCCTTCAGGTCCACCACTGTTTTATGCTTAGATATTTTATGGAAGTGTTACTTTTTAATATTATGATGCAACTTTATTTGTTGTTTGAACATTGTTTTTCGGTAATGTTTTTGCAACCAAATCATGTGATAAATAGTTAATATCCTCGCCCACATTAGTACAGATAAGTCTACAAATGCCCTCCTAAAAGAAAGAAAGAAAGAATGAATGAGTGAAAGAAAAAAAATTCAGTTGCTGTCTGTATTTGTTGAAAATGCGGTACTTCTGATTTTCTATTGACTATTGTAAAATAATTTATATTCTATAATAATTTGCTGCCTATCAACAGAAAGCATTCATTTTTAGTCACTGGTTTTAGGGCTCTTAATCAACAAATGCTGTTTATATGAACAACATTTCTACATATATACAAAATATGGATATATATTTTTTTACTTTAAGAAAAAGGAATTGCACTTTTTAAAGAAAAGGATCTTGCATTGTGCATTGTGCATTGTACTCCCTGTTACATTTTTCAAATCACAAATAACATGAACTCGGAATTTAAACACACTTTCCCTCATTACCCTCTGATGTAAATACAGTGATATTGTAAATAAGATATTTGTTGCTATGTTTGCTTGCTCCAGACTTAAATTGATTATGAATATTATTTTTTGCTCTTACTTGAAACCAAAAAAAAAAAGAAAAAAAAAGCGGCTATATTTGGATTTGCAAAACTGCAATTTCATTGTGTCCCTGAGTTATCATTGCAATCACAGGGCATTTACCAGAATGAATGATAAACCATGAATAGTCGTGAACTTGACCTATCAGTAGTTTTTGTAGGTTTACACATGAAACAGTATATTATAATTTCTCCCTTGATTTTGTTTATTTGAGAAGATCTTTATTATTTGATGAATTATAGAGTATATATTACACCACAGACCAAAAACTGAAAATTCTGATTTAAAGTCTCTGCTCCTCCAGCTCCCTGATCAGACAGAGCAGAGACAACACCTTCTTACGGTTTCAACCTTAGGTGCTCGCATATATTTAGACAAGAAACACTTTTATGTCTTATCATTATGATACCCTCGCTCAGTATTTGTTGGGTACAGTGTAATAGCAATATCCATTTTGTTAGGTGATGCTGTTGTAGTTTTGGTTTGGAAGTGGGGTTTCACTTGCCTCTTGTTTTAATGTTTTCTTTTTCCTTCAGAAAACTTGTATAATACCCATTAAAATCTAAATCAATCCTAAAGGGGTCCGACTGATTGATTTTTAGTTTCCACCACAATGGAACAAATGTCTGTTGTGTGTATGTATTGCCTAGTTCTATTGATGGTAATACGGTGTTTAAACTACTTGGATGGATTGCGACAAAGGTTTGTACTTTGATATTCATGTTCCCCAGTGGGATGAATCTAGTGATTTTGATAATCATTTGACTTTTTCTTCAGCGCAACCACTAGCTGACATTTTTGGATTTTAAAGACATGTTTTAACAACTTGGATGACCATGAAATTTGGTACAATTAAGCCAATATTGTGGCCAGGGTGAGGATGAAATTTGTCCTATACGTTGGTTTACTATCAAACACCTGTAAACTAATGACTCTATTCCCATCAGCCTCAGCTCTACTTTGTGTTTGGCGAAAATGAAATGGCAGACAGTAAACATTACACCTACCCAGCATGTGTGCATTGTCACTGTGCATATTTGCATTTAGCTCAATAGACTATTGTGTTGAAAGCAAAAGTTCACTGAGGCATTTAATTCGTTGTTATTCTAACAAATGAAAAAAGGCTTGTCATATTGTGTATTCAAGGCCACTGCTGGGATTGCAAAATACAAAAGTGAGTATATTGGTACTCAGTGTATTCTCTTAGCTTAATAGATAAATTATATATATTATATATATATTATATTATACACGTAAGAGACCAAGAAAGTGTTGATGTTGCTCATTTAGATCAGTAAGCCTTCACAGTACGAGCATAAATGGACTCAAAAATTCTAATATCATTTCACTCATTATTTACATGTATGTTTTCTACCGCAGCATTGTAACTTCCTGTTACAAACATTAGTCCTTTTACACCATCAGCCAAAATGACGGACCTGTCCAATCAGCTGTTCAAAGTATTTATTAGCTGTTGTTTCCACGGTGATAGGATGGTTTTATTGGTCCCACATAGGTGTTTGTACTTATAATTCTGGTCAAGTTGAAATTAAATGAAGTGAAGCTGGGAACAGGCGTTTTCATTCATTTCATTCATTTTTGACGTCAAGTCAAAGGAAAGATATTTACACACACATATACTGTATATATATATATATATATATATATATATGTGTGTGTGTGTGTGTGTGTGTGTGTGTGTGTGTGTTTGTGTGTTTGTGTGTGTGTGTGTGTGTGTGTGTGTGTGTGAGAGAGTGTGTGTGTGTGTGTGTGTGTGTGTGTGTGTGTTGCCTCTAGGGGGAAATCATTGCACACAGTTCACGTTCACAGTTGAAGAGTGAATGATTTCTGGTCATTAGTGACGATAACATGCACCAGTGTAACCTTAAATCTTAATACTGTCTATTACATTACATTATAGCCTTTTATTAAAGATGTCAGGAGTGATTTCTGTGCCCTATAATTATTAGGATTGCCATAAATTTAGTTAAATTAAGACAAGAACCCTTCCGTATCCCACTCTACTATATCAGAGGCTTACTGGTTGCGTGAAAATCCCTCCATGAGAGCCGAGCTGAAGACTAACTCCAGGATTACAGCTTGAGGAAGATTTAGTGACTGACACATGTTGCACATTACCTCTCCCTGAAAGCCCTGAGTGCAAAATACGAAACAAAAAGGAATCAATGGCTGCTATATTGGATTACTGAACACAGGATGATGAAGAATGAACCTTCAGGATGGGAATATTGTTCCCTGTTCACACATGGGAAGACAATAACTGGAAGAAAAGGATATATTAATTTAGAGGCTGCATGAGAGAAGCTGTGCTCTAAAACAAACTTTTCTGAAGAGCCCAGCAGAATGCGGAAGGTGGGTTTGTGGGGTGTGAATGGGACGTTGGACTAAAATGTACAATTCAGGGATGAACATCGCCCCAGCGATGGCACCTCTGTCTCCAGGGGTAAGCGGCAGCCCACCACTGTCTTCTCTGTCACCCAAGAAGACCACCTTTCAGTCTTTGGGATCTTTGTCATCAGGAAAATTCTCTCCCTCGCTGGCCAAGGCTTCCTCCCATCAGGCGAAACAGGCTTCAAACCCCTTGAATTCGCCCACACCATCTATTATGAGCTCCCCAAAACTCTGGCAGAAAACATCTATATCTAGACTTGCCGAGGAGTTTTTCTGGATTGGTGGCAGTGTGGTTGCACAGCCTAAATGGAGGCTGGGTCAAATAGGTAAGACTCACTAATGATTCATGAAATAATTTTGCCTTCAGAGACTCAAATTACTGCTGGTTGTTTAGCAGAAGGGCCTACAATCTGCTGTGAACTGAAGAAGAAATTTTTAAATGGACATTTATGACATTAGTACAATATTTTAAAACCACAACCTGTGTATTTGAAACTTTAACAATGTTAACTTCTTGTAAATGGCATCATATATGTTATACATATAACAGACCAGAGGGGCAGAGAAGCTGGGAGGCCTGTGAGTAGATAATGGGCATATGGACAGCAGACAATCCTTTGGGATTAACCTGAATGATGAGCCAAGTTGCATCACATGTATCTGAGCTTCAGATTACAAACATAAGTTAGCCACTCTCAGCACATAAAACAATCACACACCACTTAACCATAAAGGATGATCGAAATGTTATCCTTAAATTATTAGATCTGATATGTTGTTTATTACAAGCACTGTGACCAAATCACTAAAATTTGGACAAAGACGTATGGAGAAATAATTTAAATCCTTGTGAAGTGAGGCATCCAGAAATTGATTTGGTTGTGTTTGTTTGATATATTTATCTAAACAACAATCATGTCAGGACTTTGTACCTGTGTCATTAACACATAAACAGCCGCTTAAATCCCTGTGTGACGCAGTGTATAATCTCATAAACAAGTGCTTGATGGTAAACCTCTATTCCTCTTGACTTGATTCCCCTCAGGGATTCCTTTGAGTCATAGAGTTTTCTTGCATTAAATCACAAAACATGTACTGCAATAATTCACATATCACAGACAATCTCAACAAGATTTGTAATAATAATGTGGTATTTGTTGAATTAATCAGGAAAGGGGCCATGTTAACAACCAACACAACTATTTGAATGGACTTAATTTGATGTTTAAATTAAATAATTGACGAGGAGAGACACGTTTGACTGACATTTGACTCTTGATAAATAATGTGTCTCCTTGTGCTCTCATACAGTGGAGAGGAGTATATGTACCATGCAGACGGGAACTCAGATGACCAAACTAAAGGGGAAGAAGAAAGGACTGGTGCGATTCTTTTACCTGGATGAGCATAAGTCCTGCGTCCGATGGCGCCCCTCCAGAAAAAATGACAAGGCCAAAAGTGAGCTATCACCTCATCATCTGCTCTGGTGGATGACTTTGGTTTTGATGAACCACTCACTACCATCACCACTATTCTCTATCACTAATAGATAAATTAGATCAATTAAAGATTAGGAGGGGAATAAATACATTGAACACACATTGATTTCTTTTCTCTCAGTGGGATGACAGAATGGTGTTGTCCTGCCCTCTGTTTAGATAAGGCTTGTACATCAACCTATTAGTATATCCATTAACCATCCGCAACATATCATTATATCTCTGAGCATCACATTTGGTTGTAACATGTCCCTGCAAATGTTTATGGTGATATAAGCACAGTTTTGTACATAAAAACTTGTTTTTTTATTTTGGTTTTATTGTTATTCTTTTATTCTATTTCTATTTTCTATGGTTATTTCATAAACAAAAAAATATTTACTACTAATCTTTAAATAGACCTGGTTATTCTAAAAAAAACTGCACACTTTGAACATCTTAAGACGCACATTCATAAAAAATACTAGACAAAGGGTTTCATGTGGACAATCTGTAATAGATGGACATTTACACAAGTATTTCAGCACAAATAGTGTCTAAAGGAAATCACTGGAGCTATTGATCTAAACTAACAATTTAAAATGAGGGAAAGCTCTGAATGACCACTACAATCTTTCCTTTCATCTGTTTCAGTTACTATTGATTCCATCCATGAAGTCTGTGAGGGAAAAAAATCAGAGATGTTCAGGCGGTATGCAGACAACCGTTTCGACCCAAACTGCTGTTTCAGTATTTACTATGGGGAACGTGTGAAGTCCCTGGACCTGGTCTCCACCAACGCAGAGGAGGCCCGCACCTGGATCACTGGCCTCAAATACTTAATGGCTGGTATCAGTGATGAAGACAGTTTGGCTCGGAGGCAACGCACCCGTGATCAATATCCTTTATCCGGCTACTCATGCACGTTCAATATCTAAATTGCCTAAAAGTGATGCTAAACACACTAAGCTCAGTGATTAGACCTATTTGTAGGAATACAAGAGCCAGAGAATACTCTGACAGAACAATACACAATACACATGAACTGACCTGAACATTTCTTCCTTAACTGCAGTCGTACATGGCTACAACAGACTTTTTCTGAGGCCGACAAAAATGGAGATGGCACCTTAAGCATCGGAGAGGTTCACCAGCTGCTCCACAAGCTCAATGTGAATCTACCTAAGCAGAAAGTCAGGGAGATGTTTCAAGTAAGAAACATGATACATCCACAAAGATCAACCTTTAAAAGCTATAAGCTTTTGTGCATTTAGTTATCTAGTGTCATTAATACATTATTTCCTAATGGAACATGTTTCTTTTTTCATTAGGGGCTACATAGCTGTAAAACATAATTGTATTAATCTACATGATTTAGACTAACTAGTGACTTGGTAATTGATGGCTCTGAATTGTAGCTTAGAAGGATTAAGAGTCCATAGACATGCTAGCAGCTCTGTGAAGCTCTATTCAGCCACTGAGCTGTGTTATAAATGCTCTTGTCTCCATGCTAGCCTGCTTGCTGTTTACCATGATCAATATATTTATTAAGCATATTAGCATGATAATGTTTGCTCATTGATGTAGAACAAATGAGAATGGTTTTGCATGTTAAAACATCTCTAAAATCAGACAAAAATGGAGAAAAAAGAGAATATCAGCAGAATAGAATTAACAAACGTCTCCTGGACAGGACAAGTAAATGATTTCTTAATATTTGAGCATGCAACCCTCCCAAGAAAACCAGCTAATGACCGAATGGATCAACAGTGAAAAATATGACCTTTAAGTTGAAGGAAAAGGTCACAGAGTGGCCACTGAACAAATGGTTTCAACCTCATTTCAATTTTGCTTTCACTCAGTTGCTCACAATCTTCCGCAGAGACTATGATGACAGTGTCTGTGAACAAGCTCCATCATGTATGATGGATACTGATACTGTATATCCTACTGACAGCTGTATGGTAGTACAATTTTTTTTTTTTTTTTTTTTGGTATGGTTGCTATCTCAAACCACACACTGAGAGTTATTTCTGTCTCATAAAACACTTATTTCTGCTTGTAGGAGGCAGACACAGACGAGAACCAAGGATCTCTGGGCTTTGAAGAATTCTGTTTGTTCTATAAGATGATTTCCACAAGGAGAGACCTCTATCTTATAATGATCTCCTACAGCAATCAAAAAGAGGTCATGGATCTTCATGATCTTGCAAAATTTCTGGAAAATGAACAGAAGGTACAGTAAACTAAGTACAAATAATCACACATATTTTTGTACTATTTGCATGAATTTGTTCATTAATCTAGTTCTTATGCAATTCCTCATGTTTTATTTCCAGATGCGAGGCCTGGCCAAAGAGTATCTATTTGACATAGTGGCAAAGTTTGAGCCGTGTCCTGAGAACCTGCAGCGTACTGTACTGGGTATTGATGGTATGGTAAATACCTATGTATCAGTATCATCAGTGACATCATATATGTCACTTGGCATCTGAATAAAACCTCTGGTTTGAAACTTTCTTCTCTCAGGCTTTACCAACTTTATGCGGAGTCCTGCAGGTGATATCTTCAACCCTGAGCATAATCAGGTGAACCAGGACATGATGCAGCCCCTGAGTAACTACTTCATTGCCACATCACACAACACTTACCTGACAGGGGACCAGCTGTTGTCTCAGTCTAGGGCGGAAATGTACGCCTATGTGCTCCAGGCTGGCTGTCGCTGTGTGGAGGGTAAGAGCCCATGAAGCCAGAAATGGAGTCTTCTTTATCGTAACATCATCATAGAGACTTGAAGTCCAGGTGAAACACTTTCTTTCTCCTCTTTAAGTGGATTGCTGGGATGGACCAGATGGAGAGCCCATTATCCATCATGGTTACACCTTGACATCAAAAATTCTCTTCAAAGAAGTCATTGAAACAATTAACAAATATGCCTTTACGAAATCACCGTAAGTACTATCTGATATTGATGCAGTACTTATAAAGCCTCAGTGTCTCATCACCTCAAACCCCCTTAACATCAGGTATCCAGTGATCTTGTCCATAGAGAACCACTGCACTGTGCCTCAGCAGAAAAAGATGGCTGAATATCTTAGGGAAGTGCTGCAGGACAAACTGGACCTGTCTAATGTCAACGTGCTTGAAAGCAAGAAGCTGCCCTCCCCCGAGATCCTGAAAGGAAAAGTTTTAATCAAGGTAGAGTTTTTAGTTCCACACAATAGTCTGTGTAGGGATCACATAAAAAACTGATGTAACTGAATAAATCTTTGTTGTTGTTTTTCAGGGAAAGAAGCTGCCAGCAAATCTTGACCCTGATGCAGATGAAGGTGATGTGTCTGATGAAGACACTGATGATGAGGACGAGGAGGAGGACGATGACGATCACGATGATAACCCACAGGCAAGTGGTACCATGAACTATATCTAGATAGACATATAGATGACATATATAGAGAAACATATTAATGTATTAACTTTGACTGTTTCAGTATGGGATTGGTGTTACTTCTGCCAGTCAGCCCAAAAAGAAAAGACGGTTTGGGAGATCAATCATGCGGAGCTTCAAACGAAAGGTTGGACATTTGGTCAATTTATCTATTTCTCTATCCACATTTCTCTGCTTCACCTAATTTTTAACCTCTTCTCCAATAAAAAAAATGGCAGTTTATGATTTAAGTTTTTTTTTTCTAGAGGAAAAAGAGAATTCGGGTCAAAAATAAGGCAATGTCTGACGGGGAATCAGACTACAGTAGCAGCAGGGAAATGACCCAGATTGTTTACCATCCCAAGTAAGACTATAAGTCTATAAGTAAATTATAAAGCTTTAGTGAGCAACTGCTCCTGGGACTATCATTTACACCTGTCTGTCTATGACTCCACCTACAGGAAAAGGAAAACAATGAGGCTGTCTCGAGCTCTGTCTGACCTGGTCAGATACACAAAATCTGTCCGTGTGCATGACATAGAAACACAAGGTAAATTCCAGATTGAGTAAACCATTCAATTTCTACCATAAATACATCTCATATTGCATTACATGTTTTGGACAGAGTACTTGAAGCTACTTTGTTTTTGTCTGGCAGCATTTGTTAACAGTTGGCAGGTGTCGTCCCTCAACGAGACTGTTATGAACCAGATTTTACAACTGAAGCCAGGTGAGTTGGTGCGTTTCAACCAGCGCCAGCTTCTGAGAGTTTACCCATCCAACTACAGGGTGGACTCGAGTAACTTCAACCCACAGCCATACTGGAACACAGGATGCCATATGGGTAAGACCATCAAAGTCTACAACACTGTCTGTTTGATTTTATAACAGAGTTTCATTTGGATATACATGTTTCTTTGATTTTAGTGGCAATGAATTATCAGACAGCAGGGCGTATGCTTGAACTGAACCAAGCCAAGTTCTCAAGCAATGGAAACTGTGGATATATTCTGAAGCCTAAGTGCTTGTGTAAAGGTATGTCTACACTGCAATTGTGTAAAGAGTGGAAAACAGCTATCTCTGTTTGAGGTCATAGCAACTTTTCTTAACTAAACTTTTTTTAGGTGCCTTTAACCCCATGGTAGAGGATCCTCTGCCAGGACACAGAAAGACTCAACTAGTGCTAAAGATCATCAGTGGACAGCAGCTTCCTAAACCTAAAGACTCCATGTTCGGGGACAGGGGAGAGGTCAGGTCAAAATATAGCTGACATAAATTATGAATATATCATTAAGACAGCTTAAAGCTGTTAATAAAATTCTGTTTTTCTTCATGTTTTTCTCTGTCAGATTATTGATCCATTTGTGGAGGTTGAAATAATCGGTTTACCTGGTGATTGTTGCAAGCAGCAGACCAGGGTGGTGGATGACAATGGTAACTCCAATATAACATTCAGGTCACGTTATATATCAGTCCAGCTTTTGTGCTTTTCAGTCATTGTAACTTCACTTCTACTGTCATTCAGGTTTCAACCCAATGTGGGAGGAGACACTTGTCTTTAATATTCAAATGCCGCAGATTGCTCTAGTGCGTTTCGAAGTGTGGGATCATGATCCTATTGGAAGAGATTTCATTGGACAGAGGACTGTACCTTTCACCAGTATGATGCCAGGTATTTCTGTGACAGACTCTCATAACTAGTTTTATTAGTTATATCTTTATCCTTATAAAGTTTAAGGATGATTGGATCAAACATTGTAGGAAAAATGTGTGAGCAACTTTTTTCAAAATAATAGATTTTTACATTGGGTTTTTGTACAGATTAAATAAAAAGCAATGTATGATAATAAGCTAACTCAATGGATTAAAGAAAAAAAGGAATGTGCAACAAAATGTTGAACTATTTTTTTAAATATAAACAGAAAGTTTTCAATGAAAATTGTGTAGGTTATCGCCATGTGTACCTGGAGGGAATGGCAGAGTCGTCCATCTTTGTTCATGTCGCTATCAATGATGTGACAGGAAAGGTGAGGAATTTCAAAGTAACCTATAGAGGCATCTAATTCCAGCTTTATCGAAAAGGCTTATCTCAAAACCTTTTTATTTCCATTGTAAAACAGATCAAACCGTCAAATGCAGTACAAGCTGCCAGGAAACACATTCAAAAAGCAGCTCAGAAGCATATAAAGGGTCATCAAAGGCAGCCCTCTCTAGATTTTTCGGTCCAGTCATCAGAAGACGGACGTCCTCTGTACTTCCGCAAGGATTTG
Source organism: Polydactylus sextarius (assembly GCA_016801845.1). Classification (NCBI taxonomy): domain Eukaryota; kingdom Metazoa; phylum Chordata; class Actinopteri; family Polynemidae; genus Polydactylus; species Polydactylus sextarius. Next base: position 9,867,940 of record CM028908.1, read on the forward strand.
GATAACGTTTCTCAGGACAGCAGGAACTGGGAAATGTCTCCTCTTGTGCAAGGACCGGCAGCCAAGGCTGCCATCCATAAAGGAGCCATGAGTGAGCCAGTGAGGCGTGCCCACAGAGTTAAAATTCATGAACCACCAGAGACAAGACGAGGGATCTTCAGCCGGATGTCTTCCACTGACTCCCACCACATGGGGGCTGCTCCCTGTGTGATAGCGGATAATTTTGACCTTGAGACCTCTTCCCAGGCTTCTTGTCCTGAGGGTCCTGTTCCTGACAGCCAAAATCCAATTCAAGAAGAGCAGGAGAATAAACTTACTGAACCACAAGAGACAAACTGTGCTGTGCAGGAAACAGTTCAGACATTTGAACCAGAACAGCCTGAACCGTCAGAGGAATTAACAGTAGCACAAGAAACTATTATAGAACCTGAGAGCCCATCAGAAATTCAGAGTCACACTGAATCCCTCCAGCCTCAGCCTCAGCCTCAGCCCGTGCCACAGCCTGAAGCCAAAGCTCCCAAACTTATCCCTCCATCATCCCCCATGAGAGTGAGACGAACCTTAGAGGCTCCAGCTACCCCCCGACCGTCCACCCCGATACGAACAAAGGTCCGCTCACGCAGTTGCCCTCGAAAACAGACTACCTCTCCTCAGACACCGATGGTGAACCGCAAACCTGTTTTCCACTGGCAGCCAGAGCAAGCACAAAGCTTTGGCAGCTACAGCAACCAGGTGAGGCGCATACCCAACGGCCTCTGCCTATCGGACAGCACATCCAACAGCAGCAGCAGCACCGACAGCCTGGAGTTTGTGCCCTCCTGTGTGCCAGCTGGCACAGACAAACATGAAGGCACCCTGCAGAGGGAGATGAAGGCCCTTTTTGACCAGAAAATGAGGGAAATTCGCTGTAAGTCGCCGCTTTTTATGGATGGTGAGTCATGGATGATTTATGATTCAAGTTTACAAAGTAAAATGAAAACAGACAAAAGTTAAGTGGCTGTATTAAATCCTGGATTTTGTTTTTACTTTTTTGTGTCTCTTTAGATTAGCCCACAGTTTAAATTTGTGACTCTAAAGACAACAAACTTCTTCTTCTGAAGAAGAAGATGAGCAACAACTACAATACAAAGGAAACAAAGCCCAGGGGATGGAGTCACAAAGTAGATCTGATTTTCTCCAGATGCATGGGTAGACACGAAACAGAAATACACAATTAGTTTTTATTACTTTAGGCCTGCTGTAATGTTTACAATTCACTCTGTTGTAATCATGCTGCTGGAATGTTTACAAACAACACAGTTTTTATGCATGAGATAGTTTTTTAAAAAGAAATCATTATGTGATGCCATTGCCAACTGTACAAAACAGCATGATATAGAGTCAAAAAGTGACAGTACGTGATCACTATTTGGTAGTACAATTTTTGTCAGTTTTCAAGTGTAAATGTCATTTCAACAATTATTTTCATCATATTTAAACTACAATGTTTGCTTTTTCATTCAAACTGTAGTGTTCCTTACTGATAATTTTAATAAAATGTGAGTTTTGCATTTTCTGATGTATCTTCATAAGTTAGAAATAATGGAACACATTATCAAATGACTATCAAAATAAAAAGAAGTTAAAAAGAAAGCTAAAACTTAAAAGAACTGTAGCTCTATAGCTACATGTTTCTAACTCATTTTTAAGCCTTTTCTTTGTCTTTTTCTTTGTCCACATTTTCCTGAGGTGTGTTTGCATCGTTGGCCCTCAAGCGCAGACTCAGTTCTTCAGTCAGCACAGTGCAGCAGGATTTCTGCAGAAATTAAAAATAAATATGAACAAAAGAGAAAGAAATTAGTTCATCAATATGTTAAGAACTCATACTCAAAATAACAATACTGCAACACAAACCTCATTAAACATAAATAATATTACATGAAGCACTGTCTTGCTTCATGTAGACAATATTAGAGTGCCCAAATAATGATTATGATAATGATACAATTTAGAGTTTTTAGATTATGTTTTGTTTTTCCAATATAAAATAAATCACATGGACATTTAAGTAAAGTAATAACACTAGTATCATATGATTCCACCCTCAACCAAAACAAGTAAAACTTACTACCTCTAACATTAAGTTACATCATCCACAACTATGATGAGGAAACTAACACCTGTCAGTGTTGACCAAAACATTTGTGTGCATAGTCTTAGCATAGCAAGATTTAGTATAGTCTTTTATGTTGGGCTCCCTCGTGTGGCAGAACTTAGGAGGTGACTCCAAGGCACCGTTTATAAGAGAGGTCATCTTACTGGGCTTAATAACCAACAGCACCACCCTTGATGTGCCCTCTGCATTTGATCGTCTAACATGTAATGTGACAATCAGCTGGTAAACTGACAGGGGTTGCTTTAAAATAACTTTAAAATAAATAATCTTAACTTTAAAATATTATTTAATATATGATATATATTATATGGTTGTGCAAACTTTGATTATCTGTGAATGCATTTGCACTCACCCTCTGCTCGGCTGCAGTTCTGCGAGTCTTGGAGGTGAGTTCCAGGACAGCCAGTAGTGCTCCCAGCCCCAAGCCCAGGGAAAGAATCAGAAACATTCCTTTGAGGCTGTGCAGAGGCATAGCTGAAGACCTAGCCTTGTCTGTTATACAGCTGCTGGCCCACCATTTGCTTCGCAGGTAAGCCAACTCTCCAGCTTCACTCAGTTGGAGGATGGCCACACTGAGGTTCTTTATTAAGGGAGAACCTGGAGGAAATCAGTAGGTTGATTAGCTACAATGTTTGGATGTTTTTTTTTTTCAATATATAATGTGGTTTTAATATGAGTACCCTTACCAACAGCCCCTGCAATGCTGTATCCCCTCATGCCAATGACTTCATGAGCTCTGACCAGTTCACAGTGACGTGCTACTGCCAAGTCCAAAGAAACAGACTCTCCAATAAAAGCATAATTGCCCTCTTTTGCACGACGAACCCCATCGTCCACTGATGACACATAACTTTTAGTTCTCTCCATGTGCTCGTAGATTCTGCGGTACAATGGATTGTTTGAATTCTGAATGAGGAAGGAAAAAAATAATAATTAAAGCATAAATCTGTTCTGAGATGTAATTTGTTTATCACCATATTATTATTCTTACCTTAAAGAAGGCAAGGGTAGAGGAGCCACCCAGGCAGCCATATGCAAGTATGTCCTGATTGGCCAAATCCTCAAAACCTTTCACTGTTAGCTGGCTGGTCTCAGAGCTTTTAGAGGAGCTGAGGTTGGAGAAATAACAAGCCAGAAGGACGACGGTAAATAACCACCAGGTACAGCAAATGACGCGACCTGAAACAGCTTTGGGATGAGGACCAGCACCTGACAATAAGCAAGAGGAAAAGAAAAGATCTTTTTTTTTTTTAGAAATTTGTGGGTGAGAGAGAATTTTTGAAACAAACAAATATATAAAACAAGTTATGTTGTCATCTGTTTGTTGGGTGAGGGTTACGAGTGTCACATTGGTGAAGTGTCTGGTTCTGCTGTTAACCTTGAAGAGTCAGCGCTCCAGCTGTGTACCACAGGCTGTGGAGGAGGCTGAATTTGTTTTCTTCACTGTGAGGTTGACTCCATTCATATGGGCTGACTCTGCATTTACATAAAATGTTGAATATTAACATAACAGAACTCAGACAAAAAAAACAAAAACAATACGAAGCAAAAAAAAAACAGTATCTGCACTTGGAAAATATAAGGGAAAAAAAACAAAAATTTCAGTCACCGACCTGGCAACTATAAAGATGCTTGCAGCAGTCCCAAGATAAGCAATGAGGATGCCGATCCAGGTCTCAGCTGTAAAGGGGGTCAGGAAATCAAAGAAGCCTGATGCCTCTGAAATGTCCTTCCTCATCAGGATGCTGATTCCTGTTTGCATGAACGGTTTAGTCATTCCCACAGCTTTCTCTCGAGCCGCAGTCAGAGTCAACGGGGCGATCGCAAAATCTGCCTCCTGCAGGGAAGGCATAAATACATTTGACACGTGTACAAAGTTATAATACACGTTACATTTATAGAAACTCCTTGTGGAATTTAGGACTTTCTAATTTCAGCCATTTTTCACACCACTTATTTTGGATGCATCCGTTGTGAGTCATAGACACCAGCTGAGTAATTCAAGCTTCTGCCAAGTGCTTGGCTGCCCTTTGACTCCTTCAAATGTCAGTTTTCTTGTACTCACCCCTCTCACCACCTCTCCAATCATCCCATTCCAGTTCCCATTCTCATCCTGCCTGCCGTATGAGCTGTCTTTCACCAGCTGCACTCTGTATCTGAAGCCCAGTTTCTTAGCTATTTCTGATAGCAGGTCCATGCAAAAGCCTTCCAGTTGTGTGCCTTTGGAAAATGTATATGGCTCTTGCTATAAGGAAAGAGGTTAACAGATAATCAATGAAACACTTTTAAAAATTTTAATTTTGTTTGTACAATAATATAACGCTATAAATATCAGTATGAGTCAGAATGTGCAGATTATTTACCTTTATTGTTGTGATTCTGAGTTCAGGTTGCACTGATAGTGAAGGAGAAAAGGGGGCATGTCAGTACAATAACTTTCAGATCAGCATTCTTAGTACAAAACTTTTTGGATATAATCTTTTTTCTGTCATATCATGTGCAACACATCTGTATATTTACCAGGATTTTTAGGGATATTAGCTATAGGTATGGTAATGTTTGTCAGTTGCTCTGCTAGAATGAATCCCTCTGATTTTGGTGGCACAATCAGAAGGTCTTATTTTTCACGTAGGCTGAGCCAGTGAAACATTTTTACATCAACTGAAATGGACTGGCACAAATCATGGTGGTGATGTGTTGCCAAGAATGATGCTGTTATGATTTTAATATATGTTCAGTTTTCATTTTGTTTATGACGACTGAACAGGTATGGGGATAGTAGGACCACACAACTAAAAATGAGCAACTCTAAGTTTATTTTTCACAGATGATCCTAAATTCAGAAAAAAAGAGTTTTTTGTGCAAAAGCATCTTCAAACTTTACTCTGACATGCAAAGATGGCTGAGGTGAATTTCGGGGCGCCTTCAATGACTTAATCACAGTTTCCGGTATCCAAGAAATTTGGCCACTCTCCTCTCCTACTTGAAAACAGTTGCAGACTACAATCTATTTAGAGCAGTGTGTTGATTCAAAGATTCTCAGTGCCATGGCACTGTGAGATGGAAGGGCAGTCAAAGAGTATCAAAACCTCCAGTTCAGGCCAAGGCCTCAGGGATCCATCGCCACAGGGTGATCCTGACAACCATCAGATCCTCCTTTTCAAAAGATGACACGTATACAAGCTCTTCAAGCCCCTGTCACTATTTGGCCACTCAAAACACAGGGTCTTTGTTTGCTCCATAGAGATGATTGATAACCATTTTTTGTAAGGGTGTCAACTGGCTTGCTTCCTTTTCTGTTTTCCTACATGGAGTTGGACAGGATGTGGTGCTACTCTTTGATATTCATCCAATCTGACAGTTTATGTATTTATGTCTTGTCAAGGCTGGGAAATTTCTACCAAATCCAGCAGTGAGAACATGAGGAATTTGGCAGAGAAAAAAAGCAAGCTGCCACCACACTGAAAACACATGCAGTGACCGGGTCAGTCTTTGAAATATCAGTACCCAGAAAAACTTCCTCCTTCTTTTATTTTTCTAATGTTGTAAATGAGGCAGACTTCTAGCCGTCATCAGTGCAGACACACTTTTAACATCGTCTGAGGTCAAAAAAATGTCACCATTACTGAACAAGCCTGACTAAATCTGTTATGGTTACTTCCTATTGTAAGTAAAAACTGGATATAAATAAAATTGTCTTACCTGTTGAACACATTCCCACATCCAGGAAAAGTCCAAAAGACAATAAAAAGAACCCAAACAGCATCTTGCTTCTAATAGTTTGCATCCTACAAGTTATAAACAGACAATTAGTTTAAACTTCAATAAATGTTTGTTAAGACCTTTCTTCATTCAAATGCAAAAATGTAAGTCAATTAAATTGTTTAAAAATCAATCAGGCAAAAATCAGTAAGGTGAGTACACATGAGACAGATGCCCTTACCACTTGTCAAGAGTCCAAGATGTGACCGCTGGAGTGGCACGTCTGGCTTCAGACAGACCCAGTGATCTCGACCCTAATGCAGCGTGATCTGAAGTTTGTCACATTCAAATGTGTAAAGACATCCAACAAAAAGATTTTGTGGGCGGAGAAAGTGGAAGACTTTTCAAGGGTTGGGGAGAAGACGCAGTGTGAAGTATGAACATACAGCCCCCACTCTGGATAAATGAGGTGATTTATATTTTTAAAAATTACACTGAAAAATAAGTTAAAACTGTAAATGAAATCTAAAAAAAAACACAAATGACACATCACACATCACATAATTTTTATTTGGGAGCAGTAGCATTATACATGTCTGGTACTTAAACCAAACATCATATGGTTTATAGTGACATTAAATATGAACAATGTTAGAAGCAGCTGTCATTAGATAATACATGTGTACTGTATATATGAAGCTTATTTCTAATAAATGGTTGGGTGTATCCAGGAATTGGTATAGACCTCCTTGACAGGTTTAGTTCTTTGTTTTAATTTAAATTTTATTATTCATGTGAACTATTAGGTTTACTGTGGTTGCCGATTAACAAAAAGCCTAGCTGCTGTAATCTTAGATCTACAGAGATAACAGTTCATTAAAATTATTAAATGAGGCTATAAAGTCAGGTTACGGTGAATGTCTGTACTGCGGTAACAGCTTAGAAATATTATTTTGAGTGTTAAGACAACATGATACAGTCCCCTATAGTCCCCCCATATTCAGCAGGAATTTTATGGCTCTGTTTAACTAAGGAGCTGAGTCTAGGTTCTGTAAAATGAACTGTAAAAAAGGAAAAATTTACAGGGTATACATAAGTAAAAGAAGTATAAGTTCTGTAATTTACATAAATTTGTTTGTTAATGACCAGATCTGTTGTGTAATTATAGATGTACAACATCTATAAGCATTGGTCAAACTGTTGATCTCCACATTATGCCTCCCATCATCAACAAAAGTGATTTAACAGCAGAAATGTTGTTTGCGTTATCAGTTGCTTGACACATTATTAAGCCAGGGAAACACATCCATGTTATCTGGTGACAGTCACAACTTAACATACACATTTGCTGCCAACATATGCGCATGTCAGACACATAACAAAGCCTTGTGTGAAGCCCAGCAAAACACAGGTGGTATGAACAATTAAAAAAACATCCATCACCTGACAGGGAAGTGCTCTGTTTTGTGTTTAAAATATCCACAATCTGTAATCCATAATATGTGACTGACTATGTGGAAGCAACAAGATGAAGTTTGTGCTTTTCATCTGTCATCGTTTCAGATAATAACTCAGCTGCAGTTTTCCTTCTTCACAGCCACATGAGTGGCACCAAATACGTCACTTCACACGTTAGATCGTCCTTCTGTTCACACTAGTCATTCAGTTTTCAGTGTAGAGACCTTATACATCACGGTAAAAGAAAAAAAATATATTTGTTGATTCACAATTCATAATTTGTGAATAAACAGCAGTTCTTAACAGATTCTAATGTGTGTGAGAGTCTCAGTCTACTGTGCAAACAGTTATAATAATCAGTCATCACTGTATATGCATGACTACACAGGAAGAGAGATAAATAAATACAAACAAAATGAATGATTTAGGGTTAGATTATATCGGCCTGTAAAAGCCCCACAATGGGAACATTTTAATGGTTACAGTAGCAAAAACATTACATATTTAAAATATCAGAAAAATAACTAATGTACTGCATATGGATATAAAAAAAACAATACGAAGCATCAGAGCCAGTGGAGAAAGAGATCCCTGCTCCAAGTGGTCATCTCAGACAGGTAAGAAATACGACTTTACACCTTTTGGAACTCAAAATCAAATTCAACGTAGTGGTTCCCAGTCACCATGAACACTTGGAGCTGCACCACAGGTCAGGACAAACTGAGTTGTCTGCTCAGGTGTAGCTGGAGTCATCCTCAACCTGATTGTGACACAACACATCAAATAGTGAGGCTGACAAGCTTCCAGCTTCTCCACAGACACACACCCCAACCAAACACATCAGCCAGATGATGCCCTGTTCTATGAAGGACAAGGAAAAAAATGGAAATGAGTTTGTTCTTTGGTTTGAAGTTATTCAAAAGTAATATTGAAAAATCTGTGATATCGCAATACCATGAAAGCAATAAGCTTGATAATTTCTGGCAATGAAAATGGTGAAAATGGGTGCTAAATAATTCTGCGCATTGTCATATGCTCATCTTTTCATTTCAACTGCCAGTGGAGACATTGTGTGAAATGAAGTTGATTCAGCAAAACTCAACTGCTGTGACCTCAAATTCACATTACCATCAAATCTACTGCCACATGAGGTCACAAAATTAACTGCAGTTATTCAAATAGATTTTTGTTTTAATGTCAACTCATTTAATGCTAAGTGCAAAGACTTGGTGTGAATGACAAATGCAATACTGGTTCCACTGATTCATTAGTTGAAATCATTTTAATTTATTTTCAGTAAATGTTTTCTCTATATTATCCTCTAAACAGTGTCTCTAAACTGTTAGTATATCTTTGTTTTGATTTGTTTACTACTGTCATTAAGTCCATGAACATGATCTCAGTGTTCTGATGCAATACAATAAAAAAAGTAGAGTAAATTAATTTTATACACCAGTAAACTTCATAAAGTTGAGACTTTGAAAGAGTTCTGCTTTTAAGCCACGTGAAGTGGATGGAAGTAGCCATTTAGCTGTCGACCAACAGATCAAACCCTCCTACAAGTGAGCAAACTCTGTCACAAGTACAGAAGACTTTGAAATGATTACAAGCTTAACAAAAGCAAGTTATCAAAAAACGAGCTGAACCAGTTGATTAGTTGACCAATAGAAAATTTTTATTTTCTATTGGTCTATTGGTTTCTATTATTTTATTTTATTCTGTTTTATATAATTCACTCAGCTTTTTTCAACTGCTGATTTAATTAGTTGTGTCTTTGAGTGACTGGGTACAGTTTGAATGTATAACCTCTTTTCTGAAATAGTGGTGACAAAAAAACAAAAAAAAAAAAAACAAACAAACAAACATTATTAACTAACTAACTAACATTAACTAACTACTAGTTGCAATACCTGCTGTTTGAATTGAACGCTTTTGGTTTTTAGGTTTTAGACTTAAGTTTTTTTTTTTTTTTTTTTTAATGTTTCTATGGACGTGGATATCTCTTTTGCAAACCTGCAATGTGTATTACAAATGTAAACAAATGCGTGTTTGCGTATTTGATAATTGCTTTCTTTTTATTATGTAATTACTACGCTTGGATGAGATTCAATCGACAAGCTTCAGATATAAAGTTATATGTTTCCCTAGAGGTAGCAGGTGTGTAACAGGTACAATAAGTCTAGGGGGAAGGAAAATGAAGCAATAAGGCGCGGAGTGTGTGCGTACCGTTGTTTCTCTCATCGCTTATTCCGTGATGAGCTCCAGACTGAGTTCGATGAATTCGGTTTATCGGTTTGACCAATCAGAGCTCGGTGCGCGTCGCGTGCGATGTGAGGCGGAGGCCTATGATTGGCTGAGGTGGTTTTTTTTCCAAAGGGGCGTATTTTTCAAGCCATCTTGACTGAATATTTAGCCTCATCCAAGGTACATTAATTTTATATCTTCGGGTTTTTGCCGCCCCCAAGTTGGCAACCAGCATCGTTTGAAAGGTTTAAAAACACCGCTATGTTACCAGCTGGAGTTTGTATGTGTGACCGAAGTGACGGCAGAGATCTGGGGTGCTGAAGATGACGCGGTCGCTCCCGAAATTACCGGCTAGCTAAGCTAACGGCTAGCATGTCCGCCTCGGTTGTAGTCTGCCTGTCACTTGCTGACATTTAGGCTGGGTGCAGTTATTCTGTTTGGCACTCGCAGCGCGGAGGACGATTTAACAAGGTAAATGGCGCTGGTAATTTTAGTATTTTCAGCGGTGTTTAGAAATTCTGCCGTTTTTGTCACACGACTCCTGTTTGTCCTGACCGAGAGCAACGTTATCGCATCAGCGAAGAGACAATCTTTTTGCAGGGCTCTGGACTACAAAGCAATGTCCGAAACATTGCACGCGGGCAATATCGTGATCTAATGTATACATGCAACTAATTTATGCATTAAGGCACGGTGCATACGATGCACCAGCTCTCTGGTCGCTTTTGGCATGTATAATTGGGCTGCTAATCAACTTGCAATACAAATGTTGTCTCTGCTGTTGTGCGCCTAAAATGGCTGACAGATGTTAGATACTCGGGTTAGTATTTAGCGCTCTTCAACCAAACTATGTACAGCAACAAGGGGGGAAAAAAAAAGAGAGGATGCTGCCACTTGATTGGTTGGAGGGAAGCGTGTTAGTATTACATACTCCTGATTGGACCAATAGAGATTCAGCTGAGCTGTACACATGCAAGCAGTTCAAGTCACTGTAGATGGGTTTGTGCAGAAAGAGTATTTCAGGTAACATGCTATGTTTTTGTTTTAGTGGCACCAGAGTTGAACCTTTTCCAGTAATAAAGGAAATGAATAAATCTTAAATGTGTTTGTATATATGTATATATGTGTATGTGTGTGTGTATATATATATATATATATATATATATATATATATATATATATATATATATATATATATATATATATATATATATATATATATGATTAGTCATGGTAAAAACAAATTAATTACAGACAAACATGGAAATATAAAACAGTGTTGTAACCACTTTAATAATTAATAATTATCGTCTGGTTATTAGCTTTTTTAAGGGTGCTCAAATTAGTGTATACACACAAATATTACACTTGTTCAGACAACTATATTTGGTTATTATTATTTAATATTTACTGTCTAAAAATGGCAATATTGGAAAGTACTTTGTTCCATTATCCACTTTGTTTGCATGCAACAAAATTAAACAAAATGTGATATGTAATGCAAAAATTATAGACTCTTGTTTCCTAATAAGATTTTTTTTTTTTTTTCTTACTAAGACAGCTTCTATAAATTTCTGTATTTCTTAATTTAATTTGTAATGACACAAAGTCAAAACTGAGACTGTAAATTAATTCACTGTTTCCTTCTCATTTGTTAGGGAGCAGGTGTGAACTCCCGAGTGGAAAGTCAGGAGGTGGGAATGTGAGACAGTAGTTCACGGACTAAACATGGGTCGGGGTCGAGGCAGAGGGAGAGGAAGAGGCAGGGGATCATCTGGCCAGTTACGGCCCCCCTCGCCCTACAGACTGCAGCTCTCTCCATCCAGGGAGACATTGACATACGCTCAGGCACAGAAAATAGTGGAAGTGGACTTAGATGGAAGACTCCATCGGATTAACATCACAGATCCTCTGCCGGTTATAACTGAGGATGAGATGATGGCCCAGGACATTGCTGAGTGCAACAGCAATAAGGAAAACAGTGAGCAAACACAAAGCAAAACCAGATCATGGAGGAAGCCCTCAAACAGTAAAAGCAGGAGGAGTGGGAAAAATACATCTCACCAGAACCAACGCTCTGGCTCCCAGCAGCAAACGGGAGCCACAAATTCTTTCCAGCACCCGTCCAACCAAACCCCCTTGCCGGAGCCCACCTTCCGTGTGTTTAGTTCGGTTTGCCCCACAGAGGCCCCTCCGCTCCCCGTGGCATACTACCGTTACATAGAAAAGTCAGGGGAGGAACAGGACAGTGTGGCTGAGTATGACATGGATGAAGAGGACCTGGCCTGGCTGGAAATGGTGAACCAAAAGAGGGTGTCTGACGGTCACGCCTCTGTATCTCCAGACACTTTTGAGCTGTTGATTGACCGTCTAGAAAGGGAGTCTATCCTGGAGTCACGGAGCCAGGCTCTGTCCCAGAGTGCAGTCGATGAGGACGCATTCTGCTGTGTCTGCCTGGATGACGAATGTCTCAATAGTAACGTCATTCTGTTCTGTGACATCTGCAACCTGGCCGTTCACCAGGAGTGTTACGGTGTGCCCTATGTACCTGAGGGCCAGTGGCTGTGCCGCTGCTGCCTGCAGTCCCCCTCCCGTCCTGTAGACTGTGTGCTCTGTCCCAACCGAGGAGGTGCCTTCAAACAGACAAGTGATGGACGTTGGGCCCACGTTGTCTGCGCCATATGGATCCCAGAGGTGTGCTTTGCCAACACAGTGTTTTTGGAGCCTGTTGAGGGTGTCAAGAACATCCCCACTGCTCGCTGGAAGCTCACCTGCTATCTGTGTAAACAGAAAGGCAGAGGAGCATCCATTCAGTGCCACAAAGCCAACTGTTACAGGGCCTTTCATGTCACCTGCGCCCAGAGGGCCGGCCTTTTTATGAAGATAGATCCAGTACGAGAGACAGGCGTCAATGGTACAACCTTCTCTGTGAAGAAAACTGCTTATTGTGAGCATCACTCTCCTGTTGGGTTTCGGCGGGTCGGGTCGGGAGACGAGTCAGTTGAAGGGAGACTGGTGGGCGGCAGAGGGAACCGAGGTCAGAGGTCATATACTCAAAGCCCTCCCTCACCACAGCATAAGAAGGCTACCAAAGGCCAGAAAAAAAAGAATACGAAAGGGTCTGGTGGGTCGACGCGTCGCTCAAATGTGCCTGTGCTGCTCGTGCCTCAGATCCCGTCTCACAGGTGTGACATTTGCATATTATGAGTATTTACATTTACCAGTCTATCCAGATAAACCTTATGTGGTGTCTGCTATTATTATTCCTCCATTGGAAATATTTTTGCTGTCTCTAATCCAGTGTGGTTTTGTTCCAGTGCAGTTAATCAATAAATATATGCAGAGATATTGATATTTTAAATTACTAAGTAGCACTTTTACGACCACAGCTATTGCCACATGTATTTTATTTAATATTCAAATGTTGTATTTCCACAGACTCAACAAGATCTGCACAGGTGTAGAAGTCCAGAGAAAAAATCAGTTCATGCAGAGGCTTCATAACTACTGGTTACTGAAACGTCAGTCACGAAATGGGATGCCTTTGATACGGCGACTTCATTCCCATCTGCAGGCTCACAAAACTGCAGAGCAGGTGAGAGATCATGGACAGTATGTGTGTAAAAACTTCACCAAAATAACTTTAAGTGTACCTTTGGCTTAACATAGTTTTATAATCATGTGATGAATTGGTGAAAATAGAAGCCCTCAGCAGTTCAAGAGTCTGTTTCACTTTCACACATATGACTGCAAGCTAAGCACATGCGGTTGTGCCATCCTTGACACATGCGATTGTGCCAATAATTCAGTTATTTGAAACTGGTCTTCAGAATTCATTTACACATCCATCTGTGTTGTTTTATAAACAAATTTGAAAACAGCACATTATGTTTGCAATCATTAGGGCATTTATTAATTCAGAGACACAACTAGAGACGGAAATGGTTGTGATTCCTCACCAACATGTTGACATGTCAACCCATAAGTCAGTACTACATTATTACATGACCACTTGTGTGTCAGACCACACCTATCGATGAACTCAGCCATTTTCATCTCAACGATTCAGTTTAGATGGAAAACTTCCACACAAGCCTTCGTTGTTCTGGATATTTAGCTGCAGATCTCTCAAAGTTGCAACAATGTGAAAAAGCTGTGGATTTTGGGTTTTTATTTTTTTCTCAATACATTATAATGCCAGGTAAGGGCTCAAATGGTTTTAACAAACAAGTGCAGGTTAAAAAAAAATGTGTCTGATTTTCTTCTTATATCCAGAGAGAGCCTGACGAGAAGCTGTGTGCTGCGCGAGAGGAGCTTCGATACTGGCAGAAGTTGAGACAAGACCTTGAAAGAGCCAGACTTCTGGTGGAGCTGATCCGCAAGAGAGAGAGGCTTAAGAGAGAACAGGTGCGTCACAGAGGAAATGTGAAGCGTTAAAAAAAACTTAGAATTATTAAGAGTATTTTTATTTTATATTTTTCTGTCTGTATAAACTAACGGATGTAACAGTTAGTTTATTCATTAATCAATGCATTCATCACTTCAAATGTGAAGGATTGCGTTTTTGCCAGCATTTGAAGATTATATTGGACAAAAGCAGCAATTGAGGCATCACTTTTACCCCTCAGACAGTGAATTGATAAAATAACAGGGAGATGAACTTATAGTAAAGTAATTAAGAGGTAGCTGAGGTAGTGTTTAGAGGTCGCTGTAGCTCTCTTGTCTGTTCAGCATTCATTGTTCATTTGTACCTTGTGTGACCTTGTATTTCCTCCCCCTTATGTATTTACGTCATCTGACTCAGATGAAAATTCAGCAGGCTGCTCTTGAGTTGAAGTTAACCCCAGCATTGGTGCTCCTCCGATCCACCTTGGAGCAACTGCAAGAAAAAGACACGGCCAAAATCTTCTCTGAGCCTGTCAATCTGTCGGAGGTTGGTGCAGTTTAAAAGCAGTCTGCTTAAAATACACAATTTACATTTAGCAGCATGTTCACCCAGGCTTTATTATGAGTCAGCTAATATTCTGATTTTTAATAATTCACTGAGGTCCCAGATTACTTGGAGTTTATTACCCAACCCATGGACTTCTCCACCATGCGAACCAAACTAGAAGGACATGCCTACTGCTCCATCATGGACCTTGAGAGGGACTTTGATCTTATGATTTCCAACTGCCTCAAGTACAACTCCAAGGACACCATGTTTCACAAGGCAGCTTTACAGCTGCGGGAAGTGGGTGGAGCCGTCCTTCGCCACGCCCACAGACAGTTTCAGACCATTGGCCTAGACCCCAACACCGGTATGCATCTCCCAGAGGCTCCAAACAAACATGGCTTCTACCACTGTACGTGGGATGACGGTGAGTTTAGATTGACAAGTAGCCTTTTTTTTATCATCACGATCCACGTTCCTAAATTATTCTCGTTTTTTTTTTTTCTTCTTTAGTCGACTCTCTGCTGGACCCAGAGAACAGACTGCACTTAAACACTGACGAGCAACTAAAGGCTTTACTGGATAAACTGGACATGGTGACGTCCATGCGCACCAGTGGCGGTCGAACCAAACGCATTAGGCTGCTGCGCCGAGAGATCAACACTCTCAGACAGAAGATGAATCAGCAGCAGCAAAACACACCGTCAGTGAATGGAAATGACAAGGAGGATGAAGGAAAAGAAGACGAAGATGAGGAAGAGGAGGAGGTGGAAGAGGAGGAGAAGAATGAAAAGAAAACGGTGAAAACAAATGTGGATAACGGACATTTGAGTGCAATGTCCAACTCTGGAACAGGTAAAATTATTTTTCCTACTTATTATTCAGTCACTTTCACAGTACAATCACAATCACTCATGATTTGAAATGCAGCTGAAAGTGATACATTTATCTTTTACTCTTTACTTCATCCGACCCACAAACAAAAACTAGATATTCTGTTTACATCAAAACAGCATCATCCCATTAGACAGGCTGCAACCAGTGAATGTGTGATGATTTTTTAAATTAGTTTTTCCATCTACTTAGCAGCATTTCTTATTCTGAAATATTTTTTTGATTTGTTCAGATGACTCTCCACCTGTACTAGAGCTTACTTGCCCGGTGTCATCACCATTGCCAGGAGATGCTCCTCTTGAGCCTCCTGTCCTGGGTATTGTAACTGGAGGGCGAAGGTCACCTGGGCGCTCTTACAAGCGTCAGCGGTCATCCCGCAGTGGGAGCAAAAGCCAAGGTGAAGACGAGGCTGAAGTCGGTGAAACGCCGTCTTCACAACCGGAGGCTGTGCATGAGGTCACGCCTCTGGGAACACCTCCAACTCTGCCTCAGGCCGGAGTCGGTCGTCGCACATCTATTCTGTTTAAGAAAGCGAAAAATGGGGCGAGGCTGGTGAAAAGCAAGTCCCCATCACAACAGGATGGGAAAACATCTGAGGGTAAAACCAACGGGTTGGATAGCACCCCTGCGAGCCCCAAGTCACCCGGTGTGACCAATATGACCACCCTACCTCCCACTCCTAACGCCTCCCCTACACATCCTTCTCCTTCCTCGCACCACCTGAGGTCTAGAGGCCTCCACTCAGAAAGTGAAGCAGACAAACTTCCTCCATCACCCAGAGAAGCAGGTAAAGACAAAATAGGCCTTTTTAATCCTGAGAGAAATGAAAAAAAATTGTTCATAAATTCCACAACAGTCACAATTTCATCTGTGTTTCTGTCAGGACTCACAAATGGAAAGCATCCCCCTGCAGACCATGATGATGACGACCAAAAATTAAAGTGAGTATGGAGAGAGAATTATAGCTATGCTTTCATAATATAGCTGCAAAAGTTATTTTTTTATATCAATCGTGGTACTACTATGGAGAATTATCATCTGACTGCAGTTCTTCAGAGCTTTATAGAGTTAAAACACTGTCTGCTCAAAAAGCTTATATTGTATCTACTCTTCATACTCTTCATCTACTCTTCTTGATTGGACAACAAAATGCAGCTAAACATAGTTAGACGTGTTTTTTTTTTTTTTTCATTTTTTAAATTGCCGACCCATCCACCTGAATTGTTTTCTACCCTCTTTCTACAGCTGTAGCGTCACCCCTCCCAAACGTAGTCGGGGTAAACCTGCACTGGCCAAAGTCCCTAACAGTGAGAATGGAGATATCTCTGGGTCTGGTGTGTATCAAGTGAGGGCAATCAAAATACAGTGAAATGCCTGTTTTTTTGTGTGTGTTTTTGGATATTGGCATAGTGCAAGATTATACACACAAAAGAAAAAAAACTAAAGTTTACAATTTTCATGACCAGTTCATTGTTAAGTTTGGGCTCAAGAGCTGTCATGAATACAGTTTAATTGGATAAATTGGAATATCCTGTTCACAGGAAAGTCTACACTTCTGTCTTTAGATAGTGAGACAGAGCTCGCACCACTGGACCTAGTTTGGGCCAAATGCAGAGGATATCCATCATATCCAGCAATGGTGAGAATGGTTTTTCATATCAAATGTAACTTTGGAAATCTTAGAGCTGATACAGAGAAACAGTGTTCGTTGATTTACATTGAGGGGAACAATTATTCAGTGTGCTATAACTGACAGAGTTTACTGTTACAGATTGTTGACCCAGACATGCCCCAGGAAGGGCTTCTTCACAACGGCATCCCCATCCCAGTTCCTCCTGTGGAGGTACTGAAACTGGGCGAGTGGAGACAAACGGACAAAGGCGAAAAGATCTTCTTAGTGCTCTTCTTTGACACCAAAAGAACTTGGTAAGATTCACTGGTATAAACCTCATGTTAAATTTCCCAACATCTGGGAGTGATCTCGCTCACTTTGAAAACTGTCCTTGTTGGTTTTCAGGCAATGGCTCCCTCGCAACAAACTCCTGCCGCTGGGGATGGACGACACTGTAGACAAACTGCGCTTAATGGAAGGCAAGAAGCCCAGTGTTCGCAAGTCTGTACACACTGCATATGACCGGGCCATAGTGCATTTAAACCATGTGAGAGGAAATGTTAACTTCACTCCCTCCAACTTTATTTAAATTTTAGCTGAAACATTTCATCGTCTTTAACAGGCTGCCTGGTTACACATGTAGAAGCTTCTTCAATGCTCTTAAAAAAAAACCAACAGCAGCAATTAACCGACATTTCCAACGACTGATGGTATTTGAAGGTTTTCTGTATAAAACTGATGCTCTGATTTTTAAAATTGAGACAAAAAGTGCTTGAACACATTTTTGTAGATGAATTTGTTTGGTTATACACGCGTTTTTTCTTTCTTTTCTTTTTTTTTTTTTAAAAAAGGGTTTTACCCCAACCACTGTTGTGTGTTCATATGAAGTTTTTACTTTAGGCCAAAAAGAATCAAGATGCGAGTGGGGAAAAAAGTGTAAATATTTAAACGTCAAAGGGACTATCTTGATTCAAAACATGTTTAAATCGCATTTGCCATTGAAATGTCACTGCGTTTTTTGAAGTGTGAAAGTCCCACTTAATATTCACGTCATATCTGGACTCAACACATACTTACAGTTACTACAATACAAAGTACAACAGTTTTTTTTGTGTAGAGGCAGACTATAAATAATAACCATTGTGTAGTTTGTGATTAAATTTGCCAGGGATGTATGGTAACAGACTTGTAACTTGTAAAGATGGCAGATCGCCCCTGAAGTGACAAATACAATGTTTACTTTTTCTTCTCAGCTTAAAAGTTGACACTATACATATATTTGTCATTTCAAAGGGCTCCTGTTTTCTTTGCAAACTACTACAATTGTTCACCCAATAACTTTATAAATACCACTCTATATTAGAATCACATGGTGTCATGTGATTCATGGTGACCATGTGATTGTGTCATTGCCAACATTGTTGTCCATTTGACTCATAGAACGGGTTTTGGGTGTATACACACGTTACTCAACAAATTCAGAGAAATGCATACATACTTGGACAACAGACTAGATAACTTTCAGTCCAGCTATGACGTGTCGTGGGTGGGACTTGAGAGGTATTTTTACTTATTTTTCCATATTGTGAAACTGTATTATGATAGTAGAATGTTGGAGTACACGGTGCAGCTACTTGATTAATAAGATGTGATGCCACTACAGAGGTGAAGCTGATTATTTTGTGGTTATTATTGACAAAGTCTACTGCAATCACTCACTGAAGAACTTGCAATTGTTTGCAAATCTGGCTGAAATGACTTGAAAAGCACAATCAGTCTGTTTAAAAAAAAAAAAAAAAAAACTATAAGATTAGTGACTCCTGGAGCCATGTGTATGGCAAAAACCTGTGTGCGTGTGCGTGTGTGTGTGTGTGTATACAGTATATACATATATGTATACAATCTCAGTGTAGTAAAGGTGCATGTGTATAGCTTTGTAAATATGTAAATGTATGTTTATATTGGCTTACATTAAGTAATTTAAGGAATGCAAAAATCAAATTAGATTTTAATTTATAATTTGTGGCAGTCGAGAGTGTTATTTAAAAAGTAAAAATATCGAAAAGATTTATGTATGATGCTACGTAGCTCTTTGTAATAGTGATGGTATTCACCAACATGTCAGAACATATTGTCTAGAAGTGAGGTTGGCACAAGAACTGAGCTCTGTGGGCAGCAGAGGCTGCGCTTGCCTGCAAGAGTTTTCTTTTTTTTTTTGTTGTTGTTTTTGTTTTGTTTTTCTTGATGGCACGGGGGATTTTTGATCTTGTCATTTGAATTGTACTGCAAGATCTGTAAATCTGCCTGAAACAATATTTTCTCATACAAGAATAAATGCTGTTTGAAACAACTGCATATGCATGTATGTCATTTTTAACTTGCCTGTTTACTTGTCTCTGATCACTTTATCACCCTGTAGCATCTCAGTTACAAGTTGTAGTATTGTTTCAGAGAAACAGTTAAAGAGGACTTCACTTCATCAGAGCGGTTTGACAACGTGATCAATTTTAAAAGGCTTCAAAGTGGCAAAGAGGTTACATAATAAGTCCAACTCTTACAGCTTCCTTCTCTTATCCTGTAATCCACTCTGCTGGTCGGATCAAATGTTAATGTGATCATATTTAACTTGTCAGAAAGGCAAGTTAAATATAACCTATTTTAAGGTCATCAGCCACCATTATCTTTTACTGTAGCACATTAATTGAACCAATAAAAGCTGTTAAAATGTTGGAAACAATAATAATAAAAAAGCCAGGCATAAATAAGACTGTTAGTTATTGAAAGCAGCTTTTGTTTGTTGTCAGTCAAACAATATTACAGGAAACAAGTGTTACACTGATATGCAGTATCACCATTGACCTGACGTACTGTCTTTGCTCTGGTTCACAATGTGTTTGTTAAACACCACAGTTTGTATTTGAAACATGTTTATCTTTAACCCTGTACCACATGACTCCTGTCGTTAGCCGACTGTTTTTCAGGGAAGATGTTGGCGATAAGATTTTGAGGAACAGTAACTGAACACAACACAGCAGTTTTGTTTTCCTCACGTTTCTGTTGTTTAACTTAGGAGACAATAAATTGCAGGTCATTAAGAGTCTATTAAATGTTGATAAGGCTTTATTCTTTGTTCTAATTTCCTATGGTGTTTCCTGGAAAGAACTAGGCCTATGAAATGTAATTGTAATTGTAGGGGCAACATTTTTGGGTTACACAAGCTATTAACTGAAAAAAATCCAACAGATTTTTTTTTTATTTTCATATTAATATAAAACTACATAGATGTTTCCAGGAAAACTCATAGAAGAATATTACTTCAATTACAGACCTGCAAAGTCAAGCATGTTTTGTTAATTTATCATTTTCTGGCAATGAATGAATGACGCTCAGTCACTATAACTCTACTTACTTATGACAAGTGTACGTTTGTGCAACCTGGGATTTATTTCATAATACTATAGACATACTCTTAAGACTTGAATTGACAGGAAAATCCTCAGAGGGTGAGGCTACTGTTTATAGACCATTTTTTTACAAAACTATTATCCAAAAAGAGAAGTAGCTGATCTCACTACATCAGGTGTCAACTGATAAATCGTACTGGAAGTATCAGCAGAAAAAAAACACTGCTTGAGCACAGAGGCATCGGCTTAGATAAACAGATGATCTTCAGGTCGACACCGTTTGACTTCTATCAATGACAATAGTGATGGTGTGAGGTGCTGAGGTGTAACTGCGAATAACTTCCTCGTCATCTGCACAAAATGTAATATGAATGAAACCTGATCAATTTCCAGTGAGTTGAAACAATGTCATGTTTTCATGTTCTGCCTCAGGAATGTGTAGCCATTACACAGAAAGTGTTTGTTTGTTCATTTCCCATTGTAACACACAGTGGCTCATCCCCGTTCACAGTTCCAGTTGTTATTCCGGTTTATGCTGAGCCCAAATGCCGCCACATGCTTCCAATTCTCTCCTTTTTTTTTTTTTTTTTGTTTTGTTTGTTTGTGTTCTTTATTGGGATGTTTTTGTGTCATGAAAAAAGAGTCGATGTGATAACTAGTCTGAGAAAGGTAGCTGAAGTTCTGTTTTGTTTTTTCTTTTTTCAACTGTCATCTGTGATACATTCACTGTCCATGAGGAAAATTTGTCTCTTGTTGCCGTAATAAAACAATATAAAAACATTTAAATATCATTGTAATTTTTTTTTCTACCACAGTTCAATTTAAAACGCACTGTTGCTGTTTCGCCCTGACTGTTTCTGACCGAAAGCAGTGATGCAATGACATGCTTTCATGTTACAGAAATAATACTAGTTTCAAAGAGATCATTCCATCTTAAATAGTGTAAAACGTAGTGTTTGATTCCAGTTGTCAGTGTCAAGTCCAACAGTTGTCAAAACAGGGTTCAAAAATATCTTGGAACCAGTGTACAAACTATTGTTGAATGAGGCAATGCACTATTGTAGCACTAAGCGTGTCCTATAGAAGAGATAAGAAGCCGTTATCTGTGGAGTCTTGCTGGTCAGATTTGCCTCCTCTGGAACTCCTGCTGGGGTTTGGGGTGGTTGAATACTTTGGGGGGTATCTGATGAACAGACGGTCCTCCTCCTTTTTAATCCACCTTAGAAGCTTAGTGATAGCTGTAATGGCACAGGCCTTAGTCACCAGAGGACTGAAGCAGGTGTACAGCTCAAATTTACTTGTGACCTAGAGTGGAGAGCAAAGCAGACATTTTAGGTGAGGACATGGACAATGTTTGACAATTTGTGGCTCAGTGTGTTTGCATTCACATTTACATGCTCTGCCTGGTAAGCTGTTTTTTTTTAAACATGTAAATGATAGAGATGTCTTATTTCCTGATCTAGAGCTGCTAAGTTAGCTGAGATTGGCTCCAGTTGACTTTGGGCGAGGGCAGAGTGCTCCCTGAACAGGTTTCCAGTCAACCACAGAACCAAAAGCATAGATTCGAACAAACAGTCACACCCACATTCATACCTGTGGACAAGTTAGAGTCACCAAAGAGCCTAACCTGCGTGTCTTTGGACTATGGAGGAAAACCCACTCAGACACAGGAAGAATAGAACCACTGTACCATAACAACACCCTATTTTTCACTATTATTTGTTGTTTTGCAGACAAAATGATTAAGTGATTAAATAATCAGAAGACCCATCAATAATGAAAATGAGATCAGGTTGGAGGAAGAATCTAATTACTGACCTGCTGCATGAATGCATGAATTTAAGGTGCCGGTACAGGAATTTAATTCCTACATAACGTGATTGTGAAATGTATTAACCCTAAAACTCTATTTAGACAAAGCGCTGTCTAAAATGATCCAAAGGACAGACTTCAAGAGAAGTATGTGATAATACACACGTGTCTGTAAACATAGCTACATACCCAAGCTAGCAAAGTTTCTCTCTCAGCGACGTGGTAGATGAGCTTGAGGGGTCGTGAGGTGCTGTGGATGCGGCTGTGCATATAACGATAAAGGTCCAGCAGTCTCATTTTCTCCTCATCGCTGCTGTATGGTGCCTCCATCTCTGGGCTATACGCAGCAACAAATTATAACATAAAAGTTACAGACAGAAAATTCATATTCAGTCCTCTGATGAACATGATATGACAAAACAGAAAGAGGAACTACAGTGATTAGGTTTTAAATCATTGAAACGATTAATATGTAGCAGTGATGGGACAAAATGACACAGTAAAATACCAAAATACAGTTTACAAATATGTTTGAAGGGAGAATTTTTGCTCTTTGTAATATGACTGAGCAGTGTTGAGTAAGTAACTAAAATTCTATAGAAGAAAAAAGTGGTGCTATAATTATTTGTAGTTTTGTTTCACTTTTATTCTCTTAGTTTCAGTGGGCTTTTAGCTTATGTAATAAAGCACTTAATTCTTTCACATCTGCTCATTAGGAGATGCATGAAGTGACAGGGCAGGATCAGTGGAACCAAATTCAAGCTTCTTACTTTTTCGTCTCTCTCTCTTTTTAAATGATCTTATTCAATTTTATTCTCAGGTACTGGAAACTGGCCACTAATTTGTTAACACCACCCACAGGAATCCATATGTTTTTCCTGAAGTAAAAAGGCTCTGAACTTATTTCTATACCACATATTCATATGAGCTGAGCTGGTGCACCTTCCTGTACATTTTTTTTCTTTTTACTTGAGACTGAGGCCAAGAGAAAAAGATGAAAGCACAAAATAAATGTAACTTTATGTTAACTGTTTCAAGATGAGCATCTCATGTATTTGCATGAACAATAACAGATACTCGTACACACACATACACACACCTGGTGAACTGAGTGAGCTGGCGGTAGTTGTCTGGCACATCAAAGGGCTTGTACATGAAGTGTCTGAGGTCTGAGACGCCCACCTGGCTCACGCTGTATGACTGGGCTTTGGCAATGAGGCTCAGGGAGTTCTGAGCCACCATGGCCTCCTCTATCTTCCTCTTGCACTCAGCTACGGCGTAGAACGCCTCCTTGTCTGTCGAGAGCAGCAGCAAACAAACAGTGCATTCTGGAGGGTCCAGGTAAGAAATGTATGCATAAAAGTAACAGTCAGGATTAAAAAGAGGGAGGCAAATGGGCGTCCAGATCTCCCCAGCCTGAAAGGCAGAAGAGGCTCCAATGAGGTTAAGCAGGAGGTGGACATCAGCGGGTTCCAGCCTGGTGTCCTCGATGACAGTTTTCTCTTGGACGATGGTGAGTAGCTGGTTCTTGGCGATGAGGATGGAAAAAACCAGATTGGGCGTAATAGCTTTCTGCAGGATCTGGCTGAGAGAGTCCCTGAGAGAGGATGCTAGGGGTAAGCAGTGTATTGCTGCAAGCAAGAAGCTGGGGTCTGAATCTACCAAGTTGAGGAGGCCATCCAGTATCTTCTCTGAGCCGGCCAGAAGTCTCCTCAGGTCATAGTTTTTCTTGTGTTCAAAGATACGGGATATGCTGGCCTGGGTGAGCATGCTGATGATCTGATAGTAGACGTAGAGAAGCTCTCCACGCAGCTGCTGCTCTGACTGACGGCTGCTGGAGACACACACCAACACCAGGGGCCCTTTCTGCAAGAAAACCACGGTGTGCTCCTCTGAAGGAAGGAAGGAAAGGCATTAGCAAAATTAGCACAGATTGTATTTTTATTTGTCCCTCAAGGGGAAATTTATCTGTTTGAAAGGTAAAAAAATTATGAAGATAGATTAACAGAAAATAAAAAGTTAACAGAAAAATAAATAAAAAGTTTATATAAAAGAGAAAAGGTGCAAGTCTCCAGAGATGAGGAGTGTAATAAATAAGTATAAAGCTTAAAGTATCACTGAACATCAACTAAAAACACACGCCATGTTTTTAGTTGAAGTTCTTTCAGACTTATGCAAAGGTGACAGGCATTGTAAAACTGAAATGTTGCACAAGCGTGTAACACTATCAGTTGGCAATGATCAACTTGCACATTACAGTCAGACAGATCTACTATGGTCACATTTACTGATCACCTACTCCAACAACTGTCCCACACGAAATGCCAACACTTGCTCTCATCAAACAGAACAGAAAATATCTCCTGTGGCATATCTAGAGAAAATCTTTGGGGGGGGGGCACTGTACTCACCTGAATAGACTGACCGGATGATGTTATCTCCACTTTGGACAAAGGATACAAGCGCCATCATGACTCCCATTGTGGATGAAAGAGCTTCTTCACTGCCATATCGGGAATAGATAGGTTTGCCTGCTTCACTTAGCACAAAAACATGCTTTCTGTGCTGCCGCCAGCTGTCAGCTGTCACATCCTCATCACGATGAGACATTGATGCAGGAGATTCCTGGGTGCCTGTCTCCAACAAGGGAGATGACCTTCCCTTCACACCAATACCTTGCTCCTCCAGCTTGGCCTTCGCCAGCATTGTCACAACAAATTCTCCAGAATCGCTCTGGTCATTGTCTGTGGCAGCATCCTCAGTTCCTGTGTCAGCTGTCTCAAGGGATTGATTATTCTGACACTCAGAGTTTTCCGTCTCCTCAGTCTCTAGCTTTTTTGCCGTGTTAGAAAGGGGCTTTGCATCCAGGTCCTGCTCCTGCACCGTAGCATCAGATCCGGGCAAATCTGCAGGCTCTTCCTTGTCAACATCGGTGCCATCATTTCTCTCCCCTGAATCAGGAAACATGTGGTTCCCCAAATGGGAGACAGATGTTGCCACAGCATCAGCTAAAATGAAATGATAAAAATTCAAGGATAGTAAAAATTAAAATTGCTTTAATGAAAGATCATATCACTTATTCACCTGGTGGATGGTTCTCTGAGGGTAGATCACAAATCTTCACTCCCTCTGCCTCTCCTTCTTGATGATTGTCTCTCTCCATGATACCATCCCAGTCACTGAGAAATAAGAAATAAAAACATACTATAACCAAATAATTTCAAACATCAAACATCTTTATGACGAATATATTGTAGTGGATGTAGCTGAACTGGATGTAGCATGCATGTCAAGTCTCTTATGAATAGGAGCACTCACAATGAGCCAGTGGCAGGGTCACATGATGACAGAGAGAAAACTGGTTACAGAGAAGAAATACAACTCTGAGATGCCGTGCAAACTATGGTATCTAAGACTGATTACAACTTCCACCAACCTGGCTAATGCTACACCACAGATAAGCGCCAGTCGATTATACGAAAGCAACTCTTACTCCAGCTTAGGAGCTAACGTGTTTAAATATAGCTTAAGTTACTTATAAAGCGAGCGAAAGGCTGTCTGTTAATTTGAACACCGTCGATTAAGCGTGTTTTCGCATTATCACAGTTGTTTGACTGTGAATTCCGATGCAGCTCAGTAAATGTTGGCTTGTAGTTACGCGGCTAACACTGTCTGCTAGCAAAGCGACACACAGATCAATTTCATGGCCTTGGTTTAACAGCGAGCAATGCAAGCTATCGTGAGATGAAACCGGTAAAGACAAGGAGTAAAACTTACGATTTCTGTACCGTCGAAACGTTTGGTTGAATTATTAATTTCCTACATTAACTTTCAGCAGCTGCCCGGTTTCAGACAGGCTGTCAAGAATGAGAAGCAGAAAACAAATTTTCCTCTTACCACAGCAGACATCCGGAATCTCTCATGACAAGATAGGTCGACCAATCAGAGCGCTCCGTGGCCGGGCTGGTCCCGCCCCTTCGCTCTACGTTCCAGGTACGTGATGCACTACGTGAAATTATAACGTATGTCCTGGCTGGATGTGCCCCATTTAAATGTATTTCGGCCGTGTGCGACTTGTATGACTCCATATAATAAAACTAGAGGACATAAGCCACCACTTGCCCTTCCTGCGAAGATATTATGCCGTGTATATAACACAGATACAAGCTAAAATAAATCCACAGTCGTGTTATCGTTCCGTGCACAATTCAGAGCCGCTGCATACCGTCTCCTACAAAACAAAAGGACGCTCAGTCGAAACATTATTATTCTGTATTTTTCTTTACTGATATTTATCATCAAATTCGTTCACCCACCGTTTTTTTTTTCATTCGTCAGAGTTTTGCTATATCCCCCAAATAAACATATTCGTTCGTAGCGAAACCAGTCCAAAACCTGTGTTGATAGATACATTTCATCCGCAAATTGTAATGAAAGCGTGTATGCCACTGGTCCAGTGTAGTTCGGATATGATAAAACATTTATTTTAACTAAAAAAACGATGTTTTTGAGATGTATTCAAACTTGATAGACGTTGACAACATTATTTTCGGAGGACTTGTTACGTAGTTGTGTAGCGTATGTGCGTAAAAACGTCATCTGCGCAGATTCCTCAACCACTCCACTGGTAAACATCGTAACGGCAAAGATGGCGCCCAGGATATCTTATGCTACCTGTCCAGAATGATGTTTTTTCCCATTTCCAATGGACAAAAGGTCACTCCATTGATTTCTCATTAGCTGGATAAACAGACACTATGGAGGAACCGTGGGACTTTGAGTTTTTGTCCCGCATCGCCGACAGCTGCCTGTCGTTTTTATCTGAGTTTGTAGAAGACTGGCTCGCCAACGATATGAGAGTCTCCATATTCAAGATCTTACTTAGCTGGTTGATTTTTAGTCTTATAGCGATTCACTTTGCATGGAAAGTCTACGGGAATACAGTGAACGATATGTATTATCGACAAGGTGAGATTTCTTCGTTCTATATGCGTTGTACGTGCTAAACTAGCAAACGCTACGTTAGCTTCAAGTCTGTCTCATTTGTGTTGTGGTTCAGGGGCTGGACAGAATGGAGGCACACCTGACACAGCACCTCACTACAGCGGGTGGTAGGTGTCCTGGCATCTTATGGTTTATAGCAAGAGTCCTCCTTTCCTCACACTGTCTGTTTTTTATCTCCTCAGTGTAGACGGTTTAGTAGTACTACAGGTTGCCAGATTTTAGATGCTTATTCTGTGTTTATCCTATTTAGGTCATATATTTAATTGTGTTCCTAGTTGCAATGTCAATGAAAACAGTGTTATTATGGTATGTTAGCTGTAACTGGAGCTTGTATTACCAGTATGTCACATACGGTGATATGATAGACGTTTTTGTTTCACACCAGCTGCATTGTTTATTTTGTTTTTTTGTTATTCTTGCAGGGAAAGCAAAGCAGGAGACCCCCCAAAGGCTCATAGGGATTAACAGGACAGTGGGCTTGGATTTTGGACTTAATCCAAAAAAAGAATTGGATAGTTTACATAAATCCTGAGAGGTGGACTGCAAACTACGTTTTTTCAAAAGCTTCAGCACATTCAAGATGTATGCACACTGTGTATACCGCAATGTTACACTTTTATCCACAAAATTGAGTTCATTGTGCTGTAAGATATACATTTTAGTCCGTCAGCTTTAGTCAATGAATGAAAAATATAGATCTGGTTTGGCTTTATGATCTTTTTTTTTTTTCATTCGATACTTGAGTGCAAATATTTGACTTTGACTGTTTGATGACCTGAATTAATTTTTCCATCATGAGACTACGTGGTGCATGGGGAAAATATATATATATATATATGTGTGTGTGTGTGTGTGAATAGATTTTTTAAAATTGTTTGGCTGAGAAACAACAGCGACCACTGTCTGAAGACAAATCTTCCATGAAACTTTAATAACCACTGTTTCTGACATTGTGTGCACTTAATGGTAAACACAGAATACCTGTGTTACCTTCACTGAGTCAAAGTGGAAAAAAAAAATCAAGATGATTAAAATTTTGTACAAATATAGCACAGTTAATTACACAAAAACATATGATCCCATTTGTGACATCTGAAGTGAATTCATCAGTGTGTATTGACGATGTGAGAAAGAATTTTAGAAATTTTCCCAGAAACATAACAAGCGTTAGTTTTTTGTGACTTACATACAAAACTACTCAAGGTCTGGACTGTCTCATGAGATCACCAGAAACCCACCACTTCTAACATGAAGCATGTTGGCATGATGTCAGGGTACTTTTCTGCAGCAGGTCCTGGTGGCTTGTCAAAGTAATGGCTGAGATCTTCTGGGCAAAAACACCCAAACAGGTTAGAATCCAGGCTGCGATTGCTGAAAAAATACTTGGGAATTTTAGCCATTAAAAAAAAAACATATCCCTTTATATATATATATATATATATATATATATATATGATCACATCAGTTTATCAGTTTGCTTTACTGACAGGATTTTTTAAAAACTAAATCTGTGAAAAAAGCTTAGTTACATCCACTGTGATCCAATGTAAAATAATAAAACGTGAAAAAAAAACTGATGTGTTGAATATTATGTGCTTTCAATCATCCATTCTGTTATTGCTGTTTTAAGTGACATATAGTGGTTAAGACAAGTCTGTAGTGTGTCTGTATTTACAGAAATCTTCAATGATGTCTACGACCTTTGTCAAACAGTGTAGAAAAAATAATTTTGGTATTTGCAGGTACTGTGTAGTGCCTGAAGAGTCAAAGAGGAAAAAGTGACTGCAAATCATGTAAAAACAACTGGGTTAATATTAAATACGCATATTGTACTTGAAGTACTGATGTTAATGCGTCTCACTGCTATAGCTGTGTCGTTATGATTTTTTTGTGATTTTAAAAATGTCAACATTAAGTACAGTTTAAGTTTCTTTTCTTTTTTTTTGTTCCTAGGTGATTTTTTTTTTTTTTTTTTAAATCCACCTCTATGCGGTTGTTAGACTTTCATATACTAGCACCAGTATGCTTTCATGTGAATTGGCACAGAGTCTTACAGACGTAGGCTAAAATGTCTGTAGAGTTAAAAACAAAAAAACAAAAAAACTTGGTACTACGGCATTTCAGAGAGATTTTCAATCGAGGTCTTTAACTTATGTTAATGGGAACTGGAGGAATAAGCAGCATGTGCACATCCATCACATTGGTGCAGGTTAGGCCAGGAACAAGTAAACGTTTCCCAGCAGAAAGACGTGAAAGAAAGGTGTAAGAATCATTGTTGGCGAGGAAGTTGTTGATGTCCAGTCCCTGTGCTTGTGCTTCTTCATATAGCCCCCCGTCAGTAACAGCCCCTGCTGCATCAGTTGGCCCGTCTTGGCCATCGGTTCCACCGCTCAGGAAGATGGGACCATTTGGTGGTAGCTGCAGGCCTTTCAGCTCTAGTGCAACTCGCAAAGCCAGCTCTTGGTTTCGACCGCCTCGACCCTTTCCTGTCAGCTCCACAGTGGGCTCGCCACCGGCTAACAGACACGTGGAACCCCATCCCTCTGTACGCCCTTCATCCAAGACCTGCATGGTACGGCACAGGTCCCAGCTCTCTACACCTACGTCAGGCCCTAGCCTCAACACCTCAGCGGCAATCTCAGGAGGAGGTTCCACTCGAGAACTTGCAAACTGGGCCAGAAGGCCATAAAGTCTGGATACTGCCTTTACGTCACCACACACTCCTGGTGACAGAATAACAGGGCGAAAACCCAGCTCTCGGGCACGGCGACCGGCGCACTGCAGGGCAACACTGTTGGAGCCAATCACAACATTGAGAACTTTTCCTGCCTTATCGGTTTCATCCTTTTTCTCCTTCCGCTGGAGTGTTGGTCTCCTGAGGACATCCATTACTGATGCTGGTAGAGAGTTCAACAGCTTGTACCGTTCGAGAATTGACAAAACTTCTTCAGGCCATATCTCACTGTGGACTGTGGGACCACTGGCAATCAAGTCCAGAGGATCTCCTATCACATCAGACAGTATTAGAGCAACCACCTGTTAGGAGATTGAAGAGTTGATATTCAGAGCACAATATTGAAATGACTTTATCTCAAAATAAATAGCTGTTGAAAAAATAAAGGTATATTACCTGTGCAGGGTGAGCATAGTCTGCAAGCCCCCCACCCTTTAAGAAAGAAAGTGCACGGCGTACAGTGTTCAGTTCTTGAATAGTAGCACCGGCAGCTGCAAGTTTACGAGTCACTTCCAACTTCTCATGCAACAAGATGGGTGGAATGGGTGCAGGTAATAGTGCAGAACCTCCACCTAAAAAGAGTTGAACCACCTTTAAATTAGATTTAGACATAAAGAAAAAGCAACAAGAGAAATGGTGTGTTTACCTGATATCAGTACAAGTAGTAAGTCTTCTTCTGTCAGATCGCTGGCTAACTGCTTGATCCTCTCAGCTGTGTTCTGGGCTTCAGAGTCAGGCAAGTTGTGTTTGGCTCCTTCCATTACTTTGATGCGACTGTTTTCTTTTAATAACAGATGGCTGTGATGGAAGTTAGAAGCTTTGTTAAACGTTATCTTGTTTTCTGTGTAATACTTCACATTGTGTGTTTACCTATTAAGGTTTGTGCTTACTTTTTCCCATGCTGCTGTAACGTCTGCTGAATCCCGTGTGGCACACTTATGACTCCTTTCACTAAGTGATCCCCCAAGATCCTCTCTGCCTCAGCAGTCATACCCAGTACAGCTTTCCCGAAACCCACCAAATGCAGGTTGTGTTTGAGTGTGAACTTTTGACCATCAATAATGACTGAGTCTTCCTTGCGTTCTATACTCTGCCGGACCACAGCGTCTGGCTGCACAGCCTCCACTGCAGCTGCAAACACCTCGCGTGCCCGTGAGTCCATTGACATCTTGCACAAAATAGGTTTCCTCCTGTCGACGAGCGTCAGAACGGGCTGAAGCCGGAACAGCGAAAGAACACGTGCAATGGACATTTCACTGGATCTGAGCAGAAAATACCTAAGGGGTGAAAAAAAAGTAAAAAAAAGTTGAGTGAAGCTAAGAGAAGTAACAGGGTGTTAAATTATGAATGACTATACTTACATATTATGAGTCACTATACACACTAACCCTTGCCAAAGAACTCTTATCATTTCTCAATAACTAACTGACAAAATAGACTCAAAATTCCACATACTATGACATTTATGGTGTCAGAGTTCACCACTGAGGCACCACTTAACTTGCTAGCAAGATGCACAGCAAATGGTATTAATTTATTTTTCTTGCATTTCCTGATTGTTCACTTTTAATGGCTGAAAACAAGTTTGCAAACCTTTGCCTAGCTATATTGGTTTTACATCAACCAAAAACCTTACCTAAACAACTGTCTTAGTCATCAGTTAACACATTTCCCATAAAGCTGTCCTCTTGCAGCACCCCTGCAGCAGCCGCCTACCTGTGAAGGTTGTTAATGGGATTTAAAGCCTGTGGATTCCAGAGGAAGCCTGTTTTATGTGATCCAGCTCAGCAGTCTGCAGCAAAAATCTGACCAGACGCTGACTGAAGTTGTGTACCTTGTGTGTAATGATTGACTGGACCACAGGACACATCATAGGACTGACCACCCAGCTGTGCACTGTGTCTTTAGTTGCACTTTTTCTGACACAAGCCGGGCAACAACCAAAAAAAAAAAAAAAGAATCACTATACTATAATACCAGAGGTTGGTTCACTGCTGGTAAAACTGAGGTGACATCCGTGTTAACAATATCTGGTAGACTTTGGACCCATTTGCGCCGAGGCATAGTTCAAAAGGTACAAACCTAAAGCTGCTTTACGATGAGTTTACATGCACAATGAATGCAGGTGTTTTTGTTCAGAACTTTGAAGACACCTGCATTCATGCTCTGTTTGAAAACTAAGCATGGTGCTCAGTGAGGCATTTATGATGAGAATGACAGCTGAAAGTCTCACATGAGGAAATGGCAGGTAGTCAAATGAATTATATTTGAATATTATATTTGAGTGCTGCACATTGCGCTGCATTTTTATTGTGCAAAAAGTGTTATATAAATAAAGTCTGATTTGATTTAATTGACACAAAAGTTTGATACTGATAATTCATTCATTAACCAACAACATTTTTTCATCTTGGCCATGTTTAGCCGTCATACAGTGCTTTACTCAGAAAACAATGTGCAGTGATTTGAAATAAAATGTATTCAAGATTGTTTCAAATCAAGATTTGTTATCAGGACAACAGAATTTTTCATTTTACAATTATTTAGAAGACCCACAAAAACAAATTGTTCAAGATACTAATTAATGAATTATATACACTACATAACTGTGTTGTCTTTAATTTTCTGGTTGTATGAGGTCAATTCAAATCCAAATTCCTTTATTAGTCCCACCGAGGGTAAATTGCATTATTATTATTATCATCAGTAGTAGTATTAGTAGTTTGACTTATCAGGTTTTACACACACACACACACACACACACACACACACACACACACACACACTAGATACACCTAAAAACAGATCTGGTCACTTTATCTATGATTCCTCACTGGGTTTGGCAGAACAAACATTAAATCTAACATGTAAATATTAATATGCCCTGATATGGAATTTTATCAGACTAAACATGGTAAAACCTAAAGGAAACAACAGTTTAAGAAATGTATGTTTTGTTATTTATGGATAAATTAAACAGTATGAAAAAGGTGAACTAATTGGGGACTCAAAAAAAAAAAAAAAAAAATCGTAAGTTATTTACGAATAAAATTATTTACTTTGAACTTTTTGAATTTGTTCTGCACGATAGTAAACTTAATATCTTTGAATTTTGGAGTGTTGGTTTCTCAAAACAACAAGCATTTTTGAAGATGTCACTTTTGTTTTGTGATATTGTACAGGACTGGATGATGTACTGGTTATAAGAAACAGCAAATTAAATGAATAGTACAGATATTATTTGCAGCCCTGAACTATGAGACTGTTTGCATCACTATGGATGTATTATTAGAACTCTGATTAATCTGATACATCCGTGGGGACAACAGATACTTAACTTTTTATGTTACAAAGCAACAAACATTTCGATGACGACACGAACCTTGAGTGCTGTAACATTAGTATTACCTTACCGGGATCACTGTCGAACTTTTATAATATCCAAGTGTATGTTGCCCCTTTACTGTCAATAAAAACATACGGGTTACTGACAGAACAGCTGGTGGTTCATACCTCAGACGTCCCTGTCAACAAGGACCGACTCCTGCCGTTATTTTCCTCTGCACTTGTCCTGCGATCATTTCGCTGCCTGGAGTAACAGCTAGAAGCTTGTACGCAGTACAGCAGGCCGAACAA
Source organism: Polydactylus sextarius (assembly GCA_016801845.1). NCBI lineage: Eukaryota > Metazoa > Chordata > Actinopteri > Polynemidae > Polydactylus > Polydactylus sextarius. The sequence continues at coordinate 9,901,528 of CM028908.1, forward strand.
CATCAGCTGCTAAATGTGTCAGAAAGTGCTGGACCGTCTGATCACAGACCAGACGGACAAACAATCCTAAACCAAAGGCAGGGGGATGGGGGACGTGATTTAGTCCAGTACACTTCGATGTTAAACGTCATAGAGAGAGAAAAAAAACATTATTTTTTTTAAATATTCAGATTCTAAACTGGACAAAAAATGTTGTTTTGGTAATACTGCATTTCCGATTCCTTATTTTGGTACCACTATGCAACTATCGCGATACCTTCTAAAACATCGCGTGTTTTCTGACTAAAGCGCGCGTCAGGTGATTAACTTGCGCGTCACCGAAATATCGAAGGCGGTGCTTTTCCCTCCTGTGGCTAAAGTAGTATCACAGGCGGGCAGTTGACGGTGTATCTGAACTATAATTCATTTAAAAAATATCATTTAGCACCGCTGCAAGTTCATAGTCACACGAACTATCACAAGTATCATTTTTAGGTCAATTTCAAGTGTATAAACGAGGGTTGCTTCCCCTCAGAGACAGACGGGCCATCATGAAGCTGACGGACAATGTGCTGCGGAGCTTCAGGGTTGCTAAGGTGTTTCGAGAAAACTCAGACAAAATTAACTGCTTCGATTTCAGTTCAAACGGAGAAACTATTATTTCCAGCAGCGACGACGATTCCCTGGTGTTGTACGACTGCCAAGAGGGAAAGTAAGAGCCGTTTGTGTCCATTTTACTGTGATGTTTTTGACGTTAGCTACCTACTGTGCTAACTAGCGAGGCCTGCTGCGCTGCGATAATACTCTGCAGCGATTGTATGAAATGTGAAATTTGCTTCTGTTCGTTCACTTCAAATCTCCGCAACATCAATTTGTTAGTTTTTAATGTCTTATCTAATCAAATATAATGTGTAAACGTTATAAAAAACAGAAGTGGACCACAATGTGTTGAAAGTCGTTAGGTTTTTACAACCAAACAGGCTAACGTTAGTAACGGTTTGGTTTGTTTGAATTGATCAAAAACAAAACTGTTATTAATGAATCAAAGCTGCAGTTTGTCAGCATCAGTCTTATTAAAAAGTTAATGAAACAGAGTTGGTTTGAAAATTCACCCATTACGAGCCGCTAGATCCGACCTGCATTGATTCGTCGATTACTCAATTCACGGATAATATCTTAAGGTTTAGGTGGTTGTTTCAGTGATGTGCTGTTTACATCATCTTGAGATACTGGTGCAGACACATTTCACTATTTAAAGATATAATATTACAGAGTTGAAACACAAATCTGCAGATTTGTCCACTAATAATTGTGAATTGCAGCCTTGTACCATTTTAAATCTATCATTGAATAAATTGTCTTAAGCTGGTCTAAAGAAAATATTTGACGACAGATTGTGACATTTCCACTGTTTTATGGGTTTTTATTGACAAAACAATTGAAGAAAAAAAAACATCAATGAAAATAATTGGTAGTTGTACTGTATCATCATATAATAGTATTTATATGACTTTTCCAGCTCAATTAGATATTAAAACACCAAAATTTGAAGCAGAATCTTTTCACTCTCCGACCAGAAGATGAAGACGTCGCAACTCAGATCATACACCAGAACGTCTTAATGAAATTGGTGATTCAAATGCTCAATTGTTCTCTTTATCGATTTATTGCAGACCCAAGAGGACTCTCTACAGTAAAAAATATGGGGTCGATCTCATCAGGTACACGCACGCTGCGAACACCGTGGTCTACAGTTCCAACAAAATCGATGGTACGCTGGCACACAAACACTTGTTTGTGTTTCTTATTATCTTTTCATTTTTGTTGTTTGATTGTGACTGAGGTGATATCATTTGCACATCACAGATTTACATTGTCTACAGAAAAATAAATATCTGCACCTAGTACCTCTAATGATAACGTCATAAATGTGGTCATAAGCAACAGGACTAGTCATAAATACTGATACTGGCAGGATGCATATTCATGTAGTCACATGTTGATTTAGTGTCATATGTTATGATATATGATGTATATATGAGGCCATGATGTATGACGGATGCCATACACCTCTGTGGAGAGCCACTGGACACGCTGCTCACTTTGGTCTGAGGTAGTTGTTTGTACAGTTTGAGGGTCTGTGATTCTGCCCCATACAGGAGCTAACTGTACAAGTGACTGCCTTGCCCACGGTCGAGTCCACTCATCAGACCTACCTGGAATCATCCTCATGTTTTTAAATACCAGTTTGGCTGTCGTCCCTGATTGTCACAGTTAACATTTTCTTCCTTGTTTTAATGTTGTTGCTTCTTTTCCTGAAGATACCATCCGATACCTGTCGCTTCATGATAACAAATACATCCGCTACTTCCCTGGGCATAACAAAAGGTGAGAATTATCTTTACGTATTTGCTCTGACCTGTCTCTCTTTGTTTTCTACCCTGATCTCATTTGCTGTGTTCTCATTTTTTCTTCCTTTTTTATAACTAGAGTGACATCTCTCTCCATGTCTCCCGTGGACGACACATTTATTTCGGGCTCGTTAGATAAAACTATTCGACTGTGGGATCTGCGGTCACCGAACTGCCAGGCAAGTGTTTTCTCTTGGTGAATGTCCACTGGTGTTGCTCTTGTATGAAATATCAAATTGTGATAAAGGGATCCAATTGACAATGACCTTCTTTTGTTGTGTGTTTGTGTGCAAACTTGCTTGTTTGTTTTAGGGTCTGATGCACCTACAGGGAAAACCAGTGTGTTCCTTTGATCCAGAGGGTCTCATTTTTGCTGCTGGAATAAATTCAGAGATGGTTAAACTTTATGACCTGCGATCATTCGACAAGGCAAGAAATGTTTGTGTGTTCGATTGAGTTACAGTTAATGTTGTTTGTTTGTGTAAAATCTGATTTACACAGCTCCAATTTAATGAGCAAACGAGTCATCGTCATAATTATTCAACAGGGTCCCTTTGCAACTTTCAAGTTGCAGTATGACCGGACATGTGAGTGGACAGGGCTCAAGTTTAGCAACGATGGAAAATTAATTCTCCTTTCTACTAATGGCGGAGCTCTGCGCATCTTAGATGCCTTCAAGGGTGCTGTGCTACATTCCTTTGGGGTAAGAGACATCTCATCTTTATGCACAATGTATAAACATAAAAACTACTTGAAACTAAACCACGAAGACAATCACACAGTACTAATGTTAAAATTAGGGATTTGTGGAAAAATCACACATTTTAGTCAAATAATTCTTGTTATTTGACTAATTTCATATTAAAACCATAGAGCTGTTAAAATTTAGCTTTACATTCATGTTAAAGAGTGATGAGAATCTGAAAAGTTTCCAACAAACACAAGCTTTGAATGTGCATATTCTATATACATTAGTGTTTAATAATCTGCGTTTACTCAATATTTACTCATGAATGCTGCTGTTCATTTCTCCCCAGGGCTACAACAACAGTAAAGGGGTAACACTGGAGGCCTCATTCACTCCTGACTCTCAGTTTGTTATGATCGGTAAGTTGAGATTCATTATTCGTCTGTTGATGTTGCGTCGGTGTCAGACATTTTGTCATTAAAAAAAAAAAAAAAAAAAAAGTGCCTTGGTTTTGATTTATAATAAGGCCATTCACAGACAGTGTCATGTGGTACAGAAACTGAATGCCAAATTTCTGCGCAGCAAACCTTTTGCATATCAAGATGAAAGACTGTGATTTTCAGTCACATATCAGAAGGTTAATCAGTTTATGAAATGCCTCACAAATACCATTTTCCTGACAAGTCGTCGCTGAATAGATGCCAGGCGTAGCTATCATGTGACAGTGATGGTCCTGATTTTGTTAAATGTTTTGTCGTCCATAAATTACAGGCTCTGAGGATGGAAAGATCCACGTGTGGAACGCAGAGAGCGGCATGAAGGTGGCTGTATTAGATGGGAAGCACACAGGACCAATTACCTGCCTACAGTTCAATCCCAAATTCATGACGTTTGCAAGTGCCTGCTCTAACATGGTGAGTGGGGGCTGTATTGTAGAAGTTAATTTATTGATAATCACTTTCTAGACTTTTTTAAAGCATATGACCACATTGCCTGTATGTGGGTTACTTTGTGATGCCAGTAAACTGCAGTTCAAGAACTTTCTTTTTTCTTTCAGGCATTTTGGCTGCCAACGATTGATGACTGAGGACAGAAAAAAAAGGAGGCATGGCTTCTCTTGAAGGCCAAAGTGCAAGTGACCAGCAGGGGTCAGCACAACCAGCCCTATGTGAATATCATGCTGAAAACAAATTGTAAATAGGTAGTTTTCAGAAATAGATTTCTTCTCTATTGTCTTTTTTTATATTTCTATTTAACATTAAATTGTTTCTTTGTAAGTTTTGTCAGTGCCATTATTGTGTAAGTGAGTCACTCAGCCTATTCCATGACACCACAGAAAGAAGTGGTGATAAAGATACTAAATGCTCCATGAATTAATCTTATATACTGTATTTTCTTTTTCATTTACTAACATGGGTAAACTTTAAAGTCCCTTTAATTGTGTTAATTTTAAATGACTAATCTGGTGAGTTGCATTCAGATCTATCAAGTACAATCCTACCAACACAGCTTGATTTGGGACAATGCATGAGGCACGAGGCAAGTTGTTCTTGGCCCCCAAGTTGTTAATTTGGTTTCCAGGGTCAGTCACTCCTCCGCCACTGTTGGTCGTGGTGTGTGGTGGGGTTTCACAGATCAGTACCCAGTACCGAACAGTCAGTGGGAGCTAAATTTGGGAGAGAGGTGATCAGGTTCCCTCTCTGTGTGCACATGATACTGTCCTAGTTACTTGAGCGTGTCCCTTCTCAGACTGTCACACTCTCTCATCGAGTCGAGACACACTCGGGAATCCTCTAATTCAGAATTCAGAACGGTACTTAGTCATATCATCTTAAGTAAAGGACGTTTTCACAACAGATTCTTTTGGGTGGACTTTAGTGTCTCTTGACTGGATTGAATATTTGGGCCCGGTGCTGTGGAGCTCCTCTCCCGTCTGTTGCTATTTTCTCCATCTCCTCTTCGTCTCTCAACGCCCCTGCTACAGCGTCTGGCAGGAGGAATTGACTGCTGATCCCGCCATGTTTCTCGCACTAGTGGTGACGCCAGAGCTGAGGGAGTTTCTGGCCCGAGCAAGAGGTGGAGCAGTGCGCCTCATCAAGGTGTGCATACAAGACGGTGAGTGACCCAGGGCAATGGACGGAGTCCAGTGAAGAGAAATGATGAGCAGGTCCTGAGAGGGAGCATCGATGTTTAATATGAATCATCTATGTCGATAGTTTTGTCTGTCACAGTAGGTAAACAATGATAGATCTTTTAATTAACTCAAAAGCATAGTAGGTTTTTATTTTAATTCAATAAGAACTCTAAAGTTATTCGAAATACAATTTAAATTGTGACCTTTCACAATAAAATTATAAACTCAGAAAACGGGATAAAACTCAATTTGTAATGATAAAACAACAGAACAAAGTCCTCACAAACAAGAAGGTGAAATTGAGGATTGTTGTGTATTTTTGTTAAAAGATATAACTGATGAATTTACTATGTAGAGAGATGAGTAATTGTCTAAGTGTTGCAGCTTGAAATGACACAGCATCCATATGACATTACTCACCATCTTTACGTGGTCATGAGTTGTAAACGCTTCAACCAGACAACTGGAATTAAATGAAGAAATGGAAAAAGAGAAGAACCTCAATTTGGAAAACACTGCTCTCTAACATTATCTACTTTACCTAAAGCATGGCTGCAAATGTTGTGGTCCAACTTAGAAAGTTTCCAAAACAGTCGCCCTGCTGTTTTGTCTCAACCTGGAAACTCTTTGTTCTGGTACGATAAACAGGTCGGTCCCTCAGGACCTTCATATGGGGTCATTAGCAGGCAATGAAGAATTTCTTTTCTCTTCAGTCCACTGAAGTAAGCAACAGTGTGATTAGCATTTTATTCAAGCCATAGTCGATTATACTATATGATACATTTCATTATAAAAAAAAATATTTTTTGCTTTTTCTAACCACAATTACATTTTCTAATCTAAGCAGGAAAAATGATACAATTACCTTGAATGAAAACATTATTTTGTATGGAAAAAAAAACCTCAATATTGCAGTGTAACATGAGTGTAGAGGAAACACTGCTAATTGTAAAACATTGAGTGAGGGGAACCATCTTTGTCTTTGTTTGGCATTCAGGGCCTGTTTTCACTCACTACTAAGTAGAGATAAACAGTTTGTATCGAGCGGTTACAAATCAACATAGCTAAGTATTACATAGCTGGAAAAACAAGTTGGTAAACCTCTGCAACAGACTATGTGACTAAGTCCTAAAGAAGAGCAATGTAGCAGGTTCTCACTGTGAGAACCTGCGTTCAGTGTGTCAGCTGAGCGGTTTATGTAAAAAAAAAAAAAAAAAACATTTGGTGAGGCAATATGTTTCCAGGCAGCTGATTATTGATGTGGACTGATATGTTCACGAGGTGTTTACATCTTGTTTTGGTGTCTGACCACTGTCACGCTGTAACATGATTCATGACAGATGCATTCTGGGACCTTTTGGGGCTATTTTTGTGGACTGTTTCTATTATATTGAATATTTGGTCTTGTATTTGGACGAGCATGGTGATGGCGAGACAGACTGTCTCACAGCAAATTAGGGTGTCAGGTCTGTTTTACTTCCTTACTCAAGCACTCTGACGCTCTGTTTCTTGGCTATTTGGAGCCACATGTGACTTGACCTGGTTGTGTTGCCCAGTGACACTCATGCTTCTTCCAATGTCAAAGGACAAACAAGATCATTCATTTGATTTCATCACCACTGGCTCAGTATCCCACTTGATTTCCTTCCACCCATTCTATCAACTGGTTGTTGGTCTTTAATGATTTTACAACCATTTTAAACTCAAAAGGGAAAAGGAGACAGAACCCAACTCTTTCCTCTTTTCCATTTTCTCACAGTTTAAAACCAACACAGACCTGTAGAGACAGGGACAGAGGGAATGGCTAATGGAAAGTATGTACGTGTGCGGAGCTGGAATGTGTTGCAGCTCAGAATAGCAACATGCCCTAAGAGACAGTCAGGAAATCCCCCCACACCCCACAAGGACATCAGACTTTAGGTTTATACGTGTGTGTTTTTTGTACGTAATTAAACCAAGCCGTTCAGGTTTTGGTTATGTGGAGAGAGTTAACCTAGACCTGTTGAGTCAGTCAGAACTGAAGCAATATTTTAAACTCAGGGGTTTGGTCCTCGCCTTCTTTAGCAAACAGTAAAACTGACAAACTTTCTCTGTTCTTTGACATTTTTTAACAAAATATCTTTAAGTCTGTAAGTCTTGAATTTAGATAGAATAGAATAAAGATGTTCTATTATATTCTATTATATTCCTTGTTCTATTATTGATTGGACAAAACAACATAGCCATAGCTTTACATTATAACCCAATTCATACTGGATAAGTGATATTTGGGAGTAAAATAATTCTGTGATAATAGAGTATTTCAGTGCTGTTTCAATTAACAATCAGTCTTAATGTGAAGCGTTCATATAGTTTTTTCATTTTCATTTTTCAACTTTGTTAACTCAACTTGAGTTACACATTTGCTTTCTATAATCAAGTTGCAATAATAACAATCTTCCTACATGTAAGTCATTGCTGCCTGTGACTGTGTGGTAAACTGACTCTTACTGTATATACTGTGTCACTGGGCTGTACAAAGGGTTTACTAAATGCACTGTGCAGTATATAGGTGAAGGTATGTGATGAGTAGTGGTCTGATTTTCAGAGCAGCTGGTGCTTGGGGCCTACAGAGAACCAGAGAAGAGCTGGGACCAGGATTATGATCGTTTTCTGCTTCCTGTCCTGGGCGACCAGGAGCCCTGCTACATACTGTACCGCCTTGATTCCCAGAATGCACAGGGCTACGAGTGGATCTTTATCTCATGGTCTCCAGACCAGTCTCCGGTAAGAAATATCCTTCATTCTGTGCTGTTGCCTCACAAACATATTGCTTGTGATAAGTTCAAAAATTCAAATTTACTTATTTTATGGGATTAGTCTCCTGGCATTTGGCAGTTGAGGACACAATATCCTGATTTATAGTCTCTAGGTCCATCATTTTGCCAATATAACCAAAAAAGTCTGATACATTATTAAACAATCATACTCACTTTATTGACATTATTTTAGTCCTCACACCTCCATCTGGTGAAATCCATACAAACAGCATCAGTTAGATGTAAACAGTCTGAGGAAATCACAGTCTGAGATTTGCATCATTCAAAATTACAGTTTCAATGTCTGAATCAAACAGATGCAAACCCAGATGAAAAAGTGACTGACTAAATACACACATTTCATACAATTCTAAAAAAAAATATTATTGTCAAAGGATGAATAATCATCCTACACTAGGAATAATACAGTCCCTGTATTATCTCTAATAAGAAAATCAAGAGCTTATTGGTTTAACTTGATATTAATTTAATGTATTTAAGCAGTCAAAGATGAGTCTAATGGCTGAGGGTTAAGGGCCACACCCATGATGATCACGTGAAAGAAAATCTAAGTTGAGAAGATTATCTCAGTCCTAGTGTGGATCATGCTCCAAAATTCTGGATCCTACATTTCCAACATAACATTCCTGCACAGCTTGATCGTGTCTGTCATTTCACCTTCCCCATCTGGTACTGTAAGAGCCCACGTCCTTCAAAGTCCACATGCTCAAGCTTTCTGTCAAGTATCTGTTGTGATAAATTATTTTTTTGTGTGTTTACGTGTGAAGCTCCAATCAGAGCCACTTAAGACATTACACAACTAGTGAGTCAAGTCACCATGTGTACAGTTGCTCAAGTTTTAAAATGAGTCTTGTCTTTAGCTTGATGACTTAACATCTGTTAAAATTTGTAGCATTTCTTGTCTGTCTATCTATCTATCTATCTATCTATCTATCTATCTATCTATCTATCTATCTATCTATCTATCTATCTATCTATCTATCTATCTATCTATCTATCTATAGATAGATATAATATATAAGTTTTCATCCCACAACAACAACAACAACATTTCCCCTCTGGTTGGTTACAGGTGAAACAGAAGATGCTGTACGCTGCAACTCGTGCCACAGTGAAGAAAGAGTTTGGTGGTGGTCATGTGAAGACCGAGATGTTTGGCACAGCTGAGGTCAGATCTATTTAAGCTCATTTTAAATTCTTATGACAAGATGGTCTGTTTTGCTTTGCTGACATGTTTTCAAAGTCCTCTTGTTCGCTTGCAAAACTAGGAGGATGTCTGTTTGTTGGGCTACCAGCATCACGTGTCGTCCTGCTCAGCTCCTGCCCCGCTCACATTAGCTGAGCAGGAGCTCCAGAGGATCAAAATCACAGAGGTGAGAGATCAAAGTGCCCTCAGCGGTGTTGTCATCATTGCACATAGCTTTGCGTGTGACCTGATTATTTTGTGCATCTGTCCTAAATAAACTTCCATCTATTGCTTTCCCAGGGCCGGGTCAAACAGGTATGTTGACACAAGTCAAATGTGTGTATTCAATATGAAGAAACAGAACCTTGATCTGTTGGTTCTAATAAAAATGAAAGTTGCACCACAGTACAGAAATGTAAATCTGTACCATCACATTAAATACTTTGCAGACATCCAGAGTCCCTAAGAGTTGAAATGTGTTTACTCGCTGCCCCCTGCAGGTGAAGGCAGAGATCAGCGTGGACAGCAAACACCAGACACTTCAGGGCCTCGCTTTCCCACTGCAGGAGACGGCAAAAAGGGCCCTACAGCAACTTGCCCAAAAACACATCAACTACATCCAACTGGTGAGCCTAAGTTTCATATAACAGTAAGATTACTTTGGAAAAAAAAGAAAAAAAAGCTTTTGTTTTCACTCAGAAACCACAGAGAGCTGTCTGACATCAGATCAATCGATATTGATCTACTGGGTTGCACTTTTGCATTTATTATTTATGTGCTTTTATTCATTATGTTTCAGAGGTTGGATGTAGAGAAGGAGATAATCGAGCTGGTTCACTCCAACCCGACAGAAACTCGAGATTTGCCCCGCAGAGTTCCCAAAGACACTCCCAGATATCACTTCTTCCTTTACAAACACTCCCATGAAGGAGACTACCTGGAATCTGTCGGTATGTCGCAGATGCTCTTTTAACAGAATTAACTGAGTGTTACTGCATCTCCTTTCAACCACATCAGTAGAGAACATTTGAATCTCTGAATCATCTTGTTATGTCTTGTAATTATATTTCAAACCACTGGTCTGGAAATATTTGCTCATAATTCTAAGACCTCTTCTTCTCTTTTCACTCTGTTTACAGTCTTCATATACTCCATGCCTGGGTACAGCTGTAGCATCAAGGAACGAATGCTATATTCCAGCTGCAAGAGTCGACTACTGGAAGAAGTGGAGAAAGATTACCATTTGGAAGTCGCTAAAAAGGTATCTGATGGATAGAACATGTGTCATACACAGTTATAGCTACAGCTGAGGACACTGAGGTTATGTGTTTACTGCTTTTTTTTCAGGATATTGGGGATTTTTTGGTAACAACCTACAATTAAAACCTCACATGTGGTGAGCAGTTCAGAGGCTGATTCCAGTATTTCTGAATATATTTAACTTGTTTTTAGACTAAATTAAAAATGAAATAAAATAAAGGATAATAACTGTTTGTTCAGCACAGTTGTTTTCTTAGCTGTGTGATGCTTTGACTCAGCCCTCAGATGTCAGCGTTAGAAGAAAGAGTTTAAATTAAATGAATTATTAAATTTAAAATGTGAAAAATCAGAATTTTCACATGAATGTTTGACATGAAAAAATTCAATTATTATTTGGATTCATGATCTACGTTGTTAACACCTGCCTGCCTGTTTTGTCTTTGTGCAGTTGGAGATCGATGATGGAGATGAACTAACGGAGGAGTTTCTGTATGACGAGGTCCATCCCAAACAACATGCTCATAAACAGGCTTTTGCTAAACCCCGCGGCCCAGCGGGAAAAAGGGGACACAAGCGCCTCATCAAGGGGACAGGAGAGAGCGTGCAGACCAGTTAGAGTTACATTTCCCCTGTCGTCCTGTAGTCACACCCGCAGTTCCAGCTCTCCCCATTTCTCCAAACCCATTAACACCTCATCTGACCCAGAGTAGTGAGCACACTAATTGATTTTCCGCTCTTTGTGTACAGAAACACTTGTCATACATTTTTGATGGGAATGTGCTGAAAAATATAAATCTCTCTTTGTGTTTCTGTGTCTCTCAGTTTGTCACAACGTTCCTCTTGTGATAAATAAGGTAAATAATTAATAACAAACAATAAAGATAACACACAATAAGTATAACAACAGCAAAACATGTTTATTGATGACTTCCTCCGCTTCTAACAAGTCATAAAAATAGATCCACAACTGACAATATAATAGACTTGCACTGAACTGTAAATGCATAGTCAGATGTTTCAGTCCTCAAGTTTTGTATCAACAATGTTTGTAAGAAAAATACAATATGAAAGGAAATTCTGAATAAAATATTGTTTATACTGTGGTACTAGACCTTCCCAGTGTAGATCTGTGTATTTTTTTATCAAGTGTGTAATGTTTAATGCATGGAAATACTTGCTGCTACATAACTATGTATGTTCCTTCTTCACGGTTAGCTTGGACTTTGTGCTGCTGATGGCCTGCTGCGTTGAGACTAACATAGGGTAATTAATCTCTGATTAAAGTGGCTTTAAATTACACCAGCAGCTGTGCTTGTGACGGCAGTGAAGTGACAGTGTTTGAAAGACGCCACTGTGTTGATTTAACTTTGTGAAAAATCAATTCAGCTGCAGTTCTGGTCTGGGTATTCTGGGGCTGCAGTACAATTTTATTCATAATGGCATCATTAAAAGACTAATTAAGAGTCTTAATATACATAAATGCTATTTGCACACTTAATACAGAGCCACTGAATTAGCAAGTCGGGAGGATTCATTCTACGAGGACAATGCATGTCCATCCAGTGGTTATTGAGCTATTTCTTGTTGATCCAAAATGGTGGAATGATGGACGGGCTGATTGTCCACAACTGTTATCCATCAGATGAAACTGTTATCCAAAGATGAAAATAATACTTTTAGTATTTTAATGTCCCTCATATTAGTAGGTACATGTATCTGCAAAATAATAACATCTCTGAAGAGACCATTTAGCAGTTTTTTTGTCAATCAAATCAATCAATTAGCTGAATAATTGGAAGCAATCTTTTCTAGGCCCTTCCCTAATGAACGAAGCTGAAGAATAAGGTTTTCTTTCTAATTTACACAGGGCATGTTCTCTCCCGTGTCTCCACATGGATCCTCTACAGGTACTCCTGCTTCCTCCCTCAGGCAAAGACATGCAGGTTCGGTTGAATGGTGACTCTAAATTTACCATCAATGTAAAAATGTGAGCGTGATCACATGTCTCTGTATGTGATAGACTGCTGACTTGTCTAGGGAGTACCCCACCTTCACCCACAGGCAAGCCTTGGCTCCCCTCACCCCACACACCACCCCTCTAAGGATAAGCAGTACACATAATATATGGATGCATAGATGGATTCCAGGCAGTGCAATTTTTTCTCAGAACCTCCAGGCAACACCCATTTTTCTTCACATTTAAAGGAGACAGTAGTTATTCATCATGTGCTTCATTCCAGTTCCTTGTTCTTAGTAAGTTCTGCGAATAAAACACATTCACACGGGGAAAGTTGAAGAATATTCGGGATATCAACGAGTAGATATGTGGCGTGTGTGTGTCTGTGTGTGTGTGTGTGTGTGTACGTGTGGTGTTGATTTGTGGAGAGCAGTGCTGACAGAATCTGCTGCACTTAAATCCAGTGCATAATGGAAATAAAGTCGATGGTCACAGCTGGAAGTGATTACATGGTGATACAAAAAACAAAAATAAGAATAAAATATTGAATATTTCTTAGAATATTTGATTTAAAAGGCAGCAGTGTGCCAAAGCTGCAATTAGATTGATGTTTATTTGACGACTTATAATTGTTGGTTACAGTAAAAGGTATATTAGTATGTAGCATTTAACTGAGACAAAGAAAACAAAGAAACAGTCAAGGAAAAGCACATTCATACATGAGAAATATCAACACAATGTTTGCACTGGTGGTTAATTTTGCAATCTAGCTACAATAATAACATATTACCAGTAGCAGAAGTAACAAAACACCTTTTTTTATTTTCTATATCACCTGAGAGTGAGTGTTCCCAGTTAAAAAAAAAAATAAAACCTGGTTGCACCAATAAAGTCAGTCAGTGTGAAGCCTCAACAGTCGCTGTGTGTACAGAGGATGTGAAGCTTTATCAAAACCAAATAAACACTGTGCCTGTCCCAGACCTCACCTGGCTGGAGGAGAGAGAGCACACAACAGCATGGTGAATTTACTGGAGAGCTCAAAACATTTAAGAAATAAACTCTCAGATAAACTGTTATCATTTGCCTCTTGGTTTAGGTGCTCTCCAATAACCGGAAACAGAACAGTCAGCCATAGCCATTAGCATCAAATGATCAGAATCCATATATATATTTGGCTTTGCTCAGGTACAGTGGTACACATGTGCACATATTTAACATTTAAAGCAAAGATTTCAGTCACTACACCTTTATCAGAAATCAATGAGAGCTTATATATAAACACTTCATAAGTATGTCCCCTCATGCACGAACACATGGGAAATACAGTTCACAACTGTAGCCCAAAGTCCAAAGTAGAGCTAAGAGAGCAAAGAGTCATTTGGTCACTAACATATTTTTTTTTTATTCGAGTTAATATTGTGAGAAAGATTGTTAAAGCAATAATTGCTGCTTCTCATCTTTTTTCCACGACAGTAAACTTTGTTTCCAGACAGCTGGTCGGACAAAACAAGACACTTAGCTAAACCTAACATGTCAGTTTTATCTGTTTGTGGTTGCTCTGTAGATACAATGATCACAATTTCTGTTTTTGAAATTATATATAAATTATATTAGAAAAATTATATATAATTACATGAATGTTAAACTGTGTGGATTCACACAGTGTGTATCTTTTCATCTTTAATTTCTTGGTAAACTTTATCTTGACCACGTAAAAAGCCTTTTAGTTACCAGACTAGATGACATAGGTGGATAATCTTTAACACCCCTGTGAGTTAGATTCTGTGCACAACTTCAGAAAACTGCCTTTTCATATTACAAAACCCAGAACTACAATAAACTGCAAAACAAAGCTCAACTCGCATACAAACACTGTATCTTTTTTAAACAAAAGACAGACACATCCTACTTACGTGTAACTGTGTAGCTCAGGCTTTCTGGTTACAAAATAAAAGATAAAATAAAAGGTCATAAAATATAGACGATTGCTGTGTTCTTTTTTTTTTTTTTTTTTTTTTCTTCATGAAATTATAAAGAAACAAAAAAAAAAAACAAATGCATTTGTTCAACGATATCCAGCAGGAATAGATAAAGTCTATAAGACTTCCAAGAAAGAAAAAGTAGCCCATTTCAGTATTTCTTGGAAATGGTTGAGATTCAAGTATTTGGGATCAACGGGGCTGTGGATGTGGCTGTGAGGATACAGCATAGTTTCATGTATTGCTTTGTTTGCAGTCTGTGTGTGTGTGTGTGTGTGTGTGTGTGTGTGTGTGTGTGTGTGTCACAGATTGATCGGACTGGCGGAAACATTTTGATCAGAATGTTCCTCTGATTTATAACAACGTGAACCGGTTTTACACTCATCTGTATCTTATCTGCTCAATTTAAAAGACTATAAAAGACGGAAGGGTAGAAAGTGGAACAAATGTTCGTGCGGTGCATTGTCTATGACTTAACAGTAGAGTTAACATTTTTTTTTCTTCTTCTTCTTCGTTTATTGACACAATAACAAGTTGTTTTCTCGAGCATAATTACTCGGACAAACCTCTGAGAAAACCTCCCGCCGTGTTTTTCCACCAGGATCGAGGGAAATCTATATTACTGGAAATAGCCTGTGCGCATTCTTCTTATCTTTTATGTCGAGGCGGTGAATTCCCAGAATGAAAGCTGTGTCAGGGCCGCCCGGCGGGGCGGAGTCATAGCCTGCCAGTATTCCTGGAAAGCGAATAGGGAGAAGCGGCCGCGCGATTCCTGGGAGCGAGCGTCGGTTCAGCGAAGTCATGAGCCGCTGGGGTGAAACGGGGGAAAAAAAAGACACAAGCCACCGAAATCTACGCGAGCAAAAACACAAACACATCATCAACATACTTTAAGAAAAATTCATAATGAATAATAATTAAAAAAAAAAAAAAAAACCCGAAGCGTTTTAGTTCCAAAAATATGCTAATATCAGCTCGCTGTCGCCACAGCGACACGACCGGCGGCGGTTGGCGCGTGGAGGGATTTGGTGCAGCCGGCGTGACGTCAGAGCCGCCGCTGCTGTGAGGAGTTCTCAGAATAGACTTCTAGGAAACGGTAAATTTTAAAAGCCAAGCCTTTTACACTGTGTCCTTCACACATTTGGATCACATTCTGGTGACAACACACTCCAAGCCGCAGCTACAGAAGCTTTTCTATGTTTTAAATTAATTTCCTTCCTTTTTTAAAAAAGCGTTTTGGCTGAACAAACGTTATATATTCAGTGTTCTTATACACTAACAGGACCAGACCCTATTTGGGTACACGGCGATCTTTTCCTTTTCTTTTCTGTTCTTTTCTCTTTTTTTTTTTTTTTTATCGCGTATGAAAGGTTTATTCAAACCAAAAAATATTTTAAGGCTTACTTTTTATAAAGAGGCTTTTTGGTACACATCTATATGTTTTTGTTATCTTCTGAGGAAGTTGTACCGACCGGATTTTAACCCAGAGGATTCAACAAATAGTATGATTCTTTGCGTACCAAGGTGAGCCGACTTCTCTTTGTTTGTGTCCACTTTATTGTTTTGTTTTTTAATTTAAAGAAATCAAAATTGCCTATTAAAAAAAAGTAGTATATTCATTATTATTGTTGAGTCAGATTTTAATGATCGAGTATGATCAGTGTAAAAGAAAGAAAAACAAAAAAAGGATTAGAGTAGTTATGAAAACAGTAGCGTCATTATAGCTACTAACAGTAGTAAATATACAGCACTTTATTTTATTTAGCCTGAAAGCCTGAAACCCAGACTGATAATTGAATTTTGACCATGTCCTGTCTGAGATCGGCAGCAATAACAGATATAATAAGAAAAGGTAGAAACTCAGTGGGAGCATACACAGTGGTACTGCTTGGCCCCCAACAAACAATGACTGTTATGCAAACACAAAGGTAAAAACCAAATTAAATAAACTGATTATAAATTCATAAATCAGACTAAATATTCACACTTGTGGTTGTCAGAGGTGATCGTCCTCCTCTTCTTCTTATTATTATTATCACTGTTAATATATAGTAATAAACAGTGAATTTTAAAGAAGACAAGATGTAGATTTATGTATTAATGTGGAGGAGTGACGCCTGTTGTGATTATCGCAGCACTTTTTAACAATGTTTTCTATCCTTTTTTCAGTCCGAGACCTCATCTGCCCAGTGCTCTGTCCACTGAAGCCCCCCGGGGCATGCGGGCTGGAACTGTAACCCCTACCCCTTGCCTCCAAAACACCCCACCGATATGGGATCCTGCAAAGGACCTGCGGGCCATCGCCAGCAACTTCTGTTATTTAGAAAATGCAGGTACAATATATAGATATGTTTGACATTTACAGCTGCTGAATATGACAAACAAGATTTTTTTTTGAAAATCCACAAGCCGCCTCAGGCACAGATGATTATTTTCTAGCATACGGCTTCAGTTAAATTACATAATTACAGATCGTTTACTGTTAAACAAGCATCAAGCAATGACTGTGATGAATGTTCAGAGTGACTAATGTTTAGGAATTTGTGTTTGTGCAGGATGGTACTGGGGAGCCATAACTGCAGCTCAGGCTCACGCAGCACTTCAAGAGGCATCTGAAGGAGCTTTTTTGGTACGAGACAGCAGTCACCCCATGTATATGCTGACCCTCTCGGTCAGGACTGCACGTGGTCCAACCAGTATAAGGATCCAGTACAGCGGTGCACAGTTTTTACTTGACTCCAGCTCCCCGGCCCGGCCCAGCCTGTCAACCTTCCCCAATGTGCCCAGTCTGGTGCAACACTACATGGGACCACAGAGAAAAACAGAGGAAGGGAAGGTGGAGGTGGATGCTTCTTTAAAACCCACTCAACAGACAATTCAGGAGGCATCAGTGGTATTAAAACTGAAACGTGCTGTGTATAAACCACAGTGCCTCCCCTCCTTACAGCACCTTACACGCCTCGTCATCAACAGACACTCTGACTGCCCTGACCAGCTACCACTCCCCAGGCCTCTGCTTCGTTACATACAGGACTACCCCTTCAAAGTATGAAGAGGTCCACTCACGTTCATCATTCTGGCGGTAACGCTGCTGCTTTAAAAGACGAAACCTTTTGAAACAGATCCTCCATGCCTGTAAATGACATTGCTGCTCCAGCACTTTGAGGCCAGTCCCAAAAAACAAAACAAACAAACAAACAACAACAAAAAAAAAAAAAAAAAAAAAAAACTGGACACAGGGTCACTGTGTTTTTGCTGACGAAATATGTACAAATTCAGTTTGACGTGTCTGGTTTCGGACTTAATTTGTCAAGGACTCAGTGGTGAAGTAGCTGAGAGAGACTCAGTACTGTAATTCACACTTTATAATGGATGTGGAAATTGTCCATATCTATTTTATCCTCATCAGTTTTTGATGTACATACTGTTTCCAAGAAATACACTGATTTGACTGAAACATCATTTTAAGCCATTTTATTTTTCTCAGTAAAACATTTTTTCTACTTTTTTCATGTGTACATTTTTCTATTAAAATAACTAATTTCAGTCTAACTTGCTGTCTTTTAATTATTCGTTCTTCTTTATTGTTCAACAAACGCCAATGATCACAAGGTAAAGAGAGACGTTGACATCATCATGATCATCATCATCATCATTATTCACAGACACATGACAACTGTTCTTGTGACACTTGTGACTTTGTGTCTTTGGGCTTTAAATGTGTGCAACATGCAAAATGTTTGAGGAAGTAAAAAGCCACATTGTGTGTGTTTTTCGCTCAACAATGCATCCAGCCTGCTTCTGACTCAGCGAGTGCACAAGCGAAGGGGAGGACCATTCATCAGCAGATTCATGGAACTACTGAACACTTCCAGGGAGGAGGGTGAGATTCTGAGAGGGAGTATTCTAAGAAAAGCCTTAGTAATTACCTTCAGCTTTGAGCCTGCCTTTTGTGCCATCTCACTTCTGTCTCTCTTTTTTTTTTTTAAATATTATGGCACAGGATATGATCACAAATGTTACCAGATTAAAAGTGCAGCAGCAATATCAAAGTGATTTTAGCCTTGGCAAATTATGAATTTTGAGAAATCAAATCAGCGCAAGTGCGTGCATGCTAGGGCGGCTCAGCTGGGGTAGGAGAGCCGAGGCTGTGGCGACCTGGGCTAAGGCCAGTGTAATAGGATCTTGGTTTCTCAATCCAGATCCAGCTCATGGTCCTTGTTTTACTGGTCTTTTCTGAAGGATGCAGAATCGTGGTCTGCAACATAAAAGCAAATCAGTGTTACAGATAAATGTGGACTTGCCACTGAGGAAAAGGTTCACTGAGTTCACTATTTTTGTTTTTGCTTGTAAAATGTAGTACGCAGCAGTGGATCAACATTAAGTTGTGGCAGGTGAAATATTGACAAAATGACTTGATGCTGCTCAGGAAACAGACACAAAGGCCGACAGGTTTTATTTATTTATTTTTTTGGACAGACCTGCTGTTGATGTCGAGCCGCGTCTCCACATAACACAGCTCCTCCACATTTGTCTCCACCCACTGCTGAATGAGCGGGGGGTGTCTGTGGTCAACCTCTAGGTAAACACGTCCGCTATTCAACAGGGAAAAGACACAAAATGGATCAAAATTCAATTATCATCAGGACAGAATTATCAGAACTAGCCCCAAGATGAGGGTGGTGGCACATGTCTGGAACTGTATTCACTGGAAGTCTTTTAAAAAGCTTAACTCATTAAAGAAGCAACACGATACATGTGTTTTTCAGAACATGCTGTTCTTGTGACAAGCCGCTGCTGCCGTTAGGAATTAAACCCAGGTGGGGTAGTGTGCGTGTGTGTGTGTGAGTGAGTGTTTGTTTACTTGTGTGGGGTTGAGGGGTTCCTTACCCATGCGAAAGAATCTGTGGAGCCAGAGTTAAAATCTGTTTGATGACTTTCAGTCCATCTTTCCCTCCGTCTAAAGCTGCAGGGTCTTCAAACCTGAAGACACACATCATTACTGAATATAAATATTAAACACTGTGATTAACAGTAACAATTAACACTTAATTAAAACTGTATTCTACATTTTTTATACAATTTAAGTACTAAGTCACACAATGTATAACTTTTGTCAGTAATGTGAAAATTATCTTGATGCTATATGCTGCCTACAAAGCCAAAATACAATAAAAATACATTTAGTCAACATTTATTAAAATATGTTTTGCTTTGTGCTATCATTAAATGTTTAGACATGAGTTATAGATACTTAATTGGATGCAAAGCTGTGACAGTTATTTAAGTAATCATCTAGATAATGAGAAGTAAATTAACCAAATAATCAAATTCATTAGTTTTGACAATTTTCAAAGAAAAATGCACATTATGTTGATTTTTTACATTTTCTATTTATTATTACATTTGCTGGCTCCAGCTTCACCAACATGAGAATTTGCTGTGTTTCTTTCTTATATATGACATTAACTGACAACAAAGGCATTTGAACATAAAACCGTGGATTGTGGGAAATTATATTTGCCGTTTTTCACTGATTCACATGTTATAAACCAAACTATTTACGGATGATATAATCAGATGATCAATCAATAATGAATTCTTAATAACTCCATTAATTATCACTTTTAAAGTGATAATTAAAGTGAATTGAACTTTAATATGGTGTGTTATAATAACTGTTTTGGTCCTTATCAGTGTTAACTATTGAGTTAAATAAAATATAAACGGACGGAGGCAGCATGTGTTCAATCACCTTAAAATTTCTGGGTCCAGTGAAGCCATATCCTCTGAGAACAGGTACGGAGGATTACTGACCAGAGCTGAAACAGGCCTACAGAGGCTCACCACACTTTCTGCATCTGACCAAAACACATGAAAACACTTTATAAGCAAGTGTATTGAAGTGTGTTATTTAAATAACTGCAAAGCCCTGTTTTCACTTACCTTTCATTACATCTACATGATGAATCTGTAATCTGTCATGAAGTCCCAACCTGCAGAGTAAAGAAAAAATAAATTGATGTAAGTAATGAATCACTGTAACATTGAATCAATAATACATTTACGACATTTTTTGTTTTGTGTATCGCAATTACCTCAACGCATTCTCCTTTGTTAAATCCACCGCATCCTGGCTTTGATCCAAGGCTATGGCTTTAAGCTAGTCAAAAAAAAAACAAAAACAAAACAAGAAACCAACACAGCAATTAAAAACTGCTGTTTACTGTTTCTGTACAACTCCCATGGGTAGACAAAAATCTATTTTCCTACATTCTTGTGCTTGTCTGTATGAGAAAATAAAGTCATTTTCATGACTTTACAATGTGTTAACAGCAGAGACAGAAAAATAAGCGGATATAGTTAACATTACTGGGAACTAGCGGGAAGAAAGTATGTTTGCAATGAGCTGATAAAATGTACTGTGCTCAGAGAGCTGACAACAATGGTATTCTGTTTAGCAATGTGCATTTCCTCCACATCTGCAACTAATGACTTTTCCATCATCATCAACTAACTATTGAGCAATGAAGAACTAATGAGGCAGTCTTCAAAATGTAAAAATGAACATACGGACGTCACAAGTTACAAAAAGAAAAATGAGTCTGACAAACTGGAAATCAGGGGCTTCAGTTTATAAGAAAATGAAAGCTCACTTGAGACAGACTTTTTAGCAGACTGAGAGAAATAGCACCGGAGCCACATCCCACTTCTAAACATGAACGCCAGGTGTCTGAACCCACTCCAGTCCCAGGCTTCATCTCAAGATCAGCGAGCACGAGTTCCACCAACTCCTGCACCAACGCACAGAGAAAACATTGTTCTAGTTATGTGACTGATCACTGGGATTCAACGTCTAGCATGTTTTGTTTTTTTTTTTTTTCTCTCAAACCTCTGTTTCAGGTCTCGGTATGAACACGGGTGCTTTCATCTTCAGTGTCAGATCTCTGAAGTCCCACTCCTCAATTACGTACTGCACAGGCATTCTACCACCAAACACATACGTGTGTAAGTATCATGAGAGGAGAAACAAATGACACACAGTCTTAATGCTGGTTTGAAGACATGTATCCACAAACTTTATACCTGGAGAGACGTCTGGTACAGAGCTTCCACATCTGCTCTGTTTTTTCTTGGCTAAGAAACTCTTTTAACTTCCCCTGGTCAAGACTTTCAATCTGGGAAAGGAAATGTCAAGTAAGAACAAAAATCACCACTGTCACACATAACCAGACAGTAACAAAATGCATATGATATCAGCAAATTTGCAACTCACAGTTTTTGCTCCAAGCAAATGAGCAATGATATAGTGACTTGAGTGGTCTGGCTCCATGACTCCTCTTTCCTCAAAGTGTCTTGTCCATAAATCTATGGCCTGAAGTGCTGTGATCCTGCCTGCAGGCAGAGCTGGAGCGCTGCTGCATCTCCGCACGGCAAGGCCCCAAATTCCCTGGAAAGCATTTTATTTGAGAGAGTTTTTGATTAACTCAAAAAAAAAAAAAAAAAAAAAAAAACCACTCTGAATTTTAACCGTTATTTAACAAACCCCTTTGTAAAAATGTAAAGACTGGCTCTTCCCTTCATGGGTGAAATCATTTTTTGATTTTAATACTTTGTCCACCCACATTCAGGAACATGCGCTAGAAAGTGCTAGAAATTCTGAACATCTTGTTCATAGAAATTTCTCTTTTAGAAATGTCGCTAGAAAATGGGTCAATTTGACTTTCACTCCATTCCCTCCCCTTCAAAGGCAAATAGGTGTAAAAAGATGGTCTGTCTGTTCTGAAGCCAGCGAAGTTACATTCATTTGAGTGGCAGTGAAGGAGCCAGTGTCAAGTGCTTGCATTTGACACTGAGCCTAAAAAGATGCCAAAAAGATGCAAAACCAAGCATTTAAAATCCTCCACCCTAAAATATCTGTTTTTTATGAAGTTTCTGAGGCGTTACACATCCAACCAATATTTTGTTGTTTATGTGTCACATCAACAACAATGATCAAAACCCCTGTTCAACTATTCTCTGACACCTTTAAAAGTTCAAAGTGAAAACTAAATGTCAGATCAAACTGCAGACTTCACAGTGACAATGACTCAAAATACACATATCATCACCTACACACACAGGAGATTAAAATAATCTGTTCTGATACACACAGTTTATAGCTGCTCAGAGCTATTTCTATGACTAAGTCCCCAGTATAATGTATTGTATAAAAATATGATTATAATAAACAGACAATTGCTATTCTTGCCTAAAAAATTAAAACTTAAGGAGTGATCAGTTGATAAAATAAGATTTATGCAGACTACTGTTAGCTGCAGCCCTGAGTGTATATTTTATACCCTTTTAATATTAAGTTGATGAATGGCTGTCATATTTATTCCAGATATTTCAGGCAGTTTATGAGGTTCCAGTGAGGTTTCATTTCAGCATTACCTCACTGCAGTTTGGATTAATAAACACTTGATATTACATTGTCTCATACATTACGCCTCTACATGTCTACACCTGCTGTGAAGGCTTAACGCTTGTGTGTCTGTCCCAGTAATGTAATATCTAATATCTATGTCTGTGGGTAATGTAGTATCTAATAAATATATTGAGGAGCCGGTTTGAGTTTCATGGTCAAAGTTAAAAAGTCAAAGTCGTTGTGAAACGTCCAGGAGGACGTTCATTATATCTGACAGACGTTCACTCAAGGACTGATTAGAATTTGGTGCTTAAAGGTCAAAGTTACACTCAGTGTGAGTTTGTGACCGTGGTATCTCACTGCCTCAAGTAAGTTATTCACATTTAGCACAAATGTTAGCTTGGACTCAAAAGTTGAAGTGATGACATTGTATTTGTGATAAACGTACATAATTAATAAAACCCAATAAGCAATAACGCGATCATTGTGTTCATGTGTCGTGTGTGATTTAGTTCATAACTGTTACCTTGTTGTTTTAATCGGTATTAACTAGACTCCCTGAAAACAACACAAACTAAATCAATTTGACCATTTAGTTACCTTTAGTCCCACTCTCTTCAAGTCAAAGCATCGGTAACCTGTATTCACTGATCTCGTCCACATGGTTTCTGTAAACAGACAGTCTGAATATATCAGTAATATACCAACACATCACACTTTGTTTAGCATCGAGCTGAACTCGCTGTATCCTCACAGCAGCCCGCGGATCTATATCTTCACCTTCTGGGTATCTTATATCGTCCTACACTTGATATAAACAACATTTACAACACTGTGGGTCACAGTGTTGTCAGTATTTCCTTCACATGGCGCAGAAAACCTCCCCAACCATGTCTCCACCACCTCCACATGCGGCGCAGACTGCGCAGCACTGACTCCGATGAATAGTGCTGCCTTTATGGACTGTCGAAGATATTAGTTGCAGCAGCTAAAAAAGTACATTCACCGTTGAACTCACCTTATTTTTTAGATTGTACACATTTAAGCAATATTCATGTTTATGTTACACCTTGATAATAAAATTTCTGATTTCTTTACTCCAATTAAGAGAGTTCAGTAACTGTGAACCCTGTTGGTGATAAATACACTCGTTAACTCTAATCAAGTATTTTCTACCATCTTACACGGTTTCAGAGTCGCTAAAAAAACATCGATAAAGTACTTTAATGCAACAGAGTTTGTGTTATTTTCATTCTTAAAAATATGTTTGTGTTATGACCCAACAGGAACTGTGACGTCTGTTGTTTGTGAAAGAAATGTCCGAGGATCTCCTGAAAGCATCACCACTGCTGTTGACTCTTCTGCTTTGCTGTGTCGAGTATCTTGTTTAATAGTTTGCTATTAAGTGGACAGCACGTAGCACTTTTTGTTAAGTTCACTAACCAGTACGGTATCATATAACACGTTGTTCAGGTTTTTTAGAAATATATTTGACAGGAAGCGAATGTCTCGTCTTGAAACGGTGTGTGAGTGTGAATGTGAAGCTAGCAGACAAACAGCATCTGAAGCTAAATAGGGAAGACAAACAGACAGTAGACTGATCATGACAAAGTGAAGGAGTTTGGTTCACAGTTTGTAGTTCGTCTGTGATTTACCTGCTTTCATTAAAATGTTTATGATGGACATGGCCACTCGGATAGAGTGCATATTTTTCAGTGAGTTTCATCCAACTCTGGGTCCAAAGATAACATATCAGGTAAGTGTGCTTGAGTTTTAGGTTTTAACCTTTTTAACAAGGGCAGCAGTAATTAAAAAGTCCGTAATCATCTTGTTAATAAACACGGTCACTAACTAACTAGCATGATTATCCTTATGACTATCCTTACTGTGATATTGACACCATATATATATATTTATATTTATATATATTTATATTTATATATATATATATATATATATATATATATATATATATATATATATATATTGTCCCTCAGTGGGAAAATTGCATTGTTGCACAAAGTACAGGACACACACACACACACACCTGAATGTAAAAACATAGGAAAATATCTAGAACTACTTACTTTATCAGTGGTAAACAAACATACATATTGTGACCTTGCATGTTCACACTACATCTTCTCCGTCTGACCTATATCATGTACTTTGACATCATATGTGTTTGTGTTTTCTTTGTCCTCTCCTCACAGGTTCCAGAGGAATACATTTCACGGGAGCTCTTTGACACCGTTCAGGTTTATATTATTACCAAGCCAGAGCTGCAAAACAAATTAATAACAGTGTATGTAATGTGACATTTCTTCAGTCTCCTATCCATGATTTAATTATGTAACTCAATGATTGTTTTATTTTTTTCCACTGAAGACATGTGTTTATATTTACAAGAGAATGGCGTGTTGCTTTTCCTCAGAATTAAATTATCCTCTGTGCTTTTCATCTGTTTTAGCACTGCCATGGGAAAAAAGTTAATCGGGTGTCCTGTGTGTATCGAACATAAAAAGTACATCCGGAACGCCCTCCTGTTTAACCTCGGCCTTGTTTGTGATGCACAAACCAACACATGTGCTCTTGAACCAATTGTCAAGAAACTGTCCGGTTATCTGACGACTCTGGAGGTAGTGAATGATGTATTTTCATGTCTGTTATTGTCACATGTGACTGCTTTGATATTTATATATATTGTTTTTCGTAATAAGACATGCCAGACATGTTGTTAAATCTGTTTGCTTTCTTGTGTTCCAGCTGGAGAGTGGCTTCATTTCCAATGAAGAGAGCAAACAGAAACTGTTACCCATCATGTCGACTTTGATGGAAGAACTTAATGCGAAAGGAGCCTGTACCTTACCCATTGGTATTATTTCAGTTTTTATTTGTTATATACCACTTTCATTTGTAGTATTTCCATTGACGCTATTAGAGGTTGCAAAAGGCTCAAAAATGTTCAAATGACAACTAAGTAGAAGGAAAGAAGATCCTCACTTGAAAAGATAAACAATCATATTGACATGTGACTTTACTGACTTGGGTGGCAACGATAATTATCAGGATTTCTTTTTTCGTTTCCTGTGGTTTAGATGCATCAAATACCATACATCTAAAACTGATCCAGCTGCGAAAGGACCCACCGATTGTTCAAGAGTACGATGTCCCCGTCTTTACTCAGTGCAAAGATCATTATATCAAATCACAGTGGGATCTTACTACTCAACAGGTAGGCTTCCTCCCTCATGTGGAACATGTTGATTAATGTCAGACAGTCTATTGATAGGTGCATTTGTTTAAAATTAGTACTGAATACGGAGTTGATTATTGAACAATTAAGGCCAGTAATATGGTCCTATATCTTGCTACCTGCAGATCCTGCCTTATATTGATGGATTTAGACACATCCAAAAGATTTCAGCAGAAGCAGACGTAGAGATGAATCTTGTTCGTATCGCTGTGCAGAATCTCATGTGAGTACACGTATCAAAACACCCACACAAACACCCACACATCACTGGTATCATCACAGCAGGATAAGCCACTATTTCTTTTTATCTGAGCCATTCAAATTTTCAGAAAAGCATCACTTTTATCACTTTTTCTGACTTCAGATGACACAGTTCTTTATGACTCAGCTGGTGCATGTTGCACCAGAGTGTGTTGAAGCTTTTATCACCCAATGAAATCAGTGAGACTCATAACTCCTTCTTGTACTCCACAGGTATTATGGTGTTGTGACTTTGGTGTCTATATACCAGGTACAAAACTAAATTTACACCAGGTGAAACATTTAATTTATTCTACCACTCTAATACTCTAATACTCTCCTCTTTCAATTCTCACAAGTACTCTAATGTGTACTGCACCACTCCCAAAGTCCAGAGCCTAATAGATGACAAGTCCATCCAAGAGGAGTGCCTCAGCTACGTCACCAAGCATGGTAAATAATACCTGTGATTGTTCAACACCGGCGTTTTTCCCCCTTTAATTTGTGATGTTCATTGCACTGTGTTTTTGTCCATCAGGTCAAAAGCGGGCCAGTCTGAGAGACGTCTTCCAGCTGTACTGTGGTCTAAGTCCAGGAACCACAGTCCGAGACCTTTGTTCTCGCTACTCACAGCAGCTTCAAAGGGTTGATGAGAGGTCAGCATCACTCACCTCATGAGCCACTGAAGAGGCCTTGTGACTCTTGAAAATGTAGGTCACTTTGACACTTAGTTACCAGTGTGTCATATCATGTGCTGCATTTCAGGAGGCTGATCCAGTTTGGACTGATGAAATCACTCATCCGACGGCTGCAGAAATATCCAGTGAAGGTGATCCGTGATGAGAGGAGCAGGCCACCTCGACTCTTTACCGGCTGTCATAGTTATGATGAAATCTGCTGCAAAACAGGCAGGTTTATAACTCTCAATGATCACTGTGTAAAAGTAGGCACATGTTTTGTTTTAGCAGTTCTGTAAAGACCATACATATTTATCTCTTTATATATAGACATGCCTAGCCTGCCATAACCGGTTGTCAGATCCAGATGTGACAGGGGTCTCGACTTCAGCTGCTGATCTCACCTTTGTTAAAATGGGAAAAGCCAATGGCCAAAGGATGATATCCAAAGAGTCCAGATTAGGCAAACTATGACAGAACATCCCCCCTCGGTGTACAATAAAGAGGGTCACAAGACCTAAAGCATGTTTTGGTTGGCCCAACTCATAATGCCTTGCCAATATGCTTGTCACTGCGGTATCTCTTTTGGGTGAGCCAAAGTGAAGTTTCTGGCAGGCTAGGCATGTCTATTGGTAATCTGGGTGTGGAAAAATTACTTTGTCAACAGCTTATTCCTTGTGGTTGTTGGTTACTGAAGCACTGCTTTGACAATAAATCTGGGGGTGGTCAAAGTCTGAATCCAGAATCATTAGTACATTTTATGTGTTCTTAAATACTTTGTACACATTCCCTGTATTTTCTTATTATATCTGAACAAAGCAAACAAGAGAAATATGTATGGTCTTTAAAGCACTGCTAAATGTGGGAGGGTGCCTTTATTTTTTACACAGTACTGTATATAGTCAAATGGTTGGTTCATTAACTAGACTGGTCTTTTCATGATTTTATAGGCATCAGTTACCAGGAGCTGGATGAACGCCTGGAAAATGATCCCAACATTGTGGTGTGCTGGAAGTGATGTGATATGAACTGAAACAAACATCAAACTGTGATGTTAACAGCCATCTGACTGGAAGACAAAGAGATGCCCCAATCACAGATGCCTTTGGCGACAGGGAGAGTTTTCTTGGATTGAGTGAAGAAGTGTTTTGTAAATTCAACATCCATGTCAGGGAAGGTGATTTTATTAATGTTGTATACAAGACAATGTGATTAATAAAATAAATTATAACACAGTGTGATGGTTTGTGTTACATCACTTTAAAAGAACTTGTTTGTGAGGGCATTGTGTCGGCTATTTCCTTGCATTACTATTTTTTGCACACATTTGTACCGAGTGAACGTACACAAAGTTGACTTGCACCCACATGATGTACACTGTTATTTATGTACACTGTTAGTTCCGCACTAATCTTGTACTTGTTGTTCATGCAGCATTACGATTTAGATTAAGATAAAGACTCAGTAAAATGTACATAGGGTGGAAGTATAATAAAATCAAAACAATGGAAATTAAAATAATGAATTTACATAGAATTAAAATCCATGGGTACTTCTTTCACCAGTGAGTAAAGAAGCAGCATACTTCTTTTTATAACTTTTATTTTATACCACATTATTCTCAAAGCGAGTTAATTCCTGTTACTCACACGTGGTTTAACATGAGGGTGTAGCGCCCCCGCGTGGCGGAGAAACACAACTACAGCTCCACGTTCGCTTGTTTAAGAGTAACCATGGCAACAGCGAGACGCGCTAACGCCAGATAAGTTCGGGAACAACTTGACGGAAGTGGCGACTACATTCATTCACATTTAGTTGGTTTTGAGCGTGTGTGTGTTTTAACGTGGTTGTTCTGAAGTAGTATGTATATGGAGTCATCGGTGATTCTGCCTGTGGAAGCTGAGGGCTTCATACAAAGTCTACAAACTTTCTCCTTAAAGGAAGTGGGATCAGAGAGGTAACATCAAGTAGCTAGCCTGTTGTTAGCAAAGTGGTAACTCACCCAAACACTGTCAACTAATGTGTGATTTTAGAAAAATACCGTATAGAAAGTCTTCAAATCGTTAACAAAATACAAATGTCTGTTAGCCGACGTCTTTTTTGAATTTAACACCAACATTTACCACTATTCAAATATCTTTAATTAGTTTTAATTAGTGTCTATATTTCAATTCAGTCAGGAAATAAAACACACCATCCCAACAACACAGTGTGATATCGTGATAGTGTTTTTTTTTTTTTTTTTTGCCTGGTAAATAAATAAATAGCCCAAAATCCAACGGTTTTCAATTTACAATGAAACAGAAACACAACAAGTTATCATCTTATGGTAAATTGCCAGGAACTAGTGAAACTAGCAAAAGGTTTAATGTTTTGCAAAGTCAATGTCCAAGTAAAGAAACCCAAAGAAACCGTCATTTTAGGTCCTGCTCTGATTATTAATATAACTCTAGTTGGTCACTCTTTAAGAAGCCCGTGCTATAGGTAGACTGTGTATGAAAGTCGTCTAAACAAGGCTGCAGCTAAAGATATATATATATATATATATATATATATATATATATATATATATATATATATATTGCTAAATTGCTGGATCTATTTCTTGTATTTACCATGCAGCAGTCAAAAATAGAAATGACTCACACTGACGAAGCTGTTAACACTGAATATTTGTAACCTTTGCTTAAAGACCTTCACAGTGTTTAACTTATTGTGTTGACAGGTGGTTCAGACAGCATGAGTACATCGAGAAACTCAACATGCAGGCGATACTGAATGCCTCTGCCATGCATGATGAGTTCATCAAGGAGCTCCTGGTGTCATATGGAAAGGTGACTGTCAGCTGCATAAACATGGTTTTTAACTGTCATCGTCACCTAGTTAGACGTCAAAGTCGTCACTCTATCAAGTTGGAATTAGAATATTAAAGAATATAAAGTCAGATTCTAGTTTTATAACACTATTTGTTTTTGTTTTGTTTTTTTAGATACCAGTTCTGATCCATGAGATGATCCTTGTGGAAGTGTGGAAACAAAAGGTGTTCCCCATTTTATGTCAGCTACAGGACTTCAATCCCAAGAACACATTTCATCTTTACATGGTGGTGAGTGTAAAACAAGATGTGAAATAATCGAAATCCATTTGCAGCACTCACAACCAGTTTCACCTGTCCTTTTATATCTCCTTCTTAGATCCATCACGAAGCCACAATCATAAACCTTCTAGAGACAATAATGTTTCATCAGGTCAATATGTACACAAATACAAATTTTATGTGTGTTAATGTGATAACAGCAAGACTTGGTTAATTCTGTCTTGTGTGTAACACGTAGGATTCTTGTGAGGCAGCTGATGATGGTGTTCTTGACTTGGTGGATTACTGCCACCGCAAACTCACACTGCTGGTTGCTAAAACAGCCACGGCAGGCACCGCAGATCACAACCAACACAAGCTGACAGGGAAAACAGACATGCCTCTCATAGAGGTAAGACAGTATGACATTTGTGGTTAAAGACTCTTTCTTTCACTTAAATTGAAATTTTTTTTTTTTTTTTAATTCATGTGGTGAAGGAGCTGCAGGTTCAGAACGCTGCACTGGAGTTTGAGATCTCCCTCAAGGCTTTATCTGTGCTGCGCTACATCACAGATCACATCAACAGGTACAGTCATGTCTAAGTTGTCAATAACTTGCACTTAAGTTCACAGAACAGCTATTTTGTTTGATTGATTTACCTACACAAAACAGGAAAAACAGCCAACCAGACAATGTTTATCATTTTTATGTAAAAAAAAAAAAAAAAGAAAAAGTAACAAGTTTCCAAACTTGATGAAGATTATTTCCAGCTATAAAGAGTATGTTTTTTCTTTACAGGATCAGTGTTATCAACCGCATGCTGTGCACCCATAACATACCTTGTGTGCTGGTTCAGCTGATTGACTGCTGCCCTTGGAGTCGCTGCAGAGAAGGTATATCAAAGCCCTTTCCAAGTTAATAGACCTTAAAACTTGAATATCTGTTAAATGTGTGCGTTTTTGGTCTCTTGCTGTAGGTGAGATAGAGAAGTACATGAACAACAAATGGCAGAAGATTCCTGCAGAGGATCGCTTGAAGATGACAAAACTAGATGGACAGGTCTGGATTTCCCTTTACAATCTGTTACTGAAGGAGGATTGTCAAAGAAAATATGACTTCAATAGTTTCAACAAGAGTCAGCTTCTAAAGGTAAGGGTTGGGTGAAATGTTAGCTAATCAATGTTCAACCTGATTGGAAATCAGATCAATAAGCTAATCTTCCTACTACTGTTTATTAGCTGTAAACCGAGGCTCAGGAAGTGTGTGAAAGCCAGATCATTGTCCTCCAACATCATATCTAATCTTGTCGTTTGTAAGAACACAGAGTCAGTTTCCAAGGGTTGTTTTGACGAAGATGTTTCCTCCTATTATTCATCGCCTCATCCTCTTCCTGTTACATTAATTATATAACCAGAGGGCCTTGTGAGGATGCACAAGGCCCTCACTGTGTGTAATCACATTTTTTCTTGGTATGGAGTCTTCCTAACTCATGCTGCATTGTCCATGTGCCACAGCTCAGAGGTTTCTTAACGGAGGTGTTGGTTGATCAGCTGCCAAATCTGGTGGAACTGCAGCGTTTCCTGGCTCAACTTGCAGTTTCGGACCCAGGGCCTCCAAAAAAAGAGCTCGTTTTAGAACAGGTACAGTTTCTAAAACACGCAAATGCATATCTCTGTATCAAACTATGCACTGTATACACACACTACACACTATACTTTTTCTTCACGCTTAGATCCCAGAAATATGGAACCTCATTGTGAGAGAGAATTCTGGGAAGTGGAAGGCAATCGCAAAGTATCAAGTGAAAGAAACATTCAACCCATCTGAAAATGACCTGAGACTAAAGGCACAGAGGTGATACAGAAAACACTAGTCTAACTCAGGACTGAAATTACAGTTCTCCTGTTTATCTGCATGATGATTGTAATTGAGATTATTGTTGTTTGTTTTTATAACCAGCTTGGCTAAGACGTACAACTTGGATGTGCTGGAGAGTTTACTCCCTGACAAACCAAAGTGTGGATCCTGTGGCAAAGAGGCTGCAAAGAGATGCTCTCAGTGTCAAGGAGAATGGTACTGCAACAGGTACTGATGCCTGTCAACATACTTTTTTAGACTGAAAGAATAATATGAATAGAAGCTGGAGAGAATGTTTTCTGAGGTGAATAGAACTGCTGCAGCTTGTGGTGAAAAGGATCCTGGTATGTTGGTTTGTGAATCTGATTAAGATGCCCCTGGACACCCACCCCACTGGTCCAAAGACATAACATGCCAGAGGGTTATATTTCCTATACACCTTATCTGACTTGAAAATGCGTCAGGATCCGACAGGAGCTGCCGGATGCAGCGAAGAAAACGGATGTTGTTTCTTACTTTATTAGATATAAAATTCCATACCCAACAGATGTATTTTCTGTAACACAGAATATATTAAATAAATTCCCTTTTTACATTACATTTTATTATGAAAGGTTTAAACTCTTCTTTTGTTTTGTCTCTGCAGAGAATGTCAGGTGAAACACTGGCCTAAACACAAGAAAGCTTGTCAGTACATGGCTGAGGTCACAGAGTCCATCCAGAGGGACCCGACTGTCAACAAATGAAGGATAAACTGCAGAGTCTCGCGTATGGACTGGTGGTGGATGAGAGATGGGACTGTTGATACATAAAATAAGAGGAATTCACATTTGCATTGATGCAGGTTTAGATTTCTCTGAATTGTAAATAAGGAATCTTCTTTCTTTTGATGCGGCAAATGTTTGAAAGATTCGTTCTTCCCTGTTTGAAATACTGTAGTATTTGTTCCTGTGTTAATCAAGAAAAATTTCACTTTGTTTCACCACCAAATAATAAAATTGTCTGTGTGCCTCCCTCTACTTTTTTTCTCATCCAATGATTGTAGTGGATTTCATTAGTGAGAAACCTAACATCAGGGACAAACCTAAACTGGCCACCACAATGCCTTTAGAGGTTTGGGAAAAAAAATACACTCACAACAATGAAAGAGCACACATGCCCTCTCATGGAGGGAATTTGGGTTGAAAAATATTGTAGTTCTTTTTTTAAACATCAACACAAAGGAGTTCCCTGGGAAGAGACACATCATCCCGGATGACATCACTGGCCAGTTCTTTTAAGATACATGGAGCCAAATCAAGACATTTTGGGAACAGTTCTACAGTTTTTGACACTTTATATTTACGTTTAAGACTGAACACAGTGAAGGATTCTTGAAAATAAGTGGATGCACAATATTTTACTATCAGAAAGCAATCACAACAAAATGGTTGACTGCAGACTGGGTTATGGTAGTTCAAGATGTTTTCATGATGAAGAAGCTGCACATTTACCCTTAGATTTGAATAAGACAAGTTAAAAGACTCTGGCAGGCCTGAATAAACCATGCAACAACCTTGAAATAGGAAGTTTTTGTTTGTGTGCTGTTTTAATTGTTAGGAAATCTGCTTTTGGTTTAATCTAAACTTTTACATAAATGCATAATTATGCTTGAGTGTTTTATACTTCCTGACCCTGTAGGAGCCTGAACATGAACATCACCTAGTGAGGTTAAATGGAGTGAGGATTCATGAAGGTGAACATGGTTGCTAATAGACATATGTGTTTATTGTTTGTTTATCCTCACTCTCATTTACCTTCTGGAATAAAAACATGATGTGATGTAGCTGTATGTGTGAGACTGAGTGCTTGCAAATGTCCTTGTAAATCTCTTGTCTATTTATCTCTTGACCTTGAGTTAAGTAAGGCCATTGGTTTGTCATTTCTATCATGTTCATTTATTATAATCATAAATTGTTGTTTACTCTTTAATTAATAAATTCAATGGCTTTATGCCAACTGGGGCCAGAGAAGGTTACTTGTAAACATATTTCATTATAAGAATTTATACTTTGTGGAAAATTTAAAAAGTTTAATAAAAGAAAGAAAGAAAAAGAAACTTAAACTATCTTCACATTCAGACTGGGGACAAGGTCCTTGGAGTTTTTGGTTAATTTTCCTGTAAAGACTTTACCCTCCCTGGGTGCTGGATGGTTGCTTCTGCAGACACGTGTCACAAATAACATTTAGAAATCAGTTTGCCTTTGTGTTTACGCATGAACAATATTTCAAGTCTAAAGCAGTTCTTCTTTCTTTCTTTTTCTGCAGTGCTTCTCTGCGCTGCTGTGGTTGGAGGGTGGAGGACTCTGCACGCCCACAGAGCCGCTGTGTTCGGGATTCAGACACTCAGAGGCTCAGAGACTCAGAAGCACCCCCTATGTGAAAACATTCCGGATGTCGATGCAACTCAGTTGCATCTTACTCTCTCTTTCTCGTGATAGGCCGCTTCCTCCTGCAAACAGCCGCTTTGACTTCATCAAATGATGGTTTGTGACACGGGAAGTGTTACCGCCGTTATTGTGCGTCGGTACCGGGTGCGTTCCCGTCTGAGCTGGGCCTGTGTCGGTAATTACGAACAGACATATTGATGATTGATTATTTCCAGAGATGTAGCCGAGCCTGCACACCTCCGTTAACTTGGAAACTGTCAGAAAGTTGTGCGGAAAGTTTTTTTCCTCCTCCTCGGATGGAAGAAGTGTTGAGACAAAGCGGTTGCCACGGGGCTGTTTTCTGTCGTGTTTTGGTGAGTTGGCTTCAATATATGGAGGATTAATATTGTTATTTTTGTTGTTTAACAGTTATATTTATTAAAGTTGTTCTGGATCAAATCATTGATACTCATACTCTGAAGCCTCGTAGATTCATCTTTGATTTACTGAGAGAAATTAAACCTACAGTACCTTTTATATAATCACGCTACAGTAAATTAGACTTGAATGTAAATAAACAGTAGTCTGATCTACTGTGGACAAAACAAACATTAGCAGCAGTACTAGATTGCAACTAAAAAACAGTTACTTTTGCAGTGAGTTGTTTTTGTTTTTTTTCCATTTTATGTTGCCTCATATTAGACTTACCTACGTTTCAAAGGAACTTATTGTCCTTTATATCCTCAAACATGTGTTGGACAATAATAGCAGACAGATTTTACGCACAAAAAACATGTTCATTGTATGAAACATGAATCACAGTTGCATCAGTGATCAAAGTCTGGCGTATTCCACATGTTAAAGCACCAATAACAATAATCCAAACTTAAGATGATATAAAACGTTAAAGTGTCTTCTTTTGTGTAGTGAGAACTTAGATTGTTATCTTGAGCTCATAAAGTAACAACAGATGTTTGTCCTGTTTTTTATAAAATGTATTGTTGCTGTTTTTAGTTAGTACCAACTGCTTTTCCCACATCTGTATATAATAATGTATTTTTTGTGATTTTTTTTTTCCATTGGAAAAATTGTCAATTTTTTTTTTAGTCACAACAGATTGTGACTAACCCAATACGTTAAATAAGATAAAACCTTGGTTTTTTTTGCACACTGTGCTTTTATACAGTCTGTTTTTCTGCTACTCAGTGATAATGGAAGAAGCCAGGCTCTGAGTAACAACACAATGTCTTGGGAGGAGTACATCGAGCTACGCGACCTGCGGACGAACAGGGAGCAGTTACAGCTGGCAGATGCTCGTGTGCCGTGCTCACCTCCTCGCCTGGAAAGAACCAATGCCCTGAGGATCAGTCCAGGTAAGGTCCCAGACCTGCTGAGCAAGATGGGCATCATCAGAGTCCTGAGCAGCATGCAGGACCCTCAGCTCGCTGAGGAGAAAGGAGAGGGACACAACTTCCAACCCTGCAGCCATGCTCAACCCACGTGGTGCGACTTGTGTGGAGACTTCATCTGGGGCCTTTACAAGCAGAGCCTGCGGTGTGTCAGTGAGTTGGTCGATGTGGGCTGTGTGTGCGTCCTGTTTGACATGCATGTTCAGAAATGAGAGCAAGATGGTGTGAAAGGGGGAATTTTGTCAAACAGAGAAAGAGGTAGTGACTAATACAGTTGCAGACCTAAACAATTTTATAGTCAGATCTTTACAGGAGGTAAACATCAGCCGATGTGCAGGAACCTGCTAATGTGGTTTTGGTGGTTCGGTCATTTTCTAAGCACAAGGGCGGCACTGTGACCTGTACTCTTGCTCAAGACTCATTGTGGAGTCGAAATATTCTTGAGCTTCCTTTAAATTGACTGAAACCTGGTGAAATGTTGCTGTGGTTTGTGTAAGGGGTTCAGCGTGCAAAAAAAGCTTATGTAGTTTAATAATGAAGCCACAGTAAAACTGACACAATCACAAACCTAAAACTTAAAGCAAACATGATCCTTATCAAAAACTGTGTGTTTACATCCCTATTATTCATAATATATAAAATAAAATACAGAAGATATAAGTAAGTTATATATCTGGGAACAAGGCGTTGCAAGTGATATTATATTTAGTTTTCTACAGTGGCTCAGAAGGGTCAGCATGGTAACATGGAAGTGAACAGCGGTCTGTTGATAATATTGATACTGATGGCCAAGGGACAATACCTGCTAGTGGACAGATACACTTTAATAAACTGGAAAGTTTTTGAAGTTTTTACATAATATGTATTTATCTTGTACCATAGCTTTTGTATTGTGTTGACCCTTCTAGGTCACTGTAGTTTTCACACACACACACACACATATTTACACATATTGACACAGACACAGAATAATCACAAGGAGCAGCAAATTTACAGTATCTGCAGTGACCTTTAATGGCCAGTGGAGGACATCAACCATTTACAATTGCACCCAAATATCCCATGTGTTGTGTGAATGTAAATTCATGGACTTTTTGCTCTTGCTCAGATTGTAGACTCACGTGCCACTATCGCTGTCGTGCCCTGATCCAGTTGGACTGCAGCTGGGACCGAGGCTCTGTGTCTGACCAAACATGTGTTGTGGAGCACGTCATAGAAACAGACACAAACGTGGTAAGGATTTTTATATTTGACAGCAAGACTGTCTTGGTATTCTTGCAGCTATGCCTTAATCAAAAATGATAGTAGCAACTGTTTTACTATCCCCTTAAATTCAACAAATTGCTATTATATGAAGTCACCATTATTAACATCATAAAGTCAAATAATGAGTGGATGTCCTCAGAGATCACGTGGTTCAGTTTGAATCCTTATTCCAACTCAGTCAGGCCCTTCAGTACATCATCTCTGTCTACTAAAATGGTCCAAAACAGAAACGCCCATAAAACGTCTTTAAAAATAAGGCAGTGAGTGAGAAAAGAGGTAGTTCCTACAGGCTCCTGTATTATTCACCAACATTCATAGATCAGACAATGTTCCTGCTCACAAGTTAATTCTGATGTTTATACAGAACTTAACAAAACAAATCTATTGTTTTATGGACCTTAAACAGGAACCACTTTATATATCTATAAACACTTGTTCTCCCGGTTTTATCATATTTGTAAAAGGAAGTAAAATTATTTAGGATGGGGAAGTTCAGTGTTGAGCAACACAATGTATTATTGTTAACATATTCACTTTACGAAGTCACTAAACTGGACAAACTCAAACAAACTCATCTATAAAGCAGAATCATAAACATCAGATTACATTTTTAGTATCATGTGTCATAATCAAAGTGACGTGTTCTGTGTGGTGGTGATGCTGTATATGATATACCATAAATTAATGAGCAGAGTGTGACATGCTCGTGTCTGGTTGGTCTTTGGTCTGTGTGGCATTTTCATGTTTTTTCCTGTGGCTTCAGGTTGTTTGAGCTTCCTCTCATGGTTTGAACACATCCAGTAACTGGTGACTATGACTTGTTCACCGAATGTTTGTTTGCTTTAATAAGTCCTTCCAGTAGTATTATTTTGTAAAGAGTGAAGGCTACAAGACAATACTTTTTTTTTTGTTTTTTGGGTAATAGAAACTGATTCTCTCTCTCTCTGTGAAGCACCTGTTTCTTATCAAAGTACAACTGGAATTGCAAAACTTTTTGTGTGCAGAAGGATTTTACACAGCAGATATTTTCACTAGACAAAGCAGGAAAGCACAGGTGGGACTAGCAACACTGAGTAGAGTGCATTTTTTAAAAAACTTCTTCAGGCCTTGTATCATGTAAAAGTTTCACCATTGGGTCAAAGAAGGGTTTGCTCGCTTGAAAGGATGCACGGTGTAAGAACAGCGTGGTGTGGTGGACTTTATATGTGAATTCCAGCAGCAGTATTCAGCATTCATTATTCATTCAGAACATTTTCTCAATGATGTGATTCATTATTCTGAAAAACTGTCCAGTCTGGCATATTTCTGCCGTTTTGAATAAAACTCTTAAACACAAGGACAGAGAAAACTGAGCACAGAAGATGAAGTACATAAATAGAAATGCTAAATAAACAGCAGCTACACTAGTTTTATTGATAAAATAAGGAGTCACAAGGAGGACTAGTCGGCCTGTAATAGGTATTACTGTTTTCTGTAACTTTCAAGGGGTTTTTCCTTGTGTGAAAGAATTTCCCTTTGATGTCCTGCTTTCTCTCAGCTTGAGCCAGAGACTCAAAGTCTCAGAGGTATTTTTTGAGATGCAGACTATCAGACTGCATATTCTAATCTGAAAAAAAAAAAAAAATTATGTAAGTGTGGCAATTAAATTTAATCTCTCATCTAGCTGTTCTTTTCAGGAAGTGTGTTCGTGTGATTTTACTGCTGTTTGCATTTAGATACTGAAACATTAGACAGACAGTGATCTAAACATGATGCTGCTCCCCTGACCGGTATAGTTTCTGTCATCATATCTGTTTGTCACCAATACGCTTCTCTAAAGTCATCTTTCCAACTTTTTACTGGTAATCTGCCTGATGTGTATCCTGTGGTCGTCCAGCGCTCTATAAACACACATCTGTATAAAACATCTACTGAGCTATTTTATCAGAGCTAGAGATCGTATCACTTCAGTCTTTACTGCTGTGATTTTTAATGCTTTGTTTGTTTGTTTGTTTTTGAAAACCCCTAAATTTACCCAAATTGGATGCTTGGGTACTTTCCTTGCCACGTTTGCTTTTATTTTCTCTACATTTCGGAAGAAGTCTTGAACTTTTCACTCCACTACATTTAGTTTTAGACAGTTTTAGTTACAAGACACACGAAGATTCTCCATATCAAACATATGATGCTATGCATATGATGTTTTAAATTAACACTATTAAAGTAGAAATGAAACAGTTAATATCAACTATTTTGATCATTTTTTAAGGTAAAATAATCATTTTAAATTAGTAATTAATAAGCTATTTATTTATTTATTTTTACTTGACACTGCTGTCAAACACACACATTATTTGTCCCCATGGGGACAAATAAAGAATTTCTATTCTATTA
Source organism: Polydactylus sextarius (assembly GCA_016801845.1). Classification (NCBI taxonomy): domain Eukaryota; kingdom Metazoa; phylum Chordata; class Actinopteri; family Polynemidae; genus Polydactylus; species Polydactylus sextarius. Next base: position 9,940,914 of record CM028908.1, read on the forward strand.
TTTATCTATTATTTTAATTTTAGTTGTAGTATTAGTGAATGTAGCTCCAACAGTAAAATCATATTTACATATACAGTGGTTCTTCCCCGCGAGAAGTTATAATCCGCAAAGTATTAACCTGTATATTTATTTTATTTTCTAAGCCTTTATAAACCCTCCCCACACCCCAACCTTTCCCACACTTGTTAGTTATTTTTTAGGCTAGAAATTTTACTGCAAAATTAATTAAAATATAAAATATAAAAAATAGCTGTAGGCTGCAGAATCCTGCAATATAATGAAGACAACAGCAATATAAATTTACACACACTAGCCATAAAAAACAGCGTTGTACCGAAGCCACAAGAGGTGAAGCGCGATATGGCGAGTGATCACTGAACAGTTAAATTGGTCACATGAGACATTTTCTTCACTGAGTACTTTTACTTTTCTGTAGGTGATTCTGTAGGTAAATTTTTTAGCATTATAATTTGATACTTTTAATTCAGTAACATTTTACCAAACCTTTTTTTATGTAATAAAGTATTTTTACATGTGGTAGAAGTAGTTTTATCCAAGTATGTGAACATTCAATTAAAAACTACAGCCGACTAAACAGGACACTGCTTTTTTTTTTTTTTTTGCTTTTAGTTCAGTAACATTCAGTGACATTTTGCAGTATAGTATATAAAGCACAGTAAGTAGTTAAAGCTTCAGCTATAAAATTCTGTTTATGCACGTGATCAAATTAGTCACATGGTACATTATCTTTTGATTCTTTAGGTACATTTTCTCATTATAATTAGATACTTTTAGTTCATTAACATAATTTCTACTTGGAGTCAAGTATTGTTACAACCAGTTGCAGTGGTTTCATCCACATGTATGACCTGAAATCCACCACATACGCTAAATGATGGCCTCCAGCCAGGGGACCATAATGATTCAGGGCTGTACCACACAAGTGAGCACTTCCTGTTTTGTTTTGTTGTTATTTGAATCCATTTAAATTTGAAAACTAACAGTTGACAAAACCGGACTTATCAATGCGTTATTTGGGCTCTAGGTAAATTATTTTTTGTCAAAATCAGGAAAGAAAATAATTGATGAGTCCTTAATGAAATTAAGCATTAGTTGCAGTCTTACATAAATAGTTTAAACAGCTCGCCTCAACAGTAAAATGCTGTTTAAATCAGTCACATAGGACATTTTCTTCACACTGTACTTTTGGTTTTGATTGTTTAGGTAAATTATAATAGATACTTTTAGTACTTAAGTTTATTTAAGTTTTAAGTTTAAGTTTGATTTCTATTTTTTTTTTCTTCTACTATTTTTACACGTGTTTTTATTCAAGTATATGAACTGAAATCCACCACGTATGCTACATGATGGCCTCTAGAGGATTGTGATGATTTGGGCGACACAAGTGAAGATTTCCTGTTTTGGTTTGTAGTAATCTGAATTCATTCAAATTTGAAAAATGAGACAAAACAGGACATATCAATGTGTTACATGGGCCCTGGGTTCATTATTTCTTTAAGATCAGAAAAGAAAATATTTGACGAATCTTTAATAAATAATTTATAATTTATAATCTACAGCTTTATATGATGTTCAATGACATTCAATATTCAATGCTTCAGTAGTAAAATGTTGTTCACACATGGTTAAATCAGTCCCATGGGACATTTTCTTCATTGAGTACTTTTGGTTTTGGTTCATTAGGTACATTTTCATGTTATAATTAGATACTTTTAGTTCTTTAGTTTAGATTTCTACTTTAACTACTTTTTTTTCTTTAACTATCTTAGCTGTGGTTATAGCAGTTTTATCCAAATGTATGACCTGAAATCCACCGTGCACACTGAATGATGGCCTCTGGGGAACCTTGATTTAGATTCTTGACATATGAATATGACACATAGGCTGTGAGTTAAAGCTTGACCAGTAAAATGCTTCTTACACATGCAGTCAAATAAGTCACTTGGGACATTTTCTACACTGGGTACTTTTGCTTTTGACCCAGTAGGTACATTTTTCTCATTATGATTAGACACATTTAGTTAGCCTATCTAATGTAGACTATTTACTATTTTTACATGTGGATGCAATAGTTTCATTCAAGCGCACGTGACGACAAATGAGACTAACGGTGGCCTCTCAGAGACCCTGATGATCCTGCGTCTCGCATAGAGTCACCGTTAAGCTTTTTAAAGCGGTAAAATGAATTAAATGTATCTTTCTTTGTGAACATGAGCATGTGATGTGAAATGTCCACATGTAATGTCTGTGTGGGGGGTGGTGGCCGTGCTGCTCCATCCTCACATGACTTATTCCGCGGGCAGCAGCAGCATCAGGGGGGTTGGGTGGAGGAGGGGGTCGTTGGGGAAGACTCTGGTATTTCCTCTCTACGTCCAATCGCAGCCGGCTGAGGAGGTTTGTGTATTTTCCAAACTCAACCCAACGGACCTGGGTGGTGTCTCCTCCTCCTCTCTGTCGGCGGGGGGAAGGAAGCGGAGCGGCAGGGCGGGGGCCTGAATACACATCCTGTTTCACACAGACTCAGTTTGTACAGTGGAAACGTGGCCGGTAGGTTTCAGATAGCGGAGGAAAGTCGGTTACATTTGATTATTGAGACAGTTGTTGTCATAAAGTGTCGTGATTTAGCTCGTTTCAGACTAGAGTCGGTGAAGTTTTATCGGTATTTTTTGAACCACATCGCGCAGTTGAAAGTGAGTTATTTTAACGCGTTTTGAAGTCGTCGTTTATTTAGATAAATTTAGTTGTGGTTATCGACCACCGGGGTGTTCGTCGTCGTCGTTGTTTTTTAAACCGTAGTCAGGATGAGTAACGCGGCCAGCAGCTCTGATAAAACCCCGTCTTTCGAGATGACCTGGGGCAGCTCCACCAGCAGCGGCTACTGCAGCGAGGAGGACTCCGACTCCGAGTTTGAGCAGTACTTCACCGCCAGGACATCTTTCTTCCCCAAAACAAGGAAACCAAACTTAATTGTTAAGCAGGTGAGAAGAAAGAATAATAGTAACAACGTAGTTAAATAAAAAAAGAAAACAGTAGGCCTTATTATAAAGAGGAAGTGAGACCAGAAAGAGTTGGGTGAGGGGTGGATCAGGAAGTAAAACTCTGTGTTTGTGCAGTTTCTGTTCATTTTTTTTTTGTTACTTTGTCCATATGTTTTTGGGGGTCTTAGGTCAAGCAGCACTTCTAGTTTAAAGCTGCTGCTACTGTTCAGGACTGTGTGAATTTTATTTTTTTGCTGAAGGGCACCCCAGTAAAGACCAGACGATGCTTGCCAAGTGAGGGGTGGAGTTCCTGTTCCTCCAGTTTAGAGTAAATAGACTTGAGGTTTGAGTTGTGTGAACTTCGAGTAAAATGCATATGAGGACTTGAGGGGGGGAAAAAAGTAAAGTCAAATAAAATAAAAGTGGTTTACTTTCTGGTTTTGGCTCATCAGACCCACAGATGAACTCATGCTGAGAACAACTGTAATGTCAAACTGTGACGCACGCCGGCTTCTCAAGTTTCAAACCCAAACACCCACTATTCATTCACTGACTGGTCTCTCAGGTTTTCTTTTTTCTCTTCACACTAATTTCTCAATTGTAGATGAATCATTGAATGTTTTGGGTTTGCTCATTTATGTTCCATTTGTCACCCACACCACTGTCACCGGCACCTTCCGTTATTGCGAAACATATGTTTGTTTACTGCAAAACACACTGACATCTCACCATATTGTGTCTCTTTGCAGAAGACATTTTTATTTTAAGTTGGCTGCATATCCTATGTAAAATAACACTCCAGCTGGTGCAGACATTTTCTGTCCAGATATAACCATATTGGAAAGCTCAACCTGGTCTTCATTGATTTATTGACTCTCTAGTCTCTCAATTTGCCTGAGGATTGCAGCTATTGATCTTGTTCTGCTTGGCATTGATTTATGACCCACTCAGCCTTTTTAATGGTTTGAACTTTCAATCTGTGGTTCAACACAGTTCATCTATCTCATTTACAAATGAGAGATTGCGAAGATTAAACCATGACATTTTCTCCTGCATTTATTCAAACATTTTTATTCAAAACAGGAGCAGAGCAGCAATCAGATAACAGTGTGAACATTCATGTTTGAGTTGATTCTCTGGGAAACTCCCTGCCTCCACTAGGAGGAATTCACTGGAGTAGAGTATGGAAAATAAACTTGCTACCTCAGAGTTGTGCTGAATTTACTGTTCTGGACGCTGAAAAAATGGCCTAATTAAGTTAACGGTCAGTCACAGGCTGGAGGCCAAATGTGTATGACTGAAACATGACTGGGAGTGTGCGGTTGATGAGGCAGCTGACTTCACAGGATGTGCTTGTGAAACAAGGGAGGGCATTGTCTCCCACAGTCTGAGTGGGGAGACTATTTATACATGAATACCAAGTTGAGGAATGCAGTGCAGAACTGTTGGTTGCAGTCACTCAAAACAGCTGCAACTGCAGCTCCCCCTTCCTCTCCTTTCTCAGTTAGTCCCTGCCCGCTCTACCCCCTCCTACGCTGAGGGATCAGAGCAGTTCAACAGGATTGGACAGAGCTGACATCATCGTCTTTGCCTCTGCTTCGTTGTCAGGAAGTTGAGAATCTGATGCAACTGGTGCTGAGGCCTAGAAATAGTTGAGGCTAAACAGAAAGTTAATTAAAATCTTTACTGGAGTGTGGGTGGTTGTTTTTCTTATCTGAGCACCACAAAACAATCTTTTGGGAATAACAACTTACTCCTCTAATGAGGTCTTTTCCATGCAAGTCCACACAATAAAATCAACCATTTACAATTTCTGAAAAATGTTTTCAAACAAAATAATTTCAGATCCAGAGCAGCATGTTTTTATGATGTCATTTCCAATGTGAAAGCTGCGAACTGCACTTCTGTTTTGATCATGTTTTCATGATTGGATTAATGTCTGATTTTTACAGAACTTTTTTTTTTAAGAAACTAATGTTACATCCCATGTTTTGCAAGTTGTTCTGCAGTTTCTCATGTTCTTATGGTTGTTTCAAGGTGAATACTGACACCTGCTGGTGTAACGCTGTAACACTAACTCATTCTCTGTCTCCTCCAGGATGAACAGATTGAAACTGGCAAGCAGGAGTTGACCACTGCAGAGATTCAGCAGAAAGTGAAGGAATACAACTCTCAGATCAACAGCAACCTGTTCATGAACATGGTGAGTATTGGTAATTGACAAGCGCGCCTCCAAGGTTTAATGTGACAGTCTTTTCTTTTCGGTGTGTAACTGTTAATTTTTCTCGACAGAATAAAGATGGTTCCTACACTGGCTTCATTAAAGTGCAGTTCAAGCTGGTGCGACCAGTGTCAGTTCCAGTTCCTAAGAAAGGAGGCAATGACGCTGGAGGGAGGAGGGCCAGCGGAGTGAAGCGCCGCACCTCTTTCTACCTGCCGAAGGATGCGTCCAAGCACCTGCACATTAGCTCACGCACTTCTGCCCGCGAGGTCATTGAAGCTTTATTGAAGAAGTTTACTGTGGTGGACAATCCTGGGAAGTTTGCACTGTTTGAGCGCAGTGAGCGTCATGACCAGGGTAAAACTTCTTTTTAACATTACATTTATGTTCAGAATTTCTATCTGAATTAATTTGCTGTAAAATAATTGTTACGTTTCTGTCTCTCCTACAGTTTATGTTCGCAAGGTGTCTGATGACGAGCGTCCCCTCCGTCTACGCCTGTACGCTGGACCCAACGAGAAAGTCCTCAGTTTTGTGCTCAAGGAAAATGAAACTGGTGAAGTCAATGTAAGTGTAAAAGAGATATGAGAATAAATGATCTTGATTGCACATTTCTTGCAATTAACATACCTCATTTGCTTAACATGCTTTAAAGACAATTTTCCCCATCTCATTTCAGTGGCATGCCTTCTCCATGCCTGAGTTGAAGAACTTCCTGCGCATTCTGCAGCGTGAAGAAGAAGAACACATCAAGCAGATAGTCAAGCGATACGCTCTGGCTCGCACTAAGATGCAGGAGGCTCTCTCTGGCTCCACCCCCGGCTGAGATGACTCTGCGCTCGGGGTTAAACGTGCACCTCATGGCTGGACAATCGTCTGAAGATGACCGGTCATCACTGCATTTAAAGATCCCAGAGAAAGCAACTAAAAAAAAAGCCTCTTCGGTGAACGAGAGAGTGAGACAGGGCTCAAGACTATGCGAGAGAGAGAGAGAGAGAGAGCTAGCGCGAATGTGCGTGTGAAATGATGCGAGAAGTGCCTTACACCTGGAGAGTCTGATGTGCCTGAGAGAATGAGTTGAGAGAAATGAAAACTGGCAGATGAGACTGATTGTATCTGAATTTGGATACTGTCTGATTAACCTGTACCTCAGCTATGTCACTTTAGCTTTAAAGAAAATGTCAGTGGTAATTTTGGCATTAATACATATTAAACAACCTCTTTGGCAATAATACCTTAGTAGAAAAAATAGAAAATTGTTACAAACTGTCACAATTAAGCAGAAGATAATCTTGAAATTACATTCAGTTTATTTTCCATGTCAGATTCATCATCCATCCCCCTTTTTGTGTATTTTCAGTCTGGTCATTAACACCATGAAAAACATACTCTTCAACCTCATACTGACATTTTCCAAACTGCATTTTTGTAAGAAAGTTAAACACATATTTGGTGCTGAAAGGTATTTGGAGTTTCATTAGACTAAGTCTCAAAATGTCTGCCATGTTCTCTCTACACCCCGTGATGGGTGCACCCTTTTTCACTTTTGTGAGTATGACGATGTGTGGACATTTGTATGCAACTATGAATGAGTCACGCTGGTTGACTGGAATCACGAATGATCATTGGTATACATGTGTTTCACTGGAAGCTGTTTGTCATTCCTTTTATATTTGTGTTTTTTTTTCCTGTCCTCTTGTTTTTCAGCTTTGACTGTATCCAACTATGCACAGATTTACATGTTGTAGCAATCTTTTAAATGTGTGACAAATGTGCACTGCGTTCAGTAAAGATTTTCTCTATTCTGTCTAAGCTTTTTGCATTCTGTCCAATTACCACATACAAATTATTATTATTATTATTAAAACATTATTTGGAGTAGACATAGACTATAGCTATGATCCTAACAGATCAAAATAATTCAAATTTTAGGCTTATAGTTTAGGCCGTTTTTATAATAACATGTTAGAAATGGTAATAATTTAAATACATCATTTGTCTTTAACAGCTGAGCCGCTGCCGGTTTGTCAGATCAGCTGATCGCTGCATCACAAAACAGCTAGCAGCTAGCTAAACGTAGCCGGTGCAGTGAAAAGTTATGACAAGACATTTCCGTGTAGCCGCGTGTGATACGGTAGGATATTAATCAGATTTCCCACTCAGCGGGGCTTCTGTTTTTGTCTTATAGGACAATAATAATCCCGTGGTTTGCTTTGGAGACACCGCTCTGCCTCCTCCGGCTGGTGCGTCAGTGGCTACAGCTAACAAGCTAACTCACCTAAACCTGCAGGTAACCGCTAGCTAGTCGTTATTAGCCACACTGGCCGAGTATCAAACGGTCATTTTTTTAATTAAACACAGACTATGTGTAGTATACAACATCTCTGCTCTTTGAGTTTTACATTAATGTGATTAAATGTATGAATAAAAGATTTGCGTTTAGAGGTCGTTTGATGACTGGCCCAGACGCTTAGCTTGATGGCTAACCGTAACGAAGCAGTGAAATATAAATATAACGAAGCAGCAACATAAACCAGACAAACATGGCGCCCCGGAAATGTTCACTCAGTCTGAGGTTACTACGGTAATTTAATTGACAGTGCCGTTAACTGCGCTTTAGAGGGTATAGAAACGCCAGTCGACATCCACAAACAGATGGTCCCTCTGTGTATTTGATTAAAACACCTAGACACCATATGTGTGTCTGGCTCATGTGTCCTGTCTATGTGATCTTCTATTTTCCAGGTTCTGGTTTTACTGGTGCACTGAGAGCGTCAGGCCAGCCACAAGATTGAGAAGATTTAACTGGACTCTAACTATGCCTTATCTCTGAGGGAAATGGGAGGAAGTGGATCCAAAGCCAAAGGTGTCTGGCCTTTCTCAGGCAGTGGAGCTGGAGGTGACACAGCCGGTGATGGGAATGAGCAGTCTTTGGCCCGTCTTAAAGGGTCCAGAAATGCAACACCATTTGTTTTTACCAGGAGAAGGTAATTAATACATTATTGGATGTGTATCCATGCAGGTAGTTTTGGTTTTATCTGCTGAGGTTTTAAGATTGTAGATGCCTAAATACAGTGGATATGAGCTGCTCTTTATAAAGGCATTTTATAATGCTGTGTTTCAGCTAAAATCAGAGGTCCCCAGAGGGATATGAATCAGGGATGTTGCTGTTTACGGTCAATGCCCTAACTCTGAAATCTCTAGGGTTCTCCGAAGAGAATATCTTTTGCAATACTAAGCAGCTCATTATGTTTTTATAAAAACTATTGCACAGAGATATGTGCAGATTATCTTGGCTTCTAGAGTTAGATCAGTTCAAAAACTTAATTCATCCCTGGTGGAAGAGCAGAGCACATACATATGTAAAACCTCATGAAAAATACTAAAATGTATTTGAGTGTTTAGCAGTGACATGCAAACCACTGAAGGAAAGTGATTTTTCATGAACTGACACTTTAAGATTCAGTTCACGTACTAGAAAACTGATGTTTACATGCTGTGTTGGCAGTTCTTTATACTACGATGAAGATGGTGACCTTGCCCATGAATTCTATGAAGAGACAGTGGTGACAAAAAATGGCAGAAAAAAGTCCAAGTTGAAGAGGATCCAGAAAAATTTGATTCCACAGGTCAGTGAGATTTAATATGATGAATTACTGAGTTTTTTTTTCTTCAAACTTCTCATTTCTGTTGATACTTTATCAGGATACTGTTTGTTTTATCTTTCAGGGGATTGTAAAGCTCGACCATCCCTGTATTCATGTAGATTTCCCCATTGTCCTCTGTGAGGTGTGAAGCATTGCACAGGACCTGCTCTACTATGAGATGCAGCAGCGGCAGATACTCGGCTCGGAGCAAAGTCTGGTTCCAGTTATGGACGAGATTGGAACTGTGGTCCGGTCTCGAGGACAAAAAAAAGGAAAACTCAAACTGTCATATTAAATTTATATATATCGAATGAAATGTTATACATTTGAAATCAACTATGGTCAGAGAGTGCCCTGTTCACTAAAATCCCTATTTTGATATTCACACAAGTAGTGATGGTACAGGTTGTGTTTCCACTCCCCAGCCAATATGTAAGCAGTCTCAGAGAATACATTAAACCACTTTGTATTTCTCTTCTGAGTGTTTTGCAGGGAAAACATCCTTGATGTGAAAAGGCTTTAACGGTTTATGCCTTGCGTGAGGCGTAGAGTGTTAGACTGTACGTTTCTTTCTATGTGTACATGTGTGCGCTTAGGTTTGTCTGAGTGAATGTTTGAGTGAAGAGGGATGCAAGCTGTAATTACAGGGTAGGAAAATGAAGTGAAATCTACTGTACATAAGGTCATGTTCTGTGTTGTCCTGTTACTGGAGCTCAGACCTGCACTAGTGAACATAATGTACTGTAAATAATTTCAGATTTCTTAGTTGGAAATACTTGAATAAATGGTTTACTGAGCTGAATGTCTGTAGTCAAGAAATCTTTTTGTTTTTCGGGTTATGTCTTGTTATTACAGGTGAGTTACGGACCAGCAGTAAACATGTATGCATAGTAACAAATGAAATATTTCAAAGGTATATATCACCTTTCCCATTCTTTATGCTTAAGTTAAACCTTTTTTAGCTGTTAGCTTTATACTGACCAAATGCCTTAAGTATTGATGTCTAATCTAACAAGTGAAGATATGTAGTTCACCAAATGTCAAACTTCATCCAGCACGAACCTCAGTTTTAAAATAAAAACACAGTGTACACATGGAGCAATAATTTTAGCTCATTAAATCGAGTGGTGACTTTCAAACACGTAGCTGTCCTGTACTTCCACGACAGCTGTAAGTATAACCCTGACGTCTCCAAATTCTGTCTTATTTTTAGCTTTTCCTCATTGCCGTCTTGAATTTCAGTCTATCTTGCTGAGCTGTAAAAGGCTGCTATGTACAACTAAAACCAGATCCTCCTGCCCTCCTTTCTTCAATCCTCCTTAATGGAAAGGTGAGAGGAATCAACAGATTTAATTCTGAAATACATTCTACACCTCATTGACATGTGAGATGTACAACCTCTAGATGGCAGCAGAAACCTATACACCTGAATTTTAATGAGCTGAAGTGATTTCTACGAGGTGTTTTCTTGCGTGAACTGATTTCTGACTTATCTTTAATTATATTCCCGTTCAGTAAGAATTTTCTTTAAAACACTGAAGATATTTAAATGATGATGATGATGATGCTTGAAGTAAAAACTCAGACTCAAATTGTGACTAGTTGAGTCTGGTGATGCCAGCTGGCGCAGTATCAAACTTCACTGGCAATGTAAACATATTTAAGAGTGTACAGTTGACAAATCCCCACAGTGAATGGGTAGGGCTTCCTCTGCAGCTTCTCTGTTGTCTGTAATTGTGTGGAATGTGGCTGGGTGTGTTTTTGGGCCAGAGGTCAGTCACTTTGATGTATTTCCTCTCCACTGCTCTTTGAGGGTTTGCTACAAGTCCGGCCAACATTAAAAAGATGCACCCTTTCTTGTAAAGTTACACAAACTCATCATCTTCATGAATATGACACTGTATAGCAGTGTTTTGCGTGTCCTCTAATGTGTACAATGTGTTCATACAGGGAAATGTTGTCCATGTGGCTGCGGTTTAGAGAGAGATACTCATTAAAAATGATCAGCAGCCTCGAAAAAGAACTAAAACATGCTTTGAATTATAAGCAGTGAAAGAGAGTAATTTAGCAAACTGTAGTGGTTTAAAGTAAAACAGCAGTGCTTATCATAGCTCATTTATCTGATGTAAGATGGACTATGTTACTTTTTACCATGGTGTAGTGTTATCATTCAAACATGTGATTGGAAAAACAAACTGTTCACTAAGAAAACTGATGGTGATGTCATGTATATAATCAATATATAAAATACCTAAAAGTCAGTTTAGGTGTAAACAAGTAGCCACGTCTCTCCAGTATTGTGTTTTTATATCTGACAAAAACACGTATTTATTTTGATCTAGTTCGTCTTTAACTTAATTTGAACTTAACCGTTCAATTTTCCCACCGTGGGACAAATGAGGGAGTGTGAATTGAATTTTAATGGCTAAGTTCAAACTTTATTGTTCCAATTAACTTCCCTTAAGTCCAGTTTACCAATTCTAATGACCACCCAAATGCATCACAGTTTTGTGTTTGTCACGGATACTGAAAGTGGCTGGCTGTGATTCCAGTTTCCCTGTCATTGTTTTTGCTTCCTGTCAGTCCCTGACTTCTGCTGATGTAATGTTCAGAAGACAGAGGTCAACGGGAAGATGAGAGGGAAACTGCGCCATTCCTTTGTTCCTTTCTCCTCCCTGTTCATTCACATGGGTCATTCATGTGATACATTTTCCCTAAAACAATGTGTAAAGACAGAGTGGGAAAGAGAGAAACTGATGACACCGTGAAGTGAGTCAGCAAAGCTTGGAAAACAAATAGCAGATTGCACCCTGACACAGGAAAACATCTCACTTCCAGGTCCCCAAATCACTTGGATCATGTGCTCAGGCATCCTTCTGCTCACATGTATCATGTCACATATAAAGTTTTCACTTTCAAAGAAACACCTACTTTTAGAGAAATACACAAGCAACCATTTTAATGTCGATGACAGAGCAAATGTTCAGATTCCGTGCTTCTTCCAAACAACACAAGCCATTAGAGAAAGAAAACAGATGGTTGAATCTGTTATTTATGTGTCAATGTGTGGCCTTTACCCTGCTCTCCCACAACCATTATTCCCCACATCTAACTCCAGTTCTGCACCGTCCTATGTGCTGTAGTTGGCAACATGACAGCATATGGTACTTGGTTACCTTACTGAGCCATTGCCAGTGGCTGTCATCACATGCCTGAAGCAGCAATGACATCTGCATCCCAGATGCCACATGCCCACTGTCTGAAGTGTGCTCAGAGCATTACTGGAAAAAAACACATTAAATCCTTCACTTAAGTGGTAACACTAGAGTGTAAAAGTAGTTAAATGAAAGGAAAAGAACTCCATTTATTATTTGACAGAGAGAAAAACTCTAACAAAAGGATTAACAAGGGAAATCACTATTGAATTTCACTGCATGTTCATATTATTTTGCTGCCCTTTTTTTTGATTGCTTTTATTCTGTGCTACCACTAATGTTTCAGAGGAAAAAATGCCTCTTCTACACTGGTTGTAGTAACATTTTAATTAATTTGTACACTGCATCACAATGTTTTCTTAGCAAAATTAACAAAAAAATTCAAATAAAAAAAAGAAGTTTTCTTAAAGCCCTAAAACTAAACGTTGTTTTTGAATTTGAATTGTCCATCTGTAGTTATTTGGAAGTTATCCTAAAGAGCTTGAAAACCCTTTTTTAAAATCATCTTCTCATTATGGGCTGTGCAGTCCAACATAACCATACCATCTGCCAAACTAAGAACAATACCGGTTGTTTCATATCAGACATACATATTACAGTAGCAGTTTCCACTCAATAATCATAATTTCACAATACAAAAATTAGAGATTGTATGCGAATCCATCCATGACTGAGGATGTTTTCTTGTTTTCCTTTCTTTCTTTCTGTTTTTTTTTTTTTTTTTAAGTTTTATTGTGTTGAGCCCCATTTCAAGTAAGTTTATTGATTTTTTAAAGACTTAAATGTGTAATTGTATCCTTTTAAAGTTAAATGAAGGCCTTACATACTTTCTGAATACCATAGAATTTACAGGACACTGTATATCTGATTGTAATGTAGAAAGGTCACCGGAACAGAGTGATCATTAGTGTGAGTGACCTTATTTATAGGGATGTGGCATACTGGCCTGTGCTGACCTCTTATGAATCTTGACTTTGCTCGGTACAGTGTAACAGTTTCGGTGGAGGTGGCGAACTTCTTGGACTGATACATTCAGCCTGTACTGGGACAAAGGGGATCTATATGACGAAAAAAATCACAATAATTAAAGTTACATTTGACCTAGCTGATACCTGGAGTTATGTGATAATTTGAAGTGAAGAAACGTCGACGTAGCATGTTAGAGAAGTTGGCAGAGGTCTTCGGACGTCCGGTTTGATTTGCGGCTCCTCCCCCCGTTCCTCAGTGTTAATGGTACATCCTGAAAGTGGTTTGGCACTCGGGGCAGCGGAGCTGCGACTGACAACATCGCAGGGGGTAACTTCGTTTCTTCACTTTACTGACCACAGGAAGCGTAAAGAGAGTGAGGTTTATGAGACACACACACACATATATATATCAACCACGCATGTCTTTATAAAAAAAATCAAAAACTTTTATTTCTCCGGCAGCAATGTTCATATTGAATGTTTCCAGTTTGTTTTGAGGCAACAGAAGAAGAAGAAGAAGAAGAAAAAAAAAAAACGCGGCTTGAAAGTAGCAGGCTTCTGGTTTTTGGGAATGCTTCCTCTGTCTGCCGCTAAAGGTAAGTTTGTCCAGCTGCAGGGAAGCTGATGGGAATTAACTTTGACTTTACTTCTGCGTTTGTTCATTCATTGTAAACACAAACTGTCCAAACTGTAATTCATTTGAAGTCACTTAATGAAACTATAACATAAAAGGTTTTATTCTGAAGCCAGCTCAAGAGAACAATAGAAATTTGTGCATACAATTATGGGGACATCAGATTCTTTGAGATTATAGCTTTGTTTTTCCTCTGATAGTGGACGATACAAAACTTAACATCATTTCAACTGACTCGGAACTAAGTCCTGTACTGTAGTACAAGTTTGTATTTTTCATTTTATGTTGGTTTTTAATGAAACTCGAATACATTTTAGAGTGAAATGATGCACTTTTTTTGCTCTGCTACTACAGTAATGTCTTACTTGCATTAATGCAAACTAGTCAGTCAGTAAATTGTGATGTATTTTAAAGTAAGTTACCCAGCAGTGCATAAAGGAGTTAAAAGTATACTCCTTCTGTTCATTCATTCATCCACAAGCTGTACCATCTGTCCCCCACCACTTTGATCAGCTTCAGTAATGAAATGATTTACAGTGAATGCATCACTATTTATATTACAATAATATAACACTCATCTTTCTGTTATTCTGTACACTGAGTAGTTTTAATTTTGGTAATATAGGAATATTTTCATTATAGTTTTTTTTGTACTGTATGTTATAATATGAATGAAGGACTTAAATTACTGATAACTCTGGATTCATATTCTGTTACTTTTAAGAAAACTCTTCTCTGAATTGTAAAGCATTGACTATGATTTCTACAAACTATAAATGATCTTTTGAAGTGGTGACATTATAAATGAATGTAATAGGAAATGCTGCTAAATGTTCAAATCAACTAAAACACTAAGTTTCTATCTCCTTTGTGATGCGTAGAGCAGAGAGTCCTTTCTGTCAATCCACGTCCGAAGACATGTTGCACTGGACTCTGTGTGACTGGAAAGTGAGGCTGCTGATTGTTCTGCTGTGTGACTGCATCTATGCTTTGGAACTAAAACCCACAAGATGGCCGTTGTACTCCCAAAAGCCTTTGCTCCTCGCTTGGAATGCCCCGACTGAGGACTGTGGCCCGCGGCACAACATTCATTTTCAACTGGACCAGTTCCAGATCGTAGCCTCGCCCAATGAGGGCTTTGTTAGACAGAACCTCACCATCTTCTATAAGGACCGCTTGGGCTTGTACCCCTACTTTGAGCCAGATGAAACAGCAGTGAACGGTGGGCTGCCACAGGTGGCCAGCCTCACACAGCACCTGGCAAAGATGGCAGATGGTGTGCAGAAGTATATTCGTGACCGAGAAGCCAAGGGTCTTGCAGTTATTGACTGGGAGGAATGGCGCCCACTTTGGATACGTAACTGGGAAACCAAAGATATTTATCGCAAAAATTCTCGTGAGCTGGTGCGCCAGAAAAACCCAACATGGCCTCCAGAGCAGGTGACAAAAGTAGCTCACCAAGAATTTGAGATGTCTGCCAAAAAGTTCATGCTGGAGACACTGAAAAAAGCCAAAAACCTGAGGCCCAACCAGTTATGGGGGTTCTACCTGTTCCCTGATTGCTACAACCACAACTACAAGCGCACTCTGGAGAACTACACAGGCCGCTGTCCGGATGTGGAGGTGGCTCGTAACGAGCAGCTGAAGTGGTTGTGGACTGAGAGCACAGCCCTCTTCCCCTCCATCTACATGGGCACTGTGCTGCGCTCGTCGACATCCGGACGGCAGTTTGTCCGGAACCGAGTAAAGGAGGGAATGCGTTTGGCTTCATCGGGCGATGGCTTGGCACGTCCTGTCTTCGTGTACACCCAGCCCACCTACGCCAACTCTCTGGAACAGCTGACAGAGGTGACGCTCTAACTTTAGAAACGCTGCACTCTTGAATTTGGTCTCCCTTCCTTTTCAGCTTATCTTTTAACGCTCAACATTTTCATGAACTTTAAACTGACAGATGTGCTCTCATTCACCGTTGATCAAGATTAACACTCAGTCGCTCTTTTGCTCTGCTAATCACCCTTTTCCCCTCTTTTTCTCTCTGACCTGTGCATGCTGCATGGGGCTCTCTGCTTTTCCTTATCGGCAGTCACAGTCCTTTCCTGTTCTGGTTGTGGACGGACACCCCAATACCTCTCATTTGTGTGGCAGGATGGGTGTTGGTCAAGTTGAAAATCGAGCTAACACCCTGTAGAGAACTGGTGCTATAGTTCACATACAGAAGCTTATAACCCAGTAACATTTTGACCCTGTTACAGTGACACTCAACAACATATTTTCCTTTCTATTTCCTGCAGTTGTAGAGATGTAAATAGATAAATGTGATATCGTTAAAATGCTGTATCATCTTTCACAGATTGACCTCGTGTCCACCATTGGGGAGAGTGTGGCTTTGGGAGCAGCTGGAATCATCCTGTGGGGAGATGCAGACTATGCTAGCAGCAGAGTAAGCATCTACATACTAATTATGGAACAAACACATAAATCACTACCTCACTCACAAATTTGACCACAAACGTCATCATATAGCTTGTTATAGTTTTTACCTGCTGCTCTTGTCTGTCATGTGTGCAGTCATTTGATAACTAACAGTTATTCCTCAGGGCTCCAGTTCAAAGATAGAGACATGAGTCATGTTAATGCCATATTTAGGCCGATAGGTACTTTGATCTCATTTTAATCCCAATCCCCAATCCCTTTGATAACAGCCATCGACAGGTTTTGTTCCAGGTTAAGATCCAATTTTTACAGTAAGTCTGGCATTCACATAGACCTTTGTCTGAATGAACTTAGTCTTTGCTTTTTTTATCCATTAAATATATTTATTTAGGAGTCATAGCTATAAAGTAATTTCTTATAAATGTGATTCCTGTTAAAATGCAATTAATTATTTTCATTTGTCTTTATGTGAAAATGGGCCTCCAGATAATTAAAACAAACTATTTAATTAATTTACTAGTTTATGACTGTAGATTCACATACATCAAGTATACCCCAGTGTTTTTGCTGGGAGTTTGTCCTGAAGCAAGAGAGATGTTTAAGAGAGTGTGTTTGACTCAGGCCACATTTTACTTTAGACAAGGGTCTAATTTGGCAAAAAGTTTTTGTGATCTCATTTAAACTGCTTCATAAAAATAACAATAGTTCGATAGTTGATCGTTTTTTTTCTCTCTCTCTCTCTCTTTTTCCCTCCAGAATAGCTGCTACGATCTCTCTGAGTATCTACGCGGGCCGCTGAGTCAATATCTTTTAAACGTCTCCATGGCAGCAGAGCTATGCAGCCAGACCTTGTGTGGTTCCCATGGCCGCTGTCTGCGCAAAAATTCAGACAGTGATGTTTACTTGCATCTGAACCCCCTCACCCACACTATCATCAAGCACAACAACAAGTGGATGGTCACTGGTGAGGTTGGCGCGGCAGAGGTGATAAGTTTTCAAAATGAGTTTCAGTGCCAGTGCTACGATGGTTATCAGGGAAACGGCTGCAGTCAGAAGGATCCTCTCCACCAGAAAGGAAAGGCATCTCAATCCACGGCATCAACACTGCAATGTGTGATCTTACTGATTATGTCTCTGCTCCTCTGCTAATGCGCCGTAAATACAGAAGACACGGCTGCATTTTCTATGTCAAAATATAGCACACAGGATGACAGGCTGGGAGCTGTTTTTGAATTGCTGTAAAATATAGATGGCACAAAGTGAATATTTAAAAAAAGGAAAAAAAAGAAACACTGTGGAATTTGCAAAGTTATATTTGTTTATAACTTTTAATCTTTTCTGTTTTGTTTTTTCTTTTTTTTTTAACTATGGAGGGCTTGCTGGAAATAATCTTGTTTACATTTTGCTCTCAATTTCCTCTCGGTCACTGTTTCCCAAGGTGTCAAATTCCATGTTTCTCATAGAGAGCACGTTTTTTTTTTTTTTTTTTTTTTTTGGAGGAAATGTGATGAATGACACACGTCCCTCGCTGTGTGGTGAAAGTGGAATTGATGCACTTAAGTCTGCTAATAGCACAATATATCTGAAGTGCCTGAACTTTTTTTTTTCCAACATGACCTCTCTCATGAGCTTTTTATCCAGACAGTTAAAATGTTACTATTTATTTGAATGTATCTTTAGGTGTTTTGTATATTTTTTTTCTTATTTTTATGTCAAAAACATGACTACTAGTTTTCTCTTAAGACGTTACATTGTTTCATTTCTATTAAAACAGAAACAATAGAAAAACAAGACTCTGCAGCTATTTGACTTTGGAAGCACAAAACATTGTACACACAATGAAAAGAGCAAATTATCTGACTTTGTATTTTCCACAGTTTTAAGAACAATATCGCCTCTGTTTTCATGCTGTTTTCTCAAATTAGATTTTCTTTTTGTCAAAGTAATTAAACTTCTTTCTTGAACTGCCTGTGTTATTTCTCTTGAGTTATAATTTCCTGTCACAGACCACAACAACCAGTGTGAGTGTGTGAGACCAAAGAAGAGAGTTTCAACATCATATTTTCTGTATTAAAAGGAATCGTATAGTTTTAAAGGTGGGGGTTCAGACAATTCAGGTGCTTCTTTGTTGTTTGCAGTCGATGAAGAAATTAAGCTTTATACGATGATTTATACGTGTCACTTTTGGTCACTGAGGTGAAGCCAGCTAGTTGTCAGGGAGGGACACATTTTGCATGCTGTGCCCTCATACCCCCTTCCCCATGTAATTGTAGGGTGCTGTTAAGCCAAGAGTTATTTTTTACTACTTTTAAGAGCTGAGAAGGCATACGTTTCAATTTGGAGGTTAAAGAGTTCATTATGTCTTTTTTTTTAACAACCATTTAAAGTCGACTATACAGCCTTCCCACGTCTCTTTGGTAAACAGTTCAATCATATTTGCATGTTTTATTGAAGCAAAATGAAAACTGTTGAGGATAATAATGGGATGAGGCTTTAAATGTCCTGTGACTTTAAATCCAGCTGCGCCTTGAAAAGATTTGCATGTCTCCTCTGATTGGTTGCTTTAAAACCTGTGACCACCTCAGAATGTTTTCCTTCCCCATTTTTTTTTTCAGCATGTTTCATCCAGATCACGAGATTTCTTGTGGCACTGGAAGAACACAAAGTACCACCCAACATCTCTGTCCAGTGTCAAAATAGGTAAGTTACAGTTAATAAAGATTTATTCCAGAATAGCTGCACTGCAATATTTGTGTTTAAAAGTCTGTTTCCATCAACAGAAAAGAGCACATTTAGTCCAAAGCTGAAATTTAGACTTGAGTTGTTATACATTTTTTTTAATCCATTGCTGTGGCATCCTCTCAAAATATCAGCAAACAGATGCTGCAGCATTAGCAGTGATGTTTTTCTATCTCTCTATTTTTTGTAGGGATGAGTTCTATTCACATTGAAGCGCTGTTCTTGAATCTGTTCAGCCTTGTTTCAGGGCTGCAGGTAGAAACATCATCTTTTTCCCAGGTGCCTTTTCTCACTGCGTGGAATGCCCCCACTGCCAGCTGCTACTCTCAGTATGGAGTGGACCTCGACTTAGGGACCTTCAACATCGTCCAGAACCAAAACCAAACCTTTATGGGTGACAACATAACCATTTTTTATGCTGACAAGCTTGGCCTGTATCCCAGGTACTCCACCCAGGGAGAGGCCATCAATGGCGGAGTCCCACAGAACGCCAGTCTTGAACAGCACCTCAGAGTTGCTTCTGACAACATCAGCACCTCTATCCCTGACAGGGAATTCCAGGGTATGGGTGTTTTGGACTGGGAGAGCTGGAGACCTGTATGGGAGAGAAACTGGGATACTAAGCAGGTGTACTGGAAGGCATCAAGAGCACTAGTCAGGTCCAAGCATCCGGACTGGAGCCCTGCACAGATAGAAGCTGAAGCCCGGGTGACGTTTGAGGAAGCAGGGAGGAAGTTCATGGAGTGGACACTGAAACTTTTGGAAGACGTAAGACAAAATGGGCTTTGGGGTTTTTATGGTTTTCCCAACTGCTACAACTACTACAACAAAAGCACAAACTACACAGGACAGTGTCCATCTGTGGAAATAAAGAGGAACAATGAACTGTTCTGGCTGTGGAACAGCTCCACTGCTCTGTATCCTGACATCTACCTCAGTGTCAACTTGCAAAGCCTCAACAGAGAAGTGCTCCTCTACACCCGCAACCGAATCCTGGAGGCCATGAGGGTGGGGGCGCAGGCCACTCCATCAGCACCACCTGTGTTCCCCTACGCTCGAATCGTCTACACCTACACATTAGATTTCCTCTCTCAGGCAAGTAGCAGTTGTTTGAGCAGTTGTTTCCTCTTTCTACTTATGACTCCTTTTTTTTTTCTTACATCTTACAGGAGCATCTGGTCTACACCATCGGAGAGAGCGCTGCTTTAGGATCTTCAGGGATCGTCCTCTGGGGAGACCATCTCTTCTCCAAATCTCAGGTAACTAACAGAAAGTATCACCTGACCTAAAAATTTGTTTAGTGGTAACAGAATATCAGGAACTGAAAACCAAAGACTGACGTCACTCACTGTGTGTAAAATCCCCAAGACACTGCTTTTAAGGAAGCGTAGACAAGGAGACAAAAAGAGAAGGACAGTGAGAGGACAGAGTGCATCATGAGAGTCTCCACTGCAGTCTAGTCATATTGTGATTTAACTACGGAACCGTATCCCTATTTATAATCTTTATCAAAGAGGAAAGGAGGAAAATCTAGAAAGTACATCTGCTTCCTGGGCCCAAACTAAGAATAAATATTGTATTTGTTTGTGCCTATTTTCAGCCGCAGATTATATTTGACCCTGTTCTGAGTATTTATAGCAACAGGATGTTTATGGTTTAAATTCAAAATAAACTAAAGTTCCTGTTCATGATATTGAAGACTCATGTCAACCAATGCTACAATAAAAGTAGGATTATTTGATTGTTGGTTTTGGTCTTTTCGAGGGAATAATAATATAAAATATCATGTAATAATTATTGTGTCGAAAGTAATATGTAAGATGTGAGATTTGCTGATGAACAAAAGTGGTTTGCATGCAGATGGCTTTTGTTTAGATCATTGAAGACATGTCTAGTTTGGCTCAGTGTGTTTATTTCATCTGCTGAGAAGTGCAGAGTATCAGCTGGTGTCATCGATATCACCAATATTACATTTCAGTATAAAACTCTTTTCACATGTTCACAACTTGAATACACAACTGTGCTTTTTCATCAAGTCTCTCTCCTGTTTTCTTCTCTGCTCTCAGGATACATGTAATAAAGTCAAATCCTACATCGATAAGACTCTGGGTCCGTACTTGGTGAATGTAACGTCAGCAGCCTTTCTCTGCAGCCAAACTCTGTGTTCATCTCAGGGAAGATGTCAGAGGAGGAACCCACACTCGAAGACATACCTTCACCTCAACCCCGCGTTGTGGAAGTTGGTGTCTGAGAAGAAGCCAAACGGACGGAAGAATTACAGAATTTTAGGTCAGATGAGGAAAAAGGAGGAAGCATATATGAAGTCTACGTTTCAGTGTAATTGCTTCCCAGGGTGGAGTGGTGAGAGCTGCTCCAAGCAGATTTAGGGGTAAAAGACTTTCCTTTAAAGGAGGTAATTCAATGACAGTAGTGTCCTAATAAATGATAGTAGAGCTGTTAAAAATTGTCAAAATGAGCCACTGCAGATGTGAACTGGGGTTTATTTGGCCCAGAGGTAGTTTTCTGCATGAGTGCACATGGGTCCCCTGTGAATGTAAGTTTCCTAGTCTTTGACCCATGTGTGTTCTTAATTAATTGCCTTTACAGCTTTTTTTAATTTATATGGATGATGCTGCATTTATTTAAAAAAAAAAAAAAAAAAAAAGAATCTCCAGTTAACGATGTATGAAGACTGATTTTTATTTGAAGGCAAATGGATTGTGATAAACGAAAAAATGTGCTTGATGACCTAAAATAAATCAAACTCACACAAATCATATTTTTTATATTTGAAAACATGCTTGGGAGGGATCTTTAATATTAATTCTAATAACATGTATGTTTAAGCTTATGTTTATACTAACAGGATAGAGTGATACATTCCTGTATGAAGTGGTGGTGAGGAACATAAACAGCCAGACATGAAATAAATAATTAATGAAAAACTGCACATGGCAATAACCCTGATTCTCTCCAAGCAGTCAGCTTTTAGGTCACGTGTGAGTCTATTAGAGGGGAAACAGACAAACTTGTTAACTTTTAATTAGTTCATGAAGAAACTTTCTGGCTTCTGACAAGACAACACTTCTAGAGCCTAGTATCTTGTTTTTTGAGCAGCCTTTTCTTTCTTTTCTTACATTTCATTGTCAGGACAGGTGGCCTGATTTGTATAATATGTGTAATATTTAAGTCTTTTCATAATTATGTTATTATTATTATTCAAGACTGAGAGGACCAATGATTATTCTTCCTGTTTGTAAGTGCTGTTTAATTTAGTAAAAAATGCCAATTCATGCCAGTTTCTCAGTAAATATGTTGGACTTTTTACTGCACGTATTTGACATTTACACTAGTAGTAATAACCCAAAAGTGGAAACAAACTCTATTAAGAGACTGTTCTGCTTTAAATGTGGACGTTTTGCTCCTAATTAATTTTTATGGTGCTTTTTGCTTCAATGAACATTTCTGTTTTTGTCTGTTTATGACCAGCAGGTGGTGCTGTGGGACAGGTAACTAGAAGAGAGGCAAGAGACATCAAGGTCAGAGCCTTGGGTGTTAGTAATCACCAAAAGAGTCAAATAACTGTGGAGGTAAAACCACATTTGACTCAGTGTGTCAGTCAGTAACACAATGCTTTAACTGTGCAGCGGCTAAAATTCCCACAGTGAATTAAACCCAGTGTAACACTGAACCAGAGACAGCGCAGGGTGACATCTGATGGATTTACGAGAGGTGCACACACGTTGTCTTATCTTGTAGCCACCTTTGTGTCAAAACAGTGTTGTGGATTGTGCGGGATGAGATTCTGCGGTTTAGAGAGAAGATTCCCTCAAGACCATGTTGTTTTACTACATGCGACTTTATCAATAGTGGTCGGATTATGGGGGAAATGAGGAAGAGATAGATGCTTTTTTTTTTTCAAATCTTTGGAGAGATATTTGCAGCCTGTGTTTTTTTCATTATTATTATTATAATTTTGGTTGCTTTGGAGGTGATTGTGCAGTTTTCTGAATAAGACAAACGGTGCAATTGGTTTTTCAGCGACCAAGGACAAAATTTCATGCCAATCCTAAATCCCTATATTTACCCACAGTTACTTGATAATGGCAGGAAAAAACACAGCAGGCCTCTTATACTGACTGACGCCGCTTGTTACTCTTTTCATTACTGTTGTTTTCTTCACCTCGGCAGCCTAGAATCTCTGTCCAAATAGAGAGGAGGGATAATATTAATGCCGTGTTGTTTTTAATGGGTTGAGGATTATTAAAGTTATTTTTGTAAACAATATAAAAATCAACACATTCAACTGTGTCTGCGAATTTGCAGCCTGAATACTCAAAAGAAAAGCTTTTTACAATGGTTCATAACCTTGGATGCAGTGTTACATATCATTATTATCATTATATGGTATAACACAGTGAATTTCATCTTCATTAATGATTTAAATCTTAAACTTCAATTGCATTTCATTGTTATAACTGACTGTACATGAGCGGAGCCCATTCTAATGTGTTTATCTCATTTTGAGTGGTCTTCCCACCATCCTCCGTCAGGTCTGGCAGGTCCTCTATTTCTTTATCCTATCATCTCTGCATTTCTTCATTTTGGCGTCTCGCTCTGTCACCCCCTCCATGGTCACGTCTCCCCTTTTCCTGCTGCTCGGTCTGGAGATCGTCTCGCTCGCTCTTGGTTTAATAACTGTTTTGTCACGCTCTGTGTCTGTGTCCTTCAGAGGAGTCGACTCTGATCAGGTTTCTTAAAGATCTGATGCACCCTTGTTTACATGGTTTATGTGCACCCAAAGCCATTGCGGTGCACATTAATTGGGCTATTAGATGTAATGGTTCCACATTTATGGAGATACACTCACTTGCTTTCTTGACTAGAGATACATGATCAGGAGCCAAAGGCTAGTTAGCCAGCTTTCCTCACTGGAAACAGTTCGTCTAGATCTGTCCAAATTTAACAGAAATTTCACTCACTGACTGAAAGAGGAATCAGGTCAACAATTCTGGAGAAAGAGTTGTTGATATTTCTCTTGCCCAAAGAGAAATATGGTGGGATCCACTATGTCGTCATATAGCAGAAGCCAAACCAACATGCACACAGCATCCAGGACACACTGAATGGAGTTTAAACTGGAGAATTAGTCTTTTAAGTCTCGAAGTATAGTGTTAGAAGAATGGACCAGAGGTCTGTAGCTAAACTATTAAGACAAATAGAGCAAGTGACAAGAACAAGGCAGCAGGTGATGTACATATCGTTAGCTGGGTTGTATTTTAACAAACTGTGGCTGTTGTGAAGATAACGAGGAGAGAGAGCATAATTGTTTTTCCATGGCTGCCACTTCAGGGGTGATAGCCAGCTGGTGGACAAAGATCCATAAAGTTTTCCCTGTTCCCGTCAGTCTTCACACCGGTCCTCTCTGTGTATATCATTCAGGATGCTCATTAAAGCCTCCTGCCAATCTCGTCCCTCACGACACATTCTGAGCGCTGCAGGATGGACCGCTAGTGGATTGTGAAGAGACACTTTAATGGAGGTTCTTTGTGTTAAACATCAAAATATGTGTGTTTGTCCAATAAAGACACAAAGAGGTGGTTTCTGATCTGACATCATTATTGTTTGTCTTTGTCATCCAAAACATGTTGTTACAACATCACTGTTGCAATTTAAATCTTTTTTAAATTGCAATAATTAAATTTGTTTGCAGAGTTACTATAATGAGCTAGGATGATCTTACTTTAGAAAACAAAATAATGTTAACAGCCATCGTACAGGAAATTAACAGCTATCTCTCATGTAAAAATCCAATGGTTTGTTGACCCGTCTATTGACACTGACCTCTGGTCTTTATTGTTCTATAACAATGTGATGTGACTTTCCTCTTTGCTTCCACCATAATTACTATGGCTGCTAGAGGGCTTTTTCATTTGAACAGAAATATATATCTTTTTAGGGCATTTGCTGACTGATGCTATTATTCTTCTTGGCCGGATGACCTCAGTTAACATTTTCAGGAAAAAAATATTCAAGTGTAAAAATGACACGTGGTTTGGCAGGCTAGCCATTTCCACTCTTTGTCTTCATCTGTGTAATTATCCTTTTAAGAAAAGCAGTTCATTCAATATTCAGATTTTCACCATTCACAAGTGCAAAAATCAGCTCTACATGATCATTCATGTGAACATGTTAACATTTCATGTGACCCCCCTGAATAATATGCCACTTTTTCAAACTAAAAGCAACTGATTGTGAATGAAAGGATTTTTAATAAAGTGGTCCTTGAAACACCTTTTATCGCATCTCCATGTAAGTAAATGAAACCAGAGCGAGCAGGGAATCAAATATAAAATGAAAAGGCAAAAAGACAGTATGTATGGGAGAGGTCATCGTGTCCTATTTCTTTGGAGGCGGAGCTCTGATATCTTGTCAGACCGACAGAATCATACCAGACCACATTGTGGTGTAGGGTTGTTCAGGATTAAGTAGGGTTGAATGGCTGGATGCAGGTATGCTGAAGATGATCCTTTTATTTGGTTGTAAATTAGTGTAAAAGAAAACTGTTGGTACGCATTTCAAGAAAATTTCCACATTTTTAATAAAAAAAAAAAAAAAAAATGTAGAGTGATGTGCACGTGTCCTTCTCTGCTGTACATCTCCTGATGAGACGTAACCTGACAGACTGTCACATGTGACTTATCCTGAGCTGGGCAGCGCTGTGCTCAACCCCCAACCCTCACCTCACGAGACCCCACCAAAGCTTAGAGAATACAATTTAATAGGAAAAGGCGAGTCACATTCACACGTTTACTATAGAAAAGGTGGCTCCTGCCAAAGCCACACAATAAGCGTGTGTGGCTGGGAGCCATTCAGGTGGAAAATTACACTGCCCAATCAATCGCTAATAGAAAGTCTTTTCTTCCGGTCGCGGCCAATCAAAAGCTCACAATGCACTTTCACGGCCAAATAACATACTGTTTATCGTTGTCATGTTGATCCTGATAAAATGTAATTATTCTCTGTTTTCATGGACACATATGGTTGATGTTGGACGGATGATGATAGTTAATAAATACAAGGTGATAAGGAAATAACTTGGGAAATGGGAAGAAAATAAGCACTTTTCAAGCCTGATGCCTTTTCAGTTTGTAATTAATTCAAATATGTATATTTTTAATGTAAGCATATAATCCATTTTAGCATTTTCCTCTTTCATTTTATAGGATTTGATCTTTGCTCATTTGAATACAACATTCTTCGCTCCGTATTAGCTAGGGTAATGAAGTGGATCTCTGAAGAAAAAGCTTTTGTTATGAGAGTGGAGACTGCTGCGACACAAAGGAGAGTCACACTGGTCACCTCAGCAGGGAAAATTGCTGATTTGATACCAGATTCAATCTAATGTAGAATACTGTTTATGATTTGTAATTTTTATCTTAGACAAAATGCCAAGTGTGATGAGCATGATATTACAGAAGTAGGAAGTGTGAGCTTGTTTCACACAGAGAAGTCTAGATCTCAGTCCCCATGTAAGCGTGTGGAGTCGAAGTCTTGTCACCAACCGACAATCAAGATTATATCAACAACAGTGTTTGTGCTGTGATAGTTGACATTGAATCTATTTACTGAAACGATTTGGTTAATCTCCTGTCGGCACTTACATGTTGAGTATTGCATACACACTGTCTATAATAACATCAACTATCAACTGATTGTGCAGATGATGCTTAGATTTACTTTGCTTTGTCACCGAGCAGCAACAGTGTCATGGATTCTCTCTACAAAGAAACTGAACAAATCATTGTTTGTAATCTTTGAACGACATAATGACTATAATACATCTATGACTGTGTGTGGATTCTCTCAACATCTCGGGTCGTCAGGTTAAGGCCTGAATCTGCTCCCAGGGTAAAAACTAAACATACAACAAAACTCCCACAGGATATTAAAAAACACTCATAAAGAACCTTGACCTGTTTTTTTTTTTTTTTTTTTTTTTTTTCTTGATGATTTTTAATTTAATTTAAAAAGCTTTCTATTCTTTCAATTAGACCTTCAGCACTTTTAATATTTGTTGATTTTTTGTCTGTAGAATTTTCAGAAAAAAAAGCAATAAGCAGGTTGTAAAATGATATTTTCATTTCACAACCACTATCCAAATGGCAAAAATAAATTATGAGATAATTTTCCACCAAATCTCCAATTGTGGGGCCATTAAACCACTGCAGAGGAAATGGGCACAATGAGATGAAATTATATAAATGAATATAAATGTGGATATTTATTTACAATATTTTTAATCTGTTAAGAAAAGTTACAAGTTAAGGAGTTTTCTAATCTAATTTATTGATGGTAGTGTCAGATATTTGTTTCATATACATGATCAGATTCATATCAACATTTTTCCTGTTTTTATATCTATTCTATATCTATATCTTAACACAGTTGTGTGGATATCTTTGTAATAAATCGTGACAAGTTATATTTTTCAAATTGGCTGACAAATGAAACTGTAAAGATTGTAAATAATCGCATTCTTCCAGTTTAAATTTAGGTTAAATTTAAGGACCTTTTCACATTCAAGACATTGACCCTGTGACCAAAACAGGTCCATAAAGAAATAATATATTTTTGGAGATTGGTGTACTAGAACATGTCTGACTTGCACAGAGCTCTAACCTCAGCCTCATCAAACACCTTTGACATAAACAGGAACACATGTTGCAAGTTGTCCACATGTTTTATCTGTTGTTGTTGAACCTGAATACCAAGTTATTGTCCCTGTTTCACTACAATTCTCATAGTTGTGTTATGATTTATTGTGTAAACAGCACACACATAAACAAACACACAAACAAACATACACATAAACATACACATAAACACACCGAGTCAGAGACAGTGAGAAAACTGATGTTTTGATAGTTTTGTTAAATTAAAGTTGAAAGAACCCAGATATGGCTGTAAAAGAAAACTCAATATACAATGTTTTTTTTTTTTTTTTTTCAATAAAAGCTGAGTTTCTACACTTTTAGTGAAAACTGTCTTGAAGAAAGAAAGAAATAAACTTGTCTTCTTCTTTATACCTCAGGTGAATAAATAAAGTCAACAACATGGTGAAACAGTCATTTCCTGCCTTTGGAAAGTGCCCTGGTCACCTGATGATCTCAGTGAACCCTAAGATATACAAAGAGAGAATGTGACTTAATGAGATTCATGAGTCCTATTTCACAATCTTAATTGACTGTCTGTTCTCTCTATTTTGATTTAGCTACTTTTTCTCTTTATTCTTTAACCTTTTATCGAAAAACAACAGAGTGCGGTACCCAAATGCACATTCACTCAGCAGTAAAACGCACACAAACACGAACTTATATGAATTCAAGACTAGTCCACAGGAATCAGAGATTGCTGGGTCTCAACAGAAATGTCATGGTGAGTCGTAACCTTTACTAGAGCATGTTATCTGCTCTGATAGCATGCCCAGGTCGGGACGGGGACCAACTCGATGCGATTGGATTTGAAAGGTCCCCATCCAAGTCATGCCCACGGGCTATCTTGCCTCCTTAGTTCAGCAACACCAGTACTACGGCATGCCGCAAAGTATCGAGGGTCTAATCTGTCCCACCATATCTGCATCTCCCTGCCCTCAATTAATCAGCTGTAGCTGGAGAATAGGAGCTGGGTCATTGTGTGTGTGAGAGAGGAGAGGACGTAAGATGAGAAGAAATATGACACAAAATTGGATCATAATGAAAAAAAAAAATCAATTTGACATCTCTCATCTGCTCTTTTTTTGTACCTTTATGAACTATGGTGTGAATGGTCAAAGAGAAGGAAATGAGAGAGGCTGTGAGAGAAAAGACAGATGTAGTTGGCAGTATTAGAGGCAGATCTGCTCGCAGAAATGCTGACATGTGTATCTGTCACTACCGCTCATGAGTTATGAAACTGACAATGCCTGCTCCTTGCGTAAACCACAAGATCAGAGGATGCCCTTGATGTCAGCTTGGATAGACAAATGGAGATCTACATTACATAAACCATGCTACATTTAAAAACAAAAACTGCTGCAGGGATGTTTTCTTCCATCATATCTACTTCCCTGAGCACACTGATCATAACAAGTGAAGTAAAGAAAAAAGAACTGAATTATGTTTATGTTCACCTGTCACCTGCTTTCAACTCTAACTTCAGCCTGATGAAACATAGAGCAAAGACAAAATGAATTGAAAGTTTGACCTGATGCTGATTCTTGATGAAACAATAAGGGGTCATCAAAGTGACCCTGAGGGTGACATGAATGTGGGAACAACATTTCCTGGTAACTTGTATCTGACAGTTGATGAATTTAACTAAACACAAACATTAATCTCACGATCATTTACAGCAGAATGATTTACGAACCATCGGTTGTTTTTAAAGGTGCTGCACACAAAACATGTGTATACAAACATGAAATTCAGTACTAATAGACACAATTTCCAATAAATAAACAGGTAAAAAAATATACAACAGGTATTAAATGGAGCAATTACTATAATGGAAATTCATCTGGAAGTCAATAATACACTGAACACAACTAACTGAACTTACTAAAACAACCTTGTGGCCATTTTCCCTACAATTACTCTGAAAATACAATGTTTTTTTTCTAGGACCTATTGAAAAAACTATTAGGAAATATTAGATTCATAAAAGGATCTATTGAATTAAATTCATCTAATTCATCTTCAGGGTGCTTAATAAGAAAAGACAAAGGACACTAATCGAAAACAGAGCTGATTTGAAGAAGAAAATGTCCAAATTGTCAGTGTTGTTTAAAGTTTGAGTATCGAAATATGATCAAACAAACTACTGTTTGTCGTTAAGATAATTTTCTGATTAATTAAAACTTACTTACTTTAACATTATTTGGACAGAATAGCATATCCCTTATATTCTCCACCCTCCTCTTGTAAATATTCTCATGTTAGCAAACGTGTTAACAGCAGGGGGCAGTAGTGAATGGTGTTTCTGCTGATAGACACTGACAAACTCTGAACCAACATGCCTGCTTTCTTTAAGTTTTCATGGGCGAGGTCATGAGTCTGTATTTTTTCTACTGAATGCACTACCACTTGTATGGTAATAAAATTGGAGTATGATGCATGATCTTATATATCCTATAGATGAAAATCTTTTAAAAAAGAATACAAACAGATGTGAGGCTGTTGAGTATCAGAATTGCACATTCAATTGATGTCAATGAAGGTCATTCATTCAACATTTTATTCTTGCTTTCTATATTTCTGGTTTATTTATTTTTGTTTTCACATTCACAAAAATGTGCTGATAAATATACATAAAATGCAGGAATATCTCAAAACACAGCAAATATCTGTTTTTAAACTTGTTTTTCAGATGGTGTATTTCTCAGTGTTTTTTTATGAATTCTGTGCTTATTTTTTCATGAATTATACCAACGGTGGGGATTATAACATCAGGTGGTCTCTGCTGTTTTTTCTGGTCTTCTACCCCCCAGTTTGCTTGAATTGCAGCTTTCAGTGCTTCAGCGTGACTCTGTGGGGTGGCATTCACTCGGCATGTTGTTGCCGTTGTTCTTGGGCGTTGCTAAACGGTCGTTCCTGGGTTGCTCAGCCACCGTTCAAATTTTTTTTTCTGCACCTGTTTCCAAGACAACTGACATGTAAAGGGGTGGCTCGATATTGACTGTTTGCCCTTGACTGACCGTCTGCTTGTACTTGAAAATTGTTTGGTTCAACCTGTAACTGTTAATTTTTACTCAACCTGAAGCTCTCTACAGACTCACTGCCCCTTCGTTAGGTTATGTTGTGGCTGCAAACTCCTATGTGAGCTTTTAATGTTGGTTGGAGGGTGGAAAAATTAAAGCGAAAAGGTTCAATTTTTCCTTGTTACGTGCATTTTAATCCAAGAAAAGATTTCCTCTGAGGTTAGATTTGAGTCATACTTTACGCTTAATGTGGGAAATCAGCCTAGAAAGAGGGAGCATAGCTGAAATGAACAAACTCATACCAGTTGGCAACACAGCACTTGTGTGGGTGTTGCCATAGATTCACTTGAGTAAGTGAATAACAGGTTTATGTAGACACTGGTACCCCGTGGTGTATCTACCACACCACCAAATTAAAATTAAACCGCCTAAAAGACATGTAGTGGAGAATTTTCACCCGACCTCCTCCTCCTGTGACTTTCTTTAGGGGAGTCCTCCCTGGATGCCCTCTTTTTGTTATCAACACAGAACCTGATGTCTCAATCTGGCAGCTCATCTTCTCTTTCCTATTGTTGATTACAGTGAAATTATTCACTAACAGGTGAAATCAGCCAAGCAAAAAAAAATGGGATTTTTCACCTCAGAATAACAGCACAGCTTTTGTGTGTGAAACCTGAAATTTTATACAAGACTGGCATGTAAATGACAGAGTTAGAGGAAAGTGGAAGTAGAAGTTTTTTAAAAGAAATATCTACAGCAGCAGGGTTTTCCGATTTTCCGATTTAGATTCTAAATTGAAAATTGATTAAAATGACCTATTGATTTTAATCTTTGAAATCAAATTCACTTCCACCTACCTGGTCGCATTCAGCACACAAGGGAAATAAAAGGCTTCAAAGTCAACACTGCAAGTGGTATTAGCAAGTAGCAGTAAATTACTGGTCACCTGCAGCTGCACCTTCTGCATATCATGGCCATTGTTGTGGGTTGAGATATCACACAAACATCATACAAAGTGGAAATTACTCCTGCTTTTCTGAAATCAATGGTGTGGAAATATTTCATGCTTCTTGTAAGTAACCGCCATTTGAAAGCCATGTTACAATCAAGTATCACACACCACCTCAGGGAACACAGCAAATGTGACAGGAAATCTTTGCAGCCACCATAAAGAAATACACTTGACAAACATTTTTAGACAAACTTGCACAATATTCAACCTAGGTAACAGAATCTTTTTGTGACATCAGGCATATAACCCTATTCAGTGCTGAAGAAGACTGGATTTAATCAAAGTAAAGTCACATCTTAGAAGTAGTTTTGATGAGGAGGTAACACTAATGACTTCTCTTGGGTTGTTTTCACAGGCTTAGACCTAACAAAGCTTGTGCTGAGAATCCACAGACATTATACAACTAACAATTCATAATTCAGAAACTGACCTTGACATGCCAATAGAAAAAAGGAAACAGAACCTGTTGGAACTGGGCACCGGATTTGATATAAAAGTGCTGTTCTTTTGTTGTCTTTCTTGTAAGGTGCTTCATTTTTAAGCCCATGGTTATTCCACCATGGCCAGTGGTTGGATTTAATGTCTTGTGTCTCTGGCTCAGCTAAAGAAAATATAGGTAGTCATCTCAAAACATTTTTTTCTGCATTAATTGATGATGAATTTTTTTGTAATCACACATATTACAATGGCCGTAATTTAACAACGTGCATAAAACCATTTTCAGTGTCAGTTTACTAGTAGCTTTACTTGCAGTGATGTGATTTATATCTTTTAAAAATATATTCCTTTATGCTGACGATAAACAACTGTATTGACCTGTCATGTTCATTCTATAACAAGTTAACCTATCCAACAAAGATCAGTTTGTTAAAATTCTTACTCGGATCGTTATGGTCTATCCTAGATAATATTTAATATGAATATATGTATTCAAATAGAATAATCAATTTAGAATTGAATAGAATATAAGAATAATTTTAATTTTACAACAGTTATGCTTGTAATAAGAACAAAGAAAAGAAAATTATTTTGAATTTCAGTTCTTTCCATAAGGACACAGGTGGATTTAAAAAATGTTATTAAAGAGATTGGGTAGATGGAGTAGATAGTAGCCAATTTCTTTTCTGAACTTTTAACTTCCTGTGAAATGTCTTAAGGCAACACTATTTTAGTGCTTCAAAAGTCAGCAGTAATTCAAACTTTGATTAGATGGTTTGCTTGTGTCTGTGATGTTTCTGGGTCATTCAGGTCTTGGTATCTCTAAATACAAGACAGAGGTAAATGGGCCTGCTTGAGGTTCAGTGAGTTCAGGGAGGGTTGAGGGAAGATGTTTCACCTTTCATCAAGTTGTTGACATTTAGGCATTTAACCTATTGTGTCGTTAACACTTTGAGAGTCATGAGGTCACAAATGGAAAGACAACTCCTCAGGTCAGGACTCAGCTGTCGACTTATATCTGACTGACAAGGGAGGCTCATTTGAGCACAGCAGTGTACACATTTTCACCAGTGAAAAGTGATGATGTGAAATAAGGGTGAAAGAAGCCATTGACGTCAAACTGCAGCAACCATCACTAAATTCAGGAGGTGGTCTACGACGCTTCTTTTCAGCCTCTTAACATTGCTGTCTTGAGATCACTCTGTGATCAAATTAACACCGATTCACATGATTCATCTGATCCTAGCAACTTGCATGATGGCCAACTGGGACAGTGACTCATATGTGACTCACAATGACTCTCAAGGTCTTAGTGACCCCACAAGGGGTTAAACATCAGTCAGTATAACTGAAGAAGCCCTGAGAGGTGAAATGTCTTCAAGAACCTCAATCAAGCCCAGCTGCCTTCATCCCATGAAGAAATTAAATGACAAATGGGCTGCATTTGCACTTTACACTACATTCATACAATTCCTACATACCTCATATTTCACTGTACAATTGAACACTGATTGAACAGCCACCATAGACATTTTTGGGTTCAGTGTCTTGTCCATGGGCTCTTAAACATCTGCACTAGAGAAACTGGGATTCAAAACACTGTTTTTTGACTCGTGGACAACCAGTTCCTCCTCATGAGCCACAGCTGCTCCAGTTAATCAGCTATATTTCCTTGATTTACTTAATTAACACTGTTGTCACAAGCTTTACCATACATGTATATAGTATTTTTTACAATACATATTGCAGTGACAATATTCTTACTGAAAGATAAAAGTTATACATGTTTATACAAACTCATGGTTTTCACTCTCTCAGTTCACAGTCACAGGGCATCAGATCTTTCTTAACACACCCAAAATAAACAGAAAGTACCAATTTACTGAATGTTTTTTAAGTTGTTATGATATTTGTTTACACATTTCCAATTACAGCAAGCAAAACTTAATTAGACTGAAGACTCGAAGCTGTATGAAAATTATTCCGAGAGTCCTCACAAAGAGACATTATAGGTTTAGTCAGTTAATTCTGTCTCCAGTCACATCAGTCTGTGAATTGTCGCATTTGGTGGATGCTTTGTGAGTTGTTCCAACTAATGAGGGTTAGTGTCAAACCCCAGAACAGCAAGATCAAACAAATCAATGAATATGACAGAACTAGATCATATAAGCTGCTTTGCTGCATCTATTTACATTTTCATTGGTTTTGTGTCATAAAAATATTATTTTATCTGGGTATTTCATTTGTAATAAATGCAGACATTGAATTCATAGGATATCTGGGGGGATTTTTTAATGTATATAAATGCATTCTGCAAGAGCAAGATTTTACAAAATTTTCAAGTAAGAGGGATTTGTCCGTTCAAAATGTTATACAATATTACAATGTTCTAATGTCCTTTTGATTTTACATGTGACATGACATGCCTTTAAAGGTCATACAAAAAACATATGTGGCAGTAGATCGTTATCTAGAAAAAGGCCCATGTGGAAGTCAAGAAGAGACAACTGGAAGCTAATCGGAGAGAAGCCAAATGGAGAATAGAAAGGACAGTCGATACATATTCACGTACAAACATCTTCTACCAAGAGCTTTCAAGGTCACAAAGATGAAAAAGCGAAACCAAAATGTTGAAGTCCCACTTCTCCCGCTCCCGACTAATACCACCCTCCCCCCTTCATCTCTTTGTTTTTTCCCTCTTTCTCTTTCTGTCTCTTTCACTCTCCTCTCCTTGCGTTGTCCCCCTGATCGGGCGGCAGACAGCGTGTAAGTGCTCTAACCCAGAGAAGTCTCCAGGAGCTCTTGTGATTGGCTGTGCTCTGCAGCACTGTTCACAATCGATTAAGGCACGGTGAGCTCCCGTTAACAGCTTTTCTCTGCTGCTCCTGTGGCTTTGATACTGTCACATAGACTCCAACTTTGCCCTTAACCCTTTAACCACTGTTCTCTCTCCCTCACAGTGTCTCTTTCATTTGCTTGCTTGACGCTTTGCCTTTCATTTTCAAAGCTCCACACTCCCTCACTCTCTAGTCACATTTTTTTGCAACCTCACTCCAGCTCGTGTTACTCTCTCTTTTCTGTTTTTTGAGCTATTACTCCAACATCACTTAGAGCCTCTTCTCCTCTCACTCACCTTGTCCTGTCATCTTAAATTTCAGTCACTTTTCTATCCTCAGGAAGAAAGATCAAAAGACAGAAAGAGACAGTGATAAAACAGAGAGATGTTCTTCAGAGAGATAATACAATAAGTTGCCAAACATTAAGGTTGACGTGCAGGTAACTGAAGACTTTATATGTGAGTGTCTCCCTATTGACTTATGTTAATATTAAAAATTTCTGTACAACTTGCACATTGTACAGATACACAGTGCAGGAAGTGGCATGCCCTTTAAGTAGAAAGGGAGAAAATTAGGGTGTGGTGGTCTGGATAGTGGGTTCATTAATCTGACCTTCTTCAAGAGACCAAAGTCTGCATCCATCACTGACCAACTAATCACAATCTTTCCCTAAACTTAACCATACCATGGATGAATTACCAAACTGACCACATCGTTTTATAGTTTATATGACCACATGTTGTAGAATGACACATGGTGACTCTTATATTTATCTGTGTAATGCTGTAACAATGTATCTCAGTTCACATGTATATTTTGCTCTATGTCTGGGCTACATTATTTACCTCTACCATGGAAAAAATATTTAATTTAAATTTGATTGTTGTGTGTGAACACAAAACTGATGTCTTTACATTATGCTGGAATGTGGGAAGATATTTATTCCTCTTGTCTAAGAATTCCTTTTGCAGTATTTGTGGAAAATATAGGTGGACATTTAAGATGATACACAAAAAGGTGTGACTTTCTTTTTTTGTATTCAGTGGTAGTGATGGCCCTGTGTGGGTGTAATTCTATTTTACAACAAGATAAATATCATATAATAAAATTACTGCCTTTGCTATCCTTTTCTCCTTGCCAGCAATTAAATCATTACATTGTCGCAGCCTGTCTGTTCTTCTGTGTCATCTCCGCCCCCTTTCGGAGGGAAGAATTAGAAAAAAAATCAGTATGTTTATATGCAAGTAGAAATGCAATTCATTCAGGGCTGTCACCAAAGTGAAAATTTCCAGCTTTTTG
The DNA here is from genome assembly GCA_016801845.1 of Polydactylus sextarius. Lineage (NCBI taxonomy): Eukaryota > Metazoa > Chordata > Actinopteri > Polynemidae > Polydactylus > Polydactylus sextarius. The sequence continues at coordinate 9,977,093 of CM028908.1, forward strand.
TGAGGCTGCTCATGTAGCAGCAAGCAATGGAATACAGCACTGCCTGAAGAAAATTATGTGGTCTTTTTCCCTTATGGTTTTTATTGTCAAAAGGCAGTGAACCATTCTCTCAGAAACACAAAAGATGTGCAGTGAGAGAAGCCAATGGCTCGATCTGCCCAGACGGAGTGTTCTTTTCTTCTCCCTTTTTTCTATTTTCTCCATTGTGGCTCATAGAAGAAGCTTTAAGTGGCATTTAACTTTTCTACTTGCAGCAGATATGGCCTGCAGCAGCTAAACTCATTTTCTTTTCATGTAGATGTGAACATATCTGTATGTTTCTATTCAAGGGTCTAAAGACAGAGGGTGTTGTCTGAGATTTGTTTTTGACATCAGAAACATGTGTTTGATGTAATATTCTAAACTCAAGGTTCACTGGCTCGCCTTTTGTGAGGCATTCAAATGTATCCCGTGGCTCAGTTCAGCAAATGGAGCTGGCTCAGGTGTCATCAAGTGAGCCATACAATTCTGAAAACTAAAAATTGACATCAGTTTGAACGATACAAAAAAGGAAGTGACATATCTCCTTTTATCTTGGAACACTGCTCCATCCTTGTTTTTTTTATAGTACCTGTTTACATTCATCATATAAACTACTGGCCATTAGTTGATGGCAGCAGGTTATTGCCCCAGAAGCTAGGTTGACTATGGCCTGATGCGCCTAATGTTTCCATGATGTGATTTTGTCCCGATAAAAAAGACTGGGACTACTCAAGTAGATGGCAGACTAGCTTTTGGACATTTGTGCATTGAGGTTATTCGTGGGATCTGTGATGAGTGACAAGCTTTAGCCAAAATGGTTTTGATCAAGCTATTCTTACACAGATGTGCTTGGAAAATCTCTACTTGCTCAATTGTCAGCAAATTAGACTCTGATTTATCATCCCTGTGCTAAATCTGCAGTATGGTTTGAAAAGTATATTGTTACACAAGTACTGCAACTCATGTCAGGGATGGAGAGAGAGCGCGAGAGAGAGAGAGAGTGGGTGTATGATGCTGGTGAATGCTACTTTAGACCACCAAAAAGTTTTTTATTTTAGTATTTTATTGACTTTGACCCCCAGACCAGAACACAGTCCCACATAGCCATGTGCCCATTCAATATTAATGTTTATTTTATTATTATTATTATTTATTTTATTTATATTATTTATATATATATATATATCAATTCTCAAACAGTGTGTTATTGAACTGTCAAATTTTTGACCAGGGTTCAATGGGATGTTCAAGGTGACAGCAAACAAGCCTTCTAAGAAATGTGTGACAACTTTTTTTTTTTTTTTTTTTTTTTTGTGGCACTACATATCAAACGAAATATTGCATCAAGTTGCTGTGAGCTATAAATTCACCAATTCTAATTTTTGAAGCCTTAGTGGGCAAACCCTGTCGTCCTCCTTCTCACTCAAAATTACCCTGAATCCATGTCTTCAGCTGCCAGAACCCATCGCACATATCCTTGCTGGGCAAACCAGACAATTTGATGTAGTGGAATTATTCTACCTCAGACATGGACTGAAATGCCTCCAGACGTCGACGTGAAGAATCTCAGTTAATTGAATGGCTTCCAACTGATGATTTGAACACTTAAAGGTCCTAAAGGTCTCCGTGTCTTGAAGCTTCTCCAGTCCATGTTGACTTGAAATTGAGACATAAGATTGATCAGCTCCAGAACAGCTACTGAATAGTGGCTATTCTATTCTGTTCTATTCTATATGTAAACAGTTTTTAAAGTATCATCTTTCTCCTGTGTTTCAATGTGTTTTGTCTTGTCTGTCACTGCTTCCTAAATATTTGTTACAGCTTAAATGCATTATTGAGAGGAGCTGACAGATTCAATGCCACACTCCCATGTCATACTTTCTCTTCTCTGTTATCATCTCATCATTGCAAAGTATTTGCGTCATTCTCCTTGTATTTAACAGAAACTGTCACATCCTTTCCACAAAAGATGTAGACTTTACAGGACTATAGCACATCAGCATGTGGTGCGTGACGGGTGATGAAGATCTCCAACAAGAAATCACGCAGGACAATCAACTTGTCGGCATTTTATGTGCGCCCAAAGCCTTTTGAGTGATGTAGTTTGTTCTGATCTCCACTGGTACTGCAGCTAACTGCCCTTGATGGCAGGTGCCACATGTAATGGAGGGATGAGGATGTCACATTCTCGAAGCCGACATGACCTCCAGGGGCCTCGGCTCATCGCATTTGTTTGGAGATGGATCTTGTTGGGACCTTGCTGGTGTATGGTGTCCCCTGCCTGGCTCCTCTCTCCTCGGAGCTGTAATCACAGCAGACTGCATGTCACAGTGCCCTGCTCTAATTGGCCTGTCACTCTCTTTGCGCTGGAGGGGGGAGGGGCCGGCCTTTGTGGGGCTGCCATGGCGACTGGGCCATTTAATGAGAACGAGCACGCTGTGACTAATGACATCCCTGAGCCCATCGGATATACTGCAAATGGACAATTTGCTGCATCACTCACACACTCACACAACAATACACAAGCATAAAGGCACACACCTCAGCATGGTCAAACCTCATTGAATAGAACAGACAGTTTCCCCTCTGCCTTTTTTCACCATGAATCAATACATGACAAGTGGACTTCACTTTTAATGCTAAGGCTATCATCTATTCTCCTCCACTTTTAGATATTAATAGTTTTATCTAATAAGGCTGCTGCTAATGTTATGTGGAGATGTTAACTACACCTTAAGATACACATTAACTATTAGGTGGGTCATTGATCAGCAGGCTTAAATGGGAGACAGAAGGCACATCATCTATAATAGGAATATGGATTTGAAGTGAGGCATGATACACAGTTGACCAATGTTCACAGGAGAGCGAGAAAGAAAGGGACTTTTACTTGATCACCTTCCATCTCCTCCCATCATCCTGTTTATTGGTCCATTAGTGATCGCATGACAGCATTAATGACAGCATGAAATGCCTGGATATCTATCAAGTATATCACTTCCTGGCTCTGGCCAGCATGCTGCCATATTTCCTGATTTCCCAGAAGCTAATGTGCCTGAAACAATGGCCAGGTTTAAGATCATGATGCAGTTTGAAGTTAACAAAGAGACTTGTACTGGTTAACACTAGAGACTTAATCCATATCAAAGATTTAAAAAAAAAAATCTTGCTGAGGTTAGCTGTGGTTTCATAATATGTCAGTGTGGTGATGAAATAGACATTTACAAGTGGCATGTCAAAGCCACTCTCAATATCATACTCATGCTACATACTAAACAATTTAGACAATTTTAAATTATAGCACTACGCAGTGACCACTGAAATTGAAAACATAACAACAATAATAATAAACTTTCTGATAGGACATTGCCATAACATGCAGGCAAAAGGCAGGCATGTAAAGACAGAAATGTAATTAGAAATACAAAATCACATTTTTTGAAATCTTGACAAAATGCAAAACAGAAAAAAGACTTTAAAAATGTTTCATCTTTAGTAGTGATAGGGCAGACAGCTAAAAGCCCTCAATAGTTGATTTTTGGTAACCATGTTTGCATGTCTAGTAGTGCAGTACATGAAGGTATGAGCATAACACAACTGTCTTCCTCATTCATTTTCTATTGAACCTAGAAAGTTTGGTAGATAACACTGTAACAGTTTACATTGCCAGTAGTGGTGAGCCAGTGACAAACAGGGTGGCTAACATTGTGTACAGGTCTGCCATGAATGGGCAGAACAAGATAAGCAACTGTACAACAGATCACATCCTGCTATTTTTCTTCTCAATTGCCTCTTTTACACTGCCTTCTCAAAGTTGCGTCTTTTTCCACCTCACTGCTTGCATACTAAAGCAAATTGAGTAGTTTACATCAGTAAATGTGTCTTGCATGACATGAGCAACATGAACTTCTCCAGATGATTGGACTGGATCAAACAGTAGCCAAATGAAGGAAACAAAGAGGACTTTTTTTTTTATGTCAAACAGATGTAACAAATATTTCCCCCTAAGGTTTCACCATAACACCACTTATACCAGGCAATGACACAGGCTCCACGAATCTTGCATACTGTAGTATATGAAGAGAGGTAATGTCACTACGCAATTAGAGACAGCGTATCGAAAGTTCAACATGCTTGCAAAATCAAAACATGAATCGAAATACCAGGGAAAATCTGGCCCTTGCTGCAGTCCCCAGTTAATCAGCAGTAATAATGTTTTGCTAAACTACAGTCTCGCCTGTGAATATTAATGAGGGCTCTAAGGGATCTCAGCTGAGTGATGAGGGCGTTCTCGTGGCTCCTATCTGAAAAGTGGCCAAACCGTCGAGACAGATTGTTAAACCACTCAGCTCTCACTTTGGCTGTCTTTGTTTTCCTCAGTGGCTCTTCAGTGTGAAAGCAGTACATGGCTGTGTTTCAGTTACAGCAGAGAGTTTTGCCAACAAACCACCATTTTGTGAGAAGCACACAGAAACACACATGAATGAACACAATAGATGACATGCATTAGATTAGAGAGTGTACCTCTCTGCACACAGAAACCTTTGCTACTTACACGTTTGAGTGTCCCGGGATGATTGGGAGTGATATCTCTGAAGGGCATCAGGAACGTTTACAGCCCATGTAGCCTTTGAGAATCGATAATGACATGAAGACCCTGGGCAGGTTAATGGTGTGTGAAGGGATTGTTATGTATAAAATCCCGATTGTTACTTGTAGAAATGGTGCATGCATCACATCAGAGTATTGAAGTCTGACTGCTGTGGCTGATCTAAGCCTGGCCTGTGACCCACGTTGAGATGCACACCAAATAAGCAGAATCAATCATGAGGACAGCGTTCGGCCATTACAGACCAAATGAGATGACCAATGCAGTGAGCCCTGCGGGTTTGCCTTGATTTAACAACATATTATAAACACACTGATGACAGTGGTGGATGAGTGTGGATGTGTTCTGAAGGCGCTGTCCTGGGTTAAATAATCATAACAATAAACCATAATGGAAAAAGTAAATGCACCCTGTGATCAGCACCGAGGGGCAATCTCAGTCTGCTTTTTGTGGGTAACCAGCAACGGTTTAGTTTCTGGCAGGGGCATCCCCGGCTGACGGGACATGCAACCGCTTGGAGGTGAAATTTATTGGTATAGATTTTGTGCTGCTACTGGTGCATTGAATCAGTGTGACCAAGCAGGCAGGCAGAGGGAAATAGGGCTGTTCTGAGAGTGAATTATATGCAGTCACACACTCAATTTACCCCTGCAAACCTAGTTAGCGAGGGAACAGACATGGAGGCATACACATGCTGTGGCGTTGCATGTATGTGCATTGACTTGCATGCTTCCATAAACACACGCGCTCCACATTAGTTAACAGGATTAAGGACATTAAATCAAGTCAAAAATTAAATCCAATTTCTCATTTGTGCAATAAAATGAAATGATACACTATTTTAGGCAATGGCATGAAATATCCCACCACTCTGAAGAGCAGACATGAATGAGTTTAAAATAAATGAAACAAAAAAAGGAGCATCTTTAAATGATCCCGGCCTGTAATGATTAAAATATAGGAATCAGTTAGTTTGTGCCATTAATTTCCAGTAAGAACAAATGCTCCTCACGCATATTAAACCTCTACTTCATGCCAGCCCACCATATAATTCACCATGTTACAGCCGGCAGCCTTGCAGACAGACAGTGGAGATGTAGGTTGCCAGGCTGTTGTGTTTGATCTGGATGACTATGTTGAAACCTCTTAATACCAGTTCATATAAAATATTCATCCTCATTTCGCAGGCCATGAATCATCAAGGTGTTTCTGGCCCTCCGCCCCCGCTCCTGTCCTGTGGCAGAGCAGACAGCTGTTTGAAATTAGACTCCAGATTGTGTTACTTAAACCGCTAGCAGGAGCGATGCTGATCGCTCCCTTACCCAGCAAGCAATCTGTTAGCGTGCTGAATCGTGGGAATGTGATCATGGGTGTGCACTTGTTGTATTTAAAGCCTGGCCTCCCTCCCTAAACTAAGACTCACTTCAAAGCAGAGATGCTATCTTCACTACATGGGATAGATAGAAAAAACAGACAACATCATTAACCTGATATTTTATGTACGTAAGCATTCTTGAGCAAAACTATCAAACGCTCACAGTCAACTTTGCTGTTTAATAACATGTCTTTGCTCCATCTCTCATGTGATGAACAAGATAAGTCCACGGCTACACTAGTGACTCTGTTTAGGGATTAACAATAAGAAGGTAGAATACTTTCCCTGTGAACCACCTAAATTTAGAGTGTTGCAATGATAACATTTGCTAATTAACATTAAAAACAAATTACAGATAAAGCTGATGGGAATGTCATTTTCTTTACAGGTAGCAGATCAAATGCTCAACCAAACATCACAATTATCTGTCTATTAGTCATTTAAGTATATTTAAATGAAGTATATTTCACTCAATTTAGTTATTATATTTTGCATGAAGAAAATGTTAGGTGACCACTACACTGAACTATGGAACCAAATCAGTTCTTCTAGAGGATGTGAGATATTTCATTCAATCAGTGGTCCAAAATTTTGGTTTCCAGAACAAATATTCATACACCCAAACATCTATATACACATTGACAACCAAAGCTGAATATGGCACTATTCAGTATTCTTAAACAATAAAACAATATCTATAATATATGTTAATGATGACAGAAAATAATTACTATAATAATTAAAATAACTATAAAAAATAATAACTGGCAAAAGGCAAAAATGAGCAAAAAATAATATTAAAAAAGTAGTATGTGATGTGAGTAACCACTGTCATAGGATTAGACTTAATTTGGTGATTTTGGAAATGATTTGAAAAAAAAAAAAAAAATGTCCAAAACATTAGCTAGATGTTTAGACACAATACATCCATATGTTGAGATATTTTAATGCACATGTATAAGCAAAAACTATGATCTCCTCATAGCACAAGAGAAACACTCACCTATACTAATCAACAGTGTCAGTTTAGTTTTTGTCCTCTGGGCAACGCAAATACACAAAATTCCACATCAATACCTGCAAATGACCATCCCTTTAGCTTTGTTGCTGGTGTAATCAATGTTAAATTTCATGCCAAAACCCATCACACAAGCTCACACTCCCATTCTACATCAAGTGATGACATACCACTGATGTCAAACAGTATTTTTCAGAAGAAAGACTAATCGTTAGCATTTCACAGTTTGAAGGCATAAGAGATGAAATAATTTCTCACCCTGTGCACCATCATCCAGTGGGGTTCAAGTTCTTTGTAACCTTTTAATTCATCATCTCTGTGGCTGTAAATGTTAATAAATTGTTAATAAATGGATTGTGCTTGAGATGCCCTGTAGCTTTTCTTTCCCCCAAGAAGTCAGAGGTCAAATCAGTGGGTGAAAGTTATTGTCTGATGTGCTTCTCCTGTCTTTACTTGAGGTTTTCACATTGACAAAACCTTCGCTCTTGTTTTGATTGCTTGTGACAGCCTGCGGCTTCTGTATAAAGCTGCTGTTAATGTTGTTTCATGCTGTAAATTAGATACTTAATGGAGTCCAGGACTGAAATGTTGTAGCTCAAGAACACTCAGTGTTGACAGCATTCAAATGACAGCATTCAAATGCAGCCTTTTCATTTATGTGATTTTATATTTGCATGCACTTTTTTTGCCATCACAACACTTGCAACAACCTGAAAGCCCAGGACTTTAAATACTGATCTCTAAATCTGTAAAACCCCAGATGAGTCCATAAATTAATAAATATAAACCTTTCATTATTGGCAGTTTACCTAGTTTAAGACTGTTAGCTGTTTGTTTCCTCTGATAACTGGTGGCATTTATTAGTTTGTGCCTCGGGTGAAGCTCATTGATCTTTTTCTCTTCAAATTTTACAAATTATCACTGACGACTGAAGACTTGTTACTCACTCCTTCGATTCTTACTTTGACTGTAGGTTAGCATTAGTCAATATTGTGCAATTACACACAGGATATGATGCCAGATGATAATCCCCAGGACCTGTCTTTTAAAATCAATCGGATCGCTGAAGCCCAGAGACAATAGTTGCGCGATGACAAGTGAATATTGTGGTTTAGTCAGGACAAGCTATGATAGATGGCCGTATTCTCTGATGCAGGCAGAGAACAGATTGTGATTAATTCTCTAACAGAGTGATTTGCCCGAAGTCTTGAAAAAAAAAGTTATTCATTCAGTTATTTCGCCTTTTCTTTTCATTAGTGGTGTGTATACGCGTCTATGCGCCCTAATGCGTCTTTTCATTTTCTGCATACAGAGCTGAACGGTTGTAATGCAAATCACAAAGCCGTTCACTCACTCCGGTTCTTCTTATCATTTTCGTGATCCTCTCATAATGACGTTTAAGCAGAAAATGAATAACTGTCCTACACTGACAGTCAGTTTGGCAAGCATTTATTCATAACAGATGAAAAGGATTGAAATGACATATGAGCTAATCAAAACTGGATTATTGAACTGAAGCAGGCCTCTCTCAACAGTCAGCTCTCTTTAAAGCTCTTTAATGGTCGGTTACATGATTCAAACTCATTAACCTTCAACCCTGTTTCTCTCCCCAGCATTTTGTGCTCGCTGTGATTGTTAAAGAACCTGCAAGCTGTGTTTTACATCTAAATTTGTGTGCAAAACAGACAGCATTTTAGTATTGGTAAATGTGGCTTGTTTATCCTTCAAAAGACACCATTAGTCAAACAAACAAAGAGCTGTGTGTGAGCCGACATTACTGGCAGAAGCATTAAAATCCACTGCAACTCTCTGCCAGGTTAGTAATTGCTCTTTTTATGGTGGTAATTATTTCCTCTAAGGTGCGCACTGTTGCACACTGCAATTATATATGTGCTGCTATCTCTGTGTGGAAAAGGGAATGTGGGTGGAGAGATGTGGGAAGTATTCTGAGGAATATTGCATTTTTGTGTGTGGATGTGAGTGTGTGTGGGTGTGTGTATTTGTGTGTGGGATGTGCAGTGAAAGAGACCAGAAAAAGTGAAACTGCTGAGATCTGAATTGATGCACAGTTTCAAACACAACAAAACAAGAAAAAAAAATAAAAATAAAAATCAAACAAAGGTGTGAGGTGGCTGAAGTTAAAAAATAATATATATTTTTTTCTGCATTTGTGCCTTTTGTTAAGTTTACACTTACTTACACAACCTACTGAAAGGCGTACAGAAAACACAGCATGTAAGTCATGATAAGGCCAATAACCTACTATTCATAATTCAGTTTCCTGTGCCTCCCTCCTATCCTCCATCCTTTTTCTTCATCTCTTTCTCAGTTGCTGTTTTCTCTGTTTGGTACAGACAGTGTGACCTGCAAGACTGCATAGAAAACACCATTACACAAACACCTCGCACCGATAACGTGTCCAGCGGTGCAGGTAGTGTTTCCTGATGTTTCTCAGACACAGGAGACTCTGAGCCAGAGAACATGGGGCTGAAATTCATAAAGATGACTCTGTGAAAATACAACAACAGCAGCACTCAGCGTTTTCAGCTGCTCCAAGGAGAAGTCCTATTTACATAATATTCATTGAAATGCCTATATGCACCTTTGTCCTTTGACTCAAACAAGTGCCTGAAAACATTTTGTATAAATAAATGAACATATCCAGGAGTGGAGAAAAGACTAAAAGAAGGCCTATAGCAGAAATAGAAGTTCTGCTTGAAATGTCTGTGTGAGTACCGGTATATTAAAATGTACTCAGATTAAAAATTAATTTACCCTTTTAGGAAAGGAAAACACTCTGGGAATTATCTTTATGCCTAATGTCCAGGACAGGACAGGGGACTATGTGGATAAAATGGAACAACTGGAGGCCATAAAATAAAGTGCCCAAGCAAAGTAAAACCCAATTATGTGTTTGCTCTTTGCTGACTGACACATTGCTGTAAGAAAATTGAGAAAAAAATTGCTTTAATGGATGTGAACTCAACTGCGGTGAAACACACACAAATTCAGTTAAAAGGTTATGTAAGTGAAAACAAAATCGCAGTGCTTAAATGTTCAAAATCAAAGCTGCACTACTCAGGACTCTTATGTGAATAATGGGTCAAATACTTTTAATTCTAGTGTCTTTCTTCTATTGTTTTGGATTTAAATCCCACAGGTTTAATATATATATATATATATATATATATATATATATATATATATATATATATATATATTCCAAAAGACATCTGCTTTAAATGAACCCATACTTTTACATGAACTTCCCAAAAATAATTGATTGATATAAAATTAGATTGTTACAGAATAAAAAGTGGCATTGCTAATTACTGCATTACATCCTAAAACTGCACAATTGGTTTCCAGTTGTTTGAATGGATGTATCTTCCTCTACAGGCTGGGAAAACTCTTTCTGCGACCCAACCAAAAAAGTTTCTGTCCTCCTAAGTTTTAGTTTATCAGACATATATCAATGTCCTGCACATCAACTGATAAGTAATGAGAAATTAAAGTATAAAATGTATGAGAAAATTTTTCATCCATAAATGAAAGCTGTACAGATCTTGTATAAATCACTTTTCTTTTCTTTTCTTTTTTTTTTTAAAAAAAGGCTCTGACCATTATAAACAACAGTCATCAGTGACATTGTAGAAAATGACAAAGCAAAATGACAAACCTACAGAGAATTATTTCATAAATGCACTGCTCCACTTGGCTTGATGTAGTTTCAGCTTTCTCATCTCTAAATTCACTGTTCTTGTTGAGGTGATGCAGGTGACGCTCTGAAAACACACTATATTTCACCAAAACAACAGAGACAGATAACTCTCAGTTGTTAATGTCGGCATAAAGTGATATAACCTATGAATCCTAAGAAAAATGTTACTTTTGCTACGTTTATGACCATCGGGTAAATCCAATACAATAACAAGAATAAGAAATATAATAAATGTAAGAGTGTAGTATGTCCATACAACACACACACAACAGAAATCACTTAAATCAACATCAGTTTATGGCGGCGACAGTCAGCCCATGGGGCGTCTTATCAATCACTGACTGTGGTGGGAAGGGAGGAGAGAAGATAATTGTCCCTTCCTCTATCTAGTACACTATCATAACCTCATTCTGAGAGATGCCGTCTCCTTGGAGGATTCTTTCTGTCGTCACACTGCTCCACATTCCCTTTCAGGTGAACTGGAAGCTATATTTATCCTATTTTTTTCCTCATTCACATTTGGAGGATTTGTAATCATCATTCAACCTGAGACTTCCTGAGCAGCTCCCAATTAACCTGACTTCCCTCTCTCTTTGACCTCATCAGTATAGCATAAAACTCACATAGTCACCAGGGTCCTGTGCCGTATCACAAAACCGTACAGAGGGAAATAAACGGAGGGTGTGCAAGTAAATTAGTGCCAAAACATGTTGCTGTATCCCTTGTATGGAGGAAAATCTTGCGTTTGTTCCTCAGCGTTTAGCATGCGGACAACTTGAATGAGGTCTCAAGATAATTCAGCCCTCTCTTGACGTTATTCTTCAGTGTATCTAAATTCTGTCCAACCTCTGGTCACCTGTCTCTAGTGACTTCTGTGGGATCTAATTTCTCTCTCTCTCTCTCTCTCTCTCTCTCTCTCTCTGTATCTGTGTGTGTGTGTGTGTGTGTGTACGCACACTCATCTGTGCATGTGTGCATGCTGCCATGTGTGTCAGCAGATTGTAATGCATTAGCTCGCCTTCCCAGCGGAGTGGCAGTCTAAACTAAGCAGCATGATGATGATGTTCTCTGTGAGCTGACACAACCCATTTGGCCCAGAGGAGCTGATCTAAACCAGTGCTGCTCATTTACAGTATGGTGATGGGTGGGTGGGGGCTCTGTCTGTGTCTGCCTCGCCCTCTTATCCTTGTCTGGGTCTAAGCAGCAGCCGTAGAAAGAGAACTACTTGAGAAGGATCTGTTGAACATTATAGGTACAATGTAAGTGCATGTGAGTTGTTGATAGTTCCTGTTTCTAAGGAATGCAAATACTTAACCTTATGCCTACTTGGCTATGTATAGAAAATTATTATTGTCTCTTTACTGGTGGGTGTTATCAGCAGACTCATATATACATATACCAGGCATACATTATATAGCTCTTTTCTCACTGTGTAAATCTCTGAATCAGTTAATGTACATAACCCACATCTGTGCATCTTTAAATTTCAAATATGTGTCATCAACAGAACATGGATCCAATACAGTTGATTCTGTGGATCATCATTGCATTAAGTATAAATGTAATTATAGAATCAGCTTTTTTCTATGTATTTAATGTTAATGTACATTTCTATAAAAAAAAAAACCCATCATCTTTCTTTAGTTTGAGAACAGATTCTACTTAATCTCAAAGTAAAAAAAAATAAAGTTAAGAAAAAAGAAGAAAAAGGAAGAGCAGAGAAGATTGAGCTGTTTGGAACAGTAAATACAAAGACATTACAAGTATAATTAAATATGGATTCCAACTTAATCCTTTTTATGTAGTTTTGAGGAAAAAGACCAGGAGATATGTTTGATTAAAAAACAATCTGGTAAATATCTTGAGAATAACTTTAAATTACAAAATGGTGGTTGCACAATCACTAAACCACAAATCCAAACTAAATCCACAGTTAAACTATGCTAAATAAAAGCTTAAAAAAACCAATGATAACTGTTTGTCTTATTCAGCTTTTGTTTGTCAGAAAAGTGGTGATTCATCTAATCTATGGTCATTTATAAGTCTATAGTTTGTGGTGATGATTTATTGTGCAGCTTCATAATGTGATGTTTTTGATGTCCTATTTAACAGTTTTGGGTAAGGTTTCTGAAAAAGTTGGAATGTGACCAATTTTATTTTCATTAATGTGTTGACAGAGATGTATGGTCTCTAGACAATGTAAATAAATACTCCGTTCAACCAGAGAAGAAAAGTAACTGGACAACTTAAGAAGTGTTTATTATTGCCCATGTGTATCACCAGGGCTGTTCATCTGATAAGTTGCAATGATTGTTATCACCGGCACTATAAACTGACTGTTTATCTGTGTAATGAGTCATATTAAACACCCAGCCGAGCAAACTACAATTTTAATTAGGCAATATCACATAGGAATCATGATCAGTGGCCCTGGAACCATGTTACACCACCATCTCCACTTCCACATCCCTCCTCTCTGTTAACAGAACAAGATAAAGAAGGAGATGGCAGAGAAACAAAGAGTGTTTGGCCACAGTTCAGATAGGGAGGAAGCGTCCGATTAGCCCTGGTGAGATAAAATCCAGGTGGTGAAATCGCATTACTAAGAGCTCTCGCATTTCATCTGCACAGGCAAGTGGCCAGCTGTTATAGCTCACGACACTGTAGAATACTTGTCTCACTACCGGCAGTGACAGTGGGGCTGGTATTTTTTTCACCTTGTGAGTCTGTGTGTGTTTGTGTGTGTCTGTGTGTGTATGAACTTTGCAAAATGTGGTCCTGGACACCTACATTTTTGGACCATTTCAGCTGTTGTTCCAATAAGAACAACAACTGAAATGGTTCTGTCTGCCTGTGTCTATGGTGTCAATGGATTTTTGCACTGGGATAAAATGTAAATGTATCCAAAACTTAATAGATGTGTAGCTGAGGCCTAATAATGTAATAATACTTACACAGAGGTCAGAACATCAACATGCAGGACATTGCAGGTGGTGTGATCCTATTACAAGATGGTCCCTAATTTTTAATATCCCCAATTTTAGACATATCTTCTCTTCCACAAATAGGAAGAGGACTAATACACAACATCCCCAGGTCTCCTCCTCTGTTGAAAGAAGTCTGGACTAAGCCCTAATTCCCCTCCCTGTGACATCAGGTGAACTGCCAGAATGTCCTTGAGGCCAGTCCTTCTCCGTGGCCTCCCCGAACTACTCCCACACTCTGGTTTTTGCCTTCATGACCACAGCAGCTGTAGCCCTTTCGGCTATCCTGACAGCCTGGTGTATGAAGCTGTTACACAGTCTGGTGGAGCCAGCTCGTAGTCTCTGGTACATTTTACCAGAAGGCAGGAGACTGAGGAGGGGTGTGTGAGTGGGTGAGAGGGGTCGTTGTGGCTTGTGGCTTTGCGGCCTTGACGGGTGTTGTATGTGTGCAGGAGCAGCGGAAGTGGGGCACCAGTGATCTTCTCGGCTGCTTTTATTATGTGCTACAGGGTTGGCAGTTGTGCAGCACCCAAACCACACAGTGATGCTGGTCAGACTGATCTCAATAGTTCAGGGCTCTGTCTCTCTTTATGAATTACCTTATACTCCAGCATAGTGTTTGTTATGGCTAATCAACAACTAGCACTGAAGTCAACAACAAAACCCCCACTCAAATTCAGATAATACAGATCAGTCACTCTTTTCTTGGTTTCCCCATTCTCCCAAAAGAACTACAGAATCCACAGGTGGAGCCTCTTGCAGGACAATCCAAATGGTCTCCAACAAGGATGGATTTTCCCAACTTCCATTTGATGCATAATACCTCTAATTCTGGAAATGGATGCGGTCCAGAGGAAGCACTGTGGGTGGATGTCAGCCCAGCAATATCTAATTCCACTTTAACTTACATCTCCTAATGTGAAGTATGTACTCATTCGTGCTTAGTCACTTAGTTCACTCACTTCCTGTGAGCTGGCTTTTATTAAGAGTGCGTCAAACATTTTAGACGTCAATACATTTAACCTTTTTAAACAGCAATGATGTAGGTGTTTATTTCATGACACGTGGAGATGTGGTCTTTTGCCAAGTGTAAACTCACGTACTTAAAGCTGTTCACTTGTCATAATATCACCCAAACTGCATATTTCCAAACCGCATATTTTCTATTTTCAAATATACATTTAGTTATTATTCCAACGTGTAGCTCTGCATCTATCTTGAACTGTATGCTTTCATATCATGGAAGAAAAATGGCCCTAAATAGCTATATTTGTGTACACTGTGACCATAAATAGCTTGGACATCTTTAAAGGCGCTGCTATACAGCCCCCACTTGAGTACAAATGACCAAATCACCACACAACTGCTGCTTCATTGTGTTCATAATTGTAATCCCTTGGACCAGTAAAAGGGGCAAACTATGCTGGTTAATTAAAACTGCAATCAAATTTACCCCTTCAACTGGCTGCAAAAAGGGACCTCATTCAATTAAATCATGCATCACTTTCCTTTCAATAACACACAAACAAACAAGCGAGGGGGATGGAGTTGTGTAAATCCACGCGCTTGTTGATTGCCTTCTACAGCTGGGATTTTTTTAATTTGGTAAACAGCGGCTGAGGTGGCGCTTGAGGTGCCATGGAACAGAGTCTTGGGAACAGAGCAGATTAAAGACCCCTCTACTGGCCTTCTACTGGCACTTGTCATGCACTTAATTTGATGCTGTAATTAACTTATAAAATCTCAGGGCATTTCCAGCATGTCTACACAGGATTCTTTGCAGATAAATGCGGAGCAGAAGCTGATAGGACAAAGTAGCTGAGTTTTGCAGAATGCAGTTACTGTTTATCTCTTCCTCACTACAAGAAAGAGCATGATCCCAGGGCCCTCTGAAGGCCCTGTGTTATACATCCACGCTGTGAGCGAGTGTGTAAGTGTGAGTGTGTGTGTGTGTGTGTGTGTGTGTGTGTGTGCTCATGTACATTTGTGTGAAAGTAATTATATTGATGGAATGCCTTGTGTTTGCAATGTTTCCCTCCATTTACAGCCTCACTTTACACAACAGATGTTGTCCACCTGCTACTTGGTATCTTTCTGCTTGACTGAGAGAGTATATAAGCAATCAAGGACCTACTTGTAGCAGTCAAGGGTATGAGGTATTTTTGTACCTTAATACACAAAAACACACACGTACTAAACATTATGTCAACAAATACAGCACACACACACACACACACACACACACACACACACACACACACACACACACACACACACACAGTAAATCAATTCATACAGAAATCCACAAGGGTTTAACAGAACAGAACAACGCAGGCAACTTTTTCATGTGGACCAGCCAATCGTGATAATTGCTTTGAAATAAAGAACCTTTTGTATTTGAATGCTAATTAACTCATGAAAGAACATGTTCAATAAGCATTTAACAGAATCCTAAAGGAAAATGTTAAACGAATGAGCACTTCAAATAAAATGTTAAGTTCTTTTAAATTTCTGAGTACCAACTGCAGATAGATTTAAACGCAGACAAGTACTGAATTGCCCCTGACTTGATGAACTGTCAATATATCCTTAAGACAACGATTCTGTAAATTCACAAGACTCTGGTCTTCACAGCTGTTGATGTGAACAAGGACACAGTGATGGGACAACTGTGAGATAAATTATTGCTGTTGTTGATGTGGACTTAACAGAAAGAAGGAAAGACGCATTCACAAGCTTTGGTTATGTAAAATCAATCAAAATACCAGTGGTCAAATTTAATTCAGTACATTAAGACAAGTATATTTCAGAGTTAAACAGTCCTTTTTACTGCTCTACATTTGTTTGATGTCTGTAGCTAATGGTTACAGATTTTGCATATGTTAAGATTATAAAATCAGAAATTAAAATCAGATTTCCACCCTTTTTTTCTCCAACATTTTTTTGTTTTAACTTATCATGATGAAGTAAATGTTGTCTGCAAAATATAATGAATAGAGAATAATGAAACCATCTGCATTTAGATTAGTTCCCTAGAAGCCCTATGTTTCTATACAACTCAGGCTCCTACTGGGCACAAAATCACAGCAATTAAGGCTCGATTTACAAGCAACAGAAAAACAGAAAAAGAACAGCGCATTTATTTTCTCCAGTAGCTGTGGGGAACTGTCCCTATGTAAAAGAGGTTATGGACAGTCCAACAGGAGCAGCAGAAGAAAAGGAACCAAGTCAAAGGGTGAAAAAGATGACACAGACGTAGTGACACAAACTGAGGTCAAAATAAGAGTAAACATCAGGAAAGAAGTCACTGGATAGAGAGTCATGATGTGACTGGGAGGGAAATTCAGCCTTTGACTTTCACTGGGACCAACTGGATTTTCTTATGGTCGTCCATTAGGATTTGTCCCAGCTGTTGCCACCATTGAAAGGACTATACTATTTCAACTGATTAAGTAAAAAACAAAACCTGCCTAGTCACAGAGATCAAAGTTTATAGTCCAAATTGCAATTATTACAGTTATTTCTTGCTTTGAACAATAGCCAGACAGCGTGAGCCATGATATGAACAATGTTATGAACCACTGGCATCCAGAAACAAACATCTGTGATTCATTGTCCATTTGATGCCTTTCTAGTGGTAAGCAGAGGTGAAATGAACTGTGTACTGTTATGTTCCAACATTGGTAGCAGTGCACCAAACAACATCTATGGCCACTTCAACCAACTAAATTCAGAAAAAGTATATAATATTATTTATCATATCTATGACAGAACCTGTTTTTTTCTTCTTGCAACACCAGTAGTGAATTAAACTCCCTGATTCATCCTGATTCATCCCCCGATTTTTCATTTGATTATTTAAGTACATTTTTATTAATAACACTATCAATTTTACCTGTAACAGAGATTTTTACACTGTTAAATCTGAGTATTCCCTCTGTACGGTTAAAAATATGGAAAATTATTACGGTTTTATATTATTTGAATCTACAGTGTTTTCAAGTACAGCAGTTTTTCCCCAGTTCATGAATGTGTGTGTGGCTGTGTGTATGACTGTGTGTTTAAGATAACTATTAATGTCCCCTCCTGATGTCCTTTGGCCCAGTCATTAACCTGGGATTAGTCTGGCAGAGATGGGAGTTAAAGGTCAGGGAATAAGTGAGTTGCCCTGCTGCACAGCCCTGAATTGAATTGTAGTGTTGTTTTCTCATATGTGTGAATAAGTAAAAAAAATTCTTACCTCAAGGGATTGTGTAACTGGGCATAGTCTACCGTCCACTCAAGCATTTGAGATTTGCTTGAATGGACAGTAGATATTACTTTAAGTTGTTTGGTTGAAGTTGTGTTTAATCTTTGTGACATTTATTTTTGTGATGCATGATTAAAATTTGCTGGAGAGTACACCGCAACAAGCTCGAAGTTAAAGAGAGTTGTGGCTATTTGGCCGCAGTGAAGATATGAGAGTTGAGGGGTTAGGCATTTGGCTGGAGTTTCTGAAGGGGGCAGAATTTGTTTTATGAGGGTAATTGATGCTTTGCTGCAGGAGAAGAGGGCAAAGCAGGCATGAAATTGCGCAGGGGATCAGATTCGTATCAGAGCATACGGGAGAGCTGAGGGAGAACAACGGAGCATTGGCAGCCTGGGGTGGCTGGATTAGGGTGCCGCTCAGCACTGAGGTACAGTTAAGAGCCAATTTTATTCTCTAGCAACCCAATCAGTGGAAAAGCCCTGTATCCTATTAGAGTCAAGTTTAGGGAGGAGAACCAGAGCTGCTGGAGAACAGCCATTAAGACATTCATACAGCCATCAGAACAGAGAGAAGGAAAGTCACTGAGACTTAAGGAAAAGATGGAATGAAATAAAAAAAAAGTCCATTTGAAGAGACAACTTCTCCTAAGTAAGCAACAAACACATTCAGAACCTTGATATTTTCAAACTGAAACAGATAGTAAAAGTCTTCATGTCAACATTCAAAGGGTCATCCAGTACTAAAGGCTAAGAAAATGAAGAACTGAACAGGGGGCTGGTTGGTTATTTTACACCTGAATGACCAGCTGATCTCTCATTGTGCACAGGTTTACACAGTATGAGCATCAAGCAGGGTCATCAGTCCAGTTCCCTCTGTGTATTCTTGTAGCGGTGCAGTGTTATTGTGTTTGCAGGCGATGCTGTGCTCATTGTCGACAAATGCACAGAGGGCACAGCTCATCAGGATTCCCAAGCTGTCCGTCTGTGAATAAGAAGAGGGAATTGCCTGTCAATCCCTAATTAATAAACTCTGCTCCTCTTCCCCCACTCTGCATGGGGTTGTCTGATCAATAACCGCTGTGCACTGCCTCAGATGGAAACCATTCAGATTTATCTGCTAATATCCCGGGTGATAGCCAGAGCTAGACTGGAGATGACAGTAGGCTCAAAGCCCATTACCTCCTTATTTACTGTTTTAAATTCTGCTGTAGCCACAGTCAGTTGCTGTCTGTGAAGTAACAAATAGGAGAAAATCTCTTCTCTCTTCCTGGGACAAGTCAAGGACAAAGCAGATGGAAAACATATGAATGTCTCTTCATTTCAGCTTGTTTTCTGTGCACGAATACGCTTGTAAACACAAGTGCGTCGGCATATGTAGACATTTCTGTTTCAATATGTTTAACATTATATTTGCAAGGTTAAACTATGGATCTGCTTTCCATTTGTGACTTGGGTTTCTATGGTGATCAATTTTCTCAAAAAAAAAAAAAAAAAAAAAAAAAAAAGGAAAAAAAAATCTAATTTCTTTTTTCCCCAACTTGAAATCAATGCCCTATCTCCTCTAAAACTGACATCCCATTTCAAAGCAGCCTGGTTAATTTCTAAATCCTCATCCTGTTATAAATCCTGCTGTTTTCATCCTCTTTATCTCCACTCAGTCAGCAGCAGTCGGTCTCCACATCCTGTTCATCTGTCTGCCATGTTTGACAGTAGGACAAATATTTCCCTCAACCACAGTGAGCTACAGTCGATGACTAACAGCATCCACACCTCGCAAACACTCAGAAACACAGATGGGAAGCCTCACATTTAAGTGTGGCACTAGTTCTGCAAATGATGTCTTCTGTGCTGTCACATAGAAAACTTGAGAGTGGATTAATAAGCCCTTACACCGGCTCTCAGGTCCAGTGTTTATTCAGTATAAAAGAGACTTTACCTCTTGGTTGCACTCGCTGAAAATATTCAGTCAAATCCTCTGTCTTGATTGTCATGATGAAAATATTTGTACTTACAGTTGTCCTATTACAATTCTGCATTAAAAACTGTAAATACGGCTTTATGCATTTTGTTCTACTCTAAGAAGCAACACACCACTTTTAGACTAGTGAGTCAATTTATTCATTGTGAAAACCAATATTATGTCTGTAACCTTAATCAATCGAACAAACTTTCTTTGTATAACACATTTGATACTGTTCAGTTCAGTTCAAAGTGCTTCACAGAGGACTGATAATGTTGCAATACCAACAATAAAGACAAAGAAGACAAAAGAGCTAAGAAATATTGACATTAAAACAATAAAGTATAATTTTATCAAATCAAATTAACAGCTGCGTAATAGCTTAAAATCACTTTAATAGCAATAATAATAAAACTGATTTGTTAAGAGCTGTGTTAAAACATTGGTTAAGATTGAAGAAAAGATACAGATAATGATGAAAAAGACTATGTTATAAATAAGTAATGCCTATGAACCATATTTTATCTAATTCCAGGATGAGTTTAAGTTTACATTGAGAGTTTACAACAATACCAGCTCCTCTCAGGTCCTCAGGTAGACTGATCCAGCAGCTTAGAGCTTAAAAGCTAAAATCTGACTCACCAAAGTGAGTCCTGCACTTTCGAACAACTGCAAAACTTTGCGCTTGAGGACCCAATGTGGTATACTGGTTCATACATTTTAAGCATGTGACACAGGAGGTCGGTATAAGTAAAATAATCTTAAAATCAATATGGAATTTAGAGGAATTTCAGGTGTGCCCTGATCACACTGTAAAAATATTGTGACATCCAAACATTAATATCTAAATGGCATCACGACACACAACAACATAAAGTTGTGTCATCGGCATAATTACAGAAGGTGATGTCATGTTATGACATCAGCAAAAGGAAGCATATAAGGATTAAAAGGATGTGGCCCTAAAAATGATCCACTGTGAACCCCACAACTTATTTAGGAGGTTCTGGAGAAAACACTATTGATTTCACGATAACAAAAGCGTCTGCGAGAAAACAGAAAAATAAACAGAAAACTAGTTAAAAACAGATCCCTCAGTGTGGTTAAAAGAAGTAAGCTCTGGGTATCGATGGATTTTTTAAAAGAGGCTTTGGTGTTGTCTTAAAAGTTGTAGAGAAGATACGTCCTTTCATTAAGTGAAAAAAATTAATTAATTAAAATTAAAAATAACATAATCAGACAATTAATTTAAAACATTTAGGGTTGGTATGTAGTCGATGATACAATGGATGGTTTCAGTGCTGTTACCTTTTCTTTTCTGCATCATTTCACCATCAACCAGGTCAAAACTGTCATGACTTCACACTGTATGCTAGGTGTTGTAGATGTTGTACTGACATATTGGAAATGACTGATACTCAATCTGGCTGTCTTCTCTGTGAAGTGGTCTACAAATCCATCACATTTAGAAGTAATAAATGGCTGCTATGAGCCATGGCAGGCAGGTTAATGAGGTGATCAGTGGTATCAAAAAGCACTCTGGGGTTGTTTATGTTAAATTTTTGTTGTTGTTGCTAAAATTTCTTAATGCACATACAATTTAATTTACATCTTTACAACATGAAATTGTTGTATCTATTAATTAGTGAGGAATCAGTGAGAAAGACAAGGAGAAAGCTCTCTCCCCTCATTTCCATTTCTGTGCATGTGAAGAGAAAAAAAAACACTCAACATGAATGATTTCACTTTTCAGATTTGATTTCCTGAACACTACTTCAAATTCATAATTGTATCCTTCTGCATGATTAAATGAAAGGAACCATTAAAACATATGCCACTCAAAATGTTTTGAGTATCGCACAATCAAGTGTTGAAGGGTTGCTGTATAAACTGTACAGCTTGCTTCTTAATGATCAGTGGTAGCTGTGGTGACCTATGATTTTGGTCAGTGATAATAGATTCATTGGTCACTACTTTTCACATCCTTCCACTGTAGGATTCGAATAAAATTACACAACTCAAAGGTTTATTTTGTGGTGTATTCGAGGTGTATTCTGTGTTTTGCGCTGTATGTGCCAAAGTGCATTCCTAATTTGAATAAGCTATATATAGCTAATATAGCATTTTAATGTGTAATTATCAAACACATCTGTAATATACAAACTGCTGTAGTAATTAAAAAAAATAAAATACACACTCTATTCTTTGACACAAAGTTAAACTAAGCATAGCATCCCTGGATTGAGCATGATCTCATAACAACATAAAATTCTATTTCTTATTTTTCTATCATGAAATAATCCTTTTTGTACAGTTTTTAGTGACAAACTGTAATATAATGCTCAAAATAATCTTATTCAAAAAAAAAAAGAAAAATCATCCTTTACATTCTGTCATTAACATGAAACATAAAAAAGAATATAATTGTGTATTAAGATAATAATAATAAAAAAAAACAGCCAACTTACACAGTCTATAAAAAATAAAAAAAGGAAAACCAAACCATATTAGCCCTGTGCCTCCACCAGCAAGGTGTTTAAAAAACAAAAGACAAAATCCTCTAATCTTCAACATAAAACCTAGCAGAAAAAAACACCCACTAACTTTAAAGAATACATATAACAGTATTAAACATATTACACTACGTCTAATTGTTCCTAATTTCTCCTGTTGCCAGTACTTACAAAATGCATAGAGGGCACCTACTTGTTTAACCTACAAATTAAGTACTGTTTTTTTTTTTTTTTTTTTTACATCTAATGAAATCAGCAGTTTTTTCTTTTCCATGTTGGACTGTATTATGACAATGACATCATAACCCCAGATTTTAGTAACAGACAACAGGGAAAACTAATAACACTAATGATGTTAAGTTCCATTAAGTGTCCCTGTAAATCATTAGAGTGAATCAGCAACTTCAGTAGCAGGTGCCTTGGGCTGCTAATCTGAATGGGATGCAGTCTTTTCTAACCCTGATCCATAATGCTATTAATTACACCTGAACTTTTCCTGTTGTGACATTTCTAAATGTCTTCTAAATGCTATAGTAATGTATAATGTTGTCAAAACTAGAAAAAATAAGAACAAAGTCGCCATAGAAGTTTTCAAGGAGAGTTTAACTACCTAAATACACTGTTACACACAATCTTTTCCAGGGCTGAGGATTTGTTTGAGGCTTGAGTTCCTGCGTTCATTGTAGCCCAGGACATGCTTCAGGTGGTCCAGACACAAGAGTTTTTGATAAGCACCCTGCCACACTCATTATTCTTGTTCATTGGAGTTGAACTGAATTATCGCAACATCCAAGGAGGGATTTGAATTTGAGGTGTTCCTTTGTTTATGCTCTATCACCCAATTTCAGTGCAGACTTGTTGTTAGTGTCGTCCTGCAGAGCTAGCTTTCCCTCGATGTTACCTCTGCTGATCACCTGGGGATGATTACAGAGATAAGTCTGTGATATGACAGTGTCATCACACAAATTTACTGTGATGACTGTGATGAGAAAGTTGAAGCACATACACAAGGGTGATACGTTAGTGCCCTTAACAATCTTATACATGGCTGTGGCAGTGTTTGAAAACCTATTTGCCAGATCACAGTCTGCTGGGGCCCATGGATTTTTCTTTATTTGCTTACAAAGCTTTAAGGTGACACTTTGGGAGAGTGTGTGATGTTTGAAGTGGTTACTCATCTGTGTTTATTTAATCACTATTAAAGTCTGCTGAGAAATTGCAGCTTGCTAAGGACATATGGTGTAAACATCCAGTGGTTGCTAAATTAGAAGATCTGTAGGGTTGAGGATAACCCAAGCACAAACACATACACACACACATAGATACTCCCACCCACCCAGCCAAACAAAGACACAAACAAACACACACAGATCCATTAATCTGCCTTCTGATTCAGGTCTTAATCTCTTGTCTGCTACTCCACTGGCAGGTCCCGCCTCCTAGCTTAGTAGTAACAAAGAGGCTGGAGAATTGCAAAGAGGCGCAAACAGGCAGCATGCATCATAAAACCTGTTTATCTCAGCTGTAACCTTGGTGACCAACACACATGTAAAAAGTACCAGCCGTTTAAAACATACTGAGCGTTAAAAATGCACATATTCAACAGCAGCTCTATTCATTAAGGCCATTAAAACGTTGGTGATTTTCTCAAGCTCACTGTATCTCATTACTGAGTATTGTTTGTCTCTGTATCAGATAACAAATCCTCAGACTTTTGAGGTTATGGTGTAGCATGTGCGTGAACATGTGGCTGTAGTTGACCTAATGCATGTTGAACTTGGCTGTGGTGCGGGAGCTAAACCACAATTTGATGTTGATCCAAAATGTAAAAGCTTAATCATTTGCTACTAATAACCATGGAAATAGTGGTGCGGCCTGTTTACTTGTGTGCAGATGTCTTGATTACTGAGCCATTAGATTAATTGAGATAAGCTTTACCATGCTGCTCATAGATTCTGAATATCCCCTGCACAAACAATCAGCGTTTAACGGTGCAAGGTTAATACAACATTCTGCAGAGGGCGGTGAAAGCAGACGAGCCCGGCAGTCCAGAGGCAACTCCAGAGGTGAAAGAAGACACCCGTCATAAAAACTGTGGTGAATCATGTCTGCAGCCTCATTGGACCAACGGACCATGTCCTGGCACTGATAGTCTGACAGATGATACATCACCATCAACTGCAAGATCTATTGTTATGACAGCAGGAAAGATGGTATCATGCTGCAGCAATATCCACAATCTGACAAACACACACACACACACACACACACACACACAAAGAGAAACAATAGATAAAAAAACAAGTTCTATAAAAAAAATGATAAATTCACTTTTTTCCCCATAAAAATGTATCTGGCATATCACAGATTAAATAAAGTTTTGGTATTATTGTTATAAATATAATAAGTCACAGTTTGTAAGACAGATTTCTATCATTGTTATTGAAGTACTGTGCCTTTGCCACTAGATGTCTCACTCTGTGCTTGTTTTTAAGCCACACACACACACACACACACACACACACACACACACACACATAGTCACATGCAGGGTGCACATGGTGTGTTTAATATGACCAGCCTAGCCACTCTTCACATGTGTTGCCGGCTCCTCTGGGAGGACAGGGAAGCATCTGCCTCCCTCTGCCTGTATAACACATTTCTGGGAATAAAGCCCAAACCTGCGGCTCAGGACACATTCACGCGCATGGGCACACACACACACACACACACACACACACACAGAGGTGTGCGTGTTCACATGGGCATGCATATCCACAAACACACACACATGCATGTCTGAATAAAAACACCAATAATTTGTGCAAATACATGTTTGAATTCTTATTTTCATAATTGTTAGATGGAAGTACGTAGATATAACACTCCTTATCTCTACATGCTGGAAGTGATGCCACAGTAATACTGATTACAGTAACAATTTATGAAACATTTTTGTAACTCTGGGATAGAATAACTATATAAAAAAATGTTAGCTATAACAAGAAAAGACTGACACTACTGGCTTCATTAGGTGCTCAGAAGGAGCATCATCACTAAGAGCCAAGATTTCTATTTCACCTGGTTCTTAGTTTTTCTGTTCATAGTGTTGTGTTTTTCTCAGTGTGGTGTTCTGTGGGAAATGTGTGCTCTGTGTGTCTTAAAAAATTTCTGCAAATTTCTGCAAAGCATTGATACTCTTCCACAAGGAAGCTGATAAATAGAAGTATAAATAAAGTTTACTGAGGTATCAATGTTAGTACTGAAACAATTAATCAGAAAATTGATTGACACAAAATAAACGGAATTAAATTTTAATATTTGATTAAATTAGTTATATATTTTTTGTCAAACCAACATTTACTGGCTACTTTTTTCATTTTTTGAAATTTCAATGGAATTAACTTTGTTTTTAAACTGTTTATTGATCAAATTAAGTGACGTGAAGATGTCATCTTAGGTTCTAGTTGACTACAATGAATATAGTCAATAACAATTTTCAACTATTTTATGATTAATAGCTCGATCAATTATGAAAACAATACCTTTTGTTGCAGTCCCAGTCTTCATATCTGTCTTGTTGTACAATTGCAGACATTGTCAACACCTCTACAAAAAGTAGCATGGTACTGTGAATTAGTAGTGATTATGGAGGATCTTAGAGCTACTAAGAGGCATATAGGTTTTTGTACAGATAAGATACAGGTTCTTAGTTCTACAAGTTCTTAGGTTATCTTTTTAAATTTTGATATAACACAAACAGGCACTTTATTAAGTACACCAAGCTAAAGCTAATGTAGTGAAATACAGACATTTGGTAATAAATCCCACCCTTGTGAAGTGTATAATGCTCACTTTGTGTTAAAAGTGTGTTAGAAACATGCTGATTCAGTTTTATGGTAATTTTTGAGGTTGCAGTTTGTTGTGGTGATGAATAGTATTCTGTTACACAAACAGGTGTTTCTATCTTATCCTTTATATATTTATATCAGTGAGTGCAGGCTAAATAAGAGAAACATCTTACTGGATAATGCAGTCCAACTCAACAGCACTATAAATTACATCCACCATAATGATCATACAGTTGAATCAGCACCTCTCTAAAACAAGCTCAATAAAAATGGAACATTATTACCTTTATATTTATTGCAGGGCCACTGTATTAGACTACATCAATTTTACCTAGGTATTCCTAATAAATTTATAACTGAGTGTACTTCAGATTTTTGTCTGAACTGATGATTTTATCACAAAGCAGATAGTTATGCTAAACACCACATTCGGGGCCCAAATATGATTTCAAATATATGACCCCTCGTTGTTTCTTGAATTGTCCACGGCTCTCACAGAATGTGACAGGCAATTAATACGGTGTACCTCCAGTGTGACAAAGTTTACTTGTATTTGTATGTATTTTGTATTTACATCTAAAACGTGGCTCCTAACGAGCGTTAATGCTCAACCTAGAACCTGATTGGAGGATCCCTGAATTAACCACTAACCAGTCAATCTTCTATAGCTTACGGGTCGGGAAAATGAAGCCAGTGCAGGGGTTCCAGCAGGGGGCGATACTGATGATTGCAAACAGAGTTACCTCGTACACAAGCTAGCCAACTTCTCACCTAATTTAATATCTCATTAACCATTTCCCTCATAGACATAGAATTATGTGGACGCCTAATGATCAGTAGGAATGAATGTTGAAGTTGCCGCCATATTGTCGGCGACATTTATGTGGAACAGTCTATTTGACAAGTTAAGTAGAGATGATCAAGATGCCTCATTCATTATAATATCATGTTGAGTTAAGATTAGCCAACGTTGTAGACAAAGCTAAGAATTCCTGAGCTCAAGCTAGCCTCCAAATAACGTAAACAAGAGTATTTATTCATTTATACATGTTGCTCATGATGTTGTTCATGTTATGTTATGACAGTAGTACATGAAATTGGTAATTTAATTAAAAAATCCTGTTTATCTGTGTCCACCTGCAGCCTGTAATCAGATTTGCAAAAAAATCCACCGCTCCCAGTGAGTTTGATCAGAGCATGGGGTGCACACACTGCTAACCCCTACGCACACCTGGCATAGCGCACGTAGAGTTGCAGATGGCAAGTAGAGACAGTAGACTGCCACTTCATCTGTAAGAAAGAAGGGATGAAGACAAAAAAAAAATAAATAAATGCATACATCAGAGTGGCTTTTCCGAGGTGGAGGGATGTTTGATGCAGAGTTGTCCACATTTCTTCTTGACAAGTAATTTTCTTCTGTCTTTATTGTATCTCTGACTTGATTTTATGATAAGATTTATAACGGTGCTGACGGCTAATATCAACTCCGAGCAGGCTAGTTTATACTTCCATCTATTTCATATAGGCTGAGTTCATTGTTAGTCTCTGGTTGCTGTAGATGAAGTACCCTTTGCTCATTCATTAGTTGTTTGTGCATGCACTTTGGCGTGCATTACCTTCTGTGTGTCTCAATTCACATACTCCCATAATTATGCTCACTATTTTGAGTGCATAAGTGCATTTTGCCATTGTTCACACTGACAAGTCTGGCAAAATGCAGTGTACCGTTAATACTCGGATGGTGCACTCAAAACGATCAAAAAGTTGAGTGTGGAACAATGTGCACTCCTCACTCCTCAATGAGCACCATCTTGGCTAAGTAAACAGCAGTACTAGTAAGGCTTTCACTCTTGATTATAACTGAAAACAAGCTGGCAGATATCTTGGTGGGTGACAACTGCAATGCAGATCGGCAATTAACGTTCTATCCAGTTATTATTTGCCATTAAATAGGGGAAGACAACACTGCAGTTGTCATTTGCAGGTAAGTGCACAACAATTTGAGACAGCACTACAGTTTGCACAATATGGAAGTAAGCACATAGTATACTACATAGAAGTGTACTAATGGAGGTGTCCGAATTGAGACACGTTACTTGTCTGTCGAGGGAGAAAGAGTGGTTCAGTTTGAATTTTGTGGCAAAGTTCCAGAATTTCATAGATTTATCAAATGTAAAGGCCCATTTAAGCTCCCTTTATATACATAAGTCCATTTTGAATGTCAAACATCAGGGCCTATACTTCCCAAGCATACTTTATGTTTGCATGGTTGTTAAGCAGTGCATCCACTAGAGAGGCAGTGTCGAGCGCAGAGTTCCAAACTCCAACATAAGTTTCAAACAATAACAAACTTGAGCTATACTGCATAACGCTGCCCTCCAGTTCCTCCAGTCATCTGTGGTGGGCACTGGCAAGAAGTCCTCCACAAGGGCATCCCAAATCACCCTAGTCACCTGGCTGACTACACAATGCACCATGTCACACCCACACGGTAGCTGTAGGCTACAGTGCGGTAGGAGTCCCCTGTTGCCAGGAACCACAGACAAATTGCCAGGTGCTCAGCAGGAGTATTGGGTGGTGGTACTTTGTTTGCTGCATAGAGATCAGTGGCCCAGTCTTTGACAGCAAGCTATCAACTTCAGATACTTCAGGCTGGTCCAGCCTGAAGTATCGCTGGAACCTCTTCTCATCCAGCTGCAACCGGTGAAATTCACTGTGTTGCTCATGGGCCCAGAGGATGTGATGAACCCACATCTGACGGTGATGACGACCTTGTAGATGCAACAGTGAAGCACAAACACAAGGTTCTGGTCTACCATGTCAAGATAATGATACAGAGTGATGTGTACCAGTATTCATAGAATGCATTTTTGCTTGTTTTAGGCGGGAGTGCATTTTATTTGCTCTTTATACTGCCACTCTAGCCAATTAATGTTTTGTTGTTTTAAGTGGGAGTGCAATTTATTTGCTCTTCATACTGCTGGTCTAACCAACCGTATGCTATAATTCGACCAAAGCCAGTTATTAAATTTGCACACCTATTAGTATTTAAGATGAGATTGCATTTTAATCCGTAGAAAGGAATAATGTCATAATGTCGCCCAGTCACATCTTAGGAGATGTAGTTGTTTAGGAAATGTTGCATTATTGCTGTGGATTTACGTCTAAACAAGACAACAAAGGTAAGATAGGATTCGTGATTGGGTTTATCAAACGTTTGAACATTCTATCACTGCTGGTTCAGTCAATTTTTGACAGATTGAGGTGAAATTTGTTTAAGAATCTGCCAGACCTTTGTTTACAAAGCGTTGTGGAGAGGAGGGGTCACAGTTTGAGTTTACATCTTTTTGTGGACTTTGTTTACTTGCTCTTTTAATTGTTTGTAGCTTTAGCTGTGTTTGGTGGCTGTAGAAATTAGCTTTTAGCAGAGATTCTGATGTTTCTGAGGATACTAAACATGGTGATGTCTATGGAGGCGGTGTTACACACCGCGACATCGGACCACCTCAGGAAACAAGTGGTTAACAAATTGTACATAATATTTGGCCGTTGCCAGCGTCTTGCGACCAAAGATAACCCGAGATAAAATTCTAGCGGTGTCAGAAAATCAGGATGACTATCTCTCAGCTATCTGTGACAGCTGCTACGATCTACGTCTACTAATCAGCCAATAGAAATGCAGCAGGAAATGATGCAATGGACACCGCGACACTGACACTAAACCTAAACAAATAAATGCTTGACACAGTAACTATGGTGGCGCGGTGCCACTGGCGCTGAACATATCAGTTTTGGTAACTGTGGTGGTGCAGATGGATGATGTTACTGATGACGCTGCATATTGATGTACATTGTAACCTGCGATTCAGTAACTGGTCATCGTACAATCTGTACACATCAAACTTGACGTTGTACCCAAGTTTATTAGATCCACGTCGTCATACTGTGTCACGCAATGGTCTTAATGGTCTTTAAGATTGATAAAATCGTTCAGTGTATCAAGGCCATATGTCACACCCCTTCCGGTTGACCCACTGGTTCCTTAGATTGAAAAAAAAAGAATGATAACTATTAGTGTGAGTCAAGGCTATGTTTGGTTGTTTAATTATTGGTTATATGCTTCTGAAAATACGGAACTGGTTAGACTACAAATCAAATAGTCGCATAGGTGACGTCACGTCAGTATTTCTCCTCACAAACATTTCACTGAATTTCTTTCCCCCTCTCTTCCCAGTTGAAGAGAGAACGAGGAGTAGGTTGATAAAAATTACCAGGTGAGATATTTTCCTGGGTTGCGTAGCTAGCTGTTAATCTAACGTTAGCTGTTAGAGTTTGACGGTGACGTAAATTTTGTGAGACGAGCCCTGTAGTCCGTTTCGTGGTCTCACACAAAACCTAAAATAACGTTTGCTGCCTGTCACAAAACAGCCAACATAGAGCATAAATTGTACACATAAAAGTTAATCTCCCTTTTCATGCAGTATTTACCTTTAAAGATAATGAAATAAAAGCCCAATAAACTTCTCAGAGTGATACCAATTTGATCCATCCATTTAAAGCTCAAAGCTCCAGATGCACAGCCTGAGAGGGTTAGGTGTTGTCCTGTAAGGTATTGTGATGTATTAAACGCTTTTAATCCGGGTCCTGCCTCTCACTGCAGGCCATCTATTTCCTTGTGCATTTTCACTCACTCTCTGGTTGTAAAATCAGCCAGTTTGAGTACAGCTGTGTGTTTATGTGTCTGTCAGAGTGCGAGTGTGTAGAATAAGCTCCAGAATGTGCGTTATCTATTAATTCCTTCATTAAGCCCTTATCACCAGTTTTAATGCCAATTAAGATGCGCTTTAATGTGACGGCAGGGCGGGCAAGCCACTATGCACTTCTCACTCCACATTGGCAAGAGGAATAGACCACGTTCAGACAGGACCACCCGCATGCCTTATCAAACCACTGAAGGCGCCACAGGCCTGTTAGTTTTGCCTCTTTAATGCTGATGCTGCCAAGTACGCTCTATACGTCGACACAGAGCACTTGAGACCCCCTACAAATGTATTGAAGGCAATTGGCATACCACAGTGGAGCAGCTTGAAGTAATGTCATTTCATCCGCGAAAAAAAATTCAATCCACTTCAAATTACTTTATTTTACCTAATTTTTGAGAAAATGTGATCTCTATAAAAGCATTTGAAAAAGAGACCACCTAAATCTTGCTAGAACCAAGAAATGAACTGAAAATCACTGCAAGGGGCAGGATTCATATGCTCCACTGCATGGTGTAGGACATGTAGAGGTCATAGTGTTCTCTGAATATGTATGAGCAATGTTTTTCTATATTTACTCACACAAGAGAGAGTGCATTTAGATAGACATACAGATGCAAAGAGCACTTACATAGCTAAATCCAAATAGGAGCCTTCACTGTATCTACCATATGGAGCTAGAAAAAACTTTTGCAAACACTGTCAGGGTCACAGTGAACACTTTTGTTTGAATTATAATTAGATGGCATTGATAGATCTGCAATATGCAGACTAAGCAGATGGCTCACGGACAGCAAGGAGAGGTGCAGGGTGCTGCAGGCCGATGGGCTACAGGTCTTGTGTTCTAGCAGCTGGCTGACAACTTTGGGTTGCTGTGTGTCAGCAAAGACAGAGCAAGAGAGAAAGTGAAAAAATGTAACAGAGTGATAAAAGAAAAGAGAAAAATAGTGAAGTGAAGTGAAGAGAACGTGGAGCTGAAACTGTAAAGTATGACTATGATGAACTAACAATTAGTTTCCTCATGTGATGATTATTTTCCCCAATTATTCAGTTACTGGTTTTGACAGTAACATGTCAAATGTAATGCTTGTTAAAATTTCAGAATTTGAAAACTGTTTTGTTTTACCTAAACCCAACAACACAAGACTATTCAGTCCTATTATACAGCTCAATACCAAAAATGAATCAGCTGATAGACTATTCATTGAATCGTGCAGGGATAAAATAGGCGTATCATTAGTTAGAATAAGAAGGTAATTGTTTGAAATTTTTTGAACAGTGTTGATTTGACACCTGGGTTTTGGCAGTAACATAAAGATGATATACAAGTTTTTCTACAAATAAAGAGAAGTTAAGGTTCTTAATGTCCTAAAGTTCTAATGATTTAAGTGAGTAAATATCTGAACAAACTGTACATGACCTTGTATGATAACCAGCCCCATTTGTAAAGCACTGGTAGAGCCTTGGTGCATCATACTGATGGAGCCTAAAGTCTAAAATAGGTTGGATTCTGACCTTTGTATGAAAATCATAAATATAAATTGACTTCTGTAAAAGCTTCCCTCAGTGTGTTACTTCCTCTCTCCTCTCCCTGTGTGGCACTGATGTCTCTTTCCTCCCGTCTATTTCCCAATCTCTATCCTTCTCAATCCGAGCTTTGATGTATGCATGAAGGAGGATTTCCTGAAGACCAAAGAGCCCATTACCCAGGGGCCATTAGGCCTCTAGTAGAGCATGTCAATGAGTGCTATGTCTTGCTCTGTTTTCACATGCAGCCACTTATCTGTGTGAGTGAGGTAGTCAGGGGATTCCCTAGAGGTGATAAAATGCACCTTTATTGTATATTTCTCTCATAAATATCTGAATCTGTAATTTTAACAGAATAACACATTTTGCATGCCCTGATCTAACATTTGATGTCGTGGTTGTTTTGCTACTCTTGCACGTGAGGAGGTTGGGTCATTAATTGTCACTGTTGTTCTTTCAAGCAGACCAACAGTGAGGGGGGTGAGTCATCATCATCAGGATGAAATGCTCTGACATTTGAGCATGAAGTCCCAGAGAGCCTTGCGGTCCAGCATCGCTGGGATGTGTTTGAATTTTACAGTAAAGGAGGTATGTAGAGAACTGTGATTTGAATGTGATTATTTTAAAAAGTGTTTAGTTCATCTAGGTAACAACCACATCACAGAGCTAAGCAAACAATGAGGGATGTGTGGTATACAAATATTTATGTAAACAAGGAGGTCTGTGTATAATTTAGATGGGATCTCTCTGTTCTGGTGAGTGGGTGAAACTAAATACAGTGATAAGCTGTGAGGTGAGTGGGGAATAAGCTGAACAGGACACAGAGGGAAGATAACCTTGATTGCTGGAATCACTCTGCCGATCTCTTCAGTTTATCCCTGTAGAGGACAAGGGCACACGGTCTCTTCTCTGCTACAGTTGAAGAAAAAAAAATCCTACCCTCAAAGAAAGTGTGTGGTAAATGAATGACAGTATATCATGGTCTCGATTTTACGGAGAGCTCTTGAGAGGATCATTGAAGTTTTCTGAGAGCGTTGGGAGTCTCTCTCAAGGGCAACTGGTTCTATCATCTGTGGTGAATGTAATGTACAATCCCTTTCTAATCAGAAATATAAAATCTTAGCATTCAGCATGTTGACAAGACCAGGATTTACAGTTTTACTGTGTATGGTGCCTCTGTTTTCTGTCCAGCTTAGCAGAATATAAACATAGACACCACAGAAAGAGATGAGAGGAGGTGAGGGAGGGCGGTAGGGAAAGATGGATAAGGTGGAGGAAGGGGAAGATAAGCAGTCAGTGAGAATGTGTGTATCTGGGTGTATGGGGTGTGCCTTTACTAGTGACTTCCCCGAGGCTTGGAGACAGGAGAAACAAGGAGTGATTAATTCTACTCCAACATACTTGGCCTCTGTCTGGGGGAGCAGTCCCCAGAAAGGAGGCCAGAGTGCGATATAAAGCAGCGAAGCCTGTCTTCTTCCGCTTTACTCTGTGGATCAATAACAGATTGGCAGGTCATTCTCTTCAGGATAAACTGCTCAACCAATGAGAGAGGCTTTGAGCTGCACAGGTCCCGCCTCTTGTCTGCCTTTGTCACCATTTGGAGGATCAGCAGAGCTTGAGGTCATTGATCTGTGTGTTTTCACTGAGCGGATCCCTTAGCTGGCCCAATCGATTTGCTCTAATAAAGAGTGGATTCTCTATAAGCATTGCAGCGTGTTCAATGAGATCCAAGGCCCCAGGGTGGCAATCACCTCTTTTATCTGCCACTCTTCCACCTACAAACACTAAAAACACACATATAGGCAATTGAAATGTAATTTACATTTAAGGTGCTGCTGTGACAAAGTCGAGTGTGACAAGGCCATACAACAGAAATTATTGCTTAAATTGCTTGACAATCATGTCTTGGTCCCAGCAACACCCAGAGGCATCCTATCCATCCAGAGAGATATCCTACCCCCTGATGTTTTGTTTTCACAGATATAAACCTTCTTTGCTAAGGATGGCTCTTTCTCTTAAAACAAAATAAATATTAGTGCATTAATTCAAAATTGAATTTGCATTTGGTTTTCTTTCTCTTGGCCCCATGAGTCAGGTAAATTGAGATAACTTTACCTAATGTATGTTTGAGCAGAGGCAGAAAATAAGGGGTGGCTGTGAGTCAGCAGAAATGCTTTTTGTGAATCAGCCAGTCTACATCCCTCCACCAGTATCTGTTTGTTATTGTCATTAATGTCATGATGGGAACTACGGTACAGTAAATGAATGAGCGAGCGTATCCATCAATTAGAGTTATTTTTTTCTCTGTGAAGGAAATAATAATAAATCACAACATGACTGTCTCCCACTTTGCCTCTGATTTGTTTGGCGAAATGGATGAGGACTAGCCTCCTCAGTATGTCTCAAAAATTAGTTGCTCTGGGGAATAAAAAAAAAAATTCTTTTTTTTGCCATTTCCTGAGGAACATAAGATATTTGTTCTGACTGAATGATTTGTGATGTTTGTGTGTATAAGCAGAGATACCACTGCTGTAGCTCTTCATCCTCGCTATCAGGTGGGTTTTTCCCTCCCCTGCTGAGCTGTGCCCTGCAGTGTGTCCTTTCTACCATAACAGCCCCGTCTTCCCTGTCGGTGAGGAAACAGAAACACTGTGCAGCAACCCTGCCGACTGCTGTGTGGCTTTCTGGAGCAGAGCACCTGCGAGTCCCCTGCTGACTGACTGAGCCAAGGACAACAAAGCCACAAGACCGACTGTCTCTCTCTCTCTCTCTCTCTCTCTCTCTCCACATCTAGCAAATAACTTGACAAATGGCAGAGGAGTGTCTGAAGGGACCAGGCATCCTGAACCTGGGCTTTGACCAGGAGACAACTGGAAAAACTTTAAAAAACCTAAACCCTTGTGCTCCTTCGTGATGCCTGTTAGTTCCAGGTGTGTTTCTGTCATCAACATTACAGCTATGCAAAGAAATCTGTCATTTTTTCTTGTGTGTACCTATTGCTTAAAAAAAATGTCCTGTTTAGGTGCAAGTGAGTCACAGCTACCACACCCCCTCCCCCAGATGAAACAGAGAGATCGGAGAACAAACAGCAGCAAAAGGTAATAAGACAGGTACAGGTGTGCACACAATGACACACATTTACACAGGCACACGGAGCAGACATAGATACTCTCCAGGGGGGTAACTCAATGCTGAATTAGATTTACTCTCAGTTTTCAGCGCATCTCTCCTCATTGTTTACTGTTTCAGCAAACAGTATCTGACATATGTCCAGAGGAAAAGTTGTTACTCTTAAATATTCCCTAATAACAAGCCAATGATAAGGCTTCCAGTTATACTTTGTGCCCCTTCCTCTTAATGTCTGGTGACGGTGTGAAACAATAATTGGGTGTCTCCTCCAAAATGTTTATTAATTCTCTTTGCATTAATTTAAATGTTGATCCACTGGACCACAAGAAGAAGAAGAAGAAGAAGTTGGAGAGCAGCCCCAAGGTGATTGCTGAATGTTTACACTCCAGTTAATATAATCCGCCCCTCCAGAGTCACGCCTCTAATTACCAAAATAAAGCCTTGATTTCTGCTCCTAATCCCGAGTTTGGGGCGGACCACGGTGCGCGTAGAGTGGACAAGAGGAGGAAGAGGGAGGAAGAGGAGGTGGCCTGATGCGCGCCCCCGTCTTGTCGCACAGGAATAGGTTGTTTGAATGGAGAAACGACCGCTTGTGCCAACAGCTGAGTCAAGTAACACGATTGGACCGCATAGACACAGGAAGTTGTACTGTTGCACCTTCAAAATAAAACGTCATGTAACCGCTAAATGCTCGACACAAGGCTTGAACGCTGTCAAACATGTTCCCTAAAGTAGTTTGAATCCAAATGTTCTTGGACTTTTATAGTTGTATAGTAAGAGCATTGCGTCTTGTGAAATTAGCCTCAATCTGTGTTGATGCACTGTGCTCTCTTTATGCGGATTCTACTCAGAATATTACAGTGAAATCATTGCCTATTTCCAACAAATGTTACACTCCTGTCACACAAGTCCTATACATTGCCATTAAAACAATCAGTGCTTTTATTTTGAAACTCCAGATGGAAACACATAGTCCCGGTGGTGGAGAGCTTTACTGTGTGATTGTTAACGTTGGAGAGAGTGGGAGAGAAAAAGAGCAAATGTGCACGGCGGCGGCGGAGAGGGAGGGAGGACAGCGAGTGCGCAAATAGACATCCAGGCACATCAGCAGCAGCGGCAGAGCATCTTCCTGATTCCGATCTCCCGTGTCTTCAGCTGCCAATCCTCTGTGTGCGTCTCTGATTGAGATTTCACTGCCCGGCTTGAAGTGTCCAGAAGCCTCCGCCAACCATCACCTCCCACCACACCACTTTCTCTGGAGCTCGGTTATTCTTAGCTCAGCTGCTGTGAGAGACTGTCCTTCCGGTCCCTCTCCTTATTTATCCCAGTTTCTTGAATATTTAATGGAAAATGGCGATCTGCGCGCAGTCGTACGGTATTTTCTGCCTCTTCACAGTTCAAACTGTACTTATCATAAGCGTCTCCACGCCGACAGCCGGGACCCAGCGCTTCCCACAGCACTACACGTAAGTATCCTGCACCGTTTGATGGGGGGTAAACCGGGGGCGCGGAGCGCGGAACTAGGACAGGTGGCCCCCGACGAGCCTGCACAAGCAGCGCCTGCTCTTACCTTGGTGGGAGAGGAGCTGCTGCTGCCCCTGATGTTCAAACACAGACGCAGCTTCCGTCTCTGGTGCTGCTGCGTTATGAATCTCATTCTAGCAGAGTCCATGTTGTTGTTTTTATTGTTGTTGTTGTGGGCAGTGGCATTTAATAATAATAATAATAATAAAAAAAGATTCAGGTTGTCATTGTCAACATGGGAACAGGCTACAGGCAGCGTGCACATGTGCCACTGGCGACCAATAACCAAAACAGGCAGTGTTTTATTACAATATCCACAAGGATGAAGAATCAAATAATAGTCGATGTGTTGTTCTGGGTTAATATCCCATTTAGAAATGACGGATGGGTTGAGATATAACCAGGTTAATATATATATAAAGTCCTCCAGCGGATAGTGCACTCGCACCGTCAAAACAATCATATCTGTCCCACAGCAGGATACACGGTTTATTTTTCATTTATTTATTTATTTTAACTGATAGTTTTATTCCAGAGAAGAAACCAATTAGTCAATGCCGCAGGAGAGACATGTTTTTAAAGCTTCAGGTGAAAAAAAAAAAAGTCTGCGTCTTAGATCGTCTCTGACTGAACTGCACAACTACTTGCTCGCTGCCTTTTCATGTAAAAATGCAGCAACATGGCTTCCGGATAAGATTCACAGTATTTTATTACTATTATTATTGTTATTGTGTGTCCATTTACGAAAACAAATAGAAGTAGTTTTTTTTTTATTGTTTTAATTTAGACACACTTGAAGCTAAAATCACATCGCAGTTGTCTCTTAGTGACCGCAGGCGCAGAAAGAAGCTGAGCATCCAGCTGTGTTGTAGACGCACTTTTTCAGCGAACACAATTTGGGAAAACGTTTTCTTGCAAAAATGTTTGGATTTGAAGTAATTTCCTCTTATGAGAAAAGTATTAACATTTTACACACACGCACACGCGCGCGCGCGCACACACACACACGCACGCACACACACACACACACACACAGTGTATGAATGTGAAACATAATGTCTGCAGCAACAATTTACCACCTGTGTACCGAAGAGAAATTCTACAAAAGGCTGAGAATAATTCAACCAAAATTATTCATTTTTTAATGAACATTGCTTCATTTGAAAAAAATTGGAGCTCAAATTTGATAGTTTCAGTAGCAAAAAACAAACAAATAAAGAAGAAAAAAAAAAAAAAAAGAAAGAAACTGAAGTGCAACAGTTCCTTATCCAAGTCTGGGAAGTTGTACATGATTTTAGATGTTGCGTCGCCCTGTTTGCAATGATCACATCGTGAACATGAAGTGCAGCCCGTGGTCATGATTAATCTCAGGTTCACTACAAGTGACGAGAATCTAAATGATTTCCTCCCTGATGCATCCTTCAGATCATCTCCCTGAAATCTTCACTCCAGCTTCATTATTGTGCGTGGCCAAGGTGACTTTCAAAGGTGGAAAAAAACACTTGTCCTTTGTCATAAAGCTGCTGATTGATTTCAAAGGACAATTAGCTGCGTCATTGATCTGACTGGGAATCATAAAGAAAAGGAATAAAGATCAATTCTTTTGTAAATATTCATGTGGTTTATAATGTATTTGAATATCCATTTTAAAATCTACATTTGCAGTCAGTGATTGAATCATGTATTTATAACCTTATGTCCCCTTTACTTTTCCCTCCAAATACATAGATTATTGTAACTCTGCAGGATTACATTCTCCAGCGTAGTAAGACAACGTTAACCTTGTTATTTATCACTGCTATCAAGCCTAACAGTGTTTTTGTTTGAGGAGATAAAAATAAGATATGTCCAGGTCCTGGTCTTGTAAGTTATCTAGATTATATCTGCTAGTCTCTTGGGTTTTAAGAACTGGGTTTTGTGTCACCCACATGTCTGTGCTATTTACCCGAATTTGACTGTTCGCTAATTGAAAGTCTATGAGATCCTGTGGCTGTCAGTCTGGTGTATGAGACTGGTGTATGAGACACACACACACACACACAGAGAGAGAGTTTTGAGCGTGTGTATGCTGACAGTCTAAGTCCCTGTAATTGTGGAACTGTGTCCATCAGAAAGGGCAAAATGTCCTCTAGTCCATTTTGTCAGCAGTGCCAGAAAAAAGTGAATCTTTTCTACAACTTGTCGCCCAGCAACCTGGCTATATTTTTATGTAGTGAGTGTATTGGTGGTGTGTGTGTGTGTGTGTGTGTGTGTGTGTGTGTGAGAGAGAGAGAGAGAGAGAGAGTAGCAGAAGATTGAAATTATTTCCACATTACTAAATTATGTGGAGAAAATCATGCCAATAACTTAAATCTAAATGGACGGATGTGCAATCTTTGAGGATGGAAAAATATCTCACTTAGCTCGGTCTGTATCAAGCTAAGAAGAATTTCCCCCCAATTTGTTATTTCCACACATATGATAATAGTCCACCTTTTGGCCTTAAAGAATTTCAGCGTCGCACTTGGATTGACAAGCTCCATTGCAGAAAAAATGAAAATGATGACGGGGTGTGTCGCAGAAACACAGGCCGTCCATCCAAACTCATTTCAACACATTTTCTCCTTTTCCATAATGTTTGTTTGACGTAAATCATACTACACAAAAATACAAAAAAAAAAAAAAAAAAAAAAAAAACAAAAAAAAAACACACACACAACAGACAGACGACAAAGCTTTGAAATTAAATCAAACTACAAAGAGCAAGACAGCATCAGTTGGCTTTCATGTGGTGCTCAATGACAACTTCTGTGTCAGATCACAGCTTTCACATGACATAAGCTCTCAAAGCATTTACTGAATATCATACATCAGTTAGTGCATATCATTTACCAAACCAGCATCTACTGATGCGTCTGTAGTTGTTACTAAATGGAGAGTTTTGCATATTTGCGTTTGACAGATATGTTTCCTCTTTGATTTAGAGTTATTGCAACACTAATCTTAAGTTGCTTTACAAGTGAGAATCGTGCCTTTTAATGTTCATAGTCAGATTTAGGTGATCTGGACCAGTGCAGACAGATGTGTAAAGGCTGCATAGTTGACTGTTTACCATCTCCTTTTAAGTGTGCTATGGATTATACTTGATGTATATAATGTCATGCACCTGACTGAATACAGAAAACACCAGGAGGGATAAGTGGCAAGGCAAAGAAATGAATGTCTGTGTCTGTACATTTCAGTGATGTTTGAATATTGTACTTTTACCATGATAGTTTACATAATGACATGTTGTCATTTATTTATTTTACTCAGTGATTATCCAGGCTTTGCTCTGTGGGATGTTTAAGTATTGACACTACACATGAAATAACAAGATCCACTGCAGCAAAGTGAACATAGTAAAAGAATGTGTCTGACACACAGGTCATCCAAACTCATTTTATTTTCTTAATCTTAATATTACATAATAATATAATAAGTTGAACAAAAACATATTAACTTGCTTGGCCATTAATTGATATTTTTTTCTTTTTTTCCTCAGTTTACAATAAGTATGTTACAAAATCACATTCAAACCCAAATGATCATTACAGTAATGCATTGCAGTGTTTGGTATAAGATTTTTCACAAATAAAATCCCCAAATAACCATAAAAATAACTAATAATTATATATAATTGTATTATGAATTAAGGTTGACTGGGCCAATGATTTAACCATTATTGCGCATGTGCATGTGTTTATTTATTTACACTTACAATGTGAGATACAGATAGAGCCCTCTTACCGCATGTCATGCTGTCAAAGCTCTACATGTATAGATATGTGTGGGTGTAGCGTGTAGCATGTAGATTAATGAGGTTGTGTGAGTAGTCTGCCTGGCTCGGGGACAGAGGTAGTGTCCTTCACTGTTAGTATCACTGCCTCCTGCTCAGCTCTGCTCTCACTGTAAGCTTGTTTTTATTTCATATTGAGGTGACCTTTTCAGCTGTTCTTCTCTGCACAGTTCCATCGGAGGCCTTCTCGTGCTTTCTCTTAAAGTTGTCCCCATAAACACAGCAGCCAGTGTTCACACTCGCTGGTTTGCTCTGCTGTTACGCTCCCGATGAGGCCCGCTCCAACTTGATTGTGGTGAACGCTGTTGCTGCTTGGCGGAGTTGAGGAAATTAAATAAATCTGTCTTCCCTCTTGTCTTCTGAGCAAATCTGACATTTAAAGATGACATTTGTCTCCGTCATCATATTAAAAGACAAATGACTCTGTTGTGTTGTGCTGTTGATGCTAGTGATTAGCTATCTGCAGGCTGCTGAAAGGAAAAGGTTGGCACGGAGTCAGCGGTTGGCTTGTAAATACATGACAGAATTTATTCATCTGATCGCTGAAAGATGAAGGATTTGTGTTTTTGAGCGAGACTTTCATGCATAGGAATCCTTCAGCGTGTATCCAGGTTGGCAGTCCGGTCTCTGCTGTTCCTCTAAAATGATCTTGTGAAAATCTTGATCCATTAAGTCATTTGTTGCTTGCTGGGAGATATACAGTGATGAGCTCCAGCCGTTTGATCTCTTAATTCAAACTTGGCTCCGTCTAACGGAGATCAGCTCCTGCTTAGGGTGCACTTCTGTCAGACCTGAGCAGTTTTATTGCATAGCTGCTGATCCCAGCCAAGCCAAGACAGGCAAGTTTGCTGCCAGTCCTGCCAGTGCCGACCAGATATATGCAAGATGTGATGGGGAGGGAAGGTGCTGATGACTATCCCAGACATTAGGAGAGATAAAAGACAGGCGAGATCCATATAGAAGGCCGGAAAGGAGGCAGGTTTGGGAGTTTGCCAACACAAAGATGGAGACAGACTTACTTTGTGTGTCGTAGATTTACCAACATACTCACTTGTCTTGACAAACAAATAAGCTAGTGCTAGTGTAGTGACATGTATCGGTGAGAAAATCAAGGGATGAAGATTGAAAATGTCTAATTTTATTTTCCAGAATGATTCACTGGGCCGGACGCATTGAGAAGGAGCTGGAAAAGGTCCTGCAACACGTCACCGGGATTCAGCAGATGAGATCGGTAAGTTGACGTCACGCTCATGTGACACGCTGCAGTTTCCTGCATTATTAATCAGCATGATTTCACTGAGCTAGGTTGAGCAACTCTCAAGTGTGAGTGTGTGTGTGTGTGTGTGTGTGTGTGTGTGTCTGAGTGTGACGCACTGTGTTTGCATGAGATTTGCAAGGTTGATCGTTTCAACAGATTCATTTTTACACTTCTCAGTGTAATTCAGCTGCTTTTTCTTATGTTGCTTTCCAGGTATTTTTTAATTTCCAAATACTTCCTGATTGAAAATACCACTGGACATATACTTTTAATTAGTGGAGTGATTTTAGAAAATTGGCATTTTTTTTTTAATTGGCTTTATGAAACAAGAGCAGTTTGTTAAGACGGACACATTTTGCAGAATACGACGTCTGTAGGTTGTTTCTGCATCTTTGTATATGAGGTTGCCTGTAACACGTGTCTGTCTTGTGGTAGAACGTATGGTTGACCAGAATGTGGTTGACACTATTTCATCATATATCTGCCGTATGAAACCATGGAAGCACGATGAACATGTGCACGCATGATCATCGTGCTTCCATGGTTTGTAATGCAATTCTTCATTATTGCTGTATGGGTGAGTGTGATTCATTCAGCCCGTACGGTGCCTGTGGCAGCTTTAATGCTAGCATCCCACTAACCACTGTTACAGTGGTTAGTGGGATGGTTGTTAGTGTGCTGGCGACATTGATGGATTCCAGAGAGGAGGAAGTGAGATGACAAGATCATGCCGGTGTAAAGGTTAATGGCCATTAGCGGATATAAGGCAGACACTCATACTGTGTGATAGAGAGAGGTTAATTTTTTTAGCACTTAGCCAGTGTAAACAAAACAAGGAAGAAAATGTTTACCTGTCAAAATATTTGCCTTTCGCAGGTTGTGCATATATTTTTGTCAGTGTTCACACTGTGCCATGTGGATTTCTGGATGGAAGTCAGCTTCTAAAATAATGTTACATGTGGTTTAAGGGTTTCAAGCATGTTGTTGTTGCATTAAGTATAAAAACAGTCTTTATTTAAGCTCGGTGACAGTGCAGTTTGGAGATAACTAAATGGGTGTCTGCAAAGAGTTTTAGGACCATAAATAAACATGTCATCACTCAACTTATGTAATAAAAACTTGGAGAAGCATTGTTTTCATCATTAAGTCGTAACATTGTTTATGTCTCCTACTTTTTCAACCACTTAAAAAGAAAAGTTTTTCCTGGATATATGATGCAACTTATTGTACATTCACACAAGTAAGAACAAGTTTTCTATTTTAAAATCT
Organism: Polydactylus sextarius; assembly: GCA_016801845.1. Classification (NCBI taxonomy): domain Eukaryota; kingdom Metazoa; phylum Chordata; class Actinopteri; family Polynemidae; genus Polydactylus; species Polydactylus sextarius. The sequence goes on from CM028908.1 coordinate 10,020,677, forward strand.
GGAGCACCCTGCTGGTTATTTTCACAATAAGTGGAGAGTAGCTTGGTCTGTAAAATGCCAGATAATTGGGGACAGTGTCCATCACAGTCCTATAAAACAAAGTTACAAAGTTTTGCCATCAGATTTTTTTATTTTGTCAGACAGTCTGAATCCTAAAGTTAGTACGTTAAAAGTCAACAGTCTGTAAGTCAAAGAAAAGTAACGAGTTCTCACAGTTAATTTGTGGGATCAAAGAAATGTATTGTCAGACTTGTCAAATTGTATTTTTCTTAGTTTGACCAAAGAGTTTCTGGTTTATTTTCTGTCAGTTTCCAAACTGATTAATTTTGTCAATTATCTTTTTTTTTTTTTTTTTTTTTTTGAGGAATACACTGAATCACTGGTTGAAACATGTTATGATGTCTCTTGATTGCTTTTCATAAAACTGGGACATGAATAACTGAATGATCATGAGCTAAATGAGATCTAAAGCTAAAATATGACACTGACATGATGTGAAGTGCTCAGTGGGCTTTAATCTAATTGACACTACAAGTTGTTAAGGTTTTCTCTGTGGGCCAACCCAAAAGAAGCAAGTCTCTTTCTAAAAATATTGTGTCTATCCCAGTGATATCTTGTGTAAGCTGCCCATATGGTTGCCTGTGCATGTGTCTGTGCTGGCCTGACTGTGTGCGTAGAGCGGGTGTGAAAGAACATTTATCATGGGCCCCAAACAGGAGTCGTCACAGGGTGTGCTAAATGGCCCAGCATGCCTAGAAAAGCCATTTTCTAAATGGATGCCTCTCTCCATACGTGTGTCTGATAGAAATCTTCCCAGGGCTATGCTGGCTGGTAACAAGATTGCCTCCCTCTGCGCCCCCGTCCTTTTCATGCGTAGTTTATTCTCACAGACAAAAAAATGTAAAGTGTGTGCAAATTATTTTTGAGTTTGTCTTACATGGAAAGAGACAAGGAAGTAAGTTGAATATAATGTGGTCTGTTAAGTTCCCCCTCGGCTGAGATCTTATTTTTTCTGACAAGTTACTAGAGGTAGTGGGTGAAAGCGAGAGAGAAAGGCCAGGACAGGGCAGCATGGAAAACAGTCGAATATATTTTGAGTCAGTCAACTTAAAAAACAAAACACAGTGATGTACAATATTTTGATGTTTTATCTTGTGCACGTTGTGTGCAAGTTTTCAGTGTTAAGTGCAAGTTATGTAAATGCTTAAAAACAGATACTAATATATTTTGCACAGGATCAGTTAAGATTTTATTCCTCCTTGAGGGAAGCAAAAGAAGATAGATGGTGAATGATGTATTGGAGGAGTTGGAAGTCTGAATGGAAGTGTGTGGATCGACAAGGATAGTGGGTGGCTTTTAGAGCAGAGCAGAGGAGGAGGAGGAGGGTGAAGGGGGGGGTGTGTTAGAGTGGGAGAAAGGATGAAGAATGGCTTGACAATTGAGATGGATGTTCAGGCAGTTTTGTGTTTATATTTAGAGTCAAACTACTTAAGATGGGTGAAACGATAGAAGAGATGGACGACAATTGGTAAATTTAAATGTGAGCAGACAGATGCTGTTTATAGTTCTTATCTTCCTCATTATCCTGTGTGCTGCTGTGTGTGATGTGTTACAGTATGCAATGATGAGAGGCGGCCGTGGACACTGACATTGTTTCCATATCCTCAGGCTTTTTTCAGAACAGTTTTAATAGGCACACATGAACAGCACGCCTACACCCATGTACTGTCATTACAGTGATTTGATGGTTCATCTGTGATACAGACAGATAATATTATTATGTGCATATTTAGAAAACCAGGTGGACTTGCACATTTTGTGTTCTTTGGCTGTAAAAACTATAAACTTGCAGAACAAAGACTCGATTTTGACCCAATTACATAAGACGGTATTTTTTCCCGAAAAAAAAAGTCTGAAAAAGACACACCATCTTATATTCAGGGTCCAGAGACTCGGGGGTCTAAGCCAAAAAATGGCGTCAAACGTCTTCTCCCCATGCGAGACAGAGCTGTGCAGAGATACGACCGCGACACAGAGGCTTGCTAGAAAACAGTGACTCAAACGTTGAGCAAGTTAACAAACATGAGTGTTTCTCAGACATTGACGAGACTGTGGCTTCGCCATAGTTTCAGAATTGGGCCGGTAATAATTGTCCTCCAGCATAACAAAACAATAAATAAATCTACTCCTAGATGATGCATGCTTGCTACTACAGTTCATGTACACGCTCACTAATTTTTCCAAAACTGGGTCTTGAAAAAGAGGGGTCGTCTTATATTCGGCATTAGTGATGGCAAAAGTGCTCAGATCCTAGAAAGTAGTAGAAAGAAGTAGTAAAATTCAAGTGATGTAAAATTACCTCCAAAAATCAAAATAACAAAAGTAAAAGTGAACGTATCATTATGTAAAAAAAATGATTTAGCTTGATTTAGTAATGTTGAAGTAGCATCTTACTGATGTAGTGGGATGAAGTGGAGCTGGTTAAACCACTTGTAGTTCAGTGCAGTGGCTCACAACCTGTAGCCTGTTCTAGTGGGTCACAATGTAAAACTGATGGCTTTTAGAAAAGGTCAAAAAAACAAAGCTCAGTCACACAAATGTTATCGTAGTTTCTGGATATTTCTCTTACCCTTACGTCTTTGGGCCTACAAAAATTATATAATGCATTGTCAGCGATCACTCCAACAAGATACAGCTTTTGTGTTTTGTGGAGTCACAAGCTAAAAAGGCCTTTGGTTTAACTTTTAATAAATATGCTGTATCTAACCGGTAAATTGCATGATTTTTGTGTGACATTTTAATGTTTACATAACTGTTAACACCTGTTAAGTCAATATAGTGGGTTTTAAATATCAGAGAATGGAAATATTCTCAAAACCAAACCACAATTCCACTTCAGTACAGTACTTAAATATATTTGGTTACATTTCCCCAATGACTATATGCTACTTGCACAGAGTCATTTTTCAAGGAGCTTTCCTCAGCCTCAATTTAGCAAAAGCCTCTTAAATGGCGATGCTGTGCAACATATGTTGAACACTCTCAAATTCATTTCAATAAGAAGAGTCTAATCAGCATGAATAATTTAGCCTGGTGCACATGACTGCTCCTGAACCCCTCAGTTCAGCCTGGCACTTCACAACTCAACACACTGAAGAGCTGTCTGCCCCGCCTCCACGCCCTATCCTCTTCCCATTTGCTGCTCTTGATTACTTGAAACCTGAGAACAACACAATCAATATACCGACATGTGAAAGAAGGGCGGAAAGACAGTGCTAGCTTATGGGTGTGAGAATCAATCAGTTTTTATATGAGCTTTTTTTTTTAGTGTGTTCACTTTCAGTCTGTCACTTTTGGCCTTCTGTGGTCAAAACTACATCAGCCAGCCTGCCTTCTTGTCTTTAGTGCTTCCAGTCTGTACGTGTACGTGTGTGTGTGTGTGTGTGTGTGTGTCTGCACATGCACATATATATATATATAGGTGTTCATGACTGTGCTGTGTGTTTTTGTGGTAAGGCTTCATTTGTGTTAACATTGCTGAGGTTCAGTTTGATCAACACAGGTATGTTTTCATGACTTGAGGGAGATGTCATATGCAGGTTGAACACAATTTCAACTGTCTCTCATGCTTCCTCAAACCTTCCCTCGCCTTCCTGGAAAATGAAGTTGCTCCTGGCCACGAAAGCTGGTCTCAACAAATAGATCTATCTATAAAGTGCATTGGTGGATTTACTCACTCTCGCTGACTACAGACATTTCCAATAATCTGTCTCAAATGCCCGACACTATACTAGACCCCTGCTTCACCCCCGGTACTAACTCCCAAATCCTCACTTTTAGGACCTGATGTCAACTTCCCCTCCTTCACTCTCCATCTGTGTGACATTGGATGATGATGTGAGGGTTGATCACTGCCATTTGTTTAGTGAGTTAAAAGCTCACTAAAGTGCCTGTCGACAGTTTACAGGAAGAGTTGAGGGTCCCTCCTCCGTCTATGAGCAGTTACCTTTAAAGGAGAAAGAAAGAGAGGGAGAGGGGGAGCATGCTGAAAAAAACCCTGCCCCCCTCCTCCATCTTCTGGCAAGGACCTTGTACAACAGCAGCTTGTTATCTGGATGCGTGAAACATCACAGGCTATTTTTGCAGGATAGATAGTTTACTCTCTGGCTCTGGTTTTCTCTCCTGATGGCCCATATTAAGTATCACTCAGTCACGGTGTAACACACATCAATATACACTATTGTCTACTTTTACTGAAGTATGTTTCTTTATTTTTGGAACATGCATAAAGACATTCAGTCAGTGTAAAAACTTAAGTTTCTTTAAAATAGATGATGAGGCCTATTAGGAAGTCAATTATATTATATATATATATATATATATATATATATATATATATATATATATATATATATATATATATATATATATATATATATACACACACACACACACACACACACACACACACACATGATGATGTTCACTCAACGCTCTCGTTATGCCACTCGTGAAGTGGATTTTTATTTTGTTTAACCTTGGAAGTATAAAATTGTGATTAAGGTTGAATGCTTTTTAACATATTTTTTTGACAGAAGTGCTGACATAATTTTCAGTACAAATAACACAATTATGCTTTTTTTGACACTAACTCTAGCAGGAATCAATAATCTACCAGGTTTATCCAGCCGTTCAACTGACTAATGCAGTTGTTTCCTGGATGACATGAACTTACGTTCTGAAAAAAAAAAAAACAACAACAACAACAACAGATTTTTGAACCTGTGATTTTTGGCTACTGGTACATCACTGCAGCAGTTGAGCAACCTCATTTATATGAGCAAGCACCAGAGCAGGTCTGAACGAAGCGTAAGGGGTTACACCTTTTACTGGGTGCCAAAAAATATTGAGGTGATACATAATGATCAGATATAAATTACGTGACCTTTTTATCTACAGTAGTTAACTATCCAATTGTGTGCTGAAGTGGATGTAATATCCAATGTTTAAACCATGCTATAGTCCCATTCCAACATCCCATTAGCAGCTCCCATGAGCGACAGGGTCATCAGGGTTACACATCAGGTTCATGACAGCTTAGATACGGTCTGTTAGCGAACCACTTTTTATTCTGTTTAAAACCCTTGTGTAACCTACATTTCGCTCTATGTATGCCAGCTGTAGCATCTTACTGAGTATTTACCCCAAACAAAAAAACAACATAAAACACACAACAAAACAACTGTGGACAATAGATGCACATAAAACCAGTAGCAAGCTGAACGTTAAGCAGTGTGAGAGCTGGTCAGCACCATTACTCCCAGCCTCAGACTCCCCTGGGCTGACAGGAAAACAGAAGGGCACACAAACAGTGTATTTATTCTGCCTGTTTATTGGCTTTCCGACACCAGGGAAGGTTACAAGGATTCCTCAGCTCCAAAGTTTGATGGTCTGGCATTGGATGGTGGTGGTGTTTATATAAATGAAAATACATATATCTGCAGAGCACAGCCTGCCATGCAGATATCCCTGGGTTGGTGTAAGAAGGAATTACTTGAAATAGCTTTGCAATAAAGATGTGGCAGTTTAGGAGAAGTAGAGCCAGATTATATAGTGTCAGTGTCCTGCCTCCAGTTTCATATTCTGTTTATTTTTATGCCTCTGACAGCTTTGGGCGGAGGCATAATGTTTTCAGGTTGTTTTCCTATTCTCGTGAATGTGATATGTGAGGAATACTTGGAGAGAATTTGGCACGAATGTTCGCTTGGATTTCTGCGGTCAAAGGACAAGGTCGCTGTTACCTCATGTCCGTCTCATTCATATAAACATGATACACAAAGACCTCTTGGGAGGGGAGTTCATTCCATCTGATCCAAACTTGGACTTAGAGATGAACTTTTTTGACATGGTGCCAATTATTCTGGAGTTGTAAATGTTGGATAACTTAGATCTAGCAGTCTCCTTTAGGTTAGGTGAGTTCAAAGTTCAGAGATGAGATTTTGTTTAACTCTCAGCTGAAGACTTCATATGCTAATTATTAAAAACATTCCTACAAATGTCTCATAGGATAAATTTATGAGGTAATAACATTTTCTATCCACTTCACAAGCGTTTATGTTAATAGCCCAGTTTGTGTTTTCATTTACTTAATCATTATTTTTAACCTCCCGCAGGTTTAAAATTTTCCGTCTTAAAGAGTAAAAAATGATGCAGGCTTTAAAGACACATTGCTACATGATGCAGGCTGCATTTCTTCTCTGGTAACATTTATGAAACATCGCTGTGTTTGCTTGTTGAGTCTAGTGCAGTGAATTACCAGGATGGAGCTGTAAAGACCCACTGGGGGGAAATGGCCTCTGAAGTGTCAGCACAGAACATGCAGAGATGGTTGTAGTGTCTGAATCTTGCTGACATTCACTGTGGCACAGTTAGGGACTGCATTTGTGTAACTAATTGCTGCTTGATGAATTCAGGAGAAACAAAATGCAGATGCATTCATGCCACTAGCAGAGAAAAGAAGGCCTTGCACTTGTTAAAAAGAAGACAATATAGCATTATATGTCAAAATAGGATTAGAGTTCTGCTAAAGCTTCAGCCCTGTCAGAGGAAGATGCTTTATTTTGCCTACGCTGCAAATCTTTCCTCCTTGTCTCCATCTTTCTACACTGTTATTTGCAGTGTGTGTGTCTGTGTGTGTGTGTGTGCGTGCGCACTTGTGCAATTTTCAGTGGTCTTCTCTTTGATGTTTCATAGAGCGCATGATGTGTCCTTGGTGCTATCTGTGGTTGACAGAGAAAAAAAACTGGGTACAGTTCCCTGAGTGGGTTGCAGTGGTAATGTAGAGTGGCGTGATGCCCTAGAAAATTCCAGGTGTGAAGTGCTTTATTCATTCCACTGCAGAGGGAGTTCTTGTCTATGTATGAAGTGGTAGGTTTGACGTTTGTTTCCATTGTGAACAAAATGTATCTGTCTTTTTTTATTACGTGTGTTTGTGTTTGCTCGTGAGAGTTTGGCTGCGTTCAAGTCTCAGAGGTTTTGTCCTCCTCTTCTTCTCTTCCTCCTCCACCTGCACTAGTCTGGGATTGATTGGTCACAGTTCTGAATAACTTTAATTGGCTTGCCTCAGTGGTGGGTGGTTCTCAAATGGTGAACAGCTGTGGAAGCCTTAAAAAAGCATTTTAATTTTTGATCATGTAGGCAGTGAGGACTCTCCACTGCCATTTGAGAGGGGTCTACAGAAGTGCTACCCACATCTTTTTAATTCTGCAGATCATAGCTGGCTTTGTATCTCCTGCCTTGTTCTCTCTCTCTTTAAAATCTGGAGGAGAAGTCCCCCCTCCCTCCTAAATCTATCTGCCCTCTTCTTTGGCTTTTGAGCTGGACTCACTCTCATCTCTGCCACTGGCCTTTTTCCCAGGTCTCCGTTGTTTGATGGGATTTGTGCTCCACCACTGCACTTGCAGCATTACACATACACTCATGCATATATACATACAGTTGTGGCCAAATATATTGGCACCTTTGCGTTTCTCTCAGATAACACACACCTTCTCCTATAAAACTGCTGCGAGTACAAATGCTTTTACAGTCTCAGTCTCTTTCTTCAGTTTGCATTGAACATTGTGCACAGAACCTGAAAAGTGGACTGAATACCTTTTGGCACCTTTTAAAGATTGTAAGAAATAAGTGTATTTCAGCATGTGATGCTCGTATTAATTACAAATTAAAGGATCATAATATGCTTGAAATACAATACAGAAATCACACATAACCAGTTAAATGGAGAAAGTTTGACCTTAACCTTTGCGTTACATTTCTGTGTAAACCACACTGAATGTAGAGAGATTGTCTGAGAATTTAAAAACCAAATTCTGGAAAAGCATGGACAATCTCAAGTTTTACCTATTCATCTCCAGAGATCTTAACGTTCCCGTGTTCCACCATGTGCAACTTTGTCAAGAAGTTTACAGCCCATAGCACTGAAGCTAATCTCTCTGGAAGTGAGACTTGGACAATGACCCAAAGCGTAATTTAATAACAAAATTCACTGACTGTTACAAAATCATTGATAGGGGTGCATTTCCTCAAAGGGTTTGCTATCAAATATTAAATTGAGGGTATCATGGTTGAAATGTAAACTACTACCAAACCTTAGCGTACAGAGCCTGTGCCCTAGAAATTACAGTGATAAACTTGTGTTACTATTGTTTTTGTCATGAGAGAATGATTTTGATTGTAAACAGTGTTCATACATCATACATCTGCAAATGTTCAGCGATACTATAGGTCATTTTTAAAAAAGACATTTAATCTAAACCACCTGTTCTTTCCTTCCATATACTCACATTGCATTTTAAATCTAGAAACATACAGTGATATGAACCCATGTCTAACAAAGTAATAGTGTATAAACAAAGTGTTTTTCACAGGCCAGAAATATCCTTGTGGTGTTAGTGGGAGTTAATTATTATCGTATAACCATATGCAAATAACAAACTGCCCATAGTGGGGGAAGCATCTGGTGCTGCTCCATATATAGCAAGGCATTCCTTTTTATGCCAATTAATTGTCGATCCACCACTTGTTTTTAATTCTTTTTTAACTGCAACACCCAAAAACAAAACAAATTATATTCATTATATTCCTGCTTATTTCCATAATCCAAGCTATGTGTTTTGAAAATATTCCTAGGAATTTGCTTCTAATGATACGTTGTTATGTTCTTTCCTTAAATTTGAAAATGTAGTATAAAATAGCAATTTAACTCTAAAGTATGTTTAATATACCTGATCAGCCCTGTTCAATACAGATTTTTAAAGAAACAAGTTTTTACAAAAACTCCCTTTGCTTACCTGCATGAAGTTGGCACCCCAAATAAGTACAAAATCATTTGTGTATCATTTGTGCAGGCAAAATAAACCTCAGGTCACTCCAGGTCACCCAGCACCCCGTTAGTCACAATCAATGAGTCCCACATTATTAAGCTTTTTTATTTGACACGCTTAATTTAGCCTCTTCTTCCCTGAGCCCCCGGTACCGGGGACAAAGTGGGTGACATCTGATTTCACAGCTTGTGACGCTGGGTCCGCTGAATGAATCTCAGCATGATTACTATCCTCAGAAATGTCAGGATCTAAATTAAAGGAGCAATAAACAAACTCCACAAAAAGACTCAACCACTCCACACAACGCTTTGTAAACAAACAAGCAATGTCTCTGCTGAGAGAGGAGGTCTCGTAGATACCAAAATTACACGTTTCATCAAGATGCAACAGAAATTGACAGAACCAGCAGCGATAGACTGTTCATCGATGATCGATAAACATGATCATGAATCCTGTCTTACCTTTGTTGTCTTGTTTGCAAGACGTAAATCCACAGTGAAAATGCATCTCCTATGATTCTTTGTGAGCAGTTTCGGTCAAAAAATCAGCTTTTCCTGTCTGAGATGTTGTTGGATGAAGGCTTCTGTTGTCTACTCTGTGTTATGTGCATATCCTGGCTTGTAACTGGTGATTGGTCGAAGTTATGTAAATGCGCCAACGTTAAAGTGATTCTATAGGTTGAGATGAATAAAATAAGATGTTGATCATGTAAATGGCCATCTAAGTTAATGTTTAATATTTCTCAAACAGTTTGAGCACAAATGTTTATTTGGCCTGCACAAATGAATACAAATGATATTGTACTTATTTTCAACATACGGGGTGCCAGCTTCACGCAGGTATATTGCTTGCACCTATAATCACACCTCTGCTCTTTTACTGTCTTTAGTTTTTTACTAAAGCAAACAGGGGGTATGTGAGCCTGATATAATCACTTACTGACCATCAAAACCTGTGGACCTGAAAGACTCCCATAAATTCAGGCTAGTATAAAATATTGATGTGGCTCAGCGCAGGATGTAGTAAAACGCCTGAGACTTTTCATCTCACGTCTGACTGATTAGAGACAAAGAGAGCATCATTACCTCCTTGTGTGTGTTATTTCACAGTAAAATTGAAATATAATGAAAAACATTTCCATTCCTCCACAAAAATTATATTTCACTTTTTCACTCGAATACTCATCAATACACCCCCAGTCCCCGTATCCAACATGTTGTTAGTACTGCTGTGTTTTTATGACATTTTCAATCGGGTAAATACATATGCTTCTATAAAACCAAATCATTGCCTACATAAGCTTATTTTTTATATTCATGAAAATGTAGCTGGATAGCTGTCCAGACATATAAAGTAACAGTTTGCATAGTAAAGTGAAAACCGTGTGCATAATATTTTGTTGATAATTCTGACATGAAGACTGATCCCTTACTTACTTACTTATTTACTCTGTTGCCATTTCAGATGTTGTGGCCTACTGTTGCAATTATATACTAAGTTACCATCAACACTGTAATTACTATTACTCAGTGTGTATTTGGAAATGACACAGTTGGTTGAATTGAATTTGAATTGAAATTCTTTTCTTTTTTTTTTTTTTTTAATGTGATTTAATTCATACAGTGCCACATTAATGACTCTATAGGTTTAATTTTTAGGGCAGTGCAAAAACATTATTACTTCATCATTGTCAGTGACTATGAAGAACTTGATCAGATATACGTTGATGTTAGGGTTAAAAATTCTCATGCTGATTATTATTGCTGCATAACTGCAGCATCTGCTTTACATAGGTATTGTGCGCATAAGCCGGCAATCTGTTTTGGCTCGCAGGCAGCTTAGCTTCCATTGTCAGGTGGATGTGGATGGCATGTGAGTGAATGTTTGGGGATGCTCAGGAGTTAAATCCTGAAGAGTGCAATGGATTTATGGCTCACTGACACAGTTAAGTTAGGCTTTTGTTGGTGTTTTGGTGCTATATAGTACGTGATGAGCTGAGGTGCACCCCGTGTGCTTGGATTCATGTGGTTACACGAGTGGTCACTTGAGTTCTTTGGTGTCAGGATTTCAACATGTGTATATGGCTGTATATGTATGTGCTGCCGTGTGTTTGTGTGAACTCTGGACCACCAACTCATTTCACACACAGGCAGACATCAAAGGCGGTTTGAATTAACCCCGCGTGTCGAGGCCGCTCTGCATGCCATCCGTAATTTCACATCTCTGCCGCTCCAGCAGCACCAAACTCACATGCCCATTCATATTGAAATGAACAGATGGAGTTTCGCCATGCACCGAGTCGCCATCCCTCCCCGAGAAAAAGATAAAACTTCAAAAGAGTAGAGATACATTGGGATCTGTTTGCAGGTGGTGTGGCTGTGTGTCGTCGCAGGTGAAGTGGAGGTGTTCTGTGTCTCTGTGAAAGTGTGGCCAAAGTGTAGGTATCATGTTTTTCTTATTAAAGCAGGTCAGTTGTGTTTCCATTACAGCACTGTTGCAAAAGCCGACTCCCTTTCTCCTTGATTAGACACTGCAGAAATGATGTCATGGTCATGCACACTAACTCACACAGACACACACAGGTAGACACATCAAAGCATATGTGACTCACCTCTTTTAACTCACTTTTAAATCCATTGCAGGAAGCAGTGGCCTCACCACATTATTTGCTTGTGTGTCCAAATATGTGTTTTTTTATTGTTTTGAGTGGATAGTGTTGCGTCTCCTTTTGCCTCCAAACTCTCATTTTCACATTTTCACCTCATCTTGGCAGCTAATTTAATTTGATATTGTATTTATTGATCTGGCGAACTTCAATTTCCTGCAGCAGCGTGATTCTGTTGCACGATGAAAGCGATGATGTAGATGAACAGAAGGCGACGGCGAGGATGGAAATGGTGATGAAGAGTGTGATGATGATAATTTCTGTGGGTGATTGTGATTGCAATGAGTTGTATGCTGATTAGAGAAGATGGCTGGGGTCGAGGAAGTGTGGGTGAAGCCATCAGCTGCACTGTGTATTTTTAATGTCCCAACTCCATCAGTAGGCTGCCATGACAGCTATTCAGTAAACACATTCATATTTCATTAATCTGGCCTCTCCCCTCTCCTCTCTGACTGCCTCTTATTGTCTCCTGTAGAGGTTGTTCAGTAATCCACTGCGACCGCACGTCATCCTACTGTGTTACCTGCATGCACCCACACACACACGCACTTTGCTGTAACTACTTTAGTATGAAGTCTTTTGTCATGATGATTTGGCTCACACTTACTCTGTCTACGAAGGCTAAATTTAACATCACACGTGGCCACTGCAGAAAAGAATACACCTACGTCCTGTAACTACGTATATATGGACCTTTACACCTGAATTTACAGTGTGTAGTTCACTCACACAAGTTGCTAGAAACACTTGATACATTAAATTACTTAAAACAAACTGAAAAACTCTATGGTGTTTAAACAAAATACTTTCTTGTGTGTATTGAGTGAGATTTTTTGTGTCATTTCTGGATTACGTGTGGGTATATTTTTTTTTTATTTTTTCCAACATTCTCACCCACATACTGTTTCACCAGTTTTATTCAAGCCAGGGCCATGCAAACTAAGTCACATTAATTGAAATGGATACATATACATATACATATACATATACATATACATATACATATACATATACATATACATATACATATACATATACATATACATATACATAGTTGTAGTGGGCCTTATGGTGGCGCTACAAACACAGACTGAATAAACAGAAGCATTTTCGATCCTTTTTTTTTACAGCAGGTATGTTCTCTTATAGGCATTACCAATAATGTTAAAAATCGCACTGTTGTGTTCAGGTTTCCCATTAATCTACGACAGTGTGACATTTGGCACACACAATATAAAGACCCTGAAACTGAAGCAGCTAAATGGAATTCAGCCGTCATTCATTTTATTATTTCAAGCTCCGCTTTTTCTCCTGAGATATGTCAAAATGTCTTTGAAAACATCTACAGTCCAATTACAAATGAATGAACTTTTCATCTACTGATGAGGAACAATGTTCTTCAGCCTATAAAGATTTTGTAAATAAAATGGATTACAAGTAAACTTCATAAATGTGTCACTGTGACCATTTGTCACTCTGGGATAGATCCTTAGCTTTTTTAGAAATTTTAGAAATGCAATTGTGTTTTCATGGCATGCTTACTGGATACTACTGAAGTGTCCATATTTGTAATTGCTCCATTATCTGTCACTAAGGGATAAAAAACAAAGCTGCCTATGAGGCAATACTTCATTTTTAAAGTCGACACCAAAAAATATTCACTTTCTGTAAATAAATTATAATATCGCTCAAATCTTTTTACTAGGACGGTATTGAAACTTGATACTCACACTGTAAAGTTTGCCACTTGTGTCAGAACCTTTATATTTGAAATGGGATTCATGAGGGTCTCATTTGCTGTGCAATTTTTTGTTGTTTTTTTTTCCAAGTAGTGCAGAAAGCAATTATAGCCTGACAGAGTTAATTTCAGACTGATTTCTTGTGTAATTTATTTCTACATGTCAATAAAACTGTACTCGGTCATTGCTTATAGGGTGGCATTTTGGTGAAGGCCCGTTCTGTAGTTGTTGTATCATAAACTGAAGTGAACATTCGTCTCTGTCTGTAATGAAGGCTCGTTGTAAATTTTCCTCAAATGAATTATTCAGTTGTACTCAGCTGAACTGAGCTGCATTTGTACATCACGTGTGTGTGTGTGTGTGTGTGTGTGTGTGTGTGTGTGTTTGTCCCGATAAAGATGACGTTACTGGTCTGTAGAGCGGGAAAAGGGATAAAGGATCTGTATTGGATAGGATTTAGCGTCAAATGAAGAGGATAAATAGTCCATCGAGGACTGATCAAGCCTCCTAATGCAATGCAGTCACAAGTACGCACAAAATGTAGCAAGTCGTGTGTATGTGTGTGTGTGTGTGTGTGGCCTGTGTAGAGCTTAGGTATAGGTATGTGTACCTGGGAAAAGATTCAGTCATATCATGAGGAAGAAGACGTGCAGTACATACACTGACAATGAAATCCCTTTTTGGCTCAGCAGCATAGTGCATTTGTAAAGAGATTTGACATTGAAGGTGACTCTGGCGTGTGTGGGTGTGTGTATTTGTGTGTGTTGGGGGTTGGAAACGGTCTGATCTGCCATTGATATAAACCCCTACATGGCCTCCAGGGTGTGTGATGTTAAATTCACTGTTAAACATGTGGAGTGGTGAAACCTCTCGGCAACTCAACTCCCAACAAGTCCAGTTGACATGAGTTAATGACACACAGACATGCCAACTGCTCATTGGTTCAGACTCACTCCACAGTTTATACATGTATTTTCAAACTGTCTGTTAGTCACTTCTTCTTCTGTGGCATTTATGCTGTTAAGATTCAGTCAAATATTGTCTCTAAAATCACGTCTAATACAGCAAGATTCTCTTTATCTAGAGGACTCCTGAACTCAAATTAGTAGCTTTTAGTGACAATGCTCTGTGTGATTCAACTCTATACCCTCCATATGAGTTAGTAGTCACGGCTTAGGTCAAATGTGCAGTTCTCTCTCTTTCTCTTAGTACAAAACATACTTTAATATGACTGTAGAGCTGCTAAAAGTCTGCATCGGTGTGTCAGCAGTGAGACAATTCAGTTCAATTCAAATCCTTCCAAACCCTGTAGAAACGCTATTGTTACCAGCGCTACTGTTTATTATTACTATTATTAGAATTAGAATTAGAACACCTGGTGTTCAGTAACACATTTATGCTCAAATGTGACATCTGATCTGATCCAGTCTAACAAAAAAAAATAAAAAACAACTCTCCAAATTTAAATAATGACACAGGAAATTACTTTAATATCATTGCATAATGTATAAGAAGATAAAGGCCTTTATGACACCCAGGAGTATCGTAAAGGCCCCGTGTAATGTGGGAAAATAGCCCTGTTTTCTGCCGGAGTCTGCTCCCTCACATGGCTGAGCAGGTGCCATGCACCCATAAATGAGTGCGGTCACTGTTACAGTGAATGAGCATAATTAAGTGTTAAAAAGCATTTAGTGTCTGCAGCTAAATTAGAGCAGTGTTGTCACAACACAAGCAAGCAACGTAATCTACTACAATAACAAAAAAACAAAACAGTTTGATTCACTTTTACAGATGTCACAGTTTTTTGTTTGTTTGTTTGTTTGTTTGTTTGTTTTTGAATGACCTTTACTAACAGCACCAGGGAGAGAGACATAGTAAATAATGATTAAATAAAAACCTTAAAAAAAAAAAAGCTTAGATTGATTATGTGTTTTCACATCTTTTATTTATTTATATATTTATTTATTTGTTTGTTTGTTTTTTTTATATTCAGCCACAGATAAACTGTATTTAACAGAGTCAGCTTTAGAAAAGTATGGCTGTTTAAAAATGCCAAAAGACAGAGATACATTTCACTTATTTGTGTTTTAGAATGAAGTCACTGAGAGACTGTTGAAGTCTTTGTAAGAGCAAATTAGGCTGGCACCAGAGACCGATTGGAACGTGTAACTGGTTCACATTACCTCTATCTAATATATGAGGAGAAAATATGCAACTCAGGTATAAGAATCGAGGTCTGACTCAAGTGTCTGGCTTTTTTTTCAGACATAAAGAAGCTGCGATGACAAACTCACTAAAGTGGAAATTGAAACTTACAGCTTGAAGAAGGGCATTTTATGAAACATTTTCCTTTTCACTGTAGCTTTGCAAATTTGTGCACCAAAGCGTAAACTTTCTGGCTCCAAAGAGGATCATTCTTTTCAGCTGTTCACAGTCCGTCCGCCTCAAATATCTCTGACTCACACAAATATTTGAGCATATGTACAAGACAAAAAAGATGAACAGGAGCACTTTACATCAGTCCATTCTCTACAGCTCTCTGCAGGTAAATCATAGGCTCTAGTAAAATACACCCCTTTTTTTTTATCACAACACATTCTTCTTCACTATGATAAATGTTTTGTTATCAGCTTATTCTTTTCTTCTTTTTTTTTTTTTACGTACGCATGACACGATCACCCCCCCACCCTTTCCCCCAAATACACGTTACCACACATACTCACATGTAACCACCACAACCATGATGTTGACTACCCTGACAGACAATGGGAACATAAACAGAGACACAAAGTCCAATACATCACTTCTGGGCACCTTCATTCAGGGTCGTTGTGGCAGAGGGCACAAAGCTTTTTGTGTTTGTATTTTCATGCCAAGGACATGTATCTGCACCCCGATGGGAGTAGCATGAAATACTGGTTTAGGGGGAGGTGTAGCCATAGAGCCTCAACTTAAGGTCTTAGCCTTTCTGAGAGGTTGTGTTAAATGTGTTTCTGTTTTGTTAGTATGAGGTGAAGGCTGTCGTTAGCGCCCGACATATGTCTGTGTGCGTGTGTGTGTTGTATGATAACAATGTAAAGCAAGGCCTCGCCTTGATCTGTCTTTTTTTGTTTTAAATACTGTGTTTGTAGAGCTTTTCAAAAAAAAAAAAAACAGGCTGCTTGTTCAATGCAGTGTTTGTTGCACAGTCCTGAAGACTTTGTACAAATGCTGACTGACAGCTCTTTTTTTAAAAAAAAAAAGTTGTCTTCGTTTATGTCACGCAACTTTGGGGGGTTTGAAGCCATCTCTCTGCGCTGCTGAGTTTGTTGTTTTAAACTGTCCCTCATCAAAATTGAATTTTTGTTGAGAAAACTATGGCAACCAGTGTTGTTTCATAAAATGGGATTTTGGTGCAGTGTTTGGTGCAATTGTCAGGCTCACAAAACTAAAAGCTTGAGATTTTATCTCTCAGGTCACGTCTCCTAACAAGGACCTCGATTGCCACATCAGTCCTTCTTACCCCAGATCAGTAAACACTTCTCAGGTTGACTGGATAATGTGCAGAAGTTTTACACTGTGAAAACTGCAACTTTAGTAAATAACAGCTACATGTTATCAGGCCTTGGAGAATTAAATTAGAAGCAATTAAAGTAAAAAATTAAATCAACTTATGTTTCTCAACATGTAGCTGAGCCTAAGTCATTGAAGAAATGGAAGCTATCATGATGAATACACACACACACACATTCTGCCTTACATCTTTTACAGTGCAAAAACTATCTCTACTAGTTTGTAAGCTAGTCCCTAGTGACAGTTATGTCATTTGTAACATTGTATTTACAATATATGTTGCAGTTAATTCAACAGAGAAACTTTAGCATTCCCCTAAAAGTTACCTTCTATTTGTGGCCATCATTTTGTCCTCACGTACCGAGGACCCAAAATGTTGTTGCCTTTTAATTGGTCGTCAGTCAACCATGATTTTGCAATGTGTTTTGACTCGCAGAGGTTGTGGATGTTTTCAGTAATGAACCTGATCCGTGTGACATTTTTGTTGATCCCAGATTTTGTATTTGCAGGTTTAATGGATGTATAATTGCTTGCTTTATGAATAATCAGATCAGCGTGCAGAGAGGAGTGAAATTGCGGGCTTTGAGTTTAGCAGCCAGAGAGTGATGGTTCCGATGAAAGGGATCAAACCTAGTTATGTGGAAACCAGAGAATGAGCTCCGCAGAGACACATCAAAGCACACCGGCTGTGTGTTTGCACTCATCTGATTTGTGATCACACAGGGCATTTTACCTCCAACCTGGAGTCTGTGTAATGAGGGACATACAACTGTCCTATTGTGTCAAATAGTTAAATATTACAGTCTCACTCAAGGCAGTCATCATGAGCCAGGACTTTAAGTGCCACAGCCTTGAAAGAGCCAGCCTCAGATAAATTTATGTAGCCAAACATATGAGTGCTCTGAATTTAAATGCTTAAAACACTTTGCTGTCAAACCATTTAAACATGCATTCGTCACTCATTGTGTCCCCTTGAAATGCTTCTTTTGTGAGTATTTGCAGCCTGTTCCTCTATGTGATGTTGTTGTATTTGTAGCACGTGTGTTATGGAAGTGGTGAAGATGTTCTGAGTTTGTTTGTCCATTTTGCAAGCGGTTTAAGTTACAGTGCACAAAGCCCCATCAGTCAATGCACAAACCCAATTAACCCCTGACCCCAGACAGTGGATATTTGTGATAATTCTAGATAATTCTTGTGTTTTTTTCAGTATTTTTCTCATGAAGTTGCAGTTATTTTCAGATTGGATTCCTTTAATCTGTTTTTAAAGTTTTAGTCTTTTCTAGTTTTTATTATTTTGTTAAGTAGTGTATATTTTGTGGAAGAATTAATGGATTATTATTATTTTTTCTTAATCAATTGCATTGTAACATGAATCCAGCTTCTGCAGGGATCCAGTGTTGACATCTCAAGGGAATAGCTGTCAGGGCATTAAAGTATTTTTGATTGTTTATTGGATAACACCAGTTAAGTGCTCAGTTTAATTGTAAAATAAATGGCTTCAGGTTGTTGATGTAACCCGAAGCTGCATGGGCCTGAGCTTTTGACAAAACTCAATGCTCAGGTTATTTATTTATATTTAATTGCTGACTGATTTTATTTGTGAGTTGGCTTAAATAAGAATAGTTGTAATATATACATTTATATTGTGCTGCTGAAAACGGGTGTGGTCCATGCTCAGTATTTTATTAAGGCCGTGGTTATTGATGCGGGCTGCCCAGTGAAATGGTTAAGCCCTGACACTCAGTGCAGAGAGGAGAGGCATTAATCTGGCCCAGCTGGACAGAGGGAAATTAGTGATCATTTACACTGACGACATAATCAGACTTCACGCTGTCCTCCGATACTAAATTGCTTCTTTTGTTCCACAAGATCTTCTCTTTCTTTCTCCATCTTTCTCTGTCAGTGTCTTTTCTCTTTCTCCCCTGGCTCTCTCAACTCTCTCTGTCTTTTGTTTTTTTTTTTTTTCCAGGTCGTTCTCTGTTATCGGTCATTAAGTGCTGAGTTTCCATGGAAACAGCCAGTTTGGCAGGAACTGGCATGCTGTAAAAACGGCTCTCTCTGATGTTCAATATGGAGAACTATCTTCCTTCCACTGAGAGTGTGTCCACTTTTATGTATCGCTGCAAACCTTTACAGGCTGTGTATTGTGCTGCAGATTTGGAGGTACAGAACAAGGATCGAACCAACTATGGCATCTCTCAGTGTGGCTACATATTGAAGGCAGTCAAGGGTACAACCCCTATCCACACAAAGCAATGCACACGACACGCTGAAGACGTCCCTTATCTCACCACCGGTTTGTGTAGCTGTTCCCTTAATGCCGTCACTTCTAAGAGCAGTGACCCTGTTGGCAGGTTACATGGGGGGCTGTCTGGGTGTAATTAGGCTATGCTCTGTGTGTAATGAGTTAGCATGGAGCCGCTTCTCTATCAGGCCCAGCAGACAGTCACTGTTAGCGTTACCCAGTGGGGAGGAGGGAGGAAGGGGTTCGGCCATCACCAAGGGCAAGACTATAGGACGTTTTGCCAGCCTCATCTCTCAGAGGAGAGGTTAAATTGAGTTCCTGAGTCAGTGAAAATCCCCCTATCACTTATCAGAAGGCAAGAGGGTTAAATATTCAGTCTGGGAGGTTTGAAATGTAATCTGCACTGTGAGTTCAAATTGTCTTTCGATTCCTCCGTCTCTGCTCTGTTCTGCCTGTGGTAAGACAGAGATAAGTGGGCCAGAACAAAATGGCTGTCATAGCGACTGTCACTCAGGTATGTGCTGGTCCTGCAGAGTCGAACATAAAACTAAACTTGTAGTACAGTATGTTGTACTTGAATCTTATTTGAGAAATATTTAATCTGAAACAACTTCAAAGCTGACACATAGGGACTGTGTGATTCTACTTGTCTGAATATGTATGTATGTATGTGTGTGTGTGTGTGTGCGTATATATATATATATATATATATATATTTTTTTTTTTTTTTTTTTTTTTAAACAGGTATCGCTCCATTATGTTCAAGTTTTATGGGACTGAATGTGTTGACCATTAATCATAATATTCAAGTTTGGTGTTTCGCTTCCTCGGCTCCTCCTGGGCACATGATCTCTGAACCCACAGACGCCTCTGCATCATGAATCATCATTCATCAATAGCCAATAAAACTCATAACTCAGGATTACTTTGGAAAACCTCCCTCAAACACTATACATATACACGCATACAGCCTATACATATTGCAGTGGAAATGTGTACTATGCTTTCTACAGTATGTGTGCGCTTTGGACCAAAGATGAAAAGAACAACCCAGACTGTTACCGGCAACACGTCCAAAAGTCAGGGTCCATCTGTTTGCGTTAGAGTACTTGTGGTTTTAGGAGAATATCGTTTCAGAGATTTTTTCCCCATAATTTAATGAGCACTGTATTATACTGCTATGCATCCTAAGCATGCAGTTTCCACCCATTTGAATTATGTAATATCATTTCATTGACCTCTGCTGCTCTAAAACCACTGTGAAGTCTGTGCTCCAAATTACACAGTAGCTGATCCACACTCAGCTGACCCTGGCTCTGCAAGGAGCTTATTCTCAGCTCATTATACATTTCATATTTACTCATGTTTTGCGAGAGAGAACTCAATGGGAGAGATTTAAAATCAGTTGTCTTTTCAGAGTTTATAGTAGCAGTAAGACTGGCATGAGGCTGGCACAGTTTTTTTTTTTAACACATATGGTGTAGTACGGTTATACCAGACAGTTTAGGGTAAAAATGGGTGCTAAAGCTTGGCAGAGGTGGTCAGAGATGTGTGGAGCAGCAGTTTACACAGTGTGGGACAGATTTAGCATCTGGGTAAAGGATTTTGAGAGGATACGAACTGCAGAAGAGGACAGACAGATGGCGTGAAAGAGCAGCAGAGCTTTTACTTTCTGGCACAGATGACCTAGGACCAACATTACCATGAGCAGTGAGCTGCAGACCAAGAATAACACAATTAGACATCAACTATTTAAAAACATAATGAACCAAAAACACCATCTTTCTTCTTCTTCTTCTCTTTGCTTTAATATTAGAGAATGTACAGATAAGTTTGACAGAGTAGGGCAGTTTTTCTCAGAAATAATTCATTTTTTGATTGAATTTAACAACAAATTGGAGAGAGTAGTAGATGAGACGGTGTTCATGTAGTCCTTTATGTCAATAAAGCGAAAAATAAGCCAGTCTCACAATTACACAGATGGACAGGTGCCAGGGTTCTTCGGTGGCATGAAAGTGGCGAAATAATTAGTCAAATGAGGAGGAAGTGGATGAGACGCTGCCCCCTGGGCTTCTGTCTCCTCAGCAGGAGGACCTCCATGGCCCACTCAAACACACACACACACACACACACACACACACACACACACACACACACAGAGTTCATGCATATATCACACTTTTACATATTTGAATGCTTTTAGATACAGAAACAAGTGGCGCACAAAAAATTATGTACATACCGACACACCCATTATGTGTTATTTTGCTGCCTCTGTAAATTAATGCAATGGGATGGGAGATAAAATTTGGATGACTGTATGATATACAGAGGCATCTGTCAGAAGCATTGTTGTAGCAATATGCAGTCAGTTTTAGAGCTACATGAAGTATTGAATAGGTGGTGGGGATGGGGAGGGGGAGTTATGGAGGAAGTCAAGGAAATAAGAGAAATCATGAAGGGAAGAATTATAGGGAGGATATTTTTGCGGCTGTCTATT
The DNA here is from genome assembly GCA_016801845.1 of Polydactylus sextarius. Classification (NCBI taxonomy): domain Eukaryota; kingdom Metazoa; phylum Chordata; class Actinopteri; family Polynemidae; genus Polydactylus; species Polydactylus sextarius. The sequence goes on from CM028908.1 coordinate 10,042,263, forward strand.
TGAGAAAACCTAGTGGATGGGAAAAACAATTCCCAACCATCAGCAAGTTAATAAAAAGGCTGCAGTTTATCTCTGTCCAAAAGACAAATACCCTGACTGAGGATGGAAGGGAAGAGAGGAGCAGTGGAAAGGCTGCCCCATTTCTTTTTGTCCTTACTCGCTCTAGCAAGTCACTTACTATGAATCCCTCTGTCTGATAGTTGCCAACTGGTTGACTGAGGGTTGGCACCAAGCAAATCCTGCTGAATCCTGAGGATCACACACTGCTTCTGCATGACCCTTTGGTTCTGCTGACAGGGCTAATTAATGACTAGATACAAAACCGGGCAGTTAAAGGATCGCTGTGGGCTCCATCTGTCCAGACGCTCTTGTTTGCCTGTTGGTGAAAGCTGTCACTGGCTGGCATAGTGAATATCCTTTCTCATATTCCACTAGCACTTGTTGTCAGACTATGATTTTCTTTTTAAAAATCTGCTCATTTGTAAGCAGAAATGGATCAATCATAAAGCAAAACTAATTAAAACTAATTTTACTAAGATGGGTTTTTTCCCGCCATCATTTGACTTGATTAGTTAAGGTGGACTACAGTGATGAATCAGTTATAGCGTCAGTTATGGCGCTGAATATCCTCAATAATCTCAAAGCCATAGCAGTCACTAAAACTCGAATTATACGCACTTTAACAGGGCTTTAGATCGTGTAAAATGTGACAAAAGTGAGCTCTGGATGAAGATGATAATTAGATCAGTCAGAATGTTGATGAGATGCAATGAAGCAGGAAAGACAGCAAGTTTAAATACACTGATGACATTTAAATAAAGACTGTACAGTACACGCAGGTGAATACAGTGTTTCAGCATGGAGATTAGACAAGGCTGAACAAAAATGTGTCTGTGGGGTGTTTGTTCACGTGTGTGTGGTTGTGGTCGTGTAAATAATGTTTGTCTTTGTTCGACCTGCTTGTATCACGTTTTGACAATCCCTTTGACAATATTACCGAAGACAATCCCCCCCACCTCCTCTCCGTGTCATGTCTCTGTTTCGTTCTCTCTCTAATCTCAAACTCTCCCTGAGGGGTGTATGTAAATATTTATCCCAGCCTTTGTTTCCTTTGATGAGTGCCCGGATGCAGCCCGCTCTGGCACCATGTGTTGCCTCCGACGCTGTGTTGGAATCGGTTGCTGTGTCTTTTTGTAGGCACTGCTACAGTACTGGCTTTTGAAATGTCTTTTGTCAGCAGTAGATGTGTATAGAATTAACCTGCTTGACCTTGCACATCTCAGGTTGAACATACCTGTCATTACATAATTATTTGGGATTTATAGCAAATGCACAGTTAATGGCCAATAAGCCCGGCTCAGGAAGACACACAGCATGTTCTCTGGTACATATTGAATGACAGACATACAGAGACATATGTTAAAGTGACTGACACGTTCCTGTTTGGTAAATGTTTTTTTACACAGCTCTTTTGGAAGCAGAAATTGGTCAATTATAATACAAAATTATGTGCTTCTATTTGTGTATTGCTTTAAATGTAGGCAAAAGAAGAAATGGACAAACAATTTGTTTACATCCATTACATGTAAGAAGTCTTAGAAACTGGACTGACTCTGGAGTCGTATGATCACTCAGGTCACTCAAAGTATTATTTGAAGGGAAATGAAAAAATAAGAGATCACTCCACCTAGGTTTTGCTCTTAGAGGAGCACAAGTAATTCTTAATCTTCCCATGAAGTAATTCAAAGTCGGACAGACTTGCTGTGTGAAGTTCAGTTATGATTGGACAATCAAAGTCTGAGGGAGGGCTTCCTGCTGAATGCACTGGATAAAAATCCAGTAGCACAATGTGTTTCTTTTTCTCGTCTTCCTTTTTTATTTTCTCATATAGAGCTGTTTGTGAAGGTACTCAATTGGTGGACTTTATTTGGTTCAGGTGGTATAATGTGGTTCCTAATCCTCGTAGCTATCAAAGCAGGTGTCAGATTAGCTGTATGCACATGATGTCTACTGCTGACTCACTCAGGTGTCTCTTCATCTCCTCTGTGTCACTGGGACACTAACTTCACAGTCAGTCAGTGTTTCTGATATTTCTGCGTCTAACCAGACTCGTTTGGAGGCTTCCAGGCATATTGAACTGTGAGAGGCTTCGGGTGTGTTGTGTCGTATCAAGCTCGTCTTGGGGGCTGTCGCTCCCTCTGTGTTCTCTATTATTGAACTGTTCCTGGGCCCGTGGAAGCTGGGTCTGCTCGGCAGAGCCCACTAATATTCCTTAATGATGTGGCATCTGTCTCTGTCAACCTCCGTGCTGCTGCAGCCAGACGCTGCCTATTGTGGCTGACTTCACAGAGAGATAAGTAGTCTCTCTTAGACACAGACGAAGAGACAATAACATCTACACTACCAAAGAACATCAGTGCTACTAGCGAACACAGTGAAACAGTCAACAAATAAGTCTTAATACAGAGTGGCAGAGATAGAAAGAATCTCCTGTTATTGGTTAGCATTTTTCCTGTTCTGAGTCTATTCTGTTGTGTTGATGACAGAAGGAAAGTTTTTCGAGTAGTCCAAGGTTGCATGATAACACTAGTAGGTATTGACATTTTATGCAGCATTAGCAAGATTTTTCTGTGATGTAACTGAAGCTGAGGAGCATGGGAACTGACTTGTAAAATAGTGGACTTGTTTAATGAATGGTGGGAGCCAGCTAAATCTGCATACCAGTTTTTAACAGTAATTTTCTGGAGTCTCGCCACCCTCTGTCTTCCCATCTGTGTGTTTACAGTGACACTCAGAGCTTGGCACACTGGAACCAGTCATCATTGCTAATGATGAAAATGTGAGAATGTGTGACATGTGTGAGCTGTACTGAAAATACAAATGTGAGTTTTTACATTTGCATGTCTCACTGTGTGTACTTGAGTGTCCTGCCTGCCAGAGAAAGCATATTCGTGGCAATTGGCATAGTTGATTTTGTCGTATCCTGTGTAAGCGTTAGCAGCAGAAGGTTGGATTGGCCGTCAGTGGCGCTCGGCAGAGCCACCTCTCCTCTTTTCCTGTGAGAATGACAGCCCTACACAGAAAGCTGTCCAGGCGTCACAGCCTCGGGCCAACAGCATAACTGATTAACACTGCTAATTTGCTCCACAGCCTTTACAATTCATGAATTATCATTCCTCCATTCTAACATGATGGGTACCACAAAACAGTCACATCCATTTTATTTATTTCTTCTGTTTGGAGTGCATTTAAAAAAAAGATTAAATGCAGTTTAGAGCTATTAAGGAATTAAAATGGAACTGCAACATGACCATAGTCTTTGGGTGCAAAAAGAGCATCAAAGAACATTCTTTTAAATAAATAACTGAATATTAGTATAATTAACATGTTATATTTTAGACAGACAAGGCAAAAACTGTGCCTTATGCAACTGAGTACATTTAATATTCAAAACTCATAGTTGTTGTACTTGAGTTACCCTCCTTTACTTATTCTCTTACTTGTCATGGGGTTATTTTATAGATCATTTACTGGAGTAAATGGTGAGAGTACTGAGATTCTTCCACTGACTGTATATGATATATATCATTTTTATTGGATTTTGTATAGATTGTATTTTCTCAGTAGCCTAAAGGAGTAATATAGAATTAAATCAAGCCTACTTCTTATCCCCGCTGATATTTAGATTTAATGTGATAATAGTTTTGTTGTACTGTACCCCATAGAGTAAATGGATATGCAGTCATACTGCATTTGTTCTTAGATATAAACCTATCACACTATATTATCATATATTATACCAGCAGGATTTAAGAATTACATTTTTGAAAATAAATTGAAAATAAACACTTTTTTTTTTTTTTTTTTTTTTTTTGTACATCACACATCACATAGTTTTTGCTGTTTTTATATTACTTTCGGTAGGTTTGCTTCAGCTCAACACTGCATATGAATATTGGTTAAGGTTGCGTGCCACTGTGCATGGTTTTTCTCCTTAAGTGGTCCCATTACCTGAGAATGAGTCAAGCTCTAAAACTCTCAAATATAATTTCTGGCAGGCTGATGTGCTTATGGCCCTTCAGGTATGATGGTCACTCATCTCCGACCTCAAGCTAAAGGGGATTCAAAGCTCCTCAGGCTGATCATGGCCAGTCTTACCATGTGCTGTCTGTCTGCACCTATTTCCTCCTCCATCCTAATGTCAATTGGCCGTCTACTTCTTTCTGGGCTGAGCTCTGTCTGCTTGACAGCACAGCTCAATCTTCTCAGAATGGACAGGGGCCTCATCTGCCCATTACAGCAGCTTATAATGGCCAACCTGTCAGAAAGATGAGCAACCTGCATTGCTATCTATCTTTATTTGTCTGTCTTTCATATTTTGAGAAGAGACATTCCGATACCTTTTTTCCTTTCCCAATACTGGTTTCCATTCCTGAACTTGTGTATTGGCAATACTTCAACTTGAGGCTTAAGGCCCAATGCACAAACTGTTGCAACTCCACTGCCTGGGACTGCAGTGGTATTTATTCTGCCCACATGAGTCCAGGTGTGGATGGGTGTTCAGCTGCCTGAGGAGAGTACTTAGCATGCCTTGTAGGTGGCTGATTGATGATATCTGCGAACCCCTCTGATTGGTTATGGAATGTAACTTATGGTTGTTCCAGATTGACCACAATTTCTTCTTTCACTCCTCACTCAAAGCACCAGCCTTCACTGGCCACAATGTTTTTCTTACTGACCTGAAAAGAGTGGCCTTTGTTCTTGAGATGCATAGTGGATTGCTGAGTCCAGGCCTGAGAAAGTGCTTCTCCTGTGTTGTGCCATGAACTTATGAAGTGGTTGTTTAGTTTCCTAAATGTCCATGTCTATAGATTCCTCATTGCATTTGACTGTACTACATTGTTCTGCTTGAGTCAGGAGGTGTTATTGGACTTGAAGTGCAGAGCAATGTATGTTGTGTTTGTAGGAGAAACTTCAGATAATCCAGCACGATAAGGAATAATAATAATGTTGTTTTGTTTATTGCACTATTCCTCTCTGTCTGTTCTGCTTCTTCTTCCATTTTAGGTAGCTGCGAGTTTTAAGTGCTTCCCTGATGTTCCTACATTCCTTCTGTTTCCCCTCTGCCCCTAAAGGAAGATTTTGAATCTGGTGTTGTAAACTGGTCATGACCTCCACTGGTCAAGGCTCCACTTTGGCTTCCAGTGGGTAGTGAGTGTCAAACAGATCCATGTATGTAGGTTATACCTTAATGAAGATTCATCTGTTTTAAGGTGCACCGCAAAATCCAAGAGGGCTAGGTTGTTTCCACTGACTTCATCTTTAGTGGACTTGAGATTGATTCTCATTGATTTGTTCTCGAAAGGATACAACTTCAGTTCCTGGAACAGTTCTTGGAAAGTAAAGTAGGGCTCAAATTTTCTGTTAGGTGCCACCTTAAATGTTTTAACCGCTTCTGTGGTAGAAATACATTTGAAGAATCAAGTAACATCTCGGTCACATCACATTGTGGTTTCATCTAAATCCCAGGTTTATCCTTCCATCTTTGTTGTTGGGCAGTACACATCAAGACATGTTCTTCATGCAAACATTGATTGTGGTTCACATACAAAATGGCAGAGAAACGGATACCACTGCTGTTTATATGGCAGCACATGTTACATAATAGCGCATAAACTATGTAGGTGGATACAGTTTACTGGTGTCATGCCTATTTAAATGGAGGGAGTACACGCCAGCTCAGGTACATGACACAGATCGTATACCTGCTCAATGTCCTCTGCTAAATTTGTCTTTCTGTAGTGGTGGTGGTGGACAAAGCTATCATCATAAAAACAATCACAGCTTGACATTTTGATATTGATATGTTGTGATATTCTGTATATTAAAATAATAAAAAAAAGTTTTTGTGTGTGTGCTTTTGCTGCAGTAGTAGTCAAGTATTTAAGATAATACAGTGAGACAAGATTAAGTGATATGAAAGTTATTATTAATATAGACATAAAAACTATGAACCACATGACCTCGATTTGCAAATTTTGACACAAAGTTATGTAGAGAGAAGATAAAAGGGATACTATAGTGTTCCAAGGATGGAGTCACAGTTGTAGCGTTTCTTTATGGGAATCCTATTTCACATAACATTATTCCCTACTTTCCAGAAGCTTTGGAAGTGTTTTACTTGTATATTTCCCTTGTATGTTTCCACTGGCCCAGCAGCAAAACAAATGAAAATATCTTCTATTTTCATAATTTAATAAGTACAGGAGCACTGTTTTTCAGTACTTACTGTAAGATGTTTAAACTCTCTGAAATGTCAGGATTTATTTTGTCTTATTTGGGACATTAGTACAAGAAACGACTGCCTGCTAAAAGCCTGCAGCACTCGACATTAGACAGTCAGCCACAGTAAAAGTTGTCATTAGCTAGTGTTAGCTCAGTGACTGGCTTTGGGCCAGCAGCTGCGTTGGACGCTCCCTTCAGTAAATGATAATCCTCAGTCTGTGATCAGCAGTGGTTGCCTCTGTGTCGATATCCACATGGTTTTTGTTGTAATTGTTGGACTGTCATTATCAGAAATGTCACTCATGTATATACTTCACTCACGGGTATTTTGAATTGATCTAGTCATGAATGGTTTGTACAAAATTATTAATGAAATACAAAGGTAAGACAGAGCATCCTCCTCCTGTTGTCTTGTGGGGAATAAAAAAGAGCAGTAGTCATATTTCAGCACCACTGAATTACTGTCCAGCCCTGTGTGCTTTTATTTTCTGTCTTCTGTTGAACAGCAGAGTGTGCTATGTGCAACAAAATTCATACAGGTCAGTGAAGGATAAGCTCTAATCTGTGGTTTTCGCCCTGACCCACTACTGATATTGTACAAATCCGGTTTAATAATTTTCCTGGCTGCCGGTATGAATTCACCAACTGAGCTTGTGTTGCAGCAGCAAAGCTTCATATTTTGGGCCACAATGACAGTGGTTGACTTAATTTCGCAATGGTTTGCTGTCTCTATGCTTTGAGGAGGTAATTAAGCAGTGAATTTTCCAACGCGGCTGTTTGATGATTTACCATAATCTATACAATAGTCTATACAATAACACAGCACATTGGAATAATTTTAAATTCCTACATACTAAAAAGGAGGCAGATGATTTGGAAAGTTTTTCCCCCTTGAAGGATATATTTTTTACACACACAAAAAATGACCCTACTGTTTGTCATAGAAAATAATGAATATCTTTTGTAATTCCATCACATCAAGCAATATGAGTCCTATTGATCTCCTGCCTTGTCTTTTGTGTTTTGTTTGAAAGCTCCGGGTAGACGAGCCTCTGTCTGTGATGTCCCCAAGACTGCCATGAATCTTCGAGAGAGAGAGGCAGAACCAAGAGAGCACTACCACACATTAAGGGAATGAATATTGATTTAAAAACAAATTTGACATGGTTTTTAAATCGACTCGAAAAATGCATCGCTTAAAGGAGTCGGGGGTTTATAGACCGTCAATGGAGTGGAGAAAACTTCACTCTTGTTTTATGATTTAATAAGATTCCATTAATGGCTTCTTCCACCTTGAGAAAAGGCCCTTCTGAAATGGTGTGTGTTACTGTGAGTGTGTATGTGCAAATGTTTAAATGTGCGCAAATATTCACATGGTTATCAGTCTGCCTTATTTAGAACTGAGGTGTAATGACTGATTTGTGTGTGTGTGTGTGTGTGTGTGTGTGTGTGTGTGTGTGTGTGTGTGTGTGTGTGTGTGTGTACAGACTGTTGAATTGCAGACTTTTTTTTCAAGATGAGGGGCTGAAGCACAAAATGAAAGAAACCAGACTAAAAGAATTCAACCACCTGTTTCAATCATCGAAATATTGAAAAATAAATGTTTTGGTGCATTATGATAGAGTACACAGATTTCACCTTCACATTTCACTTTGAGAAGTAGTTTGAAATGTTGTTTGGAAAAGAAGCAGAAACCTTTATCCCTCAGAGGGTGGCCAAAACAAGACACCAGGCAATCTCGCTAGAGTGCTAAGTTGGCATGGTGTGGGCTTGTGGGGCCAGGTTTGCTTGCTCACTGGGCCAGTGGAAGAAAAACTGCCTCTGGCTGCCCGCCCAGCTTTCATCTCGACAAAGACAGATCACATGGACATCAGTGTTTTTTTTTTTCCCCCTAATTGCTGTGCATCAACACATCAATCCCACAGACGCAAAATTTCATCACAGAGCAAAAGATCCTTATTTTGACACTTTAAAAAGAAATGTGAGAATGCTGAATTCATTCTGCTCTGGTGTGCAAGCCAACAATTCAATCTCAAACACCAAAGATAGTTACTGAAACCCAAGGCACAGTAGCGTAATTTCAATGATTCATAACCTGAATCACATGATAAATACAAACAGTGGCTTGCTCACTGTGAACAGTGGCAGCTGATCAGCCCACAAAAACAGATTGTCAAGCTGTTGTGTGTTTGTTGTGCAAAGTGGACAAGAAGGTCATGAATCATTCAAGAAGTTTTCAAGTGTTTTATTTCCATTGCAATTTGTTGTTGTTTTTTTCCCCAATAGTCATTGCATCATTGTGTGAAGTAATTAAGTAAGTATATGTTACTTTGAGCTTCTGTATTTGTTCTTCCTTGGGCCCACAGACTGGCCAAGTTTAAAGTCTTATAGGATAATGCGTGTCTGAGTCACACACATGTAGTGCATTTGGATGAAAATCACAGCCTAGCCTGTTGTTTAATGACACATGCAATAAGAAAGCATTGTCTTGCAAATAGATTTTATTTTTATTTTTTTTAAGACCTGAAGTTCCAGTCTAGACATGTCAGGTGTAAAAGCTTGAGGTTCTTAAATACTTGACAGTAATAAAAAAGCAATTTTTATTTGAAATGGTTGACCCTAACACCTTTTTACCTTTTTTTTCAGAGAAGTATTACAGTTCTGCTGCCAAAATTGTGATTGTGTTAGTTGTCTGAACCATTTTTTCTGTGTGATGTAACATATTGCTCTTATTGAAAGAACAGCAGTCTGTCTCAGGTCTTGGTGAACACAAGAGCACAATACAAACCTGACACCAACCTCTTTAAAACTGCATTGAAGTCCCTGCGGAGGCAAACTGTTTTAGTGATAACAAGTTCTTATAATTAATTTTCTAAATATCTAATATATATATATATATATATATATATATATATATATATATATATATATATACTGTTTACCCACCCTCAATCAGTCAGATTTAATTGTTATGATTTGTTCAGTCTGCTTTTCTTTAGAATCAGTGTTGATCTGTATTAAACTATCATGTATCTTCTATCTATCTCTAAACTATCAACATCATGTATCTTCAATTATGTTTGTTCATGTATTCATGTGTTCAATGTAACATGTGTAATAACTTGGTTAAATAATTCATGGATTGATTGAAAAAATACACTTGTATTAACTAAGAATACGGTCAATTAAATTAGATGGACAAGTTACCAGTTACTATGAAATATTCAACAACCACAGGCCTTTCTTGGGTTTCCTCAGAAAGAACAACACAAAATGGTTGTATGGTTTGAAAGTGGGTCTTGCTGTGTCTTAGGGCAGCAGGATAAGTGCTTATCCCTTGGGCAGTACTCTGTTGTAGACTATAGATCCTATAGAGAGGCCTGGCCGCTGAGTCAGCCACAATTCTTCCAGGGGGTAACGGACTAATCACCCAAGTACCTTCCTCTGTCAGTGGTCCAAGCAGCCGTTGTCTGTTTCTGGATGCTGCTCCCTCACAAACATTCCAGTCCCTTGTGGTATCTCAAACCCATCTCTCTTACTTGTTTTTTTTTTAAAGTTGATAAAGTCTCAGTCTATTTAATGAGTCTTACCTGGTTTTATGTTGCAGCTTTAACTAAGGGGTAGTGGTCGCTCACAGGTTGCAAAGATTTTGCAGCCTGTTGGGTTTCATATAGCCTTTAGCTGGATGAAGTCACAAATATGCTGTCACCAAGCAGTAAATAAGGCTGCTTGTCTTAGTTCCAATGGAATTAACATTGTGGTGATACAAGGTGTTCACCCAGCAGTGAGGATCTGCTGGAGTTTGCATTTATTTAATTTGATCCTGACTGCCAGACTGCAGCTGGCTAGCTAAGTGCTTTGCCATTAAGGCTCTGTTCTGTCTTTTAATTGTGCTACAAGGCTGAGGCTTATGGGTTCGCCAGGCTGCTTTCTGCCTGCTCTATAGTAAATGTTTACCATCTTGTGTACTACCTTGAGAATTAGCAAACAGCTCTTTCTGCAATCCTCTTAATTAGGCTAATGGCTCTGGTCATCTGACTTTTGACTCTTTCTGTTCTCCATCTGCAGATTTATAATGAGAAGAAGAGCCAGTTTGAAATAAAGAAAAACAACCCCAAGGACTTGGTGGAGCGAGTGGCACGGGACATCTCCAAGCTGCTCAACAGTAAGAGGACAGCCCTGGAGGTAAGAGAATGATGATCCACGTATCATAACACCTGTGTGCAAACATGCACTGGTCTCTTATGCACAGATGAACACATCACTTTACTTTCCTGTGAAGTCAAGGTACAAATACACAAGTGCTGTTATAAAATACAATGTATGAAATTTACACACAAATCTCAACACCTCTGACTTCAGTCAGTGACAGCACAATGACAAGGTAGGATTTAATGTTTATTTTCAAGATTTGTCGGAAGAATCACGTCCACTTATCTAGTGAGACCATAAATAATCAAAACAATAACAAACAACTGGCGGGAACATTTGTCAAAAGTGTCATCATCTATAATTGAAGTTCCCCGATAATTGTTTGAGGATTTACTGTCCATCAGTGAAAAGTTTTCACTTATTGCAATTGCCCTGTTTTCTTTTTCTTTGTAATGTTTATTCATTCATACTGGAACATAGTTAACCTTTGGCTTTATTTGTTTGAACTATTGCAGAAAGTAGTGTATTTTCTCTTTATTGTTGAAACGTAATTTCAATCTGATTATTATATTTTATGAAAAAGTAGAAATAATTATCTTTACTATTTTTTTTTTTTTTTTTTGCCCTGCACCTTGGAGTTTTTTCTGCACAACATTGGGGGCATAAGTTATGAGAGATAGTTTGTGTAGTATATAAGAAAAATAATTATTTAAGAGGTTATTATTTCACTGTCCTGTATTATGGGAGATAATTATTCCCCCTGTTATGCTCAGACAGTCCTGTGATTAGCTAAAAAAATGTGTTTTTGCTCTCACAGTGGGGAACCTCTAACCCCTCGAAAGGAGAGGAGGGGTCTGAGGGTGGGGGCGATAAGGAGATTCAAAGAAGAGTGGAGTGACACGGAGGGAAATGAGAAAAGTATACACAATCAATTTTTAATTTTAAAATGGCAGAGTAGGATAAAGTAAAGGAGCATTTGTGCTTATTCTGAAAAACAGGATTTGAAAACCAAAATGTTGCTGTCTCTTGTTGAGCCATCTCTGAGTTTAGCCAAGTTTTGTTCGAATTATCTTCACACTTAAAATTACAGTCACAGGCTGCTGAGGGCTTATAATTACTGAGTAACCTAATTATTATGGGCAGTTATCGCTATGTAAAGTTTTATTTGCTTTCTTTTTTCTCCACAATGGTTACACGCTATACAGTGCAAACGCTACAGTATATACATTCAAACCCCACTGGATTTCTCTAATGAGCACTGAAGTTTCCATTTATGTGCATAAACTTTTCAAGAGTGTGTGTGAGAATTTGAAAGGCATCATTTGTATTTCATTCATGTGGCACCTTATTTAAGAGTTGGCAGTTTAAGTGAATGTCTACTTTCCTCTTCTGTATCTGCTCAGATATGGTCACTCAAGGTGAAAGCGTGGACATCTTTTAACACAGCTGAAGCTTTACAAAGGGGAGAAGTATATATCTGGCAAGAGCATGTGGACTATAGGAGGATGAGACACATTCATACTCTGAATTAGAAGTCTTTCAAAGGTGCAGTCATTTCTACAGCTTGGATCCTGAAAGGGAGAAACGTGTTACTGTGCATCTTCAGTGGTCATGTGTAGGATTGGATTTGGAAGAGCATTGACCCTCCAACCCGGTCTTTTCAGAGGAGAGGGAGGCTTTACTACCATCTGCCCCTTCACCAATTCCACACACACACATATTCACGCACATATGCGCACACATCCGAACCTCCACAGGCCACACTGTCACCTCACATCCTGTCTGGAAGATTCACTCAGGAGGGAGGAAATGAGGTGAAAAAAGAGAAGGGCTGGAATGAGAATGTCTCCCTGGGGCGTGGAAAAATCAAGAAAATGATGTTCAGAAATTCATAGATTTAAAAATGAGCAGCGAGCAAGAGGGTGGGGGAGAGGGCCTTGAAGGGTGGGTGGAGGGGGGACACAAAGACTTTTGGGCAGAAATACAAAAAGAAGGAAGCAAGGAGGAGAAAAGACAGTTGAAGGATAAAATTGCAAAATGGAATGAGCAACACAAAGAAATAGGAAGTCATTATGTCATTATAGAAAACAAACTTTAAAAAAAAGTAACCGTGTCTTATTTTGGAAGGTGATGATTTTTTTTCTCTACTAAAAACCAAAAATTCAACACTGTAAGCGAATAAATTCATGTGGGCTTATTATTCATACTGGGAGAAAAGTAAAAGCCATGTCTTAATGCAGTCTGTAGATAAGAAGGTCTCAAACTCTGCTCAGTGCAGTATTGACAGCGTTTTATATTCCAGCCTGTTTCTACCCCCTGTAATGGTTATTTAGTCCCAGATATTCCCTGCCACATAAAAAAAGAGATGCATATGTGTGTGTGTGTGTGTGTGTGCACAGGCATGTGTTTGCACGCTGGAAGAAATTATTCTTCTGCAACCTATTTAAATACTGCTTCGGGTGATTCGTTGTAATTCATGTTTATATTACTAATGAGAAAATACACTTTCACTCTAAATACTCCGTTACTGATATATAGTGAGGAGAGAAGCATTTTTCAGGGTTCTGGTTTTAGTTGCTCTAGCCTTAATTCCTCAATTAGCAATACATTTGAATCATTTGAATACTTTGTGTAGCTCAGAAAGGGATGAAAACCCAAAATCCGGTAGGTAAGTGTTTAATCATGTGACTTACCTGAGCTAACACTCCAGCTGGAATTATTTCTGTCATGAACAACATGCAGTTTGTACAATGCAACAGAAGAACAATAATATATGACATAACTAATTCAAATGTTTACTTGCTTTCACACAGCCTCTATTTAAAAAAAAAAAAAGAAGTATCTAAATATCTTTGATATCTAATTCAGTACAATGTACACAATGTTCCTTTGACCCAAAAAAAAAAAAAAAAAAAAAAAACTGGAAGCAACATAATCTGACTTTTTTTTTGTCAAAAGCCTCTTAAATGTTTATTCTTCTCCTTCCCTTGTGTTAATCTCCCCCTCTCCATGTCCCTGTCTGCTCTCCTTTTCTCGCCTCTGGCTTCAGCCATCTTCTGAAACAATGATCTCATTCTACGGTCGGTGCCAAAATTAAAATATAACACAAACCCTGGTTGGCTAACAGGCTTCCATATTGCCGCTGGACATTTTCTGTAAATCACTTTGTTTTTAGAGGCAGGTTGAAGTGTGACATGGGAAAGCCTCTTCTGATGTTTAAAATTTGGCTTACTTTTAGCATCTGTGTAAATCGAGGTGGATACCTGGACTCATGTCATGTTTTGATTGGGACACATGTTTTGATTGGTACATGTACCATTTTTAAATCAGATAAGAGTTGAGAATGTAGCAGAACACCACAGAAGTTTTCTGTGTGTTGGGCTGTATCTGTTCTATGTGTTTTCTTTTTTTAAGGCACATTTGAGCAGGACATGAAAAGATGCACTTGACAAAGTGAAAAAACTACAGCAATGATATGCAGATCCTGGGAATCAAACTAATCAAGCTATCATGAGACTCAACTGCAAACCACTCTGCTTGAGCATATATGACAAATTAAGGTCCTAGAATAAATTAACATTAAAGTAACGCTTCAGTGTGGAGGAATTTGTGGCATATGAATACCTTGGTGTCTAATAATCAGTACTATATATATGAGACCTTGAACAAGCATAAATACTGTCAGTACTTTGTCCTGTCTAGCACTGACCATTAGAGAAGCTATAGTGTGAAATAATGTAATAATAAATGTTCTGACGTCCGCTTGCACCAGCTTCTCTGTGGCTTTATTATCTGAGATTATATTAGCTGAGTGGTTACGTTGTACCCTGATGTGCAGTTTGCAGCTGAGTACCATGTGTGCTTGTGTACTCATGCACCTTGCATGCACCAGAACTCTGGCTGTATGCGTGTCTTTGAAGTCGTGTTGTATCTGCCTTTATGTGTGCATGAGTGTGTGTTTATCAGAGCACCAGGCTCACACTTGAGCGATGCTACAGGAGTGTGTGTCTGACAGGCCTTTTAACTCAGAGCAGCCACAGAGAACACAGCGCTCCATGTAACCTGTCGTGTATAAAACCAAACAGGTGTGATATACCTCCCAGACTGATTTAAGCCCTCATCCCTTCCTGCACTCCTCTTTGTACCGCTCCATGTGATCACCACAGAGGCCCAAGATCAGTGTGGCCGCTCAGAACCAACTGAGACTGCACAACACCCTGTAAGCTGTCAGTCAAAACCAGACTGAGTTGAGCTGTCAGTCAGACTGCTGCTGGGATTTTCCAGCCTCCGGGAGGAAAGACGAGGCCACGAGCTTCAGACAGAGATCATGTTACATTCCCATCAGCTGCTGCACAGCAAAACTACCATTGTCAAAGCTTAAGTTATGATTTCACAGAGGAGACTAGTGGAATTGAGAGGGGACTAAGGTTGGTATAATCCAATTACACAGATCTCAATACTATTCCAATATCACTTACAGGCTGAAGGATGGCTGCCTCTGCGGTGCTCTGTGGTTGATGGATACACACCCAGCACTCTGCTGAGTTGATTACTGAGATGGTTGCAGGGTCAAAACATGGAGATGAGGCAGGGGGATGAAGGGACAAAGCTTGGTTGAATATCCTGACAAGCAAACAGACGTTAGTCCTTTAGTTACAGCAGCAGGTGCACAGACAAAATACAAGGAAAAAACACTGTTAGCACTGAGTGTACATACTGGGATCTGTGGCTCCCTTTACAAGACTGAGCTGTATAAATAAATCCAATTCACTCTGAACTTTATCTGCAACACAGCAAGAGCAGATGTGTAGTAAATATCTTTAAACTAGAAGTGAATCTGAAGTGTAGTGCAGTCTCACCTGGGCTGTTCAGACTCGAGGCATTTCTTCTGATATCATAGTAAAATATGGTGTAAAACAGCCTCAGTATCAATAACAGTCTCCCTTCAAATAATACATCCTGGACAACATAGCTCAGTGTATTTTCTCTATAATGTAAAATCACCCTCTATTTAACTAATCTGTCTTTCCCTGTTTGTCTATAGCTTTATGAACAATATTATTAAATGGAGCAATCCTTTAAATTTATGTCCCTTTATAAAACCATTCAATAGTCAGTATATGTGGCATCAAAATTAAAAATTAATTGAGTGTCAAAGTTCATTCTCAACCTCGGAAACAACTCTAAATACCCATAAATTATGGAAATCAAGAGTTGCTGGCTCGCATTTTTCTCACATTCTCAATTTTAAGGTTAAAGAAAACAAAGCGGCTGATAGGTGTAGCTTCATATTGAGTGTACAGACATGAGGGTGCATCAGTCTAACCATCAAGCCATTATGTCAACATCTTCTACTGAAAAAAAATAAAATAAAAATCTCATATTCCCCCTAATCAGAGTTTGCTCAAGGAGATAGCTGAGGTGTAGGTCACATGATCATAACTGAGAATAACATGTTCATCACAACTGTACAACTGTGCCTGCTGCGGCAGATCATTAAATGTGGTTGAGAGCTATAGAAAAGGCTAGTGTGAGTGGATCTAGAGTAAAAAAGATCAGATAGATTTTTAAAATTTTGCTTGAAATCCTCACTAAACTTGCAGTACGAGGAATAGATATATATTATGTGTGTCAAAAATGATTACTAATATATATATTTCATAGTTGATGGTGTGTGTAGGTGCAATAAACACACCTGGGTTGTGCCATTTTGTTATGCAAGAGATTTGAAAATTAATCCCGATGATCATCCCTTCAAGTTGACTCTTGATTGTAGGAGAATGTCAAGTGGAGTGAAGAGGATGGTGGACAGTGGGTGGAGCTGACTGTTTCAGAAATGCAAGAGATGTTGTATGACTTTGCGGTTGTGGTCATAGTGATTGTGAGAGATTGCAGGATAGCCCTGATCGGACACTGTGCAGAGACAGCAAAAGTGTGCTTGACAAAATTAATCAGTCAGACCGCGTGGGCCTCCGTCTCCTCCTGACTATGGAAACCAAGACGACACAGCTGGGCTGTGGATGGGGAGGAGGGGGACAAGCCACTCTGAGTCATCTGTCATCACATTACATTCATTAATAATTCACTCAGACACTAACTCTCATGCATGGCACGCACCATCGACATGCACGCTGAAAGGAGTGTGAGCATTCACGTGTTGGTACAGGTGTGAACATTTGGAGCTACTCACTTGTGCGCTTGGTGACCTGTTCACACTAAACGGACAAGCAGTATGCTGATATTTGTCGTCTGAAATACCCGCTGGTATTCCCACTAAAGAAGAAATGGGAATTAGGGTTGACACTGAACAGTTATCAGACTGTAGAATAGTAGCAGCAGGTTATCTATTATGCAGTTGCTCATTTTCAGGAAATCAGTAAATGTGACAGTTTTGCTTACTCCACTATGACGGGGAACACATCTAGCTTTTTGCAAAAGCCCTACAAATGTATGTTTTTGTCACTCAACAACCATCAGTTTACACCTCTAATAGTTTTGAACTGAGAATGCTCACCCCAAAGCTGTACCAGCGTCAGGCACCCTCAAATAAACCTCCTGTCGACTCAGAGAAAATATCACAAAATATCCAACCCTCATGAACACAGAAGAATTGGCTGTTTTATGTGCAATAACTTCTTCTTGAGTTCACTCATTGTTTCCACTGAAGAAGTGAAGCTTTGAAGAAGTGTGGTGAGAACGAATGAAGGGTTGCTGGGATGCTAGTTCACAAAAATCTATCATGACAAAAAGAAGGTAAAGCTGCTCACGAGGTTTTTGCTCAAATGCATATTTATTAGGATAAAAACTGAATGTTTGAACAAAACTCTCAGACAAATGTAGCTTTGATCATTTAGTAATTTAAATAATAACAAAAGGCAGTAACTGCTTACTTGTTCATTTTCATGACACTCTTATTTGTTAATGGTGGGGCACAAAGCAACAACAAGAAGAAGAAAGCAACAGTTTAATTATTGTTGCTGTTGTAACACTGGGAGTATAACCACCTCCTTGGAGTTTGTGGTTGATGACTTGAGTCGTCATCCCAGCGAGATCTCAGACGCCTCAGTGACTGGCTTTAATTGAACAGGCATCCGGCACAAATAACCAATTTATAACAGCTAAATATAGCCTTCAGTCTTTTAAAGGGCCACCAGCCCTAAAAATGAGGCTCCTGCTATGAGGCTGTTGTGACTAGAGAGATGCTGTCTTTCTGATCTGGATTGGCTCTCAGTGGTAGTGTACTGTAGTGAAGTGTACTGGAAGATTAGAAAAGCAAGGCTCTCTTATGTCCAATTTGGATCTGGTTACTAATGTTAAAGCAGACACCCATGACTCTTTACAGTTTGTTACTTGTGCTGTTATATGTTTTCTGCAGCACAGCACATCAATAAACATTATAAATTTCCTCTAAAAGAGATTTGTAAAAATGTTGCTTTGCTTTCTAAATCACTTGTAACATTTCAATTCTAAGTTTACGTCACTCCCAACAGCAGCAGAGCGACAGCAGCTGGTGTGTCCGCAATGAATTACACCACCAGCAGCAAGTGATTATGTCCCTCCTGTTGGCGTGAAGTGATGACAAATGGGGGAGTTGTCTTCCACTTTCAGGGGGAGAGAGATTTCCCTCCAGCATCGCTTCCCTCATACCTCATTCTGGGGCGATGTTTAAATGAATTTTTATGAGAGTATATTAAATTGTCTATGCTTTGATTATCATTACCACCAGTTTGAAAGTTGTGATCTAAAATAGTTTATTGTATTTAAGGTGTTTGTATTTATGATTATTGTGATTGGGTTATTTTGCTTAATACGGAAATTGGCACATACATAAAATATACCTTTCTCTCCTTACACCCTTGCATTTTGGTGTCCCACTCTAACCCATTATTTTTCAAATGTCAGTGGTTAATGTCTAACTCTACCCTGGTCTCAGCATTAAGACTTGATCCACACACTTACTATTAACTTCCCTGAGGCACAGCATGCCACCCAGTAATAGCAAGCACCCTTGATATGTCTTGTGTTCATTTAGGGAGCTTAATGAATTACAAGGGCTTCATAATGAGTATGTCTGAGCAGTGCTGTGGGGAGGTCCAATGGTTTCAATAACTAATGAACCCAGTCACCAGTCAGAACTTGAACATATGTGAGACATTTTGCTGTTGTAGGAGACATAGCTAACATATTACAACCCCAGCCTTCACACACCACCTCCACCACCATGACCACCCCAAGAAAGTTAAAAAAAAAAAAAAAAAAACTAAATTAAAGAGGAACCTCTAACAAAGTAATTTGGTTTTCCATTTCCTCTAGGCCTTTGGAGAGGCAGTTATAACTCTCAGGTCCCATCAGGGAAGAATGGGGGAAGTAGGACGAGCTCTACTTGGGTAAAAATAGAAGAGAAAACTTAACAACCCACAGTTTGTACTGATTGGCCAAAACATACACTAAATTTCTGTCAGTGGGGTTCTTGATGGAACTACATCCCCATCCCATTTATTGTGTTTCTATATACTTTTACCAGGTCTTGTGCCTTCTTTTAAAAACCTGATGTTTTGATTGATGTTTTGGCATTTTTAATCAACTATAAATGTTTAAAACCACTGAAAAGTTCATCCAACATGTTGAAAATAGATATTAATAAGGTATAATGTTCATCATCTCAGTTTAGTTAGTTTCATGCTAACATTTAGCACTATACATAAAGTACAGCTGAGGATAATGGCAATTTGAGTTTTGCAATCATTTGGTCATAAAACTAAGAAGCGTGCAGGACAAACCAGGATTTTAACCTGATGATGGTTCAAGGTGACTCTTTAAAGAATCAGCAAAGTTATATATCAAATTAATCTGTTGATTACCATGAATGTCTGTATCATATGTCATGATATGTAAATCAACAGTTTACATCCAATAGTTGTAAAGATATTTCACTCAAAAACCACAAATGTCAACATTGTGGTGACGCTTGAGGACAAGTCCCCACCCTGTTTTCTCCTCCCCCATCCCCTGGTCCCTGTCATTCAGATCTATGAACTTCCATTAGCAACCATCTGTTACAACCTGCAGCAAAGCTATTACACTTCACATACACACAGGTGCAGACACACACACAGACAAACACACAAACACTCACACACAAATATGAATAGCCATGCTTACTTCACTCAGCGTATGGCCAGCTAACTTCCTTTAAGTCTTTAGAGAATTTGCCGAATGTGACGCCTGTTTATCCTTCAGAGGAGAAGTCACCAATACACACCTGCAATCACTGCACTGATGCCCACTGCAGATGTGTCAGAAGGTCGGCAACCCTCTCTCTCTCTCTCTCTCACACACACACACACACACTGACAAGGGAGGATGGAGGTCATACAATCACACACAAGGATGGATCGTGGAAATGTGTTGTAAAAGCAGATTGTTGTATCTCCAGATTATTCTATCTATAGTGTTGGGTCATTCTATCACTCCTGCTGATAAAGGTCACAACTTCCCACCCACTGCTCCTTGGCAGCATTTCACATTAAACAAAATGTCAGAACCTGATCTGCTTCATGCCAGTACGCTGCCTCCAGCACTTTTCTTCACATCTTCAGTGAACACATTTATTTTAGCACTGAATGTACCATTTTCAGCTCCATTTGAATGATCTGCTTTCCCCCCTTTTTTCTCATAAACAATGTCAGTGTACGGCAGAAGATTTGTATTTTTTTTTTTTTTGCCATGTTCCTGCCTCACACAAAAATCATTCATTTGATTGACAATATGGGTTCCAGGCAGGAAGTGGGAGTGTTTGATTCAGTATTTAATTATCCAACTTGTTCTTGAAAGGAAAAAAAATGCTTTCTGTGTTTAAGCAACTTGTTCACGTAGCAATAGCATCTGCTTCACTACTTCATTTCCCCGTCAGCAAGAGACAAATGAATAGAAATGACTGCTTTGTGCTTTTATGCAGCCGTCTCACCAAGCTGCATAAAACATATATTTCTAGTCTCCCATGTGCCGTTTTGTATCTGCAGAGAAAGTCGAGAAAAAGAGAGACACTTGAATCAGGAATCACTGTGTTAACACAGACTTTTTTTTCCCCTTTTCCAATTGCAAGGCAGTGTTCTTGTCTGCTCGTTGTTTTCTTTTCTAGAGGGCAAAACTGGAAGATCAGTTTTATGAAAGGGACTTTTGAAAAATGCCCCGGCAATCAAATTGAAAATGTATGTTATACTTCTGTGTGATGAAAAAAGAAAAGAAATGAGCACTGCGTAAAATAGTGCCCCGTTCAAACAGAAAATTGTGTTTTCTAGGATGAAATGGCACAGTGTGGTCATCTACATTTCCTACGGAGACCTTTTCCATGCAATGGCACTCTTTTTGTTTATTATTTACTGTGACATTTTGGCTACTTATCTAGCAGGTCAAAATCCCCCTTTCCTCCAATCTCCCACCACTCCACCCTATCAGATCCCTCCACCTCTGTTAACTCCTTTTCATCCTGCCTATTATCTGCCAGCTTCCTCTTATCGACATCATCAGCACAGAGGCCATGGAGCAAAATGGTTCCCATGGGAGGAATTCAGTTGAGTGTTCAACTTTCTACACCACAAAAATTCATAAATGAGGCGCCTTTACTTTCCTCCCTTGTTTTAATCAATCCATTAAACATTGCTTCTTCATGTAAACATGTCACAGTGAAACATTCAGATTAGAAGCATAGGTAGTGAGGTAAATAATCCCTGTCTCTGAATACTGGCCTGTTTCCCATGGCTCTGCCCCTGACCCCAGGAAGCTGTGCTTTAATTCCAGTGTGATGGAGAGTCTGGTTCTGCTTGAACGAGTCCCTTCTTTTATTCCTTGCGGAATGGACAAGGCAAATAATGGGCTTGTGTCCTGAAAGGAGCTGTTAGTTCCTGACAGACCATTGATCGGAAGAACGGGGGCTGTTTTCACAGTATGGCACTCTTACGTAAACACACACACACACAAACACACACACACACACACACACACACACACACACACACACACACACACACTTGTAGGAACACCACAGTTATATAAAAGCTCACAAATATCTCCTAAACAGTATTCATGACATCTGCCAACTTATTCTGTCTCAACTGCTAATCATAGTCAGACAAATCCATTTTATTTAACTAAGACTCGATGCTGAAAGTATAAAAGACACAACAGAGTAGTTTACATTGTTCATGTGTTACATTAACAGAAATGCTGAAAAAACAAACAAACAAAAAACAGGTTTCCAGGAAAAAATAAGGTTAGGGCAATAAAGCTAAAAGTGCTTTTACCTGCTCTGAAATAACCTGTAAATACAAAACCAAAGTCACTCAATGCTCCCCCTGTCTTCTACTGCAAACTTCTACACAAACACAGTTTTTCTTACATTTAATACAAAATGTAACAATATTTCCTTTAATTTAGTTTTCTCTGCTCTTTCTGTGATATATGTTCCTCTACTGAGGCCTCTGTCATCAATATACACTCACCTATACACTATAGAAACCCAGTTACATGCATAGTAGCGGCCTGGTTACGTAATGATTACATAATTGATGATTTTAATTGGAGAGGATTGGATAGCATTTAGTTTGATGGTTGAACAAATCACTGCTGCAATGATGCTGAGATTAATTAATGGTCTTGTAAATTTTGCCTTATGGGCTTTTGCTAAATAATTGAAAGTGTAAATGTATATGAGTTGGAGTTACCAAATGTTGGTATACTTCAAACTTTTCTGGCTTTGGTGGAAAACCGTAGCAGTGAGGGAAAAACTTGCCTGGAGACATAAAAAAAGAACTTTTTTTGCAGAGCTACCAGAGCTTTAACACTTATCAATCACGCTAGAATGATTCAAGAGATCAGCTTCACTGGACGACCACGGTACTTACAGAACGGCTCAGTGTTCCCAGGAAAATTGTGTTTATACTAGTGCTTCAGATACAAATAGAGCTTAAACAAGTAAGAGGTGATATTCAGAGAAGCTCTTTGCCAGAGCTGCATGTGTCCTCACCAGTGCTGTTGTGTAATTTTGCAGTGTGGGACAGTGGGAATTGAAAATTTGACTGTATACAAAGACAAAAAAGGACGAATTTGAAAGGATATGAGTGGTCTCATACGGCTGCTGTTGCTCTCAGGAAGAATGTCATTAGTTTCTTTTTCCCCGAGTTGACTTGTTTAAAAATTCTCATCATGGTTAATGTACACAATCCCCCAGCACCTGTCCACACAGACTAAGGACACTCACGCAGAGAGGCCAAGGGAATCAGAGGTCGGCTTGCCTTTATTTTTTAGTTCCATCAGAGCAAGCAGTTAATCTTTGCTCAGCCTGAGCTTATCTGAGAGCCTGCCACCCTCGCCCTGCCCAGGGAGAAAGGCATCACATGCCTCGGCCCTCTATCCTCCCCCTTCTCCCTCCTTCCTCCCTCCTTACCTCCCCTCGCCTTCCCCTCAGCTCAGTTCTCCTTGGTTGACTGGAGGAGGTGGCTGCAGATTGAATTATTCTCTCCGTTCCATTTCTCCCAAGTTTGCATTAATTTGCACTGCACTGTCACTTCTCTTCTGTTGTGTTTGTTTCTTAAGTGGAAGCCGTTCAAAGTCTGTCTCAGCTTCTTGCATCGTCTTTTATCAGTTGTGGCACTGGTCCGAAATAGTGGTGATGCAAAAAAAGAATAACAGGGCTTTTATCGATGTTACTGTGCATTTGTGAAGGCAAATGCCCAGAGCCTCCCTGCCAGCACTGTTTCACACATTGTGTGTGTGTGTATGTGTGTGTGTGTGTGTGTGCAGGTTTGCAGGTTTACAAGTTTGTATTTTCACACATTACATTCAGGAACCTATTTAGTTGCGTTTATCACCTTTTAAATGCAATTCCTGGGGAAAGACTGAAACTTATTTTCATCATAAATTAAGCTGTTATTTAATTTCATAATTAATCAGTTAAACATTTAGTCAATAAAGTGATTAAATGATTATAACGCTCAGTCTGACAGTGCTTAAATAAAGCAGTATATACAGCTGTTCCTGCTGTTTCTGCCCTGTGTTTCTTTTCTCTGCCTTCTCTTTTGCACATTTTCCAAACATGAGTCTGGTTCTGTTAGAGGTTTCTTCCTTCTATAAAATGTATTTTTTCCTCCCTCAACCTTATCCTCAGATCCTCATCATTAAAATGTCCCTTGAGATGTCTTGTTTTGTCTGACCAAGGCTCCAAAGCCTAAAGAAATTCTAAAAAGCAGCAAATCCTCACACACTGGATAAATTGAAACCAGATTTTTGGTATTTATAGTTAAAAAAAAAAAAAAAAAAACATGAACAATCAATTGATCATTAAAATTGCTGACTGGATTGACAAACTCATCATTTTAGTCATCAGTTTATTCTATCAATCAGTGTTTTCACACAGTAAAGAAAGCAATCTACCAAAAATCTGATGGAGCCTCATATGTGTTTGGCCTCACACCACTTACTAAAGTTATCTTTGTCCCTGGTGTACTCTCTGTGTACTCTCTCAGGTGCAGTTTGGAGTTTACCTTGTCAAACTGTGGCCCACCTCCTCTAAAGCCCTTAGCCTATCCACCACCTTGTCCTCCTCATCCTTCTCCTCTTCATCCATGATTTCTGCCCCGCTGTTTTGAGCTCTGACAGCCTGTCATAACTCTGTCAGCCTGTTATAGCCTGTCATAACATAATGACCTAACACTTTTCAAGATTGGCAGGTGTTTTTCCTTACAGGCCAATGAAGCTGAGGCTGGGAGATGTGGTTTGTTGCCCAGTTACCTTGTTTTTCTTACTGACTGACAGGAGGCTACCCAAACTACACCAAGAGAAGACTTGTTTGTTTGTTTATCACCCATTTAATTTGTCTTGTCTTTGAAAATTTTTTTCCAGTTCTCCCGGTGATAGCTTAGGCTCATTTGAGGCAGTGACCAGGGGGATGGGACCCTGTCTTCCTCAGCTGGATGAGTGACAGGAGAAAGGCGTAGGAATGGGAAAAGAAGGAAAGGAAAGATAGGAGCTTTCCCGGAGGCAGTGTGGAAGC
The DNA here is from genome assembly GCA_016801845.1 of Polydactylus sextarius. Taxonomy (NCBI): domain Eukaryota; kingdom Metazoa; phylum Chordata; class Actinopteri; family Polynemidae; genus Polydactylus; species Polydactylus sextarius. The sequence goes on from CM028908.1 coordinate 10,066,750, forward strand.
AATGAGGTTCTGAAAGGGGTGGGGAGGTTATGCTTCAGAGAGACAGTCGAGAAGAATCTCAAATATTGACCTTGGAAAAGCACCTTTATGATAATAATTATCTCCCTCTGTCCCCCTCTTTTTTTCTCCTGCTTGTTTAACTGTCTCTCTACCTTTCCTCGTCACTCTCTCTTTTTTTCGTGTATGTGGCCTTTGCTCTTGTAATCTCAGAAACCTAAGATAAAACGAACGCTGCTCTTTTTCTTCTTTTTGATACACATTAATCCCTATCATTGATTACAAACTTACAAGCTCAGGTTCAGCTTATCACAATAAGCCTCTCTTATTTGACCCCCTCTTCCCCTACTGTACAGTTTATAATACTCACGCCTGCATTTTGTAGGAAAGATGTAAGTTTTATAATAAGTCAAAGATTCTTGAAAATGAAAAGGGATCATTGTCTTCTACTGCCTTTCATTTATATTCGGTTCTAGCAATATTGAGTCTAAGCAAAACTATAGATGCATTTTGAAAACTTAAAAAGTGCAGATAAATCAGAATTCTTTATCCATTTTTTTTCAAGGGCAAAACTACTTTTTGTAGCCTGAGATGCTACAAATCACAATGCAAAGGATGTGTAGTGCTGTGAGAGCAAGAATAACCGAAAGCAACCTACAGGGCACATCAGCATGTTTATTACCTCCTCTCTTCTCTCACCTGAAGATGAAACAAGGTGTTGTTTTTTTTGTTTGGTGTAAATTTGGTCTATAGTAAAAGAACAGAAATTTAGTTTGGAAATGTGGTAATTATGACATATGTACATGTAACTAAACTGCTATCACTGTGCTGTCAGACAAGACATGGAGATATTAGGTTATACTTTATACACAGGTGTGTCAGTGTGAAGGACTAAGCTAACACTGACACTATAATATGGTCTACAATTTAATATGGTTTAGAGGTATATTTAATCTTATTCTTACTCTGTTTTGAAACCTGACATTTCAGAAGTGGTGCTGCTTCTTAAGCGCAGCCACGGTAAAGTATGCTAAGTGAAGGCAGAGGAGTCCATCTATTCATTAAATTGGTGCTAATGGCAGACTATTTAAAAGTCAATTAATTGCTAGGGGCCAAATGCACAGTGGCAGTTAATGCTGTCACAATGCTGAGTAGTAATTGGATGTGTTGATGGGATGTGCCTGTGTGTTCTAGTGTCTGTTCCTCTACGTTGAAACTGGGTGGTCACTTACTGTATCGCCAAATGGAACTGTCTGTTGGCCAATGGATGATATTTGTCATGGGGAAAAGCATCATGGGACAGCAGCATAATAGTCTGGTTTATTTGTAGACATGCATCCAGTGCATTTGTTGTAAGATTAATAGTTTCCACTCTTGTTTTCTTTGACTATGTACTATTATTTCTGAAATCAACTTTGGAATCTGTCATCGGTTTCCCTTTTTTTGTTTTTCTCAGTTTGACATCCACACCCCCATCTCCATTCTCACTCACCTTTTCATCCTCTTCCTCACTTTATCGCCCTTTTCTGTACGACCGAGTGAGAGACATAGAGAGAGAGCGAGAGAGAGAGGGGGAGAGAAGACCTGAGATCGATGTTGGGCCTGCGCACACAGAGAACGGCAGCTGGCTGAATCAGAGTGATCGATCAGGCACAGAGCATTTACTCTGCCAGACTGCTGGGCCTTTGTGGATGGAGATTATTTCTAAATTATTACAGGAGGCAGATGCTTGTCAGAAAATGCTCTCTGTCAAGGTTATACTGCTTCAGTGCTGCCTAAGTCTCTCCATCTCTCTCCCCGTCACACTTTTGCTTTCTTCACCATCTTAAAAGCATCTTCTTTCCCTTCTTTTATCTTTTTCTACTACAAAGGATTTTCTGTAATTTTACGTTTCTTGTACTGCTGTTTCATTTTAATGTCACTGCCTTTCTTGCAGTGTGTCGTTTCCCTCACCGCAGATATGTTTAGCATGATCTAGGTGAGATAAAAGGCGAACGGTGTATACTGCTCAAGTAATGAGAAACTGAAAATGCCATCCAGTAAATTGACTTCATACACACAGACAGAATGGGCTACACAGTGTAATCTTTGACCAATGTTAGTCTATAATGATACTGAATATACCAGGAGGCTGTTATGTACTCGAAGCTTTCACGAAAATTAGTTTATTCTTCCGGGAAAGATTTGAGTGAGGTATTTTCATGCTCTGTCCTTCAACAATACTGAGTGACCAAGCTCTTCAAAAATAGATGCTGGTTGATGGATTTTTGTGCATCTTTGAGTCAGGTGGGTGCTACGTGTGTGTGTGTGTGTGTGTGTGTGTGTGTGTGTGTGTGTGTGTGTGTGTGTGTGTGTGTGTGTGTGTGTGTGTGTGTGTGTGTGTGTGTGTGAGACAACTGATAATTCAAGTTGTCAAGATGTCTCTAATGTGTGTATTTTCACCCTTGTTAGGCTGATAAGACTTGGTTCTCGTTCTCGTACACTCTGGGATCTACCTCGTGCCATCTCATTCATTTATCCACGGCACTGCTTTTGTATGAGAATATATTATCATGGTCAGGATAAAAAATGTCCAATTCTTCTCATAACATATCACAGCCACTGCTGATGGATTTAATTTAAAGTCTGCGGTTCTCCGTCCAAATTTAGCAAGTGTTTCTTTAGAACTAAAAGATTGATTTCTGCGAGTGTCAGTTAATATATATTGCAGTAATCTGGAAAATGAAGAAATTATTTTACAGAATTATTTTAAAGTAATGTCCAAGCAGTTCATAGTAAAATAAATAATTCGACTATACTTTGTATTCCAATTTCAATGCGTTCAACACATGATGTGTTTGTTATGTGTGTTTAGCTAAGATTAGCAGTAATTACTGTATTTTTTTCAAGTTAAATATGTTAAACATGTTTCAAGTCAAATAAAAAAATAAGACTTTATAGGAATATTCTTAAAAGGGTGTTTAAAGGTTCTATACATTAATTAAACACGCTCAGACTGACATGTCATTTATGTCTCTCATTGAAGATGGCATGAATGTCAGTTTGTTACATGACTTAATCTCTTCTGTCCTTAAATATCAATTTGCATGTTTGCCAGCCAACACAGTGGACAGAAGGTGGGATGATATATGACAAAAGAGTCCTAGAGATTCAAACCAGGGACATTGTGTGTATGTGACATGCATCTCACACCCAGTGGCTAACTGGTCTTCATGCATGTATTTAGAGGATGGCATTAAATAATAGGCAATAAACACAAATCAAATGATTATTTTTTTTGAATATTTGAAGTGTAACAACTACAGCTCTTTCTCAGTGTGTTGATGTAGAATTTGAAAAAAAAAAATGGAGGTTATTAAGAGGTGTTACTCTACAGTGCTGACATCAGAAATCTTAGGTGTAAAGTTGGATTTTCAGTTGAAATTTATTTTTGCATTTGACTGTGGATAAGAAGAAAAATCAATTTCACATGTTAGTAGTCTGAGTAAGTAATAAATATACAGCATGGCCTTACAATCTACAGTATGGTGTAGCTATTTGTAGATCTTGGATGGTGCTGTGAACTCAAGATTATATTTCACAAATAAAATATAGAATCACATAAACAGTTACTCTAGTGTATCAGCAGCTCAGAAAATACAGACACACACCATCCACATCTGACAGATGAAAAGAAAGCTCTGGGATTATTTTCTTAGACAGAACAAGGAGAGAACAAATGAACATCAGGAGACTTTAAAGTGAAAAAGAAGGATTGAACGTACATTATGTCAGAATGGGCTTCTAGCTACAATTTTAGAAAACCGTTACAACTATCTCTTTATTTTTCTACAGGCTGTTTTTATAAGTTGGCCCCTATTGAATTATGTTACCGCCAGACTCAGCAGATGTTAATGCTCAGCATCATCAATGTCCTTTGTTAGATGCTGAGAGAATAATCTGACCGAGGAGTATGGATAGATCTCATGAGGCACAGCAGACTGATCAAACATTTACATTGTTAGGCAGATGGTGTTTGCAGTACCACATGAAACCTTGTAGAAAGCGCTTTACTCTCATTACAATGAAAACAGTCTCGTTCATTTCTAAATCAAAAGGCATATTGACTTAAAAGTGTGACAGATTGTCATTAGAAATTTCATCACACTGAAATTGATTACAGATTTATCTTATATAGTTTCTGCAAATGGAAAGTTAATGTTCTGATTGGATTTACAAAGACACTGAATCTGCACATAAATTTGCAGGAAACATACACGATCATTTTAAAAGACATATTAATTATACATGTTGATGAGGTCTAAAATGTGTGTAAATAAATGTGCATCACAGCAAAATTACGAACAAAGTGTTGAATTGTAAGTGTGAGCAAGAGTAACAACAGTGATCACAGACATCTCATCTCTGTGAGGTTTTATATAGCTCCACGATAAACTGTACATATGTAAATGCCAGGGCACTTAGCTCCATTTCTCTCTAGTTAAAAAGATACATCCACTGGGAGAGATATACAGCGTGGTTTAGGGGTGGGGTGGTGGTGTGCGCGAGAGATGAACATGGATGGGGGAAGAAAGGGTGATGAGACGAAGGGAAGTGAGAAAGATTAATTGTTCACCAAGGAGAGGAAGATAAAATCAGATGTTTAAAAGCCACCACATCTAATCCTGTCATTTTTTGGACTAGAATAATGAAAATGGAGAAACGATATCTCTTGGAGAACTGGAAACCGAGCTAATCTGTATGCCTGCAACGAGCACGTTTGTGATTGCTAAACGGTCTACAGATTATAGTACATTTCTAGTCGTGTGGTGTCATCTTTTAGTGTGACTACAGCTACAAAAAAATTGCTTTTATTGGCCTTATCATTGTGTTTCTTCATTCTGTATTGTTTTCTCTTTGACTCATTATATTCCTATAATTATATATAAATATTTAAGATATATTGTATTTACTGTAACATAAACAGCCAGGCATTGCCTACTACATCCTGTGTTTCTAGAAAGGAATATATTGTTAGATTTACATGTTTTAGTCCATTAACTGCAAATCACCTTTTTATTTCTTTTTTTTTTTTTTTTTTTTTTTACATTACTCCTGGTAATTTCCCAAAGTGCTGTATCGTTTCAGAGTGATTTCATATCTTACAGCAGCCATTATCATAAATTTCATTACTGAATAAAAATCAACTTGGACTCTTCAGTTGATTAATTGGTGATATTGGACAATTTCTGCCTTCAATAAATATATGTAAAACTAAAACATATGCAAATACATTAATTGTGTTGTTTATCCTAGAATTGAAATGAATGTAAACCAGAGGGGTGTACTACGAAGCAAGCTTCACAACATCATTGTCTTTTTTTATTTGAGCTGGTTCGACAAACCATAATTGTTGTTTTTTTTTCTTTTTTTCTGTCTTTATAAACCCAGGTTTTTTCTTCTTTAGGCTCTGTACACGTTCCCATGAAAATGGGTGCTTGATGCCCAATTTGACTCTTCTTTGGCAAGATGGCATGCTGCTTACTCTAGCTTAGAGGAACAGGTTTTTATAATGGAAGTTATGTAAAACATCAGGTATCGCAACAAAAAAATATGAACACCGATCATAGAAATAATTATTATTTCTAATATGAAGCTGCAAATTAGAGTCCTGAACTTTAAACGTGATGCAGCGGATTTGAACGTTTTAATAAAGAAGTGCATTTATGTCTCATAACCAAGGATACATGGAAGTCATTAAAGTTGTGGCCAAATCTAAGTGAAATAAATTGCTTTGACTGAATATTGATATTTTTCACAAAATACCATCCAAAAAATAACCAAAAGTAAGAACATTACAGAATTTCAATATAACATATCAAGACATAAATTGAATATAAGATCAAATAAATTACATTTCTTGCATTAATGGCCAAAGGAAATGATCAGTGAAAGGACATAGCTTTGAAAAGCTCATTTGAAGTTGAAACCTGGAACATAACCTGCTTGGGGCCAGGTTAAGTTGCAGTAGAAGTTACCACAGTGATGTAGCCAGGTTAAAAGAGAGACACTGACTTTAGGCTAAACGTACCTCTCTAACACTCTGATCTTGTTTTGTAGTTCACCCCTCAGCAGGTGCCCTGAATGTAGGAAATCAGTCTAATATGGTTCTCTTTTGTAATCAGCTGGCAGTAACATACAATATATACTTTATAGTTTAAGGGCTAAAACATTCATAGCTATCTGTATGGTTGACTCCTGATGTTCCTCCTCCTTATGGGGCCAGCTCTTTGCCCTACTTCTGCATGCGTTTGCTCTTCTATCCAAGTAGTTCTCTCTTCCTCTGTGACCCACACCTGCTGTTCTCTCCATCATCCCATCCACCCTTTGGTCCCACGGCACTCCCCTTCCTCCCTTGTCATATCTGTCATAGACGTTCAGTCGCTGGTGTTGCTCTAGGCTTCAAATTTAATTTGGTTTCAATCTGCTGTAATTGCTTTGAGAGACGGCCGTGTCTGCATGTTTTTCCTCTCTAATGTCTGCTGGAATACTGGATGTGTGCGTGTGAGTGAGTGAGTGTGTTTGTGTGTGAGAGTGTGTCTCTTTGTGTATGTATGTGCATGGATGAATATGACTGAAGGTGTGTACTCATGTGTACACGTGTGTAAATCCTGAACAAATGCCTGGCCACACACTGTCAATGATACACTTTGTCAAACACCAGCTGCTGTCACTGGACTCTCTGGCGCTTTGACAACGCTTTTGTCAGATATCATACACTTTCTCTTTGTGGCTGAGAAGTGGGGGTGGGGGTGAGGGCGAAGTAAATCAGCAAGACGTGACAAACACATCATGACCTTTTAGTTGAATTATAACCCTCTTATAAGTCCTGAATGTGTAATTCCTCTCATTATTTTATCAGCAGTCTGAAGTAACAGGGAGGATGATTGAAATAAAGGGCAAAAAACAAACAGCAAAAATAAACCCTGGTGTTTTGTCCTTGAACTGCCGACAGAACTGTGGTGAGACAAGGTTAAAGGACGGGTGCTAAGCTGATAAACTGAGATAATATTGGTATGGCTGTGTCTTTAAAAAAAGAATGATTTGTCCTTTTATTCCCTTCCCCTGTGGGTGTTCCTTTTTTTCTTTTAAACATTTACCTCTTTTGTATCCCAAAATCGCACGTATATGTATATGTATATATTCAGTACATACCTATACATACCTTCATACATTTGTGTGTATGTTCTCACATGATTATATGAGAACATAGCATTACCACATTTTTTTTGTTGTCATGGGACACAAATAAGGGATTGTTCAGTTTATTCAGTATATATATATATATCACTCTCACCTCTGCTCAAAGAGACAATTGTCCTGCATCTTGATGTTGTTTCACCGAGCTTCTCCTCCCTACCCATCCTGTAGAGAAGACAGAAGAAACAAGCAGGTCATCCAGACAATTGCATACACCTGTTAACAGATGCACAGACTAAAAGAGCAGTCATGTGCTCAGTTTCTCCGTGGTGGAATGTCACTGGGCTTTTTTTTATTTGACTTTTTTTGCTATCGCTGGTTCCAGACAATGGGCATGCAATTTTCTCTTTCTCAGTCACCTGCAAGGCCAATGCCTTATGGGTGACTGAATCTTATTTTATTTTATTTTATTTTTTTGTATATGGTGCCTTTAGGCTCCTTTCTTCCTTCCCTACTTTGTCTCTGTTTTTTATTTATTTTTATTTACTTTGTTTTGGTGTAGTAACAGCGTGAAGGGCTCAGGAGCAGTTTGTGACTGTCTGTCAAACAATGGACACTGAGCCTCACTCACATGTCACTGAAACTAATCCTGGTCCCATCAACACAGCGCACTGCCTGCACACTCACCCTGAGCCCCCTGCTGGCCCCTGCATGTACAATACTTGGCTATCTTCCGACAGTCTGTGCTGCAGATCTGTGTGGTATTGACTCACTGTGATGTTCCTGCAGTGACCTTGTATGACCTTTATGTCTTTAAATTTGTGCAGGATATTTTCATCGTGGCCTTTGTATACATGTGATTTTGAATTACGCGCACCTGTAGTTTATAGAATTTATCCCATATTTTCGTAGATTTTATTTTTTCAGTGGTAGTTGCTCTAGTGAATGATAATGTTTATGACAATAGCCTTGGCCCCATTCTGTGCCATGATGAGTCTGCCTCTTAGCTTCAAAGACTCTGTGGTTTATTGACTGCATATTATTTTGAATGGAGTAAATGAAACAAAGAGAGCCCGATTAGAAGAGAATTAATATCATTTTTATGGAGTCGGAGTCAGTAATATATTAGATTCACTCATTTGCTCCCATGACATTGCCTCTAAGATAATCGTATTTTGATTATATCCACGTTATAAACTTAGAAGTAGACTTGATTAGTACAACATAGCTTATGATCAAGGTCGATTATTTTCAGCATAGCTCTGACAAACCACTGTGAGGGAGTTCAGCTGCTGCAGAGAGCTACTGTATTGTTCCAAAGTAAAGACAGCTGCCTTTTTTGTCTCATTGAACCAGACACAGAGGCTTCAGCACAATGCTGGCAATCTACTGTGGAAATATGGTGCTTCTACAGTCCTGTATGGAGTATAGCAAAGCTGGTGTTTGACTATGAAAAGCTGGTGAATTGCTGCTTCTTTGGATATAGGTGACGGTTTGCATCTTCAAGTTCTGGTCTCCGTGGAAACGATAGTGCGGAGTTGGAAATGTGATGTGTCGCGATGAGTGGGGAAATGCAAACGAAAGTGTGTTTGTTTGGGGGTGGGATTATCTCAGTACATGCTACAATAGCACTACACACACAGACTCTGCAAACAGGCCTGCTACAAGGCGCTTTGGATCACAGAACAAAGACGGGGTCTCCCACCCATCCATGTAGATCCTCTGTCAGAGTTCGCTAATAAGGACTACAATACCCAGCTGCCAGTAACAGATCGACCAGGGACCTGGAATTAAGGGTCATTATTTCTCCTCATTGTGGACTTTTGCATTGTTTTATCAGTCTGAAGAGGAGAGTCTATTCTGATTATCAGTGTTTTCCTCCCAGTATTTTGTGATTTGAATTTGAAATGGGATGTTCTGTCATTTCTGTCGTTCCACTGTGAGAAATGTCTAATAACGCAAGCAATAAAAACATGTCATAAATTCTCAAGCTCCTTCCTATTCCAGCACGCGTTACTGACAGGTTCTGTGCAGTGTGAAGTCAATTTGACTGTTGTGAAGTTGGTTTGTGACTGTGTTGTTGGAAGGAGCAAGTTTGAGGGCAGTAAACTGAGACAGATGGAGAGAAATGGAGTACGGCATACGATGGCAGGATAAAACAGCCGAGCGAGGAGGAGAGATAAAAGGATGGTGTGAGAATGAAAGGTGGTGGTGGTGGTGGTGATGGTGATGATGCTGGTCGGGAGGAGGGAGTGGGGGGTGGAGGGGGGCAGCGAGGGTGTGAAACTGAGTTTGTCTGTGATGTTTTAAAATTCTGGAGTGGAAAGTCCCTCCATCTGTTATTGTGGGACGGTTCTGACTCAGTGATTTCTATGATTGGCCTTAATCCCGGCCGAGTGGAGAAGACAGAATGAAGAGCTTAAAGCAGACTGCTCTCTACTCTGACAGGCTCCACTGGCAGCCGTGGCTGCTGTTGCTGCTGTTGCTGCTGCTGCTGCTACTGCTGCTGCTGGGTCTCACTAGCGGCCTCAGTCTGCTGCCCCCTAATGGATTACCTGCTGCATGACACTGCTCCGCTCTACAATGCTAAGCCAACCCATGTAGGTTTTAGGGTCATTAAACAGTGGTGACATTTTGATGTAACATAAATTTATGAGAAGCCATGACACACAGCAATTTTCACTTTTACTGCTCTTTATACTCTTGAGATGATTGTGTCCGTGCATATGTCACCATGCACCATGGAAACAACCCTGCCCACAGACAGATCACATCCCTTTACACTGCGTCCAATTAAACAAGGCACCGTTGGTGGCTCTATAATCCAGTATTTGTGAGCAAATGTGGCTAAATTGTAGTTTGTAGTGATGCTTCGTCTGGATATTTTATTCATTTAATGTGTGGGCAGGACCCTTTAGAAAGCTGTTCTATATTTAGACATCTTTTTTTCAAAGAGCTTAGAGGCTTACCATTATGGTTGTCAGTGCTCACAGCAGCCAATCATTGTAAAATTTACTAAGGGTCTTCCCTCACTGTGTTAGTCACTCTGAGAAGGTTAAGTGACCTCAACAGAGTCATTTCACAGTCTTTTAGTCCCCAAGGTGACTTAAGATTTCCCACAGACGAGCTGAAGGGGACATTTGGAACATGTTAAGTACCTCTGTTCGAGGCTGCAATCACACACACAGACCGTGTTGTGTTTTCTCAAGTGCTCTCTCACTCAAACTCGTACATTGTAGGGCCGTTTTGGAGGGTCCCTCCAGATCACACAGACGACAATGCGGTGCGTCAAGTGTCCTTTAAGTTAATGCTCAGTGGAAGGGCTTAACGGGCTACAGCAACCACACAGGCACACCTGATGTGGAGTTGGCGCCCACCACAGCATGACACTGTCCGTCCCTAGTGTGCTGTCACCCCCCCCTAGAAATAACATGACTTTGAGTGATTAAACTACTCCTCTCTGGAACAGAGCAAACTGAACGGTTATGAATATTAAAGATATTAATCGCCTCATGCTGAGCTTTTCCATATTTTTTTCCCTTGCTGTCTTCTTGCTCTGTGATTTCACTTGAGGGATCACAGCTTTTTATCGGCAGGGTTCTTTGACAGCGGAAGGCATCATCATCAAACTGTTCAGCCTGCTCTTTGGCGGTTTGTACAATTACACTATCAGCTGTGTCATTATGTACAGTGTTTGCATACATGATACATTTGTCTCCATTGTGTGGTCTTTAAGGCTCCAGACCTTGTGGAAGCACTTCACATGCCACTATCCATTACAGAGCTGTGTTTATGGTTCTTGACCTTGCCTTAAGGCTCGGTGACAAATGACTCAACATGTGATGCATTTTGTGTCAAGGTTACAACGGCAGAAACATTAGAGGACTGTGCTCATGTTGTCGATTCCTGGTGTTTTTATGCCTGTGTGCTGTAGTGTTATTTGCTGCGTTGTGTGGGCCTGTACCAAGCTTATCTGTGCTGTACTGTGCTGATCTCACTATGCTCATCCAGTGCTCTAAGCTGCTTGGGCTCCAGCCACCAGCATAGATGATATATCCCTGCCCCCCTCCTTCCCACATCTTTCACTCTGATTCATTGGCTGTTTGTGTTGCCCATCCATCTGGGCCAACACAGAGGAAGGAAAGACACATGAAGACACATTGCTGTTTTGGAGCACAGGGACTGCATTAAGCTGCTTGGGAAGAGATAGGGTCCCAGAGAAATGGCAGCCTACTGGGGGCAGAGGGAGGAAGAATATGGAGTGAGAGGCAGATGGAGAAACAGAGAACAGAAAAAAAGATATGTGGGCCACTCAGGGGGAGAGAAATGGATTTTCTAAAGGGACAAAGTAGAGATTCTAACTGACAGATTAAATGCTGAGAAAAAGACTGAGCCAGGGGGATGAAAGGGCAGCTAGATCATAGATTGTGACAGAGATTTGAAGGGAAAAAAAATATGATGGAAACTGTTCTTTAAATACAAGGTTTTTCACATGTCCTCAAAAAAGTGCATTTAATAAGAAAGGAAGTCGCTGTGAAAGAGAGTCACTTTAATTTTTTTTTTTTAATTTTCAGACTTATCTCGGATGAGGCAATAAAGTAACATTATTGTTCAGCTGCTCTGTTTATACTTTATTGAAAAACGTTGTGTTCATTGTTTCACCAAGATATTCCCACTGTCGATACTGGCCTTTAGCAAGGTTGACCCCCTAACGAAAAGCCACACACTTACTGTCTTTTCTAATGGACTGTTTGGTAATAATTTCAGTGGACAAATTAGATCCACATTTCACATTGTTTCATCTGCCTATTGTCTCATTAGGAAATGAATAAAATCTTATCATTGTTATTTAAGGCTTGTTCAGGTAATTAAAATCATAATGCAGATGCATGAAGACACAAAGGACTCACACTGATCCACATTTTCTGCTATTATGTGCCAGAAATTAGGTTGGTGATATCACATTATGTACATACTTTAAACCATTATGCTTTACTAATGTCCCTATGCGACATGCGTAAGACCCTGGACTAATATCCTTTGCCTGGCGTGTGTGTGTTGAGAGGAGGTGGAGTGGTATTGTGACTGTGAGTGGGAGGGTCTACTGATATGATGTGGGCGGGGTCCCTAATAGAAATAGGATGGCTTTCACTATAATGAAAGTTTATGTCTTGTGTGTTTTTGGTAGATAAAAAGCCCCCTGTGGTGGAGCAGTCGAGGCATTGTGACTCCACAAATGAATAAGCGCTTACTGTAGCAGGGGTCTAAATGGGGTTAGTAATTTCAGAGCCCTGGGACTGTGTGGCTGATGACACTTATTCTGAGACAGGAACAGGATCGCCCCCTAGAGGTTTGAGGAAACCTAGATAATGAAGCACAGCACGGAGGGAGGGATGGTTGTACTATTGGGAAAGAGAGAAACTCCAAAGCGTCACTATATTTACCACTTGGATGACTTCCTATATGAGAAAGCTGTATACAGTAAGCTCCTTCAAAGATAAACCTAAGCTGCATCGCAGTAAACGATGTCAGACTATTAAAGCATTTTTTATCTGTTGGTACTGGTGCTTGATCCCAGTTTGAGACATTTGATGTTAGTTTCGTCTTTGTTCACATAAAGCAGTAACTAAAACTCATCACTATCAATGTGACTGTGATGAATTTTGACAAACCATCAAACAAACATTACATTTCTATCTACTTCATATCTACAATGATGGACAAATAACTTGTTGTCAAAACAAACATCCACCTGGGAAAAGTGCAAAGCTCAAAAACTAATCTGCAAGTGTAAAGATCAGTGGGTATGGATTTGGACTAGTGTGGATCTTTTTCAGTAACACAGATAATAATAATCCCTGCTTCGGCTTGTCACTTACACAAGCCTGTTTACAGTATGTCTCATACCTCTGTCAGCTTAGCTGTCAATACCACAAATACATATATTTACACACATCACCCAAGCATGTAACCCCTCTAATATGTAACAATACAGGTAAATAAATGGTCTTTAAATTGCATTAATTTTGACTCTTAATTCCCTTAATTCTTTGACTCTCGTCTGGGATTTGCCAAGTATAATGATCATTACATCCATTGCACATATTTCCATCAATCAATACAATCTGGCAGAATTAAAAGCTCGCATTTAGTAGATTCACAAATGGACAAACATTTTTTGGAGGTTGAATTAACTAGTTGATTTATAGCTGTACTGGCTTTTTGTTGAGAATAAGGTCGTCATCCACATCTGTGTTGTCTGTCTCTCACTCTAATCAGTGTCCCACAGATTCTGACTCTCACACTGCTGCTTTTGTGTTTTCTTGTAGAATCTGGCCAAGGAGGCGGAGAAGCTTCAGCGTGAGCACGTTTGGCAAGACGGTGTGACGGTAAAGTACAACACCAGCTCTTCTCCAAGACCTTTTCTGTCTTTTTTTTCCTTTTCCTTTTTCAGGCAAAAATAATCTTCCCATCATCTGCCAGTTCCCCATCTGTTTTACAGTTTCCTCTCTGTTTAGCTGTTTTACTTGTTACCCCTTTAATGACAATGTGATCAGCATCACAGAGGCAATGTGGAAAAGCAATAATATATCCAAATTCACGGTATAAGTACATAAACATGCACACTCTACAGTAAACGCTTACTGTGGTGGTTGTTGTTTTCGTGGGTTTCAACATTATCTTGGAACTTCATGTCTTTGTTGTTTCACAGGACACAGCAAGTTGGACGATGTATTTTCTTGTAGCTGACCTTTAAAACCCAACACATCCGCTTTTGAAATCTATAAGAAAGAAGAAATGGTATTTCTGTGTTTTTATGTTTGTCTGCGTCTTTGTTTTTGAGCCACTGTGCTACACTGACTCAAATTCTCCAAATGACCCAGAAACATGCATACATAGTGTCACACACGCACACACACACACACACACACACACACACACACACACACACATATATATATATATATATATATATATATATATATATACATACATTCCCTCATATATATAGCCTCACCCAACACCCAACAGGCACACATGCACATTCCCTGCTGTCATATCCTCTGTCTCCTGGGAGACGAGCTCGCTGTCATGGTACACTTCCCACAAATGGATTTTTAACCCCGCTCCTCCTGGGGGATATTTGAGAAAAGGCTTTAACTGATTTAAAACGAATAATTATCAGCCTTACTTCCCTACAAAGTCCATTTTTATTCATGGTTGCTTACACTCTGAAGCTGTAGTCTTGGGGTGGCTGGGCTTCACCCCCTCCATCATGGTCAGGAGGGGGGAGCTGCAATGTGGCTGTCCCTTCTTCTTAGACATGAGGGAGGTTGATACCTGCCTCTCTCTGCCCGGCTCCGATGCACCTCAATCGGATGTGTAGTCATGCAGGACAGGGAGCCTGGGTCACAGTGACCACACACAGCACACCTGTTCATAAGTAGCTGCATCCAATATGGCATCAATACCTCCTCAAGTGGAAAAGCCAGCACTCCACTAATCTACCCGCCCCCACCCCAACTCTCTCCCTTTATTTCTGCTCTTTCTTCTCTCTGTCTCTCCCCTTTCTTCCCCTCTCTCTATCTCTGTCCAGTCACCAGCCTCATTCCCTCCACCTCCGTCACATTCATAAACCTTTTTTTTCTTATCTGTGTGTGTCTTTAATCAGGCATGAAAACTTTGAAATATATAATGCTGTTGCAAGTACAGCAAATGAATCCTAATGGTGCTCCTCTATTAATAATGCATTGGAGCTGATTTCATTTGCCTTTATTATTAGGCCAGGTAATGAATCTCAGCAGGGGCAGCTATGAAACCATTAAAAAAAAATCTCACTAAGAGGTGGAGGGGGGGCAAGAAAGGAGGAGGGGGTGAGGTAGATATGCCACATATTTGCAAGAAGATTTTTTCTGTTTGTAGATTTTGTGCTTTCCTAATTTCTCTTTGGGTGAACACTCTGCTGACTGACACTCTAATTAGATTAAGGCTGCATGCACTTTGGGCATATTAGGAGAAATGTGTCGCATATTAAAGAGCAGTCTGTCAAATGAAAAGAAGAGGTGTTTATTAGGGGTGTGACAATACATTCAGGTCACGAGTCAAGATGATACACAATATTGGATTCACAAGAACAAGAAGAGATGATATTTTAACATTACTTTTAAAAACAAAATGCAATGACAAAATATATGACTGGACAAACAAATGTTCTGTTCTTACCTTTAGCTTTTAACTGCTGAACTTCTTTCTAAAACAAAAAATGATGCTGAGAGTAGTGAGGTGTGGTGGTTCTGTATGTGTCTGCGCATAGTGCTCATGTTGGCTGATGCTCCTCCGACTGCGCGGTCACACCATTAGATCAACGCAGCCGTGAACTCTTTTGAAGTTCTTTGTCGGCTGGCAGGTGTCGTAAAGCAATTCACCGCCAGAACAGTAGGGGGCGATACATTTCTTTCTGTAATGATTATCGACCATTGCTGATTGGTTATTTACCGGCCTTGTTCCTCCACACACAATGAACAATGGAGACCCAGAGAAGACATTTGTTAAAATTGGAACTGATCGACACTGAACAACAAATCGTTTTATTCTAAATGCTGAGACGAGAACCAAAGGGGTGATGACTATGGTGATGTTATTGTTGTTGTGGAAGGAATACAACCAGCAAAATGAGATACCGGAAATGAGGTAATTGTAGTGGACCAATCAGAGACATGTGGGCCATTTCTCAAATTCAAGGGAGCATGCTTAAAGGCCGCTTTCTCGAGGATGCCAGGTCATCGAGTCTCGCCAAGCACTGTTCCAATGATTCTTTAAAATTTCAATGAGGACCAAGTCCTTGATTCATAGGAATTTCAAGGCTGCACAGATGTATCCGTGATATTGTTAATACCCATAATCCTCCACTGCACAATGATAGTGGAAGGTAAGCCTCAGCAATACTCATGCAAATATAAGTACTTTATTTTTTGAGTTGATGTAAATTTAACCATGAACATGAACATACATTGTTAATAAATTGATTGTTTGTGGTTGTTTATGTTGTGGTTAAGATTGTGTCACTATTATTGACGTTCATAAAATTCAGTTCATACATTCATTATCTTACTTGGTATCTTACTACAGGACCAATGACTTATCAACCGTATCAAATTTTTTCTCATACTTTGCTAAAATGTAAATGCTGTTACAAATATTTCACATTAGACATTTTAAAAAGATCAGATCAGTAATGACTAAGCTATGTCATCTAATCAGCAGAGCGGTGTTTACCTTACCTTCTCTACACGCGTCGCCGTGTACGATTAAACTTGATTAGACATTGCGGGTAGACAAAGAGCAATGATGAGACAATAGTGGCGAAAATTACAAGTACTGGCTTATTTATTTGTATCAATAAATATTACTTCTACATATCGACCCTTCAGTGAAGTGACTGATGAAGGAAAAAAACACTTGTATGATGAAAATGAAATGAATTATGTTTATGTTATTTATGTCTGTTGTTATGTTGTTGTGTATTTATGTTGTTATGTTTATGTTTAAGACAGCACAGTTTTTTTTCTTTAAAAACAAAATCAAAGCGAATCAAAATTTTCAGTAGAAATATATACATAAATTTCATTAATAAAATAACATATAAAATTAAATAATACATTCTAAATTCATGCATTCAAGTTCTAACAGATACCATACAGATGCCTAACAGATGTTACGCAATGACACAGAAGGACTCGTGTGTCTGCGTATCTAGTTTCTGGCAGACTTGACGTAGCAACGGCGCATTTCTGCCCCCCACAGGTCACAGATGGAAGTTTGGATAGCTCTCAGTCTGATAGGCTTCTGCCCTGCCCCCGCGAGACAGCTTATCACTTAAACGAGAAATATTGTCACATTTTGGTCTCACAAGATCTCGTGGCACGAGATGTCGTCACACCTCACAGTGTTTTGACAGAACTTGTGTGTGTGTGTGTGTGTGTAAATGTGTACGCACGCTCCATTCTGGATTGGAAAAGCATAATAAGGTTGTCTGTGTATGTCGGCAAGCAAGCACGTATTTATTTGTATGTGTTTATTAACGGCAGGTTCTGTACCTGGCCCAGCCCATCTGCTTGCCTCGCCAAACTGGTGACATCATAGAAACTCAATGACACGCCTGTTCCTCACAGCGGCTGCCATCGCAGCTGTTACCGTAGCAATGGGAAGACCTCACTCTTTTTCATTCTCACTCTTCCTCGCACACACACATATCCAAGCCTTTTCCTGGTTTAACTGCAGAGCCAGTTTTCTGACCATCCCGACTGCTGGACATTATGGATGTCAAAATGTTGATAGTAACAACTGTTGTGATGGTCGTTCGGGGTTTTAAATCCATTGGAATGAAATGGTGTGTGAAATAGACATTAAAGTGTTGGATTGCTGCTGATTTCTCAAGGTCAGGTGCCCGTCCCTCTGTGACACCCAAGACTACTGTGTTGGCAAGAGCGTCATCCCAAGGCAACACAGTCACTCTAGTGCTGCTTTTGCAAATCTGACAGGGACGAGGGAGAACCAGCAACCCCAGAGCCAAATATCAAAAGTCTTGTTTTGCAAACAGAAAACTGGCAGCCAGAGAGCAAAGCACTACCAAACCTCTTTGGACTGCATCAGCTCATCTAACAGTTCTGACACACTCACCAGATGTATATGTGAACAATGTAGTGGAGGTGATTTAAACTCCACATTTTCAATAGAGAAATACAAAATATATCTCTCTGGATTATATTTTACTATATGACTCTATATGAGATCAAAAATACTGCTGAAATGCTTTAATGTTTTTAATGTACTGTTTCCAGACCTGAATGTCACCAAGATACGGCCACACACACACACACACACAGACAGACACACACACATATATATATATATATATATATATATATATATATATATAATAAAATGACTCTAAGGCTCCAGCCCTCCTAAGACATTCTTAGTTGATATCATATTCATAGGATTTATTTGACTAATTGATTAGTAACTGAAGCTGAAAAGTGACTAAAATTATAGTAATAATGTCCCTCTAAAGATTCTATGCACTCATGCAGAATGATCATTTAAAATTTAGTGCTTGTAAAAGAGTAGACCATAGTGATTAAGTAATAACTGTTTACTAATGTCTAATTCCTCTTTAAAGGACCATTAAAATTATTCAATTACATTCAGGCCTTACTGATCACATATCAACTAAGAGACTAACAGAGTAGGCGGTTAAATTCACAGTTCATCTAATGAGTCTAGTCACAGAACAGGTGGTATGATAATAAATAAGTAAAACACTGGCCTTACAAAAAAATCTTACCTTGTTTGACTTCTGTTACACTCTTTGACAACTAAATTTTTAATTACTAATCTAAAATTATGAGCAACTGTTACTCATTCTTGTAGATATCACATGTGATCACAGTCATCAATGCTGGTGCAGGTTCATAGACAGTTGTATTATATGTGCTGTGTTTTTCAGAGAACTACAGTGGCGAAGATGTTTTCCTGCTCATTAGCAGTTTGAGTCGCTAAAATTGTAATTAGATATCTGAAATTCTCTTTAGCAGCTATGTATGAATTGTTGATATCTTGAATTTAAATCCTGCTAAGCTGTTATGTAATGAGATAGCTTGAAATCCGAATTGCCAATACAGGATCTTAAAATTCCTTCCTACCTATTGTGTATTACTGTGGTATTGGCAGGACCTTTTTGCTGAAGCGACTTGAAAGTAACGAAAAATCACAGATGTTTCTTTTATGTCTCCTCATGCAGTTTGAATATTTGATAATAGTAAACTTGGCCTAGTTTAGCTCTGGTCATTGGTGTGTGTGTGTGTGGGTTTAGTGAGTGTGACTAATGCTGAGGGTTTAATATTTTGTAATAGTTAGCCTATATTTCACAAACCTTTGCACAAAGACAAAAAAAATTACATAATCATCATAATCAAATGGTTTGATCAGAGAATTTAGATGACAACAAGTATTATCACCTGATTCAACCGGTCATTCAACTCTGTGTTGCTTCACAGCTTCTTATTGCTTCTCCTACATCTTATTGTTTTGTTTTTTTTTCATCCTGCAACTTTACTCTGTTTTTTTTTCCCACCCTGATGGTTTTTGTAGGATAATTTTTGGCTTCAGTGGGCAGCTGTATTCAGTTAAAATGCTCTTAAAAATTAGCCGGTGAAAACAAGAAACCATTTAACTGCCTAAGAGCCAATTATTTCCCAAAGGAGTTACTAGGGACTGAAAGTATAGGTAAAAGGAGAAAGGATATTGGACTTAATTCTCCAGGTGGTCAGAGATGAGACTACAAATAAACACCAATGTTACTTTGTGTCTTCTGTGTGTGGACATGGGCAACTATTTAACTGCTTAAAAGTTCACCGTATTGACTAGCTGCTTGCAAGAGGCCAAAAGAAAAGTTATTGCTGGTCAAAAGATTTATTTTTCCTTACTGTAGACACTGTTGATCCTATAAACTTGCAGTGATTAACCTAAGCTTGGATAATCTCATGCTCTGAACTAAACAGAGACATTAAAATGCCATCAAGTTTTTGTTAATCTCAGCAAGTTGGCAAATTTGTAAATTACCCCAAAACCTAACCATGCTGCTAACCTGACAAAATGTAAAATGGTCTCTCTCGTGAATTATATATCATCAGTCTGTTGCTTAACCACTTATCTCTCATCATATATATATATATATATATATATATATATATATATATATATCACTGTCGATGACCACTGTTGCTAAATTGATGGAGGATTGATACAAAGTGCAACTCATTGGAACAGAGACACAAGATTGGATGGAGGAGAAAAAAAAAGGATTGTGGCGATTGGAGGAAGACATGTACTTTCCATCAGATTGTGATGTGGCAGCTGCTGTATGTTTGAAATGCATTAGTGCTAATAGCTGTGCCATTAGGGGAGAGAGAGAGGCACTCTGTTGATGGGTTGCCATGATGAAACCAGGGAAAGGGGGAGTGACAAAGAGAGGCACAGAGGGGAGAGAGGGGGTGTAAGTGAGAAAGCAAGTGTGTGAGGGAAGAAGGTATAAGAGATGGAGAAATCGGGAAACAGAGATGGAGCCATCTTCCAGGCCATTTACTGCAATCATCACTCTCTAATCAATCAAGCCTTTCATCATAGGACAACACAATCTCTCCTTTTCTTTCTCTTCTTCTCATTCTGCCTCTGTCTCTCCTCATTTCCACTCAGCCACCCACTCTCATACATAACACAATGGTACTCATGTGACCTCTTTCTTGTTCTCCACGCATGTGTATTCATTTGTATCTTTCTAATACCTACACAAAGTATTCATGCAGTGTTCGCCCTCCAATGCTAATAGCTTTTACTGTTCTGAATCATCTTTTTCCATTTCTTTGAATTCAATTCTGTGGACTTTCTCATACATTGTAATGTGGATCAGTTGAAGCTACAGTTTATTTATTATATTTCTGTGACATTTACCTCCCTAAAATCACAATAGAGGTGTCACCTGACCATAAATGGTTGGGGCAAGAGTTGCAAGGGTTTGCTCACTTGACCAAGTTCGTCTCCTTTGATAATGCCTCTATTTGAGATAATTGGCCCTTCAGAGGAAATGAGTGAAAATCATTGTGGTGACTCTCAGCCCAGCCCTCGAAGCTACCAGCTCCATTAGCCACAGAATACATTAGTATTATGATGGCTGCTTTGGACCGATTCAAATTCAGATTCTGGCAAAATAGACAAAAATGAAGGGACGCCTCACTTTGGCTTCATGTGTTTCATCACTCGCTCCTCCCAACATTTTTAATAATCTGTTATTTCACCTCTTTTTTTTTCCATCTTTTGGAAATGTTACCAAACACCCATTTTCATCTAACTTGGGAGCAATGGACCATTTGTCCAAACACATGCATTTAGTATTTGCTTTGTCAATAGTTTAGCTGAAACAATAAGAGAAAATGCAGAGAGTAATAATTAGCAAACTGTGTGTTGTGTGTGTTGGATACTGCTTCTTTTATGCATCATGTTATGGTGATTATGCTTGCTCTGTGTTTGCTGAGCTTCATATCTGTCCCTTCCTCATTTTGAAAGTTAGACACAGTAGGAAAAGTCAGGGGAAAAAATTATTTTGTCATGTGTCAGCACCATTACCACCAAAACTCAAAAGGATGTCTGTAGCGAAGGCCTGCAAGTAAGAAGGGGGCGGGGGGGTAGTGGCAGCTATGCGAGCCCTTTTTAAATGCAGACTGCTTATTTCAAACACTGATAAGCATAGCCACATTGTATAATCACAAATAAACTGCATCTATTTTCATTGTGAGCAGTTTTTTTTTCCCCCCGCTTCCTTATGGCTTCACTGAGACAGAGTGCTCGCAGACTGCAGAGCACGTAATGGAACTCATAAACAGTGTTATCACTGAATCCTGAGCCACGGTACAGACTCCCATCTGCTCGCCACTGGAAGGGAAAGGAATGAGGAGGGGCTGTGTGGAGAGAAATTCCTACACGGTGCACATTTTAGTAGTCTACTCAATATCAAATGTATCTGAGGATGGCGTAAACTCAGTAGAAACTGGACCGAGCTTTACTGGCACACAACATTCAGATTCATCTAAAATAGTTGCTAACACACACACACGCGCACATGCACACACACACATCAAAAGGGAAATCAGACTCATACTGAGAATATTTTTATAGCTCAATCCACATCAGTGAATTGATCAGTTCATTCTATCAGTATACCTCACCCCAAACTCTCATTTTGACTGCAGCCTCTCTCTCCTCCTGAACTCTCCCATCTCTCTGTCATCTTCTCTCCTGACACCTTGCCTCACTTTCAACTGCTAGTTTGCTCACAGCTTTGATCAGTCTTGTGGTTGCTGTGGTGACCCAACAGTAAATTTAAGCTTCTTGATTGCAGGCTGCTATAATTTGTTTAAGTGGTGCTCTCCAAGATGGAAATGTACTTTTCTCCATTTTTTTTTCATCCCTGCCTCTGACACTTCTCTCTACCTCCCTCCTCTTTCACATCTCACCCATCATGTTTTCTCCGCTGCTTCAAGAGAGACCTCTTGAAAACTCATGCTGTCCTGCACTTGAGTGGGATGATCCTGACAAAGACTGACTCTTTATGCAAGAATCGCTAAATATGGGCACAGGTAATGACAAATGCCAAATAAAATAAAAGTTCAGGTGCGTAAGGAGGCCAGGAGGCAGAGAGAGGAAAGAGGGTTAAGAAAGTTGCCCCCATGTCTAAATCCCACTGATCGATCCCTCTGGCTGACAGGAGATGGGAATCAATAGTCAGAGAAATCCAGTGAGCCACACTGCAGACCTTGATTTTCCCATTTCAACACATGGCCAACACCCATGAAATGTTATTTGAAAGGGTAAACCTGCTGCCTCTCAGCACTGGTGCTGGTCAGAGCAGAGTCAAGGAAGAGATAAGTAAAATGTGTGTGTGAGTGATATTGCTTAGTTTTCTTAGTTTTCTTCAATGTTTTTATATAAAATTTAGACATATATTGTCTTGAATTATTAGGACATCAATGAACTCATTTTAAACACAATCCAACAACTGTTCTACATTCAAGTTTTTTTTATGTTATTATAATAAAATGACAGAAAATTAGGCTAGATCAAGATGGGAAATACATGATGACAACGACAACAACAAAAGACGTGATTCGACAACATCGTCATCATGAGCTCGGGTAACTTCTTGTTTTTTCTGTAATCGGAAATATTATAGACTAAATCAATTCATTGTAAACATTTGACAGCTGCCACCGTATCTTGTCCCAATTAAACAGCTTGTCTGCAGAAAAACCACATTTTCTGTTTGAGGTTTTTCTGTCTGAGTCTGCCAAGGTGTGGCTTGGCAGCAGCTGAGCAGAGATGCCTGCTTGGATTTCAGTGTTTTCTCTGTCTTTTCTGTCCCTGCTGTCCTTGGTGCTTTTCCGCAGACATCTTAAAGAAGGTGCCCCTTTGCCATTTGAATGTGCATATCGTCATGAGGGACAGCAAGGCATCTGATGGAAATGATTACGGGGTCGAAAATAACAGGTTTCCTTTTGCTGGCGTTGATTGTTGATTGGCCACTCTCAGTCAGCCTGCTGGGGAAGGGAGGAGGACTGGACTCTAAAGACTAACAATGGTAAAATGGCTGAAACCCACCAGTGAAATAAAAAGCCGTATCCAACCCTCTAAGAAAAATGGAACATGAAAATATTTTGCTCAGATAAGTGGAGCGCGTTGTCATACCAAGCTGTATTGTGATTGGACAAGGATTTTCAAACTGAGCATCAGATTGTTTATGATTGGTCACCCCAGCTACGGATGCCGTAGAAATGTTAGATGTGAATAATTGCATTTGCTTTATCAAATCCCTCTGGAATCCTATGATAGCCTTAATATTGCTGTGGCCTGTTTATCTTATTTGTATTTATTTGATGTTACAGCACCTTTTTTCTGTGTTTCCCCTGATGATCAGATTGAGGGCTTGTTTGGGAGGTGTTGGCATGCGTGTGTCATGTTGGATTGGCTTTTTATCTGGCACTGTGTCCATGCAGTGTGGTGATGCTATCAGTGTTAAAACCTGCTCCTCAATGGGGCCCTGTCAGCCAACAATGGAGAGCAGCATTGCCCAGAGTGCAGCAGGACAAAGCCTTCTTTGCTTATCGCAGGTCTGGAATATTCAGACTGATTTAACTGCTTTTACCAAGGGGAAGTGTCAGGCTCTGAAAGAGAGAGACAGCACAGCAGAGATGGGAGAGAGAGAGAGAGAGAGAGAGAGAGAGAAAATAAAAATGGGATTGTGCGACGATGTTTATAAAGAGAGATTTAAAGAGCACAAATTGCAGATTCATGAGTGAAATTGGGGGCATGAAATATAACCGCAGAATATGTAACCGCAGTATTTTTTAAATGATATTTTTTATTTCTCAATAATCAGGACTTCTCTCATCCTCAGTTGTTCCGTTTCTCTCCTCCTTCACTTCTCCTTCTGTCTCGTGGTTTGCTGCCTATCTCTCTGAGAGTCTTTGAAGTGAGCGAGCATTTAGGAAGAGGAATGGCGCTTGGTCTGAAGCGGAGCAAGACACTGATGAGATGTGCATGGAGAATGTCATTCACTTTGCTGAATTTGCACTGTGTATTGGAGCTTTAATCTGGGGGCACATTTGTTTATTGGCATACAAATGAACATCTGCATGGAGCTATGCTTGGACGGCATGGTCTCAGCAGCTCCCTAATCGCTTAAAAGCCTGGAGATGCAGAGCATGCCAATGAGAGAGTGCAAGAGAGGGAGGCAGCCCCGCCCAAGGCCTCCGTCATGCACTCCTTTATCTTAGTTTCACTCCAGCTCAATAGTGCTCTCCCTCTCTTGCCCGCGCTTTCTTCCAGGCCAACAATTTAATTTCCAGTTTGCTGGTTGACTCTTTATTGACTTGACATCATAAAGAGATTTTTTTTTTTGTTTTGTTTTGTTTTTGTTTTTGCAACCTTCAGTGGTTAATACAACAGCCATATTTTTCAGAGTGGCCACCTCAACAGCATGTCTGCATTTATTTGTAAAGTGATGTGACAGTTCCCCAAGTGGTTTCTGTCTGGAGACGAACAGTTGGAGGAAAAAAACTTATGTTTATATAAACAATCATCTGCAACAACCTCTGTGCAAACATATTCTTATATTATTAAATACATGGATTTAAATAAGTAAATATAATGATCAAATTATATTTTTCCTATAATTGTATTGATTTGTATATTGACAATATTACATTGTGTGTGAATGTAATGTTTGATATTATGATGGAGACATCATAAGCAGCAGACATGTTCTATTTAAAGATCAAATTTTGGATCTTCAGTTAAGTGATTGTCAGTTAAACTGTTGCAATATAAAGCAACAGCCCTGCAGCCAATGTATATTATAATGTTTGGTTTGTTAGCTGTTTTTTCATCTTTAAATTGTATATTGCTTTCTAATATTTATTCACAAGAGAGAGGAGCAAATAAAATAGCAGTAAACCCTCTCAGTAAAATAGTAGAGATTAACAGCATTACCATCTACAGCCTCCAAAATATATACCAATTAGATGGAGAGAAAGTGAATAATGGTGTAAGTGCAAGGGAATTTTGTAACCATAATGTATTTTTTTTTCCCTGTGTTTATTGTATTTCTCTGAATAATGTGCCACCAAAGAACAAGGTTTCATATTTCATTCACAGGCTACTTCTGCAATTTAAGACCAAAATGGTTAAAGGGCTTTTAGATCTCTGACAAATTATGTCCATGATTAATTTACCCCTGTTTGAAAACCATATTTCATGAGCTTACTGTTTCACCCTCATGCAAACCTATGGACCATGTAAACCAGAAAGAAATGAGCTGAACAAATTAGCTATTCATGGTGTTTTGTGATTTCATTCTAATGTCTCTCCTTTTAGTATGAGCGACCTTGTGAATATATTCCCTTTACATGTCATTCTGCAAAAGAAATTGGATGTCAGTCATTCCTTACGCAACATACGAAAACTGTGATGTACTTGTATGTTATGTGCACTGGAGTCAAAGCATGTGCTCTGCCTGGAGAATTGTGTTCCATGCTCACAGAGGAGAGCTGTCACTAACTAATTTATAGACATGTTTATTTAGTTTGACTGTCTGGAGTTCATACTGTTTGACACCAAGAGATGAGATCTAAGGACGCTGTGCAAATGGAAAAACTAAGGGAGATTGGTAAAGAGTTGGGAATAAGATATGAAAACAAATTAGAATATATGGCTTCAAACTTTACATAAACAGTTCTCCTCTTCTCTGCAAAATCACACTGTTACTGTTACAGATGACCTCAAAACTTCATGCCTCTGGCCTCGGCTGTCACAAGCATAATATTTTTCAGGTTGTCCGTCCATCTGTATGTACTCCCAAATCTCATGAACGTGATATCTCAACAACACCTTGAGGGAATTTGGTACAAATATTCAGACTCACACTTGAAGATCAACTGAACAGATTTTGGTGGTTGAATGTCAAGGTCACTGCAACATCTCTAAATTTTGTTTATTGGGTTTTGCAAATGTACACAATAATATTAAAACAGTTATAAAGCATACAGTGTTCTTTACAGGAAAAAAATGAAGTACTCATTGACTTATTGCTGCATACCAGAACAACTTGGACAACACACAAAAACTAAGACAACAGCAACAAAATAAATAAATAAATAGATAATACAAATAGGAAAAGAAAGAGAAAAGACCTAAACAACAGACTAAAAACCCACATCAGTCAGCTGGTGGTGAAGGGATTAGACCCACCTCTTAGCCATAACAATTTTAGTATTTGCCCCAAGTGAAATTTTTTTAAAGATTTTTAAGAAATCCTTAAATCTTAAATTATAATTTTAGTCTACATTTTTAAAAACTCATTCAGCAACTGAATGTGCAAAAAAATGTTCTTTCTACAATGAAAGTGTTTAAAAAAAATTTTTCTCAACACTGTAGCACAACTTGGAGTTACTTGGAGTTTGCTTTTGTTTTCACCTTCTGTCCAGTTCATCACGAACCTGCTCTATGGGGCTTCTGTCTTGCTTTGTCCGCCTAATGTTCCTGCCGGAGGATGAACTCCTGACCAACCAGTCCGTCTCGCTTTGTTACTCGCCTTTTTCTCACCATTATGATAAAAATATGCGGTACTACCTTCTGCAGTGCAGTATAGACTCTAGTAATGCATCAGAGGGTGTGTGTGTGTGTGTGTGTGTGTGTGTGTGTGTGTGTTGGCTTTGTACCTTATGGGCCGAGTGCGTGGGTTAATGAAGAGCAGTAAATGAAATCCTTTATTGTGTTTGATATAATGTCAGCTTCCATTAGGGAAACTGGTGCTACGAATGATTGCTAGACTATCGGGCCAGAAGAGAGGTGCAGTTTGTGCGTGCGTGTGTATTTGTTTTTGTGTGTGTGCATGAAAGATGGTGTGCACGTGTGTGTGTGTGTGTGTTTCTCTATGCTTGTGTGCACACCCCAGGGCATGGCAGAGGTACTGAGTGTGTTCTGTAATTATAAAATCATTAGCAGGTGTCCAGAGGAGATATGAATATGACTGTAATCTGTCCCCACCCATGATGGAGCGCTTGTCTCACTCTCAAATGTCAACCTGTCTCCGTCAGCCCATTGAGAGAGCGCACAGATTCAAATTCAAAAGATTTAGTTCCAGTAACTGCACTCAATCATAACATGTGCCCTCACATATGATGGTGTTTGGTGCATGCCAGCCATTTTTCAGTCCTGTGTTGTTATTCGGTGATTTACTGGATATATCATTTGTCAAGGCTCTTTTCATATGTTTTGAATTTTTTGGCTTTTAAGACTTTGGCCTTTACCTGCTAGGAAAATTTTGAAGTTGAAATTTGTAACTACAAGCAAGAGATGACATTGAAAAAACATGCGCCATCTAACTGTGGCCTGTCAGGAGAACAACCACATCGTTGGACAGACTGACAGGCGTACTGACTAACAAAAGATAGGCACCCTATATCTGGTCAAACATAAAAACGAGCAGACATTGCAGCCCTGGCGAGGAGACAAAGTCACATTGTAATCTAGAGCAGAGGGGCGGTTTCTATAGCAACAGGAGGCATCTAACCTATGCGCCGTTGCTTCTGCTGAAATCTGAAATTGGAGAGAGGAGGCTGGTATTGGGGATAGAGAGATTGGGAAAGATGAAGATAAGGCAGTGAGGAGGAGGAGGAGGAGGAGGAGGAGGAGAGCAAAAGGGGCAAAGGGAGGAGAGAGGAAGCAGATCAAGATAAGGGCGAGGAGAGGATGGAGGGTGGGAGATGAGCAGAGGAAGATTGATGTAAGGGAGGGGCGGGAGATCATCACCTGACCTCAGCGTTTGTCTCCTGTTTGGAATTTGTTGGTCCACTCAGCATGATAGATTTAATTTACTGATAGAACATTGTCAGTGGGAATTTCTACTACTTTGTGTGTTTCTGGTTTCTGTGTGTGCGTGTGTTGTGTGAGTGTGTAAGTACTCACATACATATATATATATATATATATATATATATATATATATATATATATATGTGTGTGTGTGTGTGTGTGTGTGTGTGTGTGTGTGTGTGTGTGTGTGTGTGTGTGAGTGTGTGTGTGTGTGTGTATATGCTGTATTAAGGTTTTAATATGTATATACGTATGTGAGAAATAGCTGTGTGCACATGGCCAAGGGAGAAATGGGCTAATGACTGGCTTGGTGTTGTATCAGATGTGTGTTTAACCCAGAGTCTGAGCCCTTAGAGACCTATGACCAGCCACAGCAGATGGCCGTGCAACCCTGTGGGCTGCTCAGAGGGTCATGGTGGCCTAGGACTCATCCACATGGAGCCACCTCTTCTGTGCAGTGTGTGTCACATTGTGTGGTTGTTTCATTTCACAAGTTGAATCTGTTTAACTATAGGTGCTCATGTAATTACTTTTAGAAGTTTTATTTTAATTATATTGCCAAAGGCAGCAACTTCATACAGATAAGTTCAAATTACATGTTAACTGAGCTGAAGTGATAGTGTTTGCAAAGAGATTATTATTTTACTGTAGGTATTATGATAAATTTCTATTTTCATTTCGGAAAATGTACCTGTGTGCAGTGATACACTAACAGATCAGAACAGAACTTCAAATTAACACCTCCTACTCTCCTGTAGTGTAGTAAGTTGTCATTGTTTAGAAATGTCCTAATATCTGCTTTCAACTGCACTGTAATCTATTGTAGTCCATTTGTTAAATGATACTATAATGATCATACTAAAGTGATAGTGTATTTAAATTAACAGTAAAGTGTCTGATACTAATATGTCTAATAATGCTGCTGTTACTAAGGTTTTATTGTAAGCAGTGATCCAGTCTGTATGTGGTTTGGTTCAGCAGGAGTGATACGTACAGGGTAACAGTGCAGTAAGGTAAACACAGCTGTCCAGCTGTGCAAACAGACAGGACACCAGTGACATGACACCACAAATGTGAGACAAATAAAAGGGAGTTCATGTCATTTTTATGTACAACAAACCATAAACTATCCAGTGAAGCCTTGTGCCCTGTGTGGAGGCCTCTGTACTAAATTATTATAACATCATTGGCAGTAAATAGTTTTAATAATGGATATTTACCAAATAGTGTGCTACAGTTATAGTGTGCTATAGTTAGTGTGCTACAGCCTTAGACCCCATAATAACATCCCCCCTTAGTAACATTTGGTGTATTTTTCAGTGTATTATTTGTCTAAAGCTGCTGTATGGTGTCCCTTGAGTGCAAGGAACCAAGTGTTTATTTACAGGAAGCAGTCCTGAATATGACTTGTAATGCTGCAGTAGTGAGAGTAAACTCTTTAGAAGTGAGGGACCAGTCTGAGCAGGACTGGGCTTCAGATCAATCCTGCTGGCAGACACAACAACACTGTTGCTCTGCCACAGTCTCTCTCTCTCTCCCTGTCTCTCTCTTCCTTCTCTCTGCAGAGGCTATTTTTAGCTCTAGCAGCTCTTTCCCTACTGCACCCACCACCACCCATCTCACTTTTTTCAATTCATCTCTTCATATCACCCTGACCTCAGCTTCTATCCTAACCCTTTAACTTAACCCAATATTGTCCCTGAACGATCTGCTCTGATCCCCCCCACTCGGCTCCTTTCCTTCCATCCAAACTTCTGATTGTTCCTACAGAGCTGGGGAGGGAAAGAGGGAGTGCTGGTAAGTGGAGGAGATGTGTCAGGTGGTTGTGGGCAGATTGTGCTCCTCCTCTGTCTTGTCTGCACTTATTTCCCAAAGACCCAAGCTGCACCCAGGCTGATCTGCCCCATGTTTGGTGTCGGTGTGAGTTTTGATCGCGCTGTGGTTCTTTGGTGAGCTGTTAGGAACTAAGCCGAGCTGATGACTGACTCTCTGATAAGCACTGGAGACTGGCCAAGAACACAGCCGTGGTACTTAGAGAGGCTCTCATGCCAAGGGCAACTGTGAGAAAGATGGGGCTGACAGAATAAGAAGATACTTGTGTATTGAGTGCAAATGTGTTGCTGAAAATGCAGTGTGTGTGTGTGTTTGTTGCATCAGGAGAGAGATGAAAACAGTACAAAGAACAAAAAGGTGAAAGCAGGAAAGGCACAAACAGATATTGACAGAAAAAGAGAGAGGCTGTGTAAGACTCACTCCCTTTACAGAATACTCTCTCTTTCTCTGTCAGCCGTTCTCCCTCATCACACTATGACCACAGCTCTTCCAGTGAGGTCAAGTCAGTCACTGCAGTGCCCTTGAGAGCGCATCCTCAGCCAGCCTCTTCATGATAATGAGGCAGGCCCCACAGACGCCGCTCGCTCCATGCAGCCCCTGCCCGCCCCACATAGGCAGCCCCACACCTGCCTCTGTGGGAGATAAGGGAGCCAGTTCAAAAGAGAAGAGGATGGCAGGGAGGCTAACAGTCTGGGTATGGGGTCTCGGAGCTTGGTGGTGGTGGCTGGAAACTTAAGTCGGTAATTAGAGCAAAATAGGTGAGCACAATAGCATGAATTTACATTCTTTTCCTTTTTCTGTTTTTTCCTCCTTTGAGAGCTGTTTGCCCAGGCTGGAAACACAACCAGCTGAAGTTGATAAGACTCCCAGCGAGAGTAATATTTTGAGTTTATTCTTCTCTCACAGCAAACCACTTTACTCCATGTCTTACATCTGAGCTCATGCCACAGCAAAAGACAAACAGTTTTTCACAACACATGACAATGTTCCTACGGTGTTTTAAACACAGGTTCGAACATGTGCCACATACATTGCATCTTATTGGCAATAGCATCGCACAGATGCATTACATCCTTCAATATCTCTACAGCTTCCTACTCGCCTCTTCATGACTGTCATTCCACATCACACTACTCCTCCTGTGTTCTGTGATGCTGATTATATTCTCATGCTGAACAGTGTGATGGAATATAACGATGACTCTCTCTAGCCAACCACCGTGAAGAGTCGGGGCTGATACAGGAGCTGCTATATCTTCTCTCATCACCTGTCTTTTCACTTTTCTTTTCTGCACAGGAGAATGCCATTTCATACTACGATTCCAAAGCGGATTCAGACTATGTGAGTACAGTATGGCCTGCCTCCCACTCCCCCGTCTGCCTGTCTTAATCCTGAATCCTATCCCACCTCACTTCCCACCCCCGCCACCCTTTTCCTGCAACCCCATCCCACCCCCCACCTCCTCCTGGCCTCCTTGGTGTTGATGCCTCACCCCACCTGCCTCCGGCCACAGACCCGTGGGTTGTCTGTGTGTGTTAGTAAGGTGACACTGCTTTATGGAGAGTTGGTGTGACAGAGCAGGAACAGGTCGACATGCATGTGACAGTGACTTCAGCTGTCCTCCCACAGTCTAATTTCCAGAGATCTCCTTCCCCTCGGACCTCAACTGTGTCAACTGTGGAGGGGTAACTGCGGGGTTATCACACCTCTGTGTTCATCAAGATACATTACACTCTACACAAGACATATCAAACTTTTATACCCTGGGACATTTCTGTCATGCATGTCATTCGTACTGAAAAATATGAATGACATTCAGAGTAGAGCCTGTGATCAGGGTGATCCAGTTTTGGCCCAGAAAAGCCCTGTAAGTCACTAGTTTCACCAGGCCACCACTGTGTCTGCAACCATTTCAGTATAGGTCACACTGAGACCCGCGCCTGCTGATGGATTAAGTTTTATGGAGAAATGCAAGAAACCCCCCTAGATCACCAAAGCACAAAAAGATGGGAAGAAAAAGAGAGGCAGAGGAGCTATAAATCATGGTGTGATTTTCTCTTTGTGCACACCACTCCTGTGATTAATGACACAGCACTTTAGGGTCTGTCAGCACATCTAATTGGAGAACATCGGTCATCATTAACATGGTGCACTGAGGCCGAGCCAGTGACGCACCCTCTGACCCCCCACCCCCCCCACCCTCCAACCCCTCCCGACTTTACTAACCCCACCACCACCCAAAGACAACAGTAGAGGTCAGGCAGAGGTCATTGCTCATCCCTACAACCCCATCAGTAGCCCACCAGTACTCCGCTGTCTGAATCTTAATTCCTCCCACAATGACCTTTGTCAATTAAGGCTCCGCTGCTGAAGCAAAAAACCCTGTACTATTAAAGAGATATGATGAGAGTCAGTTTTACAAAAGGTAAGTGACTGGTTGGTCCTTTTTTTCTGCATTGTCTCCTCTGTTCCTTATCCTGTACTCTATACCCTGTTCATTTCTCCACTTCCACTCTACCCTTGATAAAAAAAAAAAAATGCAATGTGATCATTCAAAGTCAAAACTGTCAATGTACAAAACATTTTGTTTGTCGCTGTTATCTTTGCTCAATGTTAAGTTTTGCTTTATGTTGTATTAATTACACACAGATTCCCACCTCTGGTTAATATCATGGTCTTCAAGTCTTACTGACCACTGTATTTCTACAAAAACAAGTTCAGCCCCCATGTATCTCGACCCCATAAAAGATGATAATGTATGCTTTAGTAGAGAGGAGAGAAAGCATCTTGCGTGAAAATGCAAATATTCTTGGGTCTGCATGATCCAACTTTCACTGTGACCCTTTTTATTTGTTTTGTAGAAATATACTGTCAATCAATGTCTCTAGGTAGTAATTTACTTTGAGGACAACCATCAAATATCTCAAATACGATATGACAACTCTGATTATTCTGATGATGAGGTCCAAAAATAATTTTCTTGTTGTTTTTCTTTTATGACACGCTACTTGTTAAATTTGTCAAAAGCGACAATGTAACAAATGTAATATTTTTGCTGACAGTCTTTTAAAGTAACCCCCCCACACACACACACACACACACACACGCACACAAGGTCATAAGTGATAGGTTTTAGGTTAGGCCTGGTTGGCTGAAGGCGGGAAGGAAAGAATCTTCAAAATGTCATCTCTGGCCTCTTCAGCCTTTAATTAAACCTTGAGAACAGGGAGACAAAATTAACAAATTGGGTAATGAATCGAGCAAAACAGGTGGTGGATGGTTGAAGAAAATGAACCAATCAGTCTTTCCTGCATGGATTTATTCCGCTCCTAATTAGACGCTGCCTTGGTTAATTATGATTGGGCTCTTCTGTAGAAAGGAGGGGAAAAAAAACCTCTCTCTGCCCGACATTGACAGAATTAGTGTCAGGCTGAGTGATAAACAAACACCTCAACCTCACAGTTAGTGGTGTTGAAAAGCCAGCATCCCTAACCTAATCAGGTTTTATATTAATGGATAGTCAATCTGAGAAATCTGAAACCCTTTACTGCATCAACAAATCAGTACTAAACCAACATTAATCCAAGGAATGGAGGCTCTGTATATCTCCCACAGCAAAAACAAAACAAACATAAAAATCTACCAACCATAGATTTGATCAACATTTGTAGGCAACAGTATGTTTTACTTTTGACATGTCTAGTATTGTATTTATTGCAGGGTAAGAAATAAAACATATATAATAAAATACAAAATAATACAAACAAAATAAAAACAAGAGCAAATCATAGCACCTTTATCATGTTAAGGTCAGGTCAGATCCCAGGTCAGACTGAAAACAAGAGGGCTCCCAGGCTTGTCCAACCAGAAGGCTAGACTAAAACTAATTCAAAGTAATTATTTCTATACACTGTCCTGTACATGATATGTAAAGACAATTTCCATTAAAAGAAATATATCATGTTAACATGTATAGAAATGTAAAACTAACTCTCAGTATTTTGAACATGTTTGGACAACTTAACTTTTTGGTTATTTTTATTATTATCTGAGTATTATCTGAGTATTGTTATTATTGTTAAGTATTTAACTCTCCTTGAAATAAGTAACTTTTGTCATTTCTAAAATCTTCACAGGACTAATGTTAAAATAAACGAACAATTGCTTTCGCTGAACATTTAATATGATGAGGCTCAGTCGCGTTTAATAGATTAGAATCATTAGTCTGATAATTGGTGTTTAAGAAATAATTGATATGCTGGATGTCAGGTGTATCCGCCCAGGACATATTCATCTGTCCTCGCACGTTTGTTTCACATCTCATCATCTGGTGTTATAAGAGTTGTAAAGATGAGCTAAATCTCTGTGATGGCACTGAATTGTTTCTTATGTTGACTTTCAATGGGATTTGAGCAAAACTATCCCATGACTCGTTCCACCAACAGCTTGTAATTGCATTTTAATAGTCAATTAGAGTAGGCTCATCAATCAGTTTCTGCCATGGACATGGGGTTTTGATTTAATTTCTCTAAAAAACAAACAGTTTTTACCATGTCAGATCCAGTTAACTCATGCTGCTTTATTATTATAAAAAAAAGTGATGCTTCAACTGCATATTTGCTGCACCCAGATGATTTATTTTTGAAGTCAGATTTTGCTTTTCAGTAGTCAGGATGCATGAGGAATGATCAGTGATATGAGTTTTAGTCTTACAAATATTTAGTGAATGAAGGCTAATGAAGGATGACTAATAAAGGAAGAATGACAGAAGCATGATGCCAGACTGT
The DNA here is from genome assembly GCA_016801845.1 of Polydactylus sextarius. Lineage (NCBI taxonomy): Eukaryota > Metazoa > Chordata > Actinopteri > Polynemidae > Polydactylus > Polydactylus sextarius. Next base: position 10,101,531 of record CM028908.1, read on the forward strand.
GCTCGGGGCTACTTCTGTATGGCAGTGTACCAAAGAGCTTGGTGCATGAGCACACATTAATTAAACTGTGTTTATCTAACAAAGACTCATCCATGACTCAAATGCATACATTTTAATTTTTGAATGTTGATGTGTAAGTGTGACCTGCTCGTATAAGGTATGTGCAGTTTTCTAGGAACATGTCTTACAGTTTTCTAAGCACACGTACTGAAATCAGATCAAGAATGAGCTCGTAAACTGAGCCAGAGAGTGGGATTTATATCTTGCTGCAATTTTTTTTTTCTACATGCCACAATCATTTCCACCTGTGGGAACAGGCACAGATTGTACTCAATTGATAACTTATCAAGATAAAAAGCTAAAATGTCAATTTTGCTTTTTTCATCTGGTGGCTTTCTTTGGTTGGTGACACTTTGGAAATGCAGCTTTCTCATCATGTACAATGGCTAAACTAAGAGAGAGCAGGAAAAAGCCAAGATATTTTCGAGATATGCTGCGTGCAGCACATTTTTTGTTTTGTTTAAACAATTGCAGGCAAGAGAGACGAGGCAGTCTGTTATGAAATATGCTATTCAAATCCGTGGGAGACTGAATAGTGATTAAGTGGTGCTGGTAGGCTAGTTTTTGTTGGGGTTAATTTGTATGGCAACTTGTGTCTGTGATAGTCATCTCGGATACTAATGAGTCTTTCTGTTTGCTGTCTGCTATGATACCTGCTGCCATTCTCTGATGAGAACAAGGGGATAGAACCACTTAAACCTGATGCCAGAAGAAAGGCAGAATAATTGCTGTTTTTGTGTTAACTTTACCCAAATGCTACATGACTTAATGTGTGAGTCAGGAAGAGATATACCATATGTATCAGAGCCACAGATGGGTCCTATAAAGCCACAATATGGGAGATGACAGAATGCTTCACCATCTTTGTATGTTTCCATCATTTTTCTATCCACCTATTTTTATTTGTATGCTAACTTGCATTTGTGTGTGTGTGTGTGTGTGTGTGTGTGTGTGTGTGTGTTTGCAGGCGGAGGATGGAGAAGAAGAAAATCCACTGGACACCTCGTCCTCTTTAGAGCTGGAGTTTGTGGAAGATCCCAATTTTAAAATCAAGGTCAACTACTCCTCCAGCGCTGTCCAAATTCCTACAGACATATACAAAGGCTGTAAGTATACAAGAATACTTTTTCTTCGTTAGTGTGGTGATGAGTGAGTGGCCCTAGGTAGACCTGTAAATTTAATCAATAACCCTATGTAACTTATACACACCATAAAATTGTTGAGTTCATGCACTTCAGGACTTCTATATTTTGTATTGCACACATAAAAATCAATAACCACACAGAAAATGGCTCTTAAATGCATGAACGTTGGCAGAACCGATCGTAGCTGAGGTTACATCGAAGGCCAATAAAATAGGAGTTAGAGTTAGATTTATTACCCTTAGGTAATGTAACAAGTTTTTGTCTTAAACAGAATCCATCAGGAAGTTCATTCATCATTTTCACAGGGGATGTCATTCACAGACGTAATTGAAAGACTGTTTACCTTCACCCTCTGGCTCTTTAAACCATGCATGTGGCTAAGAATTAAATTACACACATTTAATCTATAGCTTGTTGGTTCCATCTTTGGATTGTGTGGTACTGGTTGCCCCCTTCTGTCAGCAGAATGAAAAACAGTAATAAGATCAGGATTTTCTCATTTTTATATACAGGAACTTATTGACGCTACCAGCAGTTTCACCTGTAAAATATATCATGCACACACTGAGGTATCTCCACTGGATCATGAAAATATGACCTCTCTCCCTCAGTACGTTAGCTCAATCTCTCCTTCATTTTCTATCAGCCAGTATCCTAGCACACTAACATGATTTTAGATGACAGATGCTCTCTCACACCAGATATGTACTGTATTTTTTATTTTTTTTAATTTTTTATTTTTTTCCTGCGTGGGCATGAGCTCCGTTGCTTGTGGACCCTGCTCTTCCTGCCTGGCATCGCACTGCCCTGCGGACATAACACCCTCCATAGGCTGCAGCTGCCAAATGGACAAAAAGCAACATATGTACCTTCTGGGACTTTGATTTTGCTTGCCGTGTTCCCTCTGATATATACCTCTAACCTTTCGAACACTCTCTGCCTACCTCTTTAAAGACTCAAAAAGGCAGAGCATGTGCAGACAGACAGCCATTTTCACAGCAGCAAATTTTTCTTTCTGTTATTGTCTAGCACTTTTCCTCCTTTGTTGAACAGGCTACGTATGGCACCTGTCTGTAACAATGTCCTCCAGCTGTGTCTCCAGACAAATCTTGTCTGAATTAGACACTCTTGGTTCAGGAGGAGATGTCAAAGGCCACAGCTAACTCACAATAGAGCAATCAGGCCTGTACATTGTTCCTGGAGCCATTTTGTGCCAGTCTTGGTTCCCCTGTCTGAAGATATGAGTCAGAGAATAAAGGCCTCTTGATTGAACCCGGTGGAGACTTGAGGGTTAGAGTGGTACAGTGCATGGAATTCATTTTTTTCACTACTGCTCAGTGGAAAATGTTTACTATTGATGCTGTTTAGTTAACTCCCATTGCTCGGTCTGCTGTGCTCAGATTGCCAACTGCAGATTTTGTGCCAACTCCATAATGAACATGTGTGCTATGTTTTAGTCGTTGGTAATAAATAGACAGTGTCGGAAAAAAAACAAAAAAACATGTTTCTGCCCAAACTGTAAAGTATTTCTTTAAGAATCTTGGTACCAAACCAAATATCCTAAAAACAAATTTAAAAATGAGGAAACATTAGTCTTGAGGTGTTGAATGTACAGTTGGAAGGAAGCAAGAGCGACTTAAAGAGGAACACCACAGATTTTACACTTCAACTGTTATTTGCAGGTTTGGGAAAATACTGCTGAACAGTGTTTGAAAAAAAAAAAAAACTTCAAAATTCAAGGATACGTGAAAAATAAAGGCTACTTTAGTTATAAAACATCTGATGTGTTGTACATAATGTAGGTGCCAAGTTTTTCTTTCGCCGTACCAGTTTCTACCATTTTTTTTCTAACTCAACATAGAAGTTCACTGAGGAATCAATGGAACGTGATTTTAAATTATCTTACAGAAATTTACATCCAGCTCATGTCATGGGAGCGGCAACAGCTTTAGAGAGTCAGTGAAAATGGATTAGTATTTGTGTGTTGTTGTACTCTAGTCCCACCAGTGAGAGCCTGCAGGGTGCCTTGGAGAGGATGTCTGAGGAAACTAATGTGGGCGGTTTGTTGTCCTCTGGGTCTGGAGAGGTCTGGATCTAGAGTATATCTGTGGGTATGGGATTAGCAGAAAAGAAGCAGTGTGAGTGGGTAGATTCAGTATTCTTCTCTCTAGGGGAGACCAGAGGAATGGGAGAGCAAACAAAACTGTGGGAAGAATGGAGCTCAGTCTGAAGTGCAGGACAATGTTCAACAGTTATTGTAAAATTCTCAAGTGCTGTTTATTAGCACTCGTAGCACTCATGTTTTATGTTGCAAGTAGCTTACTTTGATTTGTACACATTGTTAATGCATTCAATAAATTGACTGTTTCCAAGAAAATGGCAGCTTCAATTGCCAGTCGCATCAAAATGGTTGTCCTTGGAGATGAACTGAGACAGACACAGATAGTGTGAAAGAAAGACAGAGAAGGGGTGAGAGGAGAGTAAAGGAGAAGAGACACTTTAATAATAGCAACCATTTAGAGCCAAAGTATGTTTTTTTTTTTTTTTTTATTGTAATCTTTTCAGCAGCTAAATGAGCCGGTGTATGCGTCCTGGTTTGATTTGTCTGCTAGGCCCCATGTCCGTTTATTGAGATTGAGAGTGTTCCCTGAGTGCAGTAATGAACCATTTTATGATTCATTATCCCAGTGCTGATTCCTGCTGCCAAGTCTGCAAACTTTCTAATTAGCTTAGGTCAAACATTCATACAGTTTTCTTCTAATTATCATTGCTTATTACAGGATGGACATCGCAACACAGGAATAAATTGGTGTGGGTGTTGTCGTCCGTGGACAAACATGTTTTATTCTCCTGCTGAATGTTACAGAAATTGCAAAGTAGAGCCAGGGATTTGCTGAATAATTGCAGAGGAAGGAATATAATCTTTAATGTAACTAAAAAAAGAAAAAGAAAATAAGAGCAGAAACAGCAAGGGAATACACAAATTATTCTTTGGTGACTATTTTGTAAATTCAGTTCATGCTGAGGGTAGAGGATACTAATCCAGATTGGATAATCCATTCCTCAGTTACGTGTAAATTATAATATACTGAAAATATAGAAGGTTGTAAATCAGTCTTTTTAAATGGGCAGCAATTGTTTGTATAGTGTATACATAATGTATGGCTATATTAGGGTTTTTATGAAAATAAGCAGCCAGTGTTCCCAGTAGGGAATAGAGAAAAGTGCCAGTGAATGTGGAAAGGCTTTTCATTAAATTTGAAGTTTAAATCCGTCGCATGCTGCGCCTTTTCCAGCAGGCCTAACGTCATGTTGTCACTTTTGCTATTGTAGCGAGCACAGTGAGAAACTTGGTTATCAGAAATGAATGGTGAGGACTGGCTAACTCTGTCTGCAGATGAAAGAGCAGAGCTTAAATGTTTTGCATGAAACGATTATCCCACCCACCCCAACCTACACACACACACACACACACACACACCACTACCATTGTGGCTGCATACTTACTGTCCAATTGTTCTAGTCACTGCTCCCTTCAGTTTTATCAGACTCTTTACATATTGTCTACATTTTCCAGAGTATATCTTCATTTTTTTTATTTTTCCCCCCTGACTATTTCTTGATGTTGAATTCAAAGATTTTCCAGGACTTTGAACTGCAAATTAACTGAACTCGTGTCCCACTTGACATGATAGATGAACCAGTATTCCAAAATTGAACCATCCCATATATCTGCTAAAAGCTCCATCATGTTCAGCAGGCAGTTGCTAACTTTATTTGGCTGCCATTTGGTGCTGTGCAGGTAGCATACTCTGGGTTTCTGGAGCTTTTATGTTGGCAACAGCTGCCTGCTGTGTCTATAAATAGGTTCAATAAGAATGAACCGAAACAATTATGTGGAAGATGCTAAAATGCTCCATGGAACTCAGAGGAACTTCAGAGTTGGGTCATAATTCACTCACTGTACTTTCATTATTACAAGTAACACACCTATCAGGTTAAAATAGAGGTTCACTCCATTGTAAATATTATTTATATCAGCTTTAACAGACTTCAGTAAACACACACATACATATACATTAATCTCTTTAAACGCATTATTCCCTTGTATGCTTAAGCCTTTTACTTTTGCCTAGAAACAAGTTGCGAACACAATGACATATCATCACCTTTTAATCTGATATGGCCAATAACTGTTTTCACATTATGAGAGAAAATGTTGTTAAAGTAATGGCAGTATTGAAGCGACACTATCGTCATTTGGAGTCAAGTTTCTGAATGCCAAGTGACTGTAAGTCCAATATTCTCTTTGTTTTATCTCTACTTTTGGTCTCATGAGGGCAGTATCTGGCTCTTCAGCTGCTTAATGCTTCACTATGTCCATTAACCTTTTGCCAACTGTGTTTGTACAATGGTTTTTTTCAAGCTCTTTGTTAGAAAACAGCAGCCTGTTGTGGGTCTAAAAAACAACACTGTGTGAGTTGTAAGAGTGAACCAAAACAGTAAATTTGCAGCTAAACAACAAAACAATGATCTGAATATCACTGTGCAGCTCTGTAGAATCAGGTAATAACTCTGTAGGTCATTACCAGTGACCCATCTCATATTATCACATTGTTATTTGATATAACATAAGATATATATTATTATTATTTGATATTCTTATTTGATATAAGTGCAGAAACATAGCCACTTGACATAAAAAAAAAATAATGTAATACCAAAAAAAAAAAAAAAAGATAAATAAATGCAAAAAAGGAGGACAATTAATTAAGAATGTAATTTGGGACTTTATATCTGGCATAAGGTATAAAGTATAAACAATATGAAGGGTAGGCGAGAGGCTAAAACATTTAATTATTTATGAAACTTTAATTAGCAAGAGAGAAAAAAAATCCTCACATCAGTGCTTAAACCAGCAACAAGCTTGTTCTTTCTGCCCTTTGAATGTGAGCCTTCATTTTGTTACATTTTGCTGTGGTCTGTGGCTGGAGGGGAGGTCCGGGTTAAAAACAAACAAACAGAAAAAAAAAAAGAAAAACAACCAATAAACCAGTGTAAAAGGGGTGTATGTAATGTGCAGCAGAAAATTGAGTGCAACGGATACAGGAGATAGAAAGTCAACACTGTGTCTTATGAGATCTGAAAATAAGAGAAAAAAATCACATCTGCAGGGTTTTATTAGAGTGGAACTACGGTGCATCTGAAGACTCTTGTCGTGTTTACAGAGAAGTCTGCTTGCCAGACACCGGAGAAACAAAGACGCTTTTGATTGATTTCACAGAAACAAGGAGAAGAGATAATGAGAGGAATCAGAGTTCTGCGTTGTCGTATACTGCAGCTTAAATCAGTGACTGTTCCTACTTTATTATGTTTCCATCATAGCACTATTAAATAGCATTACTACATTTGTCATCTTAAAGTTGGCTTAGACTTAGAGGAAGCTTCACTTTGAACCAGGGGAACAACTCAGTCCCTTTTGACATTATACCAGATTTAAACACATGGAAAAGAGAAAATGTAATTTGAAAGAAAAAACAGAATAAGAGACGCAGAGAGAGAGGGAGAGGAAAACAAAAAAGAAAACAAAAAAACAGAAAGCGATAGAGAGAGGGGGGATAAGGAGAATGGGATTTAAAGTTAAACCAAATGAGAAGAAAGACAGTATAAACATTGCGGGCTGTATTTGTCGACTTTACAGATTCAGTCTTTCTCTCTATACCCCTCACCCCATCCAACCTCAATAGTGTGTGCCCAGTGAAGGGGCACTATCATTTACCCACACGCTAATTAGAACAGTCAGCACATCAAACTCCACTTCACTCACCAACAGCCTCACAAATTACATTTCATGTGTTTGTTATTTACCGCTCTTGTTTAATTAGGAAAAATATTTGGAGAAGAACTGCGGAGGTATCTTGTGTCTGATTCTGTATATATTAATAATCAGACCACCTCAGAGGACCCCCACCACTCCTCTTACCCCCCTTGCCCCACACACACACAGTCTGAGATTACACTTACGCTCATACTAAACACTGTCTCTGAATGAAACTGTTTCTATCCCTCCTATACATTTTAATCACAATTAGGTAATGCAGCAGTTTCAGTTGCTTTGTAAAGTAAACTGGAGAGAATACAATTGAGGTTCTACAGTATCTTCTGCTTGTTTATTTTTCTGAACCAAAGCTACAAAAAGGCACAGTTTTTCACTGCAAAGGCTTAAACTTTGTCTCAGCCTGTCTTTGTGAACATGTGAGGTGCTGCCAGTCCTGGTTTCTGCTGTTTCCTCTGCAGGATGAAAGGTTTAAGGTTCAGGCTCTTAAACTCTCAGCCAGGCCACAAAGCAGCCCTGAAGGAAGAGAAAAGAAAGGAAGACAGAGAGGGAACAGGAGAAGGCGTGAGGGCAAAAAGAACTGGATTTGACAATATAAGAGAGAGAAAGAGAAGAAAATAGAGGTCATCTCATGGAGATGTGTAGATGGTGGTGAAGTAATGACCTCAAACTGTGTAGGAAGGTGTTGGCTTATCAGACTGTCAGTTCAACCAAATTAGAAAAAAAAATACCTTTCTCGCTGACCCAGTGTTATATGAAAACTGCCCACAGTGAAGTCTTGCTGTTAGATTTTGTCACTCTGCAGTGATTTGACCACCACAAAGAACATTTATTCACCTATTTATTCACCTATTCTTTGCGTCTGAAAGTTACCAGAGGAAGTTTTAAGGGGGGAAAATTAAAATTATTTAACAATCTGAGTCCCTCTTTATTCTATGATACAACATTCCTTTAAGATGTTGCTTTGGGAAGAATATCCCCTTTGGATATTCTCAGTAAGATTCAGAATAAACTGTATATGTTGAAATGTTACTTAAATGTCAAAGTAAGTCAAACTGAATTACGCCAATGCCACTTAGTCAGTCCATTTAAAAAGTAGAATATATAAACACTTTATAGCAATGACAGCAGTAATAGTTACAACTCTTCAGAGGGACTCGATTAATAGCTTTAGCTATATTACCGTTATGGATTTCTTATGAGGAGCCACTTGTGTTCCATTATGATATATTATAGGCCACAGGGTTTTTTTTCTTCCTTTCCTGTGTGTATAGCCAACGCATGTACCTATTTCTATAATGTTTGATTAATACAGGGCATATGGCACTTATCACAAGTATATCAGTATGAATAATGTGTGTATGAGGGGTGGGGTCATGAGATAGAGGTGGTGGCGGAAGGGGGTTGAGGAATGATCTCACACAGAGATGCTCCATAAATTCACCTCATAATTGTTTCCCTACTTGGTGTGTAGTCTTGCTCCGTAAAGGGGCAAAGCCAAGGGTGCTCTCGAATGTCAGGGGAGCGGCACACTGATGAATTACCTTTTAAAGATATGAGAGAGAGAGGCGCGCTTCACGTGAAAGATGAACCCAACACAACGCTCAGAGGCTCTGTTCGCCTGTGTGAGCATATTTCCCCCCCAAGGGAAATTTGTCTTTTTATCAACTGTCCAGAGAAGTCACAGCATATCCTGACAGAATAAATCAAACAGAATTAGTTTGTTGCATTCTCTTATCTCTGATGGGGCCTTTTTTTCAACCATCAATATTTTTCTGTGTGTGTGTGCTTACAAAGGAGAACCAACAATAGAGGTGGCTCACATGTGACTGTTTACATGCCTTTTAGTGTTTTTATGACTCTTGATTGAAAGATTAAGTCCAGCACTTACGTGTCCAGAAAGAAATGTATTGACCACTGCCAACATCAATAGAAACGTCCCAAAACAAAAACAATGTTCGGAAAAGGCATGAAGGGATTGATGGAGGGGAGTTTGGTTAAAACCTTGATGTTTGTCACTAGAGATGCTGCTAGACTTAAACAGAGGTCACAGGATGTCTCTTTCCCCTTGGCCTGTCTGGGACAGCTATCATTACAGACGCAGTTACTCCGGAGATAAGATCACCCAGGACTTGACAGAACGTAGGCTGCTCTCTAAGTGACCTGCAGGGGTAACTCATGCTCAGTGCATCATACTTTTTTACGCATTAATCTGATGGCTTCTTAACCATGCAGAGTATTGCATGACCCAGATGAAATTGAAGTGTGTTATTTGGTTCTAAGATAATCTCCACACAGACATCAATGATACATGACCACATTTTCACTGACATGAATCATGGCAGCAACTGCAGCAGATCTGAAGATTCATGGTCAAAATTACAAAGATACTGACAATCTCCCACTTTCCCCTTATCCCCCTACGCTGATAGGTGGACGAAACCTTCGTCATCATGGTTACAATAATACAGCTTTGGTTAATCTCAGGGCATAGTCACAGTCTAGGCTCAGGTAGAAAACATTGTTTTCCAATGAATCAGAAATGACTGTATTTTTTACACTGACGGTAAAGCCTCAGCTGCTGTAATGCCTCCAAAATGAAAACAGTGTTCGACAACTTTTTCATCAGCTAGGTGTTCACCTTCCAACAAAGGTGGTCTGACATTTATTACGTAACAAGAAAACACCTACAATAATCAATTCTTTATCCACAATCATGTCTTTGATTCTGTTATTTTCAGTTTAGCAGTTTAAAGTTTGAAGTTTGTTTTGAAAGACTTTTTTTCCCTCTCCTTCCTTCATGGATGAGAAATTGCCTTTTTTTTTGGGCTGTGAAAGCAGCCACTCATTCGTGTTAATTTTTGCGTTGCTTTCCATCGATCCTCCTCCCCCTCTCTCTCTTTGGGTTTTTATCTTTATCCCCATCTGTAGGGCTGCCTCCATCCTCCTCCATTCTTCCTTTGTGTTTATGTCTACGAATTGTGAGAAAAACATGTTCAGGAGCTCCCCTTGGTGATGGCAGCAATTTGGTTTTCATATTCCTGTCCTCGAGACACTACTTAGTGCTTCTGTGGTGATTGTGTGCATGTGTGTATATAGGTTTTACAGGATGCTACAGAGTAATGAAACTTGGTTTGTTTTGAGCTACAATCAAAACTTTCAGCTGAAAAAGAAAACAATGTTATATTTTTAGGTAATGAGAGGATGAATGTGACCAGATGCTTTCAGCTTAGAATAAAGGTGAGAAGTTGGGGGGGGGCTCGTCAACAACTCTGAGTGGTAATTGAAACGCATGGGAAAATTGGATAATGATCATTTATTTGTGAGAAATTCAAACGAGGAGTTGGGAAAAGCTGGACTTGCCGATTCAGAGGCTTATCTAGCTTTGGGTGGCTGAGTAATTAAATCAGAGGAGTGAGTGAAGTTCTCCTCAGCTCAGTGCCTCATCTTGTTTCCTCTTTAATCAGGTGGCTATTAAACCTCTGATTGCTCTCCCCATCGTCTGACTTCAGCTTAGCCATTAAACGCAAACTAAAATCATTTCTTGTTGACTAAATGATGAATACTTTTCTCCACAAGCATAAATACACTCACAGAATAACCATTGACCTTTGAGATGAGAATGACACGTTTATTCACACAATCAGACCAATCACAAGGTGAAACTAACAAACAGAAATAGTTTGTTTTTTTCCTGCTATCAGAAATTCAGAAGTGGATCTTACCTCTGCATGTGGCGAGTGACATATGACCTCCTCCAAGGTCATCTCAGACTCCTCATCTGGACTCCACAGAGATCACCCAGATTAGACTAATGCCCTTCTCAGTCGGCCACCGCTGGCCAAGCTGCCCACATACATCCATTCTTGTGTATTCATGTTACTGCTGCTGGCACTGATGGACAGGAAAAAAAACAAGTCTTTTGCACTTTATAGTTTATCACTCGAGGCTTAAAAGTAAGTATTAAAAGTAAGAGAAATGATCTCTTGCATATTAAATATATATATATATATATATATATATATATATGCCTTTACCAAAGATTTGTGAATAGGGACATCTTGTGGCTTTTAGATCCAATCTCTAGAAACTTCATATTCTCCTTTTCAAAGCCTTCGCATTGTTCTGTGAAATGTACTGCATAATATATTAATCACTTCACTTTGTGTGTGTTGTTTTCCTGCAGCTCCAGTCATCCTCAATGAGTTAAACTGGACCCAGGCTCTGGAGAGGGTGTTCATTAAAAACCGTCGGGAAGACAGCTCTCTGCGCTGGCAGGTGTTTGGCAGCGCCACAGGAGTGACGCGATACTACCCAGGTAGACTGCGAGGCACTGAGTCAACATTCTGCCTTATAACTCACAGCAAGATAAAGTCTAAATTGACCCTAGGGCTACTTGGCCACAGAACATTGGCAATGTCTTATCAGATGGCTGTACTGGTAATGGATGGACAGAACGAAATTATGATTACTTTGATCTAATCTGATTGGAAATTTCCTACAGTTCAGTGTACAATTTATAACTTATTTCCTGCTTTTCAGCCACTCCATGGAGAGCACCCAACAAGATCGACCTGTACGACGTCCGCAGAAGACCATGGTAAGTGCCACAATTCAGGGTATGTCAGGAAAGAGCAGCTATTATCAGGATTAAGTTATTTTCAGAGGAATCGGCACATTTGGTGTACTGATGTTTCTGAGTGATGTTGGATAATCAACATAAGAACTAAAAGTTTTTGACAGCAGTAGTTGTCATAAACAGAATTTTTTGAACTCTCAAAAACTTGATTGTTCAAGTCCAGATGAGTGTTGGATAATGTGACTGTTGGGAACCAGATGTGTCCAGCTGAGCGTTGAGAGGATAGAGGTTTGTGTTGCTCAGAGTGGACAGCCTCTAACCAATACAAACATCAGCAGCCGCAGAGCAAAGCTGCAGAAATTTAACTTGTCACTGCAACACCTGTGCTGTCAGCAGCGGTGTTGTCATGCTGTCTTAAAATTGTGACAAACTGTTGTGATGTGATGCGAGTACACACACACGCTGTGAATAGATTTAGATTTGTAATTTGTGTGTCACAAAGACAGCTTAAATTTGCATTCATACATCTCACCTTTTGTCAATACCTTGAAGATTATTTGAGGACTTTTGATCTACTTATTACAACTATACTATATGTATAAGTGTTCTTTGCTGAGAAGTAAACTACACATTAAATTCTTGAGTGATAACGTGTTTAATTTATCACACTACAATAAAAGATAACCCACTCTCTGTATCAATGCAGCTGTTATAAATGTTTCTGATAATACATCTCAGTTTTAAAATGGATGTTATGTTTAAGATAATATTTCTCAATTGATTAAAGATATATTTTTATGTTAAGACACATTTATGACTGTAGCTACATGTACAAAAGAAAAGCTTCACCTCTTACATATTATTTTATGTATAGTATAAAGATTATTGTACACTATTTGGTCTCTGGCTTGTCTAGACCTGTGCTCCCTCCAGCCTGCAGCTAAATGAAGGATATTGTTTAACAGAATAAGATCCAAACACTTTCCTAACCTGTGTTTATCTCCATAAGTGATAATGTAGAATGCACTTTGTTTTGCTACAAGGACAAAACAAGATAGCAGCTAATGTTTTTGTCTGAAGTGGCCATCCTTGCCTGTGGTCCTTAGTGCAACAGCTGATCCCTGTATAGAGCGCCAGGGTGGGCGAGTGTGACGGAGGCTGGACAGAAGTAGGCTATGTTGGGGCCAACAGTCTGTTCACACGCCAGCCTCAGCTTCCTGTCCACCCTTTCACGTTCAATCTACCTGCCACTGTCACATCGGCTTTGTGGCAGCTCCTGCCTGTTGCCTGGTTACAGGTTGGAGTGAAGTGGACATAATCATGACAGCAATGTTGATTAGACCTGACCCCATTTTCCATCTCTGCCTCTGTCCAGCTCAGCCTGAGTGGCTGTTTGAGGTCAGGCCAGTCTGTCAGATGAAGTCAACAAGCTCAGAACAAGCAAACAAAGACAAGCAAAGGAAACAGTTGCATTCTTATTAAGTTTATAAGAAACTCAAGATCCAATTTTCAACCTTAAAATTTAGATACGAAAATGAATACATAGCAAAGACAATAACTAAGAAAACAAAAAGTCATTTTGTTCTTTAAGTAGAGTTTAAAATATTCAGTCAATGCTAAGTTTAATTTAACTATCTACTTATAACTGTGATCAGTGGTGGCAGATTTTTTTTTGTTGGGTTTAGATTGTGCTCAAGTTTTGATGAAAAAATGGAAAGAGATTGTCTAACACCTCAGTGTATCTGTAATCATCAGACTAACGAGGTGTTCCCTGACAGTTTAATTAATTTAACACTCCTAAGTCTCCCTAGTGCTCCACCATCACAGTAGGCAACACTATAAACATGAAAAATGCTAGAAAACACAAGGCACTGTGTAGCAGGACAACCTAAAACAAGGATCCTGTCTCTGAACTATCAGCACAATAACCAGAGTACACCCGGGTGTAATTCTCTTACACATGTTTTGACTCAGGGACTCTTCCCAGCGACAGGAAGGAACAAGGCAAGAGAAAGATGAGGGAGACTGAGCGGCAGCAGCGTCTGTGACAAGGCTAGACAGAGGAAGAGGTGTATTTCTTCACAGCGGAACACCTTGTCACCCCCCTGGTCCTCCATGTTTGTCACTGTCATTTCTGTCGTGCATTTCCTCATGTCAGAGCCTTCGACATTTCCTGTGGCCTGTTGCTTAGCAACTTGTGCCCAGCCCTGCCGAGTGGTGGTGAGTGTCATTATATGTCAGATCAGACTCGTGTGATTGTAGTCTAACACGCTGCCTCCGCGACTGACATCCTCCGAAGAGGTTGGCCAATCGCGTAAGTTACAAAAAATGTCCACAGGGATTAAGTAGTCCCGTCATGTGTGGTTATGTGACAGGAGCAGATAGCAGCGTCCTTCACAGGAACAGTAACACAAACAACATGATCATTTACACAAGTTTCTAGGTCTAGGCATGAAGTTTGGATGGTTAAGGATCCCAAATAGCAAATAAAAGCTAAACACAAGCTTTGTGTAAAATCATTTGACATCTTCAACTAAGGCAAATGCAAGGGGCAATAGTACTGTCATCTTGTGACTGCATTTTCTGCACCCAAACATATATTTTGACCCAACCCAGTTTTTGGGTTCTACTAAATATTATGATATGCTTTCAAGAATATAATATACATCTTAATAGTTTGATTTTGAATATTTTGTTTTCCAATAAATCAATAGTTTTCAGATGGTGAAGTCTATGAAATTGAATTTTGAACTGTAAAAACATTTGCAGGAACACAACTCATGTAACACTTGGCGTTTTTCCAGCACTGAATGCTCCTCATTGGAATTGTGGCATCTAAGTTTCAGGTGTTTTCAACAAAAGCCCTTAATTGACCATTTGAGAGCCAACAATATTTTACCCCCGTCATCAACAGACCCATATGTTGTTGACTTTCAATCAAGATTTAAAGTGGGGCTATTTCACATTTGCAGAACTGAGCACTGTGAAAATTACAGGGTAATGGTAAATTCTAATATATAGTATAACCAAATGACCTGGGGACAAAAGTCTCAGAATAAATCTAAATAACAAGTAGTAGCTAAAGTTAACCAGTAAGAGGCATTATAAGTTACTGCTCATATTAGCAAAACCTTTGAGGCTGTTGAAAAAAGCTAGGATGTGTTTTATATAACCTTTTATTTGTAAAAGAAGAAATGTATCTCCTTTTAAAAAGACGAAACAGTGTTTCCTTAAGGTCTCTGTCCTTTTACAAGAATTTGGGAGAATCCATATTGTTTATTTTCCTACTGTAAAGTGAAACCTAGCTTCAGGTGGCTTCAACACACTCAGCAGTGTCTTTGTTTCATGTTATACGAAGCAGCAGGGAGCAGCATTAGATGTATCTGTAGCATTAAGACTTTCATGGACCCAGTTGTGGTGATTTTAGTTTTATAAAGGCACAAACAGCAAACACTCTACAGATGCAAACAATATATGTGCAGTATATATGAAACCATAAGAAACATCCAAAACTTGATGTCACTTTATTTCTTAATCGCTGTGCACAGGTCAAAACAAACAGATGCAATAATGGTAACATGCATCACTCATGTTTATAAGTGTCCCAAAGTCAAAATGGGATAGAAAATGACTGTAGTGTCCAGAATTTATGGTCACAAACAACCTGTAGTTCCACAGGGACGGATGGATGGTGACATGGCCGACCTGGCCAGATCTGACAAGGTGCACTTCTCACAAGACAGATCGCCTGCCTCTACAGATGGGTTCTCTCCCTTAGCTGCTCCCCCACCACCAGCCACAGGAAAATTAATGGTCCAGTCAACACACTTAATTGTCTCCAATTGTTCTGACATTAATTATTAACATTTGTCCATTATATTGTCTGTTCGTGTTATCAAGGGAAGCGAAGCAGAGGGTAAAGTGAGGCAGAGGGAGAGAAAGGAGAGAAAGGGTGAAGAGAGAAATAACCAGAGATAGGCATGGAGTCCTGTTAGCCAAGCGTTGCAAAGATCCCATTACCTCCCAGGTTCACAACAGCATGTAGGCTATATCACATATTGATTTCTTCAAAAAGTCAATCTAACCTCTTTGTAAATATTATGACTACTGGTCAATCCTCAAAGCTGAGGCTCCCCAAAATACCATTCCCAATATCAGGAGCCCCGAGCTTCGCCTCCTTCGACTTTCATTCTTTTCCTTCAGTTATTTTTCGTTCTACACTCTTTTCATTCTCTTAACAGCACTTGAGGGTGAAACTGACTCAGAGAAGGAGATGTGTGTTATTGGTGAGACGCAAGGTTTTAGCAGATTTACTAGAGAGTGAGAAAGAAAGACCCAATCAATAGATTTGACATTTCAGTTTGAGCCAAGTTGTGTAGTCACAGCAGGTGACTTTTTGTTCCATCTTATACATCAGATTTGGCTTTGACTGATATTGTTGTATACCAATATGCATCGCTAATTCAATATTCTGTAGCCTAATATCACTTAAGCGAGTGGTGGAAAAATTAAGCAAAAAAAGATGCTGTTTCCCTTTAGTCATAACTGAAAATATGGAAATGGTAATGTTGGTACCAAACATTTCCAATAATCAACAGAAGGTGGAATAAATAAACGACAGACAACATCTCTTTCTCCTGCAGGCTCTCTGGGCGCCAGCCTCCTATATTTTTTATCTTAATTCAATCTTTATTCGCCTGCCACATCCACAGGAGCACTAAGAGAGCAGCAGTCCATAAAATAATAAGCCCATCAGCACAACACAAATCCACACACACTTGGGAGCATGCACACTGACTCACCTACACCACACACACACACGTTAGCAATTTCTCTATGTTATATATATATGGTTCTCCCATTATGGTATCTGCTCACATCTACTGTACATCATGCCTGTACTGTATATCAGAGTTCACACATTTTAGTGGACAAACATAAACAATACAGAAGGTGCTGTATACATCCCACTCATTATGTATATACACTATACAATGTGGCCTGTAAAAATAGTTCAAGATGGACAAACATGAAACATGCACACACGCGTGGATGACTGCCAACACACATATACACATAACCTCATACAGTACATACAGTAAGCTCTCCCGTGCACTCGCTGTAGCAGAATAAAATGAGCCCAAGCCACCCCATGTTACATGTATCTGTTGCATGTTTCTGAAATGTATGTAGTAGATAATTCCTCCAATTTAAATGTAATGCACAACACTTTGTGGAATGGGTCAGGGTGCATAAACACAATCTCCTCAGAGAGTTAGCCCCCCGGCACAGTTAATGTATTGATTTTACAACACCGCTCCATGATAAAACTATTTCATGAATTCCAATGAGACTCCTTTACCAGACTGCGGCAAAAGGAGTGAAATACAATCACCACAACGTAGAATATGTCATTGTGTTCATTGCTTGTATAATGCATTTCTTTTAGATTTATGGGGGTTGTTGGGTGGCGGGTTGTAAGGCTGTGGTGGTGGGGGGGTGGATGTGAATGGTGCTGCTTTAATCTCTTCTCATTTAGAGCAAAACCTCGTTCCACCTCAATGTAAAGAGCACACACATAACAGACTGTATCCTCATTGTACACATTGTCACATACACATATGCAATGGCATGAACATGTTTATTTCATGACATACATGATGTATGTTATGGCTTTCTTGTATTTTTTATGAGCATAAAAGTCACTGCTACTGCTGTGGCCACACTTACTTTTCATGTTATTTAGTTAAGGGTATTACTGCAAGGGGAAAAAAACTATGGCCACTTAGATACTAAGTAATTGCATGTTATTTGCATTTAGCAGAACGCACACTTTCCTAAGAGCTGCCATTGATGATTATGGTTCATTGATGATTCACTGGTGAGATCTGTTTTTGTGATTGATATGTAATGAATGAGATTCTCCTAGCTGACTGTTTTGTTTGATTAATAATCCAAAACCTAAAAAAAGATTCACAACAATGTGAAAACAGAGAGAAGCAAATTTGCATTTTGTTGATAAATGACTTAATCAATGTTCGTGATCAATATACATCGACCTCTCTGTGTTAATCATGAAAAGACAATAAATCAGTTCAAAGGATCAAAACTGATATAATCAGAGACAATGTTTTGTCACAGTGTTTCAGAGTTATTATATATGTAATTAATGTCCTTTGCATATTATTAGATGTTAGATATTTCTGTTAGAAGACGTGATCATTTGTACAAGGTCAGAGTCAACGAAAGTGATGCATTCAAATTTGTATATTTAATTTAAGAAACGGTGCAGTGTCAGTAAAATATAAGAGCAAATAAATGTCTTCCCTTCTGTATTTATTTATGATCACTTTAGCTGGACCTTGTTAACTAGTTACTGATGTTACTGAGATGTGAGATTTGATGTAAGCACCTGTAGGTGAGGAGCAGGTTGAATTAAAGGGGAGTTGGACTGGGAGGCAGAACTGTCACATTAGTTTTTCTTCTCTACCAAGTGAACCAGATCTGACTCATCCTCATCCGAAAATACGATAATGACGTCAAAACAAAATCAGTGGCTCTGACAGTTCAGTGCTCATATACTGACCATAACTTCCAGTGAGCATACAGAGAGGCCAGAGGCTGGTATGTTTAGACTACTGTCTGATGGCTGATGGTTGTGTCGCTGTGGGACAGAATGGGAGACGGGGCTCAGTTCAGCATCAGCCAGGCCCATCTGCTTGTCACCTGGCCTTGGCACGCAGGAGACTGGGTAATGACAGGGAAAGAATGGCATCAGTGGGCAGAAGCTGAGAGGTAATTACTGACTGGAATCCATGCAGAAACAACACATCTGGATCCATGAGTCAAAATGAGGAGAATTATAAACTGATACTGGCCTCAGTTCATGATTTTTATCTGTCAAAACCGCAGCACTGCATATCAGCCTGGAGACTATAAATCCTTGACTCCATCCCGTTCCCTCTGATCCTGATGTTCTCTGCTCAGAGGCACAGAGAAAATTCAATTGTACTTCAGGCAATGGAAAGGGAGAGAAAGAGAGCAGTGCTGATACACCAAGACAATCTGTGGGGAAGATCAGCCATGCTAGCACTATAGCTTCAGTGCTGAGTGACGCTATTCTGGCTTGTGTGTTACTCTTCTCTACTCCATCACTGTTCACACATTCCTGAATCAATGCTGCCTCTTTCACAGTTAGAGAGAAATGATCTGCTTGAAAAATGATATTTTCTCAGCAGATTTTAGGGCCAAAGTTTATACAGGCTACAATTGTGAGATTTTACATTGTGAGATGACCCATAATGACAGAGTAATAGAAGTCTGCATTTCTGTATAATTAACATTTAGCCCCTTCAAAATAACTTGAAGTCCCATTAAAGGACCATTCTCCTGCTTGAGAAATAGAGTGACCAGAAAAGTTAATGAAATCCTGCAGTTGGTCTGCAGGCATCAGCCGTCACCAAATGACCCTCCTTCAATCTCCAGACAGGGTGTCTCTGTCCATGAGCCTGAGGGAATGAAGACGTGGACCACATTCTGACTGAGTTTTCTGTCCTGCATCGATGATCACTTTCACAAACCCCATCCGCTCAACAGAAAGAAGCCGCCACTGTGTGGAGTCTCAGATCTCTTCTCCTCTCCCTCTCGCTCCCTCAAATTAAGATTTCAGTAATTAAATTGATAAAAGTCATGCATGCCAATATGCCTCATGGTTCCAGACCTGATTTCATACGCCACACAGTTCTGGAGAGCTGTGGAAGTTCTACCTTTGATGTGGCATTCTTTATTATTGAAAATAATTTGATTCTCCCTCCCCTTCTCTCCCTCACACACACGCACACACTTTTCACCCATGTTCACTCTGGGCATGCTCAGTTAATCGACCTCTTGCGAGGCAGTGCTGGTGCCAAGTCCCTGCTCTGTCTGGGGGGTGGGGGGGACTTTCCAGGCGGCTCTTCAGCGCAGTGGGGCCCAGGTTGTGTCTGAAAAATGGATTTGAGCAGCCTAGGCAGAGTGCTGAGGGACATCACTTCAGCTTGGGTCAGGGGTCACTATGCAGGTTGGAGTGGCACCTGCCAGTGAGTGGGAACACTGAGGCTTGTGGGAGTGGTGGCGAAGCCTACTGGGGCTCCACTGCTCTACCTCCATATCAGCTTGGCTGAGCATAAGAAAAGAGGCTCTCTGGCCCACAGGCAGCTGGCTTCTCTCCACACTCAGCAGAACGGCTGATAATCAGCAGAAAGAGACCCCTGATGATTACTTTGCCTCTGCTGAAGACGGCTGCTTACTGCCTGCTTGCTCACTCCTCAGAATGTCAAACTAGTACTCACATTTACAGCCCACCCCCTTCAGTAATAGCCCATAATGCCCATCAGTGTCAGTTTTCTTTGTGTCAGGATTCCACTTGAAGAAAATTAGGGAATTTTTTGATTTTCCTCCATATATCATCTGCTATCATGTGGGGACAGTCTCTTCCATGACACAGTCCGTCTGGACTAGTTGGTTTAGTGTCGTCACTGCGTTGTGGGCCTACATACCCAGAACAGCCCTATTTTAGGAGATTCTTTGCAACAGAAGCATAATCATTGTAAGCAGCTTGTGCCTGGTTCTGACAAAAAGACTGCCAGAGTAAATAATGTGTTTGACGCCCAACTGATGAGTCATCAAAAGAACAGAGCGTCAGCTATCTGAATTTAGTGACAGCACTTAGCTCAGCACAGACTTTCCACAGCACAGGTCAGCACCACTCCTGCTGCTCCTTGACAAGTTTATTTAAATTTAAAGTAACTAAATATACAGCGTATTGGATTGTATGAGTCACCATAGCATGACTCATACAATTTACATACATATACAATCGTAATATGTCATCTGTGCTCATTTAAGTCCTAAAATCTTTTGTTTTTTCTTCAAGATCTTGTATGTGTGGTCACTATTCTGTCTTAAATTAGTTGCCAATCATTTGAATTGGTCATTACAACAAAGTGACATTTGATTTGGAGAAATTTGATTTTGGAAATAGAAAGTGCTTGGAAAGTGTTTAACAAAGTCAAGCATTAAGTGATTTATGAAATCATCAAGATCAACAGGTCTAATCACAGTTTGTAGTGGCCTGCAAGAGATGCAAATAATGTGTCTGTTTGTCAAAACAGAGACAAGAATCTAACTAAATTAAATATGGTCTAAAATAAATATTTAGCAAAGTGGTAATCTGAGTTGCAGTATTTTTTATTTATTTTTAAGCACGTTAGAATCAGAATCAGAAAAACTTCCAGTCCATAGGAGGATAGGAGGTGGTATGTACAGTATATAGCATGTATCATTATATACTTAGACTAACTAGTAATTACTTTGGCTTGTACAGTAATTATTTAGAGTAGGCATTGTTATTCAGAGTAGAGGAGTGTCTCTGTTGAAGCTGACATTAGCTGTTGCCAACACTGAAGTATATAGCCCAACGTATTAACTCTTCTAAGCACATAAGCCTTTTCTGTATTCTCTGGCTTAAGTGGGCTCAGCACTGGTCGCTGTGTATTATCATAGCACAGGTCATTATGACTTTGGTGTCTTTCTTTAGTGCAAGTCACAAAGATTATTGGAACAAATTAAGGCTCATTCTTTGTGTCTTTTGTACAGGTATATCCAAGGTGCATCGTCTCCAAAGGACATGGTCATCATTGTGGATGTGTGAGTATCTGGCTGCTTCCCCATGCCATTGCGTGTGTGTGTGTGTGTGTGTGTGTGTGTGTGTGTGTGTGTGTGTCTCCTTCAAAGGGCAATAGTGCCACCTGTTGGTCTGCAGAAAGCCTTAAGTTGGAGGAAGAGGAACTGCTCCTCATCCTTTTGATACATGTTCAAATACTGAGAACGTTTGAGAATCTGAACGTGATCACTTTTGAAAAAGAGACATGAACAGAAACAGAACAAACATGTATTCATCTACGAAGCTCCTCAGATTCAGACCTGTTTTCATATATTTGACCTCGAAAGTGCTTCCTCGCTTTTTTCCTGCAGGAGTGGAAGTGTCAGTGGACTCACTCTGAAGCTGATGAAAACCTCCGTCATGGAGATGCTCGACACACTATCTGATGATGACTATGTGAATGTAGCCAGGGTAAGTGGAAGTTTGTAGACCATGATTTGCAATCATACTCCTGTAAACGCAAATATTTGTCGTTTTCATTAAGCAGGTAGTAATCAAGCAAGAAGTTAGTAAACAGCAAAGTGTGCTCATACTGATCCCAGTTGTTTGCTTGCAGTGGAAACAACTCCACTTCCCTCATTACAGTGTATTTGCTCTTCCTGCATCACCGCTGTCCACGTGGGACTTTACCCGTCTGTCTCTTTCACTCTCTGCTGATTGCTAAGCTTTCTATTAGGACTAATGTTTTGGGGAATATTAAGGTTGTCCTATATTGCAGGTCAGATAACACAGCGTCCACATTCTTGGTGTGGTGACTCTGTTTCGAGACTTCCTCCAGTAATCCCTCATAATCCGTTGCTCTTAGCCACTGTATGCCTCTAAATCCCAGCTCTAAGAGTAAGAAATGAGCATAGTAATCTGGGTGGAAGCACATCTGATTTTCACCCTTATAAAAAAAGTGGGGTCTTACAAAAGCTGAATTATTGTGTGTTACAAAACTGTGAATTATTTGCAAACATAAAATCATTGGCAAGTAAAAATTAAGTGAAAATATTCATCAGACACTATCTCCTGGGTCTATATAGGTCAGTACACTTCTTTAAGACAAACTGGAGCCTCACTTCTGTAATGGCAATATAATTAGTCAATAATGCAGAATTTATTTCAAAGGACTTTTACATTTTTCATTTATTATAGATAGTTGATGTAATCAACTCCTAATCGTGTTTCACAGCAACAGAATATCATAACCATTTATGACATGAGAGCTGTGATATGAAGATGTAACGGAGTGATGATGATTAAAAACACTTTTGTATCTTTGATTTCTTTGTCTGCTAATTTAAATACGAGACAACACAAAGCCAAGAGAAATGTCAGCTCTTTGCACGCATAATATTTTACATCAATCTGGATTGAAAATGTCAGTTGATTTTGAAGCTGACCTTCAAAACTACACAACATTTGAAACCTTCTATTACAGACATCGCTGCTAATATATTAATCACGCATAGACGCTGCACACAAGAAGAAACACACACACGCTTACACACACACACACACACTTTGAGGCTAATTTGGTGGATGAGATGAGACAGATGATATTACCTTGGCTGGGTTTCTGTTCAGTGGTTTGTACTGGTGTTTCAGGTGCACCTGTTCTTTGTGTGGAAAGTTGTAATTACCTGTGTTTACTGCCAGCTAGAGAGTAGCAGGGCAGCTTACATCTGCACACACCTACGTCTGCATCCTGCCACCACGAACCACACATACACATACGCACAAACACACATATATAGATGAAGAAAACATAGGAATACACAGTTTTACAACAGCTGGAGACACACTTAGATTTTGAAAGTCTTTTGCCTAGAAAAGTCAGTTTACATATTGTGTATGGTATATTCATGTCTGTCTTTGAATTTCCTCCTGTAGTTCAGTGAGACAGCCGATGCTGTCGTTCCTTGCTTCAGGAATTTGGTCCAAGCCAACGTACGTAACAAGAAGATCTTCAAGGAGGCTGTGATGCATATGCAAGCCAAAGGAACAACAGATTACAAGGCTGGATTCACATTCGCTTTTGAACAGCTTCTCAATGTAAGAACCTGCAATACTTTCATGACAGAGCACTGTGGCTGGATGTTTATCTGCAGCTGACAAATTGTGCATTTTCATAAGGTCAAATACAACACACTGGAATTACAGTAAATTCTGCCTTAGATACTGTCTAATCTAATTAATAAATCTGAATTTACAGTGATAAAACGGTGCTGACAGAGAAGTGTTCAGGTTTGTAGAAGACTTCTGTCTCTGTAGAAGATTGGTCTGATTACAACTGCTGTTGCGATGAGATGACGCTGCCTTTGCAGCAGCCTGCACAGCGGTGAGGTCTATCAGCAGCAGGCGTCCATGTGCTCTCAACACAGGTGCTGCCTCAGCTCCGTATGCTGCTGTGTATTTTAGGAGGCTGCCACCCTAATGGGCCCTGATGGGATGATTGATGAGCACAGCCCAGAGGAGATCAGCCACAGACACTTTATATTCCTCTGGTGGGGTTGGAGGCATAGAGCCAAGCGCCGACTGCCTCCGCTTCTGCCTCTGCCTCTGCCTCTGCCTCTGCCCTGCCACCCCCTTTGCTTGCAGAATGAGAAATAAAAAGGTCTCTTTTATATCTGTCTGTGGCAGCAGACTCACTACCATGATTGGTGGCAGAAACACAATAAAAATATGTAATTGTAGCAATATTATTTATCTTTATTAGGATCTTGTCAGAATGACATGCCGCTGGCCTGCATATCAAAAGGGAGGGGGTATCAAAGCTGAATGTTAAAAACTGGTGCCTGGATTTGAGCTGCTCACTGCCATAATGTTTGTGGTTCTAACACAAACAGATTTAACAATCGAATAATGATGTATACTTCAAATAAAATCTTAAAATTATGATGATATGAGCAAGAGCATGCTTACCAACTGGGTAATTTAGAAATTTAGACGAAGGGCCAAGAACAAGAGCTAAGAGAAAATTGGACAGATACATTGCAGCAAAATTGAGTCTTAAAAGAATAGTGTAGTAAAAAAATAGTGTATAAATCTCTTTCTAGTAGCTGATAATTTGATGATGTACTTACTTTACTGTGCTGTAGATTAATTAGCCTTCTAGGCTCTAAAATTCTAAGAATTTTACCAAATTGTGATATATGGTGTAAAAAATAATGAATAATAATTATAAATATTTGAAATACAAACTGCCTTTTTAATTTTAATTTGAGGTAAGACATATGAAGTGGATCAACAGATAGGGTCTCTACAGTGGCAATGAATTTATATCTTCTTATATTAATTTATATCGTCAAAACATGCTGCTTGTTCTGCTTTCCATTTGGGTTTTTTACCACAATAGTTTTAAATCGAGAGACAAGTGTATACAATATTCATCAACAGATTTATTTCATATTGTTACAGTTTTACTGTTCTATTGTTCATTGTACTTTACTACACTACCACAGTGTTCCTTTTTTATCCTGGCATTTTCCCTAACCTGTCTCCCTTCTTCTCTTCCCTTTCATTGCTCCTCTCTCCTTTCTTCTCTCTTCATCTGCCACAGGGGAGCAGCGCCCCGAAGGCCAACTGCAATAAGATGATAATGATGTTTACAGATGGCGGGGAGGATCGTGCACAGGAAATCTTTGAGAAGTACAACTGGCCCAACAAAACTGTGAGTCTGTCCCCATAAGGTTGTTGTCTATTTATCTACTCGCTCTGCTAGCCCAAGAGATCATGCATGTCCAGAAACTGTCTTTTCTCTGCCCATCTCCCCACGTTTTCTGCTGACATTGCCTCATTATAGCCCAGACAGTTGTGTTAGTTAGGCTGTCAGACATGCCAAACACTCCAGTCTGTGCACATAACGTTGTCTCCAAGCTTTGTTCACTTCCATTTTTGCTGTTGTGATCCAGGCTTTTTCCTCCTGTGATTCATCTCTTTAGTCTTGGACTTTGGCCCCCGTCTCTTTCTCAGTCTGTTTCTCTTCTTCTGTCTCTTTTGTTGTTTTTCTGCTGGTGTTAACAGCTCTGACCTGCCAACTAATTAGCCACTTTATCATCAGAGCCTATAAAATTACATCCAATAGATACTGAGTTTTAGTCTTTCATTCCCTTCTTGTTTTAACTCCCCCTCCCCACCACCACCACCACCACCACCATTTCACAGCTCCACCAATATTTATTCTGATATCCATTACTATTGAGTTTCCTCATGACGGCTGCTGTCATACAGGAATAATCTGCAGTTTGACAAGTCTCTCACTGCAGTCTTCAGATAGAGACAGTTGTGAAAGTTGACTGGGAGCCTAATCTAATCATAGTGAAGATTTGTGCATCCAGAAGGAGAGTTGTGAGGTTTAATTTTGCTCTTGTAACTGCTGCTGCTGAACTTTTTTTCCTGTTTAAATTCAATCTGTAAATGTATAATGTTTTATTTCAATAAGGTGATTTGTGTCTTGCTCTCTCCGTCACTATGAATTTGTCATTTTCTCCATCCAGGTTCGTGTGTTCACTTTTTCTGTTGGACAACATAATTATGATGTGACCCCTTTGCAGTGGATAGCTTGTGCCAATAAAGGTAAGTGGATAAGATGTTTCCAAGGAAACACATTTGTATGTAAAATATGTAAAAGGCAGAGAAGTAATTTCATAGCTGTATGTGTTCTGTTAACAATCACACATTGTAGACAAGCAGGAATTATGGTGGGACAACACAAAAGCAAAATGTGAAAAGGCAATATATATGTACAAAATCTTGATTTATCGGTGTAAACTGCTGTATGTCACAGCACCACATTTGATTTTATATTTCAGTTTAATGTAATACCTTTGTTGAGGCTAAACACACACAACAGTGCAGGCGGTGTGGTCTTTTAGCTGAATAAATATCATATGTTTTCTATGCTCTGTCATTGTGGGCAAAATGGCAAAAGGTGAAGTGATGTATTGATGGAGTCCAAGACACTATGGGATTATCAATGGTGCACATCTGATCCATAGACTGTAGGATCCAAGTCCACAGGCAGGAAACAGGAAAATATGGTCACTGCATTACAAACCCATCATAAATTCTCCAAGTATCTGTCTTATTGTGTGCAACTGTCAAATCAATATCTTCATCTGGGGTTACACATCACAGTCCCTAAAAAACCCAATAAGCAGGCAGGCCTGTCTCCAATTATTAAGACTCAGCGGCTCTTCTTGTTAGCTCTATCGTCTGCATAAATCTCATCTTGACACAGCTCATTTTTTTTCTAACCTAACCCAGACTGATGTTGCTGACCTCAGAGTTGAACATTGCTTTTTTTTTTTTTTTTTAATCCACTTCCCTTTCTCTCTTTTGTGGTTTGGTTTAATATTGTTTTTTAGTGTTGCACTTTATCTGAACCTGCTCCTTTACGAGGCCTTTTGCTGTCTGTATGAAGCCACGGCTAACCGCTGCTGCTGATTAGCTTATTGCCACTGGAGCCAAGTGCTTCAGAAGTATCTCCCCCAGAAGTTGTTATTAATTAGCAGGAGGAGTCTGGTAGCAGGATGATTACTGTGCCATCTCCCTGTCAGGCAAGGAAAGTCCTGGATTACACGGGTGTGCCAACACAGGCTCTGCTGTTTGTGACTGTAGTGATTAGCATGGTTCTAAAGCCTATGCCAACATAAAACAATAGTGTTGACACATCAGCCTCAATGGAGCTGTCCTCTCATATCTTCAGTACTTATTACTCTTTGGTATCACACTTGTACAGGCCCTAACCCTTCACCCTTGATATACATGTATTTGTGTGTGTGTTTCGTTCAGCGAAACACGCACGCTCACACAAGCACAAACACTCACAACTAGGCCACTCTCAGATGCTACCTGGTGGCTCATCTTAAGAAGAACATAACCTCTCTTTGACTCTGAGGACAAATCTTTAATCCATGCTCGCAATGTAACAAAATCCAAAACATAAAAGCGTCATCTTGGAAAAAAAAACAAGTTGAAATCAAGGATGAAAGGTGCAAATATGATCTACTGCAGTGATGAACCTTATACTTTGCTTTAAATCCAAAACTGGAAATAAAATACTGCAAAAATTCCAAAAGGCCATCAACAATAGAAATAAAATCTTATAACATTGGTTGCACCATGAAATTAGTTATACAAGTTTACTGGGTATACTTAAAAGTAAAAAACAGAATGTGAATTGAAAGTAGTTTATGTTTGTCTACATTATATTACACATGATATATATTACTCTTTAGTGACTGTCTGTTTTCACCTCCTGCAACCACAGAAGTTCCCTCTGCGTCACAACCATTAGCACTGGAACAAACTGCTGGTCTGAAGTAAACTATAGCGAATAACTGAACCCTTTGACTCTGTTTCTACTGATGTGTATGCATGTGCAAATGTGTGTATAGTGCCTGCATGCTCACGTGCAATTGAATGAGACAGAGGAGGCAAATCTTGATGCCAAGGACTGTGGCAAATGCATAATGTATCAAAGTAATGAGAGTCATCTCTGCCTTTTTAACATTCTGGGGATGCTGCCTCCGTTTCGCAGCTCTTTGTATAAACACTCATGGCTTTAATAACTTGGGGAGCAGCATAGTTATTGACCCAGTCGGTCACTCTCCTCCATTCCTAATCAGCAGCAGCAGAGCCTGGGGCTCAGCAGTCCCAAGGAGTCTCCACATTTACATCCTACAATACAACCATGAGTGTGGAGAGGTCAATGGCCACAAGCTTTACCATGATAGCATGGCTCAGCATCATCAGCTGAAAATGATGACATTACATGTATCTATTAACATTAAAGAGATCAGACTCTAGTTTACAAACGAATCACTGCAGAATGTAACACTAGTAGAAATGTAAAGGTCCGCGACAGAACACGGTACACACATAAACCCTGACGCAGCTTTCTGTTGGAGTAGTGTATTGATTCTCTCGTCTTCATCTTCAGGTTACTACTTTGAAATTCCATCAATTGGAGCAATCAGAATCAACACCCAGGTAAGTTATGTAGATAACTTACATTATATGTGTGTATAAGGTACTGAATACTCCTTTATCGACTGACACAAACATACATTTCAAGCAAGAAACTTGTCCATTCTTCCTTTGTGTCTATTTTGATTTTAATTATACAGATTGTAGATATGTTGAAATATACCATAGCAAGCAGACGACACACTGGCATGACTAAAGAAAGGAAGTGACAGAAGTGGAGACCATAACATGGTTGCAGTCTTTCTAGGAGAATGTTTATTCAATGCTCTGATTGAAACACTTTCAGATCTCTTTCTCTGTTTCTATTTCTTCCTCACTCTGTATCTGTCAAACACACACAGATACACACACCCAGGGCCCTTCCACCCCCTCCGCACTCGCTTGAGGCTCTACGAGCTTCAAGAGGCCCTTGGGATAACCTCATTCCAGATGTAGAAATTGACTCAGTTGCTGGGAGGTGGGGAGCCTCTGCACACCTTCCATTCCCATCTCCCACCCCACCCCCCAATCCCAGTGAGCGATCAGGCCCCAGAATAGACTGTCAGCTGTTCCATTAGCTTTGGCATATTTATATTCTGAGAACTGCCACTTACTCTAATAGGTTTTCTGAAGGTGTGTGTCTATAGCTCTTGGTATAGACCCAGAAGACACATTGGAGCCTTATTTTATTTAACTGTACTCTGCCCTTCAATATCATACGCTCATCACATCACACTTGACTAAGATGACAACATTCAAAAAACGGATAGGACTGCAGATGGGACAGATATTATTAGCCATATTGTGCTGACTCACGCAATTATATACAAAGAATGGAATAGTTTTGGAAACAAATGGCATCTTATTTTGAATTTTTGCATTATCTGTGATTGAAATAAATCATTTTATCTTCTTTGTAGAAGTATCTCAGGGGAGTGGCGATGACGAGCATTAGTGGGGATGTTAGTGTTTGTATTTACAGTGAATGTAAAGATTAGTTTACACTCTGTGTCCGTGGTTGTTAGAATTCCCAGAGAGACAGTAACATTTAATCAATGCACAGCGATGCCACTGAAGTCTGTATGGCTTTGCATCATTTGGACCACACATCTGCTGTTGCTGACTTTTTATGTTTTCTAGATTATTCTAGCCACGTGGAAAATTTCCCCTATATCCTATTAAAAGGTCTGGCTGTCATTGTCCTGATGGAATATCTCCCTGTGGCGTGTTAAACTGGACTTTTATTGAGCTAATAATAGAATAGGTTACGCCTGTCAGCACCTCGCTGTTCAAGCGGTGAAAAACAAACGGGGGAAAGCTTAATACTAAAATCGCTGTGCGCTTATACACGGTGCCCCTTTTGTGTATTGAGGATAGACACACAAAGGGTGGTGGCAAAGGTCAGAAATTTGTGATAACATTTCTCTTTTCACTGCAAAATGGATGTCACCATGTAAGAACCTCTAGTGTTTTTACATTAACCCCAGAAGAACTCCTGCATTTTTTGCTGATCTGATTTTGTTTAAATATATTGTGTTGGTACATAAATGGAGACATTTGGCATTATAACTCACTTGACTGTTGAAGAGTGTGTTGCTTTAGTAAATGTTGGCAGAAGTTGACAGTCAGTTAATGTTTGCTGACTGTGGTCGTTACAACAACAAACCTCTCAACGCTCACAGTGTGATCGTCTCAGCCCTGGACAGACCTTTTTTTTTGTATGTCATGAGGTCACTCACTCAATAATTTTACTAATTTCTAAAATGACATGGATCGATAGGTTTTTTGCAAAACTATAGACATCTCAACTGTTGTGCGAGGTGGCTCCTGAGAACAAGAAATATATATACAGTGAATATGATGTATTACTAGTAGATTTAACCCCTAACCTCCATTCACCATCGCTGTGGGACATTCTCACAATGGCAGCGTTGACAGTAGGGCCTCTGGGAGAATGGCCTGTTTGCACATCATGCCATTGACACCCCTAATGTGTTTTTAATAGCTCCTTCATAATGATGAAAAATGGCCTTGAGTGGCTCAAGACTGGAGGCTTTATGGCTCGGCAGGGCCGGGATGCTGCTGGTGGCCCACTGGTTTATGTGGTGACAGAGAGGAGGCCGGTCAGGGTCTTATAGTTTTATGACAGATGAACATGGGGTGGCTCTTCCAGCTCTCTGCTTTTAACGTCTGTACTTGACAAGCACTATAAATGTCTATTTGATCATGAGTGTTTATTGTGACACTAATGTGTGTGTGTGTTTTTTTGTTGTTTTTTTTTTTTTTTTGCTGCTGCAGGAGTACCTGGATGTCTTGGGTCGTCCCATGGTCCTGGCTGGAGAGAAAGCCAAGCAGGTGCAGTGGACAAATGTCTACCAGGATGCTCTGGTGAGAGAGAACTTCCAAATAATTAACAAAAAGCTTCTATGACATTTATTTATTTAAAAAAAAAATTAATAATTCGATTTCTGAAATGTTTTAATAGGGTTTGGGCCTTGTCATCACTGGCACGGTACCAGTCTTCAACCTCACTGCTGATACTGTAAGCTCTCAGGTAAAAACGATACTTAAATAATACTTCCTCCATCATTTGCATTAAATTAGTCTTTACATTTGTTAATATCATGAAAGACCATAAGTGTTATTTCCTGTCATTCAGGTGATAAAATCTATACATTTATAAAGGTATTCACACAGAGACAGGTTTTGAGGCAGCAGGAGTTTTTCAAGTTTTATTCTGCATCTCTCAGTGTTGTTGACCATCATTAGTAACTCGCAGTGGCAACCACCCAGATGCTGCGTTTCAAGGCAACATCTCCCCCTGGAGGTGGCAGCAGACGTCACAACCACCTATTTGTAGTCAAGACCATCATCCACAGAGCACACAGACACATATCTAGATTTCAATATCCATGACCAAAGTATTTACTCTGAGCTTATCACACAGGCTTAAAGCAGTGTCACTTCTTCTTAGCTTCAAACCCACTCAGTTTAAAATAGACTGTAAAAAATATGGACTAATCAGATTGCGCACAAAGTGACGTTAAGTCCAAGATGCCACGGAGATGTTCTCAGCAGGTCACAGCACAGTTACCAGCTCTCTCTCTCCTCTGATCTCACCCTGAATTGTGCATAAAATGCTAATAACTGTTTTATGTGTTTTTCATAAAGAACCAGCTCATCCTGGGAGTTATGGGAGTAGATGTTGCAATCAACGAAATCAAAAAGAAGACCCCTACATACAGAGTGAGCATACTGTGCACTTAGTATCACTCCCATATCATTTTCATTTTGATGATTATTGAATCACATCTTCATTTACCATTTTTTCCGTGCAGCTTGGAGCCAACGGCTACACCTTTGCTATCGACCCAAATGGTTATGTACTGCTGCATCCCAACCTGCGACCTCAGGTTGGTTGAGCTATTAACACAGCCCTGCATCTAATGAGCCTGCCACTTCTGATTCTAGGAGCTAAATTTGGATGTTATTTGTGCTGACTGATATTAACCTCCCCCTCCATCTTCCCCTGCTTTTTCTCTTTCTCTCTGTGCAGAATATTAACTTTAGGGAGCCAGTCACTCTGGACTTTCTGGATGCAGAGCTGGAGGACAGCAACAAGGAGGAGGTAAGACAGGATCTTTTAGAAAACATCATTAAGGGAAATGTTTGTATTTCATGTATATTTCATTCAAGCTTTATATTTCCTGCCGTGCGTGTTTGTATTTATTTATACACTTGACACCGTAGCATCTCTCTCTCACATTTTCAGATCCGTCGACAGATGATTGATGGCAAATCAGGGCAAAGGAAAATCAAGACACTCATTAAGTCAGTTGATGAGGCAAGTCATCAATATATGAGACTCAATCGTGATCCAAAGTAGCACCTTCCCAAATGGTGTTGTAATAAAGCTGAATCACTCAGTATGTTCAGGATGTGTTGATTCCTCC
This sequence comes from Polydactylus sextarius, assembly GCA_016801845.1. Lineage (NCBI taxonomy): Eukaryota > Metazoa > Chordata > Actinopteri > Polynemidae > Polydactylus > Polydactylus sextarius. The sequence continues at coordinate 10,133,761 of CM028908.1, forward strand.
AATTATGGGAGGAGACGTGTGCTGAGGATGTGACAGTGGTACTTATGAGAGTCTCTTCATCATTGCCAACAGAGGTACATTGATGAGGCCATGCGGACATATACATGGACGCCCGTTGACGGCACAGATTACAGGTAGGTTTCAAATCAAACACCTCAGACCAAAAGATGTTTTTTTTTTAATTTATTCATGTCCACTAACAAGATTTACAGTTGGCAGCTGTTACTCATCAACCAGCAACGTTTGTTAACTGTAGCCGTGACTATCACACATTAGGAATAGACCAATACTGTCACTGAATAAATGGAGCCTGCGAATTTACCTTCCGCATTTGCATGAAACAATTTATCTGAATCACCCAAATTAACGAAGCGCCTTTCCTCTCAGATACAAATCCTCAATAGCACTCTGAGCACAAAATAATCGCCTGGTTTACTCATCTCAAAACTTGTGCAAACGTCTGAGGTTGCATCATAATGACATTTCCTCCAGGCAACGCTTGGAAAATTACAGTTTATGATATTCAGTAGTCCCAGCAAGTGTCTGATGTGTGTTTTTATTACATCTGCTGGCAGCGTGCTTGATACTAGCTTAGTCCATATAAGGATTTCTCCGCACTATTTTATTAATATTCAACTCGAAGAGAATTTCCAGCATATTTAAGAATCTGTGTGTATGTACACTTGTGTCCTGCAACAGTCAAATATGATCTTCACCACATATTCACTTTCTACCTACATTGATAGTGTTTGGTGTTTGTATGATAGATATAGTCAGTTATAGCTGTAGCTCAGAATGAACTGGACACTGTCACAGCCTGGTTTTATATCTGCTCCAATTAATCCCCTTATTGAGTTATATTTTAGCTTTGTGTAGCTCTTCATATAAAGAGGTGGGTCATTTATTTCCATGTCTTCTCTCTTTAAGTGTCTTTGTTAGAAAAGTATATTTAGTAACAATAAGCATACAGACTGCATTAAGTAGAGTCCTCTAATAAGGTAATATGATAAACCTGTCATCTTATAACATCTTTTAGCACATTGTTTTGGATTTCCAGTCTACAACTGTCCATTCATCAGCATCATTTCTCTTTGCACAAGTCAATTAAAGCTTTTATAAACCGACTGTACACTACAGAGGGACCTTAACAAAAATAGTCATTACAAAGCCTTTCACAAGCCTGCCTTTTTTCCATTCTTATAGTTAGTAACCCAGACGCTTATAAACCACTTAGGGGTCCATTATGGAGTTTTCCAAATAATACAATAATGTATATCATTTGCAAAGACATTTTTTTAAACATATGTTGGAACCAGCATTGTTTGAATCTGTTTGCTAGTTCGCAATTACCTTCCTCCTTTCCTTTGTGGCTGCAATACTGCCACCTGTTGGTGTAATGGATTAGAGAGCTTCTAGTGTGGCCAGAAGTGTGTATTGTTGCACCTGTAACCACATTCTGCACACTCCTACATCAATGCAGCAAGCTGAGGTTAAATCAGTTAGAGGTCAGCAATAAAGATTTTTTAGATTAGTTTTGTTTTCGCACTAATGAGCACTTCTGTAGGAAATGTATCGTTACTACTGTGTTTCTGGGTGTGTGTGTGTGTGTGAGAGAGAGAGAGAGAGAGAGATTTTTTCATGTTCAAAATGTGTTTCTGATTTTCTGCATCTGCCTCATTACCTCAGTCTAGGGCTGGTACTGCCCACATATAGTGAGAACCACATCAAGGCCAACCTGAGTGATCAGATCCTTCAGGTGCAGTGTAAGTACCTGCGAATACCCAGCGTCTCTCGCTCTCTGTTTCTCCCTTATTTGCTTTCTCTCTCTTTCCGCTCTTTACTCCTCTTTCTTCCAAATATGACCTTTACACTCTTATTCAGTCCTTTGTCCTGGGTCTTCAACATCATCATAGGGAGTGTCTGAGCGGAGTGGCCTGCCCCGCCCTCCCCGCCTCCTCTGTCCCTTCCCTTCTCCCCACTTTTCTACGCTCTCTGATAGGCAGGATCATACCTGAGTCCCCCTGACTCCTCTACTGCCCCCGTTCCCTCTTGTCTTCATGCTGTGCTGTAAAAATGGTGATGTTTTTTCTTCACACTGGCTGAAGAAAAAAATAACTGAATTGACAGAAAGGTGAAAGCTGTGGTTTTACTGTGTTACTCAGGTGAAAATAATGGTGACCTTTGTGCTATTATTTTTTTTGCCAAATGCTCTCGCCTCTTCTCCACCAAGTAATGATTCTGAAGCGTCTGTGTTCAAAGTATTTGATGTTCTGAAAAACTGTGAAAACACGCATGCTTTTCACTCCTTATGATGAGTTTTATGATTTTGGGAATTTTCCTTCTGTTATATGTGTGTCTGTTTACTTATTTAATTATTTTATTTTATTTTTTTATGTTGGATTGTGTGCAATGTTTCTCAGCTTTGGAATCATTCAGTAGATAAACTCCCACACAGCCCAGGACAAGGGCTTGTCAAATGTGGGAGTTTGGGTTTCTGTGGGTCTGAATGGAGACACAAGTTGTCTCTCTCATTCTTTTTTTGTCCAGACCCTTTTATACACCCCTCTTTTTATATATCATTTCATTTTCTTTGTTTTCTTTTGTTTTTTAAATCTCATAATTACTGGTTTAGTCTTTACTGTTTTTTTCCTTTTCCTGGATTTCCCAGTTTTTCCTTTTTTTTCTGTTGTTTTTTTTTTTCCCGTTTTCTCGTTTGCTCTTGCAAATAAGATGTTTGCTCTTCATTTCTTTTTCCTCTCTTGTCTTGTTTGACTTAAATTGGTTTCTTTCTTTCAAGAAAACAATATTTTTATTCAAACAGTAATTGAATAAAATATTGTCTGTGATCCCCCCCCCTCCCACCCAATTCTGTTTCCCTGTTTCTTTTCTTGCTCACTCCTTCTCTGATGGATCCACACAGTGCAATCCGCCGAGGGCAAGTATACTCCATATTGGTCCACGTTCCCTACCTTTACTTCCTACTTCCCACCGCTGCCTCCTCCTTTCCACACCTCTCGTCCTGACCTCTTCCTGCTGCCCTCCCTCCTACCCTCACCTGTCCCAGCCTGCTTGCCTCTGTTTCTGCCTGTCTTGCCTCCAGGACCCTCCTCTTCCTCCCTTTTCCTTCTTTTTCCCTCTCCCTTCTCTTCCTTCTTTTATCCCTCCTCCTCCTCCTTTTCACCCTCTTGCTGCAGCTCAGATCCCACATCTCTCACGATGGCTCCCCCAGTTCCCTCAACTTCACCCTCCTTTCCACATATCTGCTGCTCCAGAAGTTAAAAAAAAACCCCCAAAGGAAGACAGATATTCTTGTTCTCTGTTAAAACTTTGTCTTTTGTCCATCACTCCTAATCCTTTCACTTCTGTGGATAGTTCCAAATGGATTGTGTCTGCCTTCTTCTTCCTGTCTCTTTCTTTCACTTTCTTTTCATGTCCTTTCACCATATTTCTGTCTTTTTCCTCCCCCTCTTTTTTTCTCTCTTTCTATTTCATCACCTCTTTCTCACTCTTGTCTGTCTCACTCTTTTTCTCGTCTTTTTTCTTACAGTGTCATTAGGTCAGAAATGTCTGAACTAATTCTCATACTATAGTTTAGGTATTGGCAGAAAAACTGTAAAAATCATCTTGTTAGTGATTTAGCCAGATCACATTTGAGCATATTTTGCTCTATGTACAATAAAAGACCAATTGTTTGCTGTAACATTTCCATAAAGTTGGAAGGTACACACATTAATCTTAATTCTTATTTTTCTAAATATTTTTTAGTGCCACGCCTTAGCTGTAATAATGTAAGATGTGCATATCACAAAAATACTGATATTTATATTTATTCAAGTAAATCAGAATTTCTTGGGGTCATGATAATTTAATGTGACAATAGATTTATTGGTCTTTTTAAAAACAAAATAAAAAAAAAAAAAACACTGTAATAATCACTAGCTGCCGTAGTCTCTCGTCTCTAGCTGGAGGTGATGCAGCCTTCAGACTGACCCTACAGGTCTAAGCTGTGTCCTTTCCACCCAGGTCCTCTCATGTTGTCAGGTGTCACGGTGCCTCTTGGCCCAGCGCCTGATTCCTGTGTCGTCCCTCTGTACTCCCCGTCTCCATCGGCTTGTCTCCCTCCCTCCTCACCCCTCAGACTGCCAGGGGCACGGCCCAACACTTCCTCAGTAAACCTGACCCTGGATGTGTATGGCATTGTGGGCGGAAAACTACCTGGGCACTCTATTTTAGCTCTATTAAAAAGTCAATATTTTCACATTGCAGGTCATAAAATCATGAGAGAATAACATGTTGGATTCATCGCAGACTCACCTGTTGAGATTTTAATGATGGATGATATTTTGTGTGCTTTGCCTCTGATAGAAATGAAGTTGCCCTTCAACATGCCTTTCACAATGCAATGCATTTCCTCTGATTATGTGTCTCTCAGAGCCCTCTGCCCTGCCAGTCTGAGGGGTGACCACTTCCATCAGGACCTTCACCCACCCCTCCCCCCTGCAATAGTTGGCCATGTTGATGCCTGCCTGATTCTAAAGCACTCATTGTGGGCAACGTGTCTGAGAACTTGCTTCCGAACACATCACGTCTGGTCTGGTCAAGTCAGTTCTCAGACATCCAAAATGTGTTAGGTTGAAACCAAATGAATCAGAAATTGTTTGTTGACAAAGTGAAAAAAAAAAACAAAACAAAAAAGGAAAGGTGTGAGTGCTTGTGAAAACAAAAAAAAAGCAGTCATCCATTGAGACTCAGGTTCCATTTTAGGCACCATATTGGCTAACGCTAGTGTTCCCATGATACCTCAGTGTTGCTATGGTAAACTCCCTTCTGCGTCCTTGCACCTCTGAAGAACAGCTGCTGTTTTCCCACAACTACCCCACTGCTCTGCCCACTGCTCTTCCCAGATAATCTTCCCCTTTCTGTTGCAGATTTTGAATCACTGCTGCCAAACAGTTTTGAGTCTGAAGGACATGTATTCATTGCTCCCAGGTAGCCTTGTGTGTTAATGCTTGCTGTCATTGATGGTCATCAGTTTTTGGTCTTGTCTTCACATCTTTTGAAGCACAGTATACCTTTTTTTTCCAGTTGTTTCTGCACCACATTCTGCATTTTATATCTCTCATCCGCTTTCTTGAATTCTGTGTATTGTGATGTTTAGTTGCAATGTGTGTAAGTTGTTGGTTTCATTCATTCTGTGTGTGTGTTTATTTATTGTGACAGTTTTTTTTAAAGTAAAGATATGAAAATATAAAATTCATCATAGCAGGATACGTTATTTACCCCTCATTACACTCAAGTTAAATACATAAAATCTGCTTTGCATGCTGCTACTGTGGTGTTGCATGTTTGTATATCACAGACACATTTTTGGATTATTGGTTGGTTGTATAATGAAAAATTAAGAAAAACATCAATATTGGACAAAATGTAATCATGCATGTGCTGTTTTGTTATTAAACCTTGATATTCTCCAACAGTAGCCTGAATTCTAAAACAAAGTGATAAAATCATTCTTTCCATGAGCTGCCTGTCCACATTTTTGTTTTGACAGATAGGCCTTTTAGTATATTTGAATTTCAGCTTCAAGATGTGCATGTTGCACATGATAGCATCAAGGAATGTGTGTATGGTTTCACGCTTCCCCACTTTGTGCAGTGTTTCTCCTCATCAAGGTCAAATGAGGCAGACAGAGTGTAAATGACGTGTGCACATGTTTGTTTTTACCGTCCTTATCTGAGTTTAAATGCCTTGTCTGTTCCTCAGGGAGTACTGCAATGATCTGGAACTGTCCAACAACAACACTGAGTTCCTGCTCAACTTTATTAATCTCATGGAGAAGGTGACGCCCGACTCCAAACAATGTGAGAATATCTCTCCTCACACAAACATTGTTATTCTTATTTTTTAAAAATCAAATGGAACAATTTAAACTTCAGGAAAATGAATTCTTCCTAATGATACATATTGTCATAGTGTAGCCAAAAGCTGATACAGCTCGTTCCTCTTTTCTCTAGAGCTTCATTGTTCTTGAAAAACCATTATAAAGACAAGGCAGCACAGTTGCACTGGGTGACATGCCCCTTCATTATGACAAACACAGGCACTGTGGTTTATTTTGACTTAATCTAACATTCACCATCCAGCTGCTATAGATACTTTGCTAGAGCACTGAAATATGAATTGTTTAGTCCATAATAGATTCACTTTTAACTCCTGTTTAAAAGTACATCGCTTAAAAGTACATTGCATTGGTGTTTTAAGAAATAATGCAACAAAATGTTTGGGATTGAATGACCTTGGACACATACACATGGGGAAGTTGAAAATAATTTTGGACTAATTCATTGTTGGTTTTTTGTCTTTTAACGGCAATTTTGTTGACAGAACAAAAACAATTTGAATCTCTGTGCAAAAGACCATTGTGGTTATTATTGTTTCAAAGGTGCATTATCAGCCAGTATGGGTGTTTTTTTAATCCTGCTACCATCTCTACCAACACTGGAAATAAGTGACTTTTGTTTAGCTAGAAATTGGTAAAACTGCTGGGGAAAAAATCAAATCTTAATATTCACTAAGAGTGCATGTAAATGATTTTTAACAGAAAATAAAAATAATAAATCTGTTTGCCAGAAAAAGCAGTCAGGGATGAAATGTCGACATGTAAATGTGAATATATTTACATTCTTTACATTCTGTGCAAATGTCTAATATTCTGTCTGAATTTAGGTGATAATTTGCTCCTTCATAACCTGATTCTGGACACTGGCATCATCAGGCAGCTAGTTGAGAAAGTGTGGAAGAACAAGGACTTGAATACGTGAGTATCAGCTGATGCCAAGGGAACTGTATTTTCACATCTGGTGTAAGATGGTGTAAGATGTGTAAGATTTCAATTTTGAAACCTGTTTCTGTGTCTTCTTTCCATCCTGACATTTAGATACGGCTTCCTAGCTGTGTTCGCTGCGACAGATGGAGGTATAACAAGAGTGTTTCCGAACAAGTAAGCGCACTCCTCATCAGAGATGCATGTCTGGACTTCAGTTGCTCTGTTATGTTTTTTTATTTCACTGTTTTTTTTTTTTTTGTTTGTTTGTTTGTTTGTTTGTTTTTTTAAGCAATAAGTTGTGAAGATGTAAAATGTCTCATAAACACGTAGGTTAACAGGAAGATCATACATTCAAGATATACATCTCCGCTGTCTGTGGTTTTAAATCTCAGGGCAGCAGAAACCTGGGAAGAAGATCCTGAACCATTTAACGCCAGCTATTACCGCCGCAGTCTCGACAACAAGGGCTACATCTTCCGAGCGCCTTATCGAACAGGTGAATGATGCTCTTTGTCAGAACCTCACAATGTCGTGGCTCTTTGTTTCTAAATCTTTTTTTCCCAATGTTTCTTCATCCCCCTCTCCACCCCTGCTTTAGTCAGGGACGAGCTTCTGAACCCAGAAAACGACACCGTAGGAATCTTGGTCAGCACGGCTGTGGAGATCACAATAGGAGGAAAAACCATCAAACCTGCAGGTGGGCTCAGCTCTTGAGAAAAGGAGACAAAATCATTATAATGATAGACATTAAAGAAAAGGTTTTGGAGCAAGCAAAGATAATTACACGTTTGCATTTGTATTTCTTGTCACTTTGTGTGGTCATGTTTGTGCTCTGCATCTATTAATGAAACCTTTATGTGCAAGTCTTTTTAATTTTTTTTTTCTTTCACATTTTGAATCTTTTTCTTTCTCTCAGTGGCTGGAGTGAAACTAGACCTTGAAGCCTGGACTGATAAATTCAAGATTCTTGCCAGTAACCATACAGACAACCGTCAAGGCTCAAACACTGTAAAATATATAAAAACACATAAAAAGCACAGCTTTTAATGCAAAGATATTCTGGTGAGATGGTAACTCTGGTGTTTCTTTGTGATAGTGTGGACCAAACAGGGGCTGTGAAATGGACTGTGAAGCCAACAGCGATGTAAGGATTTTAATGTGCTTTTTATCAGATGTATCAAACTACTTAACATTTGTTCTCTGCGCCTCCAGCTAATAATCAGTTTTTGCATCTGTGTGCAGGATCTCCTGTGTTACTTAATAGATGATGGTGGATTCCTGATCATGTCCAATCAAAAGGACGACTGGAACAAGGTGAAGCTAATGAATTCATTCTCACGCTGACCGTGGTTTCTCTAATCAGATCACCACGAGCTTGAAGAACATTTTCTGATCTTGTACAGGTGGGGATGTTCTTCAGTGACGTTGAACCCTACTTGATGTACGCTCTCTACAACAACTCTTTCTTCAACCGCAAGCAGTCGTTTGACTACCAGTCTGTGTGTGAACGGCTGCCAAACAGTGAGGCTGGAGCTGCACCTAGAGGAGTGTTTGTGGTAAGAACAGAAACTTTGGCCCGGAAAGGACAAGATCCAACAAATGAACATGCAGGGTGGAATGAAATGTGCTGAATTAAAGATGGACATATAGAGACACTACTGAGTATGTGATTGAAAGATGTCTGTTACTTGTAACATTTTTTCACTTCTTTTTTCTGTGTCTGCAGCCCACTATTGCAGATTTTGTAAACTTGGCTTGGTGGACATCAGCAGCTGCCTGGTAAAACACACACACACACACACATGAGCAGCATACAATCCCACAAATGTGATACCTTAAGATAAAAGACTTAAATCTTGAGAGCAGCCTCAACTGTATTGGATATTTATTTTTTTTATACGTACACTGTGTTATTACTGATGTTTTTCATCCCAACATTTTGCCTGCAGTTATGAGAAATATATTATTCATGGCCTCTGCCCAGTTACATCACAGATCCAGCACCTGCAGAGCAGCTGTTCCACACTAATCTTCCATAACAGTTACATGAATCTTAATGTTTCACCTCGAAGACCGCTGTCTCAGTGTCTGTATTTATCATCTTTGATGTGAGAGCATTAGACTTTCACTGTCTGGAATAAAAAAGGTGTGCTTCCTGGTGATAGTTCAGTTACAAAGTTATCAGTGTCTCTCTACCAGTGATATTTTTGTGTCTGATTTAGAGGAGTTTAGTCAACTTCATTCAGCACTGAGAGTATCGATGGAGCAAAGAGAAATGTTTTGTGCCATCTACCATTATCATCAGCATCGACTCAATCTTGGAAAAATTTAATAGTCACTATTACATATTTTAGTATTTTACAAATTCTTGTTTTTCCGTCTGTGTCCTCAGGTCCTTGTTCCAACAGTTTATATACGGAATGGCTTATCACAGTTGGTTTGTCACAGGTGAGTACAAACATGATAGTAAATTACTGAATGGTAGTGTATATTTTATCATTGAATTTTTCAGTAAATAGTGAAAAGCCTAGATTCGGTGAATGTTTTGAAATTGTTCTAATGACAAACTGTACATGTAAACTATGTAAAGAAACAGTTCTCCAGGCTAATCATAGTTATATATCTTTTGAACATCACATCCAGAATCAGATCTGATGAATCATGCAAAGGGACAAGTGTTTCATTTTCATGTCTCTGTGCTCTGTGCTCTGGCTCTGGTGATGCTGCAGATGAGGTGGATGCAGAGGGATTCGATTCCAAAGAGCGGAGTTGTGTAACGATCCAGACTCAGTACTACTTCAGTAATCTCAGCAGCTCCTACAACATACTGCAAGACTGTGGCAACTGCTCCAGGTCTGTACATACACACATGCACACACAGAGAGAATCATGTTGTGACAGACACACAGTTAGAAAGACAGATTTTCTACCTCAGTTAATAAACTCTGCTGATGATTAAACCATATCAGCTTTAATGAAACGGTCATATCATTGGCTAAATGAGCCTCATGAATCTCACTGATCCATTAGCAAATGAGCTTGTGATGTAAGTGAGCGCATGGGGTTGTTGACAGAGTTGTCTTTTTCCACAGGCTGATTCATGCCAAGAGGATAAACAACACCAACTTACTTTTTGTGGTGGCTGAGAAGATGCTATGCAACACCTGCGAGATAGAGAAACTGTCCCAGGAGGAGGAGGAGTGTATCCTTTTTTCACATTGTACACCAGCTGGCAGAGACACACTCTCTATTCACTAGATTCTATCTCCTTATTACCATAACTGTGGAAACACAAATGTTTCACATTCATTTCAAGGTTATTTTTATCACTACAACGTGAATTATGACCCATCATTTACATCTGTCGACCTGCAACAGGGATCAGTGTGTGGGCGAATTATGAAAGAAAGAAAATGGGAGTTATACAGAGAATTGTAATTTTCCTTAATTAAGTCTATTTCCAGATAAAGAAGAAAACCCATGTGAAGAAATGCCTGTGGCACGTTATCGAAAAGGACCGTCCACCTGCTTTGATAACAACGCTACGGTGAGATTTTTCAGGCACATCATCAATAAGCATAATAAAAACATGTAGTTTTCCATTTAGTCATCAATCAGTGTCTGTCCTACCATGACAGCTGCACCTTTTACACAGAGATTGATTCGACTCTGTGATTACCTCAGCTGTCGGCTTAAGGGCAGAGCAACAATAACTTAAACAATGACAGTGAAGCTTCATACTGGTAGCTTCATATTTACTGTACAAACAGTGGAAAAGTGGTACAGTATTATTGTTGTCATTTAATCCATTACATCTCAAAATGTCAGTTAATTTTGATTGATTCCCTTTAACAAAGAGGTTGTAGAAAACTGTTAAATAAATGGTTGTTAGTTATATAAATAAAAAATTTATACAGGACTGTTTTCCATAGATGTGCAGTTTTTAAAATAACAGCTGCTTTTCTGTCTCTCTGCAGGAGAACACGTCAGATTGTGGGCGAGGTTACTCCTTCCGTCCATCTCTCTACACTTTACTGCTCATTCAGCTGCTTCTGCTTTATCCGGCCTTTAGCCCCCACGTCCACTCTTTACTACATTAATCCATTTCTCTCCACTTATCCTCTGTTTAGCCTTCCCGTGCTTCTTTCCCAGCCCAAAACCCTCTGCCCTGACCTGCCCACCTCTGTGCCCCTATGCCCCCAAACTTTCCACCCATCTCCCGATATAGTCATAGGTTATAACGGGACTTCCCATCACAGCAATTCGGAAGCCCTTGAGTGCCACGCTACCCAGCTTGCTTCAGTTTGTGTCGCTTAGTGACAACTGCCGGACGTATCTGTCCCCAGCCAGTTAACCTTCATCTGCAGGTAGAGCAGGTGGGGCCAGAACTGCCTGCATCATCAGAGACAAAGTCTGAAAAGAAAGAAAAAGAGAAAAAAAAAAAGTCCACAGCCCCACAGCAAACACCATGAGGAGAACAGAGGGCAAAAAGGACACACCTATGTCCTCGTCACAGATCTGCCGCCGCTAACAGACTGGAGAGAGCTGAGGTTCTCTGTCCACCCTCGGCTCTGTCTGTCAGACAGATGATGGGACTTCTCCTTTTCCCACTCTGTCTCACCGCTCTGTCATTCGCCTCTCATAAGAGGCAGCGGACCATCCAGCTACCTTAAAAGAAAAATAACTGAAAAAAAAGAACTGACAAGTGTACAAAATGTCAAGTATAAACTGCTGAAGTGATGAGTATTCCAAACATACAGTATATCTAGGTTTTAATTTGAAACGGAAGTCGTTAGGTGTTAACTTAAAAAGACATGAATTGATTAATGCACTATATCTATTTGCCAAAATGAGATAGACTTTCATGTGGTCTTATTTTTGTGGCCAAAACACAAACGGAAATGGCTTCTGATTTAGATTTAGAATAAACCATGAGAGGAGTGGAGAAGGTCAGAAACTGACTGCTGGTTCATTTTGTGCAGCTCCATTACAAATTAATGCTTTTAAAAGATGTGTACTGGGTATTATTGTAAGTACATGATGGTCATTGCATTTATTGTAGTATATTTCCTTATATTTACTATTCAAGACTAGTGCTACTGGTGACAGCTGTTAAATATGAATCAGCATTCAGTTCCTGTACAGATTTGTTCAGGAGCATTGTTGATGTTGTGTAGTATCCTCCTTTACGATCAATCAACCATTCTGACCTCTGGTTTAGACTGATGTTAAAAACAAATCCTTGCTCGCTCTGATATGAAAGCTCACCTCTGCCAATCCTCATGAGGCTTCTCCAGTGTCCTCTACTAACACTCCTAATCACAATTTGTATATGTGCTTGACTTCTGCGCATACAAGAAACACTCCAAGATCTCTGCCTCATGTCTTTCTCATAGTAGTCCCAGGAGGGTTCTTTTTTTTCCTTTGGGGGAGCTACTCATTTTTCTTTTTTTTTTTTTAGGGGGTGGGGCTTATATTACTTTTGACTGATGCTGTTCAAACTTCAAAACCATTCGCTGCTGGGGGTAGGGGCTTTTCAACATTTCCAACAAAAGTGCAGAAGAGGCCACTAAATATGGTGATCACGTAATACGTGATAAATCTGGTTGTAATCCGTCAACGTTTGTCATATGGTCATTACAATGTGTGAAAAGTCATTCCCATGTTTAGGAGCCGCTCTGTTTCATAGTGCCTTGATGCACTTTGTTTTGGAATGCATCGGCTGTGTAAGAGTAGAGTTACTGTATAGTATCTTTATGAAGCAGCTGTCTTTGAGGCTGTGGAGCCTTGCGAGACTCAAATCTGTTAGACACAGCTTTACACAGAGCTTAATGTATTTGCCCTCTCAGCTGTGGTTGCTGCCCTTCAGAGCCACCTGACTGCCATCATATAGACTTACTATACCGTTTCTTTACGGAGCCATGTATAGAGCTATGACACACTATCAGCATACAGTGAATTATCTGGCCATAGAGCGTTTTAGGGCCTCCTGACTGCTATAGTTCTGCCTGAATCATATGTGTTTGTTTGTGTATGGATGTATGTGCGTGTTCGTCTACATTAAGACCCCCTCAAAGGGAATGTCTTTTAAATGGAGTGTATGAGTGTATGACAACAGTTGTGGTAGCATAGCTGTTTTTTTCTCTTCCTATGTTGCAAAGGACAAAATCCAGTGTTGTCATGGAGAAGAAAAAGGGATAAAAAAGGGATTTTACTGAAACAAAAACAATCCATGTTTAACAGTCTGCTTAAATATTAATCTAGAGGAGCAGAGGTGTCCGAAAGAATGTGTACTTCATCAGTTTTGTTTCAAATGCAACATAGCTATCAAAGCCTCTCTAAATGCCTTAGTATTACACAGTACGGAGCTCTGATATGTCCCTCTCCCCTTTCATGCACACTCTTTCTCACGCACACACAAGTAGATCCTCTCAAATATTCACTCCCCTGGGTTTTCTTGGTGTTCTGCAGTAAAGTATAGTGAGCTCTAGTTTTGTATTTTTGCGTCTTGGAATGATTCGATATTGATTGATGCCTGTTTCGATTAAATGCTTGAAAGCTGGTGGGAGTTTTTAAAATTTCAAAAGTCTCCGACCTTTGATGTTCACACCCACCCAAATCTCACTGTATTGCTCAGGTGGGAAGATTTCACACGACAATTTGAACCTTAACTTTAACCTTAACTTAACACACTCTGTACAGTCGTTGGTACTCTTTGATGTGACAAACATGCTGACACAGTAACTGCAGCACGGCTCTATACAAATCGGATTGAGAAAAAACAAAAAAACTGTTAAAAATTTTTTAAAAAATCAAAAAAATAAAATTTAAATTTGTATTGGCCAGTTTGGCTCTCTTCAGTATTGGAGGAGGGCCGGTGTCACCTGATGCCGGATGCAGTTTTACTTTTGGCATTCGTTTGTCTCTGTCCTATGCCATTAATACTGTCTGTATTTCCCTATTTCCACTCTCTGTAAATGAACGCTACACGTGCCTGTGGAAATGTACCCCCTGCAACTTCCTCTCTTTTCCTGGCTCTGTACGCTAACAGTCTCACATATACATAAATATGTAGGCCTACTGTTTGTGCACCTGCACCGAGACAATATGACTAATGCGCACACGCGCGCACACACGCATATAAGTATACATGTAATGACACGTATTCATGCCCAAGTGGGAGATGTCAAAGCACCAGGCAGAAGTAAACCGAGGACGTCACTTCCCAGGTGTTTATTTTTAAGAGCGGGTGAGATGTCAGAGGCAAGCTCAGGGAGTGGGTCTCCACAGAGCAGCATGGGCCTGTCAAACAGAAGGTCGTAGAGGAATCATGTAGTAACGTCTGTGTGTGCACCCTGACGGAAACATGTCTCCTAAAAAAAAAGGTGCACAGGTATGATTTCTGTGGTTTGACAAAATTTACTTTTGCTGAGAAAAAAAAGGAAAAAGAAAAAGAAAAGAAAAAAAAAAAAAACAGAAAATTGGACCAGCTTGGGAATGACAGGGAGGGGTCTGCTTTGAGACGCGATCCTAAATTAAAGTTAAGGGAGAGTTTTCATGACGCCCCCTCCCGACCCTCGCTGCATCTGTGTTGGTGCGTCTCTGTGGGAAAGACACGTGTGTATGTGATTCTGTAGTCTGTAGTCTGGTGCTATGTGACCATGTTTGACAAGTGTGTGAAAAAAAAAAAAACATTTAGAGGAGAAAAAAAAAAAAGTAAAAGAGTAAAATCAGTCAAATTTTAAGTGAAGTTAAAAAAATATATATATATATATAGAATACAACACTATTGATAAGTTTGAGATCTGAAGTCAAAATGTTTTTTTTTATTTGATTTTTGTTTTATTTCTTGTACGTATGTGAGTGTGAATGTTTGTGTGTGTGTGTGTGTGTGTGTGTAAGATTTCGCTCCTTCTTTTCTGGGCACTGGTCCATGTCGCTCCATTCTTTTGTACAGATGAAGCTAAAAAAAAAAAAAAAAAAAGGAAAGAAGAAAACAATACAAAAAAGAAGAGGGCAAAATTTGTAAAATATTGTGTCTGTGACTCCTTGTAAAATATTTTCAAATTGTTTATTACAGAGAATCAGTTATTAAATAATGTTCATATTTTTCACTTCATTTCAATGTGTGGTGTTTGTTTTGTTGTTTTTTTGTTCATTGGGACACAGCTTCATTTGTTCGATCTGTTAAATCTAAAATATAAAATCTACTATTGGTCTGTTAATTATAAAACAAAATATACTGGGTTTTCATGATGCAGTAAGAAAAAGTAAGAAAAGTTCTGTCATCTGTTTCTAATCATTCAAAAGGTTCTGATTAAGTTTCATTACTGACACTATCAACAAGTTAAAATCAGGTCATGCAGGTGGAGGATAGTGCTCTAAATTAATGAACGTGTTTATTTGCATGAGGTCATTTATGTCCCACTGTGCTCTGGAGTCTCTCTCCTGATACACAGCAGCCAAAAAGCTTCACAGCGTGTTGAGGAAATCTGTGAGAGCTCTGTGCCAAGTGTCCGGGTCGTCCAGGTAACAGGGGTGACCTGCTCCTTTCATCACCACCACGCTGTGATTGGCCAGATTGCTCAGGTTGCGGAGCGACACCTCGCCGAGTTCAGAGTCCTGGTCGCCGTAAACGATTAACGATGGGACCTGGAGGAGACACGAGAGCTTTAAAATAATCCAAAAAAAAACACTCAAACAGTTGAACTTGGATGTCTGTTGGGTGTGAATAATTTATGCGTCTAGCTGTGTCAAAAGTAAACAAAAGAACATAAATAAATAAATGTGAGTCATTAAAAAGCTTTTTTTAAAGTAAATACATTTCCATTGTTAATATGAGCAAAATGTAAAGAATGGGCTGAATGGGCTGTGTTAATATTACTGCAGTAGTATTAATGTACTGATGCAACACTATAAATGGAGCTGTTTATTTTTTATCAACTTTATATACAGTTTAACCTAAAACAGTGGTTCAACAGAACCTTTTACCTATAGCTTCAAATAACTGTAGTGAAGTAGAGGAACAAAATAGAAATACTGATGTAAATGTGGCTTTAAATTATAATTAAATACAGTACTTAAATTCTGTAGTTTCCTATATTTAATTATTTTAATATCACTAAATTGTTTCTAAACACTGACAACCATCTGCTCCTCCAGTGAGACCTTCATGCGTTTCCTCGTGCATTCGTTTGTTTGTGGATGTGAACTACTTTTTTGTCTCCTTCCTGGATTATTCACCTGCAGTTGCTTTCTCATCTAAGGAATGAAATTTTGCAACAGTTTGGAGTTGGATGATAGTCAGTAGTTTCTGTGAGAAGTACAAAGTCACATGATATCTACTCCTGTCATCAGGTAGCAGGTAATAATACACAGCCTCTTTAAAAAAAAACACAAGGGTGGAGAGGTGGAAGTGCTGGGTTGGACTTGACATTCAGGGTTTCTTAAGTTATAGTTTTAAGAGCAAATCACATATACTGTAAAAAAAAAAAAAAAAAAAAAAGGTGTGACAAGGAAACCTCATAGGCATATCCTCATAGACTGACTGTACCTTCACACTCTGGTACTGCTCTGCTGTGAACTTGTCGGTGCAGATGGGAGCTACGGGGACATATGCTCGTATCAGAGCCTGATGCTGCAGGAGGAAAGGTAGAGAGTACATCCCGCTGAGAGACGGACTGATCACCACCACCGGACTCAGGCTCAGGCGCTCACACACCTCCTTAAGAAAACCAGCAGGAGCCGGTTGTCCAACTGGTGCTGGGGCCTCAGCTGCCTTAGACCTGCCAAGTCCTGCAGGCAGAGAGAGAAAAAGGTAACTGATGACGCTGACTGATGAAGGTGTAAGAAGAGGAGGAAGAGGGCAGCAGGTGGGGAACAAGAACAAACGTCTGGCTTGAAGTATGGTCAGAATAGCCGTTTTTAGAGACCTGAGGACAAGAAATGTGCACTTCAGGAACTAGCACTGCTCTTTTACTAGCTAACATTACTTTGCTCAGTTATGATTGTAACTGAGGAGTTAGAATCCATAAGTGAGGAGTCACTTATGATTGACTACACGTTAACACCGGAGCTTTTACAGGTTCTCAAACTGGGAGGTGTGAAAGAGTTGGAAGGAAGACACATGAGGAAGTGATACAGCCTGAGGCGACAGGGACACATGCATGGCTGTGGAGGCAGTTATGGTTCTTTAAAAACGTATGCACCTATTAATTGCATATGCATTAAAAGTAGGTCTCTTTCTCAGAGTCACAACTCAGTCAAATATGAACATATAGCCATAAACATGTATGTGTTCAATATGAGCCCACATATATGACCAGTGTGACTTAAACTTGACTAGAACATAATTATCTAGGATGTCAATAAATCTGTATGTACACTGCAAACAAACAACTCCCTTTACACTTATACAAGTTATTAAACTTCCAGTGACCAGACTCAGATCTGAACACTCACCTGGCAGATCGATGGCGACTGCGCGGCAGCCAGCTTTGGCCAAAGTCTCTAGAGTGCCGATGTTGAGCCAGTTTTCTGAAGAGAAACGGATACCGTGAAGGAGTAAAACTGACATCCTCACTTCCCCTGTGGCAGGTTCACTTTGTCTGTAGAACAGCGGCGAGCCACAGCTCTCCACCTGCACTGTCCCTTCTGTCATCTTAACAGCTGACATCCTGGACAAAAAAACAAAACAAAACAAAACAAAATGTCATGATGATCAAAATCCTCTTCATAGAGTAGCTGCTGTAACAGACTCAGTGGAATGGAAACTATTTTGATTTTAAGGAAAATGTGTTAAAAATAATTCTATTTCCAGCTTGTCAAATGTGAAGATGTATTGCTTTTCTCATAATTGTATCATTGTAAATTAAGCATATTTGAGTTTTCGACGATGGGACAAACAGAACAAACACTTTAAAGACAAAACAACAAAATAACCGATAGACTAATTTATTACAAAGGCAACCCTTGAATAAAGCACATGACAAGTTGAAATGTAGTCAATATTTTGCACAAAAGGACAACGACAATCTTTTCCACATGTGAGCAGCATGTGGCTGTTGTGTAAATAAAAACAACACAACAACGGGAGCCAACTAAATAAATAGATGAATCAGTAACAAGCGTTGGGTGGCAGCTGCTCAAATCACAAACGCCAGACAAGTTTATTTTTTCCACTTTTATAAATAAAAATCCTGTCCATGTTAAAGAGATCAGCTGGTAAACAAACAAAACAAACAACAACAAACAACAGAACTATTCGATGCAACAGCTTCAATAGTCACTTCAGTGTATTCACTCCTCACCTCTGTGGTGTTTGGAGTTAAACTTTGTAAACACACATTTGTCACATTGCTGTTTTGCGCAAAGTCCCTGTTAATTTACCCACAATCCCCCTCAACTCTCCCTCTTCTGCGTGTTTTAATGAAGACGAGTTTGCAGGTTAAACAGTCTGATGATCAAAGTCCACATGACATCGTTTTATTTGTTATATCGAGCTCATTCTCTGTACTAAAGCTCTTCATCACAAACACGATCACAAACACGACCCTCCTCCTCTCACCTCTGTAGAAATGACCCGATCTGTTAGTTTAAAGCAGATCAGTTTGTAGTGTAGATCTCTGATCCTTCAGCTGCTAGTTTCACTTTATTTCCCGGAAAATACAAGAGAGAGGAAAAGGGAAAAAAAAGCCTGGATTTTTTTCTACTGACGTCTAGCGTTAGTTTGGAGAACTGCCTTAATTTGTGGCAGCTAAATGTAAAATCCAACCAGATCCGGTTCTGTGTGGTTTTAAACAGAATATTTAATTTGATCGTTTGGTTTGTAAAGTGTCACGAAAAAAAGACAAGTACATGGACATGTGCCACTGGTCATTAATGATTAATTCACGTATTGATCGTCTGCGCTTTGGGGATTTTGGCCTCTTGTTTGAGCAGCCCGAGGACGCAATGTTCGCTCATGTGGGTGGTTGTGTTTTAGGCAGGATTTTATATTTTCTGCTCGGATTTCCCAACTCATCCTGAACATCTGGGGGATTTTTCTCGTTTATCAAATCGACCTGCCATCGAGAATTTAATCCTATAGCCCGACAAGAAAGAAAAAGCAAAGCTTCTCAGTCTGTTGTCATACTTGTATCCAGTGTTTCCAAAGTCAGACCACAAACAATGAGACTGTCTCTGACATGTATCCTCCTGACAGCCGGACTAGTTACTGGTAAGAACATTTTATGATCCCTTCTTAAAATTAATTTTTACTCTTTTATTATGATGACCATAGATTTTTGATTTTAATATGTATTATGTCAGCAGAGTTATTATTGATGAGAAATGAGAAGGTTTTTTTTTCTCTTTCTCCTTTTGTTAGGATTATTATGTAATGTTATTTAGTTGTGTATAAATAAATACTAGTAATAGTTGTAGTAGTGGTGTTAGTGGTCCAAGAACCAGATGTCTTGCTCTTTAAAGTGTTTTAGTCTCTTGGTCCAAAGGTTGTGTGTGTACAGGCTCAAGCCCAAATGATGCAGTTGGTAAAAGTTATCACCTGTCCTCACAAGACTGAACATGTTGCTGCAGAAACTCTGGTTCTGGTTCTGATTTTGTGTGCATGCGTGCATGTGTGTGTGTGTGTACCTGGTTTTTCCTACATTGTGTGGACTTAAACCTATTTACACACTCACATTGTGGGGACCTGTCTCCCTTGTGAGGACAAAAAGCTGGTCCCCATGATGTAAAAAACAAAAAAAGAAGGTGAAGACATGACTTAAGGTTTGGTTAAGGTTAGAGTCAGATTTAGATAAAGGTTAGACAAGTGGTACCAACAAATGGGATCTCTAGGATTCCCAGGAAAGTCTCCAGGAAATTAATGGAAGTCAATGAAATGTTCCCACAAGGCATGAAAACAAATGTGTGTGTGTGTGTGTGTGTGTGTGTGTGTGTGTGTGTGTGTGTGTGTGTGTGTGTGTGTGTGTGTGTGTGTGTGTGTGTGTGTGAGAACAGGGAACCGCAGTCCTCTGAATGACTTCCAGCGCTCTGAGGGCAGAGAGTTGGTTCCCACCTCTTGGAACTCAGCTCGAGTGTTGATATTACCAGGGCTGAACCTGGAGGACTGCGCCACGCGCTGCGCACAGTCACTGGACTGCAGGTATCCACCTCGAACTGCCTCAATACAACAGGTTGTTACAGGCCATCCACTGAATCTCTACAGGTTTATTCTTGACCTTGGAAACATCCGATGATGAAGCAATCACAGCTCGAGCCAAGGTCCGTCAGTAGCTCTGCAGGGGCTTTAACCCATATCACATGATCAAATTTACATTTATCTGAACATGTTAAGGATTACTCATCTGTGTTGACTTAAAAGCTGAGTTTCAAAGTTCATTTTCATACAGTATCAGCTGGACAAACTTCACCTCCCAGTGAAGATCATGTGATATGGTCAAAAGCTCCAGAACAACCTTTAATTGTCTGATGACATGCTTTATATGCATTTTTTTTAGTGTAAATGATAACATCAAAAGATAGATAGATAGATTGGTAGATACTGACAGATAGTCAAGTTTATTCTTCTTGGTTCTCTTCTTGTTTTTACTTTTATTAACCACCTTTGTTGAAAACATGTATAAGAGGCCTGAAAACCTGAACGGTCTATTTATTTTTGTGTTAGATAGTAAAGTTTGTAACAATAACCTTTTTGTTTATACATCTTTGTTAAGTTTGAAGCGATTAATCAACCATTGACATGAAAAATTCCCTCATCACCAGAGCTTTCAACTATGTAACACGTCCGATTGTCACCTGTAAACATCTGCCCTGGGTGGGTGATGGCAGCAACGCAGAGGTGAAGAGGAACGTAAACTGCGACCTTTACGAGAAGAAGGGTAAGATTCACATGTGATGTTACAGAGATTGGAGCGATGGTCACCACCAGAGACGTACTGACTAACTGTTTGTTTTTGGTTTTTTTTTTATGTGAAGTCTATGTCAGACAGTGCATCGTAGGGAGAGGGGAGGACTACAGAGGGAAGGTTTTCACCACAAAAAGTGGTCTGACCTGCCAGCAGTGGTGGTCCAAGTTTCCTCATGATCACAGGTGAGAAACTCTCTCTCAAGAATCAATTTATGCTCACAATGAGTTATTTTTTTTTTGTTTTTGTTTTTGTTTTTTTTTTGTATGTAATCATCCAAGTGTATGAATTTAACAGGTCAGAGAATCTAGATAGACAAGTCCATCTGGACAGAAATGATTAAATAAATGTCAGTAGCTTGACTTTATCTTTTCTTTGTGTTACACGGGTTGAGGTCTAGGCACAACTATTACACTGAAAAAAATAACTGAATAAATGTTCTGGATGTGAAGAAATGGGCAAATGATTGACAGCATAATAACAACAAAAACAATTCTTTCAAGTGATAATATGTTGCGAAGTGTGTTTCTTTGTTTTGTTGTTGTCGTTGTTCTTGTGGCTTCAAGTGGTCAGAAAACAAGTTTTTGTAAATTTAAATTTATGTTACAATTACAGATCAGAGAAAGTTGAGTGAGTTACTGGTATGTTTATTTTTGATTTGTAGAAGCAAATAATTTGATGTTTTATCTTGTGAATTTCCTTTTTTCCTGCTTTTTGACAAATACTTTTTTTTAAAGAGTATTAAAGATTTACTATTGTGTATAGTTTCCATTCTCTTTCACAGCTCTTAAAAAAGACACCAAGTGATTAAGTGATTCGGGTGTAATTTTGTCCAACTCTTCGTGCAAACAGCACTTAAGGTGTGCAACACTACGCAGTCTTAGTCATCTCATTTCTGTTTCAAAATGCACCACACTGTGCCTGCACTCTCTGCAGCCATGCGTTTTCAGTGTGTGAAGTATATGGTTTTACATTGTCTTGCTGAAACAGATGTCATTTTGATGGCAACATACAGTAAGTTCCAAATCCTACAGCTCATGTCACATCAGCTGTAAATGAATGGTGACTTAGTCACTTAGTGACTTAGTAGTTATAAAGCATATAGTTAGGGATGACTCACGTGGGTCCTGGACCTTCCTTTAGTTAAGCTACTATAGGATTAGGCTGCTGCTTGAACTTCTATGATGCACTTCCTTTTTTGGCTTTATGTCTTTTCATCTCTCTCACCATCCATGCCTATATCACTATGTTGCATGTTCTTAACAGTGATCTGCTCTCTAGTTCCCATTAGCAAGAATGGAATGTAGATTTAACAAAGAGATTAAACCAGAAAAAAAGCACTAAACATCTTGTGTTCATACTGTCTGCAGTGCACTACAAGTCAAAGTAAATTTAGACATTACTATTTAATTTACATTTGCATTTTGGGGGGTTTGTATTGTATGTTGTGTGAAGTTATTTGTCTGTGTCTGACACTGTCCTTGTGAATTGCAATGAACGTGTCTCTCTGTGTTAATAACCCTCTGACCCTGCTATATAATGAATGTTGGAGTCCGTCACTCACTGTAAATCTTTGTATCTGTCTCAGGTGGACTCCCACAGCTTCTAATGGCCTGGAGTTGAACTACTGCAGGAATCCAGATGGGGATCGCATCGGTCCATGGTGCTACACCACAGACCCTGAGCGACGCTATGAAAGCTGCCACATTCCCCAGTGTAAAGATGGTACATGCTGTTAATTCCCACACATAATGGAGGAATTTCCTCTAGAAAATGAGTTAGTTAAATAAATGAATAACGTGTTAAGCATACTTTCCACTTTCCACTGCATGTTCAGTTGACTACATGTGCACTGACTAAAAGATGGTTACTGTAGTAAAAGAAGGTTGTAATTAACAAGTGTACCAATTAAACACAGTTGCAATTTCCCCTGTAATTAGCAACAGTGCACATAGTGTTTCTACAAAATTATAATTACACAGTTCCCATGAAGGAGATTACTTGGAAATCATGGGACCTGTAAAACAACGTGTTTCATACGTGTGAGGTTTTCTGTCTCTCCTCTCTCGTCACGCCTCTGACTCCGTGTTTGCAGAGGTTTGTATCACATGTAATGGAGAGGACTACAGAGGACAGGTTGACCACACTGTTAATGGCAGAGAGTGTCAGAGATGGGACCAGCAGTATCCTCACCAGCACATCTACCAGCCTGAAAAGTACTTGTGCATTCATTACCATATACCTAATCAGCCAAAGTCAATTGATTATGTAAACTTTCTAACATCTAACTTGTGTCGACATGTCATTCTCACTGCTGCAGTGCCACTACTGCTTTGCTCTGTTATTCTAAGTAACAAATAATGGCTCGTTTGTATTTTTCAGGTATCCTGATAAGAGTTTAGATGATAACTACTGCCGTAATCCTGATGCGTCCCCAGTCCCCTGGTGCTACACCACAGACCCTGAGATGGAGAGAGAGAACTGCGATATTAGCAAGTGCAGTAAGTGTTTACATACTGTAGCGCAATCAGTTATGCTCATAATAAGGTTAGAACACTGGTGAAGTTAAGAACACTACTA
Source organism: Polydactylus sextarius (assembly GCA_016801845.1). Lineage (NCBI taxonomy): Eukaryota > Metazoa > Chordata > Actinopteri > Polynemidae > Polydactylus > Polydactylus sextarius. The sequence continues at coordinate 10,157,074 of CM028908.1, forward strand.
AGGAACACTTCCTTTATTTTTTTATGCACATTTCTCTGTTTCTGTCATCTAAAAAATATGTGAGATTTTGCTGTAACTCTGAACCTTTTATTGTACATTAAATGTTTGTTCTTTTGCTCATTGGTTGGACAACACAACATGAGAGAGTCTAACTCCTTTTTCATTTAATCTGACAACTTACAGATCAAATCATTAATTGACAAATGACTTAATAATGATAATTTGTATTATAGTGCAGGGTCATTGGATTAAACCTTCCTGTTTGTTTCCACCCTTGTGTTTTAGTCATTAGTTTGAGATGTGGGCTAAACTGAGTCAATTACTGTGGCAACAGGAGACACATTGGAAACTAGGGAATCTCATTAAGTCGCTGTAATTAAATTTAGAAAAATCACCTTTTTGTTGTTTGTGCAAATTACCTCCCAAACTGTGAGACATTTCAGAATTGCCCCAAAGATCCTCTTTGATTTGAGAGTAAATGTGGCTAAAGCATTAGGATGTTTGTCAGTAATTCAAGCTCTGCATTTTATCACAGGGTTTCAGGTCAATTACAGGTTAATTAAGACATTTTCCTTATAAAGCTCATTTGAAATAGTTTATTCCTCTATTTAAGTCAGGAATGATTCTAAGTCAGCTAGGTCATCGCCATCCAAGCAGAGCTGAACCAAGAGAAACCTGAAGACATTTTCATCTCGCGTGAGATGTGACATGTTTGCAAGTGTCCACAGTCAAGCCCAGTTGTCCTCAATTCAACTCCTCTTGGATTTATCCATTTGGAATTGCATTAGGAGTAGTAGGGTTAGTAATAACCAATTTTGTTGTGTAGGTGTCAATACAGTGACAATAAAGACTTTCCTATTCTATTCCAATACTACAAAAATATTTCAATGTAAAAATATGATGTAACAAACGAATGAAATGTAATACTAAAAAATGGGCATTATGTTTGTGTTGTCACACGTTTTGTGCTGAGAGATGAGTACACTGACGGACGGAAAAACAGACCAGACATACCAGCGTTTTCTCCAAAATTTCAACAGAAGTTGCGCAAAACTGGCAACACTGATATTTCAACAGAGAGGCAGAGATCACTGTCACACTGGCTGAAAGTCCATAGCACCATCTTGTGGCACAAACTGCTCAAAATCAGTTCTCTATCACAGTCAACATCAAGACATATGAATAAATTATGTGTTCTTATGTATATTTTTGTGCATGTTTTCCCTTGTAAAAGTGGACTATTTTTAAAGTACTGTAATTTGTAACAATAATTTTGTAATTTCAAAACATCAGTTTTTTTTTTTTTTTTTTTAAGAAAAAAACAGATGTTTTAACCTCAACTAACCATCAATGTCTATTTCACCCTGCAAAACATATTTATTTCCTTTAATTTTGTCCTTCCCACCCAGCTGAAGTTCGTGTCGAGAAACGTCAGCGCTCCAGCTTCACCACCAATTGTTTCCGCGGTCGCGAGAGGATTACCGTGGGAAAGTGAACGAGACAACATCAGGTATCCCCTGCCAGCGGTGGGATGCCCAGCAACCTCATGAGCACCCTTTCTTCCCAAACACTTATGAGTGCAAGTAAGTATACAAAAAATACAGCATGATGGTGGAAGGAAAGCTGAGAAGTATTTTGGGGTCATTTCCTTCATTCGTCACTTGTTAGTTTGAAAGTTTTTCACTTCACACATGAATATTAATGTCAAGATGTCATCGCAGTGAAATTCCTTGTGATCTTATTTCTGGGCTGCCAGTTGACAGTAGATGATAGATGGTCAGCAGCTCCACATTAAAAAGCGGGTCGTTTTCTGAGCAGCAATATGGATGTGAAAGGAATGTTAAATGTATTTGTGAAGCAGTCATCATTCATCATTTGAGCTTTTCTGTCACCCCTTTTTAGTAGAAGCTACAAGAAGTATTGGTGTAAACATCATGTAGGCAAATGTAGCACGTCTGTGTAAGTAAGTTATTTAATGCACCTGTGAAGATATTTTTTAAGCTGATTGTGTGTTGCACCTCATCCAGAGGTTTGGAGGAGAACTACTGTCGTAACCCAGATGGGTCAGAGGCTCCCTGGTGTTTCACATCTGTGCCAGAGATGAGGACTGCTCTCTGCTTACAGATCAAACGTTGTGCAGACGACATTGAAGCTGAGGGTACTGCTACTTGTTTCAGATTTGAGTAACAACAATGAATTCTGCTAAACCTGTAGGTCACTGTTAATGTTAGTGGATAACAAAGGGACAGTGTTGTCATGGACACTGCATTGACGTTCACATGAGGTCATCAGTGCTCATTCCCTGCAATACAAATCTACAATCTAAGTATCTAAGTTTCAAATGTATTTTTTCAATTGATTTGAGAAAAAAATCATCTGTAATCTCAATATGAAGGCTCCACACTGCCAGAATTAAAGCTTCAGTCAAATACTGAGTCTTATATTGGATCACAAAAACAGTATGATACTCACTATTGATTCTTTTCTTTTTGTGGAATTTGATAAAATTGTAGAATTAAACTATGTAGCAAAAATTCCCAACTTTTAAGAAAAAAATACCAAGGACATGGCCTCAGCATCCTCATTGGTAGCTCAGCATTGCATGAGAATCGGCACAGAAAAGGAATGTTTAGTGTTACATCAAAAGGATCAGGCTGCTGTGTTATAGCACATACGCTATAATTTTAACATCTATTTACATTTTCCCTCATAATAGTAATGTTTTTTATTCACAGATTGCTATCAAGAAAATGGAAAAAACTACAGAGGAATGGTTCGCAAAACCCGTAAAGGGATCACCTGCCAGAAATGGAACGTCAACACACCTCACCGGACCAAGTAAGAGATGTTTTTTACATGCTAGATCACAACCAAGATCACAGTCTATTTAGTAAAATAACACTCCAGTTTTATATTGAAGTTGTGTCTATTACCCATACTACAAAGTAATACCAGTATCCTGATGAAATTTGTAGTATGTATTTAAAAATATGTGCTTTTGAAGAACACTGTGCAATACACATGGGAAACGGAGGAGCTGCACTCACAGCTGGAAAACGTAAAATTATTTGAAATTGTTGATGGTGGTGAAACGGCTGCTACAACACCTCAGAAAACAAGAACGGTTTCATTTTTTCTAAAACAATTTTTAAGGTGTTACCAGCCAGTTGGAAAGATTCATTTAATTCATATATGAGTGTGTGTGTGTGAAAGAAAAAAAAATGTAAAATAAAGAATGGTCATTAGCTTTGGTATTAATAGAAAAATTGTGTGTTTTTGCAGGATAAATCCAAGGACACATCCTGAGGCCAATTTGACAGAGAACTACTGTCGTAACCCAGATGGGGACCAGCATGGACCCTGGTGCTACACCACTGACCCCAAAACTGAGTTTGACTACTGTGCCATCAAACAATGCGGTACATATACAGAGCTCTGCTGACGTGGCATGTTTTTATATCTATAATATAGTTTTATGCACTTGAGAAGGTGGTGAGAATGGTGAGAAAATATTCAGAGCATCTGTTTACTGACAGGCAATTTAACAATTCATCTGTTTCTTTATCTTTTCAAACAGCTGGAGAGAAAGTGTCCTTGACCGAATCAGTGGGTAAGTGTCTGAATGAATACAAAGACTTCCAAGTTAATAATAATAATAATAATCATGGTGATGATGATAATCTAAAGGTGCCTTTCTAGCACCCAAGGACAGCATACAAAAGACAGGACAAACAAGAAAACCATAAAAAAAATACCCAAGAGTAAAAACAAGTTAAAATTAAGAATTGGATAGTACAAAAGTGATTACAATTTGAAAGCAAGTTTAACCAGGTGGGTTTTGAGTGTGGATTTGATGTTTCTGAGTTCAGGTGGTAATGAGTTCCAGATGGGAGGAGGGAACGGTCAAATGACTAAAAGAAGATCTATGGGAACGAGAAGGAGTGGCAACATGGAGGAGGTCAGACAGATATGGGGGGTGGGAGGGGAATGTCAGTTTTGGATGGTGATGATTTAGTGCCAATGAGGAGACCCTTAGTTTTGTTGCTGTTTAGTTTGAGGAAATAGGAGGAAAACCAGGTTTTTATTCTTGCCAAGCAGTCATTAGGGGAGAAGGGTGGGAGGTTGGAAGTGGGTTTACTGGAGAAGTAGAGCTGGGTATCATTATATAAGTTGACAACAAGCGCCCTTTGTTTATTCTCAACAATAATATTTAATCTTCCTTCTTGGTGTCTTTTTGTGAACACAGAGAAGGTCGAGTTCAGTGAATGTGGAAAGAGAGATGACCGCTCCCAGAGGTCGAGGCTGTTGCGTATTGTGAATGGGATTCCTGGAAACTCACCGTGGACAGTGAGCCTCAGAGACAGGTCGGTCTGAGAGCCAGTGGTGTTTGGACGTGAACAAGTTAAATACACTCTGCTGTGCTGTCTGTGACCACTGACAAATGTGTGCAGGAAAGGAAACCATTTCTGTGGAGGATCCTTGGTTAACCCCAGATGGGTGATCAGCACCAAGCAGTGTTTCTCTTCTTGGTAATCTTTATTTATTTAAAGCCTTCAAAATTTATTTTTAATAAACTGCCTGTCAAAATCCACCACTGTAATGACAAAATAACCAGTAAATATTTACACTGAGTCCAACCTGTTGGGCTCTGATTGAAATATGTCAACATCAACAATTAATCCTGATCCTAATCCTAATCCTTTTTGTTAGGTCCCTGACATTTTCTCTAGCGCCACCATGAGGTTTTTAGTGGAAAAATACATAGATTAATTTCTCCCACAGGTTAAAATGCCAGTATACTCACCTTCAGCTGTACCTTGTGTTTATTGCTTATTTGCTAGTGTTAGCAGGCTAACATGCTTAACTGTGATGGTGTTCACAGCTATGTGGACCTGCCTGGGTACTCAGCCATGATGGGAACGCTGTTTCGTGATCCAGAAGAAGGAGAACCCGGTGTGCAAACCATCCCTCTCACCAAGATCGTGTGTGGACCCTCTGAGTCTCAGCTAGTCATGCTACAACTGGAGTAGTATGTGTTGTCAAAATGTTCCCATTACACACATGCATGCATACACACAGACGTTCTCAGACATACCACTGACTTCCTTCTGACTCCTTCTTCTTTTCTGTAGCCCTGCCCAGTTTAATGAGCGTGTCTCTCAAATCTGCCTCCCCCCTGAGCGCTACATTGTGCCTGAGGGGACAACCTGTGAGATCGCAGGGTGGGGTGAGACAAGAGGCAAGTATAATCCTTTAGAAATGATAACTGGACACTGAATTCACTACATGCAAACACAATATACTTCTGTTGTAATAATTAATAATAGATTTTCTGGAACAAGGATGTTGTCTCTGCCCTTGAATTAATGTAGTAACTAAGTGGGAGAGCTATTCAGACCTTTGAGCCACAGATGGCGTTGCTATTTCCAGAGCCACTCAACATCTGTGTACCTTCCTTGTCTTTTTCTGCATCTCTCTTTAAACATATTAGCTGTTAATATGTTCCTCCTCCTTTATGTTTTTCAAGGGACTGGAGATGAGACAGTCCTTAACGTGGCCCACATACCTGTTCTTAGTAACAGGGAATGCAACAAATACTTTAGAGGTCGTGTTCGTGAGAATGAGATGTGCACAAGCTCTTTCCAGGGTGGAGTAGGTGCCTGTGAGGTAGGTGTCCATGTGAAATTGTCCAGAGTTTCAATACTTTGCTGTCAGTTTTGAGTGAAATGTTTATAGTTTTCATTCAAGGCTGCTGCAGAGTTCCTTCAGTCACTTGCTATTTTATTTTGTAAGATTGCATTTTGGCATTTTGCCTGTAATAAATAGGTTAGAGTAGAGATACAGACAGGAAACAGAGGGTGGATGAGAGAGGTATAAACAGGCAACAAAGGCCCCTTACCAGAATCAAACCAGAGATGTAGTTAAAATGGCATTTGCCACTACCCCAACACTGAGCATTTGCTGCCATGTGCAACGTTATTAAAGGAATAATTCTCATTTCTCGATTTCTTTCAGAGAGGTTAGTAAGATACCAGTCGCATGTTTGATTTCTAAATATGAAGCAGCAAATTGAGTGAAACTGTTTGGCTGCAAGTAGCAAGCACCCGCAAAGCTAAGGACTTATTGTATCATATTTTTTGTCCATGTAAAGAATTAATTTAGCCATTTTTTTCAGTCTTTATGTTAATCTAAGCTAGCTGGCTGGCTGATGGCTCCAGCTTTACATCTATATTTAATACCACAGAAATAGGATATAAAAAGAACATCAGCTCAATAATTTCTATGAGTGTACTATAAGTGTTATTGATCTTCTCTTCAGACTCTTAAAAGACCAAACAAATTAACACTTCCCAAAAGGTCAAACTGTTCCTTGTAATGCCATGAAGTGCTGTGAATTAAAACTTTGAATGCTGATGGCAAAGAAAATATTTTGATGATGAAAATCACTTAAAGCAAAGAGCGTACAGCTATTTATATGTCCCTATAAATCAAACACATTCACCATTTGGATAATGGAGGTGGACTGGACAAGATGTGACTGCAAGATGTTTCCAACCTCAGCAGTGACAGTCAGTCATAACAGAGACAAATAATGACTCCAGAGTGTTGTTCCTGTGTGTCTGCAGAGAGACTATGGCGGCCCTTTGGCGTGTCAGAACAGGGAGTGCTGGGTACTCGAGGGTGTGATCATCCCCATGAGGCGCTGTGGACACCCGGGACAACCCAACATTTTCATCCGTGTCTCTGTCTATGTGGACTGGATCAAGAAGGTCATGGAGATGGCTTAGAGACAGTTGCTGCCATCCAACAATGGACTGACCAAATCCACTTTCAAACTCATCTGAAGCAGTTATACCGCTGAACATCTCCAATTTTTTGTATCTGAAATTGCTCTCACAAATTAAAAGAAACAAATTTTAAAATGTATATTCAGCTTTGATAATGTCAAATTGAATTAACATGAGTTTTATCATCACTGTTTTATTAAAAAAAAACTGTAGAAAACATTGCAGGTACATGTGCTTCTCTTGGAGAAATGGTTTATTTTTACATTCATTTATGTGTTCAATTAATTTCCTTTAGCCAAACAGTGGTAACAAATGTTTAATTCACGAGAAGCCAAAATCCATCAGTATGAGCAGAAAACTTTTATGTTCCTCAAAGAAAACAAAGCGCGAAGATTTAATTTTACTTGAGCACTTGAGCGAGTATTCATAAACCCTGTATGAATATTTAATACATTGTTTTAAACAGGTTATATTGTGGTTGCAAGAATCATCTGTCTATATACCAGACTCTACTTATGGGTGTGCACAGTAGATACATTAATAAACACTTTAAAACACTATCTTCTCAAAATTACATCATGGTATTTTGTAAACAATTTATTCGATATTTACATACTGCTTAAAATGTGAAATGGGCAGGCTTAAAATGATGTGTTGCCAGTTCTTATTATTTTTATTCACCTAGAACTACACTGATGCCAGGATCAAAACTAATCGCAGTCCCTCAGGTTCAGACAGGAATGACTGGAGCTAATTAACTTGCAATAACAAGAGGAGGTGTGCAGGCACAGTTTTTAAGTTCCTAACATCCCCTGGAAATGCACCCTCTACCACAAAACTGTACACCTCCCCTCCTTTCCTTGGCATTGAATGGAGCTCTGAAATACCTTCTTTGCCCCCAGCCTCTAAAAGAAATCCCTCCTCTGCTTGTCTTTTGATGCCCGCCCCCACTTCTAAAGACATGCCTTTGTGCCTTATGCAGAACTGTATGCACTGCACATTCTTTCTAGTTCTATAGGAGGATTTTTGTAACCCGGTCCTGATGAGCCCACGGAATTCAGTTTAAATAAACCTCAAGATCAGAGTCCAACAAAATCTCAGACACACCAGGCTGTGAAAGGCCACTGAACTCGCTCTGCCCAACACACACATACACACACACACACACACACACACACACACACAATTTGCTCTCCCACCAGAACCACCCCACCCCACCACCACTCCTCTCTCCTCTCTCTCTCCCTACAATATATTTCTTCTTTTTTTTCTGGGTAATTTTCACACCAGTGTTTTTTCTTCTTTCTTTTCTCTCCAGCAATGAAAAAATAGTGACATTTCACTCTCATCAGTTTTTGCAGAAATAAGAATTAATAGCACTGAAGTACAGAGCACGTTCTGAGGAACTGATAATGGTCAATTATCCTCCTGTATCATGAAGCATTTGGAAATGACAGGTTGACGGTTTAGATTTTAACGTGTTCACTTTCATTTAGTAATATTTATAGTGAGTGACTAATCAAATTCATATATGACTACCGCTTATGAGCAACTGTTGCCAAAAGCTTCTGAGAAAGCTGACTAAATTTTTAAATAAATGTTGCTACAAAGATATGCAAATGTTTTTTTGTGTTTTAATTCATTTTGCTTTATGCGTATTATGGTAAAGACCAGAGAGACTAGGTGGAGGCTGAAAGAGATAAAGATTTTATGTATTTAAAATGATCTATTTGATAGGAAGTTTTTGGATCAGAATTTAATATTGTGGTCTCACAGGACATTATCCAGTCTGTGAATATCGAAATTACATCATAAAACTGATATTATAATCTGTTGCGATCAAGCTCTGGATTTCATCTTTGTAACTTAAAGCTTTATGTTTTTGGTCTAATGCCAGCGCACTCACCTGACATGACTCCATAAGCAGTCTGGCTTTAGCGTAACATATCTGGCTTCATTTATCAGTTTGTGCAAATGTACAAAGTTATGTTACAAAGTTACAAAGAAAGTCTCAGGGACCAGATGAAATACCCAAATATCCAACAATGCTCCTCATTTCTGATGCAGTCTGTCTGTTTGCATGAAGTGCATGATTGAAGCTTTGTTTTTTGTCCTCAAACAAGAATGAAAATAGGGTGCTGCAGACTCTGATTTCTGTCCTTTGCTCTGACTTAGAGCAGTGCATCTGTGACACTGTAGGTGGAGAGATAACAGCAGGCAGAGAGAGAGAGAGTGAAACCTCAGGCTTGAAACCGTCTACTGAGTCTGATCTCAACATCATTTCTACTGAAGCAAAAAATAACTTTTCTCCCCTCCCTCCCTCTCCGTTCTGAGGGGGAACTTCCCCACTTTGGGAACCCCGGAACCAGACTTATATCCTCCTGTCTGCCTATCTGTCTGATGCCTGTCTCCTTTTCTCCCTCTCTTTTCCCCTTTCACTCTCTCTCTCTCTCTCTCTCTCAAGTGGGTGAGTTTTTCGGGGCGGGGTCCTCTGCTTCAACCCTCCTACCCTACCCTCGTTTTTTTCCTTGTAACATGCTTTAATAGAGAAACTATGCAATGCATACTGCTCTGCTACAACCCCCCATTATACTGCAACTGGGGTATTCGTGACTGGACGTCTGAAGGGATAACACACATTTCCGATTAGAGGAGGAGGAGGAGGAGAGAGAGAGAGAGAGAGAGAGAGAGAGAGAGAGGTTACCCTTTCATACCAGCCAATGAGGCGGTCGATATACTAAGATTTTCATAGTTGTGCAGGGGCACACAAAGTGAACTGACTGTTAACTTCCAGGTAGAAGCGCAAACCCGACTCTAGGTAAGTTCACCAGCCTGTGCTCTCTCTCTCTCGCTCTCTCTCTCTGTCTCTCTCTCTCTCTCATTGTGTTGCATTTGGCGCTGCATGCATGAGCAGGACTGCTCCTCAGCCGTAACTCAACATGGAGCCTATAGACTCAATGTATGTTATGTTGTATTTGCTTTGAAAGCAGAGCTTTTGCACCTGTGTTGCCTTGCCCCCCTTTTTTTCTTTTCTTTTTTTCTTGTTGTTTGTCTTTCACGTGGTTAAAGTTTTATTATCATTATGTTTTGATTTTGCAGCTCTTACTTGTTGGCTTCTCGGTTCATCCATTATCTGGTGGACTTATTATCACTGCATGAAAAAAAAAATTACCCCAGCACATTTTGAGATCGATTGCGCAAGTGATGGGAGCAGGGAGATGTTGTGGAGCTGAGCGCCGACTTTACGCTTTAAAAACTCTGCATGGCCTCGACTGTTTTGCCCTCAACATGTGCCAGTTGCTGCAGCTGAAGTGTGGATGACTTTGAATTCACGGCTTCGTTTAAGCAACGATTTACGCACCTTTCTTAAAAAAAAAAAAAAAAAAACTCAAAATGAAAAAAAAGAAGAAGTAGGAGTGAGTTTTTTATGGTTGCAATTGCCGCCCATATGCAAAAAAGTACATTCAGTCCCGTACTTGAGTGCCAAAACACAGACTGGTTGAGCGGACGGAGTCGTGCCGCTGCAGGATGAAGAAGTGCAGGACGTTTGTTGTGTTTGTTCCGAAATGAGTTTACAAGCGACGAAACGACGTCGTGCGTCTCTTTTGGCTTTAAATCGTTTGAACGAAGGACGTCGATTTCTCAGATTACTTCGACTTCCTGCTTCAATGCGGCCGTTTTGATAGGCTGTGTTGGCAATTAGTGTTTGGCACATTCCTCACAGAGCTAGACGATATGTTTTAACCTTCACCATGGTGGGACATTTACCTACCAACACTCACCAGACACTTGCAATTTAATCTCCATTGATCTTCATATAAAATTAAATCCATCTTCTAGTTTTTAAGAAGTTACTCTAATGAAATTGTTTACAGTTGGTTTACAACTATAGCTGAAACAATTACTTGATTGATTATTTTACGTCTATGTTGCTGATTATCTTTCTCATATGCGATATGCGTAAACAGAATTTATTTTAGGTTTTGGTCTGTTGTGAGACAATACAAACTATTTTAACATCATTTTCAGACATTTAATCAATCAGTTATTGAAAGATGATTCAGTTAATTGGTCTATAAAATGTTAGAAAAATGTCTTCCAATTTCACCAAGTCAAAAAGTGAAAAACAGTGCCCACAATCCATAGATATACTCAGTTTACTATCACATGAAGCGAACTAGGCTAAACAATCCTGCATATGTCTGTCAGATGTGGATTATTTATTACCCTCACCAATCAGGTTATGTTTTCACCTGTGTCTGTGTGGGTGAAAGGGGATTTTTTGACAGAGGAATTCACTCTTTTGAGTCCATTACAGCCTTTATCTGAACCAAACTGTTGAAACTCATCGAACTGAACACCATAAATATTTCGGTATATTTTGAGGAGAATGATGAAAAATGTCCCGTCTCAAAGAATTAAAACAGATCTACACCAACATTTAATGGGTTCTTCCCTGGCCTGTGCCCCATCCCTCCACCTAGTCTGGTGCAGATCAGTTCAGCACCTTTTGCGTAATCCTGTTGACAAATAAATGAACTGACACTGGTGAAAGCACAACCTCCTTGACGGTTGAGGTAACAGGAGCTGTAAATCCTCAAAACAGAGAAGCTGGCACCAGAGAATGTTTTGCATTTGTGCATGAAACTTTATAGAAATGATGAATTGATAATCAGAACAGTTGGAGATAACTGAGTTAACTGATAAATCCACAAAATCCAAAGGTTAACAAAAGGCTGCGAACTGAGATTTGTCAGTAGTTGGTTATAGTCATTCTTTCCATTAAAACTTTGCATATAGTAGTAAGTTGTTCTGTGTGTGTGTGTGTGTGTGTGTGTGTTGTGTTACGTAAACCATTGTCTCAATGTTTAACCAAGTTTTACGGTAAAAGATGCAGCAACACCAGCACACCTACCACATGCACACACCCATTGAGAAATACCTCACAGAGGGCAGATGGAAAGACAGCGTAGAGTACAGTAGATGCAGATTTTGGATGGTAGATTGAGTTGTGAATATCTGTGCTACTTTTAGTAGCTGCACACTACTCTCATGTTTCCTTGCATTTGCCAGACCCCTGACTGTGTTCCGATGAACGTGGTGCCAAGGCTTATGTATAAGCAGTTCCCACGCTTGCTCTTGGAAAAGGGTCCTGTGTGGTTCTGAATTATCCTTTTAATGATACATTAAATCCTGATTGAAACTCGCTGTGGTGATTGTGCAAAAAGAAAAATATGTGAAGTGGTGCTGTACAGCCAATTATCCTGATTTCTTTGAAGATGATTGCCAGTTATGGATTAAAAATTTTATTTTTTTTCCTTCCACTTTTCTTTGCTCCAGCTCCTGATACTCAGGTCTTCTCCTCTTCAAGCCCTCGAGGCCGCTCCTCCAGGCTTTGATGCCCACACTCTTTAAGGCAGGTGGACAGACGCAGGCATGAGTAACAGTGGGACCAAAGAGCCTTCTCCCCAGCCGAGCACCGCCCAGTCACCTCCTGAGCCTCCACGCAGGGGGAGGGGTCGGCCACGGAAACAGCAGCAGGTAGGACTTTAGTTTTTTAAGCGGTTTACGTGATCTGCTTTGTCCTTGTCTATAAATCATAAAATGTGTAATTTAAAGAGTCAATTTTGAAAGCAGCGTTAGTTGATTATATGTCTGTGTCCTCTGACAGTCCCCACTGGTTAGTTACAGCTGCACATCCAATCTTTCTGTACAGGAGCCTGTTGGACCACCAACTCCAAAGCGACCGAGGGGGCGACCGAAAGGCAGCAAGAACAAAGGCCCCAAAACTGCACTGAAGGTTGAAACTGACCAGCACTTTACATTCAACGGCACTACAGTACTAGTAGCACTAATCTACAATACTAGTAGAAAACTAATGTGGACGCTTTATTGATACGTTTGTTGAACCACAAGAAATGTTTATATCTTAACAATAGACAGATACTATCTATATGTTTACAACATGCTGTGTATGATTAATGTTTCCAGTGCATATAAAGATTTATGTCTTTTGTGGAGCACTAGACATGGGGCCAGCAGGCATTGTGAGGGCAAATGTCAACTGAAAACAGAAAACACAAGCTGTTCGTCGCTGCTCAAAGATGGTCTGGTCTTTGCAGAGGTGGCTATTATTAGTCAGACTAATGAAAGATTGACTTATACAGAAATAGAAAAATATTATATGAATACTGTCACTACAACATTATTAAAACACATCATGACTGCTTCAAAGTGGAGAGAGGGACATTTACTATAACAACTGAACAACAGCACATTGCTTGTACTTATCATCCATTTTCTGCTACATTATGCTTTTAATGCACGTTTCAAAAATCAAGCTTGTATTGTTTTCTGACAGCACAGTGATTTCACAGATGTACTCACTGGCTACTTGGTAGTTTATCATTCCAGACAAAATATCTTTTAACTCAGTTTAAAAGATATGAATTGCTCCTCCATAACTATGTTGCCACAGGTCCTTTTTTTTACTGGGTCTAATTTGTTAGCATTTAAATAATAAAAAAATCACTTTGTAGTTTTTTGCAGTGTCATCCACTCTGAAAGTTTAAGTTTGAAAGTTTGAGTTTTGAAAAAGCCTGTTGCTTCAGGAGGTAAAACTTTTCACTGTAAACCGAACAGGTGTTTTTATGTACATGTGGGAAAATGTCTGCTATCAACAGTTTATTTTGCTGTGGGAGACATACAATACAGAAACGTATCAAAACAAAAGTATTGTCAGGTAGCTGGGCTCTCTAAACTTGTTACAGCTAAGACACATATTTCATGTATGAACACACATGTCCGTCTTTGTGTTTATGGATGTGAGTAATCTGAACGTTTGTCAGCAGAGAGGGATTAAAAATTCTAAATATACAAAACAAAATGTAAAGTTAAATAATGATATTATACTAATTAATTGTTTAAAAGAAATAATGTTTGTTTGACTGTGACAGATCATTTATATTCAGATAAGAACAAGACAAAAGAGTAGTTTGTTGCAGTTTTTGACAGTGTTATCCATGCCCCCTCTTTTAATCACTCATCTGTTCTTCCTCAGAAAGTAGAGCCCGTTGGGGAGCGGCGACCACGTGGGCGACCGAGGAAATGGGTATGGAGCAATCACTGACACTTACAGACATCATGGAGTTAATTGTAAATATAGATTTATGTCCAAGGCCTCCAGGGGACCTATGTTGTAGCCCTACAGTCTTTGAGGGTCACTCTGCCTTCATGTTGAATTAATTTTGTTGCCTCTCTCTCTCTCTTTCCACAGCCTCAGAAAGTAGTTCAAGAAGTAACTGAAGAGCAGCAGGTGAGGAAAACCAAATCTTTAAAAAGCAGAAGGGTGGTCCAGTTTTGTTTTGAAGCACCATTTTAAGCCACAGATTCTTGCAACGGAAAAATGAGATGGGGCTTTACAGTGAGTGAAAAAAAAAATCCATGTTTAAAAGAAGCTCAAGACATTTTTATGTATAGCTTTGTGAAAGAAAGTGAAAAACTCAACTGTCACAGCCATGTTCCCCATTTAATACAATTTATAACGAATGGTTCATAATCTAACAAGCTGAGCGTGCACCTTTTAATGTATTACTCCTTCACTGCAGATTTGCCAAATCATTTTAACCTTTTAGTGTTTTTTATTTTTTTATTTTTAAATAAGCTAGTATTACATCAAACTGAAGTCGCCCTGAGAGACTGTGACCGGGGAGGAATGCAGACTGCTTCAGTTTAACAGAAATCTCATTCTGTGTCACACAATTACCTTTTGAGTAATATCAGTTACATATACACTGTATGACTTGTAAATACAGTTTTATCTGCACAGTTGATCTCTTTTAAGTGTTTCTGAGTATTATAATGTTGTAGGCTATGTTCAGTATCAACCCTGAGCTACATTCAAAAGCCATTTTATTATGATAGCGACATGCTGTATCACAACTAGAAGTGTTTTTAATCTTTAGTATGCCCTCATTAATCTTAAGTGGATGTGAAAAGTTTACATTTCCCTGTTAAAATGCTGATGTAAAAATGAGACCAAGATAAATCATTTCAGAACTCTCACCGTTCAGTCTTAGGTTGGAGTCCATCTCGGTTTCACAGTATTTGCTCACTGTTTCTTGCAAATGTCTCTAAGCATGTCAGATTGTTAGGGCATCTCCTGTGTACAGCCCTCTTCAAGTTAACCCACAGATTTTCAGCTGGGCTCTGGTCGAGCTGTTCCAAAACTTTGATCATCTTCTTGTCTTCTGATGAAGCCGGTCTTTTTTGGATTTAGATGTATATTTTGGGTTGTGGCCCGAAGCCTGATGCTGCTACCACCATGATTCAATGTTGGTATGGTAATCCTCTGGTAATGTGCGGTGTTGTGTTTTTCCCAAATATACCATTTGGAATTACGGCCAATAATTTCTACCCTGGTCTCATCAAACCATAAAACAGCTAAGCTTGGATATTTTCTTCTTAAGAAAAACCTTCTGTCTTTTCACCCAGGGTCCAGACATATGAAGAATACAGGAGATTGGTGTCACATGTCGCACACAACAAGTACTTGCCAGAAATTCCTGCATGTCCATTAATGTTGCTGTAGGCCTCTTGGCAGCCTCCTTGACCAGTTTTCTTCTTCTTTTTTTTAAATTTTGGAGGGACTCCAGTTCTTGGTAATGTCACCATTGTGCCATATTTTTTTCTCACTTGTTGATGATCCTGATTGTTTCCTATTTTAATCTAATACCTTGGAACATTCTTGTGTACTCTTCTCTTTCTCACGTATACATTTCAACTATCCGATCCTTTTGATGCATTGTATACTCTTTGCAGACCATTGAGTTTTCTGTAAGATGCAGCTCATTACATACCAGGAAAGTCCTACTAAACCAGCTGGATTGTATTTAGGGTTAATCAGAGTCACTTTAACTGATTAATTGGTCTCATTTTTTACATCACAAAAACTGGCATTTGGGTTTGCATATTTTCTTATCCAGTGGGGTAGACATTTATAATAATTCCCAATACAAGACAGTGCAATTCAGCAAACTGCCATGAATATAAGATAAGATATATGTTGCAGAATTTTCTTTTGAAACATTTGCTTTGTTCTCTTGACCAAGAAAGAGAGCTAGCGAGAAGAGCGATAGATAGATAGATACAGACAAGATGCACAAGGAGAGAGCGTGAAAACGTACTAATGAGTCTGTACATTTATATTTGTCCTTTCTCACAAAATCTGGTGTAGCTTAATAAATAACTACACTGGTCTAAAAAAGCTCTTTGCTTTAGGTCATCAGGATGGAGAAGTCTGACCTCTGTATATCCCCAACCTTATCCTTATCCCCAGTATTTTTATGCTTGTAACTTTGATTATCTTGCATTTCTCTCATTTAAATTTCATTTTTCACACTAATCTGTTAACATCTACTACTTATACTACTAATATATATTAGGAAATAAATGCTAATGTGTGGCACATTTGATGTAAATGTCAAACAACCAATGTAACCGTTCCTTGTGCTTTACATAAACTGATTTCACAAGGATATGACGAATTCTTGGAAATGCACAGATGGCGGTGTTGAATTCCCCAGATACACCTCCAAACATCCTTTCATCACATCCAGTTGTGGTGCACTTATTCAACAAGTGTTTCTTAGAAACTTTGTTTCTTTACACCGTCATGTTTATTTTTCAAAAAACAGCATTGCTCAACAGCCGTGACCAAAGGGGACCAGTTTGCTTGATGCCCCTTGTCTGCCTCATCGCATCCTCTCAGATTAGCAGTTTGTCAAAGAGGTTCAGATGCTTCAAGAACTGAAACCGTTAAGACAGAGTCCCTTTCTCAGACGCACGCACATGAAGGGGAAGAATGAGTCAATGTACAGAGGGGAAACCTGATCTAACTGTTCTCTTCCCCTGTCTTCTTGGTTTCCTGATATAACTGTCATCTTCCTCACATTTCTAGGTTTGACAGCTGGACCTACTTCTCTGCATGCAATCACTCAATGATATTTTTGATACTCATTCTTGTATTCTCATATTCTGTAGTATTGATTCATTACCTTTGTGCATGAGTCACTAGATCAAACAAAAACAGATAAATTGGTTTTGGTCCCCTACTATTCCAGGGTTCTTCAGAGGAGGCTGAGGAGGGTCCTTCACAGCCCTCGTCATCTCAGGTTCCAGCACAGGAGGAAGGGGAGTAGATTTGACACCTCTCTACCTACCTCAAGGTTTGGCCTCAAACAAACAGGGGCACAATCTGACTCCTATCTGTGATGGGGATTCAAGGAGACACACACAAACACACACACTCATACACACACACACACACATGTATACACTCACACAAAATCACTGCAGATGGTGGTTTCTTCTCAAATTGAATGATATACCCTGGATTTGTCATGAATCCTCATATGAAATGGGAGCAAGACGGTGATGTTTTTAGTAATTTTACATTTTAAGCAAGGTGCGCTGAAGTCATTGTTAAAAAGGTGTGTGAACGGTTTTATTCCAAAATGAAATATCCAACTTTGGAGTTTGTATTGAATTATTTTCCTTCCAACCAGCAGCTGATTAATAATAAGATTTTTTTTACCCAAAGAATAAAATGGACATCTCATTTTGGAAATAATCCTTTTTAATATACTAAAGTCAACAACAGTGTTGATAAGTCATTTTTACCACACTCAGGATTTTACTATTACAGTGCTATTACACCATAATGAAACCTCAGGTACAAAACTATTCAGGAACATGTTGTCAGTCTACTCAGTAATAATTATTGTGCTGTGTTTGTTGTGCATTTCTGATCTGTATTTGACATTACCAGTATGCCTTGACTCAAAGACCTCAATTGAACCTCAGTTACCCTCACGCTTTGAAATCTTTCATTCTACCTCAGTAACACAAATAACAGAAGATCTCCAAAAAAACACATAAAAAAAACAAAAAAAACAAAAGATACTCCCACTCCCTCAGCAATGACATACCTGCTTACTGTAAACACACACACACACACAGGTTAATGTGCAAATTTACAACACAGACAGGCAAAGGGTTTTCATGCCCTACACACAAACAAACACATCGACATTACACTCCAGTAGAGGATTTTACCATTGGTGTACAAATAAAAGCATCTGTGTAATTTCTTTTTTTTTAAACTGTATTTGTTTGAAAGCTGAAGTGAGACTTGGTTTGTTCACTTGGTAAATAAAAATGCAGCCAATAGTTTACAACAACTTGATGTAATATTTGCTTTTTAGGGTGTAGTTCTGTATAAAATATTTTGTTTTGTTTTTGTTTTGATTTTTTTTTTTTTTTTTTTGAGGTCTGATACTCATTTTCTCATTTTTACTACCATCATGTATTTTCAGATTCATACACTGTAAACTGTACGTGTGACACACATGTGATTTGAAAGGAAGGGCAGCAAATAACCACACAGTGTTGAAATACATGACAGTTATGGAAAACAACAAGACGTCAATACAGTCACCTTGTATGAAAATTTCCAAATAAATTCTGGGTAATGAATCAATGCTCAACACTGCACCAGTAACCCTGTCTTTGCCTTGACTGATTTTTCAGAGAGAACTTAAGTTGTACCTTCCTTTCTTGTTTGTCTATTAAAAGCAAGGCCATGACTCCTGGTGAACATCAACCACTGTGGCCACACTGTGACAGTAATGTGTAAATGTGTAAAAGCGAAAATGCAGTGTAACAATAGCACAAGTAGAATGTAATTGTAAAGTCAGCTAATATAGCCACCTTAAGTTACTGGTCATACCAGACTTAAGTAAAACTGTACCAGGTAAACCCCTGATTGTATTGAAAGGAGGGTGTGTTTTATTGCTTAACAAATACCATAAAAAAACATATTTCTCTTTAACCTCTAATGGTATCCAGCCATACAGATCATTTTGGTTCAAGATAACGGTTTCCTCTTGTGACACCCCAAAACAGTGAAAACAAATGGATATATTTTTGTCGTCACACTATTGTGCTCATGCTGCTGAAAAAAAAGGAACAGAACTATCTGCATGATTAGATACCGCTAGAGAATTAGAGGTTATGTGTAACCATTTTATGTAACATGGGAGAACCCACACTTTAAGGCCAACTAATTAAAAAGAAGTACTTTTTTACCTGTAAAAAAATCAGTAATAATTCAGCATATATTCCTAATTTAGCAATTTAACAACTAAGCATATAGAATAACATTGGTATTGTGGAAGATTTTTTATTATTATTATTATTATTATTTTGTAGATTACCAAATTGTTGTGTTTTTAATGTCAAAGGTAAAGATGTTTCCAGCCTCTATGTCTGTTTTGACAAAAATGTTCTTGAGACTGAGAACTGTTGTTCAGGATTTCAGCACTTAAACTGAAAGCTAAATGCAAATACTTCAACTTCCTAAGACTCTGTCCCTGTGTCCTCATGCGTGGTAGACATGTCTCCAGCATGAAGTACATAACACTTTCTATTTGTTTATTACATGACTTGAATATCGCCCATCATTTACTGTATATATCAAGTGTTTCTTCACTAAAACTTATTTTATCACTGATGATATGTTGTATCCCAATAATTTTATGTATTTCAGAATTGTTTACTAAATTGCTGCCAGAAGAGCTCAGTTCATTTACAGACATGTATATTTTCTTGTTCAGCTGCATTGACTCTACTTTGTTTGCCCTCTGGACTACCTCTGAAAACAAACCAGCCTGGGTCATCTCTGGGTCATTTTCCCTCAAGCCTGTAGGCGATGTGGATGAAATCTTGAACTAACTGTCAAATTAGTACTGTTGTAGTCCACTCATCTCATCTCACTACATTCATATTACCATACGTGAATGGAAGTCAACCTGAAGGGTTCTTCTGAACTAATTTAACTGCAGCCGAGTCAATGTTTGTTGTTTTACACAAGCTGTGTCTGGATTATTTACTCTCTATATGAGGACAATGTTTTTATGTGAGCTTACTGATAGTGATATAGTTACATACAGTACTTGATCCATTTTCAACTATTGAAAAGTTGAAGTGTAACTTGAGAAATCATATTTTATGCCTTACTTTTAACACCATTTTGTAGTTATATTATTGTGTCCTCACATGTGTGATGTGAACTCACAAACCTGTGACATATAGTTTGCTATGATTCTTTACCATGTGATGTATACTTCTCTTATCGCTTATCAATAAAATATTACACCTAACGACTCTCCTCTGTTGTAGAAATCTGTGACAGAACACAACTGTAACACTTTTTCTTCCAGATTGGTTTAAATAGTTTTAATGTATACAGACAGAATTGATCCTTCATTACTCAATAAAGAAGAAGCAAATGGAAAGGGTGACGGTTCACTTAAGGATGGTTGATACACCCAGTGTTCAAGCTTGTCACAGACATAAGACCACAAAAAAATCAGTATAACACAAGTTTACACTCCTCTCATATCAAACATGGAAGAACATATGGAAGTTCTGAAGAACTTCACTGAGAAGCTACCAAACATTTCATCAACAATGACACAACATGACTTAAGAAAAGTGCATCACACTGTATTTGTGTGCTAAATGATTAACAGTGCAGGATCGCATGTGATGCTTCCCGTTACTCTCCCTTATCAAACATGCAGCTTGCATTTTTTTTTTTTTTTTTTTTGTATTTTTCATTATTTTGAAAACAAATGCCATCTCACTTACGAAGTTGTAGTGATAAAAACGTTCCAGTTTTCCCCTCGTTTGCCTTCCTGAGCAACAGTCTGTAACATATTGAGGCTGGTGGCGTTCACAAACTCAAATAAAGTAACAGGAGAGAAATCTCAAGCGTTGAGAGCTTTGGCTACATCTGTGAAGACGAGACGACTGGGCCTCTGCATTGTCCCCTGGGAAGTTGTGAGAGTCTGTAGAGGAGATTGGCAGCAGGACAAAGAGATAAACCTGTTAGTGACACTAAGATTATTTGGTGACTTCAGCCCTTGAACTGTAAGAAACAGTAATACCAGCTTGTGCTGCTGCAACATGACTACCTGTACAACTTCAGTCAGAGCAGCCGGAATTACTGATTATTTAAAGGTTATTATTTAAAGAAAGTGACTGACTACTGAAACCAGCAGAAATATGTTAAGGCCACATGTATAAAAATATCCAAAATATTTAACATACATATAAAAAGTGCACTACACTGTACGATGCCCCTGAATGTCATAAATGAGTAATTGTGTTCAATCTGATTTTTAAAACACTGAAAGTTTATACTTGTGTCATATTTACAAGTGTGGCCCATAGTAATGTTTAAATGTGATCTGATCTGATGTGTAAATATGAAGTTGAAAGATCACAAAAGAAAGGATGTAAAAGGTAAGAGTGATGTAGATACTGTACAAAAATGTTTTTTAGAGGCAAAAATCAGTTACAAACATGTAACTTACTAGTTTTTGGTCAAGATATGGAAATGATTGTGGTGTTAAAGAATGAGGATTGTGGGGAAAAATTAGGTTTAAAGAGAGAGATGTTCAAAAGACACACAGGCGATACTTTACCATGACTGCCCTTTACCGTTAACACCATTGTCAAAACTTCAAAGAAAATAAGGTAAAAACAACAAAAAACATAAATTATGACAGAGAAAAAAAGCAATACATGCTAAACGAAAAATAGCTTGTTTAAACAACAATATATGAAGACAAAAAAAAACTAACAGACAATTAAATACACCCAATAAATCAAAGTAAAAACTTCCACAAGAATCATTATCACGCATTCAGCTCAGGTGTCAGAAATCATTAGTAAAATGTGACATCACACTTTCACACTACAGTCACAGTTATTGTTTTGTTATTGTTGATGGGAAACATCTCTTAGACACTGCTCAACATTTTCCATTTATGTCTATTTAATTGTACTGAAGAATATAAAATGAGGTTATTGTGGCTTCTATGTTCAGCAAACCATAAACCATTTGTGAATGTGACAAGATAAGCCTGTTACCAAATATAATATTGGTTCATGTGAGGTACTGGGGGGGGGGTGGTGCAGTGGTCTTCTACCTTACACTTTCTGGCCTACCTTGGCGTTGGGACCTGCCAGGCTGCCTTCCCGACCGTGATCCAGTAGTTCCTGTTCCAGCAGGTCATCTTGTTCTTCAGCCGGATCAAAGTTGTACATGGGCATGAGCTGGTGTCTCAGCTTCTCCAACCTGCAGGAAAAGAGATCAGTTGGTCAAACTAATTTTTGTTTATCAAACTGATGTAACTCACTCTACTAAAACTTAATCTACTGCTCTATGTACAATGTGTATATATGTTGTTGTGCTATTATGGCATGCCCAAACAATGTAAGTGAAAATAATAGTAAAAACTAACTTTAAAACAAAGTTTTGACATCAAACTTCTCTACAAAACATGTTTCTAAGAATGTAAGATTTAGTTTATATGATGATACTGTATATTTCAGCAAAGTGTACATTTCCTTACAAAATGGCTCATAATCAAAAGCAAAAACTGACAAGCAGTGAATTCAAGGTCTTTTGGGGTCATGGTTGCCCACAATTCCAAGTTGATAGCCATCCTGGATGTTTGATCAGCAAATAAAAAAACATTAATAAAATTACCGCTTCCTTTTCCGGATATACAGAATCTAGGATGGAGAAAGACAGATATGATCAGAAAAAGAAACAAGTAGTGTTGTCCAAACTGTATAATAGGGGGCAACAGTGTTAAGACATATACTGAAGGAATTAAAAACAACACTGGAAATAAATCAATAGAAAATATTTAAATGATTTCTTACTATTGCCACTGCTAAGCCAATAATGGTGATGATGCCAAAGGGTACAAGCACCATTCCCATTCCCGAACCTTCGATCACTGCTTCTGGAAAGGTCGTGGCATTGAAACTGGTCTCGTTTGTTGTTATAGTAACAGTCATTAATGTTGTTCTGGCGGTGACATTGTCTCTTGCGGTCGTGCTCATTGAGAGGAAGGGGACTGTTGTGGTCGTGGCAGTTGTGGATACAAAACTTGAAGCTGTCTTGGCTGCAGTTACAGCCATGGTCAGGTGTAGTTGTTTCCACTGAACGACTTATTTTTGAATCTCTGTGTAGATGTTGTTACGTTGTCTAGTCTCTAGTGTATCTCATGGTCGACACAGATGTCATCCCTGTGATCTGGGGTCTGATGAGCCATTGAGGAGGCTTTGGCCATGTGATCTGGAGAGCAAAACCTACAACTAACAAAAAGAAAAAAAGAAAGACATTGTGTGGTTAATGAAGGGTAATAAATGTTATTTTGCAAATGTTGTTTTGAAGCATCTGACGTATAACCACAGGGTGAGATGATCTTTAAAAATGCTGTGAAATGTCATTTCTATTTTGGAAAGAAAAAGAAAAAGAAATCAAACATTTCAGCTTTGGCATACATTATCCTCTATTTCATTCAAACCATAGCGGGCTGTGCAAGAGGTTGTGGTAGATGTTTTGGGCAGGATGTGGGTAGCAAAGGCACATGAGGAAAGTGTCATGACAAACTTGATAAAAGACAGAGGAATACTAACCACTCAAACTGTAACCGTGCGCTGTAAGGGAAATGTGTCTGTAGTGCGCTCAAACGACAAAATCAAACTTACACCTACACACACACACACACACACACACACACACACACACACACACGCACGCACACACACAAACACACGCACACACAGGTTCCATAAATATCCACTGCATCCAAAGGCTTGGTACATGTGCCTCCCGCCCACACGCATAGTGCACACATCCCCTTGAGAATGAAGGCAATTCATCCTAAAGATTTAGGTTTTGAGAATAGAATTTTAAAAAAACAACAACATATATACACTTTCTATTTTAAAACAGTGTTATACGGTGACACAGGAAGGCAGTGGAAATAGACATATGATCCAATCCGCTCCCTTTAGTGCATCCTGTGTGCTTGTGCTCTTAATGAGCAACATGTGCAGCTGAGGCAAAGAAGCCATGAAAAACAAAGGCTGGATTGGTCGATTCTGTTGCAATAATAATAATAATAATAATAATAATAATAATAATAGTGCAACACTTTTACATGGTCATCTAAATCAGTTTATGGTCTTATCACTGTGTGTCACTGATACATGTTATTTTTAGTCAAGATGCACTGTATCTCAGCTGTCCTGTGCAAACAGCTGAGCGACTAATCCCGCCAACGTGACCAGGTCCTCCTCCTCCTCTTCCTCCTCCTCCATGTGTCCTCTCTGATTAAGAGACGCAAACGTACCTTTTAACATGTAACGTGCATGAGTTCAGAGGTGAGCTGCGGCAGGATGGGGCTGACTAGTGAAGAGGAAATTTTTCATTGGAAGAGGCAGCATTTCCTCCAGTGTCTGCTCCTCCTCCTCCTCCTCCTCTTCCTCCTCTTCTGCTTCTCCCTTTAGCAATGCAGGTACTGCACAGGCTGTTTACACAGACAAAACAGCCATTTTCTCTGCAGATGGGACTCCACACACCAATGTAACCCTATCCCAGCAGGCTCCGACAGATCCCTTTCCGTTCTCAGGTTGCTTCCAAACATTTACTCCCCTCGTCTTGCCCTTTCTTGTATTTCACACAACAGAGGCTGCTTAGAGGGATGCTGCAAACAGAGATCAGTGCAGCAAGCTCCCTCCCCCTCCATCCTGCAATTGGTCTAATGGCTTCAACATGACAGATGCGGTTGGCTCCCCGAGCTGTCCGTTTGGGTTTTGCGGGGATGAGAATGGGATTTAACGGCCCTGCACACCAGATGCTGTCAGACCTATGTGAATGACTGCATCCGGGTGGTTACGAGCCTGAGGATATTAACCCTGTGATGTCTCTTCCTCTTGGATTCACTCCTATCAGAATTATGAAAACAGGAAGAAAGACAATCACTGACCAAACACTTTAAGGGATTTTTTTTTTCGTTTTACTTTATTGCACACATTTAGATTGGAACTACAAGTAATATGATGAACACACAAAACAAACAAACAAACAAAACAAAATCTTTTGTTTCATGACATAAACAGAAACAACTGCAACAGAGAATCCACACGGTTCTTCAGTGTAGTTTCTATCGAGGTTTCAGCTCATTTTAAACAAGTTCCCAGTCATCATGGCCACAAATTCTGAAAGAGTTCAAATCAGAAAATTAGAATTAGTATTTTCTTTGTTTCCTTTGGTTTTGAATCAGTGATCCATTTACAGATTAAATCATATACAGTCATTCTGTAAATCATAAATGTTAAGAGATCTTAAAAGAGTTGTACTGTATACTCCTATACATAAATATTTTTTATGCATAAATATCTTTTTTCAACCAAAGAAAAGAATAATTTACATATTTAATACAGTGTGTGTGTGTGTGTGTGTGTGTGTGTGTGTGTGTATACACACACACACACACACACATATATATATATATATATATATATATAAATACCTTCATAATCAATAGTTCCATCTCCATCTTTATCTGCCTCCTTCATCATCTGCTCTGCTTCGATCTCATTAAGTGGTTCTCCCGCATTCATCAGTACATATCTGGAAAAGTACATTAAACTTAAAATGAACACAGAAAACTTGTGATGGTAAATTAACATGAACACCAGGTAGACACAAACAAACATAAATCATTGAGGACATGTGCGTATTGACAGTGTGCAGATAATGTAAAGAGCTGACAAACAGTTGAATCTGTACGTTTGTCGATTTCCATCACAAATGTAATTCTTACTTAAGAGTGTTCCAATCAATATATCCCTTGGCCTCTTTGTCAAACACTTTAAAAGCAGCTCTGAGTTCAGCATCTTGGTTCTTGGTTCTTTCGTGATACAGTGCCATCAGACCCAGGAAGCTGTCGCAGTTAAATATCCCTTTACCTGAAACACACATAAAAATGTTAACACAAGAGGCAAAAAAGACGGACAAACGAAAACTTACATACACTAGATACAGAGAAAAACAATACTTCACTATAATCTTGAGAGTATCTATTTATTACTATTATTATTTTTATATCTAGTGAAATAAAAAATCATTAAGGTTGATCTCACCATTTGATCTTCTTCTCATCAAATGCTAATTATTACAGCTCACTGACTCAATGAAAGTGTTTTACAAATATTCAAAACAGCTTCTCACCAGAAGTCTAGAAATTCCTTTGTTTGTATAAATATGGATAAGACTGTGACAAATGATTGATAATGATGTGGCATTAGTCACAATTTAAATAAAACATTTCAAATTAACAATAGATGTCTAAATGCATTGTTTTCCTTTCCTCTTTTGGACTCAGAAAGAGAAGGGAGGTATGAAGACAGGGAAGTAAGAGACAGTGGGGAAATAGGAAATGGAAGATGAAATAGCAAATTATATCCTTCAGCATAACAGATTAAATTTAATTTGAAAGAAGTCCACTTTAAATAAACAGAAAAACAGTATATCACGCTGCAGTGGCTCAGTTTTGTTAACAGCAAGTAAGTAATTGGAGATATATCTTTAAGCTTTTTGTTCTTTTATGAGTTTTTATACTGATACCAGGAAATTATTTGGTCTTGTTAGGAAAATCTTTTTTTAAAAAAAGAAAAAAAAAGAAAAGAAACACCACTAATATTTCAGTTAAAGAAACATCTAAATAAAGTAAATGAAGATACCCTGGTCTCAAACTGGATATAGAAAATCCCATTATTTTAATTACATTATTCTCTCTAAGTATGATACAACCACCGGTTTTAGTTGTTTCTGTTCTGTTCTGTATTTATGTTTGTTTCATGCTTGCGTCTATAGTGTACACAAAAAAAGTTTATCCTATGTAAAAACACACACAGTGAAATACTGCCACCTAGTGAGTAATGTGGGTCCCTTTAGAAAACTGCAGCAGCAAATAATACTGCAGTATTAGATAACATTATGGTTTTTGGGAGGATTTTATTTTCCTAAAAACGATGCAGATGAATTTACCTTATAAAGCTCAGCTCCAGTTGAGATGCAGACTGAAATTTTGGGTAATTCCAAACGTTTTTTGAGATCAATTTATCTTAATCTTATCAGAATGAGCTGCAAACATCCATTTTTATCTATCTTCCAACACTTTAGCTAATGTGAATGGCCAAGTTATCACAGAGCCTTTTTAGTTTAATTACTCTGAATCGAACTGAACATTCCACAGATAAAGCTTCAACTAACATCATACACACAAGGCGTTTCACAAAGGCATTTAAAGCACTTACTAAACAGGTTTTATGGCAGTTCCATTGTTCTGGTTTACATTTTGTTTCACAGGCATACCTAATAAAGTACAGGCAGGTCAAGGACCTTAAATAACTGATCTATATTATCCTGGTGGCCCATGAAGGTTAAAAAGCAAATCTACAAATACACAGTGGTATTTATCGTCATATAGGCATTACAGCCATTCCAAACTTATATTCACCATCTTTGTCCACATCTTTGGCCATTTGGCTGAGCTCTCTCTTCGTGGGATTGATTCCCATTAAACTCATCAGTCTCTCCAGTTCCTGCGTCTTCACATCTCCATTTCCCTCCTCATCAAACATCTCAAAAACTCCCTTATACTCTGTGATCTGTTCTTGTGTCAACTTGGTGGCCTGGAGGAAAATAATTTATCAACAGGAGAAGAGATTAGTACAGAGAGGCTTCTGGAATTACTTTATGTTGAATTTCATACTGTCATTTACATACTATATGTTAGAATAAACATTTATGTACGTGAAGTTAATTCCCTTATCATGAAGTACTCACCATTCTTTCCTGCTGGTTGTACAAACACGGCTGAGGACATGAACTGTGACAACAGTGTCTGCAGAGTGAGAGGATGTCTTAGCCTCATCATTTCTTCACATTTAATGTCCTTTCCCCAGAGTTTGAAAAGCCTGCTTCAAGACCTTTTAAGGCACTTAGAGGATGGACTTGCTCATCATGGTAGAGGAATACTTGGGTTATGATCTAAACCAACAAATGGTAAACATTATATATTCTTATATTTGAATGATAAAGTTGGAATAACTTAACATATAATGTTATTCTCCTTGTTTTGTCTTTAGCAGAAAAGGCTAAAGACAAAACAACAAGATACACAGCAAGTAAACACTTGCTTTCTGTGACCTCAACATTACATGCTTCTCTTTTGGGAACTGCAATTAGCTTGCTGCGAGCCATCAGCAGGTGTTTGTGCAGCCCCCCAGTGACTCTCATGAAAGCAGACAACCAAATAAGGAGCTGCGTAACTACAAGAAGTTATTTCCAACATTGCAATGGGAACATTAAGAAACTCACATTTGTTAGCCTAGGGGAAGAGCCATGAATCTCTGTATGCCATATGCTGCAAATGATTGTCTGTGTTCATAGAGTTTAAAGGGAGCTAGCCTCAAACCTAAGAGAAAACAGTAAGAAGTTATCTTAATTAGCTGATAGTTGAAAGGGTAAATCATTCCATAGAAAACAAATTAGATTTCATCACTGTGCAACCATAATGAAAACTGACAATTTTCAAA
Source organism: Polydactylus sextarius (assembly GCA_016801845.1). Taxonomy (NCBI): domain Eukaryota; kingdom Metazoa; phylum Chordata; class Actinopteri; family Polynemidae; genus Polydactylus; species Polydactylus sextarius. The sequence goes on from CM028908.1 coordinate 10,185,396, forward strand.
CCCAAACAACAGACTATAGTTTGACTAAACTACATTCAGTAAGTCAACCTCACTGAGCTAGCCATGACTAGAATGATGTGAAGTTTTTATCAAATCTGCAGGAAGAAAGAATAAATTGACAATTATGCTGATCCGGGCAGGTCAGGCTCAGGATGACATGAAAGGGTTGAAAGTTAGAGGCCGAAAAGAGGCCTGTTTGTCTTGTCAGTGCTATATTTGTTGACAATTTGCATTCAGTTATACTGGAACTTGTTTAGCTACAAATACAATATTGTTTATAAGACATATGTTTTGCTCCCTACTTCTGCTTATTTGCAACCAAATTAATTTGCATGTCTTGGTCAAAAATGTTACACGAAATTCAACAGAACAGACAAGTGGATGATTCTTAGTGACTGACATTTTGTTTCATGTCGTGCAGAGTGATCCAGTGTCCTGGTACAAGGCTTTTATAAATGTTTCCCATCCTTCCCTACTTTTCATTTAGTTAAGATTTAAACTTTGTAGAATAGGGTGAAGGAAGATAAAAATATGTTCAGGTTCGTGCAAACTCAAGATTACTTTATATTTCACAACTATTTTACATCTTGCAACTAAAGGGTGATTTAAATATGTATCTTATGGTTGTAATGTTTTGCCAAAACCAGGAGTGTAGTTTCTGTCTGTAAGATAACGCCACAGCAATATCTTAATGGAGGTTCGGTGATACTAGATAATGTTGGATGTTATGGGTGGATCAGTCAGAGAGAAAGTATGCATAAGGACAGAGGGAGGATGGAGGAGATGTGAAGAGGGATGTGATGATGAGGGATAAGTGGAAAGCGACTTGATAATGGAGGGAAGGGTGGATGTCCCGAGAGAACAGAGAGCAGACAAACAAAGGAGGGTTTGTTAATGAAGTATGAAGGAAGTAGGCTTCATATTCATATATTCAGAGTCAAAACCCTGTATAATGTATATGGTATAGTGTGCTGCTCTATTTTACTATTGGAATTAAAATAACCAACCTCCCTATTGCTATTTTGAATAATAAACATACCGTACATACAAGACAATTTTAATCACTGCAAGAGCATATAAAGTTGTATGTTAAAGTATTATATATGCTATCTAAGCAATATTGTATTTATTCAACAACCTACTTAACAAGCAGAAATGACCGTGTTACATACACATCATTCATGATGATTTGGTGATATTACAGAGAAGCAGATGCATTTTAAACTGCTGCAACTTGTTAAATTGGACAACAAAGGGGACCTATAGTACATGGGTGTTTTGTATTGTGGTCCCTGTTATTCTGATTATAGTAATTCACATAAAAACCAAACAAAAGGCAGTAAACAGGATCTCAATTAGCTAAGGGCATTTGTATTGTTGACATTGCTATTATTACCCAGCTACTTAGAACCTTGCTGAAATCATTAATACCACTTCCTACTTCAGAAGCCAAGTTGGGGCCCGACTGACTCAGCCGTTCAGTTAGACTGGTTTACGAAAAGGAGGAGGGAGGTGGAGAGGGGGGGGGCTAAAGAACACCATGTTCTCCTTGCTTTTAGTTCATTGAAATGAAATGCACATATATCAAAATGAGAAGTGCTAAACAATGCTCAAAGTGATTGATACCGCCAACATCTCCAGCTGTACATAACACACCAATCGATGGTTCGCTTCCCATCACTGCTGCAGCGTGGGGTTTCCCGGCGCTAACTGCAGGGTTACCGCGCCCATCTCGTCGTTCGATGGCCGGACGAGTGTGTTACTACGGAAAGGGCAAACGTTAAGCTTGGCAAAAGTGAGAGAGTAGGCTGTCTTGTTTACTTATAGTAACTTAAAAGATTAGCAATTTTTTTGTCTGCCTGGGCAGTGTTTTCAGCATAAGGCTTGTGGGTGTGATCCCCCCTCCTCCCCTCTCCGGTTGGCTGACGGAGGTTGTCAAGCTCCCTAGCTGTAGCCTGCGTTCGGGAAGGGCTGCTCCTCGGAAAACTAACGCTAGCTGGCTAGCTAGTTAGTAAGCTAGCGCTGTGGTGTTCGTTGATGCGTGGATCGGAGGTATACGCCGTCTTGTTTTCCAGTCAATGCCAAAACGCAAAAACAAACGCAAATTGAATCAGGTAAGGTGAAATAGAGCGAAGATCACGTTGCTTTTCTACCTTTCAGGCTGTCTATTAATAACATTAACTGGCGAATTGTGGCGGAATTGAACTGCCCGGGGGTGGGGTAGTGATGGCTAGCTTCCTAGCCATTTAGTTAGCTGCGGTTAGCTAACTTTAACTTGGCTATTTTATGATAAGCAAATACAGGTAGCTGGAGTACAGTAGTATCTATATTAATAGGTCCTGGCGCTCACTATGTGTGGCGGCAAAGCAGTTTTTGGTATAAAAGTTATTTCAACATAACTGGTCTGTATAGTCAATCAATTGAATGTGGTTTACTGTTGTTACTGTTAGCAGAGCCCCTGGTCGGTGTTGAAGTAACGATAATGTTGGCCAGTGGGGCTTGATGTCAGTGATGGCCCAGCGGAGGTGGTTCTCGGCCTAAAATACAGTACTTTAAAGTATTGGATAGTTAATACCCTAAAGGTCCTGAACATAACCGTGACTATCATGTTTGCTCTTGAAGCTTGATAGTTAGTGTCGGTTCTTTTTGTAAGGCCTGCATGAAATGTTTAATATAAAGATGTTGCTGTCAGTTGGTGATGACACACTGGGTTGGGCTGGAACAATAAACGTCCCGTAAACAAATTAACAGCAAATATTCGTTATTGGCGACAGCAGATCATCCAGTGTCGTTGGTTAACTTTATAATTCTACACAAAATAAACGTGTATTCGTCAGCCCCACTTTGTTTGCGTGAGTTATTGCAGCGGCGTTAACACCCTTTTTTTACAAGGCGAACTAATAAGTTAGCATATTGCTGCTTCCCTGCAACGATACAGCCGCGCCGGTGCAACGCCTTTAACTTGGGTTAGTAACATTAGTTATTTGCTTGACAATTAGCAGCTGTGTTTCGATGGATGGTTATATACCTTGTGAAAAATCACCCGCATCTATCGCATTTGTTGCTTAACTGAAGTCAAACAGGCCGTCGCCGCCCGACCTTGCAGTTTTTACAGGCTCGGGTTTACTAAAAGATCCGAGAGCCGATAAAAATACTGGTACCTACTAATGAAATCTGTCGGGCTCTGTCGTGTTTAACGAGATTGTTGGTGTGTAAGTAAGTGGATTTCTACAGGCCAAGCGCCAGCGAGTTTCTAGGTTTAAACAAGCTAACTACTTAGCACTTCGTGTAATTGCGGAAGAGCAGCTGAGTCTACCTCGAAGTAGCTGTGGTTACGTTATTTTGCATTAGATAATACAAGCTATGGGGATTGACTTGCGTGAAATGTATCGAGTTTTTACGTTAGATCGACGTTGCTTTCCAGCCGGGTGTTGTTAAATCACAAGTGTAATTGTCACTAACAAAGTGACTGAGTGCGTTTCTTTCGTGAATACTAGCTCTAACCTGCCTGTAAGGCCTACACTGTCAAGCCTGCTAGCGAGCTAACTAGCGGACAGCAGTCTGCAAGATGGCGTTTATCTGCATCTTCTCAGATTTCTATCAGTGCAAGTCATATTATCCTTACACAGTGCAGCGTTCAGTAAATGTAGAAATTGGATTACATTTAGTCAGATAGCTATAGTGCAAATACAGAGTATTTTGTCACATTATGTGGCTTAAAAAGAGTCAGATTTCTCTTGAATTACACGTAGAGACTGGAGACCAAGCCTTCTAAACAAATTGGAGTGACAGCAAGACTAACAGTTATGAAGCAGGCATTCAAATACAATGCAAACTATCTTACTGTTGGAGGCAAATCACAGTACTGCACACAGTCAGTAAGTCAACTATCAGTGCTCTTCGTACAGTGTTGGCTGAATCTGTACACAGAAAAGAAAAGAAAATCTACACTTGTGTAGACGTTACAGATATGTATTCTTACATCTTAAATATGTCATACATTACTGTGAAGTGTACCTATTTTGTGTACGAGCTACAAATGCACTCTATTCGTTAATGGTTTATGTAGAAAAAAGGAAGTTAATCCTAGTTTACTGAAACAAGAGTGCCAATAATTGTATCCTGTCATACTGCACAGCAGGCAGAGAGGGCTGCATTAGATTTGTGATTTCACTGACAGTGTGAAAATCCAGGCACTTGCTTTAAGCATGTTTGTGTGTAAAAGAAATAAGATTAAACTCATCCTTTTATGATCGGAAAAAACATATTTCTAATGCTAAGGATGGCTTTGCCAGCTGTTCATGTTAGTGGACATGGATAGGATTACAGACTCATTGACTGAGGATTTTAGCTTTTAGGATTATAGAGTTGCTCAGTGATATTGCTGGTTATAGCTTTTTCTATGATCCAGCTTTTGCTGTGTAACATTGCATTATCATCATTTATCAGGGCAGATAAGCTGACTTGTCCTTTAGTGCACCTATGTACACTTACCTGCTCCAGAGACAGAAACATTTTAACTGAAAAAATAGAAAAAAGACTAGACTACATAGACTACACTTAAGGGACCTGAGAACAGCAAGTGAGCTACAACTTCAGGCTGTTTGCTACTGCTCATTGTTTATCATGCAGTCAGCTGACCCTGATCAGGCGCTTGGAAAGGAGAAGTGATGAGGGAGAGAAACTCCTTAACCGTAAATGTAGCATCCACAGAGGTCAATGGAAAATAATATTTCTGAATGTGAAATATTTAAAGCTTAGCTCTTTATAGATCTGACGTCCAGCAATCTCTTTATGGATTTATAGAAGGTGTCTAGAATTATAATAGATTGTTTCTGGTTGATCAAAAGCAGAGTTTAACCTCTGGTTTTATTCGTCAAACTTTCAAATTCAATATAGGTAGCTAAAATTATTGTCAGAAAAAAAATCTGTAATCATTCCCAAAGTCCCAAATGAAGCATAATGTAGATGTTGATTTTTGTCTGTAAAAATATCTGTTACGTTCATGTAACACTTTAGAGTATTTATAGCACAAAACAACAAATCACATTTTTCACAGTTGAAAAGGTTTTTTAAGGTTTTTTAAGTTTTCAAGGTGAAAATGACGTTCTGGTGTCACTTGTTGATCGTGCATATTAACATTCTGTGACACGATTATTAGATTAATGAGTGTAAGAGGATAACCTGTGTTGAAAAGGTCAACCAGTCACAGGACCTAAAGGACAACATAGTCTGGTAGAGAAGATTTTCAGTCTTATCCTGAAACCTCCAGTGGCATAGGCCTACTGACTGACACACACCAGGTAAGGTAACTGGGGAAGCAAATTCGGTCAAACCGAGCGCAGCTTTATGACTTTCTGACTGCATCAATTCTGCATTAAATATGTTTTTTTTTTTGCATATGTCTTTGTAACAGGGTTTTTACTACAATTCTCAATCTGTAGAAATTCTATTTAATGACGCTTTTGATCAAAATTGTGTAAAATGTTTAGTGTATTTCACTTTATTTGTACATTTTTATTTATCTTATGGGTCAGAACTTTGTGTCTGATTGGGCACAAAGTACAATTAGCCATTTGTTTTCTAATGTACTTCAGTTTAACTTCAGTCTAACTTTTAATCACAGTAGATGGTAAATGTCCAGTGACTGTTCAAACTAATGATCCACTTACTGACTTCATTCAAATTAACACTGTATATTGATTCAGGCATTCACATCTGTTGCTTGCAGTCACATTGCCACCATGTTGTTGCATTGTGATACCTTTGCAGAGATCGTGCTTTTTTTATATTGCTTTAAATAAGTAGACTGGGAATTTGCATGCTTCAGCAAATGGTTGAATTGCCATATTTGCCACATTGCATAATAGAAAATGTCAGCTCTAAAATGCTTATCAGTAATGTAGCCAAAATTAGAATACTGGATTTATTTGTTTATTCTTACTCTGATTTTTTTTTTTTTTTTACTTTACCTTTAAATTGATTACTGTAATCTGAAAACCCTATTTTCAGAAATATTGATCCACACAGTAACAATTTCACTGTTTTTTTTCTGATATCACAGTGAACTTAATTGAGAGTGTTGTGCTCGGGCACATTATCATATCTGGATTGATATCGTCTTGAAATGATGTATTGATCGGCTTTTATAAAGGAGACGGTGCGTTTCAAGATATGCTAACGTATTGGGAACACATTTCTCTGATCACGACAAATATTTTAATTGTATTTTATTAGATGAACTTTGAATGTGCCTCAAGGCTCTATAATATAAATCCCTTATTGATCACTTGGCTAAAATTCTGAGTATCCCTGGGATTGAGGTCAGCAGGATAATGACTGCTTTTCGGATCATTGGAAAGTCATGCCTCAACAGGATTTGTCTGGCAATCTAAACTGTGTGTCAGGATTATATTAGTGACATTGTGGTGGAAAATTAAGGCTGAACCATGACCTGTATATCATGTATTCCACATATGCACACAAGTTAATGACGGTGAACATGCTCCTCTGCCATTACCTTCTGCTGTTCAGAGACCTGGTTGTGTGTGAACTGGGTTCAGACCCACTTTGCATATGGTTGAAAATGTGACCTCGAATGAAAATGAAAATGAGGAACATTTGTGTGAATAATTAAAGTGCTTCTCTTTATTCTTTCACAGATCAACAAGTTTCCCTGTAGCTGGAATAAGGTAATTAAAAAAGCAGAATAAAATGAGTGAACTGGACCAGTTACGCCAAGAGGCAGAGCAGCTCAAAAATCAGATTAGAGTAAGTAACAAAATACATTTCCATATGCCATACCACTCATCATCATTAAAACACAATGCAGAAGTTGAAGAAATGCCTCCTTAAAGATTCGACTCTCCTTCATTTCAGGATGCCAGGAAAGCATGTGCAGATGCCACACTATCACAGGTAAGATCTGACAGCAGGATCTTTTAAGGTTATAAAAAGCATTTAGTCTGAGAGTAACCTGACTGTTTTCTTTTCAGATCACAGCTAATATTGACCCCGTTGGGCGAATCCAGATGCGTACAAGACGAACGCTGCGGGGTCATTTGGCTAAAATCTATGCCATGCATTGGGGAACAGATTCCAGGTAAACCAAATGTCAGAATCTGTGGCTTCCAGTGTATAAGAAGATTTTGTTATTTCACTCTCTTCTCGCTGGAGTCTGGCAGGCATCTTTTGCCTGCGGTCCATTTTCTTCAGTTTTTGGCCAGCAAGGCTAGATAAAAATAGACTTTGTGTGACAACTCACATTGTTGTTATGGTGGTGAAGTTCATTTTACTGTTCTCATTTTTGTAGGCTCTTGGTCAGTGCCTCTCAAGATGGAAAACTCATTATTTGGGACAGCTATACCACAAATAAGGTAACTTGCTTTTTCCCTAAAGCTTTTAATGTGCTAGTTGTTGAATCTCTAAATTCAAATCTGTGTTGTGTAATTGGAACATAAGTTTAAAACATCAGCAGCTTTCACTTGCAGATAAAAGTGTTACTGTGTACAAGCAAAAATAATAGTTGTTGCATTAAAGGGTAAAAAAAAACTTGAGGCACTTGTAGGCAAAGTGTTTTTACATTGTTCCTATTGCTTCATATAAAGCTGACGTGTCTGGTGGGAAGTAGTAGTGTGTGTGTGTGTGTGTGTGTGTGTGTGTGTGTGTGTGTGTGTGTGTGTGTGTGTGTGTGTGTGTGTGTGTGTCTGTGTGTCTCTAAGGTAATTTTGTCTTACACAGGCCAACAAAAAAAAAAAGTGAAAAAAAGAAAGTTGTGTTCTGAAGTTATAAAATACTGCATATTACTTTTGTGGTGATAGGAAAACATCTACATTGAATACAGCAGGCATTAAATCCAACTGGGAATTAAAAGATTAAAGGGTCATTTTTCCGATGCATCGCTATACCTACTGAGAGGATTGCAGGGCAGATTGAGGTCAGAATTGTATATAGAATACCTTAATGCCTTTATAGGCTCATAAATTGGGACTCTGCTAGTTTCAGCCTTTGTTAAAATAAGCTGCCACAATAGGCACTCTGTGAATGAGACTGATATATATTATCATGTTTCAATCATTATGGAAATGATACAGGCTTGTTTATGCAGGATTCTGCCTATTGCCTAAGCAGTACATGCTGTAATATTCTCATCTCACCTGCTTTTGTTACTTGGGTCATGGACACTTCACTTGGTGACCTGGCCTGGATGTCGTTCTGGTTTGAGGTTTAGGAATATGTGACAAAATATCAAGTAAAGGATTTTTCAAAAAAAAAATGGCAAGATGTCAAAAAGCATGGTCATATTTATAGATTGGTTACCTTTTTACTGTACAAAAAATATATGAAACGTGTTATTTTCTTTGTTAACAGACTTAAAACTTATTTTCAACCTTTCTTTTATTTGTATTTGACAAATAAGGGCTTGGTAAATAAATGTGTTTGTGTCTGTGTTGTTGCTTTTGTTATAGGTTCATGCCATTCCACTTCGATCTTCCTGGGTCATGACTTGTGCATATGCACCTTCAGGAAATTATGTGGCCTGTGGTGGCTTAGACAACATCTGCTCCATTTACAACCTGAAAACACGCGAGGGGAATGTACGTGTGAGCCGTGAGCTTGCTGGACATACAGGTATATCACATATATTTGCTTTTCTTTTCTAGCAGTGGCGATCCTTTTTAACCAATCACTTAGTTAAGTAAATTCTAAAAAAAACTTGGTTTAGCTCATTTTATAGTCTTTTAAAATGGTTTGCAAAACAATTATCAACAACTCTTTATGCATAATTGCACAGATATGGTGGTAAAACATGCACTGCAGGTTATTAATAGAATATCTGAGTGAGTGTCTGATTCCATGATATTGAACTCCTCTACTGATTCTTTGAATGTTAGGTTACCTGTCCTGTTGTCGCTTCCTTGATGACAACCAGATTGTTACAAGCTCTGGAGATACCACCTGGTAAGTAAAAGGATTGCCTACATTTACCTCATTACTGGGTTTATTAGTTTTATTCAATTCACATTTTTGTGCGAAAGCAAAGACGCTAGGAGAAATGTCAGTTGTTTTAAAATTGCTGTATTGTATTTGACAGTGCACTTTGGGACATTGAGACTGGCCAGCAGACAACTACATTTGCTGGACACACAGGTGATGTCATGAGCCTGTCATTGGCCCCTGACTCACGGTTATTCGTCTCTGGTGCTTGTGATGCTTCTGCTAAACTCTGGGATGTCCGAGAGGGCATGTGCAGACAGACATTCACCGGCCACGAGTCTGACATTAATGCCATCTGTGTAAGTCATTCACACAATTCAGCGCTGTACTCGGGCAATTTTTTTGTTGAAAAAAACTACTTATAATGTATTCCTCTGGTATGCATTAACAATTTCTTTTTTTTTATTTTTTACAGTTCTTCCCTAATGGCAACGCCTTTGCCACGGGCTCTGATGATGCCACCTGCAGGCTGTTCGATCTGCGTGCTGATCAGGAATTAATGATCTACTCTCATGATAATATCATATGTGGCATCACATCTGTTGCTTTCTCCAAGAGTGGCCGTCTTCTTCTGGCCGGATATGATGATTTCAACTGTAACGTGTGGGACACACTAAAAGCCGATCGTGCTGGTTAGTAATTGAATCATGATCTCATGCAGCTCTGTTTTTGTTGCGCTATACAAATACTCTTAATTTGAATTTAATTATAGAATGACACAGTCAAAAGGTAATTTCCTTGTTTATGCTCTTGAAGACTAAGTGACAATTATTGTGTGTGTGTGTGTATGTGGTTTTTTTTTTGTTTGTTTGTTTGTTTTGTAGGTGTGTTGGCTGGACACGACAACCGTGTTAGCTGCCTGGGAGTTACTGATGATGGCATGGCAGTTGCAACAGGATCCTGGGACAGTTTTCTGAAGATCTGGAATTGAAACCTGAAGGTTCTTTCCCACAATTGTTTTAAATGTATTCCAAGTAATACAGTGCATGTGTGTGTGTGTGCACGTGTGTGCCATAGTGTCAGCTTTTCTGTTGCTGGAGTAGAGTGGCATGTTGATTGTACTACTTTCATGGTTTACGTGTTTAGGCGAGTTGTGGAAGTCAGTGAAACATTTTGATGTTAAGTCGTTTGCTCGTCTGCATATTTGAGATGCCCGTTGAGTGGATCTTGACATTTTCATTTCACTTGCATAATTGACAAAACATTCAGAGCTTTGATTTACATTAAGCTCTGAATAACGCTAAAGCAGCTGCAGCTTCTTCGAGCAGCTGTTTAAGCCTCATGTTTTTCCAAACAGGTTGTTACATCTACTTTAATTTCAGTGGTCAATTAGTGCACCTCAGATAGAAGTTTTCAGCCATTTAAATGTTAAAGTCAGATAGCGATGCTTTGTTACTAAAATAAATTAATTGCAGTAGAAAGATTGTTGGAGAAGTTACACGTTATGAATACAAGCAGTCAACTGTATGCTTAGGTCACGGTGTGTGATTAGAAAGGTTTTTGTTTGCTCTTTTCCCATTAAAGTCTTAAAGTTACGCGTGAATAAAAATACCCAGTTCAGATTAGATTAAATGCTAAATTTCCATTTGTCTTTGATTCACAGATGTTCTTTTAACTCCAAAGTTGACTGGAAGACCATTACAACTTCAGAATGTTCACAGCATCTTCTTCAACACTGTTTAAACTGACTTGGACACCACAAAAACGAAGGGAAACCAATGCCTTTCCTACACAAAGAAGAGCACAATTGTTTATCACCTAGTTAAGAAAGGATCTCCTGTGGTATCAAATCAGAAACTTGTGCATTCCTTCTTGGACCATTTTATGTTACCTTGAAAGAGAAAACAACACTATCATCCCATGCAAATGTGTGCGTCTTGAAAGCAAATGTTGGAGTGTAATTGTACAAATTATTTAACTTTTTTTTTAAGAATTCTATTCTGATGGTTTGTTATTCTTGATGGCTTTCTTTTTTTTTTTTGTCATATTTCTTTAGTGGTTTTAGATATGTTTGAATTACAGCTTGTCTTTCTAATCCAGTTAAATCATATAAGACAGATGAGAGAAAACATGCAGAAGTAAAAAGCTTGGATCATATTACACGAGCAGCTTTCAAAATGTCCATGATGTATTTATATACTAGCTGTTTTTGTTTCATCACAGCCTTTTGCACATGAAGAAGCTTTGCCTCTCAACTAATACTATGTTAACTAACCACATGCTATAAGTTATGAATGCTCATTCCAGTACAAAAGGAGTTATTACGAGTAACTTATCCAGTTAACCCCCTTAATTCTTGTACATGCCTTTGACTTTGGGTGGGAAGGGGTGGGGTAGCAAGGTAGGTGCTGAGATAATTGGGGCATGGCTGGATTTTATTATATGGATGGGGGATTGTGTTTAGTATCCACTTTGAGTGAAACACCTCACCTGACTAAATAGACACTTCCTTTGCTTGGGACTGCAGTTGCAACTCTGTGAATGAAATGTACAAATCAATGTCTGAAAATAATGGTCTGATGTTTTAAGTTAAGACATTTAATTTTGTCTGCCATGAGTTAATTTAGATGTGCATGCTGTAGACTTGCTTTCAATGGTGCAACAATCCTAGATTTTCTTTTGTTTCTGAAAAGGAGAGTAACCTATTGATTGAACTTAATAGAAGCCAATTTTTTGGCTCAAACTCTGCATACATCATGTATTAATACTGGTAATGCTATGCACCAGAGTGAGCAAGAATGGAGAAAGACTTAATATTGACTGCATACTTAGTGTAAATTATGCTTACCAGTTCTATTGATGCCAATTTTTGTAATTATAACAATCATTGTGAGAATTCTGTCCTTGAGAAATCCTTTTCTCTCCTTCAAACCTTCACACACAATGGAACAATAATCCTCACATACAGTCCATACTAAAACTTTTGTACATTTTTTTTTCTTGGTCTTAAATTGAAAATCGGAGCATCTGAATGACATCATTTCACTGTATACAGAAGCACTTTTGTTAAAGTTGTGACATATTTTCACTTTTCTTTTTTCTGCGATGATGTACAATAAATGTGATGTATTCGTGTGTGGCCACAAGTGAAAATGAAATTCAACTGAGATGGATTCCCTTTTCTCTTTCCATTAATATTATAGAGCTCTGCACCCTTATGTACCTTTTCACTTTTTGTATTTCATTTCAGTCTGTTGGTGTTCCACGGTGAGCTGGATGCAAGATAGATACTGTACTAAATTGTACTGTTATTGATTGAAAAATGTAATAAAAAGCTGTTTGAGATCTGTTTTTGTTGTTGAGTTTATTCCACAAGTATCATAGCATTGTTTTTTGAAAGGGTGTGCAATGTAGTGCATCGATCAGATTTAATTATTGCTACAATATTGAGGGTTAATGAATTACTACGTTCTATATTGGCCTCGGAGCAAATGTCCACTTTTACAATAGATTGTTGTTCATGGTCAGACAAAAAAAAAGCAAATGGCTAATATTTTCAAATTAAAATTAAAGAATGAAATACTACTTAATATGTATCAGCACTTTAGACCATTTAAGGTTTAATATAACATGCCCATTCTGATGGTGAGGATAATAATAAATGCATGTCTAAGAATTAATAATAAAAATAAAAACTTTAGCCCCAACCTTTAAAAATGAGAAAAGTACTATTCTGTACTTCATAAGTGTGAGACAGACATGTGGGTCTAGCTCCTAGAGTTGGTTCAATAATTAAACATTCACGTGCAGATGACAGTAATTACAGTCACTGTAACTATGCAGCAGATGGTCAGTGCATCAGTGATAACGATCCCATTTTCTAAAAGTGTAACACTAATAATAACGTTTATTTTCGTAGGTACATTCTTCAAATCATAAATTGTCTTATGACAGTTAATATCATGGACTGTATGTTCAGCTTTATCATTTCTTCTTCATGTCAAAGTCTGTGTAGCGTCTCTCCATCGCCATCTTCCCACCTCTGCCAAACCAATGTAGCAACTAGCGGAAGCTGTTGTCATGAATGTACCAAACGACCTGGTTTGCTTCCTCACAGGGGGGATCGCAAAATAAAATTGATTCTAAACTTTGGAGTTTATTTAATTTCGTTGTATTAAATACAATAAAGAAAATATACAGTTACTTTAAATCTTTATTTAACAACTTTGTGCTGAAAACGGCCTAAGTTATTACCTATAATTACACTCTTCAAACACCTTTACCGCCACATATTGAAACGGTCCAAACTAATGACGCAGTTCCGTCTTTTCTTAGATAATGCCATCTTTGTAGGCCTCACACGGCGCTTTCATTTTTCACCTCGTGTTGCAAATTATTTTCTTAACTTACGTTGAATTTATAGCGACACTAACACTTTGTTTTAGTTGCGAAACTTGTAGCGCCTGCACAAGCCAGTGTGAACAAATCGTTTTGCCGGACTAGTTAGTGAGGAAGCCGTGCGCATTTTTTGTTACGAGTCACATTTTCGACGGTCGTTCGTTGTGTTGACGACACATTCACCGTCCCAGCGAACAAAGGAACAGTAAGGCCGATGCACGCTTGTTAGCCCTGTCTGAGTGAAACACTATTGATGAAATAATTTATTATTAAACCAGTCCTAACGCTAATTTGTCACAGTACTTTAACTTGGGACGCGACTGCTACACATAAAACAAAACAATTAGACTGACTCATTCAGTGTCGTTAGCAACATCGGCTAAGGTTAGCCGCAGTAGTGGACTTGTGGCGAGCTAACTGCTAACCAAGGCGCAGTATTGATTCAAGCGAGAAGTTTGCTTTTTCGGGGAAAATGGCTGAAGTATACATCAGAGTAGCGGAGGAGGAAAATGAAGAACCAATGGAGATCCCATCCGAGGATGACGGGACTGTTCTGCTCTCAACCGTGGCGGCTCAGTTTCCAGGAGCGTGCGGCCTGCGGTTCAGGAGCCCCGTGTCTCAGTGTATGCGTGGTGTGCGTCTGGTGGAAGGGGTCCTGCACGCTCCAGAGAACGGATGGGGCAACGTCGTGTATATTGTGAATTATCCAAAAGGTAGGAATGGGCACTTCGCAAACATTGTATTCAACCAGGTGACCAGATGCGATGCTATTTATAATTTATGATGTAGTTTCAGAGCACTGAAAATAGATGCGACTGACCTCAAGTGTAGTTTACTTACGCCCACATAAATGCACTTTGAGACGCTGAAGCAGTTCACTATAGAGACAAAAAGATCAATGTGCAAATGCAAAGATCACAATCTATAACTTACACAATGTTAAAGCAAATATATCACTCCTGCAATAAATATGAATACAGTTGAGTCCAAAAGTCCACCCCAACTTTTGATCGCCAATATATAGGCCCATTAAGTGCTGCTTTCTAATTAATGATTTTAGCAAACATGTCTGTAAAATCACTGAACCTTTTATTCAGAGACTCTAAAAGTCTCTTAAGGTTAATGTTTATTTTTAGTGAATACAGCATTTGTTGCTTCAGACAAGGTCCTTTATATTTGTGTGTTGATACAAGTGTAGCTCCTTTCATACAAGTTCAAATTTATCTTTTATTTTGTAAAACTTAGAAAACACAAGTTTTAATACAGAGCTCTGTGGTCATTTGGGAGGCTGTTGATGTATTAAATTACTCTGGAGGGTTGTTGTATCCAGTCACTATTCTAGACATAAATGGGTTGGTTAGAATAATACAAACCACATTTTAAGTATGATGTCATACTGTCTATGTGCACTATAAACGACAGCCTCTAAAATTACGTGACCTTGACCTTAAAGTTGAGCTGACACATTAACTGCTATCATGTGTAAAGGGGAAAGCCTCATTTCAGACGGGTGAAAATAAAAACTTTATTTTTCCTTGTCTTTTAGACAACAAAAGGAAAATGGATGAAATAGATGCCTCCTCTGCTGTGAAAATGAAGAGAGGGGATATGAAGACATCTGACCTGATTGTACTTGGCCTACCTTGGAAAACAACGGAGCAGGACCTGAAAGATTACTTTAGTACATTCGGGGAAGTCATCATGGTTCAGGTATAACATCAGTAACATTCATCATAGATACATTTGCTCTGGGGTGTATGTATAGAAAATTTATATTCATTTGTTTGCTCTTTTTTAATCTTCCAGGTAAAACGAGACGCCAAGACTGGAAACTCTAAAGGATTCGGCTTTGTGAGGTTCACAGAGTATGAGGCTCAAGAAAAAGTCATCTCCCAGCGCCATATGATTGACGGGAGATGGTGCGACTGCAAGCTCCCTAACTCGAAGGTGAATATGGTAATGTCCATGCACATACCCACACTTTATGGGAACAAACAATGTGTTAATGTTGTTGTTAATGGACTTTAACCTGTAGTATGTTATTTTTTTTTATACCTTTTTCACAGCAGGGCCCTGACGAGCCTCTGAGAAGCCGCAAAGTTTTTGTTGGCCGTTGCACAGAAGACATGACCACAGATGATTTACGGCAGTTCTTTATGCAGTATGGAGAAGTGACAGATGTCTTCATTCCCAAGCCATTCCGTGCTTTTGCCTTCGTCACATTTGCTGATGATCAGGTAAAGCTTAGACTACACAGAACGTGTCTCGTTTTAGTGTTACCCGTGTCCTTATGACCTGATCCATGTCTTTTTCTTCACAGGTTGCCCAGTCTCTGTGTGGAGAGGACCTAATTATCAAAGGTGTCAGCGTTCACATCTCAAATGCCGAGCCCAAACACGGCAATAGGCAGTTTGACCGTACGGCACGGTTTGGGAATGGTTTTGGAGCGCAAGCATTTGGTAGCAGCCGTAGTGGGTTAGGGAGCAGCACTAACAGTAGCCTGGCTAATTTTGGTTCCTTCAGTCTGAACCCTGCTATGATGGCTGCTGCACAGGCTGCTCTGCAGAGTAGTTGGGGGATGATGGGGATGTTGGCTAGTCAGCAGCAGACATCCACCTCAGGCAGCACGTCCAGTGGAACAAGCTCTAGTAGGGACCAGAGTCAGTCTTTCAGTACAGGCAACAGCAACTACGGCACCAGCTCAGCCAGTCTGGGCTGGGGAACAGGGTCAAACTCTACGACCAGCGGCAGTGGGTTTAGCTCAGGTTTTGGGTCTAGTATGGAGTCAAAGTCATCTGGGTGGGGTATGTAAGTTATGTGTTTGTATGGTAAGTATTGTGAGAGAGATGAGTCTTTTCAAATTTTATTTCTGGTGTTAATGCGTATCTGAAAATTTAACACTTTTGTGGAAGACGTTTTGTACATTTGGAAAAAATGCTAAAGATTTAATTTAGAAAGTGTTGAAGTGAATTGTTTACCAGGATGTCCGACTAAAGTGCTATTTTTGATGTCCCATTTGTTTGTATCCATTTCAACTGGATTCTCTAATGCATGTATTGTGAAATGTGATATAACCATTTTGAAAATGCATGAATGTTTGCGATACACCATTATCCTTTGTCATCGACCTAAAAGGCAATCTTGCATTGGGAAGAATCTGGTTGAAACCTAAATGTTTTAAGTGCAACTTTATTTGCAGTCAAGTTCTGTGGAAAAGCCTTCATTGAAATCTCTTCTGCAGTTCACCTCTCTTCCATTTTCCTGTGAGGAAGCTCCTCTTTGGCAGCATTCTTGGGGTGATATCGGTATCATTCTCCCTCTTCCCACCTGTAAATGCTATGCCATCAAAGAACGGCTTCACTCCGCATGTTCTAAGAGACGGTGGGTGTTTTCACTTTTATCCACTTTTAAATGGAAAGAACTGCGCAACTGACATTTTTAAGAACTGATGAGTGCGATTGAGGATGGCTTGTGGCGAAGAGTGAAGCGATGAGTGAGCGAACGGAGAGACGCGTGTAACGGACTGGTTGTGCGGTGAAAGAGCCCAATTTGACTGCTTTTTGAGTGTGTGAGTGGAAGCTGCAGATGCTACGAGCGCCTCCCCTAACATGGACATTCTTTAAATTAGTACTTCAAGATTTTTTTTTTTTTTTTTTTTTTTTTTTTTAATCATTGCAAGTTTTTCCTTACTCTTTAAGTATGTTGGTCAAGTGCAGAAATATCAAAATGTAGTGGAATGTTGTGATGAATATTTGTATTGCTTATATTATCTGATTTGAATGCTGTATGGTGTGTGCTTTCATGTTACTGAACTGATCTGTAAGTGTGTACTTGATGTGGATGACACCTGCTGAAGACTCTGGGGGACGCGAGTGATAGTGTGAGAACGTGGAGTGGTGTGTCCAATGATTCCCAGTAGCTCATGTTGTTTGTGAGGTGTTTAAAAAGAAAATACATGTCAAATGAAGGGAGTTCTCTAATAAAGTTCATTTGAATAGATGCATAGTTGAATATTACTTGAGTCAATTTGTCAAGTAAAAAAACAAATCTAATTCGATTCACATATCTAGGGACCTTGGGCTCTGCTGGTCGAGGTCTCCGTTTGAACCCTGACTGAAGTCTGTTCTGAAGGACGAAGACGGGAGTCCCAACACTTTCAGTGTGTGGCCTTCTCAGACATGACATGGGGTAGTACCTGTCTTTTTGCTGCTTTTAATGGCTTGTCAGAGTGAATTATTATCTTATTATTCACAGCTACATTTAGGGTTGGTGGGGGATCTATTCAGTCGAGCTCAGCAATGTGGCATCACCCCTCAAACAATAATTGTTCTTGATTTGGCCAAAGCAATGACGCGTTGCTGAGACTTGGAACTGCTGGGGTTTTTTGTATGTTTATAGGTAGTTTGTTTGATAGTTTTAAAGTTTCCCAAAGACATATTGATAATCTTACACAAAGGAAACATGTCAGGGAGATCACGTAGCAGCCTAACCATGTAAATATTAGACATTAGTCATCTTCAGAGTCTCTAGTAAATGTCACATTGGCAATGTCTTAAAAAAAAAAAAAAAAAAGTTTATCAGTTCAGTCATTTTCCTGTCAACCTGGTGCTAATTGCACCGTGATCACACCAAAGTTGTCTGGTATCAATTTGCAGAAAGTTACATGGAACTATTGTAATAGATCAAAATCTCTTGCTGTAGATTTCTTGGAGCTGAAACACAAAAAATTATGTTGGCACTTTTATTGACTTACTTAATTTATTGTCATGTAATAGCCTTCATGTTTATATGAATGTTGGACAAGTGAGACACTGCAGGTCTGCCTGTGTCTTGTCCTTATTCTCTGCTTTCCTCCTCAGTGTCTTTGTTCTTCTTCTTCCCAGTATTCTTCTTTTTCAAATCCCTCTGCTCCTGGTTCAGTTCTTCACTTTTATTTTGTATGTAGATGGACTGAAATTAATAAAGGCAAATTAAACATTCAGTTTGATGTCTGCTGTAGAATATATGTATGTATATATACCCCTACACAGTTGTGTACTTCTGCATTATTACGATGAAACTGAAACGTTTTAAGTTTGACTAAAGTGCATGTTTTTCATTTCGACTTTGGTAGTAATAACACCTACCTTGTACATTACATAAGTCATACATAACTCACCAATGCAGTGCTGCGACGAGCTGCAAGTTTTACATCATCTGCAGTCACTGTGCTTCTTTTAGCATGCCTTAAAATCAAATGAGATAACCAGGTGTTATATGGAGAGAGAAAAAAAGAGATTACACTTTTTTTTTTTTTTTTGGATAAAGGAAAAGATATTATCATGTGTTTTGATTAAATTAAAAGAGTATAGGTTAAACTCATCTGTGAATATGGTCACAGAAGTACAGTGTTCTCACCTTGCAAAGGCCTCCAGATCTTTAGCAAATGACTCTGGGGAAAAAAAAAAAAGTCAAAGCCAACAATAAAATGTTTAAACTGACCAAAGGTGACTGTGAAACAGCATTATGGATATTGTTCATATTCTGTCTGTCTCCATTTATGTCAAGAGTCGGAACTATTCTCTTAGTCACATGCTTGACAGCAAAACACTTAAATAGAAAAACTTTAATGCGAGTCATTTGTGGCGCCTCCTGTCCTGTGGATCTTGTACTGTCTACTTAACAAAACAAGACATTTGAAGATGTCACTTTGGGAAGTCGGGATGGATATTTTTCATGATTTTAGACTTCATTTGTCAAACGACTATGTGATTAGTTGTGAAAAATAACACAGATCAGTCGACAATAATAGAGAGACTGATGGTTGATGTTGCAGCCACAGACTTCTTAGTCCTTCGCAGCAGAACCACAGACGTCTCTGAACTAAACTGGATCTTTTCCATTGTTTTGCCGTCACATCTTTCAAAATAAAATGAAACTAAAAACTAGAAACTAAATCTCAAACTTTTTTTTTTTTTTACATACACAATTTGCTACATTTTACTGTCAATATTTTGCATCTACAATTAAAAAAAATACATAAATTTAAGTCTGAAGTGAAAAAATATTTTTTAGATTATCATTAACCAGTCAGACACTCGGCTGAGAAGAGTGGATGAGAAACGGACGTGGTTTTGTTACAAGTCACTACAACAAACTGAACATGTCTACAAAGGATTGTTAGTGTTGATCATTTTGATGCAGAGCTGATAGTTAAGTTGTGACACGGTGTTGTGTGGCACATCTTTACATCTGTTGTGTATCTTTAAGTTACAATAATAGCCATCCACACTGGGGAAATCCAATCTGGATGTGACTGTTGTAACGAGCTGTCAGAGAGAATAGAGAAGTAAAAAAAAAAAAGCATTTTTAAAGAGAGAGGGAGAGATACTGTGATCAAATTCAATTCATGAATGTGGTGATGTCTGTGTGAAAAAGCTACACGCTATAAAATTCATGACTTTGAATAAATAATTTCCTAATGCACCAGTTAAAAGCCTTTAGTAAGAAGTAGTTCAGGGCTGCCGTTCATTAGGGAGACTCATCTGATGAATCTTAAACTAGCAAATCAGATGTGGTTCATAAGTTGAGGCCGTAGCAGTGCAGACGACTTTCTATATAATATCAGTGTTTATATGCAGCACATTTGTCTCTGGACACTCACCACACTGTCTGAACGTCGTCTCAGCTATCGCTGCTATGACTTGTCGACTGAACTCTCTGTGATGGTCTTCTCCCATCTGCTGACACATACGACCCACGGTGAAGTGAACCGCTGCCTTTAACCTCTGAAAATGAGTCATTACATCAGGTTAAAAGAGATAAACATGGTGCAATGAACTTGAAATACCAGATAAACACAATAGTGTTTAAGACAATATACATTTCAATCACACTGGTTAAAAAAAAAAAAAAAAAGAAAGAGAAAGAGAAGTATTTATGTATATTAATTTATTTACATATCACATTATTATTTCATCTATTTTTATATTTAAGTCAAATGTTCTGGATGAAATAATCAATGTTTCTATTTCTGAATTAACAGACAAGTAAAACTGAATCAAAGAGACTGAAAATAAAAACAAAGACACTTAAACTGAGTTTCACTGTTTCTTTATGTGACTCCACTGTTTAATAACTGTCTTTCATGCCCGGATCCATATAAACAAGCAAAAATGTGTGTGTGTGTGTGTGTGTGTGTATATATATATATATATATATATACTTAAAAGTTAAGTTTTTGTTTAAATCAACACACGAGCTCCTTCCCACAGTTAACAGGTATAATTAATAAGAAATGTTAATGTTTTTTAACTGTTCGTACCTGAAGTGTTTCTTCATCAGCTGACATTTTCCTTCTGAGAAATTTAACCAAACACTTGAAACAGAAACGTCGTCACACGTCGACGAAACGGCGGGAAATGTCACTTATTAAGTAAAAAGAAAGAAAAAGAAAAACAAGACGCATTTATAAATTAATGGTTGCAGGTGTGTAGCTTTTTTGTCAGTGGTCACAGTTGTTGTGAAAAAAGAAAAACCCGCGGCACAAATTTACCAGCAAACCAACGAGTTTATTTCCGCTTTTAATAAAAAGTACAAGACGAGCAGCGCCACCTTGTGGTCTGGGAGTGATATTACAACATCAGTCAGTCACTAAAACCAAATGATTTGCTCTTTACAGCCATTAGAGGAAAAGAAATACATTTACCCTCAATACTGTACTGTAACTTTTTAATATTTTTAATATCGTTGTGATTAATTGTGTTATTCCACAGTTCTACTATAAAAAGAGACATTAGTTGGACTTCAGGGAAAGATGATGGGTATTTTTCCCCCCAGAGTGATCAGTCAGTTGTTAAACATAATAACTGTTAAACGCATTTATAACAAATACAACTAAAACCAAATCCTATATGACCAGGGCTGCTGTAATTTAATATCGTGTTAATGTAATTCAAATTAGTTTGGATACTTGTAAGTACATTTACCTTTCAATCTCTTTACTTATGATACTTATGAGTATTTTCACTTTTACAAACTCAAAGATTCAAATGCTTCTTCAAACACAGGCAGCAGTACAACAGCTACATCGTGTGGCTGAGCTCAAAGCTAAACACAACAATTTTAATCAATCAAGGACAATAAATCACTGAGTCCTTTTAAAAACTTGCTTGCAGACTTGGTCCTCACAGGTGAGTTCCTGAAAAGACAAAAACAACACAAATGTGACCATTTACATGGAGTTGAGTGACTTAGGTCCTATCGGTTTGATAAATGTAATATGTAAAGTTTTTATTCTACTGCACATCAGCATCACACAACATATCTAGAGACTGTAGTTCGCTGATGCCTGAAATTTCGCAAACACTGTCTGGGTTATTAGGAGAGACCGGGTTAAAAAAAAAAAACTGTAGAGTCGAGTCATACCAGATGAAGCTCATCTTCCTCAATCCAGTGCTTCCACCCTCTGTTCTTCTTTTTTCCTTTCTGAACACACACCAGCTTATTGTTTTCCAAGGTGACCAAAGACTGACAGAATGAAACCCAAAACAGAAACAGTGGTTTAACAGCTCTGCTACAGACAGATGAAGACTTCATATATCACACTTAAGTAAAACATTTATTTCTTTTTTTTTTTTTACCTGGCATGTCTGGTTGTCCATTCCTGACGTCACTTCTGTGAACTCTTCCCCAATTTTGAATGAACACTCATAATTTCTGAAAGTGGTGAACGTCCTGATGGTGAAACAGTCTCCGTCTTGTATAATCACCTTCTGGGGCTTCAGCACTGACGCAACCTTGCGTGTTGCAAAATTAATACCTGAAGGTCAAAATGATAAAAGTATTTTATTTAAAAAAAAAAAAAAGATTTCTCTGGTGTGAAATCATGTCACCTTTGACCCATATTGTCAACTACGCTCCTCACATCACTGGTAAAAGAGAAATGCAGATGCTGGTAATGAACCACTGTGTTCACGTCCAAATAAATGTTTTTTTTTTTTTTTTTTTTTAATGTATTTTACATAAATGCTGCTGAGGAAAACTTCACATTCACATGATCTAAACATTTTTGGTTTACCAAACACAAGAATTTTCCTCTTGTCATAATTAAACTTTTAAGAAAACACAATGAAATAACACTGACACTCACCGAGCGCGATCATGTATCCCTCAAAGTTCACATTGCTGACAATGTCCCACGTCCCACTGTAGTTAACAGGCATCTTGGATGTTTGTTTGACTCAACTGTGTAAGACTCAACAGAAATGAGTATCAAGGGTGGACAGATTTTAAACCCCTGGGTGGGACGTTTCATTGTGTGTTAATATGGGACAGAGGTGATTTCAACTGCAGCTACGCTATTTTGAACACATAAGACAAGGAAACTATTCTGTTCCTGTTCCAGCAAGACTCTACACAGGATGTTATTTTTTATAGCTCTGGATAAGTCTGTAACACTTGACAAAAAAAAAAAAAAGCTTTACTGAGATTTATGTGGTGATTTTTAAGTTCAGTATAAAGCAGATGTCTCTGTGTTTGTGCAGCGTGGAAAACAATCCTCCCTCCTGCCTCAGCTTGAACATGTCCAAGCATCAGGAGTAGTGTTACAGTACGCGCCTGCCTCAATGTCAAACACCCATGTTTCTCTACATGCTAATCTTCATGGCGTATCATAGCAGCAGATGGATACCGAGGAGTAAGAGATTAAAATTGTAAGTTGGAAGTTTTTCACATTTCTGTTTCAAACCATTGCAAAAATATCTTTATTTCTGACTCAAACCGTCTCATTTCACCGTGTTTGGTGTTTTTCCTTTTGCAGTCAGATAGTGAATGCAGTGTTCATAGCAATTGTTCTGGTTCCTCAGTTATTCATCATGACCAGGTAACTTGGACAAAAGTGATGGCATCAAGCCATAGTGATCACAGGTTACTAGTACACGTGTGAGCGTGACATTAACAATAACATCTGTTCTGTTTAAAGGTCAGAATCATCCAGATACTGTCGACAGCCTCTGTTGAACAACCTGTCGGCCTCCATCGCTCTGTCCTTCATCGCTTCAGGTAAACTCCACCACATCCTACAACATGAAAAACATAAAATAAAATCAAAAGTTTTCATATGGATGTGACCTGTTCAATTCTTTTCATAGGTTTTTCAGTGCTATTCACGTTGTTAGATCCAATTCCTCAGAGCTTGTGGGCTGCGTATCATGTGTTTGGTCTGCTGTCGTGTGGACAAGGACTATGTACCATCATCCTGACTCTGACAGCAGGAGCATGTGTAAGGAAATGACTGGAAAGATAATACTTATTGGGGTTTTTTACAGAAAAAAAGGCATCAAGATGATTAATGTATGTTTTACAGGCAAAAACGACCCCCGAGCTGTACTACACGTCTCTTATTCTGACAGTCGCCTCCATCTTCAGTACAGGTCAAATCATGTCTTATAAATGCACACATTCTTTAACGGACCAGTTATATTGCAAAAGTTCAAAGGAGTTAACACCTGCCTGTGTCTGTTCAGGGTTTTTCGTGGTGAAAGGAGGACTGTGGCTGATGAACAAGCAGCTTGTGACAGACCTGAGCAGAAACAATGCGCAATAAAACGTCCAGCTGTCCCACATCGACATCCGATACCTCCAACATATTAAGATTTCATGTGGTTTCCACGGCGCCCGCAGCCGGTAACTTTAAACTATGGAGGAGGAAAAAAAAAAAAACAACCAAGTGACTTAATCCTTCTCATATTTTATTGCTCACTTCAGAAAAATATCACAAAGCAGATGTTTGATTTTTGATGTTTGTTCCATTCAAATCATCATAGGAAACTAAATAAACATGTCATTTCCACAGCAGATTCAGAGTATAATTATGTAAGAATACACAATTCTACATATAAAAAATATTAAGGTAAGAAATCTGTAAACAGTAGTGATAGTGATGTTTATCTTGTTTAGGATTATGAAGGAATGTAAATGTTAACTGTGAAAACAGCTTCATTTACAACAAATGAATATGAGCAACAACAACAACAAAAAGACTCAGCCAGTGCGCTCTGTG
Organism: Polydactylus sextarius; assembly: GCA_016801845.1. Lineage (NCBI taxonomy): Eukaryota > Metazoa > Chordata > Actinopteri > Polynemidae > Polydactylus > Polydactylus sextarius. The sequence goes on from CM028908.1 coordinate 10,209,772, forward strand.
AATTTGTTTTATCTGTTATTTTGTTTTAGTCACAAGTAGTCACGTACTCCAACCCTCATCCTCATCTTTATTGTTAAAGCAGCCATCACAGTTCACTTGAACTCACTTTATTGATATTGCTACCTACCGAGTTAAACGCTTTTGATTGTCGAATATTTCACACTGTTTGAGAACTTTTAAGAAATATGAATCAAACTAAAAGTGAAATCAACTCTACAATCATGTAAAATCACTTGGACATCTTGTGTAAGTGGAATGTGAATGTGTACGAGTTGGGAATGTGACTTTTATTAGTGAAGCACCAAATAAATGTAATTAAATTAAATATTTTACATTCTAAATTTTTGTAAGTATTTGGCATTTATTGTTTTTTATTCTTTTCTTTTTATAATTTCAAAATTCCTGTAAAACAAAAATATTTATAAAATAAGTCACATTTTCACTTTTTTTTTATATCATTAGGTTACTACTACTCAATGATATAACACACAGGAAGTATTGATTCCACAGTAAAATGCACATCTAATTGTTCACAAAAATCACCTGAGATATGGTATAATTCACAATATAATAGTGCAACCATCCTGGATTATATCAAGTGCACAAATTTTATTGGATTTGGCTTTAGGCACCAGATGTTTGCAACATCACATATTCACACACTGTTACGTAGTCTCCACTCATTAAAAGGCAGAGATAAAATTTTCACTCACTTCACACTTTCAGGTTTAGAAAAACCATAAGAAGACGGCATAATCACTTCACACAGACAGATGGAAAAATATCCAAATGCAGTTTTAAGTTTACTTCAGTTATAAAAATGACCTTAGCCTTTGCTTTTAATGTATTAATTGTTGATTACAAATGCTAAAGTCATTCTTTAGGTCTTTAGGTTGTATTAGGCAGTGTTTCTGGAACAATGGTTCATACTCTGTCTCAAGGACAAGGTGAAGACACTGATAGAGTCAAGCTGCCCCAGCGCCTCAAAGCTGTTGGCATTGACAACCAAAGGTCATCAAGATACGATGAACCGAGGCAGTGAACAGTCATAATACAGGCGACCTTCAGGGTCACAAGGTAATGTCCTTGGGTACAGTCTGCACCATGTGAAATATACAACATGAATTAGCTAAATGTTACATATTGTTTTGGAATTTGTTTTTCACACATGTATGGATGGATCCCACTACAAAGCTCCTTATTTGGACTTGTGGTAAGTTTTGTATGGATTTAAATACAACCTAAATACTAGATGATCTTCAGATCTGGATGGCATCAAACAGTAGAGTTAATGTGTATTTCTCATCTCTATTCTCCTCCACTGAACAAGTGACTTTTTAATTAGCTTTTAACTTCAGTCGGAGTTTTTAGTTACTGTTGCATTGTGATGTAGTTGTGTAACTCATTTTCTGGTGAACTCGTGTATGAAAACAACGTCCTCACAAACTTCACAGTGTTTATGTTTCACCGCAAGTAAATGAATCCATTTACAAGAGGCAGTTCTTCTTCAACAAGCATGTTTTTGATTAAAGTTCATGTCTCTGGGCTCTAACAAATCAATTATAAACCTGCTGGTATAAAACTGCAACATTAATGATCAGTAAATGTGATTTACAGTTAATAAACTGAAACATGCGCAACTACTGATCATAATACATTCATTACTCAAAACCTCCAAAGGTATTTGTCTGATTGATATGTAGGATCATAACCTCTATCCTAAAAGTGCATCATAGTCAATGTACCACACCAGTCTGCTATCAGCAGGCTTCACCCCAGTGACTGGCCATTTTTCTGGGTTGTCATTCACTCGGCTCAGTTGAGTGATTAGCTCATGTTTGCTTTTACCCATCACTAAAAGAGCAACTCTCTGGGCTCGGTTGATGGCACTGAATGTTAGGCTCATACGCTGGTGAGGTTTGACAGGGCTCTCAGTGAGCGCCACCAGTCTCTCCCCAAATTCATCCACTTTAGTACCAGGGAACAGAGAGGCAGTGTGTCCATCAAAGCCGACTCCCAGCAGTACAAAGTGGAAGCTGGAGTCATTAATCAACTTTCTGATCTCTCCCTCATACAGCCGTGCTCCTCCGTCCTCCTCCACACACAGACGGTGGTTGAGCTGTACAGGCATGGGGTGGATGTTAAAATAGGGGATCTTCACATGTTCTAGTAGATGGTTATGCAGGGTATGGAAGTTAGAGTCCTGTTCATTCAGCGGCACGCAGCGCTCATCCACCATCCACACATGGGTGTCTCTCCAGGGGAAGGAGAAGTGATGCAAGGCCAACCTGTGGAATAGAGCGAGGGGCGTGGACCCACCGGAGACGGCGAGATGGAAAATGCCACTCTGACGCACCGCGGTCTCCGCTGCCTCCTGTATGTCTGTGGCTAACTGCTCCACTAGCTCCTCAGCCCAGGCAGACACCATGTCATCGGTACGATATTTGCCGTGCATGACTTGGAAACTGTTTGCTGACGTGCCTCCCGTTTGATCGGGGCTGATTATCACCACCTCACTGTTGTAGCTAATCTCCTTCCCTTTCAGACGTATGTCCAGCATGTCTCCATTGTCTGCACCACCGGGGTAGATGCGCGGAAAAGAGCTGGCTAGGCTATTTAGCAGTGGTGTCCATAAAGCCCAGGAGGCCAGCAGGTTTTCAGTACTAATGAAACTATTCTTACGTCCAGCAAAGATGTGAGAAATCAACTCTGCATAAGCTTCCCTCTGCACTGTTGGGGTTTGGATGTAATAGTCTGACAGAGGCAAATCTAAAACACTGACATCATTGTGCTCTGTCACTTCCTTCCACTCGTCTAATAAAACTGGCTTGAACAAATTCTTACTCACAAGAATCGCCGGGTACTGAAGACTACCGTGCCCGAAATAGAAAACTATCTGTTTGGGCTTGCAGTGAACGCTGTTATGGTTCTGCAGACAAAAGATGTCATTCTTGAAAAGTATGCGTGCATATCCCACCCGTTCATCTAACATCTTGCCCGAGGTTAAGAGAACTGGCACACCTTCAAATTGGGGCTCATAGATGTGTGCCAAGACAGCTGAAACACACAGAAACAACATCAGACATTAGCAGAAATGGAACAGCTGATTTGTTTTACATAAATTCAGCACTTCTATTTATGATTTTAGAAAAAAAAAAAAGAAAAGTTCTCACCTGCAAACGTTGGCGTAAGACTGGTGTGATCTTTAGTCTTATTCAGCTCCTGTTGAACCTCTGATTTATACGATTGGTACTGGCCGATGACAACTTGTTTTTTTCCCAGGGGCAGCAGGGAACTCAGGAGCTTTAGCTTGTTTTTGGTGACTTCTTCGCTGCTGCTCAGATTTGTGGGAAGTTTCATGGTCAACAGCGTCATGACCTCCGTCAGGTGGTTCTGTAGCACGTCTCTGATCACGCCGTATTGGTCATAGAAGGCAATACGACCTGGATGACACAAATAAACATGACTCTGTCTTAGACATTGCTGCTACTTTTGAATTCATAACGACAAAACTGAAGCAATTTTAATCACCTTTAACATCCAGAGTCTCTTTCAATACAATCTCCACTCTGTCGATGTGGTGCTTGTTCCAGATGGGATCCAGAAACTTCTTGTTCTCCACTCTGAACGGGAGTATCTTTGCAACCACCTTCTCGCAAAAGCAGAAAAACACAACATGAAGTCAAACATTGTAATGACAAATTCGAGGGTGAGAAGCACAAGTCGTGCTGGTTGTGCTCACCTGCTTCCCCAGGTAATGGTCGATTTTGTACATTTCTTCATCCTTCAAGGAGTTTTCAAGTTGAGATGCTAGTACCTGAGCGCTCCTAAGGTCATGACCAAAAGGTTTCTCTAGCACCACCCTCAACCACGCCCCGCTGCTCGGCCTGCAGCTGTTATTGACTTTATCAGAGATGTCTGCATATGCAAAAGCCGGCACTGAGAGGTAGAAGAGCCTCCCAGCTTCTGTCATTCCTTCGTCTTTAAGTTGTTTTTCAATGTGCTTGGCCAGATCTTGGTAGTCCTCGAGGGTTTTCAGCTGCCGATACTGTGAGAGTCGGAGAAACTGCTCCTTCAGAACAGCACAGCGCTCGTGAGAAACTCCCTTTGAGCATGACACGGCTTTAAGGATCTTAAAGAGCAGTGGTTTGCCCTTGTCAGCGGGTGACAGTCCTCCACCGTAGAAGGAAAAGCTGTTCCCACCACTGACCTGGTTAACATACAAATGGAAGAAGCCTTGCCACAGATATTTCTTCGCCAGGTCACCTGTACCTCCCACGATGACCACCGAAACATGGCCAGGTCTCTGCACCTCCTCCTTCTCTCCATATCCTCCCCGGGCACACAGGGTGACCAGGAGCAGGAACACAGTCACAAACATGCTGTGGTCTTAACCGTCCAAACTCCTGTATGAAACAGCAACGACAGATGTTACATGGAGGCAAATACTGAGCACCGCTCAGCGACTGAGACACTGGATCAATAATATTGACAGTAAAAAATTTTAGTCCAAATTTCTTGAGGCATCTATAAAATATAAGAAATTATATTATAGTACATTGAACCGGTTGCAAAATATTTAATGTGTCCTTGAATCAAAAAAGATGTTCAGTAACATGAAAGAAAAAAATCCTCACAACTAAGATTAGAACCTGCATATGTTTTACATTTGTGCTTTTTGATACATCGCATTGACAATGAATATGTGACATTCTGTTGATTGATTTGTTAAAACGAATCAACTAATCTTTTCAGCTCGAATGTTTGTCAGTTGTTAGTATCCAAATCACATCGAAATTATAATCGATTTGCCTCACGCACGACACAAAACAATACGACAATACGATCGTCAACATCTTTAACAACACACACATGCAGCAGACACACTAATAAAATGTAGTCAACATTGCATGTAAGCAAATACCTTGGTACCTGCAGAAATCTCCAAGGATGAAATAGATAAATAATGAAAGGTCTCAGTCCCTTCAGAGGTGGTGATGTGGTGCAGTAACACTATCATGTAATGCAATGACTTGTGGATACTGGTGGAGAAGGCGTGTAGACTTTGCACTTTGCTCAGGGGCATTGAGCTTCCAGTACATGAATTCTACTATTGATACACTGCTGGGAAAGTCCGACCAACTTAGTATGGATTTAGCAAAGAAAAGTCAGAAAAATCATTTATGTAAGAAGACAGTGAAAATAGTGAATCAAAGGTTTTTTTTTTCTAATCATGCTTTAATTCATATATATTTTCTTGAAGGAAATGGGCATCCATGCACAGCTAAATTAACATCTGCTCCATTGATCTGAATTATAAAAGGAAATGTGAGAGCGAGCAAACAATACACACACTGCTTCATTTTCCAAAACACTCAATCACATCTTTGCATCTTTCTTCACAGCTGCACTGCATCACACAGCTCTAGTTAAAACCTCTATAACCTTAAGAGCATTTTATTTTGACAAATAAAAAAGGTACACGCCCACGGTGTGAAATAGCGTTTATGACTAGAGTGTAACATCAGGGATCCCTGTGTTCCACAATCATGTTTAAACAGTCACAGTGCAAACACCAAAGGCCACCTCATGAATGATGACTGCTCCGACTGCTTTACTTTTTTTTTTTTTTTAAGGATTACTGAAGGCAAAATATTTAAAACTCTATTCAAAATCAGACAAATCTCTTCCCACAGTTTATGTAAATATGATATCACACAAGGCTGCTGGGAACTTATACTATATTTGACAACCACACTGTTTCTCACAGTTTTATTTATTCTATTTTCTTAAACCTGCTTCTAAGTGTCTCATCGTTTACTTCATTGACTTCTTGATTTATCTTTGAAGACACTCATGTCTTCATTCAGGTTCTGATATTACAGACACATGACTCATCCTCAGTCACAGGCTGCTTTCATTTTTCAACACTGTAGAAAATCTTCCATCACACTATATTTAAGCCCTAAATCGACTCATTTTGCCTTCAAATTTGCCATAAAACTAACCATTTTATGCTTAGTTTAATACAGTAGAGATATGCGTTTCAGCAGAGAGGACAGTATATGTTTTATCCAGCAAAACCTAACATCAGAATCTTTCCCTCGCTAAAATCCTGCACTAGTCACACTCTCATAACCAGTTAGGCTAAAGAAAAAGAGAGAGAGCATCTTCTGTTCTAACTTTAAATGCGTGCAGTCCATCGCACATTAATCTAAAATTATCTTTACACTCTTGGATTCACTAAGAGCTTCCTAGCCTTGAATAGTGATTCCAGGTTTTAAACAAGACCAAATTAACCAAAGAAAATTGCCCACATGAATAATACAGACTTGTCCACTAACTGAGCAGTTCTGTTCATGAGCTGCAGAGATGTGACTGCATCCTGTTTGTGTCCTTGCGGCCAAATTCCTCACAGCCTGTGGTCTGCTGCTAAAAAACAAAATAAAACAAAACATTTCAAAGAACTAGTTCAACAGAAGCTGATCCAGTTGAAATATGGTACAGATGGTGATAGGAAATGTGACTGTGACCCCAAATATTCGAATTCTGATAGTGTCTCATTCTTAGTTGGCATGATAAGATTGATAATGACACAAAACACAACAACAGATTAGATTTCAAAGATACAGTCTACTTGTGATCAAATAATCACTGATAAACACCTGCCAAATTGCTCTAAAACACCACACACACACACACAAAATGAAAAAAAGAAAACAATACCGGTCACACTGTCACAACTAGTAATTATGTAGAAATCTTTACCTAGTACTCATGGAACAGACTCATGAACCCGCCAACATGTTGACGGGTGCTGCTGCAGTTTGATGTGTCATCTAAAGATGGTCTTAAGTGACTTTATATCTATAAATAATAGAGACTGTACAGACTAAACAGGATTGATTTAAATTCAGATAAAATGATCTTAAAACATATGTATGTCAGAGGTGTAAAGCATACTTACTCATTAAACTGCCTTCATTTAAACTTTTGTGACAGTATGTTGTGTAGTTACGACGCCACCGCCAAGACAAAGTCTGTCCACAGACAAACAAATAAACACCGTGGACTGAAAACTGCCTCTGTGGTAATTCTTGCTTCAGAACTACATTTTGTCATGATAATACACAAACGTGCATGCATGCACACAAACATACACGCACACACGCTGACACAAAAGATGAAAACAATAGAGGCCCGTTGTCAGTGCTGCTGAAAATGGCTGCTTTTTATCATGGCCGCCGGCGGATTATCAACCATGTACATTTTCCTACACGTTCAGATAAATGCGCCTGCTCTACTTCTATGTAAATCAAGTTAAACCGACAGACACATTTCACTCATTGGCAATAGTCCAATAACAATTTCTTTACATACGTATATTGCCGGTATAATAGCCACAACAGTGTTGCTGGTATTTTGATGCAAGTCTGTGTGTAAATGTGGTAAAATGTTGTCCTGGAGGAGACACTTTACAGTAGCAGGAACTACCACAGAGGACATCTGTGGTGCATTTGGCAGGTGTTTATATGTCTGACCTATAAAAAAAAAACTCAGTCATGAAGGTAGGATCAAAATAAAGGCCATATTTGAAGATGTGTGTGGTCGGACCCTGAGATTGTGTAATAATGAAGTAATGACTAGTGACAACTTAGGGGTTGGATTGTCAATGTGATGACAGACATCCTGGCTGGTGTGATCCTATCACGAGACATCATTTTATATTCTGCATATAAACTAAAGAGAGTGTCAACTAACAATTACTTTAATCTCTGATTAAACTATTACTTATACTCATTACTTGTTCATTAATATAATTAGACAAAATTACACTGTCACACTAAGCTTGTTTATATAAACATCTGAGAAGTTAGGAGCAGTTATGTACCCACTGAGGAGGGAGTGTTTGTTTCTGGTTCCTGGTCCATCTTCCTTTTGTTTAAAGAGCAAAGTTGGCAGTTTATTGGGAACACACGAAAAACAACTGAAAGTGACATAACAGCAGTCCTGCGCTGACCTCTCTGACATTATAACCACTGTGGAGGATGGATTTCCTGCAACAAAATGCTGTACTAGACTCATTTTAACACAAATTTTGGGTGTACCTAATAAATTGCCCGCTGAAAGAGAGTGCAACGCACACATCACACTGACTCACATGCACTCTCACCATATTTCTCCAGCACAGGTTTATGTTTTATAATTATCCTGTTTTTTCCGGCTTCACACGTGTTGAACTAAATCCTGTATCCCAACAAACCCCGTGTCTTCCTGCTGCTGTCGACACAGTTACAACCAACCAGGAAACAGAAACAGCACAAACATTAACTCGAGGGATGATTTCTCGGCTGCAGGCTTTTAAAACTATCAACCCCCCCCCCGATATAATCCCAAAGTGGCTGTCAAACATGGACAAACAACCGCTGCCTCATTTTGAAGACACGTACAGACGATTCACCTGCCAGCTGTCAAACATCACTTCCGCTACACACACACACACACACACACACACACACACACTTAGCTCTGCGGTCATTGTTTTTATTATTATTATTTAATTTGCGTTTGTAATAAAAACCAAAACCTTGTCAGAGAACTAAAAATTCAAACGAGAGAAAACACCGACAAATGTAGAAAGTTGACAGGACACGAACCTGCTGCGGCGGCATGAACAGCGCTGTCCACCATCAATACCTCCACGCTTCCTGCACCGGTCACGTGACATCATCCTAAGCACGCGACAGGCCAACTGTGAAGGGTCTTTTTGTGATCATTTTAGTTTACACGTGGGGAGAAAAAAAAAACATAGAAGCAACATATGTTCAGTGTAAATGTCAAATATTTCTCGTTGTGGTTGTTTTGAGGTGATTTGCATCAAGTTGTTCTTAATTTTAACCGCTGATCTCTGTTGTAAACAGTCGTATGTGTCTATTTACTCTTCATACAGTCTCTGTCATTTGTAAATATTTGTTTAGCTCTAATGCAATGTATGTATGTGATCTAATGTATGTATGTGTGGGTACATAAATACACATGTATATGTGTATATAACTATAACAATCTATATGTATTTGTGGTTATAAGTGGATATGTGTTTCATTTTCTTTTTTCTTCATTGTGTTTTATAGCACTTTTTTGTAGTCTTATTTCTCATCTTCTTATAATAATAATAATTATTATATTTTCTTTATTTAATGTCTCTTTGTGGTTCTTTTAAGTCTGTTTGTCATAATTTATTGCTGCTGTGGTCATATTGCATCTCTTTGTGGATGTTTTATGTCTGATCCTTGAATTTCCAACCATAAATATTAAGTCACTTCAAATACTCTTTATACGGTTCATTCACTTCATTCACACTGAAATGTAAATGTGAAAGGATGTTAAAACAAAAACAAAATCACAAATTCTTTTGCATTTCTGTGTATAAAATAAGTCTCATAGCCCTGACTAGAAAAGGGTTTTATGAATGCTGTTTATTTCTCACTTTTATAACAGATCTTCCCTTTGATACCTATTCTAATGCTGGTAAAACAGATATATTCATAACTCCGATGTTTTATATATCACTGTGTTTTTTTCCTCTGTTGTCTGTAACTTGGGGGAAGGTGTAGACTTCAGCAGATTACCATGACAACACGGACCCCTGTTGGTGCGTGTGTGGAACAACTGCTTTCTACTTGTGTCAAACATTTGAAGCTCGAGTCTGGACTTCCTCACGATAAATGCCACCATCCATCCATTTTCTACCCCTTTATCCTGCACTCAGGGTCAGGGGGGGGTCTATCCCAGCTGCTTATAGACGAAGGCAGGGTACACCCTGGACAGCTCATCACAGGGCTGGCGACCATGGATGGTAAGACGCACATATATACACACACGTATATACACACATATATCACCATTCACACTCTCATCCACACCTACGGGCAATTTAGTATGCTCAACTCACCTATTCCCAATGTTGCATGTTTTCGCGGTGGGAGGAAACCTACGCAGAGACAACACACGAACATGCAAACTCCACACAGACCCAGGAGTCAAACCCAGGACCTTCTTACTGTGAGGCAACAGCGCTAACCCCTGTACCACCATGCTGCCCATAAATGCCATCAGCTTTAAAAAAATAACTCCGTCTCAAACTGACAAATAACAGCAGCTCTCCGTGACGACAATAAGCTGCCGCAGCCCGTCACATGTCTGCAAATGTGAAAACAGGAATGTAAAATCAGAATAACACGAACGGCTGACTTTAAGTGGATAAACATTAGCTCCAGTATGTGTTGCATTGTTCAGCTGTCTCATGTCATCACCCTCCGAGTACAGGCCTACCTCAAACAAAGCAGGTGCCCTTTTGGCCCAAATAATGATCTGATTGCTGTGGACCACACCGCCAGTCGCCCTTTCTGGCCCTTCCTTTTCCTTTTCTGAACAGTTGCGATCGTTACAGCACAGACTCAGAGGTTCGTCATCCATTCTAACACACAAAATGTAAGGTAGCAGCTGATAGCATTTCTTAAACATGCTTCAAATATTACGCTCTATCCCAGCTTCACATATCAAAGGGAAACATAAACATGAAGCAGCATAAAACAGTCTCCCCATAGGGTCCTTTCAAAAACCATCTTTGTAGCTTTTCATTATGTCACCTGATCTTTCTCATCTGTTGTTTACGAGGTTAAGAGTGAACTTTCAATCTCAAAGTTTATGCCAACATGGCTGAGGAGTCCCTTAAAAGCTTTTAAGTGAAATATAGATTAGAGTAGTTCCCAGAAAAATGGAAATTTGAACATACAATTATGACAACTACAGGGAGACTCCATCTGCTGCGGACAGTTGTATGATGTGGTTAAAAGCTCTAAATAGCTACTCAGTAGACTCAGTGGTATGATTGTTTTGTCAACTGCTGTTTTTGCGGTCAAGAATGAACTTTCAATCTCAGTGTTTGAATTACACTTTAATCCTAAATTCCACATGGACTATGGACAAAGCAGAAAAAGACAAGCACACATATCCACACACACACACACACACACACACACACACACACACACACACACACACACACACACACACACACACACACACACACACACACACACACACACACACACACACACACACACACACACACACACACACACACACACACACACACACACACACACACACACACACACACCATCCACACCACTGCCTTGCAAACAGCTGTGATGCCTATGATCACACTGTAGAGCCCTCCCAAGTTGGCCGGCCATTGTGAAGTGTAAACAGTAAACAGGATGGAGCATCCTGTATGTTATACACTGTGTATGTGTGTGTGTGTGTGTGTGTGTGTGTGTGTGTGTGTGTGTGGTAGGGTCCAAAAAACCCTCCACTACACATAGGATCAGACAGATAGAGTGATTGAGGGTTAGGGTATGCATTATGATAACAAGGGTTCCCCATGACCCCATGATGGTAAGTGGACAGGGATGTGTGTGTGTGTGTGTGTGTGTGTGTGTGTGTTGATATGTTGATGGGATGAGGGGGGCTGTTAAAGAGAGAATGAGCCCATGCAGAGCATGCTAGCCCAGCTGTCACTGCTAAAACTTCAGACCGTAGGACACAAGCTGGAGGGCCACAGTGTGTGCTCAAGTGTGTCTTCGTGTGTGTGTGGGTGTGTGAGTGCGTGTGTGTGTTGTCACCCCACACCCTCAGGCATTCCCCTCCCCAGCCTCTGGCTTCCTTCCTCCCCTTTGTTAAGCCTGTGGGGCAGACTTTCGTCAAGCTGAGCACACAAACGAATGCATATGAATGTGTGCTGTCATCTTTATTAGGCCCCCTTGCCAACACTCATTACATTTAACACGGGTCTTTACTAAAGGAGATTTCACTTTCAGTCATGCCCTTGTCCCCCACTCTCAGTTGGCAGAAGAGAAGGATTATAGTGACCTCAGTCTGGGATAAATTTGAATACACAACCTGACACATACAAATAAGAAAACCCAACTCTGAGTAGTGAACAAAGACTAATCTTTAATGACTCTTTGTTCCTCTGAGTAATTTTACAGTTGGTTATGGTTGTCATTTGATATGAAACTTTAAAGACAGAGTTAATTAGTGGTGGTTTTGTATTTCAAAGGAGAAACAATCCTGCCAAATATCTTTCTTTGGATTCTCCCGAAATTTCTCTGTCTATACCTGCAGTGTTCATTTTCCCCTTCAGTTTCTCTTTGATGCATGAGGTCAGTGGCAATGCAGGCAGCGATGAGTGATCAGGGCAAAGCCACAAATAGACTTAACCCATGTGTGTATGAGTAATGTCCTGTGCTTTTAACCACATTCTCACATTTCTTCTTTTCCTCATGAGATGAAGACTTGTCGGAGCGTGTTCTTTCTTTTGTTTCTGAACACTACGCTGCACATAACACATCCCACATAGACAACAATCAGCCGCACTAAATTCCAGTTAGGAAACGTTGTCTTTCCCAGCTGTGGCATGTGGAGCTTTTAAAACCATGTGACTCAGGACATGTAGGGAAAACACTGAGAGAACTTTTCAATAAAGTTCAGACTATGAAAAACATTATACTTAAATGTAGAATAAAGAAGCTTCAGCAATATCCAATCTGCATGGGTTAGATAGATAAAAATAAAAAACAGCAGGCTAGATTTAGGTCTCTGTTGTTAAAATCAGTGCACGCATTTACTGGTATATACTTGTGATCTTTTGATTTTTATTCAGGTTTGGTAAATGACAACTTGACCTTGGTATGTGGAGATAAGTAAGTCTTAGTTTCTGTTGTTTCTGTAGTTTACTCATGCATGTTATCAGTACATGGTATCATATTGTGTAATTCAGTACAAGTACAGGAGTGAAGTAAACAATTCACCTCATTCTCATAAACAGCAGTGTGATTGTTCAGCAGAGATATATCGTGTTTCTATCTTCACGTATGCTTTTTTTTAATGCCGTAAAACACAGCGTTTGCCTTGTGTGATTTCAGTCTTATCAGATAAGTTAAAGGATTAACTCAACTCTTTTGTGGGTCAAAATTCCTCACTTGTAGGTTCATAAAATGCTTTAAAATCCCCATGGGATTAAGTCTAGAATGCAATTACTCTCCTATAGTGTTGTTTTTTAGACCTCTGAATCAGGACCCACATGTTGAATTACCCCCTTGTTTCGCTGCAGGTAAAATTTTTATACTTGTACTATTATTTCTACAACAATAAGCGTCAGAATGATTAAAATTTGCCTCACTAAAAATACATTGAAATATTATACGTACATCATATATTTAGACAAATGTGTAAGGAAACAATTAATCAAGAACAATAATCAAAATTACAGTGGACAGTAACAAACAATTTTAAACAATTTAACTCCATTACATTTGTAAGCCTTTATGTTAATACATCAGCAAAAACATTCCTCAACATTTACAATATTTGTCATTTGCAATAAATAATTGAAATTTGTCTATAAGAACAAAAGGTGTTCTGTACAATGAACACTTCTCTTCTCTAAGTACATTTTGTTGCAAATACTTGAAATGTAGGACTTTTAATTATACTTTTAATTTGAGATGTTGACTTAAGTAAATAATCTGAGTACATCTACTTCACCACTCATGCTTAAGCTGTAGTCATCAAATTGAATACACAAAGGCGCGAATCCATCATTTCTTAACAAGGGTTTTGGGGGCCCCTTACTGTGGGAGTGGTGGAAAACAGTAGGTGCATTTTGTGTTGGTAGTACACAAAAACTCCCCAGTGCTTTCAAAAGTGGTCCACCTCTCTGTTTGCTGATACCACAAGAAATGTAAGGAAAGTGGGGGTGTGAGGGGAGTAGGATCTGAATGACATGACGTTGCTGCTTCCACTGCTGTTCGCTGACCCACAAAATTCAAACCCATCCCCCCGTGTGAAGTACTTTTGTGTTGTCATTGCCCTCACAAGCTCAGGACCAGAGGGAGGTGTGGGGTGTTTGGGCTTAAGCGTTGTGAGGCCAGCGTCCGTTCTCCAGCAGGACGCATGCTCTAGGTGAATAAAAAGAAGCCTGTATTGTAATGAAATCATTTGCATACTCATGTGTTAGAGAGGGTGTTAACCTTTGACACGTTCGAGAACTGGATGACAACAGAAACCACTTCTCAGAGTCTAAGCATTAACACAGTAGAAAATAACACCAAGGTGTACCTCAGCGTGTATCAAAACCAATAAAGACGGGAGAGAAAAGCTGCTCGAGTGTTTAAAATGGAGGTTTCCTTCAAGTGGCAGTTCACACTTCAAGTAAAGTGTGTTGGATAATTTAAAAGTGAGGGATATGTGGATCTCGGAGCATGGTGTCGGTCTCTTTGTGAAATCCAAAACCACATCATAATTCTTTACGTCTAAGAAACCTAAAGATAAAATTTGATCTCAAGAAGAGCTGATATCTGAAGCACGAACAAAAAAAAATTAAAGATTGAAACTGACTAAAGTAGATGAGAAAGAGAATTCACATGGATTTTTTTCTCACCGCATGAAAAAAAAAACCTGACTACTGTCACCATTTAGAGAAAAGCTACTTGATATTCATGTTACTACATTTGTTAATACTGAAAAAAACACACAAATTCAGACAAATGAAATCTGTAAATAGAAGGCACGTATATAATTGCTGTGCATGATGCAGTGAAGATGAGATTTTGTTTCTTTCTCTAAAAGGCGAAAAAGTCCCATTAGAATACTAATTATGTTAAATTATAATTTATGTTTGTAAGCATTCACAGTGATTGTCATTTGAAGGTCAGAAAGTCATAACTCAACCCACACTTAACTTGTTAATCTATTTTTTTCTCCAAACATCTTTCACTGTGTCTGTTGTATGATTAATGCCCGTGTATGGTAACGTTGGACAAGACAATGTCCGCCTCTTCAGTTGATTTTTTGAGGGGGGTCTTTGTCAGGATGGCCGGCTGTGTTTGGCTCTCAGTCTGAGGGGCTCTTCTCTCCAAGTACACGCCGCTTCACAGACAAGACTTGACTCTGAAATTCCTCCAGATAAGAGTTGCTAGGTGATGCTATTGTCAGATCTCCTTTGTGGTCACATATTCATACCCAAATTGTAAGGTTCTTTATGAGGACCGCCTCATTAGTAGTCATATATTCATACCAGACCACCCCCCCACACTTGACCCCTCCTTTACCAGTCGTGGGAAAGACAAGTCCTGGAGGAGATGTGGAGGATTCAAGCAATTACTTGTATATTGGTCAGAAAAGACTTTTTAACACGCTTTCATGTTCAAATCCTACCAAAGCCCAAACTTAATTTGTACTGTATTATTAACATTGTTTGAAACATTAACAACTGCAACAAAAAAAATCTTGCACATGGTTTATACATGTAAACACCAAGTAAATGTTGTTTAAATACTTGTGGCTTCAAGTCTACCATAGCAGGACTGATCTTATTATAGCTTGGTGTATCTTTTTTACTTAGTTTCATGCTGTGTGCAAGACAATGACCAAAGCTGCAGCTCAAAACAAATTATACACACACACACACACACACACACACGCACACACATATATTATATTATATTAAATATACTGCCAAATATGTACTCACAAAAGTATAGAAACATCTTAATTATCTATTGTCATATCTATTTTAGTGTTTTAATTAGTAACAAGTTTTTCCAACTATTTGTGGTGTAAAAGAACATATATTGTCAAGCACAATTTTGGGCCTGTTTTTTTTTGGTGATGTGACTGCAACTAAGAAATGATGATTTGATAAAGACAAAATGATGATGAATGATTCGATAAATCACACTATCCAAGTGATGTTTAACTGTAGTGTAAATGTTGTATACATGTGTTATAAAATCATATATACAATAGTCTAATGATACAACACTAAAACTGACCGATCTGCAACAGCAGTTCTTGGAAGTTTTTTTTTTTTTTTTTTTAACATTTGCTATACTTCTGTGCTTTATTTCAATATAATTGGTATAAATATTTACAGGACCATTCTATCTATAATAATAATGATACAATATAATGATAATATAAAAAGCTTGAAATAAGATATATTATTTTTTTTAGTTATTTTATCTTGGCTAATCATTTGATAAACAAAGATATTCAGTTTATTATGATGTAGAGAAAGAGAGACTGTTTTTTTTTAAGGAAGGAAATTACATGAAATGACTTACGAAAGATCATAATCAATAAAGTAATAGTGCAGTATATGGAGGCTTTCATTTTCATCAATGAAACAGGTGCGGTCAGATGTTGTTCTGGCCCCGCCCCCTCTGTTCCCATATTTGGAAAACTTCCACATTCCAGAGGCTGGTGGGCGGAGCCATGACGCCACCTGTTTCTGAATGAGCTGGTCTCGCTCTCACTCAGCCGGAAGAGTGAAGTGTTTGGAGAAGTGGAGTCAGAGAGGAGGTACAGACGGAGGAGAGCAGTCAGGCTCTAGAGAACAAAACCACCACTACTTTTTTTTTTCTAGAAAAGAAAAAGAAGAAAAAGTCTTGTGGAAACATGGAGCTCCGTCGGGTCAACGTATTCCTTTTTTTATTTATTAACCAAGTATTCATCAGCCTCCAGTCGAAAGAACGTAAGTAGACGTCTTTTTTCTTTATAACATGTTGCGTAAAAGAAATAGTACCGCACCTCATGAGTCAGGAGGTTGGAATCTGATGCCCTGCTTTAGGTTTTACTTCTACTTTTAACATTGTCCAAATTATCTAGTTAAAACTCTTCTCGTATTGAACTTTCAAATTTTTTTTGTTTTACCTTTTAAAATCTGTTTTAAAAACAACGTGATTTGTATAATGGTATCCGTGTTAAAACGTTTCAATGTGATTTTCTTGAATTGATCAAGAAGCTATACATTTCCTTTCTCGTTTAGTTTTTTTTTTTTTTTATAAATTTTAATTGTAATTATTTAAATTATTTTTTTTTCTTTGTGACATTTATCATTTGAGTGGAGTTGGGGGCACCTGTGAAATGCCTCAACATGTCAGATTTCCTTTCTTTCGTTCTTTCGTTTTTTTTTTTTTTTCCACTTGTGCTGCGGATTCATGTATTTCTCTGGTCATGGCAATTTAAGTGCCCACGCCTTTCTCATACATTATTGGTCCTGTATGCTGGACCTGGAGGACACGGTAAATGAAGTCCTGAATCAGACCGACATGCTCGATTAAAGCGTCAAAGCGTGGCATGTGCCCCCCATAAAACTTCTGGCCCCAGAGATCAAGTCAGGGGATTTGATTGTATGGTCAAATTCTACTTATTTCTAATTGTTTAACAGCGATATAAACAAAATATGTATATATTACACCACCTGTGCCAGAGATCTGTTAGGTCTGTTTATGTGTAGTGACTTTGTTTAATAGCTAAATGTGTTTTACAGCATGTAAAGTATTTTCTCTGATGCAACAGGTGTCACGGCTGTGCTTGTTATAATTGTGTCATATGTTTTTTCTCTATTGTCCCTGTAGAAGTATTGCTGGATATGAGAGCCTCAGGATCAGAGTTGGGGTGGTTGACGATGCCACATGAGAACGGAGTGAGTATTTATACCTCAATGGGAATTTTTAAGACTTCAGGTTCAAGACTTGTTGCCGGCCTTCTCTGTGTGACAAACAAAATCAGTAAACAGCAGCTGAGGTGAACGGTTTGTTTGAGAATTTAAATTCAATTTAGCAACAATAGCAGAAGCCTTTCAGCTCAGTCGGTCACAAAAAAAAAAAAAAAAAGCTCTCTGGTAGAGATGGAATGAGTGGCAGCTCAGTGAGGTTTGGCAGAGCTCTACTTGTCTCGTGTTCAACCCTTTCATAAAGAACTTATGAATCCCATTAAAATGTCAAGGATCGACCAACATTTAAATTTACTGTACCAAAGAGCCTTTTACACAATCACTGTATATTGTTTTCAATCCAACACAACGCCATAAAACCTTTACATTTTAAGAAGTTTCTCCTTTGTGAATATTCTCTTAATTTAGAGATTACAGTGACAAGATGATCTGTACAGTGGGAAGACATGAGCAAAAGAAAAAGAAAGAGTGGTCCGTGTGTGGAGAGCCATTCCTCTATCTATAGTTCAGTGGCTTTCCATCTAAAAAAAGCAACAGGACATGGCCACTTCCACTGTGTGAGCTATGTTTCTTGTGTGACTGTTTTCAAAGATCTAAGGATTTGCGTTCATCAGATAGGATTTCCCCTCGTCTGATGAACTTTGCTTTGTTCTGATCCCACATTCTTAGGCTTTTTAAGTGGATCTGAATTTGTACTAGAGGTGATTATTTGCGATGTGTGATCGCGGCTTCAGTAAACATTTTAGCAGCTTATTGTCTAAATATGGCATAACCAGTCTGAGTAGACAATAGAAGCTGGTGTGTAATTACAAGGGACTGACTGGAGTTCAGTATTTGATTAAGCTCAAATATGATAGAGAGGATATAATATGTCTAATTATGAAAATCACAGACTTGAGCGATCTACTGTGTGTCATAAAGAGCTGCTTTAATCAATCCTTCTTTTAAAGAAACAGTTGTTTAATTTAGAAATTAAATGCACATTTAAACATTGATTTACATCCTGAAACACAGCAGTAGTGCTAACACGTGAGGTGTTAAATTTTAATCTTAAACAGAGGCTTTTAATCTTTCTAGTTGTCAGTAGTTCCCTCTCTTAAAAAGTCTTAATTGCTGCCAATTCTGCTGCCATGCCTCAGCATTGTGCCTATAAAAGTAATTTAACAATCATAAATGTTGGTCGGTGTCCTACAGTAGTAGTATTTGCTGGGTTTATGTGTGTCTCACACACATGCACCCTCGTGTGTTAGTGGAAAACCACACACGAAGTGAGCGCAGCACATGTCCAGGCCAGTAATCTTAAAGTGAGGGAAAAAAAAACGCTCCGGCTCACTTCTGCACTTTATGAGCTTCTCACTCAGCATGAAAGAAGAGGTGTCTCATCAGTAAAACTGGTTATGGGTGAGAACAAAGCCTCTGAAGCCTGTACTTACTCTCTGGAAAAAAAAATGCGTTTTCTCCTTTCATTATTGTATTTTTTTTAACAGTGACTTTTGTCTTTTAAACTGATCCTGTTCTCTCTGCTTTCTCTGTCATACAGTGGGAGATAGTCCAGACTGTAGTGAATGGCTCACTTTTCTACACATACAGTGTTTGCAGCATAGACTCAACTGAACAAGATAACTGGTTACGCACGACGTTCATTCAGCGGCGCCCGGGGACGTCACGCGTCTCTGTGGAGCTCCGCTTTGTTGTGCGAGACTGCAACACGTTTGATGGTGCCCATGTTGCCTGCAAAGAAACCTTCAATCTTTTCATATCAGAGGCTGATGCCGACGTTGGAACCAACTTCCGTAAAGGGCAGTTTCGTAAAGTGGCCACCATCGCACCTGATGAGATCACGCAGCACCGTGTCATAAAGGTCAACACGGAAGTGAGGACCGTGGGGCCTCTGTCCAGAAGAGGCTTCTACCTGGCTTTTCAGGACATGGGCGCTTGTGTGGCGCTGCTCTCAGTCAGGGTTTTCTATAAGACGTGTCCATCCACAGTGCAGAGCTTGGCAGCCTTCCCGGAGACAGTGGCGGATGGTCTCAAAGAGGTGGAGGGAGCCTGCGTAGAGAATGCCGTCAGTCAGGCCACCCCACGAATCTACTGCACAGCTGAGGGAGAATGGGTGGTTCCTGTGGGCCAGTGCCAATGCCTTTCAGGCTATGAAACCACCGGAGACTCCTGCCAAGGTAAGCATTGCCAGAAATATGCCATGCACTCAACTGAGACGTGTTTGTGTTGCCATGCGAGTTGTAGTAAATGAAACACCTCCAACCACCACCATTTTGGCAAGGTGTGAGGAATGAGAACATTGGAATGTTAACTGTGTCTGGATTGTTTGGAGATGTTCCCACAAAAACACTCCATATCTGTTTTGATACTGGTCTGATAGAGCGGGGGTTGGTGTTGTAGAAGGAAAGAAACAGGGTAGGTGTCTAAACCTGTTTGTTTTGGTTTTATTTTGAGGCTATACAAAAAAAAAAAAAAAAAAAGAACTATTCAGATGTCAACATCACTGCCTCATTGTATCCTCCACTGTTGGCCAACAGCACATTTTTTCCAAAGTCTTTTCTCTCAGGAGTCAGGAATGGGGCTGGGCTGAGGCACTTTTTATGGATGGGCTTATGACTGGAGGTGATAATGTACAGTAAAAAAAAACTGTGTCCCAATTTCCTATGGACTTTGACATCGTTGTGTTTTCCATTGTGAAACTGATAAACGTGATTTCAAAGATACAAACAACATCTGATTAGACTATTGTTGACACAATGTCAAGCCCAAAAGGTTAAACAAAAAAAAAACTCTCTTTAGAAACTCCCAAATTGAAAGGGTACAGCAGTTTTCCATAGTTTATCTGATTAATGTTTTTTATCACATGTCCTTTATGAATTATTGTCAATTCAAAATAGTAAAATACACAAATTTCCTGTAGGAAAAAAAACTGCCGGAACTTTATACCATAAATGTTAGGATGCATCACCATATTCACGAGGTAGTTTCAAAATCAAACAAGCAAATGCAAACACATAGGCTATATTTGAAAATAGTGGGGAATCTTTGAACATATTGTCAGTTTTTTTTTTTTTTTTTGTCCATTTATGAGTGATACTCAGAACATGGTAAAGCATGCAAAAACTTTGTGGTATGTGTGGTCCTCGAGAAAAACCTGTGAGAACATATAGATGGTTAAAAAAAAACAAGAGCAGCAGAGTTTCATACTGTAAGTGCCCCTGCTGTTCCAGTGGAAGCTGGTCTGTCTTTTGGCATTCTGGGGTGTGGTGGTGTTGAACTGTCTGCAGGAAACGTGGGAGGAGAGAGGGCACAGAGAGAGGAGGAAGGGCACAGTATGCTGCTGTGATTTCTGAAAGGAATTCTTTCACCCTCGCGTCACCTACAGCACCGACTGACTAAAGGAAAGGGCCGTGTGAATGTGTCAGAATAACTACCTGAGTGGCGTGTCTTCTCCGCTCAAGTATTTGTTTTGTGTGAGTTGCCAAGGCGACAAGCCACAGATTACAGGGATGAGGCTGACACACCTATCAAGAGGTTAGACTGAGTCAGCCTGCGGTTTATGACTCCTGATGGTCCGAGCCACCTTGACTGGCAGAGTTTGTCTCCTCCTATAACTGAACAAATCATTCTTAACCAGAAGAAAGGGTTGAGCAATAAATCAGCACGAGCAAAAAGATTTAAAAAAAAAAAAAGCTCAAGGCTTTTCTAATTTTCTGTTCTTAACATCACTCTAAACAGTATCTGTTGGGTTTCCACTGTTGTTGACTTGAATTTTCCTATAACCTTGGCCTTTGTGTCACTTGTGACAAATGTGTAATGAATAGAATTAATAAACGAGGAAGTCTTGTCTTTGAAGTTCCTGACAACTGTCAGAGCCTGAGCCAAGCACCTGAAACGGAAGCTGGCAAGCGGCTGTACAGCGGAGGAAAGGAAATAGTTGAGTCAGAAAAGTGTGATTCCAAAGTCTGGAGGATGACCTGATCATTAAGCAGCAGGAAATGTGTTTTATTACATAATTAAAACACAATATTGTAACTTCTCTCTGTGAAGTTTTGTATGTTAGAAAATTCACAGCCTTGTCCCACTTTTCATGTTAACTGTAGAAAGCGATGTCCTCAGAGACTTATGGTCTGTATGTGGATTCCACCAAAGAGCCCAACTGTTGTGGGAAAAGGAAGTAAAGTGAGATGAGGAGGAATGCTGACTGACACAAATAAGCAGGTTGTCCTTGGTCGGAGTCAGAGGGCGGAGAGTGAGTCGACAGTTGGTGCATGAGGGTGGTTAGTTTCGTGGCTGCTTAGTTAGGTGTGGAGTGTAATTTAGTCAAGAGGATTAGTAGAGCAACAGGACAGCTGTTAGCCAATGACATGCCCCGCTTTGCCTCCCTTTGCTCTTTCATCCGGTTGTTAACACACGCAACGAGCTCCCTAATCCATGTTCCCACTCATTAGAACAATGGGCCGACACAAAGAGCAAAAAACAGATTCAATTAACAGATGCACCGTTGCGGAACAAAAGTCCTTTTAAACGTATGTGTTGTAGTCAAAGAGAGCGTGGGACTATTAGGAATCACAATTTCCATCAACAAGTGGAAATTTGATTTTGTTTAATCATCACAACTTTTGGATGAGAGTCAAAAATAAATTTTTTTTTTTTTTTTTAATTTACAAAATTCTTAATTAGATAATTAAAAAATAGCTACAAGATTCCATCGAAAAATTGCATTAACAATGTTTGTATTCGTGCCTTGCACACATGCCGCCAGTTTCGAGCTGTATAATGAGTAGTGCAACATATTTATGGCACCACTCTGTCCAATCTTGGAGACAATAGATGAATAGAGCTGGAGTTTCTTTGGTACGTGACAGAGGTCCTGCTGCTCCAGCTCAAGATGAAATGGGCCGGTCCCTCTTTCTTATGCGAATAGACCTTAGTTACACCCCCACTGCAGCCAAGTGAATCCCCAGAGAGAACTTCTGTTGGTGCTCCAGACCTTTACCTCCCATCCCCCATCCATCCATCTATTCATCTTTATCCCTCCTACTCAAACTCAACCTGCTGCTTCTCCTCCACTGCTCCAATACTCAAGAGTGCAAAGGTCCTTCTGCCTTGGTGGCGAAGTAACGTGACCATGTCTTCAATTGAGGGTTCGCTCGACCTCTTCTCTTGGCCACCAGCACAGGGGCCACATGAAAGGCCCCTCCTTGGGGAGACGGTAGAATGAAAGCAAAGACAAGGAGATCTTTCATAGGATCCACTCCTTTTTTAAGTTTTTTCTTCTTTTTTTCTTTACTGCGCTGTAGGGCTTTTATCACCACAGAAAGTATGTGCATCTGTTTCCATAAACATACTGAAAATTGTACTTGTTTCCTGTAGCTTTTCCTCTTTCCTGATTCTCTTGTCCACCAACTATTCAAACGTAGCATGGTGTAATTTGTGACTGGTGTTGGGGGTTAGAGGAAGGAAGGAAGAAAGGGAGGAAACATCAGCCCTGGACAGACTGGACAGACTTGCAGCTTTTGTGTCCTGGTTTCTGTCCAGTCTGCATGTTCATTAACCTTCCCTGCCCTGGAAGGCTGGTAATCTCTGTGCTAAAATCTCCATCGCAGCACTCCACCAGTGATGGTTTCCTTTGGCAAAAACACAAATATTATCTGCCAAAGAACATGACCTAAGAGTCATAGGAGAAAGGCAGATCGGATCACCTGATGGATTTTTATGTTCTGCTGTCATCCGGTTGACGCTGGCAGTGTGACCTGAGATTGGGCCTCTGGGCGAAAAAGGCGAGTGGAGGCGCATCGTCAGGGAAATCCCTTTTCATTCCTCTGGATACAAAGACTCGCTGATGATAGGTTACTCACAACAAACACTTCCTCTCGGGTTTAAAAGGGCTGGTAATAGAGAGACAGTCTCATTGTTTGCATTTTGATCAGTCATTCCTTCCTGTGTTTGTCTTTTGTCACAGTTATTCCTACATGTCATGTTTAAACTAACACACACCTTTTTTCTCCCGAACAGAATGCAAACCCGGCTACTTCAAGCCATCTGTATCGAG
Organism: Polydactylus sextarius; assembly: GCA_016801845.1. Classification (NCBI taxonomy): domain Eukaryota; kingdom Metazoa; phylum Chordata; class Actinopteri; family Polynemidae; genus Polydactylus; species Polydactylus sextarius. The sequence goes on from CM028908.1 coordinate 10,233,411, forward strand.
CGAGTTATGTCAAGTTTGCCCTGATAACACCAAGCCGTCTGCAGCTGGGGCCGCCGAGTGTCAATGTGAGGACGGTTTCTTCCGCTCCCCATCAGACCCTCTAACATCTGCCTGCTCTGGTAACAACCACACTCACTCTCAAATCCCAAATTACAGAAAAATTAAACTTTTATATTCATTAGAGCCAGAACAGGACCAAACTTAACTATTCTGTCATTCACTTCCTACTTCAGCCCCACCCAGTGCCCCTCGTGACCTGACCTCCGCCACCCTGTCAGCAGAGGGCAGGCTGCAGCTGTCCTGGAGCCTGCCACTGGTGACCGGGGGCCGCAGCGACCTCACCTACAGCGTGGTGTGCGAGCTCTGCGACGGAGCCGCGTGCGTCTCCTGTGGAGAGAAGATCCGTTTTGAGCCAGGACCCACTGACCTGCAGGACACTACAGTCGTCGTCACTGACCTGGACTCTCATCTGAACTACACTTTCACTGTGGAGGCTCACAGTGGCGTGTCTCAGTACGCCACTGAGAGGCCCACAGCAACCATCACCACTGCTCTGGACTATACAGGTCAGCTTGGTCACAGTAAAACTTTTTCATTTAAATCTAAAAATTTGTATCTGAAAATGATTTTTCTAAAAAAAAAAAATTGTAATAATGTTTAAAATTCTGTCCAGAAAGAAAGGCCAAGAAAACAGAGGAAAATTCAGTCTGACCCACTGATTCCCAAAGGCTTTCATTTCCAACTGTCCTCTCCAAAGACTGTGATTAGTCACTAACCATTATTTTGCTTTCTCCCTCTCCTGCGACCGTTAGATCCCCCCAAGGTGACGTTGATCCATCTGGATGATCGTGGCCCCACCAGTCTGTCTCTGTCATGGGCTCTGTCACGCAGACCTCCAGCCCACATCAATCACCGCTATGAACTTATGTACCGCAGAAAAGTAAGACAGAGCGCTTTGTGCTCTTTTGTCTTATTCCCTCATTTGAAGAAAATTTTAAATGATTTCAGGTCAAGATTAAAACTGCTCTTATTCAATATAATTTTCTTTTTCGTAGAATGATGATGGCGACCGCGATGTGACCACCTACACTGTCCTGATTTTGGATAAAAGCTCAATCCAGATTAATGACCTGACCCCAGACACTATTTATCTGGTCAGAGTTCAAGCACTGAGTCCTGAAGGCTTCCCTGGCAGCTACAGTATGGAGTATGAGTTTCATACATCACCTTTAGGTACCAGCAACTTTTAAAATCTACAAATATCTTTTTGTATAAACTTTAATTTCATGTACATGATTTGATAAATCTGTTTGTGTGACTTCACGCAGCTGAGTCTCAGATCCAGAACAACTCCACCATAGTAATGGGAGCTATCGTTGGAGTCGCAGTCATTTTGCTTGTTGTGGTGGCCGTCCTGCTGCTGCGTAAACGGTTAGTAACAACACTCTTTGTGCCTCTGTTATTCAGATAAATATTATCTACAGACCTGCACATTGTGTGATTACATACTACAGGCTTTGAGTAAATTAAGGCTGCTCTAGTGTGACAGCTTAGGGGGGGTTATGAGTAATAGCTGGTGCTGTTATTGAATACAGCCTTGGTCTTCTCAGCTGGGATGGACCCGCAATTACAAAGAAGCCAGTCTGTAGTGTGTTTAGTCCCTTAGTGATTGGTCTCGTCTTCTTCCTTAGAAAACTGAGCTCTCGTGGCAGGGGAGGACCAGAGGATCCCTACTTTTCATCAGGTTAGAAAAAAAAACACAGTAACATGCAACAGCACATAACATGCAACAATTCATTGTTGTTTCCTGATGTTGTTTCCAGTTATTGAAGTTATTATTGGGCCTAATATTCTGGTCATTATTTCCTCAGATCACCACAAGCCTCTGAAGACTTACGTTGATCCACACATGTATGAGGACCCTAACATTGCCATCCAAAAGTTTGTCACAGAAATTGACCCCAGTGCTATCATTCAACAAAAAGTCATCGGCGTTGGTAAGCATTTTTAAAAAATCATTTACCTTCATCTTAATAACATGTAAAAGTATTTCCATTTGTGACGTTACCTCCTTTTGTCCACTTGTCAATCAGGAGAGTTTGGGGAAGTGTTTCGGGGAGTGATGAAGGCTCCTGGGCGAGGACAGGTTACCGTAGCGATCAAGACCCTGAAGCCAGGATACTCAGAGAAACAGAGGCAGGACTTCTTGAGTGAGGCCACGATCATGGGGCAGTTCTCACACCCGAATATCATCCGCCTGGAGGGAGTCGTCACCAAATGTGAGTCGTGAACTCGGACTGAAGCCAAACAGCCACTCACAACTAATTTCTATCAACTGTGTGTATATTTTTCTTTCACTAAACTTAATTTTTTTTTTTTTTTTTTTTTTTAGTCAAGCATGCCATGATTGTGACTGAGTATATGGAGAATGGAGCTCTCGACACATATCTGAAGGTAGGTTCACTTTACAAATAACTCTGTCTACTTTTTTTTTTTTTGCGCAATAAAAAGAGACTACAATTTGTGCCACAGTAAACATAATTGAGATTAAAGAAAGAGAAAGAAAGGAAAAAGTTTTAAACAATATTCATTGTTGTTCTCTTTAGGGCCGCGATGGAGAGATTGCTTCCTGTCAGCTGGTGAGAATGCTGCGTGGAATAGCTGCTGGCATGAAATACCTCTCTGACATGAGTTACGTCCATCGTGACCTGGCAGCAAGAAACGTCCTGGTGAACAACCACCTGGAGTGTAAGGTGTCTGATTTTGGCCTGTCACGTGTGCTGGAGGACGATGCTGAGGGCACCTACACAACCAGAGTAAGTCTGAACAGCTACATTTCACAACAACAGAAAAAGAAGAGAAATATCACTTTTTCCAGTAATAAATGTCAATCTATTAATGATATTTCTATTCTCAAGTGTCCAATCTCAAGTGTTTATCTTTCAGCGTCTTGTGTTTCCATTCCATTCATGACCTGTTAATGTGTCTCTTCTGTCAGGGAGGGAAAATCCCTATCCGCTGGACTGCCCCTGAGGCCATAGCATACAGGAAATTCACTTCAGCCAGCGACGTGTGGAGCTTCGGCATCGTTATGTGGGAAGTCATGGCATTTGGAGAACGACCCTACTGGGACATGAGCAACCATGAGGTATGTTTCATCTGTCAAATCCTCTTTCTCTCAACTCTTATGGTTGAGATGGGGGATTGTTTTGGCCTGTGCAGGTCAAACCTTAATGTATTTTACCGCAGAGGGCCAGCGTAGGGTAGGTGACGATTGAGAGTTGCCTGGTGTTCAGGGTAGATTCCCACCATTCTCTTTAAATTTACTGTTAACATCAACAAAAGAACTAACTCAGTTTCTGTTACTTGAGCCATAAATATTCTTGAAATCTAAGCACTGCACTCTGCCTCTGTCTTTTCCTCAGGTCATGAAGGCAATCAACGAGGCCTTCAGGCTTCCTGCTCCGATGGATTGTCCATCCGCTATCTACCAGCTCATGCTCCAGTGTTGGCAGAACGAGCGCTCCAAACGACCTCGCTTTTCAGACATTGTCAACATTTTGGACAAACTGCTCCAAAGCCCAGAGTCTTTGAAGACCATAGCTGACTTTGATCCACGGTAAGAACATTGATTTTTAGAAGATTTAAAAATAAGATAATTGTAATGGTTGAGCATGAAAATGTAGGAGAGGCAGCATTTACTGTTTATTCTTGTTAAACTTGAACTGTATTCTTGGTTTTTGCCATCAGAAGATTAGAAACTATTGAAACATGTTGTGTATCGATCCCAACTGCAGTATGTTGACAGTAAAACTGGTTCTCTCTTCTTCAAACACCGTCACATGCGCTCAGGGTACACAAACCAGCAGTAAATGATAATCAGTAATCTAAGTACACATTGTTCCTCACAGCGTGTCCATCCGCCTGCCGAGCACTAGCGGCTGCGACAGCACCATGTTCAGGTCGGTGCCCGAGTGGCTGGACTCGATCAAAATGGGCCAGTACAAGGAAAGCTTCGCTCGAGCGGGGATCACCACCATGGAGCAGGCGCTCGCCTTGAGGAATGAGTAAGTGCACATATGGCACAGGTGCAGCTCTGCCACACTGCACCGATGTATCTGGCACCAAGCCACGTTTTGTTGCAGCACAGAGAGCGCATTGAGCTCTCGGCTTGAACATTTGTCATCATAGTTTGTGATGCAGGAATATTTCACTCAGCCTCTGCCCCCATGTCATTCCTCTCATTCTCTGCTGCCATAACTTGCACAGCAGTGGTCTCAGCCTGTTAACACTGCAAATGACATAAAGTGATCATAAACATACAACTGGACAGTCGATTCTTCATTTCAACTATTAATGCATCCAATTGTTTTATAAGTTGCATCACACATGTACCACTGTAGTTCCTTCATGTTAAGCCATAGTCCATATTGTTTTTAGCACACTCAAAAACTATGTCATCTATTTTTTGTCCTTTCAGAGACATCAGGAATATTGGAGTGCTGCCGCCTGGTCACATGAAGAGGATAGCCTACAGCATCCTGGGCTTGAAAGACGAGACCAGCTCCCTCAGCGTGTTTGCAGTGTGATCTAAGCATTCCTCCAAATCAAAGTGCACTGACCGACCATACCATTTCACTCATGGATGAGGAGGACTGAAGTGGGGGTGAAGAGGAGGGGGCGGAGTGAAACTGAGCTACTTTGCAGGAATCGTGTGGCACGACTGAAGAGGACCCTCTGAGCCCCTCATAGAGAACTGAGGACATGAATAGAAAACACTTATGTACTTTATGATAACAGAAGAGGAATAATTTATCTTTATGTAAAGATATTGAACATAATCAAGTTATGTGATGTAGTATGTAAATATGAGACAATGTGAGAGTGCTTGGCTTTGTATTTACTGAATGACTGAAATATATAAAGCTCTTTATGATTAAGGGTTTTTGTTTTTCTTCCAAGCACTCACTTTATCCTGCCAGTGTTTCTGGATCCTTAAATTTGTGTTTGTTTCACTATACTTTTTGTGATCGAGACTTGTTTTTATTTTCAGAATAACTGTTCCACTCAGGGCAAAGGTTGACTTATTCTTATTATTTTTGTCTGTATCACGAGATGCATTTTTTCCATTGTATAATTTGTTTGTTTACGCCATGTCTTAATACAACTGTCCATTTTTATTTAATATTTATTTTATTTTATATTTATGTAATTTGTTACAGGAAAAAAAACTGTTTTGGTGCATTTGCCAGGCAGTGTGTGTTTTAACTTTTTGGATAAATAAAATCAATGTTGCCTGTGACTGGATCACCTTCTTTGCCGTCATTTATTTGTTCTTAAATTAGTGTTTCACCTCATTGTTCACCAATGAGGCTCTGCAAGTTGAACGCACTGAAATATCTTAACAACTAGAGGGTAATTTACCATGAAATTTTGCACAGACATTCATGGTTTCTAGAGGATGCAACCTACTGACTTTGATGATCCTCCAACTTCAGCTATAGCACCACCAGGAGGTTGATATTTGCCAAAATGAAATACCTCGACAACGACATATGTACAGTCATGTCAAATTTCAGTCTCCTTTTCAAAATGACCGACATCCTTTCTATTGTGTATTGGTAAATAATAAAATGCATAAAACATCAAACTAAAAATGATAACTGATTAAAGAAAACAAATACAGCTATATAGAAATCACAACTAGTAGATATTAAAATAAAAATAAATAAATCTTCATCCATGTACCTTAACACACTGACCTTTCTTCTTTCTCACACAAATTAACCTTGTAATACTGTTACATGTGATATTAACACTTCATTGAGTGAAACAGGATTAACCCTACTGACACAGTGTGATAAAGTTTTCTTCTGACACCATCTTCTCATTAGAAAGTCTAAAACAAATGTGGGACTTCAACTTTTATCTTTACACTCAACCTCCCAAAGCTTGTGTTGGTGACGTCTGTCGTCCAGATGGACTTGATCAACCTCACTGACTTTACCAAGTTGGAGCAGAATGTCACACTTACACACAACTGTGCTCCATCATACCACTGCCACTCGGACATATTAAATCCTCCCTCTGTGAGGTTTCCACCATAGATTAATAAATACACTAACACTGTGCTGACACTTCCACTGTTTAAAGTCTTAAAAATCCATTTAATTGTGAATCTTGTGTAAAATCCACATCATTATGTTATTGTGTTTCTGCATTATTTGGCTTAGACTTGGGGATGACAGCTCATTGAATAATCACACTCAGTAATTATAGGCAATGTCTTCATACCCTGTCTCACATACAAACACCAAGATCCATATGCTCCCAGTCAGGGGTGCGGCTAGAAATTCAGGACCCTCTGACAATAAATATCTACAATCTGTGTCATGCTCCAGTCAAGCTGAATCACTCAGGAACTCAGTCACACCCACAGGCTCCCAGTAGACTATAAAAGGCTCATATAGGCTAGTGACATTTTTTATCAGATAAGGGACAATTCACTTGATTAGAATGACATCTCCTGGATTGTAGATACAATAACCAAGAGACAGTTCACTTCCTCAGCCTGTATGGAGAAAGGTCCAGGTATTTTATCTGAAGATTCAGGATCAAAAGCTCAGTCGATCACTACAGAGCACAAATTTACAGGTCAGCAGAGCGATGATCATCAGAGATACATGATGTTATGAAACCTGTGGCTTTGAATGTAGGCTGTGTTATTCAGATGTGAAATTTTTATCAACTGTAAATATGTGAATGTTACAGGACATTCATATCCTACGGGGAAGATCCAAGTCATTGGAGACATATTCCAGTTCACAGTGGATGTGAGTGAGTTTTCTCCGGAGGACGTTATCATCACGTCCTCAAACAACCTGATAGAGGTTCATGCGGAAAAGGTGAGTGATGCAGTTGGGCCTCATTGAAGAGGTTATTAGACAGTTGAGTGAAGTGTGCTTGCAGATTATAAAAAGGAAGTTTTATAATGAGGACTCTGGCTTATGTGACTAATGATTATGGTAGTTGTGGATGAAAGACAGAATTCAAAGGTTTGAAATGAAAAAATTGAAATGGACAAAGGACTATTTGAAACCTTTTTGTGAAATCATGAAAACTGTTTGAGTTAATGTCTGAAACTGTACTTAAAATATTATTTATATATATAAACTGTAAGCAACTATAGCACAAATGGTTTATGGTATCTATATGTTTTTACAAATGTTATCTCCTGCCTGTGAATTACTACCAGTTTACTCTGTAAAATGTGACACCACCTGGTTTAATTTCTGCCTTTTTTATGCTTTGATACTTTGCCATGTAGCTGGGAGAAGATGGCACAGTCACAAATACATTTTCCCACCAATGTAAACTACCATCAGATGTGGACCCTGTGACTGTGACCATGTCCCTGGGGAGCGGTGGGGTCCTGACTGTCAGAGCTCACAGGGTATTTTAGTCCTGTTTCCTTTCCCATGTTTGACTTTTTCATCTACACAATGTCAAACAATGTCTTCAAATGTCTTGTTTCTGTTTTTCTCCAGATGTGACCTAAATCACGATGAACCAATCCGTGAAACGCAGGACTTTAGCGTCCTCTAGCGGCGGGAAAAAAGGAACAAACAATGCAGCATCCACGGACTACCGGAAATATGAGCAAACCAATTCACTGTGCACTTGTACCCAGCAGTACTGCAAATACTGTCACAAAAATGTAATTTTCAATTATTATGATGAACTGAATTTGCCAAACAAAATGAATGTTTTTTTTTAATTTAAATCTAATTTTTTTTTTTAGAAGAGTTATGGCAGTGATAAGTGTTTTTAAACGATCTTAGTTAATTATCTTTTAGAGGAACAAATAGTTACCCCTTTGATATAAATGTATGTCAACACATTAAAAGGCACAGGGTTACTCTCCCCCAGACCTATCTGTAACTCATTTGTTTATGTTTTGTACCAAATCGACAGAGGAGCACCACAAAATGTCGTAAATTACGGACTTTTCATAGCAATGAAGGCAACATGACAAACAACCGGAAGTGACGACAGCGGTTGTTATGGGACGGGTTAGTTGACGGAAGTGTTTCTGAGGCGGCTGCATCCTGAAACTTAAAATGCTAATTAGCCACCGCAGTTGCTGTCATTAAAGCGTTATGCAGTTAATAAGACTAGTTGTAATATTTTCATTTTCTAACGTTACTTAAAAAAAAAAAATGAAAAAAATCTGTTTTTGGACAAACCTGACCTCCCTGTGATGCTAACTCCGCTAGCTTCACAACCAACAACATGGCTGAAGTTCCTCCTGGATCAGTTGTAGTGACTGACTGGTACCGATGTAAAGACAGTAAGGAATATTTCAGCAAGATCCTTCACAAGAAAAGACGGAAAAAATTCGGTATGATTAAAAAAAAACCAAACGTCTCTTTGTGTATGAACACAGAGTAATTACTGGTGCTTTAATAAAATGTTGCACGGTACAGTACTAACAATACTACTTTAGTTTGCTACTTTTTAAACTTTTATTCACTACACTTCAAAGTGATATATTGTGCTTTTTATTTCACTACAGTTATTTAAGAGCTTTAGTAAGTAAATAAGATTTTACAAACAGATTATTAAGCTTTTTTTCTTTGCAAAACTGAAAGAAAAAACATGCTGCTTACTTTGTATTTACTTTAATGGTAAAAGTAATTTCAAACCTGATTTTCAAGATCAGACAATGAAAAATAATCAACAGATGAATCTATAATGAAAATTATAAATAATTAGAGGCACTTTAACCTGGTGTAACTGTAAAATACTGTTTACACATTATTGTTTGAGTAATTATATCTAAAATACATAGTAGAATAGTATAACTGTCATTGAGGACATTTTATACATGAACTACATTTATTCACAGTATTTTGAACACTTTACAGTGTGGTATTCAGTGTTTTTCTTTTAAAAAATATGTATGTGAATATTTCATGCGCAGCTGATGTAAATTGTAACTGGGTTTATATTGATTATTATATATGATTATATCGTAGAATTTGTTTGTTTCATCGCAGTTAATGGAAACAATTGTCTTTCTATCATCAGTCAAAGAAATATCCCTGTGTGGTCCATGTACTGGAGGCTGTAGTCCTCACTGCAGAGACCAAACTGGGTCACCTCTCCTTTCTCACCCCAACCTTTCCTATCTCTGCTGTTCAAATAATAAAAAATGAAAAAGCCAAACATACATTACCGCTAACAGGAAACATGCTCATAAAACGATCTAATGTTTGATTTTGAGATGTATGTAAGACAGAAAATGTAAGGAATAATAATGAACTAAACCTTTATTTGACTGTTTTACTGGCTAATCAACATAAAGTCACAAAAACTAGATAACAACGAACACCATCAACAGCATACCAGAGCAGAGGAAAAAACGAAATGACAAATAGGCTCACAGGCTGACATTAAGGCGTGTGGGTGATGATTGATGCCGGTTTTGTCTGCATCCAATCACGTAAAATCAGTGGCAGTCCTAGCCTGTTTGGTGTCCTGGGTGAATTAAACAAAGCCATACTGTACTGCAGTAAACCATGGAGACCACAGAAAGAAATCCAAATAATGGCAAGTCTGTACTATATATACTGTATTTATTGTATCCACTACTATGCATTGCATTGAGAACTGAAATACTGGTGGTTCTTATGAAACTTGTTTTACAGGTCTGTTGGAGTCTCCAGTGATGCCCCCGCATTTAGCTGTGGACACAGTTCATTACAAGATCTTCATATCTGGCAAAAGCGGTGTTGGGAAAACTGCTCTCGCTGCTCGTCTCGCAGGCCTGAATATTCCCAATGTGCACTACGAAACAACAGGTAGGTTGCAAAGAGTGGATAGCATCTGTTTTCTCGTGTTAAGAAGACTGTCAAAGTGAATATGGTCAATTAAAAACACTGAAGGGGCTCTGAGGCCAAACTTCTATTTTAAAAATCAGTGTCAGTAAGTAAAGGTAAATTATACAACCACAAAACATTTTATAAAAACTGGTTCCCTCAATGCTTGTTTATCTTCTGTTATTGAAGGTATTGAGACGACAGTGGTGTACTGGCTGGTGAAGCTGAGAGAGAGCGGCCGAGTGCTTTTCTTCCGTCTGCAGCTGTGGGACTGTGGGGAAAACGCCCTGCGTAGATTTGACCATTTACTACCGGTTTGTAAAAAAAAAAAAATATATATATAAACTAATGCTAATAGATCAAAAATACCTTTCAGTCTGTGTCACACCAGTCTTATCACTGACTGCTGTCTCCCCAGTCTTGTAAGGAACAGGTGGACGCCGTCCTTTTCCTGTTCTCCTTCACTGACAGGACGTCCTTTGACGATTTGTCAAATCAAATTGTGAAGTGGACTGGACCAATGGTGGGTCGAGTTGCAAAACTGGTGGTTGGCACCAAGTATCCTTTTGTGTTCACAGTTTCAGCCAAGTGGTTAAACTTTAAAAAAAGAAAAACACTATATGTAGTGTTAGTAGATTTGTTTATATATATATATATATATATATATATGTTCTTTTATACTGGACAAGCAGCTGATCTGCATTTTGCAAGTGAAATCAAACACTTATACATTTGTCCTTAAGTCTTTGTTCAGATTTGATCTTTTCATGCACTGCGATGTAGCAGAGAGAGATGTGAAGGACTTTCAGGAGACATGGCGGTTGCCGCTGCTGCGTATAGGTGGGGAGGTCAGTGATGGGCTGGGTGATGTGGCTCCTCTCCTCAACTGCTTGGCAGAGCAGCTGTGGCATCAGGACTGTGTTACAGCTGGATCCACCAGCCACCATTCACCGCAGCAGACAGTGACTCTACTTTAATACTGAGTGTTATTTTCAGGAGGTGGCCGAGTTGAACTGAACACTGAGTAAGGTCATATCCAGGTATCTGTCTTTGACGTACTGCACTGTTCTCTTTAATGCTATAAACACAAACGTCCACAACAACACATTAAGCCAGGCCCTGACATCTTGTAAATACTACGCAAAGATAAGTGGACTTTCCTTTTGTTCTTGTAGATATTTCACTTCTTATTCAAAAAGCTTCACCTCTAACTGACCTGTGTGGAGTTCTAGATGTTTCTCCTCTGGTGGGGTTAGCAAATGGAGTCACACAAGCTGCTGACCCTCTTAGGTTGATGTGAAACATCTTCAAGAACTTGAAAGCAAGTCCATTTGCCTTCATATAGTGCTTATAGGATTTCTACCATGAAATATCATCCTCATGGACAAGACCAGATATTGTCAGGGATTGTTGTCATATTAATGTGGTAAAGCTGGAATGTCCATGTGATGTTTTTTTTTTTCTTTGAGTGCTCGTATCATGTGAAAGCACTAGAACTCATTCAAAAATAGCTGGTGGTTGAAATGGTTTTGTGCACAAATGTTTTGTCAGTTTCACAGTGGAGTTATTTCATTTCCATCTTTATTTGGTTTCGACATTTTTGTCTCATGTGATAAAGTTGGAAAATATTTTTATTTTTTCTTTAGTTAGAAAATGAACAGCACATTGCTTAAGAGGCCCTTATTTAATACAAGAAACATTTAATACAAAAAAAAAAAAAAAAAGATATAGTTGCAGTGATAAAAAAAAAGAAGAAAAGAAAATCCCTCCACTTGCCACATTTCTAACTGTGATGATTTCAGTGCATGTTTGAACACTTTGTGTTGTGTCACTGTGTAATGTGCCTTTATCAACATTAAGTGCAGTAAAGTTAACATAAAACTATTAACTATAAACATGTAAGTTAAAAATGTAGTTTGGTGTATAAAAATCGAAATAGTCATGTTCCCATCCTCATTTACCCGACATCACTTTCATCCATGTGTCTTTATCTGACCTGCAGTAGAAACATAACAGGAGTCAGATTTATTGAATCTTATTTAAAAAAAAAAAAAAAACCATCAAAACATGCTCACTCACCTCGTGTTTGCGACAAGTATCATGGCGGTCCCATGTGTTGTTTGGGTTTGAGAGAGATGGAGCAGGAAGGATTCTGGGGGCAAACCCAGGACTTTAGTTTTCAGATGCTCGACACGCACGTGTGTGGGGAATTCAGCGTGATCCACGACGATAAACCGCTGATCCCTGAACATGATGCAGAGAGAGAAATCACAGGGTAAGTTTAGTGGGCTACAAAAATGCTTATTAAAAACATGTTTAATGTTTGGTTAATTTTGCAGTAATAAGTGTTTGGTGAATACTTTTTTGAGGAGATGATCAGAAGGTCATTGAAGAGGTGGAGGTACATGCTCATGAATGAAGTTCTGGAGTTGTGAGTGCCCTCCAGAGTCAGCTGTTTCACGGGACCCTGGTGCACCAGAAAACGTCCGCTCACAACCAGAGGAAGCGCCTGGATCAGAACGATTGTGATAGTGTCGTTACACATCTTACAGTGAAGAAAAAAAAAAAAAAAAAAAAAAAAAAAACTCACCTTAAGTTTTCCAAAATCCAGCAGCATTTCCAGACAGACCAGCTCCTCAATTTGCTTCATTTTTCGGACCCCCTCATCACACTTAGTTACTATCTGAGAATAAAACCGTTGTGAACGAGTCAGAAACAATAATAATCAACCAGCAGAATGTGTTTGTGTAACCCACCCAGGATTAATAAAGTCTGAGACTTTTTTAACGTCTAACATTTGATTTAATTTTGAATTACTGATCGACCCACAAAGTAGCCAGCAACGGAAATTCTAAAATAAATCTGGTGGAGAAAAACAAGCCTCCGAACTGTAGAAATATTGTGTTTAAGTACAGTACTTGACTAAATATACTTACCTTCCTCCACTACAATAACACTGAGGAACACTGTTACCTCATGAATGGCTTCTATTGCTTTATCAAGATATGAAGCAGAGTCTGAGTCTGGTTCAGTCAGTCTCAAGATGCTCTGAAATGGGAACAAAAAAAACAAAAACAAAAAAAAAAAAACAAAACCAAACCACACATGGAAGCAACTTTAATTACATAAACACTGGTCCAAATTGAGTTTCTTTAAACTCTAGTCAGAATTCAATCCAAATGAATCAGATGTTTACCTCCAGCAGAAGTTTAACACGAGTAATTCTCTGGAAAGGGAGGACGAGGAATGAGTTGAGGCTCTGTCTTTGACACACTGGGTCACTCTCAAGCTTCTTAAGTGAAAACACAAAGTCTCTGTTTTGCTCCCTTGGGAAAAAAAGACAAATGATTGAAGATGGTTTATGAGAAGTTGATGTGGATTACCACCAGTGATCTCAAGTAATAGAACAGACTTACAGAAGCTGGTTGACAAGAGCCTTCTGGTACATCATGTTAGTCACATATGGCACATAGAGACTGTTAAACTCTGGAGCGTGCTTGAGAACAAGGTCTCCAACCTGAGAGATCAACACGTTCTCCCCCAGTCGCATTTCCAGATCCATGAGAAACCTAGAGGAGGCGGGACACAAGTTCAGCAGTGACAACATAACCAGTTTAAAAAGCAAGAAATATCCTACAACTAGAGCTCTCACTTTTCACTGGCTGCCATGACACGACGGATGTTGGAGAACAAAATGTGATGCTCCATTTGAGACAGGGTTTGTTTCAGGGCCTTTGATGCTTGGAAATGATTGACAGCAACTCCAAGGCTCCTCAAGTAAGATGCTTCAGAACCAATCAACTCGAACATTGACTTCGAAAAGGGGCGACAGAGACAGAGAAAAATATATATTTATATTTTTTGCATGACTAAAACCCACCATGAGTAACAGATAATGGTGGTGTAATCCCATGGAAATCTAAACCTAAACTGAAAATCATCCTGAACCGTTTCAATGTCAATTCCAGTTTAAGTAACATTTTCTAAAAACTACAGTGCACCTCTAATAAAATTACTGAACACTAAATCTGTAATTGTGATGCATTTTTAGATGGTTGGGCAGCTCAGTATCAGAAAAAGAAAAGTCAAGACTCTCTAACTGAAATGTAATGTATGAAACATGGATCTCTTCACACCTCCTGAAGGCGAATCTCTCTAGTGGTCAAGCTATGGAGCAGGTCAGATTCCTTCACCTCATCCAGATCTTGCCACAGGGTACATGGAGTCACTTTAACAGGCTGAGATAAAGGAGAGGACGGTTTTGTCTTAGAGTGCCCCTTCGGGGACGTGATCTCTGATCTGTAGAGAGGGCCAAGACGGGACTGCAGACCCTGTACAAACTGGGGTGTTATCAGTTCAGATATATAACTCTCCTTGAGTCTGTGCAGATTGTCTTTCACCGTCTGCAGACAATAGTCCTGATACAGTGGGACTGCAGAGCAGAGAGAAAGCCACAAGTTACTTTATACTGCTGGAAATGTAACACTTTCTAACAACAAGATGCCTCAAAGGGAGAAAGATAAACTTACAGATATGGATGTACTTCGACTGGAATGATACACTCTGCACTTCCTCCTCAGCTGGATCTATTGCCCTAGGTTAAAGCAGCAAGCTATATTTCAATAACTGTACAAGGACAAAAAAAAAAAAAAAAAAAAAACTTAAGATTTACAGCCTCTCACCCCTCTGCACTTTCATCCTGATCATCTAACAAAGACAAAGATGAGCAGTTTTCTTCATGCCCAGGAACCAATTTGGTCACAAATCCTAAATCCAATGCAGCCTTTAAGGCCACTGAACTGATGGAAGAGGATAGCTCTGTGGGAAAACTAGAACAAAAATGATTTATTTTATTACAGTAACGTTATGACATAAAGCTTCAGTTGTACCATGTGGCTCTTACCGTAGCTGACTCAGGGAGTCACTGCTCTCATCAAGGTCCCTACTTTTGTCCTGTAGAGTAGCACAGCGTGAAGAGCACTGCTCTCTGTTCTCCATGGCTGGTAGTTGTGATATAAATCCACTCTCATGGTTGGAAAGCAGATTAGTGATGCTGCTGCAGCTCAAGGAAGAAGTGTTCTCATCTCTGCAATCAAACTGAGCCATGATTTGTTTTTGTGTTTTTTTTTTTTTTAAGCTTAAAACTCTTCTCTCACACAAAGCTTTTTATTCTTTATGCCGTCCCCAAAATGTGCAGCTGTGAATGTGTCACTCCTCCGCAGCATCCGTCTTCTACAACACAATCGCTCAGATTAAATAGTCTCAACGTTTGTGATCAGCAATCACAAAAACCAGATTCAGCTGCGACTGTTTCTCACACAAACCAAAGGTGTCAGAAGAGGCAGCTGCAAGCGACATCATTAGATTTAGAACAGCCGACATCGGCATATTTTTGTGTGTGTGTGTGTTTGAAAAATAACATAGGACTCATATGGTATACAAATACTAGTTCCATTTTATTTGCAATTTAAAATTTCATACAAGATAAAAGTAAATAATTAAATCTGCCCGCACATTGTTGGTATATGACTCAAATGAAGCCAATAAAATCCTTGATGTATGACGTACTGACAAAGCATCTGAGTCGTAAATGGCCATATTCTAACAGATTACAAATGAAAATGAATGTTTAATTTTTTTTTTTTTAAATTTAAAGTTTTTTTTTTTTTTAAGTATGAACAAACACGCTATGATGATTTGACACAAGATGTACTTTTGAAACAGGAGCTACAAACAATTATGGAGTCTACACATGGCAAAGGTTTCAAACTGTGGAGAAATGACACATACAGTACAAGATACCTTCTGTAATACACATTAAATCTGAGAAAATGCCATCCATATTCTTACTTCAACACACTTACAGCTCACTTGATATTTCAGTGTGATAATGGCTGTGAATTTAGGGGTTTTCCACTTATCTGGAAAAATGATTTGTAAACTCGACCAATCCTATAAACTGCAGACGTTCCCACAATGTTGCTTCTTCTCCATCAATGGGTTCTGATTTTTAAATTGAAAGGGCAACAAACATAAAAAAAGAAAATTAACATTATGCTTTTTCTTATTAAATCGGCAAATTGCTTCAAATACTTGAGCTGAATGACCTAAAACTCACCAGACAAAGTCCTGGCATGGGGAGTAGAAGTAATGCTACTCCATTTTGAGATTATTTGCATGACAGTATTTTATGATATTGTACGATATTGATATTATGATATTAAAGGGGAAATTATAACAATGTTTAATGGTTCAAGAAACAGTCATATGTTGTAAATTTAATAATATTTCAATGTTGGATGAAATAAAAGAAATAAAAAAAGAAAAAAAAAGAAACAAAACAAACAAAAAAAAAAAAAAAAAAAAAAAAAAAAAAAAAGGGAAAATCAATCTATAATACCAAATCTCTAAAAACCAATGAAATGGGTGGGCACCCAAAACATCTGCATGCAAACACACCTCACATATCTTATATCCAGAAAAGTATTACCAGTTGTCTTGTTCCAAGAGACAGCATTTCCCTGTGTTTATACGTGCTCCCTGCTAAAAAAAGGGACTGAGACATCCGGATCAGTATCAAGGTATAAATAAGACAGATGCTGAGTTGGGAGGCTGGGACTCGCATGAGTGGTTATGAGTCTAGGTGGGCACAGTGATACTGCGGGCTAGTAATGCCAGCAGAGCAAGCTCCACAACCCCATGGGCTTGTTGCAGTGCCTCTGCAGCCTCCCTAGCAGAAAAGCCTGCTGCCTGGATCCTCTGGATGTGCTCAGCAGGAAATTGTTCAATAAAGGGTTGTGGAGATTGAAGAAGAGGGGCTGCAGATGTAGGCTCAGGATCCTGAGCAAGAGGGGGGACAGAGGAAGATGAGTTGCTAGAGACTTCCTCAGGTGAGCCCGCTGCCATTGACAAAGGGCTGAGAAAAGTCTGCTCAGTCTGAAGGCCAAGAATGTCTGGGGTGTTGGTGCCAGATGCACGTCCATCTGCAACCCCTCTGCCTTGCTGCCCCTCAGGAGGTTCCCTGAGCTCCAGCTCTCCTGCAGGATTAAGAGGAACCTCTGGCTCAGGCTGAGAAATGCTGATGTCACTGGCTTCGTCTAGCCCACATCTATTTGCCCTTCTTTCCCTAGAGCCATCTGGATGTTGCGGTGGCCCTTCTTCTTCCACAGTCTCTGCTGTATCTCTGCCAAGGTACTCATCCTGGCCAGAGAGGTCAGGCACAAGACACTTAGATGGTCCCTCGTCAGACACAGCAGCAGCATGATTGGCTTTGGCATCGCTTGGTTCTGCACCATCTGTAATGGCAGTAGAGGAAGTGGGCTGGGTGTTTTCGGGTGTTGGGGTGCGTGGCTCAGGGGCCACCTCGTCTGTGTCCTCTCTTAATGGATGCGACGGGGAGCAGGAGGTGCTGCGGTTTTTGGACTGAGCGTGGTTGTTAGATACCAGCAGTTCGTGGAGTTCTTTCAGAGCAGCTGCCAGCGAGGGGATGCTGTCTGAGCTGGAGCAACGCTCTCCTTCAGGCTGGTCCCTCTCTGAGGTCGCCACACCGTGGGAGGCAGTGGGGGACTCCATCTCAACTGAGTCAGACTGGCTAGGAGCGCTCGGACAGGCTTCAGTGGCATCACCTGTGTCAGACTCCGGCATCTCCTGCTCCATCGGCTGAGTGGGGGAAAGCTCCTCTGGTTGGGGGAGCATGGAGCTGTTCACTTCCTCAAATGATTCAGCATCCCCCTCTGTGTCAGTACAAAGTACCTCACCCTCTGAATACTGGGGTAATGTAGTCATGTCTGGGGGAGGGGTATGTGTAGGAGGGATGTCTGTTGAGGGGCTGGGTACAGGGGCCACTTCAGAGTTGCTATGGGCAGGCTGAGGGTGAGGCTGGGGGTGGACCTGATGGGTTGTAGAACTAGCAGCCTCGGCTGCTGGGGATGAAGACCGAAGAAGCTCCTGAAAGCCAGGTTGGTCCTGGCTCTGCCCTGGTGCTGAGGCCTGCTCCATGGCGGCTGGGGCAGACTGAGAGCGATCCAGGGTCTGGGGCTGGCCAGAGGGAGGGCTTTGGGAAGGGGAGGTGGATGAGGACATTTGGTCTAAGGTTCTGGGTAATGTAAATGGTGGGGGCTGTGGTGAGGTAGTTTGTCCATCTGCAGTGTCTATTGTAAGAGAAAATATAACTGGGAATTAAACAGCTGGAATTTGTGTGAATCAATGTAGCTTAGGAAACAACCCAAAGACAAAATATTTCCTTACTGCAACTCTTGAAATACTTGGATATCTGTTGCTTGTCAATTGTGCCATTTTTTCCACTTTTAACAGTTTAATGTATCAGAATAAACACATGGATAAATAACAATGAAAGTACATCAATTAACAATCCAGCAGCAAAATAACAGCAAAATAAAAGAAATAAATAGCAATGGACTTAGCACTGGCAATGGACTTGTGAATTTGCAGTACCTGGTTGGTAGGGCCCTCTCCAGCTGTCTCCAAATGCATCAGTGCTGTCCTGCTCAGGGGTTAGGGCACACACCACACACATCATGCAAAGGGATGGAGAAAGTTAGCAGTCACACACAGGGCATGCACCAATCTATCAGCCTTTTCACACGCACAGATGTGAAAAGTGTCATCCAAAAACAACTTAAGTCCTGACTGAGAGGTCACAGCCTGTTGCTAAACCTCACAATGTTCACATGAGGTCACGTCAGAAGGATTTTGGATCAAAAATCATTTAATTGCTAGGATACTTAAGACCAAAACTCTTTAGACTGTCAGCTGACTGTTATTGTTTGAATTCTGCTGGCAGCCATTAATGGACATAGCTGACTAATGGAAGTAATAAAAGCTAAATGATCAATGGCATATGCTAATGTAAGCCTTGGAAAGCATTAAAGGGAAACACTTTAATATATTTTGATCCTCCTTAATGTTACTTAGGTTTATAGATGTGTCTCATGGAATATTTTCAGGGGGAAAAAAAAATAAAACGAATAAATGAAGAATCGGCTGATGGATGCAAGAATCAGATACTTGAAGACATTCCACCTCTCATCCGTAGGCTTCATCCGTTCTGGGGTCTTTGGGTTTGAAACTCTGAACGTTATAGTAATGTTAATGATATTAACATTAGTATGTCAACGCTGCAGTTCTATTTAGTCAGTGTTCAAGCGTACACCTAAGCAGTTTTCTGGCATGTAATTTACATGAAAGTCTGTTAATCACCATCAGCATTTTACAGCATTATTCAGATGTTTTAAGATGATTCACATCCATGTTAATAAAATACTAAGTTAAGTTAATTAAGTTGAGTTAATTCTCACTTTTTTTAAACTTGTTTTTTTTAAATCATTGTCTGTGTGGACTGTACTGAGTCATACCAACAACCACCTGTGATATTTTTAGCACTATATGTTCCTTTCAGTTTGTGTTCGTAGGTGGCTTCAAGTGCATTTCTCCCACTCCTTCAGAGCTCCATCTGCACTGTTGTCCAACAAAGACTAAATTTACCAGTGCACACAGAACTCATGATAATGAAACATGTTTGGTCATGCTTATTTGCACTAATGGGCCAATATAAGACCTATATTCTGAATACCAGGTGGTATGGGCTGAAGATTATGATATTCATGGACTGTACCATTTATGTTCTCCTCCACTGTCATATAGTGATAAAAGCTGCTAGTAAGGCGTTTTCTCAACAATGATATAAAAATACAATTTCAAACCATGTATGTTTCCCTTTAAGCCTAAAGAGCTCAATTTCAGCCAAGATCTAATTTATCTTATTTTCTATATTTGCCCAGAAACATTCAGCTTTTTTGACCTCCTATGATTCTAGAGAACATTTAATTTGCTGTGGTGATGACACAAGATGATCATGTTGCTGAAAATTCAGATGACTGCATAAATGGAGTTGAGAGTAAGAAGCTTCAAGTGGCACATGCAGATGTAGTTCGGACCAAGCTGGAAAAAGCTCGGTGAAAAACACGCTGAAATGCAGAGATGTGACACAGTTTCTTACCACTTTCTTGTATGGACCTCTGAAGTGCCTCTGCTAGTTCTCTGTCAGCTATCTCATCTGGACGAGCGTCTTCACGCCCCTCTGCTCCATATGCCAGTCGGGCACACTCTGGCAGCTCCGCCTCCGACAGGAAACGTGTTTCAGTGCCTGTAGTGCCTATTAGAAGCACGCTCTTCTTCAGGTCGATCGAGCACTAGAATAAAACGGGACAAATAATGAACCCAGATTGTTTTTCCCGTCTTTAATGTACATTCCATAAAACAGCGACTGCACATTTTTGATCAGATAAAAGGGGCTCACACCTGATGTCTCTTCAGCATATCCAGGCCAAGCAGCATGTCCATTGGTTGATCCTCCAAAATGGAGAAAGAACAAGGGAGGAAGTCGCCCTCTATCTGAACCTGAGCTGGATGAGCAGAACAATACAACACAATTTCAACAACAGTGAAACATCACTTTCACTATCATTTATAATACCTTATTGTTTATCTGCCAACTATCCCAGACTTGCTTTATCTACTTGAAAACCAACCCAAATGAACTCTGCCAATAATCTTCTGGGTGCCCACTCCTTTGGCGATTCCAGCCCAGCGTCGGTCCACCAGTCGCATGATGTTGCAGCGTTCGGCACATGCTTGGCTCATGATGGTCATCTGAGCTCCTAAAATATACCAAATGCAAGGCTATATGAATTTTTTCATCATGAGAACATGAATTTTAAAATGACCTGTGCAGTGAAGATGAAATACAACACTGTGTGAACTGAAATGGTGCAATAACTAGATCATATTTCCGTTTGACTGGAACGATGTTTAACTAGACTTCAGTGTGCTAACCTTGTAGTATTACTGGCTCCAATCATGACTGGTCACTTTTGTGAAATATGTCCCTACATGCAGTCTACCTGCAACGTTGATTGATATATTCTCAGCAGACATGTGAGAAGATGGTAGTTTATAGCTATGCCACAATGAATTTGTGATTATTTTAATAGTGAAGTTAAAATATAATGACATTTATCACACAAATGTTGCATGGGGCTTAGTTTCTCTATTACCATGAATGAGGCTGCTACAGAATACGACACCGAGAGCTACAAAACTGCTGACACTGGCTAAACTAATAGCTGTTGAGACACAGAAATGAAACCACAATGTAGAACGCCAACATAGTAATATCATTCTGGTCCTTTGCCCAAAAGATCGTAGCGTCAAATTTGATCAGGATTTAATGCTCATTACCTGAGTCAACAAAAGCTTTCACAGGATGGCCATTGACTTTGCAGTTAATGTAGAGCATAACCACCTGTCCAAAGCTTTCTGGGGCCTCCTCCATTGCAATGGTCATATTTTCTTCCACGTTGTGCTGCCTGGAGTATGCACAAATCCAAAGATGAGACACTTAAATAAAACTCAAAGTGCGATACAAGGTTTCTTACTGTATGATTTACTTTAAACAGTACAGTCAAATTCATGAAAATCACAAACATCGCAAATGAAAGAAAGTATTATATCTTGTGTTATGAATATCCACAAGTGGCCATACCTGATGTCTTCTTCAATCTTAGCTTGAGCTTCCAAATCAAAAGGATCGGCAGTAAGAAGTCTGATCCTCTCTTGCTCTCTCTTGGCTCGATCCTGCTGTTGTTCCAACAGCACTTTGGTGAAACGCTCTGAGGAGACCGTTACACCAACATGACTGATTCTTATCTTGTTGAAAGTAAAAGACTATAAACATAATTCATGGAACGTGAAAGCTGATTACTTTTTTTTTTTTTTACCTAAATCTCTGCTCAGAAGGGCCTCAGCAAGGGGTGGGTTTCGTTCTTTCAGGAGCGAGAGCTCATGTGGGTTTGATAGTAGCATCTGCTGAAGTAAGGCAGGGTCATCCAGCCCCTGAGGAGAGGAGCCACGAAAGGCCATTGGCGTGGAAGTTGGTGCAGTTCGCTGCTGCGGCGGCTGCTGCTGCTGCTGCTGCTGCTGCGGCGGCTGTGGTTGCTGCTGTCGTTGTGGAGCCTGTTGCCTCACAGCACCACGCTGACTGGTTGAAGAAGAGGTGCCAGGGACTGTGATGGAACTAAAGTCAATATGGGGCAGACCTAAGTGTGAGAGAAGAGGAAGAATGAGAGGTTAGCATACCGCAAACAAAACCTGATCCATTAACCTTTTATAACTTTTCAGTTAACGCTTCCTGTACTGTAACTGCTCTTGTATTGTCTGCTCTTGTCTTTCCTCATACTTTAAATTACTTATCTTGATTTTGTAACCAACCTCTCCCAAGTGAAACTACAAATATCTTTACACCACCGCATGCCTCCATCAAATGATTCAGTATCAGCTAAGGTCAAAAATGTGTTTTGCATAGTAACAAAGAACTTGACATTTTACCTTTAACAACCAAATGCTAATCACCTTATCACTCAGTCCAAATGACTGTATCAGACGTAAAAAAAAGTCCCTCTGAGTATTACTGGTATGTTGTGGGTGTATGACCTGACCTTGCTCTTTAACCAGCAGTTGATCCTTGCCTCAAAGTAAATATTTGTGCCAAATTTAAAGGATTTCCTCGAGATGTTCTTACATATCACATTCACAGAAATGGGAAACATAAAGAACTTGAAATCATAGTCCCTCCAACCACAGCTGTAACCAGAACTGAGGCATAAAAAACCTGCAAGTCTGTTGTGCTAATAGCTCTTATGCATTTGGGTGCAAAACAATATAAATACCAACTGTACCATCCTCTACTGTTCCTCTATTGCCACCAACAGTTTTCATGTAATTTTAACAAACACATGTATTACCTGGGAAGGCTGGCTGAGTTGGTGGTGGCCTTCTGTCAGCCTGTCTGAGAACCACCACATCTCCATCTTTAACACCATAGTTCCCCAAGGCACGAGTGGGGTCTTTAAGTGGCTGTTCTACATATGTGATCTGGACACAGAAAAATACAGAGTATTCAATTAAATTAAATATACAGTGTCAATGGCTACCTAACTATCTTCCTACCTTGATCTACACAGTTGGTGACGGCTACTCAACACTAGTTATGTTGTCAGCGTCTTGGTGCAATGCATCATTCTCACTTTCTATTTCCAGTGCGCTCACAAACATATTTCATAACATACCCACCTGTACTAAGAATGAAAGGGGGTGAGATATTACCTAGATTATATTGTCAAGTATGTCATTACATGTACACTTTGATTAATTAATTTAGAAGATTAAGAAGATTATTTAGACAATTATTGGATGGATTAACCTCTTAGGGTTCATGTTGGCGGTCGCTCTAGGCTACATGGTAACTGAAATGCTGACATTTTGATACAACAACAATTTTGATAGCTGATCAAAATTCATTTTTTTTAATAGATTTTACAAGCACAGTGAACACAGGGCTTGTGGAGGCCTTTGAAAAGTCAACTTTTTGGACTGTTGTGAAACGTCTCTATAATTTGGACAACAAATGTAACAGCGCCACTTCACAGATAAACCTAAAAACCCAATATACAATTTCTGACATTTCTGTTAAAAACACACAGACAAACAGCGCTTCAACTGAAGGAATAATGTATTTTCAGTATAAAAAGCAGAATTAAGGAGTTTGTAGTAGTGAGTGTAGTTAAATACATTACAAACTACCGTAATAGGTAGTTTGTAATGTATTTAACTACATTACAAACTACAAACTACTACAAATGTCCAAAGATTCACGTGGACATAGACACACAAAAAAGCTGAATAAAGATAATTGAACACAAATAAATATAATGGAAAAAATAGTAAACAAAATTAAAAAAGTTTTTATAAATCTCTAAAGCCTCTTATCTTTGGAGTAAAAAGACAGATGTAGTTGAATACAACCATAGCAAACTGCATCAACGATGTCAATGATAAAATCGATGTAACAGTGGATATGTTAACTACTACTGCTAGTGTAGCTAGCGTGTCACCAGATCGACGTTCACTCGTGTTAGCGCTACTCTCTGGTAAACCCGTCACTTTGTAGCCGTTACTAACCGTTGGGGACACGCGGTGATAATTCTGACTGTTATTGATAGCTCAAGTTTCGCAACACAACGTTCGTCAAAACAACATAAGTCCGATTCATGCTAGCACGTTAGCTAGCTTAGCCTGTCGTTAGCTACGTTAGCTCTGTAGCCACCAGCCACTTTGGGTCTAACCTGAATTTCCCCAGCTGGGATTCCTGATTCCAGTTCACAAAGTGCTACAAAGTCTCTCAGCTCCAGTTCTGGGGACACATCGAGGGCGAAGGTGGTTTCTGGGCGATCCCTCGGCGCGCAGAAAACGGTGACCAGCATCGCTTTTTTGAGGCAAGATCACTGGACAAACCCGCTGTAATAGATTGCGGTTAGTGTAGTTCGTTGTTTCACAGAGGAAAAACCGAGTTATTATTTGGATTTACACAAAATTGATAAGATGTATTTCAGAAGGAAAATTGCGTTAAAGGGAAAATTAATAGTACACCGAAAAAAGAACTGCTTTGAACTTACTTGGTAGTAGCCTGGCGTGACAGTTTCTCTTTTAACAACTAAACAACATCGGGTCTTGCTCAGAAGTGCCGCATTTCCACCCTGTTTTTCGGCATGTCGCATTAGTGTCGTGAATCATTTCTTCTATACAGACCCTTGCTTCAAACTGGCTCCTCATTACCACCATCTGCAGGTGGTAAAATAAACAATGGACAGCTGTTTGAGCTCTCACATATCCCTGATGTCAGGCATCAGTCTCCCTCACTAGTTACACACGTCGTCCTCACTAAGGATTGTGTTGGAACAAAAGTGGCACTAGTAGCTGAAAAGTACGAGGTTTTGTTCAACTAGTTGGACAAGTTGGACAGTCGATATCAAGGAAACGGCTTAGGAAGCTGTACATAAGACTTTACATTCGCTCATAAGGCAAAACAGCAATTATGGTCCAATAGAGACCACAATTCCTGACACAGAGGAACAGTATCATTGGTTGCAGTTATATTTTTGGTGTATAACAAGTTAAATTATAGCTGCTACGCAGCAATGGTCGGACAGTTTTAAGTAAAATTAGGCAATAGTGAGCAACAAGCAGAGTGTAGGACGATGAAAACAAGATGATGTTCTAACGTGCACAATATTCAACACCAAGAACCATCCTCTACCTCAGTAAGCTAATTGACACATGGAAATGTCACGACTCACTCCTCTACAGACTCACCATCATCTTCCACTCTCCAAACTCTCACTGCCTGGAGGAGATAAAGGTGTGGATGAGACAAAACTTTCTCCAACTGAACAGCTCTAAAACTGAGGTTGGTTGGCGCCCCACAACAGATTCAGTCATCTCCCATAACCAGCATCACCTTTTCTGGCCACAACATCCCCATTTCCTCATCAGTAATCAACCTAGGTGTAAGACTCAACCGTCAAATTAATTTTGAAACCCATATACAATACCTCTTCAAGAGCTCCTTGCAATTAACAAACTCCACCCCACTCTCCACCTGTCAGATGCTGAAAAATTAGTCCACACCTTTATCTCTTTCAGGCTGGACTACTGTAATGCCCTCCTCATCGGGACCCCTGCCAAGAATCTCCAAAAACTACAATACATCCAGAACAGCGCTGCAAGGATCCTGATGAGAGCATGGAAACATGACTATACTACACCCATTCTTCAGTCACTCCACTGGCCTCCCTCTCTTACAGAATTAAATATGAGTTCAACCTCCTCACCCATCAATGCATTCACATACCTCAAACTGTACTGTAAATGAAAACTGCCTTTTCTCTTCTAAGACCAAGCTCAACACCATTGGCATTTTGCTCTGCTGCCCCACGTCTGTGGAATACCCTTCCCAACCGCTTGAGAGCACCTCAAACCACAGACTCTATTAAAAAAGGACGTAAAACATTTCTTTTTAACAGAGCGTATACATAGTGTTGTTTTACTTTGCTTGTTTGCTTTGTTTTTTTATCTGTATTTTCCATTACCTAACTTTAACTTTATGTAGCACTTTGAGATTTTTTTAAAAAATATAAAGTGCATTGTAAATAAAATGCATTATTATCATTATCATTATTATTATGTAGCTTCACAAATTGACTAAGCCAGTCAGTCACCTGTGTGCAAGACAGCAGCTGTTAGCGTGTAAAGGCAGATTTCAAACAGCTGCAAAAAATTCAGTTAAGACAGAAAAAGACAAAAATCTAAAAAATACACAGACTCCATCCAGACAGTATGGAGATGTTGGTAATTTCTTTTTAAAAATGATTTATTTACTCCATAAAGTGAAAAAAAAATGTTTAAAACTGTCACTTTACTGAGAGCGAAATCAATCCTAGGAAAACAATAGGGTCCTGGTGGCAATGAAGCGGCAATTACCTCTACTTACTTGTTTATAAAAGTCATATTTCATTGACCATGTTCAGTCTTAACCTGGGGGAGATTCATATATCAACCTTTTTGCATTATTAATTGCTGAGTGCATGGTTTTGCCCTCAATGTGGGTTAACACTGATGTTCTCTCTTTCTCTGAAATTTTCTTGTTTGCTCACCCACAGTAACTATAAACCTTTGTGCTGACTACGTAGATTATGTCTTAATTCCAAGCAAACATTTCCTCTGCTGCCGTTACAACAAAGATAAATCTGAGCACTTCCTGTGTGCATAGGCTTAATCTGCTGAGAATCACAAAAACTGCAAAAATGCAAAAGATTTAATTTGATTTGCAGAGGGCACTGAGAGCTAGAGAACGCAACCTCAGATGTAAGCAGATAAAGACTAGACTTTAATGTCATTACACTCCATTCATACTCTTATAGTCCCACTTTCCACATGTGGAGACTCCAACTCTAAATATACATATCACCACCAACAACGCTGCTCCTCCGGGACTCACAGTCACAACAAACAAAAAATCCTAACCACCAGTCCATAACTTGTACTTTTGCATTATACCTCCTAGTGTTGCCTTTACAGTGAGTTCTGTTTCACTGGGTTTTCTGACTGTTATTTTTTTAAGCAAATATTTCTTTTGCTGTTGTAACATAGATCACCACTTGTGGCTGTACGCCTGTGTCGACCAGTCCAGTCGCATGGCCGCAGTCACCTTGATCTTTGCCTTTTAACAACCCAACTGTGATCAGTTCATTTCATTTCAATTCAATTTTATTTATGTTGCGCCAAATTGTAAAAACATTTATTTCAAGGCACTTTACTTAAAGAAGCCCAACATTTCCACAATGAGCAAGTGCTTGGTGTCAGTGGAGAGGAAAAACTCCATGGTCAGTTATCTGCCTTTACCAGTTGGGGTCAAAGGTAATAAGAGAAAAAAAAAGAGAAGAGGCAGAGGAAAGGGAGGGTGAGACATCCATCCATCCATTTTATACCCTTTTATTCTGCATTCAGGGTCAAAGGTGTTGGGGGACTACAGCCTATCCCAGGTGCTTATGGGTGTCGCCGGGTAACACATATAGATGAACAACCATGCACTCGCATCCACACCTACGGGCAATTTAGTGTGCTCAATTCACCTGTTTTTGGCGGTGGGAGGAAACCGGAGCTCCCAGAGGAAACCCACACAGACACGGGGAGAACATGCAAACTCCACACAGAAAGACCCTGCGGCCGACATGTGAGTTGAACCCAGAACCTGTGAGGCAACAGCACAAACCTGTGCCCAGGAAGAGACAGAATACACTATTTACAAATAGTTGATCGGTTCATACTCCAGGTGAACATGGACAGGCAACCTGAATACATAATGCTTCCAGCCATAGCTGTCAAACACATGGGGGCATAAACATTATGTGCTGGATAAAAGAGAATCCCCGTAAACATTGTCAGTTAGTGACAGTGTGAGGGATTTTTTTTCAATGAATGTGAAGTATTACTTTGAAGGTACAATATTATTGGGCCAGACGCTGCACAACCACAAGAGAGTGACAGTCGTGTTGTGTGAAGTGTTGTGTCTGTAAGTGTGATTTTCAGAAACAGACAGTCAGTCAGACATGTAAGTTCCCTCCGCTCAGTATAACTAATTGTCTAATCCTAACACATACTGCGCTGCAAAAACAATACGAAACTTCATCACTATCTCCTGAACTATTATCAATGTATGGGTTGATTCAAACATATCCAGAGATTCACCTGCTCAACACTCATCAACTGGTTTTGATTTCATTCTTTTAGGAGGATAACAGCAGTTTATAAATGTACCAAACTGACTGAATAAATCTAAATCTAAATAAACCCTCCATACACTGTAATTGTGTATTTGGGCACATTTAAACTTTTCAGTCACAGGGTGACAGGGAGTGTCACGTCCATGGCATACGATGAAACTTGTATTGTAACTATTTGCTTTTTGAGGCTTTGTCTCTCTCTCTCTCTCTCTTTTACTCTTATTTTTAAAGAGAAGATAACTTTATTCATTCATTCATTTTATCTTGCAAGTGATCTTCAAAAATGAGGGGTGATTTCCTTTTTACATTCATACACGGAGGTTCTGTCGTCATCTTATTTGCAAAACAACTTTATAGTTTCCAAGTTCTTAACTATTTCCCTAATAGCCCTGGAAGAAGATAAATGGTAGTAAACACCCCAAAATAACTCTAAAGATGTTTTTAATCTTTAGACATTTCCTTAGTCTACTGTATATGCGGAAAATGATGATCATCTTTATTTTTATTGTCACACTTTAAAGTCACACTTTTTATTGCCTTTGATATTTCATTTATAATACCAGTATTCCAGTAGTTATATAGGTTCATGACTTCGCATTAGGGTTTGTAAAAAAGATTATCATTTGTTAATTGTTTTATTTATATTCATATTGAGTGACTGTTTCCAGGGGAAAAAAAGTTGCGTAGGGTACACATAAAAGTCCCAGTCTCTTTGTGTCGCACAAAGGAAACAGTAGCATCAGTTCCTCTCAGAAAACTGCTGAAGTATCAGCTATGGTTCAGCTAAAACTTCTTATATTCTCTTTGATTTTTCTTGAATTCATTTTTCATTCGGATGCTGTTTGTTCAAAGGGTAAAGTATGAATTTTTGTACTTAACTGTATTTTCGCTCTTTAATCTGCAAAATGCTGTAGAATATATAATCTATTATATATAAATATGACAGATTTAGCTTTTCAACTTCCTCTTATGTCGTGTGCTTATATGTGATACTGTGATCGAAGAACACTGTTTCTTTTGCTTCTGTGAAATAAATTAAGGTCACTATGTAAAGAAACAGAAGGGAAAAGGAGAGTGTGTACCGTGTAATGATGGATTTTACCAGCCTGAAGAAACTACGTCCCAAATGTGCAAACCATGTACCGTGTGCTCGGAAAGTAAGTACTGAACCTTCAAAATGATATTATTTTTTTAAAACTGGAAAAAAAACACCCTTCAATTAAAACTTATTTCACACGCTTTTTATAGAATCACCATTGACCCTTTTCATGATGCTCAAAACAAATTAAATCACATAAAGTAGAATTAAGCTGCCTTTTCTCTTCTCTTCTTTTCTTTCTAAACGTAAGTTTCAGAGTGATTTTTACTGTCGCTGTTGTTTTTGTAGACAGTTATTCTAAAAACGACTGCACAAAAGAGACAGACACAATCTGTCAGTGTCATGAAGGTTTTGTTTCCTGGGACGGCACGAGTGATTCTTCCCTTTGCATTTGTGAAGCTGGATTCGGAATAAAAGATGGAGGTACTTAGAAGGATCACACAATACTCTGTGTAACATGTGAAACACATCTTCTTTTTCATTTGAATGATTTCTGTTTTTTTTCCCTTGTTAGGATGTTCAAAATGTGAATATGGATATTTCAACAACCAACTCAACTCTCACTGTAAAAAATGGAAAGAGTATGTCTTTTGTATTGTCGTGTTGTATTCGCTGTACATGCATTATACATGTATAATGTAGTCACCTGGTGTTTATCGCTTTTGTTTTACATCCTTCATCCTAGATGTGAATCAGGAGTGAAAACTAATGGAACTACAACGTCAGATACCATCTGTAATGACATTATCACTAACCCTGATGTCAATAGAGCCTACACCACACTTTTACCATCCCACCGTCCACAGGATAAGATCGAAACTCAAAACAAACATACCACCACCATCGCCACCACCACTACCACCACTAAAGCCACAAAAGCTCACAGCAGAATTACCACCGCACCGGGGCCCCCTTCAAACTCAAGCAACCACGTTGGTAAAGTCTTTGTTTGTATCCTTTTTTTTTTTTTATCTTCTAACACTTAAGAGGCTAATTAACACTCAGCTCCAGATTGAAACATAATATAATGTAACCTATTTGCTTGTTTGCCTTGTTCAGTGATGGCCCTCCTGGTGTTTGGGATTTTTGGACTGATTGCTCTGACAGTTGTGACCTGCAAGATGCACTTCACTCCATGTGAGGGACACAGAGGAGTAAAACGTATGTTGGAGGATTAAAAAGAATCTGATTCTATGTTTAAGGAATAGTACAACACTTAATGGCAATTAACCATACTTGTGTAAACATACTATTTTTTCTTGTGTGTGTGTGTGTGTGTGTGTGTGTGTTAAATGAGTAGATTTGTACTTTTCATGTTTTTATAGTAGATATGAAGCTACAGCTAGCGGCCAGGTAGTTTAGCTTACGACAATGACTGCAGGTAAGGGAAATAGGTATCCTTTGTCTAAATCTTTTTTTTTAAATCCACTGATTGAACCAAAACTTCTTAAGTCCTCTAATTCAAATATTATATATAAAGTGTTTACACATTGGACTGTTGCTGAGTCAGGCACAGTTTTTACACAGATCAGACAAACGGGAAATCGTGTCAACCAACCATTTTAGGCCAAGCTAAGGCAAAAAAAATCAAAAATCACCGCTCATCTGTGTGAGGTACAATATTAAGTATGAACTTGTAAATTATAGAAAAGAATCCACACACTTCAAGTCTTTGTGCAAAAAGGCTTTTCTGAAACTGCTAGCTTTCTGCCTAATGACGGCTTGACTTTCATCTTGACCTCCAAGCTAAGGTAACATGCTCCTAGCTACAACCCCATAATTGTCAGACTTGAGAGAGGCACTGATCTCATCTCATTTAACTAAAAAAGCCAATGTCTGTCAATTTATACCTTTGAACATTTACTTTAAAGTTCAGGATTTAGTGAACACCCTCATGGGTCTGTAGATGTACAATGTTGTTATAAATGTGTATTTTTGATAATTATGTTTTAATCGCTGCTTTCAGCAAATGACTCATTGTGCCGGCGTCCAGTTGAGGAGAGCGGTGGCAGTCTGTCCTCCCTTAAACTGAATCCAGAGGAGCCCTGAGGTGAAACCTTTCTTGATGTAGTTGTGATGCAACTAATGCTGTGAATTATACTTAACCATCACATGAATAACTGTTAGTTTTATATTGTTTTATTTCTAGAATATTGTCTGTTTACTGTATCAGCTATAGTCACATTCTGCACCCTGGTCAATATTTGACTTTTGTATGTTCTGTTGTAATAGAATACCAGGTTAATATCTGTATGTATCATACCTTACTTTTTGTTATTTACTGTAAATCGGTTTAGTGCTACATGGTAAAAGCAAATTCTTATTATACTTTGTTTTTTAACTCAAAATACTCCAACTTCTGTTTAACCGTAATATTTATTACAAAATTGGAAATATGGATGTTTGTGTAATGACCTTAGAGATCATACTACTAAGTGCCTTATGCATTTTACTTTATATGCTATAATGTGACAAGTATGTGAGAAACACACAGCATGAACAGTATTGTAGTGAAGGTCAAACAAACTACTCTGGAGTCTTAAAAATATTTTACTTTCTTTGTCAGTCTTTTTTGTCTGTGTTTGTACCATGTTTTTTCAACATGTTCCACTGTTACCAGGTCTATTCAACAGAAAACAGTAATGGTAAATACACACTTTCAGTAGTTTGTTTGGTTATGGGAGTTCCCCCTGTGGAGCTTCTTTTCCCACTTCCTCTCATGTCTTCATTTTAACCAAGATGGAAAGATTGCAAATGTGAGGGTTTATATCTCACTGGAGACTTTCCCCAAAACAGCAGAGTGAGAGGAGTTATGAAAGTGTGCCCTCATTATTTTGTTCATTTGTTTTTTGCAAAGAAACCAGATACAGATGCACATACGCGATTGGCTTTAGGTTGTGAGCAGGATTCATTCGGAAAAAGCTTCAATTTGGTTCCAACTCATTTAATCCTTCACCAGCTGATGTCTTGGAAAACCATCAAGGAAATCTGCTAATATTTCTTATTTAAAAATAGTTTTTGGTGAAGTATTTAAATTGTTTACTTAAGTTAAAATACCAATACAAATGTATTTTAACTTACCTTAGCTTTAACTTATCCTGCAATTCCTGCATTATAAAACCCATTGGGAAGTAAAACATATAATTGGATTAAAAGTAAAAATGAAATGCTTAATATCTTGGAGAGGTTGGGAGATGAGTTTTGTTTTTTTTTGTTTTTTTTTAGATTTTTAGTTATTTAAGTAAAACCACCTGAGAAGTACAGAGGGAAATATGTTGATAACACTTTAGTGATGAGAAACCCAATCACACGTTAGCATTTTATGTTAGCGGTGACAAGACATGGAGGTTGAGAACAAGTGGTCCAACATTGTGTATTGCATGTATTTGAAAAACAGTAAACAAAATAATGTGGCCAGTGTTATCCTGAGAGTATGTGAATAAAGATTTATTAATTAACTTTTTATTTCATTTTATTATTACTATTTTACAACTAAACTAACTATCCAATTCTGAGCATTTGTTCACATTTGCTGGAAATGTAAACATGTTCAGCAAATGTCACTGATCCAGGAAGTCACTGTGTGGTTTCAAATAAATTCTGTGTATACTATGTGACCAAAACTCTTTCTATGTAGGGGTTTGAAAAAGTACCTGTCTTGTATAAGTACAGCAAGGTAAAGTACAGCAACTTTACCTTGCGGATAACACATAGATGTCACCAACTTCTTCAAGGCTGTTATCTAGAAGACTAAAGGTGATCACTGCTTGTAGCTTGGAACAGTTGTGTTTGTTAGTCAGACATCCACTGTCACAGATCACACTGTTGCAGCTAAAATAGCTAAGTACGCACTCATATGGTTTGAGTTTCTGCCTCTTTGTTACTCATAAAAAGAAAAGATGTTTTGTCACTTCAACATTAAAGATTCCCTCTCACTCTGCTGGGCACTGTCAAAAACAAAACAACTCAGCCATCAACAATATGTATAAAAAATGTCTGGGTATTATGTTAATTGTTTTTGGAGCAGCTAGCCTCAAGCAGAAAATATTAACAGGCTAAATTGAATCTCATAGGCTTGATATACATACTTTTCATACTTTAATACTTCACATACATATGTTCAGACAAGGATCCAAACAACTTTGTTCATTATATATACAGTTGTGCTCCCCATGTAGTAATTCTTTGAGCATGTATCACCTTTGATATATAGAATTGGAGTTCCCCTTTAAGACAATGACATGTTACAGGAACAGGAAGTGAATACTGTTTGTCAGCAAAGTTTTTCCACATTTGTCTGTCATTGTCTGACTTAAATGGTAATAACTTCTACACTCAGTGTCATTAAATGTCATAACTTTCAAGAAGCTATTAGAGTATCATGCTATAGGCCCGGTGACAGTACACGTGTTTTCCACTCTCCTCACCACAACAACCACTGTGTAAATGTGTCTTAAGCACATCTTTTAAGGGAAACCTTTTGTGGCTAAACAACAATGCGCTTGCGAGGTACAAGTATGCCTCTAAGTTAGTTATATCCTGTGGGAGGATTCATGCGACTATGCACGTTATCATCGTCATCTGTTTCTCCTGTCTGTGACATTGAGAATGGTGGTATGACAAATGTGAGTAGGGCTGCAACCAATTTTTCTTATTTTAAAACTCATTAGTAAGCTTGGTCCATTGAACCATAAAAGTTTTCTTCGCCCCAAGGTAATGTAATGAGTTTAGTTTTAAGTTATTCAGTTTACAATGATATTAAGTGAAACAAACAAGCAAACTAACAAACAACAACAATAAATCCATAAACTGAAACCACAAACAAAATAAATATGAAGCACCTCTGACAAGACTTTTGAGTAAACTGATTCATATACTTATTATTTCAGCAGTGTAGAGCAGAGTTCCCTCTTCCTTGCACGCATTGCCTCTCAATTTGTTAACCACATGTATTGATGATGACGTCAGAGCAGCCAATATAAATGCCTGGAGACTGAGCAAAGCAGTGGTCATAATGGCTCCTCTGAAACGTCCGCTAGCAGTTACATATGTACTTTGTGTTTGGACTATAGGATTGGTTAGAAACTGTGATAAACACCAGCGTTGGATCAACAATCGGTGCTGCAATATGTGTCCCCCAGGTAAAAACACCTGATAGAATACTAACATTTCAAATTTTTAAATGTGTTTTATACAAATCTGTTGAACTGTCTGTGCTAATTGATGCATTCTATTTTCATTACATAAGAAATGATACTTTTAAGGTTCTGAGTGTGATTAGTGCTTGTGTTCCTCAGAGTGACTGCAGTTATTTATTGTTTTTAAGGTACATTTTTGAAAAGGATTTGCACTGAGCACAAGCAAACCGAATGTAGACCCTGTGAAGAGGGACACTTCATGAATATCTCTACCCTTCTTGACAAATGTCATGAGTGCCAGAAATGTCCATATGGTAAGACTGAAAATTTAACATAACATAAAATTTAATAATTTAACCTAACACAAGATTGATTTGAATACAAAATGAGTAAACCATATGCTGAGGCTCTTAAGTAAAACATATCCTTCTGAAGTGGACAGTACAGTACTAATGTGTTAGTGGTATTTCTTGTTTGTTTGTCAGAGTATGCTGAGAAATGTACACCAACCACAAATGTAAAGTGTGCATGTCGGCCTGGTTTCCTGTGCTCCGACGATGTCTGTTCAGCTTGTCAGAACATATCCTTCATAACGCACAAACCAACAGGTGAGACTGAATGTCTGGTATGTACACAGAAAAGTATACTTCATTGACTGGAACTTTCATATATTTTCATATATTGTCAATGACATAACATTGCAGCATCATCAGGTTATATATCAGACAATATAGCTTAATTGACCTAACTTGACTGCGATTGGACGTTTGAACAGATACCATTACCCACTCCCAAGGATCCACTCATGTGACTTTGTTGATTGGCTACGTTTTTCTTTGTCTGAGCCTCTTTGTGTTTATCACCTCTGCCTGTATAAAGACACTGAGGAAGTGCAGAACAAGTAAGTAAGCTTTAATTGATATCAATCAATATGTCAAAGGAACAGGTTTTAAACTTTAACAGGAGCAGATAAACTGTTAATCAGTATGTGTGCAGTTCTGTGACTTTTTGGTGAGTCAGTGTTATCATTAAGCCTACACCACAAAGGAAAACTCCATTTAGCACTACAAAAGAAGAACAAAAAAAAAAAAAAAAAAATTGAAAACCACAAATCAGAGAGAAAGTATGAGAACATTTACAACTCTCTATCCATCCATCATGAAATGCAGTTAAAGCAAACATTAAGAAAACGCTAAAAATACAACACGACTGAGGCCTGTGACTGCTATGTTGACCACATGGAGATCACCATTTTCCGTGTTCAAGGTCTCACAGGTTGAAGCTGATTCACTTTTTTTTGCCACACTTTCTTTTGATTTTCTGTTTTAAGATATCACAACAAAACAGCATAAACTTAAAATCTTGATAGAGTGAATGGTGAATATCTTTAATTGGCATTATTTATTTTACAATACGTGGACATAAATTAAAAAAAAAAAACTGTCATGCTTTGTAATGCAAGAAGATGCATGGCTGTTAAGATCTGTTCATGATGACCATACAAAAGAATAAAAACTGAGGAGAATATCAGTAGTTTAGTATGGTCCAGAGACACTGAAATAAATGAACATGGGATCTATTCTTGAAGTGTGTACACAGCCCCTTTCAAGACCTTTTGTTTGCATTTGTTCTCAATGCTTTAGGTAAAACTGGTGTCTTAGCAGTCTCAACCAACAACCATGACTTCCAGCTGTCAACAGAGGAAACTGGACTCAAGCGCATTGTTCAGGATGAAGGAAAGAACAACAATGAATTGGATGAATTACATTTGAATATGGTTGACTCTCTTTCATAAACAGTCAAAGATGTCATGCAAGTCTCTTAAAAGACAGATATAATGGCTTTGTATAATTAAATACAAAGCCATAAATAGTATTAACATAAATATAGTAATAGAATCATTAAAAAGTTAATGACACTTGTGTATGAAAGATCCCAGCTTTGGTGTCAGGGCTAGCATGATAGACAGCAATTACCGTTATTAATACCTAATAATTAGTTACTACTGGTAATACTAACTGCTAGTTACAAATACTACTGATTGTGTTGTTTTTAGATAAGCCTCTAACTTCTATTTGCACAAGTAGTGCCACTCAGTAGCCAAGCCAAAACATCAGATGGTCGTTGTATATAAAATTGAAATGATGATAGAAATAGAAAACTTTTTTCCTTTTCTTTTTAAAAAGTGAAAAAGGAAGAAAAAAAAAAAATAAAGGTAAAAATGTAAAAAAAAAAAAAAAAAAAAAATAAATAAATAAAAATGTTTTATGTTTTTGAATTCACTGAAATATATGAACAATTATACATATTTACATTCACAAGTGACTTAGAGCGGACTTACTATATGAAACAAACTTGATATTTTCAACCATAACATTTGCACAAGTGTTTAAATTGAAATATGTTTGTATTTCTATATCTACAATATATCAATATATATATCAGCAATATATCAATACCTCAGCTCAGGGTATCTGCTGATACTGAGCCCCAACACCAGTCTTGTTATTTTATTTTTTTTTTTTTTGCCTTAAATTCACTGGAATTGATTAATGTGCTCATTTTTTTTATTGTACAGTACTATAGTAAATGTATCATCAGAATTTTTGTAATAAACAATGGTGTTTTTTTTTTAAACGTGTACATAAGGTTTTAAAAACACAGTCTTCAGGTCAGTGTTGTAAAGGTCGCGCCTGTAGGAGGCGCTGTGGGAAACGTGTTGACTGACTGATCATATGACAGCTGCCTGCGTCCTACTTCCCTTCCCCGCTGGATAACGCCACATCTGACAGGGAGGGAGACACGGATACAAGCTCAGGGGAAGTGTTAAACGCCGACCTCAAGATGCTGGCACTAATAAACCGGCTTTTGGACTGGTTCAAGTCTCTGTTTTGGAAGGAGGAGATGGAGCTGACGCTGGTCGGTCTCCAGTACTCGGGAAAAACAACATTTGTAAACGTGATCGCTGTAAGTCTTCAGCTGCTGCTAGCCACCTTGCTAGGGTAGTGCTAATGCCATTATCGCTAATAATGGGATAATAGCTACCAAATTAGACTCGTACCGACTTACGCTGTCTGGTATACGGGTCTAAACAACGATTTAACATTAATGTGTTGTGACCGCAGCATCCGTAAAAACACACCTGAAACTAAGTGCGTGTCAACAAGTCACCTGGGCTAACTGGTTTGCGGCTAGTTGATGACTGTTTATGATCATTTAGCATGCTAACCCCCAAACACAGCACACATTCCGCTT
The DNA here is from genome assembly GCA_016801845.1 of Polydactylus sextarius. Classification (NCBI taxonomy): domain Eukaryota; kingdom Metazoa; phylum Chordata; class Actinopteri; family Polynemidae; genus Polydactylus; species Polydactylus sextarius. The sequence continues at coordinate 10,270,981 of CM028908.1, forward strand.
GGTATGACTTAATCACATCAAGAAAACAAAAACAAAAAAAAAAAAAAAAAAAGGTCTCAGGTCTCCTGCAACAAACTGACTAACCCTAACAACTAACTCCCACTCCCAAACAAAAACAGCAGAAGCTTGTTACAAGTTCACAAAGATAAATAAGTTGGCTCTGGTAGTCACAGTCTGTTACCTTCAAACGTGGGAATCTTCGTTTTGACATATGTGGGGAAATCATGTGTTGTCACTGAAACTAGTGCGGAATTTGTCTTTTTTTTTTTTAATTCTGCAAATTCAGATTACATCTGTTTATATCGGTTTTCTGTGGCCTCCTGTCACCCGAGGATGGAGGAGTACTGGTGTTGCAAGTCATTATCATTGACCAATCATTGCACAGTAACATGGGTTTCTAAGCATCGCATTGTGAGGAACCTTCCTTTTGGTTGGTACATTTATCAGTTCGTGGTAGTGATTGCACTCACAGCACTTTGCTCACATGCATTTTACTACCTACTAGCCAGTTGCTCTTCCAAATTTGGTTTACTTCAAATCAGCGGGGAATAATCTACTTGTACAATACTTTACATTTGGAATGGATGCTATAAATAAAAATCCTTGAATCCTAATATCAATAGTTAATTGGCTCTTAAACACAGTGTAGCAGAAAGTTAATGATGTTATAGGAAGAGATGTGAAGAAATTAACCTGAGATGTGTCTCATCTGTCTGCCCAGTTTCTCCTCTAATTCTAGGGTTTTACATCAATTTATTAGAGTTGAAACAATTAATTTATTAATCTCTAGAAAATATCAATTAAAGAACAAGAAGTCATGTTTTCTATAAAAATGGCATTGACAGTGATTGGTTCTAGCTATTTTTTCTGTGTTCATATGTTTCTCTGTGTTATAAACCAAATATCTTTATGTTTTGGACCCTTGGTTGGACAAAACAAATAATTTGAAGAATAATTATGGGTTGTAAGAAAACAAGTGATAAAGTAATTTAAAACAAACATAGAAAGGCAGTGATATGTTAAATCACACAGTTTACTAAACATGGGGATATCTTTTTACCAGACAGCAACGATTACTGCCCATTTTCATCTTAATGAAGTGTAGCAGAAGGAAAATTGTCACCACAGACTGTGCATTTAGGTTTGAAGGGAGATAGTATATTCATGGAAAATTTCACAGCGGTTCAAAGTAGATTAGTGCGGACGTCTGATAAAAGGATGGGTTTCTGAGGGGGCATTTGGGTTTGGTGTTGGAACATAATTCTGCTCTGATGAGAACAGAAAATGTCCTTCCAGTCATGACACGGAGCTGAGAGTACGTAAATGGTTGTAATAGTGGAGGGATGGTTCCTCCTTCCTTGGTCATAAGACCGTTGCACTCATTTCCACTTAGCTTCATCAGGTGACTCCAGCAAGTCATGTGCTGCAAAATGTGTGTGTGGATATAGCAGACTGTGCGTGCTAGTTGGTTTACAAAGGAGGAAAGGGAGAGGGAGTAGAAACAGCCTGTAAGTTTTGATACCAGAGGGGAATGCCACTCTGTATGTGGAAGTATATTTTCCTCCCACCTCAGTCTGCATCAATGCACATGCAGATGCATTGATGCACAGTCATAAAACTCTGAACACTGAAAGTCATTATTTTGTCACCTGGCTTGTTTGTTACTTTAGTGTGAAAGTATTTGTTCTGTGTTTACTTGTGTACTTCTTTCATGAATATTAGTAATACAGACATAGTCATAATACAACTAGATGTGTAGAATCATGAATCATAATTATTGTATTGTCTATAAGCTCTTCCTCCTCTGCAGTAAGGGACTAGTTTATATTGTTTTATGCTTTTATGATAGTGCATAAATGGTTTTCAAAACAAACCCTAAACCTCAAATCTGGTTTTAATGAGTTTTTCAATTTTCCAACAATGATGAGTCCAACGTGTCCAATACGAACTGATTACATTTATTATTATTTCTTAATTTTGGTGGATTTCTTTATTTCTAAATCTTAAACCCATTAAATACTATAAATGTATGTGAAGTGTTTTTTTTTTTTTTTTTTTTTTTTACTAACTTTGGCCTTGTTGATTATTTGTGGAGATTTTCAGTAATAAAAAGTTTTTGTGAGGAATGACTTTTATTTTCTTTTCCCTTCAGTCTGGGCATTTCAGTGAAGACATGATCCCCACAGTCGGGTTCAACATGAGGAAGGTCACCAAAGGAAACGTCACCATCAAGGTTCAGTTTTAATTTTTAAGCTGTTATCATAAAATCACTGTGAATTAAATGACGCCAGCGTACTGGGTTTATGTGAGGGCAACGGCTGCATTGTTAATGACATCTGTAAACTGGGATATCATTTGATAATGTGTCCTTAATTCTGTAGATTTGGGATATAGGAGGGCAGCCAAGGTTCAGGAGCATGTGGGAGCGGTACTGTCGGGGAGTTAATGCGATCGTGTAAGTATACAAGGTCAGGCCTTCATCAAATAAACAAGAGAGAATTTAAATGAAAGATGTTTGAAGAACTGCACGTCCTATAAATATATGCAGAACAGGTTATTCTTGGTTTCACTGTTGTTCATTTCAGGTACATGGTTGATGCAGCAGATCGAGAAAAGGTGGAGGCATCTAGAAATGAGCTTCATAATTTATTAGACAAACCCCAGTTGCAAGGAATTCCTGTAAGTGTTCTTCTGAAACCAGTTGAAAAATGTGTGATTTCTGCAAGAGTCTTGCAAAGCAATGCGTGGGTTCTGTGTAAGGTTACTTGCTGCAGTTGCATTTTTCAGTGTTATTTTATTATTATTATTTTTTTTAGGTTTTGGTTCTTGGCAACAAAAGGGATCTTCCCACTGCTCTAGACGAAAAGCAGCTCATTGAGAAAATGTAAGTGTCAAAAAAAAAAAAAAAAAAAAAAGTGTTCTCAGCATATCTGATTTGATCATAACTGAATGTCTTGTTGTGTCTTATATGCACAACAATACACTGTTCTTTCTTCCTGTTGGAAAAAAATAATCCTGAATTAAAATAATGGGGAATTAATAATTGGGGATTTAATATTAAAATTTGACTGCATATTTTTTAAATCTGTGTCAGTTTCTTTACCACTACACTAATACAATATAAATCAGGAACGTTTCCTCTTTCCTGTTGTTGCTGTTTAAAACTGGACCTTCAAGTCATAGTTTACTGTGAGGAACTGGCTCCCTCTGCTGTCTAGTTAGAAACATGGTGAGAGTCGTTTTAATTCATGAGATTTATGATCAGTGCAGATGCATACTTATCATATTTGTTTTGTCTTTTTTTTCCTTTCATAGGAATCTGGCAGCTATTCAGGACAGAGAGATCTGCTGCTACTCCATTTCCTGCAAAGAGAAAGACAACATTGGTAAGTTGAAACAAACCACTACTGTAATTTTGTTAATGCAGAGTTTATTTGTTCATTTATTTCAATTAATAGTTTTTTTTAAGTTACCATTGTACTCTATCATTGTTACGCAGGGCACAAAAACAAATGATTTCATCTGGTTTCATTATGTCACATTCACTTCAGGCACCAAACTTTCATCCTTATCAATATAACAATAGTTCAATGGATGTTTCTAAGCCTGTATTAAAAATGTAAAATTTTTCCTTTTCTTTTTTTTTGCAATTTCAGATATTACACTTCAATGGCTCATCCAGCATTCAAAGTCCCGGAGGAGCTGAAAATGCAGGAGTTTACCAGCTGTGTTTGCCATGTTACTGTCATGCCACACCCTCCACACTCTGCGATGACGTACAGTTGTCTCTTCAGCTCACATTCTGCACTGTTCTGCTTGTGTCATACAGTTTATTTCCCTTTCTACACTTTGTGATTCTTTCACACACCCTGTGACAATGCACTACTAAAAAATGTAATTTTGGCACCAAATGTAAAGAATGTAATTGGCATTATAGATCATGTGAACTATAGTTTAACTACGAGTAAGAACCTAATCTCTGATGTACCTTTTATCTTTCAGGCATTAAGCAGTTGATCATACCCAGTGGTTTGTAACATTAATCTATCTTGCGTATAAAACGACACCCTCTTAAAGGAGGATTTATTTGGTCAAAAAAACAAACAAAAACGCTTCATAAAATGAGAAAAGTTCTCCGCACAGTCATGCCAGGAGAGGGCTGATGTGGACATGCTGGATTTCACATTTCTTTCTGGCTCTGCTCTGATGACTGTCAACCTTATCAGGTTTTCCTCTTTCAAAGACGTGTCTGTTGTTTTAGAGAGTTGTGCATTTAAACACGTCAGTTTGAGCAGGTCTGTACAAATATCAAGCTACTATGATTTTTACTGATGTGAGATGTGTGTGTATGAATATATGATTCTATTTAAAGTCTGAATGTACAAAAAGTAAAGTTGTACGGGGATTGTGTGGTTCATATTGTAAGTAGCCTCAGTGGAACGACGTTCTTTGTGCTGCCGCGATGCTGTCAGAGTGGCAGAATTTAAAGTGCCTTGTGCAATGTCTCTCACATCTGAAGCAAAGCAGCATGCAAGGTGTGCCCACTTGGGTAGAGTAAAAAAAAAAAAAATACACCACTTCAGTACATTCAAGAAATAAAAAGGCATGCTTTTTAATTTAGACATTGTCCTATTATTTGTACTTCACCTGTTACAGTCATACTGCGTGACCCACAGAATGTAAACGATTAGCATTAGATGTGAAAACAGTTCCATTTAAAAGACGAATGGAATGCTTCCTGAAAAAATTAAAAATACTTACACAAGCAGTATTTCAATATATTATATTTGTTGCAGGTGTTGCCTCAAAATATTGCAATGTATCATTTCTTATTTATCATTTGCATTCAGGCTAAAGTCATTCAGGTCAGTCACAACATTTTTTTTTCTTCTTTTATATAATAATTTTGGTTGTTTGATATTTTTATAGACTCATAGTATACATGCATTGAAATGGCCTAAACCTGTAAATGTGTGTACAAACTGTACTAATCGGACTCTTCTGTAAGGTTTATTGAACCTGTTGTGAGTACACAGAGTTTAGCCACCTGTGCTCTTTAACCCTACAGATTGATGTCTATTCAACATGCCAAATAGTTAATTACTTTTAACCTCAGTGTTTAGCACCATATTTTATTGAGGTAGCTTGTATATGTTAAAAAGTTGTAATATAATGCTGTATTAATGGGTAAAAAAAAAAAAACTAATAATGTTTTGAATATTAGTTATAGACCATTAACAGGAAACAGTTAGGTTTGCCAGGATGTGTAATTTATATATTCAGTCGTGTTAAGGTGAAAGTGAAATTGGTGGATTTGGGCCCCATCTTTTGCTAAAAATTTTCATTTTTTTTTTTTCACTTATACAGCCAAAGTAAATTAGTTATAAATTCATTTATCTACCACTTGAATTATTGGGGCGTCTCTACAGGGTGTTACTAACAGTTGTATTCATACAGACGTATCTTCTTACTTGCCTATACTGTTTATTGAGTAGCGGGTCCTAACCGTGAATCTGCTGGGACATAAAGCTTCGTTTTTAAAGCGCCGCACCTCTGATCGTTTCCCTCTTGTGCGTGATTTCTATTGGTCTGAAGTTAAATTGAGACACGTCAGGGATGCCACGAAACGCGACCAGGAAATTGACTGCTCTTCAGCCAATCATAGGGCGAATTTAATCTACGTTGTGAATGACGACACACAGGGCGACCAATCAAAACTCAGAGTCTGGGAGGAGCTGGTTTGTTGACAGGAAGCGTGAAGCGGAATTACTACAACCTCTCTGAGCTTGTAATTTAGCCTGATAAATACAAGATTTCTTATTTGTGGTGCTCTTGTCGGTTGGCGGACTTAAATTATGCGTTGTAAGATCGACCCGGGGCAAAGATGCAATGGAGGTCAATAGTAGTTGGTTTAGTCGTACTGAGACTCTCTCTCAGCTGTTTCTTATGGCTAGCCTTCGGACCTGGACCTAATGTTAGCTGGGGCTTCAACTTCCATCTCAGTTTCAATTTGCACAAATTGGACTCTTTGTTTAGAGAAGAAAAAGGGACAGAGACGCGGGGTAACTCGTGGTCTCAACGAATACATGGCCACAGATATGAAGAGGAGACAGCGTCTACCTGTGCAAAGGTTGGAGAGGAGTCACCAAAGAGATCCTACCTGAGCTTCTTCGATGGCAACAAGGACGAGTACGTCCGGAGGTACAGCTCCTTTCCAGACACGCTAAAAGCGAAAATGAAGGACATGGCCAAAGAAATGTTTTATTTCGGATATGACAATTACATGAAATATGCATTTCCCGAGGACGAGCTGAATCCCATTGACTGTGAAGGGAGAGGACCAGACGTGCTAAACCCGTGAGTCATTCAAAGCTTTTCTTACAACCAGTTTGATCTGATCTGTCTCCTGCAGACTTTGTTATAAACAACGTATTGTTGTCGTATATGTTGTAATGTGGTTCTGCTGCTTTCAATGCTCAGCAGGTTGAAGAGGTTCCTAACAAGGATCCAGCTATCACTCAAGAGGTCTTCATTGTGTACCAGACATTTCTGTCACATAAATGAATGGTTTCATTTGGGACAATGAGACATGAGTAAAAGTATAGAGAAAAACATGCTAAAAGCTGAAAGCTAATAACTTTTTTTCTTCTGAGAGCAACTGATTTTGAAACTTAATATTAACCACTTAGTTGACTGACAGAAAAATATTCTTGACTGATTTTCATAATCAGTTAAGATTAATTCATAATTTCAGTCGCTGTTCAGTCAACTGAAACACAGACCTATGTCCAGCCTCTCAAATAAGATGATTTCCCATTTTTCTTTGTCATATATTATCACATATTAAGACGACAGGACAGTTTGAAGACGGCACATTCAGCTGTGAGAAGTTGGGGCGTGTTTATACAGTTTTTGGATGATTCATAGATTAGATAATCAACTAATCGTGAATCAACAATCAACCAAATAACCTTTCGCCAGGTGGACTGATAATGAAAAGAAACACTTAAGTGCAGCTTGTAAAGGGTTAAAGATTAATCAACTAATTAAAAAGCTTAATAAAATCATTCTCAACCATGGATGAAAAATAGACAAAGGATGTCTAAATTCAGAGTTAAAGTCCAGCAAGTGCAATAACCTTTTGCACACCTAAGTTAATCATAATGCTCTTCTAGTCTTTTTTTTCCTGCCATTCACCACATGGAAATATAATCCACAGACATTTGGTACATTGTTCACTGGTAGAACTGTACCATCTTGTGATGCTATCTAGTCAAATGTTTCACTCCTCATAAAGTTATCTTTCAGGTTCAACCTTTTTGTTCAGTCGTCTGAAAAGTTCAAAAGCAACAGACAAAAGATTAGTGAGCTTTGCATATGTGACATAGATACTGTTGTAACAGATGCAAATTTGACCTGAAGACTTTACATTTTAGACTTTACCAGTAAACTCACTTTAATGACAGGAACAGATCATTCATCAATGTGACTTAATAATAGTGATAATAGTAAAAATGACTTTTTTTAACTGTTGTCTCACATTGTATTTACCAAATGATTAATGGATTAATAAGCGGCAGATTATCCAATGATGAAAATGCTTTTGCATGACACCACTCTCTTTGTTACACTGCTTTCATTTCAGGTCAAACATCAACATAAATGATGTCTTGGGGAACTACTCCCTTACTCTAATTGACACCTTAGACACACTATTGGTAAGTTTTCCTCTTTCTCTGCTCTTATCGAGATGATGTTGGAAAAAACAAAAGTAGGAACTGTGCAAAGTTTAACCTAATGATCAATCATGGTATTAGTTATGTTTCAGTTTAGTTTTTTCTGTGATCTTGACATCACCTGGTCTGCAAACAGAATAGTTTTGCACTACATTTGTATTACATTGGTTTCCCCTTCCCCTGTAAGTTGAAGGTTTCCTGCCACTCTCAAAATCTCCCGACAGAGTCAAGTCAGAACAGATTTTGAACTGAACTGAATTTAGCTATGACATGAACAGTTACAACTGAATCAGACTTAAATAGCTGGGTTTTTTTTCTTTTTTAAAGTGTTGTTTTTCTCCAGGTGCTCGGCAATGTGACAGAGTTCCAGAGAGCCGTCAAACTGGTTATAGAGACTGTGTCTTTTGACAAGGACTCTACGGTGCAAGTGTTTGAGGCAAACATCAGGTAAAGAGTCGCTGCTACTTTTAGTTTCAAACACTGAGGATCAAACTGTATCACTATCGTTTAGATAAGCAGTGTTTTTTTCACATTTTGTTGCTTTTTGTTGCAATTTTACACATTGCAGTAGACAACATTCTCAAAATTCTTTATTTTACCAAATAGGGAATGTCTCAAAACACTAATATCTTAGGTCTCTGTCAAGTATAGTGAACTTATCCTGCAGCCTGTATGCTTAATAAAAGTACACCATGCACACAATTCCTTCAAATGCACACAATTTTGTAAAAATAGAAAACCAAGCAAGGGAATAAGGCAGGTGGTGTTGCTAATAATGATATCCACCATTGTCTACATATGATCAGGCCATGAGTAAGATTAGACTGATTGATTTGATAGACTGAGTGATTTCAGCCAGAAAAAGTCAAAAATAGTTTCAAATAAACTGTCTGATACCTTGCAGTCCAAAATGAATGAATGAATGAATATGATTCTATACATATGCAGATTTATCAACATTGACTTAAATATCGCTGGCATATTATTGTAATATTTCTTTTTTCTTTGAAGGATTTTGGGAAGCCTTATCTCAGCTCACATCCTGCTGACTGACCCTAAGCATCCATTCGGCAAGGTTGGCTATGAAGGTTATGATAATGAGCTGCTTCATTTGGCTCATGACTTGGCTGTCCGCTTACTGCCAGCTTTTGAGAACACCAACACAGGCATTCCTTACCCTAGGGTGAGTTACGCTGTTGTGACCACAATGTACCTGCTAATAGTCACACATGCTACTGCTAAGCAGTAGTTATACAGTAGCTACTGTAGTTTCATGCTTTCCTTCAAATCACACGGTAATGGTTGAAATATTAACTGATCTGGATCTTAAATTTAGGTGAACCTGAAGACTGGTGTCCCTCCTGATAGCATCAATGAGACATGCACTGCAGGGGCAGGGTCTCTACTGGTGGAGTTTGGGATTTTGAGCCGTTTGATTGGTGACTCCACATTTGAGTGGGTGGCCAGACGAGCTGTCAGAGCTCTGTGGAACCTGAGGAGCAATGAAACTGGTTTGTTAGGTATGTAAAAGACTTCCTGTTTGTTCCTGGATTTCTTTTGTTCCTCTCTTTGTATTTTTCTTCTTGGCTTTTCACCAAAGCCACAACATGTAGAGACAGTGTCTACATTTCATCTGTCTGTGATTTGTGTCCTCAGGGAATGTAGTAAATATCCAAACAGGCCAGTGGGTCGGCAAACAAAGTGGTCTTGGAGCTGGCATGGACTCTTTCTATGAGTATTTGCTCAAATCATATATCCTTTTTGGTGAAAAAGAAGACTACAGGATGTTTCAAGCTGCTTATGAGAGTATACAGAACCACCTGAGGAGAGGGTGAGTCCTGGCAGCACTTGAAATGTAAAACTTTAACAGCTATGAAATTGCCTCTCTTCCTACGATAAGCCATTGAAAAAGAGGAATTAAAACTGCTGACGATTCCAGTATTACTTTGTTTTTTTTCTAATGGAGCTTATGAAAAGTGCAAACACATCCCCCTGAGGTTACGCCTGTACATGAATATGCAAGATGAGGAAATATTGTCAAAAATAACAGAATTTTGTCTTTGGAGATTCTTTGGAGATACATGGAATAATATCATGACATATTTTAAAACCTGTCTGTCTCTGTTTTTTTTTTTTTTTTTTTTTAAATTATTATCAGGAGAGAGTCATGTAATGAAGGAGAAGGTGATCCACCTCTCTATGTTAATGTGAACATGTTCAGTGGTGAAATTATGAACACCTGGATTGACTCCCTTCAGGCCTTCTTTCCTGGGCTGCAGGTCAGATTATCATCTGCACTTATATGAATAAATATTGTAAACTCTACTAAACTACACCAAAGTAATGTGCTGCTGCTATATGTCCTAGGTGCTGAATGGTGACGTAGATAATGCCATTTGCCTGCATGCTTTCTACTATGCCATCTGGAAGCGCTTTGGGGCTTTGCCTGAGCGATACAACTGGCAGCTGCAGGCTCCTGATGTGCTCTTCTACCCGTTAAGACCAGAGTTGGTTGAGTCAACATATCTGCTGTACCAGGTAACAATACAATAGCTGTGACACAGAATTTATGTTGGTTGTTGTTGATGACTGTCATCATTTATAGATGTTTTTTTTTTTTTTGTCTTCACTTTACACAGGCGACCAAAAATCCTTTCTATTTGCATGTTGGAATGGATATTCTTGAGAGCCTTGAGAAAAATGCCAAAGTCAGGTGTGGGTCATGTTTTTTTTTATACCTTTTTAAAGTTTTGTAAGGCATTGATGTGTTGACTTTGAGCTGAGATGAGCTGTGTTGTTTACAGATGTGGGTACGCCACTCTCCACCATGTTGTTGACAAATCTAAAGAGGATCGCATGGAGAGCTTCTTCCTCAGTGAAACCTGCAAATACCTTTATCTGGTAAATTACAACCAGTGTTTTATAAAGTATCTGAAAGCCCCACTTGAGTAGAAGGACAGATGCTCGACCAAAAAATGACTTGGTAGAAGTTCAAGTCACCGACTAGAATGCTACTCAAGTCAAAGTCTCTAGTATCTATAGAACTGTACTTAAGTATAGAAGCATATTATGAAGTTTTCCCAGCACTTTAAAACATGGAACCTGCAACAATCTTCATAGACAATGTTCTGATTCTTAACAAAAGTACAGTTCTGTTATTTTCCCCCCAAATTTCTGCTTGATAATGATATATTTTTTTTAATTTCTCCATCCATCCATCCCTTTTAGACGGAGGCTACATCAACCCTCAAACATGGTTTTGATAGTCTAATAGGTCACAGGTAGATGTGTATGTAATTAAGTTAGAAAATGTAGTGAAGTGAAAGTGAGAGTTGACAGAATATAAAAAGAAAAAAAAGAAAAAAAAAAAAACTCAAGTAAAGTACAGATACTCCCAAAACATACTTATGGTATGTACAGTAGTGGATGATTATTACTTTTTACTAAACAACACTGGTTGTATAGTAAGGAGCATATTATACAATATACAGATATGATGATACAAGAGCATAATATGATACTTATTCTCAATATCACATTTGATTTTTGACTCAGCTCTGTCAATAATATCATAAAAATATTTTTTGTTCTTTGATTACAGCTGTTTGATGAGGACAACCCACTTCATAAATCTGATAACAAGTACATCTTCACCACAGAGGGCCACGTTGTGCCTATAGACAAGCGCTTCAGGGAGAAACAGTGGAATGATTTGTTTCCATGTGAGGAAGGAGCGCTGACACAAAGACAGCCTAACATGCGGCCACCTCTTAGCAACATCAGCAATGTAAGGCTATCGTCTTTACCCTGTTTAAAATGTTCCATGACAGATTTAAGGTTTTATAATAGACTCTCACTTGACTCACATTCTTGTCTTCCTTTTCTCTCACGCTGTAGTGTAACAGGATCCCAGAAGAGCGACGGTACACTCTACCGTTGAAGAGCATCTACATGAGGCAGATCGATCATATGGTTGGACTTTTCTGAGTAAGAGAACCCATGTGGTGACAGATCCTCTGTTGATCAAAATTCTTGTCCCATCTCTTCCACTACTCAGGATCCTGACTCCAAAGTGACACTAAAGGAAACCTGAGAAAGCAGTGTGATTACTTGCTGTATTAATTAAAAGTTTGTGGGTGTTTCTCCTCTTTGGTGCGCAAACATGTAAACGACACAGACGAACAACTTTCTTTCTTGCTTCATTACGTTTTGTCAGTTGATGAATTGAGATTGTGGTTTTAGAGTAACAGGTGTGTTTCTATCGAGCAACAAACTTGTCTGTGTTCAGGTATGAATGTGTCTACATCGTATGTGTTGAAAGTACAGCTAAGCTGTGAATCCTAATGTATTTATGGGAACAGTGCCATCTAGACACACATATGTAAAATGTATAGCCTATAAAAACTCACCTCCAAATTGTTTCTCTCTAAATATGATGATTAGTGCCTCTTTGCAGTTGATTCACTTGACTAGATGAGTGCTTTTACATAAGGGCTGCACACTAACAGATAATAACAGATGATGACTTATGCACACACTGTAAAACCCGAGTTCTTGTGAGGTTGTTGACAAGTTTTAGATTGTGCCTATAGGGACTTTGTTGGGTCTTTTGTTTAGGCCTCAGGCTGGTTTTCCAAAAGGTTTGAAACAGTTGTTATGTCTCTCTCACTTTGCACACTCAATCTTTTTCTTTTTTTTTTCTTGAGCGGGATCAACCATATTGCAAACATAAAAAAAAAAAAAAAAAAAAAAAACTTCTGTCCTGCTTTAGTTTTGCACATTTGTCAAGTAACAGGGAGCAATAGAAAACATGAATCCAAACTGCTTCCTGACTGATAATTGTGACTAAAACTGAAGTGTTCATCTCTCAGGCTTCTAGTTACTTGATGTCTTACAAAGGGCAAACAGTTGTGCCATGACTGTGTGTGTGAGAGGATCAGAGTGACTCTTGCTGTTTCAAAGTGCCTTCAAATTGTCTTTCTGGATGCTGTACAGTGCATATTAGTTGTGGTTAACATTGTCAAGTATTTTTTTTTTCCTTCAAGCCACTGTTGATATTGCACAGTAGGTGTCATTCCATGTAAATGTACAGTTTTACACTGATGATGACATGAAGCTCCTCTTTTTTTTTTTTTTTAAGCCATGATGAACAAAACAAGCCATAAAATGTATTTTTAATATTAAAGTGAAAACATTTGTTTTCTGTCATTTTTTTGCCAGACATGTTTAGTACACAACTCCTCTATAATTTTTGATTTATTCCTCTTGAGAGAACAAAGATGTTATCATTTGCTGTTTATCTTTCACATAATTGTACATCATATCTATTAATTGTCATGTGGTGAGAACTCAGGGTTTAAAAGAAAAACAAAAATCAATGAATGCTTTCATAAAAGAACAATACTTTCTTGAAATGATGTTGCCTACCATTTCTTAGGATAGCCTTAGGTATTTATATTGCAATTGTTACAACGTGTTTATCCAAGGTTGAAGAATAACCGCACTGACCTGCAGTTGTACTGTGAAGATTTCATTAATATTCCAAACACTCAGAAAAAGAAATGTCTTTTTAACTGTAATGTTCGATTCTTATGTGGCTCAACTGAGGTTTGCTGTCTGGTTCATCTTGTACCAAACATCCTGAGTGGTTGTAGAACTCAGTGGAGCCTAGGGCTGCGTGACTCAATTACTTCACCTTACTGGTATCTTATTTGACTTTGGGGGACAGCTGTTAATTTTCTCAGATGTTGTTTAAACTGCTTCGAGTGACAGCAATGACATTTCTGAGTTTTCAGATTGGCTGACATCACCCCACCCACTTTGTCTTCACATTACAGTTTAAATTTGGGGAAAAGTGCTTGTATACTTTTCTTTTGTGAGAGTTGGATGCTTTTGGGTGTGTTTATTTTGTGGGCACATATAACATTAATTTATGATCTTTAGAGGTGCCTGTTGATGGATTGTGATACTTGGACAGAGCCAGGCAAGTTTTTTTAACCTTGTCTCTGGTATTTTTGCTCAACTAAACTCACTGTTTGGTGACTGTAGCTTCATATTTACTGTACAGATATTACAGTAATGTCGATCTTTTCATCTAACTGTTGGCAAAAATACAAATGAGCGTGGTTTGAATAAGGTCAAACTATTCCTTTAATCTGTATAATGTTAAGAAATTAATAAATAACACATTATGAACATGGCATTGCTGTGTTGCTTTTTATTTGTGAAAATGGAAAAGTACTCATATTTCTACTGAAGCTTTAATAGTAGTGTCTGTACAGAATAGTTGGCTCAAAGGCCTGTAGCATCACCTAACTTTTAATTTTTAAGTATTATGAAGTATATTACATCTACCAATCAACAGTTTTACTGATCAACATGGTATCACCACACTTCATGAACTGTCCAATAGAAATTCAATTCAATTATGTACAATGGCCTTTTTCAACTATAGCAGAAAGTTACATTTTCTAACATCTCCCTTAAAAAGTCAGTTTGTTGCCTGTTTGAATTGTGTTTCAAGCTACTCTGAAGTGTTTCTAGTGACAAATTCTTTTTAAGTTTCTAACAGAAGTTGAAGTGCGTCTGCAGGTGGTGAGGCCATCTTGTTTGCTTTTTTTGGCGTAATACTGACGTCTCACTGGAGCATAGAAACAATGCATTAGCCTGACATCTATTCACATTAGTACATGTGAGAAGAAATCACTTTATGCTGACAGAAGCTTTTGATGTCTTTTAACTACAGGTTACATTCTCCTCCAAAGACAAGTTCAAGAGAGAAAAGTTAGCTTGACTGTTATTCAACTTGTAAAATCTGCACATGAATTTTGAACTTAAGAGCTGTTTTCTGGTCCCAGTTGACCTGAAGTCTTTGGTCAAAGTTACAATTCACTTTTTGAACACAACAAATTGATTTTTATTGTTTTTTTGTGTGTGTTCGCCTGTTTTAGAAAGGCTTTTTTATGGCTGATTTCTCATCTTGGGTTCCTTAGTTATAATTCAGGAGGGATGTGTGGAATGTGACAGGGCTCCAACTGCGCCCTATAAAGAGAAAGAAATTTACACTGCTTTGTTGGTCCGACAGTCAAGTTCAAAAATTGATTTGAAAGGTCACATCTGTACAAACTTTCCTCACCATCATTGGGTTCTTCAGCGTGGCGCTTAGAAGAGACCACAATCCTTCAGATTTTCTTTGATGATGATGTCAGTTACGGCATCAAACACAAATTTGACGTTCTCTGTGTCTGTGGCACAGGTCATGTGAGAGTAGATTTCTTTGACATCTCGGCGCATGTTCAGGTCCAAAAACTGGACCTTGATGTAGTTGCCAGCATCCTCAAAGGTGTTGGGCCCTTATCAAGATAAAACAGTATATTTAATTGGTTGTCACTTACTTATTTTGTTTAAAAAACTGCTATAATTTAAGTACAGTGATGACTTTACCATCGTATTCAGGGAAGCACATGCTGAGATGAGCTTTCTTGATCTTCTCAAGGAACACATCCTTCTTGTTGAGGAAGAGTACGATAGAGGTGGTGGCAAAGTAGCGGTGGTTGCAGATACTATTGAACAAGTGCAGACTCTCGTGCATTCGATTCTGAAAGAAAAATATGAGTTTGTTCACCAAGTTTCAACGAAGAGCCTTTCAAATATACGGTTTGAGCGTCCAAACAGTATAAAATACATATGAAATATGTAATTTATCATACCACTTCATCATCTTCCACCAGCACCATGTCGTAGGCGCTCAAAGCGGCAATGAAGATGATACAGGTCACACCTTCGAAACAGTGGATCCATTTCTTCCTCTCTGACCTCTGGCCACCGACATCAAACATTCTGCATGGAAACAGAAGCAAGTTATCTTTATGACTGCCATCAAGCACAGTGGGAGCTGTATAGATAAGTTATTGGGGCTGTTTTTTTTTTACCTGAAGTCCAGGTCTTTGAGACCGAACTGAGTCTCAATGATACCAGTGGTCTTCACTCTTGATCGCAACACATCCTGTTCAGTGGGCACATAGCCAGGTTGGATCAGTCGCTCCAAGTCGTTTAGGTAGCTGAAGGAAAAAACACATTTAGTCGTTGACGAACACCAATATGGGACTGTGTGGTAATTCTAAATCTTAGCGTGAGTGATTTCTTACTATCCAGCAGAGTCATTGAGTTGGTACTCTGAGGCCCTTTCGAAGCATGCCTGGATGCCAGTGTCCTTCCACAGGCGCAAAATGATTTCTGAGAGCTCCTTGGGCATGGTGCCTTCCTCAATAGTGTCTGCAAGATGCATGAGTTTCCTGGCGTCGTCCTGCAGTGTGAAAGAAAGATGATGGGGTTACATACCATTTACAGTATGTTTGGTCCTTAAAATGATTTACACAGAATATCTAGAAGTGTGTCACAGCTGTCATAACCTGCTGATCTGCGTGGCCATAGTTAATGCTGAGTGTAGTCATGGCCCTCACAATGGCCATCATTGACTGCAGAGTGTTGCTGTAGATGATGCTAATGAACTCCAAGCATTCTTCACGTGAGTAACCATCTTTGTGGATAATTCTGTCAAGAAAAAGATACAATGTTATTCACACTCACCATTGTAAAGAACAGATACATTTTATACAGAAAGTTCAAGGTCTTACTTCATCTGTTTGACGATTGTACTTTTTCCTGACTCTCCAGCACCTACGGGAAAGAATAAAAGCAAATTAAATGGTGAAAAATATATTTTTTTCTTTTATTACAAACTTAATTGAAAGTAGATGACTAATTGTTAATTGCAGATTATTCCATGGCTTTCATGACACAGATCATAATGCTTCTTCCATCAGGTCTAATCTTGTTCAAAGCTGATGTCAGGGGAACTTTTCCTGTCCCTAATCTACATAGTCACGAGGGACTGAGGTTGAATTTAACACATTATATGTAACAATCTGATGCCGATTTAGAACAGTATACATATCTATCCAGCAACAACAATTAATTGTAAACTTCTAATTGGAAATGAATGGTTTTACTTTTAAATACAATATAGATTTTTGGGTGAACATGCTGTAATCTACTTTTCCTCAAGTAAAGGACAAATCTAAATTATTTTTCTTATCACTCATATAACAATATTTTGCCTGCAATGTAAGTAGGTTTGGTGTTTGAATGCCACAGCTACAGGCCCCTCTGAAATTCTGGTTTGGGTAGTAGGATATGCATGTCCTTCAGGACTAAGCCCTTTGTGTTGGAGGACCTGTTGTTTCAGGATTAACACAGGATTAGACTGAGTGATTATTAAAGTGTTTTGGTAATTCAATGACACAGGTTATTATGCATGTCTGACTCACAGCCTCTGTAAATACACTAGCTCTGCAGTTTAGTAAAAAAATATTTCTAGATTTCTATACTAAGGCATATCCATAACAGTACTCATATTTCAGGCTACAACAGTTGAACTTTGTTCATGTTGAGTATTGAGGGTTAGTATGGGTTAGTTGGGTTAAGTATATGATGTTAATTAAACATGACACAAACACATAAATATTTTACCAAGAATAATGCTACATTTACCGAATAGACAGGTAGAATCTCTAACTCTTAAACATGAAATATAAAGTAGCCCCATACCATCTATGGGCCCCTTGAATATGTGTAAACACATGTTAATTCATTCAAACCCCCACTGAGCCAAGTTGACTCTCTTTACCTAGCAGCAGCAACTTCACGGTTCTCGCATCCTTGTCAGCATCTTCCTTCAGCTTCTTCTCCAGCTCTTTGGAGCGTTTCTCCTCGGCGCTCGCTCCAGCCCCCATCTTCCTTTTCCTGGCTTGTACCCCTCTGCTCAAAAGCCGAGTGTCAGGAAAAATGGAAGTAGGTCCTAGCTTATCGCCTACTGCCTGACCACTGCTGTCAAATATGCAGCTGATGCGTCAACTGCCTGCAGCATACACTGGAGATTGCTGTAGTATTTTCCTATCTTAGGAAAGGATTTTGGGCATCTCCTGTCCACCTGACCTGAGATGACCAATGGGACACAAGGACACAGGTGTTTTAGGATAGAGAGAAAGGTGTGGAGAAGCAGATATACATCAGTGTGAGAGTGAGCTAACCTTTAAGGGGACTTTGCTGTGGTCAGCGGAAGATCAACATCGGCTCAAGTGCTTATCTCTCAGTGCTGTTTTCAGGGGCCTTGAGTAGAGGTGCATATAGAGCTCACTTTTGTTTTATGTTTGTGTCTTTGGGAACTTAGATATCCATAGATATGTCCCACATCAGCACCAAAGTAAAAAAGAAATAAATAAGTCTGAAATAGGAATAAGCGTGGTCTTATTTGTTTGTGGACGAGAGGGGCAACAGCTTTTCAGACTCTACCCTACATAAAAGTCACAGTTAAAAAAGTGAATGTAATGTACAATGAGATTCTCATCTCCCAGTCTGAAAGTCACTGATATTTTGTATAAAACTCTGCAGACTGAAGAGTGAGCTCTGAAGTACTTAAAGGGCTTTGCAGTTTCACTTGACAGATCTCATTGACCTCAATCTGAAGCTGTTTAGGGATCCTAATCTACCCCCTTTAATTATACATGCACACGTTTACAGTATGTCTGTCTGTGTGTATTTGTGAATTTGTGTGAGCATTGCGCTGCATTTTCCTATGCAAACAGTTTTTTCTTCAGGAACATGTGGTACGCATTAATATTTAAATAATAAAAATGAAAATAATGGTAAAATATGTAATAGCATATCATTCACATGAGTACTTTTACTGTACTACCTATGGTGTTTTACAGTGTGCTATTGCTATCAAGTATTGCTATCAGAATACTTTATCCATTGCAGATCAGTAAAACACTGAAATCAATGAATTACACTTCATAGACAAACACATCCTGTCAACTACGTGCACATAATTTTCAAACAGAAGAGAACGTGTGTTATTATAAAATATAGAGCTTTAATTTATTAGTCGGCAACATTGATGAGGAAGAAAAGATAGAAGTAATTTTTTTACAAGTCATTACAGTAACATCAACTGTGCATTATATCATACATTACTTTACCTCAATGACCCAGAGCCAAGTCTGCCAAACAGAGAAATAAAATAGATGCACATGTTTGAAATATATGCAAAATTTGTTTTGCAAATTTTCAGAGAACAAGAGAAAGAGAGAAGAGACTAAGAGACGAACAGAGAGGGAAAGAAGGAGCGAAAGAGAAAGAGAGAGAAAGAAAGAGGAGTTAAAATCACAATCTGACTGTTCTGTACCTTCAGCTTTTCACACCATTAAAAAAAGTGTGAGCACATCTTTCCTGCACGGATAGTATTTCCATATTCCCACGACGAGAAAGACATTCACTGACATTCACAGCAACGTAGCATTTTAGACAAATACCATATACATACACTGTACATGCCATGCACAATGAAAATCCACCTTCTGAAGATTTTGGTACAGGTTTTTCTTCAGGTCTGGTGGTGATCAGCTTGTTAGTGGTTGTACTTGGTGACTTTTTTTTTTTTACTTTTAGTGTATGGAAGTTGCTCAGCACAAACAGTTGTATATGACGTCTGTGGCACGGTTGATAGTAGGATGGCACTGCACTAGACTGACAAAGAAGTAGCTGTGAAAGCTCTGTTGTGAACCAGCTGATAAAGTTAACACAGCACCAATAAAACGGCCAGTCCCGAAGCACTGCAAAACAACACATTTGTCACTGTAATCTAACTAAAGTGTAGACTGTTTATGTGGCCAAACACAATATTCACTTGGTGAAACCAATATTTAGCATAAAACTGGCAGGAATGCAAACTTTGGATTCATTTAGAGATTAAAAAAAAAATCCCTTGAGCACACAAACTGCATGCTCTCTCTTATATGGATATACTGCATAATATGCCACAGATACATGTGAAGTATTTACTGTTTATCAAGATCACCAATTTGGCAACAGAAGGTGCTTTGTCGCAAATATCTTTTTTTTCTTTTTTTTTTTTTTTTGAATCACAAACTGTCACAAACTCACATATAGCTGCCTGCTGGAATATCTTATCTCCATAGAGAGAAAAGAGAAGGCAATGTTATATTTTCAGCTTTTGTGTCATTAAAAGACCCTTTCCCCCAAAAACAGCTTATCACAAAGATCACGTTTGTTAAGGATACAACATTGAGATGTGATATTCACATATAAACAAAACAAACACTTGGCAGCAACTGATTCTGGAAGAATTTGGGGTGAGAGGTGTAACATCGTTACTTGAGGGCCAGGCTGGACCACATCATCAAAAGGAGAGACCTTTCGTTCTCACGTGACCATATGACTGTAACAAGTTGTCACAGCTGCAGTCTGTGGGCATTTCATTATTTTTTTTTTTAATGTCCAATGAAATGCCGCCATCTTTCTGTCAACAGCTTGTTAAAAAAAAAGCCAACAAAAAGAAAAACAAAAAAACTGTCCGACGTACAGTAGAGAGTTCTGGTGGAGAAGTTCGAGAAGGTCAGTGACTTCCTGACTCGACTTCCAGTTTAGACACTGAATACTGCCAGCAGTCATGTGATCCAACATGGTCGCCTATAACAGTTTCTGAATATACGTTCATCGGTCCTTGCCCATGTGTGGATATGTCCAATATCCTGTGTTGTTGTTGTTGCTGTTTCTCAAAAACACCAAACATAAAGATATTCTCAACATAATAACACATTGTAATAAACAAATAACACTAACAATAATATTATAATAACAACAATATTTGCACAGATTTACCTATTCACAAAAAACATGTTTTCTAGATAGGTACAAAGAATTACTTTTTACAACCTACAATAAATAGTGTGTATTTTTTTAACAGTTACATAGAAACTGTTGAAGCTGTTGCTTTTGGTTGCAGTGTCTGTCTTGTCTATTACGATCATTTTAAGTTTTCTATCATTTGACTGGAGTCATTCCCCTAAATGGAGGGTAGCAGTGTTTAGGAGGTTTTGTGAACAGGTAGACACAGGGTGTTTGAGGATCATAGGGTGTGTGTGTGTGTGTCCATCTTCTCATGTCTCAGTTGAAGTTGTTTGCTCATCGTGATGCCGACGGTTGCGCGGTTTCTTTTGTTCTTTAAGCTCCTTCAGGCTTTTGGCTTTGTTGTCCCCAAGGCTGCTGTCTCCTAGTTGCCAGTAATCCTGGCAGTATTGGTTGATCAGACCCATCTCTGGCTGGCTCAGAATCGTCAGCAGGTCCTTGTACTGGCCGGCGCTCGGAGTCCAGGCACTGGACTGGAGCGGAGGCAGAGCCGGGCTGCCTGTTTCCACCAACACGTTGTTGACTGTGCGGCTGGAAAGAACCACAAGTTGCAGTTTGACGAGCGTGTGTTTGAAGTTTTTCTCTGTGGATGTGCACTGGTAGATGCCGCTGTCAGAGGACTGCAGTGACCGGATCAGGAGACCTTGTTCTGTTTTCAGGATGCGTCCCTCTGAGCGTATCTGGAACGGTCAGCACAGTGAAGAGGATATTTTTAAACACTTGAATAAAAGTTGAATAAAAGTAGACAGCTTAGTGGAAAGTGTAGCTTCTTTGCAGTGAATACTTCACTCACCTCTTTCTTCCTGTCACTGTTTTCCTTCTGCAGGTGCCACTTCAGAGACACATGAGGAGACCTGGCCTGGCACTCAAGAAATGTAGTGCTTCCCTCCACTCCGTATTGAACTGTCTCCAGAGTATTCTTGTTTGCTATGGAATGATGTGAATATAAATTTTTATATAATTCCTGACATAAAATAGGTTAACATGTAGGTAGGTGGAACACAACCAAGGAGGTAGATACAAATATAAATTAGTAAATAAATATATTTTTTAATAGTAGTCATATATCCAATTTCACTCCAGAATATTTGGATGTTTAAATTGGGTGTGTACAATATGGACACTCACCATTAGAGTTATAACCTCTGCATTGACGGATTGGGTTGCCATATTTTACATCCTGCCGACGGCTCCGTCTAGAGGGGTCAGATCAACATACAAAAATAAAAAGGTTAACTTCAACATATCTTTTTTTTTTTTTCTTTTTTAAAAAGTCACATTTTGAAACAATGCACACAGCAGAGAATTTTCCAAGCAAACGCGCTATCATGATCCTCACCTCTTCTGTGAGGCAGAGTATCTTGAGCAGGATTTGCCGTCCCAGGCACAGTACGGGTCTCTGGCCAGACAGCAGTCAGCGCAGGCCTCCCCGTATACATCACAGCGATGGAGAGCCAGGTGGGTCACACCCAGGACTGAGCCCACATACAGTTGTTGCTATAATGAACAAAGGTAAATCAGATATATATATATATATATATATATATATATATATATATATATATATATATATATATATATACAAAAAACAACAGATATACAGATATTCTGTTTGAATTAAATTAAAACCTTTTGAGTTTTGAGACTGATCACCTACCCTTTTGGATGAGATCTTCATGGTGGTAATTGGTGTTGGAACCTGCAGTGATACAGTTAAAACAACTTTAAATAAGCAAACAATGATTTCAAACACACACACACACACATACACACACACACACATATATATATATATATATATATATATATATATGTGTGTGTGTAAAATGGAAAAAACAGCAGGGAAGAATAAATAAAATGAGATGGCGTGACTGACCTTAAAGACTTCCACTTCCTCTAACACCAGTTCCTCTGTTTGCAAGTCATCTCTTGGCAAGACAATCACTTTCTGGACTGTCCCCCGATCTGTAAGACACAAGAGAGAAGCAAATTTAACTCCAGCCAAATTGTTATTCATAAAATTGTTATTTTAAACCGAGACTAAATTTGAGCTCAGACAGTTTGACTCATTCATATTGAAGACATAAATATCCTCTACTTGTTGCTGAACCTTCCAGATAGGATTTTGACATATTAACTTAAAATGACATAATGTTATGCCTATTAGATTACTGAACAGTCATAACACTGACCTGTTCCCAGGAAGAGCACCTCATAGCTCCCGTCAGCAGCTGTCACTTGATCCACAGCAATTGTGGTGAACTCGTAGTCCACGTTGGTTCTGACCACCAGGGGGCGCTTGTGCACTGGGTATACGGGATTGTACATGGTGGGGTGGTTTCTCATGAAGTTGATAACCTCATCTGGGTAATCCTTTGTGGATTTCATATTGGGTGTGAAAGTGCCTCCGGGACACTATTGACAAATAAAGATCAAACATTAAAACCTGCAATTTCCCTAATTACTTTTGCTGTAAAAACCTGTTTTTATATATAAAAAAGGATGACAGAATTTTCTTTGTAATGGAAAGAAGGGTGTATCCAAAATTGTTTTTATTGTTTATTACTCACAGTTCCAGGTCGGGGGTAGGGAATCTTCCCAGTGTATGCCACCCACTGGTAGTTGGGCCCCTCCTTGTGTGCAAAAGGCCCATTGAAGACCATTCGGATGTCAGCCATGGAGTAAACGCACACTGCCGAGCCTTTAAAGACAGATCTGGAGGTGGGAAAGAGAAAAAGGGTGAACACAGCGACAGTGGCTACAGATTAATTCACTCCCTGTGATAATTACTGTGGGTGCTTTCTGTGGCTGGTAGAATATACTTCCTTCCCACGTACTCAGCCGGCCTCTTACAGGAACGCACTGACGCACACACACACTCTCAAACCGACTCAACTAGAGTCAAGCTGTCTGAAACACTGACATACAAACACCCACGTACTGCAGAGAATCGCCAGAGCTCATGCTCTCGCTGCTGTGTGGTGGGTGTACTATGTTTGTAACTCCTGTCATGGGTCTCTGTCATTAGCACCGCATGTGTTTTTATCAGCTGGGTCTAAAATGTGCTTGATGCCTAAGGAGAGGATGGAAACAATAACAGCATTTGTTTCTCAAATACATTAATCAAGACATGTTTATTATGATTTGGTGTGCACCTCTCCCAGCTTGTGTGCAGTCAGAATCTCAATTTACACGTCCGCTTTGTTGCCTTGAATTTTAATGCTATGTGCTGAATGACAACTTGTTATCAAACCTGACCTATGAGGAACTACAGACTCAGTCAGTCTCTCAGAGGAGCGAGACTCCCTCTGGAGCTCCAGACTTTCTGTCTTGTCTTTGTAGCTTGAATCTGACAAGCCATATGCAACACAGCATTTCAATATCAGACAGAGCTGACACCTTCAGGCTGAGTGAAAATGAATAAAATCTGTAGGAGGAAACCCAAATTACACCTTCCCTCCAAACTGCATGAAAGTTAGAGAGTCTGAGAAAGCTGTCAGTCACTTACCCTGAAACTGAGAACACTCCATAGATGACAGGATTCTTGGTGTCTTGAGTTGGCTGGATATACACATCCCCTAAAAGATAAAGAAAGAATCACAACATTCAGATCCTTTACTTCAACAAAAGTACTAAAACAATTTAAAAGTACTTAATTAGTATATCAATTGCATTTTACTTATATAGTTGGCCAGGTTAGTGTAATTGTTCGTAACTATGGTTAAGTTCTGCCACATAAAACTTTGAGTGAGATTTTTTTTTTTGTGTTTAATAATATATCATTTCACATTTTTCACCCTTAAACAGTGAGAGTTGAAAAGTGAAGAAGCATATAAAAGTAAATGAAAATATAAAGTATATGAACACATTACTTGAGTGAATATACTGAACAGAACATAAAAAGGCTGCCTTATTAGTGTCAGCATCTTGCATCAAATCATCCAATGACTTTCTTCGTTCCTGATTCTACCTGGTTTCAACCCAAAGTAATCACAAATATGGCATATGGAGCCTTTTTTTCTTCTTCCTTCAAGGGGGAGTTGAAGGAAAGGTCTTTATGAATTGTGGTTACTAAAGTCTCATTGAGATCATGAATCCAAAACTTTTGCGACGCTGAAACTACCCTGTCTCAGCGGGGAATATGGGTGAAACAAAGATCTCTGGTGAAACATGGCTTTAATAGGAGCCATATGCATGTAGAGGTTGATGCTGTTGTGAACCCTGAATATCTTCTGATGGCTTAACGAGAGAAAAGTGCAAGAAAAAAACAATAAGGAGCAAAAGCGAAATAAATTTTCAGCCGACAGGTTGAGTAGAATAACACCTCACCCGCAGTTGAACACAAGGCTCCATTTATTGCTCTGCATCAATGGGAAACTAGTGTAAAGAGCTCAGATGACTTGTTTCAAGTGGCCTTGAACAGTTAGGACAATAATTGCCTATAGCCAAGAGGCTTTGGAAAAATACCAATTACAATGAACATAAATGGAACCCTATCCTCCCTCCAATAACCCGAGATCCTCGTCATGGTATCCTGTCAAGCAATTCATCTGACACACCACAGGAAGAATGCAAAACCACCCTCACGTATTTATCTCTCAGATGTCACCTTAATGAACTTGAGAAGCAGTGTGTAAAAGAAGAAACTGCTAAGCGACAACTATGCCTGTGGAATTGAGGGTGAAATGTTGATCTTTGCACTCTTGGCGTTATCTAATGCGCACTAAATAAATATGAAGAAGCTTAAATTTACATTGCTTGTTTAACAAAAAACAAAGTTACTGTCTTTGAAACTCCCTTTAGATCATAAGATTCAAATCTTTTCAGAGAAAAAAAACATCCCCTAACACGCTAAGGTATAAAAATGACAGGTAATGGCTCCACGCTAAAGCAAAATTAACTTTTGGCAAACAAAGTAGAGTTTTATAACCCATCTGACGCCGATTTGACAGACCTCCTGGCTTCAGAGTAAGCGCAGTGAAAGAGAAAAGAAATAAATTAGTGGAGAGCTGGAACTTTGTTTCTGATCTGTCAGAAGAGACTCTGAAGCACTCGCAGCATCACATTTGCAGAGAAATATCTGATTGCTGTAAGAACAGAGAGAACACTGTGTATAAATGAGGAAAAACAAAGGAGTGGGTGCATCACGCATTCAATGAACAGTCTCTGGATACAAGAAGGTCTGTCAAATGACTGCAGATAGTATATGATTATCTCCTTGAAATGTACACTGAGAGATGCGCACCTAAAATATGTTGAAATGTCCACTTAGAATAATTACACAGAGAAAAACCAACAACAAATGGTGCCTACTTCTTTATAAAGAATGAAAGGCTTTTGGACTACAGTGTGACATAAAAAAAAAAAAAAAAAAACTTAATAAAAAAACAATGTTTCGCTCTGTAATTACATTTCAGAAAAGGCAATAAAACTTTATTGCCCACGCATTCATTCTTGTTTTTCGTTTGTGTCTGTTTCCCCCCGTCTTTATAATCCTCCTCTCCCTGGGTAAAACGCTGAATGCTTTTTCCTCTGTTAGTGTCGGCTCAGCCTCACCATCTAAATGTACTCCACTGTCTCCCATGAGTCCTCATACAACCACTCTGATGCCTCTGCTGGGCTCCATCACGACCAGCGGGAGTGGAGACAGAACACATTTCTACCAGACTGTTTGTGGTTGTGTGAAGGTCGACCACAGAGATGAGGGATGTAACACCGCACCTCAGGACTCACAGTGACCTCACCACTAGTGCTTATCTGCACTGAGACTACAGCTGACCTGCTGTGCTGTGCAAACACTAAAAGTATGGCACGACTGACAGAAAAGCACTCCTCTGTCACTGACACGGAGTGCTCTTAATGTGCTCTTAATGCACAGCACACATTTGCAACTACACAAAGCTTCATCACAGCAGAAATAAGGAATACCATCTCACATCCAGCTCTTCTCCGTTTTTGATGCAGAATTACTGGGTGTAATTTTTCACATAATCACAATTAATGGACAAAAAAGAATGAAAACACCTAGAACTGTCAAATAAAAGGAAACTAAGATGAATTTAATCAAGCTGCCACGTCTCCTTGCTGGGTACGAGTCCGATATATAGTGATGGTCGACACATCATTCCATGTATTTCATGTGTTCATTTTGGATAATCATGACAGCAGCAACTGCAAATTTTAGTTACACTCTGTTGCAAATATTTTTTCCCCTATTTTATGACAGAAAATGTAAACTGGCAGTGTTGGACTCGTCTCATGCAGCTTTTTAGTGCTGTGACATCCATTCTTTAGTCATCCCAACAGCTGAACCACCAAAATCAGCTCCATAAGCGACATAAAGATAGTAATCATTATTTTGTGAATTGATTTTCTGATTTTGTTATTTCCACAGAAGACTTCACACTCAATAAAGCAACATTAATTTAAGGTTTATAGAGAATTAGGTGGTATAAAGTAAGCACACACACTGCACCTGAAATCATAATCCATATTTTTAGTCTTTCTACTGTGAAAATGTGTGTGAAATTTGAGTTTTATTCACAACGAGAACATATTTATGTCTGTTTAAACTGATCAAAAAAAAAAAAAAAAGTAGATGAAGATCCGTTATACCACCAGTCATTAGGATTTCGAGGATATTAAAATCCCTTCTTAATCCTGTCAGTCATTTGAATGACGGACAGGCTGGGATGATCCACAGTGGGTTATACTGATCCCAGCTGCTCATTACTTTGATTACTCTGTATTTATATATATATATGTGTGTGTGTGTGTGCTTCTCTCTCTCTACAAATTCTCTGTGAATCATGTTGATGGTGCTTGAAACCAGAGTGAACACAGTCTTGCATGAAGGAAAGTACATTTTAAGGATGGCAGCTACAGTGCAAGAGTCACATGAATGTTCAAAGGAATACACATGTCAAGATTAACATATAAGAGTCAGTTATACCTTAATCTAAAGCTGCAGCAAGCAAGGGGATCTTTCTAGTTTTTCTTTACAAAGGCTGTGCTAAATGCTGGTTTAATGGGTATATGTCCCAACAGTACAGTAAGCTGTGGGCCTGCACACGCAAGCAAAATCTGGGTAAATGTGGATTAACATCATGGTCAAAGTATGCAAAGCAAATGTGAGCAGAGTTCTACGAATAAAGTTGTTGACACCAATTCTGTCAACATGAAGTCCATCTGGACCTCCTTGTTTTGCAGTGTTGAGGTTACACGGTCATTTAAGAATTCTCACTTTCCATCTGCCAAGTTTTTTTTTTTTTTTTTGTCAGGTCACAGATGTATTCATTATGGGCACAATACTAACTCTTAGTAGATGTATTGTACTGTACTTTGCATGAGTTATAGGAACTGATTAAGTGACATTTTAAAATGTGATTTTAGATAATAAATGCTGACTAGAGTGCAAAGGGACAAAAGGTAGAGATGTGGTTCATCAGAGATCCACTGATAGGGTCAGATATGGAGGTAGATTTTCAAAAGAATAAAATAATTATTCAAACTCACTTAGTTCATCAAAGTGTGTTTCAATGCCATCAGCTCCCGGCACCGAGCAGATGAGTCGAGCCTTCAGAAATGTGCTCCACTTGTTGACCAGACAGCAGTGTCCACCGTCGTCATTCTGTGAGGCAGAAATGAAGAGTAGTCATCATCCACCTCAAAGTCCATCCAAAGTCTGAATAACAGCTGTTTAAAACAACCGTCCAAACTAACTACACGGGGTCTGTTGTTATTGGGCCTGTATGAATAAAGATCAGCTCTGTGTTTCAGCTTGGCCTCTTGCATGAGAGGTTAGCCAACACCTACTTCTGAGGTAGAGATTTAAGCTTTGGGAAAATGATTCATGGGCTGGATCTCAACAGACTTTACAGAGTCCAAGAGATTTGCATGAGTGGAAGAAATACATTTTAGGTTTTTCTTTATCTACTGTAACAGAGTAGAAGGAAAATTTGGTAAAAGGGCAGCATGTCTTATCTTCCAGACGCAGATAGAAGTGCTTTATTATATTTTCAATAGCCATGCTTTTACATTTATTTAATGGACTGATTGACATTGGATGTATCGACTTTCGTGTTCACCAGAGGATAAAGTCTACTGACTGTGACCTCGGCAATCCCCTAACATTTTCCTCTAGTGCCACCATTACATTGGACATCTTTCAGATAGATGGTTGTAAAATCTTGCACAAATATTCATGGTCTCCAGAGGATGATGAAAACTTTGATCCCATTATTTTTCTTTTAGTGGATTTTCATCTGGACAATAGTTTCTGTTTACCCATTACTTTACTTTACTTTATGTTTATGATGAGATACCTGCAAATAATGAAACTCTAAATGTCCTCAGCTGTACTCTGTTTATTGCAAATTTGTAAAAAGGTAGCAGATTAACAGACAAAATGTGGTAAAAACAATACTTGCAACAGATCCACCATGCTCATGTAAGCATTTATCTCAAAGCACTACTGTACCAAAATACAGCCTGACAGAGCCGCCAGCATGGCTGAAGATTCTTCTTCAGTGTATTTCTTGTAAATTACATACTTTAGGGATGCATCTTGCAGACAAAGTAGCATCTTGAGAGACATTTTTCTAAAGTCCATGTAGAAATGCTTTGAAATTTCCGGACACTGTGTCATTATTTGTCCGTCTATGGTGAAAAACAGCACTCCGGGCCACAGCACTACATCACAAAGTAAACACAGCTCTGGCTTTGTATGGATGTCTGTGCATGTACACAGATGTGGACTAAAGTAAACTGTGCCACTCAAATATTTCATCCAGAGGAACAAAAATAACAGAATGCTTTCCAGAGCTTGCTGTTGAGTCAAACAGGAGAGATTTTGTTTTCAGTCTGGTAATTGGTGTGTATTACTTTTTCGTCCTCGGTAATTACTGGTGATCATGGGTTACTCTTTCTGATCCTCTAAGAGATGAAGAAACATGTAACAGACTGTAACTAACCATTATGGAGGCATACAAGCCTTTCACTAGCAATAATCAACATGAGGTTTGCTGACCAGTGTAATAACTCACCAAGCAGATCCGTCCTATCCTGGACTGGGTCATGGGACTCTGGCCCATCTCGGAGGCTTTCTCGCGGAAGAAGAAATAGAGCTTGTCATCATTCTTCTCAGCACTGTCTGGGATGAGGTGTGCGTGGACGAATGTGGGATCTGAAGAAGAGAGAAAAAGATGGAGGAAGCATTACTAGATGTTCAGCAAACGTTGGTCCACACACAGCCGCATCCAAGTGAATAGACACCCACCCAGACACACTTAATACGTGTAGGAAGTCTGTGCCTGCAGAGTTTCAATTTGTAATTCATCAAGTCTGCAAGAGGCCTTCAGTGGACTTCCTTCAGACCTTTAAACCTGTTTGTGGTACAGTATTTACCACGTTACAGTTAAAATATTGACTATAATTTATAGCAGTATAGATCTAACTCTGCTGAAGAGAGCAATATTAAAAGTTGATACTATGGGTAAAGGGAAAGTACTAATATACCTTTATCATATTTTATTCATTACATAAAAATATCTTTTCAAAGTATCTTAAAACAAAACTTAAATTCACATATTTAATACATTTTGAAAGTGATAATCATCACTCCTGTTTATAGTGGCTGCATCTCCACATTTTGTTGAGCTATGTTGGAAAATTTTTATAAAAATTATTATTAACACAAACTAAATTTTTAGCTAAATAATATTAAACTACATATTATATTTTTCACAGATCCTAGAACCTAGATCCTAGAAACACAAAGCAAGCAACTCTGAGATGAGCAACATAGATGAGAAATTCATATAAATGGAAACAGTTGAATCGGTCTGAACTCTAGAGGAAAAAAATTTGGATTCAGCCCAAACATCATCCTTAAGCTATGAACAGCGCTGTAATTGTCCTCCTGTAAACCTTTTTGTTTCTATCTACTGACAGTGTTCAATATGTCATCGCAGTGTGCTCTCACTGGCTGACCTACTGGGTCACCGCACCACTGCTGTGACTGAGCAGCGTCCCAAATGGGGACAAACCAAAACCAAGAGGGAGTGACTGTGTCTGTGTGTGTGGAGAGTGTGATAATGGGGGAGGGGGGAAATATCCGAGAGATTCCACATGGCTGATTAGCGGGACTCAGGTGTCCCAATTCTGTGTACCACTACCAGGGGACTGTTGTCAGGGCAACAGGGTCAGAGGAAAATCTGGGAGCCAGCAACACTGGGGGACGCCGTGATTGATTTGGCAACATCAACCAAAAGCACCCGAAGAGCATTTATAGTGCTGTGACAATCATGGTTCATTAGAGAGCGGAGGCTACTCTGAGTCATTATTGACATTCAGTAACCCCCCCACTACTACACCACTGACCTTGTTTCCAGGCTCTGCAGGCATGTAGTCAACAATTAGCACAGAGCATTTTATGCTTTGAGTCAAATGATTGCTGGGTCATGTGGCTCAGGATGGAAAGATCAACAATCTCATTCCTAGATGACTCTAAAAATTTACAATTATTGGTTGATGTAGATGCTGCGTGTGAATGTTGCCCAAGACATTAACGCAAATGTTTTACGGAAGCTGTGGAATTAATTAAAATAATCTGGAGAGACATGAGTGAAAGAAATAGTGCTGTGAACAGAACAAGGCATGAGTTGAGACATTACCATTTAACCATCTGGAGTTGTACTGATCAGTCCTCATGGCTGTCTGTTTCCCCAGCGTCCGAAAGATAGCAGAGTCTGTTCCCATGAAATCAATGTAGACTCCTGCGTACAGCTCCCCATCTGTCAGTCACAGAGAAAGAAGGAAGTGAAATCATCACAAATGGAAACATTTTAAGATTCAAATAGACAACATGTCGTTGTCCAAGTCTGTTTGAAAACTACAGTAAAAAGTTACATCATCCCTCCCCTATAGGTTTCATCAAAATCAGACTGACAGCACGTACATTAGCTGTGGACATTGAAAACTGCACATGATTACACGACAGCGCCCCAAATATTCCACCTATCATACTTCAAAATCTCATCAGATTTGACTCTGTGGTGTCAGAAATGACACATCTGGGTTACAAATGTTGACCTCATAATTATATTGTAAACACACTCAAATTATATCATACATCAGGCCAATCAGTGTAATTTGAAAGGACAGCTGGACATTCACCCAAAATCTCACATCAGCTGGATTCATGGCAGGTAAATGAAAACCTGGTATTGTAGCCATTCATCATCGCAATCAGGCGATCATTAGTGGAATGTTTTTAAAGCTATCTAAAGCTGTCACGTCTCACATCTGTGTGAAAGAAACTCCCTGATTTTTCCATGCATGATAACAAGGTGAAACCTGAAATTCCTGCTGTCTTTACAATTACACTTTTGGGAGGTTAAGAGGGTGATGACGGATGAAATAGTGGTTAAAAAAACTCCTGATGCCTAAAGGAGGGAAATTCCAACTTCCTTCTGTTGTGTCAGTGTGGTATGTCTCTGCCCTGAGTAAAATTATGTAAGGAAACCCATAGCCGATTTTCTTGGTGTTACAGTTTTGCTTAGTTCAGCTGGAATTGAGCTGACATGAGAGACATTCTCACTTCTACGCTGCCACACTGACACAAATGCAGGACAGGAGGTCACTGAGGTCACTGGTGCCACCTGTAAGCTGCTGACAGCAAAAGACCACCCAGCCTCTGACATGAGAGTGCACACATCAGTCTGACCAAATAAGTGGACAGTGAAATGATGATTAGTGAAAAATGGCAAAACTTCTCTGTTTACAAAGTGTAAATCTGCTGATTTCTCTCTTCTGAACACACAGACACGGACTTTTTCTCAAGACACTTCCTTTTCTCTAACACTTCCACTCTCCTGGTAATTTCGTGGAATCTATTTAGGTGGGATGACTTGCTGACCTGTTCCTAACACACTAACATACTCAACCTGTGCTGCCATGAGTGTATGTGTAGGGCCTTAAACAAAGAATAAACTCATCCATAGAATTACGGGCAGACAATCAAAACAACCTTAGTCTACAGCACTAAATTATAGATCATATGTCACTGTGTCATCAATCATAATCATTTAACATATTCATTAATATAAACACAATGAAAAACAGAAATTCATTAATATGGAGTCTGACAGTTAATGTGGTTACAAACAATCCTTTTGAGGCATGCACAGAAACTAAACTGACACGTAACCAAAGACACATGGTAGAATTTCTTTGTTTTCCACAGATCCACAGCTATTTATAATGTCTCTTTATTGTCTGTAAATGCTAGATGAACCAAAAATACTTACTGATCAAAGCGGAGACGCTGTTAAGTTTGGGGTCATAGGGACATTTTCCTTTCCCAGAATCCACTTTACCAGGTTCGAGTCGGAAAATATATTCCTGTAATAGTAAAGAAATAGAACAAAAAAAACATAAAAAAACCATCATGAATAACTTTCTTTTCTCATTTAGTAACAGATTCATTACGCTGAGGGGATTGGTTTTTTTTTTTGCTTTGGGTGGGGAGAGTTATTCTTTTAATGCATCATGTACAAAGCAGTTTAAAAGGGCAACACTAACAGCAAGCTCATAACATGATCAGTTGTGAGACAAAATAACAGTGACAAGGTACGAGCTGTGACCTTCAAAAGGCACTGAACAACAGACTCTCCAAGCAATACTGGATCCACTAAGGGGAACAAAAAACATACAAAGCCAGTTATCAGTGAGATGGAGAGGTGGAGGAAAATGCTGAGAGCAATCCAAAACCCATCCACCGTGCTGCAGATGTTAGTGCCTTGAAAAAGAATTCGTTATTCCACAGAGCAAGAGGACATCTTGAACATCTGTGTCAACACTGTGTATGTGTCTGCGCTGAGTTTTGTTAAGCACTTCAAAGCTGGCTAATGAAGTTTGACAGGTAGGAAATATGTAAGTGAAAGCAGAATAATGTCAAAGCCATGTCAAACCCATCCTTGGATTTTTATTTTTTTTTTAAAATCACTAGAAAAGATATACAAATCAATCCTGATACTGTAATAACTGTGACATGTTTTGCACATTTGATGTAAAACCTTTCGCACTGAATAAAAAAAGAAAGAGAGAAAACAGTTTGCAGTGAATTATTGTGTCTACATGAGTTTACCTGAAACATCTATAATAAACTGATGGCATGTGGGATTTTTTTTCACTCTTTTCACAATTTGTGAATCTAAATATAACATCACTCTCAAAATCACTCCACTGGCATGAGAATAACACATTTACAAAGTACTCTTTTGTGTTTGAGTGTCGAGTGGAAGTATGTTTCCCAAAAAATGCAGCCGCAGTGAATACTGGACAGTGGAGCTGTTTGGAGATTCACTAAGCTGCTTTATTATTTTATTATTATTTATTATTATTATTATTATTATTTTTAAATTTGGTCCTGTCTTTTACATCTGAAACTGAAAAAAGTATTTCAGGTGGGCACCACACTTAAGAGCCTTTACAAAATTCCCTCCTGCCCACCTTCGCCTCCAAAGGCTCTGATGTAGTGCTGTAGTCTGCTGCCCGACTTGTTCTCCCTCCAGATTGGGGTGCCTGTAGGTAGTGGGACCCCTAAAAAAAGACACATGGCACAGCAGGCCATCTCATTACCAACATGCGATTCCATTTTTTTCAAAGCTAAATTCTACTGAAGATGTTTGTGACATTAACAGAGAAAAAAGAGAAAAGATCAAAGGGAAAAAAAGAAGGACCGGAAAAAAGTAGACTTGACGAAGAAGATGAATAACTAAAAAAAAAGAAGAAGAAGAAGAAGAAAATGTTGTCAAAATGTTCATAGTGGAACGAAGAGAGCAAGAGATGCTCTCTCCTTGTGGGTGGCATCCATCATTTAGTAACCGTGTTAGATTAGTGTCTCAGTGTCAAGCAAGCCACTGAAAACTCCATGCATAAACCATAAACCACGAGGAATGAAAACAGAAAAGGGGATGAAACAAAATGAAATGACAAACCCTTGGAAAAACCACCACATTTAATAGAGTCCAACAACGCGGACACAAGTAAGTGAAACAAACATAAGAAGAGTGAAGAGCACTGGAATGATTTAATCAAGGTATTTCACAAAATAAGATGGTTACTAGTCATTTTGACAAGCATATCTATAAATATTCTGTCTAAAATGTGTAGGTTGTTGATTTGGAAACTTGACAGAGCTCAGAAACAGCAGGGAGAGTGATGCAGATAAAGGCGAAAACTTTGAGAGCTAATATAGTAGAAGAAATGTGTGAAGCCCTCTGTGTACTGAGAGGAAGAAATTCTGAACAATTGGTTTCTGTTTACATCTACTCTTACTGAGGAAAATCTTTACAGTGTGAAGCAACATAGCTTTGGGCCTTAGGGGACAAGCTGGATGACAACTTGCCTGAGGCGAACTGACCTTTACGATGAAATCTGAAACCTCCATTTGAACAGTGAGACTAAACAGGCAAATGGCAGACTGGTGAATGTAAGTGTGTGGACTATAGCTGGGCTGGCAGCTGCTGAGGCTCTGCGTGGCCGTTGTGCTGGAGCGAGGGAGGGATGGAGGAAGGAACAGTGGGAGGGGTGAGCTACAAGGCTGATGATGGATGAGAGGCTCCATCAGTAATGATGGCCTTTCAGAGGCTCTCAGCCAGACAGAAACACAGGCCACAGGCTCTGGTGTGTATAAACAGGTGAGGAAGGGAGGGAGGTCTGTGAGGAGGGATCATTTGTTATAGATATACTGTCAACTTTCTATTCCCAGTGATAAAAGCAGATTGGTGCTGCAACAATCTCTAAGCGGTGGCAGTTAGGTGCTTCACCAACAGCAATTTTGCAATATAATGGAGATCTAGACAGGACTGGCCATGAGCTTTTCTATTTCTTTGAATCCTCCAGACCGTGAAACAGTGAAAATCGATGAAAACTAAGAAGCAGAAAATTAGGGAAGAAAAGCAGAGACCCTGAAACTGAGGAGCAAGAGCTGGAGAAGACCCTCTGATCTGAGATTGACTGACAGATATGGTTCTTTAAGAAGTGGAAGAGTAAAGGTCACAGTGTCTCCATGGCTGCCTGGCTGTGTCTTTGGTTACCTGTGACCTGCGTCCTCGGTCCACGTAGGTGCAGATGGGGTTGTACGCCCCTGTTCCACACACATACAGGTGGGTCCGGTTCCACGGCTCAATCAGACGGATGAAGTTTCCACATTCCCCCTGAGGGAGGGCAGAACAAAACCCAACCAGATTAGACTTAGGGTTAAAAAAAAAACCAGAAGATTCTGAACATGAAAATGCAATGGAAAAAAATGGTTACATAATACATAATGCCCCAGTGGTGGTTAATAACCCCTCTGTCTATGTTAAAACTATCACATCCATCATTTCCGATGTTGGCTGGTGTGTTTTTGGCAACTCTGTTCTCTGGCGGCTTTGTGTGTTTCAGTCTGGCCCAGGCTTCAGACCACACCGTTAGAGAGAAAACACTTCCAAACACCATATAACTGCGCGACAGAAACCAAGAAAAGCAGTGCATCAGAGCTGTCAGTTGTGTTTTCTAAGAGCTTGAGGGTGAACCCAATTCAATCTTCTGCCAGTTGTGACAATTGAAAAACATTTTGGTTAGACCAAACAGGACTGCTGAGTGAAAACTTAGTTGTTGTTGTTTTTTTTTTTTTTTTTTTTTTT
Organism: Polydactylus sextarius; assembly: GCA_016801845.1. NCBI lineage: Eukaryota > Metazoa > Chordata > Actinopteri > Polynemidae > Polydactylus > Polydactylus sextarius. The sequence continues at coordinate 10,307,180 of CM028908.1, forward strand.
AAAAGAAAGATTTTAAAATCCAATTATCCTTTTTTTTTTTTTTTTATAGAAAAAAGCGCTGATGTGAAAGACTTTGATTTAGGCAGGATTTAATTTAGGCATGGACAGGACTTTTCTTTTTGGACTGAGGACAAAAAGGTGCTGCTGGTTCGTGCTTTTCGAGGTCTGCAGCTCTCTAATCTCTATTTGCCTAACCAGCTGTCCACCTTCCCGGTCTCAATCCACACAAATCAAAACTCCCAACTCCAGAAACGCAAAGGCTTATGATATCTGTTCAGATTTGTCCGTCGTGTCGGCTGTTGGTGACAGCTGGCGAAAAAGGAAGGATATACCAAGCATAAAAAAAAGAATTAAAAAAAGACTGTGTGCAGGATGGGAGGGATGAGCCATTTTGGCAGATCTTAGAAACACGACAGATGCACAAGTCAGAGGTTTCAGAGGATGTGTTTGTGTGTGTGTGTGTGTGTGTGTGTGTGTGTGTGTATTTACACATGTGGGTCTGTGTGTATTATTCAGAGAGCTCCCCCACTGAGAACACAGTGGGGATGATTGCCTTTGACCTCCTGCCTGAACCGACATCCCCTTTGAATTGCTTTTGAATTGTCATCTGTCATTCCCTAAAGAGCTGCCGTGATGTCTTGTAGTAGCCAATTTTATTTCTTATTTTCAGTAATAAAATCCAAAACCCTACCTCTGGTGCACACATACACACACATACTGAGATTCATACATGCACATATGAACATACAGAGGCCAATACAATGTAGCCAGTGGCAGTGAGGCGCACGGGTCACCAAACACGCATAAATGAACATTCCAGTCGGATAAACAGCAGCCTGTGCTCTGTACCAGCAGGAGAGAGCAGGGTTATTAGCCAGAGCCTCATCATTCTGCCGGTGCTCACCACTTCTGGCAGCGCGCACCCCTAACATGGATGACGCGTGTGCGTGCGTGTGTGTGTGTTTTCAGTGGGGGATTCTGAATGTGTGAACAAAATCAAAAGAGAAGGATCTGGTTTTTATATGAATTTCAATGATGAGTTTCCATTTCCTTGTCCTTGTGGAGGCGGCACCGGCGGTGGCTGCGTTTGAACGTCTGAATCGTATTAACTCTTCAGACAGGCCTGTAGCTTCCAGAAGCTAACTCATTTTGTTCGCTTGTTGGGGACAACAAAGGGTGAAATAATTATTTTGAAAGAAAGAAAAAAAAGGTAAAAAGAAAAAGATATTTATGCATGTATGAGATGTGCAGGTTAGTGTGTGGAATATGTTTTCAGCTCTCGATGAAGACGACTGAGTGTTGCACGTTTCATATTCCTGTTAGAGCTTAATTGGTGGCAGCTGTGTGCAATCAGCAATCAGGGATGCAGAGACAGTGAATAAGAGCTTCACAGCGAGTCACAAACACTGGAAGGAGCTTTAAAATGTCTTTCGTTGACCCCGGTGGCGCATTCAAATCTACTAAATGTCCCTAAAAAGGCACTACAAAAGCACTCCTGGGACTTTACACAAGACCATCACTAGATAAAATTATATCAAAATGTGTAACAGTCACAGAGGAAGCAGGTTTACAGCTGTTTTACAGGCCTCCTCCTTTGTCTCAGGGTGGTTGATGAATTGCTTAAACGGCTTGCCTGAAAATATTCAGCTGGTCACCAGCATGGATCGTGAAATTAGGGCTGCAACAGCATGACCACTTTCACCACGATTAATGCGTCCGTTATTATTTTTTGACAAGTTGATTAATCATACAGTCCTGGCATTGTTCAAACATTACGCACAACTTCCTATATCCTGATATAACATCTTCAAAAAGCTTTTGTTCTGATCAATAATCTGAAATAAAGTAATCAATTTACAATGAAATAAAATGAGAGAAACAGTAGAAAAAAAGAAACATTTGGTATATGGCATTAATAAAAAACATATCTTTTTTTAAATTTCATAATACATCATTTTAAAACTTACATTGGTATCTTTCCCTGACAAAACACATTCAGTCTTCCTCTGGGGAGCAACGGGCCAGTGGATCTGACGGGGAAAGAAAAAAAGAAAAAAGAACACTGGTTAGCTGTAAACTCCTACTGAGCTCATTCAGTTTAATGTTTACGTGGGATATTTCTTACTATGAGTGGCTCCTTGTTGATGTCGTGCAGATCCAGAGAGAGGATATAATCTTTGCTGCCCACATACATGCGGTCATGGTCCTCGTCCATGCGAAGGATGCGGTAATCGGTCGAGTTCAGCAAAAAGGAGAAGTGGTGAGCAGTGCCGGTAGACTTCAATTCTACAAATAAAACACAAAGGAATGGAAAATAAATGCTTTTGTTTGTAAGACTGTAGTAGAGACGCATAAATAAAACAACAGACATGGTCACAGGAGATGTGTGTAGGCTTTTGGCACAGAGATGCCATTTGGTTTGCCAAAAGTTTTTTCATCCTCTTTGTACTAGAGGTGATATTCTCACTATTAACTACGAATCCTAACCATGCTAACACACATATGTTATTGTTGATGGCATGATAGTATACTAATGATGTTGTTTGTTCTTTTACATCCTGCCATTCTGAGGTTATGAGCTGGCGAAATGTGGTTCTGACAAGTTTGACAAAAGCAATAAGCCAAACAGTGAATCCGATCCTGTTTCCGATAAATAACATTTAGATACAACTAAACAGCAGCAGAAAATCTGTTATGAAAGAAATGTAGTCACTGGATTATGTTCAGGGAAAACATATTTTTTGAATGGATTCATTTATAGTGGAGTCACCCTCAGGACGTGGGGTGGATGTTGAGAATATACAGTCCATGAACGTCAATCCATCTGTGGTTACACTCAGGCAACATAAGAGCTTTGTTTGAGGTTCGGGAGAGATCATGTTTTTTTGTTAAATATAAATAAACACAAGGCTTTTGAAGTCATTGATTTTTTTTTTTTGTATTAAACCAAACCACAATCTTTCCCAGACATTAACTAAGTGTTGTTCGTGCCTCGACATAACCATAAAAAACATTGTAATAATGCTGACTACACTACAAGAACATAATGTACAGCAAGATGAATTATTTATCTGAAACTATTCTACTGATATGTTCCTTATCTATATATTAATGACTTGAAACATATTTACATTTAGAAAACCTTTTCTTTATGTTCGTTATGTTGATAGAAAACAATGTGGTAACAATTAACTACAAAACGTATTTGCTGACGCAGTTTAATTGTACACACATAATTCACAGGAGACAGAAGACAAGGGTAAAGATTGAAAGGCTCCATAAAAAGCTATAAATCAGTCACTGCTGTATGGAGACAGTCAAGTAAACTCTGTAGAGCCATTCATTTCGTGGCCCATGCTGTTTCTCCCTATTGGATCCGTCTATGCTGGTGTGCTATTGATATCATGAGTCACACACGCATGGCATGGCTTCTATTACAAAAGGTCAGAAAGCTGATAATATTCTGGACCTGTAAGTCTGACCCTAAGTCTCCTTCACTTTGTTTCCAATTCTGTTGAGTCCTGAGAGAAATGATGGCCTTCAATTCACTATCTCCTCTTGTGAATTCTCCATTTCAACAGCAGGAGAAACGATGCCCCCCCAGGCTTAGTCTCACATCATGTCATGCATAATATTGCCACATCCTTTACTCTGTATCACTGTAAAAACTATTTTGAAATAAAACTGATCTCAAATGGCTCAGATACTGCTCAGGGCAAATCACTATTGCCTGAGTTTAAGTTACACTCGGGGTGTGAGGAGAGATGAGTGGAGATCTGGTGATACAGAAAGCAGCTTTTCCTCCCCGTCCTTCCATTACCTCCCAAGCTGTTAGAAAATCTGATAGGAGGTCTCTCACTTTCTCTTGTTCTCTTTCTAACTATGCATGGGAAAGTGCAGCTTTTGAGGAGGTTCAGCCTGCACTTGTGCTGTTCTATTTGCAGAGAAAACTAGAGTACCAGATAGAGGACCTGTTCGCTTTCACTGCAATGGAACAAGACAAACATCCCCACTGTTTTATTCAACCAAGTGTGGGAGTCAATAATGCCGAAAAAAACCTCCTCTCTGACAGCTAATACAGCTTTCTTTGACCAGGAGGAAACAGAGCTTGTTACTTTTTCTTGAAATAAAAGACAGAATGATGTTCTCCACCTGCACAGGATGTGTTGAAACACTGACATGAATCCTGTACTAGAAAGCTTCTCAGCTGCTGGTGTGCTGAGCTCCCTCAGGAACTGTGAAATGCTGCCGTCACGGTGCAGCATCACGGAACGCATTAGGGTGGGTAAGGTAGTAAACAGGAAAAGACATGGCTGTCACCCGTGTAATTTTCATAGGTTCCCTCAAGACACATATCCCATAATGCCTGTTCTCACTCTCATGGGCAGAAATATATAGCGTGTCTTGGTGTTTAATCGACTGTACAGTAAGACTATACACAAAGCTAATTTTCATAAAAATCAAACCCAACTATTTATGGTCATCTTTTTTTCCAGTTCAGTAGCATTCTGTGCTGAACCCTGGGGTGTGATTCTTTTCCACCTTCAATCCCTTTCTTCTGCAGGTATGTGATCAGGGAGATCAGCAGCTCTAGAGTACTTATGGTCCAAGCTGTAAAGTAATCTCTTCTCTCAACAGACACACCTCAGCTTAAGTTTGGTTATGTTGTTTTAGTTCCTTTGTTTTGTTTCGCACCCTGCAACACCCACATCCACACTTCTCACTCATGCATACTTTGCACCAGTGACGTTACAGACTTTCACACGCCATGTCCTGGTTATTTAAGTTGGCATTATAATTTGCTTTAGAAAATATTAACCTCTCTTTCTTTGTTTGTTACTCACTATTTGAGACTTGTTGAAGCAAGGAAAAGACAAGAAAATGATGATAGTCTGATAACATATGATCAGATTTTTTTCCATACCAGACTGCACACCTGCAGCAAGTTAACCAGCTCTACTGTGCCCAGCTGTACAGTGGAAAACTACCTGGGATCAGATGGCGGGTGTTATTATTTTGACTGACTGAAGGAGCTGTCTGTTGTGTTTGGTGCCATGTTTAACTATAAATGATGTTACCACAGTAACCGCAGGTGTTGCAAAATCAACAAGGACTGAAAACGTAGGGATTATAATAACCCCATTTGATATCAACTCCAATCATATCAGCATTGGTTCAGACACTGACACAGTTGAGTGAGGACACAGGTGCAGGTGATGACAGCCACCTGACAATGAGATTCACCAGATACCCTGTGTCAAGCATCTACTCATATGCAAAGGCAGTATACACAGACATACACAAATAGGATCATCTTAAAATGGGACATCCCATCTCATTTTCCATCCTGCGTGCTTGTCTGCCCACATACTCTGCCAGCTCTGCTGCTCTGGCAGGCCCAGTGATCGAACAATACGGGAGCTGCAGAGACAGTCACCGGCTCAAGTCCTGCATTTATCACCCCTGCACTCAGATTCACACTCAGAGGATCTGAGCAGGAACATGCTGGCGGTGATTGCCTGTCACAAGTCTGACAACGGTTAGGTCACTACAAAGTTCATTGAGGAGAGACACAGATAGATGAGACAGACCAGACAGGCAGATAACCTACTACAGTACAAATAAACATGAGTCAGAGCACATTATCAGTTAACAGCTCAGAGAGTCTGACAGCCTGCCATCTTTCTCTCCATCTTCTAGTCCATTCAGGATTACTGGATCAATATTTGCCAGTTTTGGAAATTAATGATTTTTTTCCTAAAAAAAAAAAAAAAAAAAAAAAAATGACCTCACTGATGTTTCTGAGGTCTTGTGGGTTGTGGAAAACAATAATACAATGATACCAAACTGAATGATTGGCAACTGTAGTAATGCAGTGATAATGCAACGGTAACATTACTGATAAAATACTTTGTTGTAAGTAATCAAAATACACGCATAAAAAACACTATCAGGCACTGAATAATTATCTTCTTAAAACAAACAAACCAAAAAAAAAAATCCACAAGCTGGAAATTACATCTAATTGTGGTTATGGACAAAACAAAAAACAGTGTTCTGTCAGTTTTCCAAAGCTAAGCGTTACTGGGAAACCACTGACAGACAAATAATGGATGTGTAGCTGTGTTTGATGTAAATTAAATAAAAAAAGAAGAAAAGAAAACATCTTTTCATGGAGGTCTGCATATTTCTGATAACTGACAGTATTGTGCTGGTAGTGTAAGAAGCACGGCCAAAGCATGAAAACAGTCAGTTGGCGATGCATGTGCACACATGTAAAGTCTCATCACACCATCCATTTGTATGCTGCCTCTTTCTTCTGTATGCTTTTAAATGGTAGGAAATCATAATGTACGGGACAAAATGGGGAGAATTAGGTACAAAAACCAACTAGGACTGTGTCATTTACATGCATTTCTCAAGATGTACAGCACAGGGGACTTATTCCAGAGTACATTTAGAGCCTATACGAAGACTAAAAATGCCCTCAGCTATAACAGAATGGCTCTATAAAAGCTATACACTGCATTAACTCTATTCATCTTGCCATTTTAATCTGTGAAAATGAAATGGCAATCTTGCACTCAGGAGAAATATCACATCTTTCCGAGACGAGACATGCTCAAACACATTTTCTTTTGAAATAATGCCTGTGGCGTGGTGAGATAAGGACTAAAGTATGATAACAGTCCACCTCAAAGCGCTCGCGAGCTCTATTGTCAGCACAAATCCACCTCCTCAGAAGCATTCCTGTATGTTACAGCTCAACCATAATTGCCCATGCCTCTGAAGACATGAAAAATGTTACAAAACAAAACACAGCCTTGACATGATGTTAAATGGTCACATTTACAACCAACGGTTGAATTCAGCAATGACAGGGTACGTGTCTGCATCTTTAAAGACAACAGGATCTGTTGTATATCATTGACTTTCCCAACAAGGTCTTTGTAATCATTGCCAGACATGCACGCAGACAGAGCTAAACCGTCCTTTACTCTCTTGTGTGTGGAAGTGTCTTCAGTTTGCTGAAGACCTTCTTTGTTGGATAAAAAACAGTCTGTTCCTACAACTTTTCCAGAATGTGAATGACATCTGCTGGTAAACTGAGCCTGTGGTCTGTCCACCTGTTGATGTGATCCCTCTGCACTGTGGTCACTCTCTTCTCTGTTCTGCAGCCAAGGTATGTAGCCCTACAGCCAGGCTTTGTATCGTGCCATGGTGTAGTTTTCTTGGGTCACCCTTAAAGGGACATAAGTGACCCCTATTTTGTCTCCATAAGAAGATGACGATAGATGCAGCACCCAGACAAGCCTACAACCATCTACCTTGGAAATCTCCTCTCCTGTGTGTGTGTGTGTGTGTGTGTGTGTGTGTGTGTGTGTGTGTGCATTTAGGATAAAAAAAGAAGCTGGTGATGAGAGGAGGGGCTTTGAGGAAGCAGGCAGCAGAAAATCCCACATACCTGCCCAGGCATCCCTGGCATGTTGTCTGAACTCCCTGATCGACTGGTGCTCATATCTCATAAAATCAAGGTGTGGCCTCACCTTGCTTCAGCTTGTCTCCAGTCATGCATGCACAGATGTTTTTCCAAAACTGATTTTTACTTCAGCTATTATGAAGGACCCCCTTGTCACTGCTTTCTATCCTCACAAATGTTCTTGGACTTTTCTTTTGCCTTCCAACTGCAGGTTCAATAACCATAGTCACAATCTTTTTCACCTTCAAACTAGTCATTGATCATTACAATGTAAAAGATGGATGGAATAGAATTTTGGTCTTGATCTGTTTCATGTTCTGAAAACTTTTTTTTTCTCTATTTGAGTCAGACAAAAGTATTTTTCTTTTGCCTCCATGGTTTTCATTTATGTGTGTCCCATAGATGTACTGGTGTGTGCACACGGGGTTTTTTTTTTCATGAGTCATAGCAGCAGTCACACTGTGAGAACCTGGATCTAAATTTATGACTGTGAATTTTGCCACAGGCTGTCTTTGGTCGCCCAAGTTCCAAATCAGCAGTCAGAGGATGTGACTCATGCTGCAAGTTGGGACCACCGTTTAAGATTGACAGTCATAGATTTTATCACATTTCTCTCACGTCTGTCAACTTTCTACTCAGACACCTGTAAAAACTGCACAGTTTAAAAGGGCTTCATCTGTGGGGAAAAATGTTTGTGTTCTCTGAAGCTTAGCAGCCAAGCACAGATCAGACAACGATCATTAATCATCTTCGGAATAATCCCATAGGATGTTCTGGGAGACATTGCCAAACCTGTTAAGTCAGTTAAATATGAGAACTTTTTGACTGATCTGTGAACTAACTATAAATGTATACAATAAAGAATTATCAGTGTAGCTCACCACACGAATCCCAGGTGGTATACTTAATGCCTGAGGCCACTGTATCTCTGTGATGGCACACAACTGAGAGGTCATTGCGGATATCAGATGGGCTGAAAAGCAGTGGGAAGCCTTATCAGCAAAACCTGTCATAGCTCTGTGTTTGCCTCCATTCAGCACCTCATAATCAGCCTCTCGCTACTCTCTGGGGTCAGGACTATTGACTTGGTACATGTCACTGGAAGTGATTGCTGCTTACCTGTGCCTGTCGAAGAGAAATAATTGGCACCAGATTAGGTCTTATCTCCCCTCTTCCGGATGCTGTCACTCAGTTGCTCTTCACGCTTGTCTGCTACTGATACACAGTCTATATGTGTGTGCATGTATATGTGTGTTTGTGTGTGTGTACAAGGAAATAGAAGTAGAGCTCTCTGATCCTCACGTCAAATCAGGGACACCTGTCTCTTGCTGCACAAATCAAGAGCAGGAGCAGATTGATTTAAGTAGTGAGTTCACTTCCTGAGTGCGAACGAGAGATTATAACAAATCTATTTCTGCTGTTTTGGATGACAGGAAAGGTTAATTAAAGCATGAGGGAGTGCGGGAGGATCTCTGGCTCTGACTGGGAAGGTCATTTAGTTTCTCTGGTCTGTAAACCCTACCTTCATTAAGTTCATGCAATAGTGTACATGTTGTAATCATAGGAGGATACAGTGGGATTACATGTAGACAGGAGATATACAAGTCATGTGCAAGGCTTTTGATTTGCTTTTCAGATATAAATTCAGCTCTTCCACTTGTCACACAAAAGGATGCACTATAATAATCCAGTCAAGAAAGAACAAAATATAAATATATTCTCTTACTTTATTTAGCAAAACCCAATGCGGCATAACTAAAAGCCTGATGTGCCTCATATGAATAACACCAATGCTTTTCCTTCTACACCCACAGCCATGGACAGCTGCCCTCTATAGCCCTGCAGGGCCGCAGGTGAAAGGTTAAAGGGCACGAGGGGTCTGAGGTGAAAGCTCATCGTGGCCCCCTTACACACTTCAGCATAATCAGGATTATCTCTGAGGGGGTCAGGCAGGGTGCCTTCTCTGAGCTGGGCGGGGAGAGAACAGGGTGGTCATGATGATATGGGGCTGATATGCATCCAACAATGTATCCCCCCGTATCATGTCTCTATAAGACAGGATGTGCACAAGGAGAGACAGAACAAAACACTTCCTGAGAAATGTTTGAACTGGTGTAAGACACTGATGCAGCTGCAGCTACACTGAATAGAATAAAAAAAATTAATGTTTAATGCGTTTATTGTTGCATGATAAAACCCTTTTATCTAACTCTTATAATCATGTTTTTGGCATGGTTACACATAAACAAGCATAGTGAGACACATTTTAACTGTTTCTTTAAACATGATTTATAGCTGATGTACACTTGCACACAAAAAAGACTTAGGTTGCCATGGAAAATGAGAAATCCATATTAACACTGAGTTGTTTCTCTATAATGTCTTGTCTTTCAGTAAATCATGGGCCTGACCTGTTTGACTCTCCTCCTCTGCAACATTAATCTCTGGATTTTGGAAAAACATGAAAAACAGGTTGAGGTTGGTCCCTCACTTAGTTTACAAAATACTCTATCCCAAGGCACAGTCTGGGCCTGTGGCTGGGCATTGCATGCACAAGTATTTATGTGTGTTTGCGTGGGATTGGGGTCGTGCAGATGCTGCAAGCTGCTGTAATGATGATGAAAATGTGTTTGTTGTTGTAGCTGCGCTGTCGCTTGCAGCGAGTTGATCAGGGTGGCAGCGGTGGTCAGTGGTGACAACACAGGTTAGAGGGATTATGGAAAGGGGCTGAATAATGAGACAGAGCTGGTGTGAATGAGTGAAAAATCCTCCTCTCCCTAGCTGACCTCTGACCTGGCACCTAGAGCAAATACTCTCCCTCTCTGTCAGCTGCACTAACAAACACTCAGATGCACAGTGTTTTTCAGACAATCTCTTCTTCATTCCTATTTATAGATTTCTCCTAATCCTCTATTCAATTGGGGGGTCGCTGAAATTTGCATAGTTCCAGTCAATTAATCAGTTCACTTCTCTCTGATTTGAACCAGAACAGAACAAAGCATAATTTTAAGAGTGCCCTCTTAGCTACCTCATGGATCAAGGTCATGGCCAGTGTGTTGCTAGCTGGGGGCAATAATGGGGTGACGAGGATGGGGGGTAATTAGGAGGTAAATTTAGAGAGACCATTAGCAGCAAGTGTTGACTCAGGGTCCGCTGGGGACAACAGCCACCTCTACCCTGACTGGGTGTTCCTCTCTCCAGTCCGGCACTGAAAACCCACGCTATTCCCTGTGGTCATTTTTCACTCACAACAGCAAATGGTGTGGTGGAGGAGTGAGAATGGAGGGAGGGATCCCATGGGTAGAGAAGCCTGACAGTGGATGTAAGAACTTCCATTTATCACAGCAAGCAGCACAGAGAGCCATGGAAACTATGAGTCGAACTCTTAGTGAGCTCCTCACCAGCTAACAGAGAGCGTCTGAGCTCCCCTCAACTGCTGCTGGAGGGGGCAAAAAACACAGCTCACAAAAGCAGACAGGGGCTCTTCAATGTGTATTCTAATCATGAGTTGGACAGCGGACAAAACACACCGATTGTATGCCCAAATACACAAAAACACTGATTGAGTTCTCAGCTGCAGGCTCAGGCAAAAAAACAGGAGCGGAGAGAGAAAAGTTCTCAGAAGTCATGCTTTGCTCCTGACTGGAAGAGGTAATGAGCAAGCAAGAATTGACAGTCAACTGCTACCATATATTCAGATATAATAATTCACAAGTGAAACAGACAGTACATACTTTCATGTATAACATTTTCAGCACTTGTGTAAGACCTAAAAAATGTTCTCTTTGACTTAATTTTCTCTTTCTGCCTTTGATGCATCTACTGTCATTACTGATGACATTTTGGACAATGAGAGATTCATTTTGAATGGGGCCTTTTAGGCTCAAGTTTTAAAAAAAATGTGGAGGGGAGTTTTGATGTCCTGAGGGGGAAACTGTAACTTGGGCATACTGGATCAAATTCTCTGGAAATGTTCCCCTTGATGGAATTTGAGAAAACAGTCAATTCGCTGGGTGGGAGTGTTTTTTAGCTATGCTTGTGCAATGATGTAGCATTTATGGTAGACACCATGGACATAAGTCCACGTTTACTTTCATGAGACAAAGACTTTTAGTTGATGTAAGTATTATGACTTTCATTTGTTGGAAAAAAACAGTGTGGCACCATTAAAAGGCCACAAAGTCAGGGCGTCATTGGAGGTGGATGGGTGGGTCAACGATTCATTGGACTTGGACATGGGAAACTGCTGTTCATTTCCCCTTTGCTACCCTCAGATAGAGTTGTTTCTTTTAACTATGGTCATGATTGCTCCCTGACTGTAACCAAATTGTTGTTTAAAACAAAACTGTGATTGTTTCCCTGACCAAGATTTTGTTTGTCTTTGCCAAACCTTAACCATAGATGTGTCAGAACAATTTTTTTGTTAACAGGAAAAGCACTGGAAAGCACAGGAAAGCACTGACAAATAATGTTAACCTTTTAGGTAATGAGTCTTTTAGGAGGATGAAATGCAGAAAAATGTCAAAACACGGATGTGCTTTTATATGTGAGGATTTAATCCTCCAAGAACTACCTGTCCTGATTAAGTTAAGTACCCTCTGATACTAAGATATGACTGCAGTTAAGACCTTAGCGCTCTTATATTAAACAGGCTGAAGCATTTTCTTCCTTTCATTCCATTCATTTGTTTGATTTAGAATTTACAGGAGGTGCTGGCCAAAATAAGATAACAAAAAAGCTGTGTTACTCAGTGTGGAGTGATGAGGAAATGTGTATTTCAACATCATTTATCATTTTTCTGTCCTGCATCAATCTCCTCTGATTGTTTAAAAATTTCCGCAAGGATTGCACATCATCCTGAACTTTGTATGGATTCCTTAAAGTTGTTGTCATGCCAGCTCTTCCAGAAAAACATTATAGCTTTCCCCCCCTATCTTAAATCGTCTGCTCCATGCCTGGTTAATACATATTTAACACCCAGCCCCCCCAACACCTTTCCTTTTTCGTGGCTTGTCTGATCCTACCAGCATCCACTAGACTGTCTGCATACCAGTCCACTGAGATAACGCACGCCTTATTTCTGCTGATTCCTTCACTCCTTTCTTTAGCACCCAGCATGCCACAGGTGGAAGAAGAATGGTGATGAGGGAATTGTGTGTGCACTGAAGTTATATTTATGCTATTACTGTCACGCTCGTACTTCACCCATTAAAAGTGTTAAACTCTGGTATGCAGAGTTAAGAGACATGTCTAAAGAGATCCAATAGCGAGGTCAAATGTTGTACAAGTTTAATGCCGATTTCCCAAAAGATGACAAAATAAAATGCTTGTGGTTATGTGGTTCAACCAGCTAATACTGTGCATGTGATATGATGACGCATTCAAAAAGGAACCAGTAACTCTGACGCAGTGTGGCATTTCATAGCTGGTCTCTTGCTAAAATGGCATTTATATAATGGATGACATTGCTTTATCCACACACGCTATGTGGTATGTTTGTCAACCATCCTGGATGACAGGAAATAAAGGTCGCTGGTTGAAACTGGACTCGATAAAGTTTTGAAGTATGTGTCTTCAATTACCAAATCATGTGGACAGACAGTGTAATTAAAAAAAAAACTCAGACAAAAGGCATTAATTTTTGAGGCTTTTTTTGGCGGGTGGGTGGATTTAGGGTATTTACTCGACTTTTTAAAGCAGAACTTAAAAACACGCATTAAATATATTTGGGTGGAAATACACTTAATAGGCTCAGCCAGAGCTTTTGGATTAAACATGCTAATGGAAAATGTGGTATCCTTTGTTAAACGCTGTGCATTACTCAGAAAATGCCTTGAGTGTGCCTTACCTTGTATCAGGCGTGAAACAAGATGGTCAATTAGAGGTTTAAGATGTGAATATAAACCTGACCTCAGTCCCAAATGATCAGACAGAACAGCTAGTTGAGCTCTGGGGTCATCAGCATCTGTGGAGTTATCACACTATAAGCCGCAAATGGGCGAATGCCAGAAGCCCATCTGCCTCTGCATGCTCGACATAATACTGCACACCCTGCTGCTGCATACACCCACTTGACCCCACGTCGGTGCTAAACAAAGACAGGGTCGCCCCCCGACCAGGTACGTGTCAGCACAGATCCTGGGTTGAACTAATGTCGTATGACAAGCGGGGGACAACAGGATAATGCTCAACAATTGGGCGGCTGGTTGCTGAGCAGTGTGGCATGGACCTTAGAAGGGGTGCTGGAGTTAGAGCCTTGTATTGGGGACCTGCTCCTCTGTCTGACAGCCTTTGTGCTCAGTTAACAGCGATTGGAAGCTTTGTTACGAAGACTGAAAAAGGCATGCATAACCATAAGCCCTCTTCAGACCAGCTTAAATGACCTCCTGTGGAATAACCTTCACATTTTCCCCTAAAGTGTCTGCTGTATTGCCCCAGAGTCTTGATTCTGATAATGTGGACCTTTGATGCAAGATTTGTCTTTTTTTTCAGTTAGTCCACCGCTTTGGTTCAGTGATCCATTATCTTCCCATACACTGCCATCCGCTACACTCCAACAATGGCAGTGGATATATATATATATAGTATTGTACTACATTTATTTATTGCTGGCTAAACCTGTTCATTCAAATTTACTGACAAGTACTACAGAGGTATCCAATAATTATATAAATATTTGGTCCAGTAGCTGACACAACACTTCACAGTTAATTAACACTTAGGACATACGAGGTCAAGATTTTTCAAAACATTCTCACTCTAGAGAAGTCTCTTAAAAACAGACCAAACATAACATTCCTGTAGTAATCCATTCCATTAGTGGCTGACCGTTCACTTGTGAACTAACAGATCAATGTGACATTGACCTGAGCAAATGATTCTGAAAGTAATTACACTCATAGAACAAATTCTACTTTTTCCAATCTTCCAAGCTCAAAAAACAAATTAACTGGCTATGTACTTAAACAATTCTTAGGTTTATTCTCAAACAAAGACACACAGATAATGCCTGACGAGATATTACAGGTAACTCCTGAGCTGTTATTACTTGGGAACAACCCAAGGACAATATTATGTTTTCTTATGGCCTGAGTGAGAGCAGTTTGAACCCCACAAATGTGAAATATTATTTGCTTATGCCTCATTTATTGTGTTTGGGTTCAGCACTGGTTCTGCTTATATTAACTATTCTTCCCAGGACAGGCCAAAACAAAGCAGCAGCTTCATCTGTGGGTCTGCGAGATTTTCTTTTGTCTACTATCCAGTGTGCCACTGTCTGTGGTGACTTTTTAATGCCATAATACTTTTTATAGTGAAGTGTGCAGGAATTGACACTTCAGGCAAGCTCTCTGCCTCTTCTCATCAAATCCATTTTTTGTCTCCCTGTCAACAATAGCTACTTTTATTGAAAGGGCATTTAATACAGTTTGATTCCAGTCTCCACAAAATGTACACAAATACATGCACTCACAGACAGATTTGACTTAATCATTCAATGAAACACAGCAGGAAAGTTTGGTGAGAGCTGTGGGAAGATATGAATCTAGGGAGACCAACTGGTGAGACTAGGCTGACTGGTTGCTGTGAGTCACAGAGCATCCATGTTAACATGTCCATTTGCTGTCTGTCTCGTCTGCTAGGCATAAATGGGAGGGGATGAGTGGAGGAAACAAAGTGGGGGATAATGACCGTCAGTCAAGGGCATTCATCTTTTCTTAGTGGAAGAGTGGCTGTATGATGGATATGATGGTAGTGGGAATGGAGGGAGAGGAGGCCGAAGAGGGGGAAGGGTTGGTAGAAAGGAATGCAGACGGTGGGAATCCTAGAACATTGTTATGGAAATAGTGTAGTTTGGGAACATATTTAACCTGTGGTGACTAAATTAAAAACAGAATATGAAGTTGCAGCTTTGTTGCATGATCATTTGAATGTCTTTTGAAGGACGGACAGAGATGTAGCTGCTGTTTACTTTTCATCATCACCTTGATCTTGTTTCTATGTCAAAGGGTCTCTGGGAAGATGATAATTTGACAAGGTGATAGCTGAGCTTATCAGAGGTGTGAAGGAAGACCTACATCACCCAGCTGAAAACAGGTGGCCTACTGAAGTGTAGTCTCAGAGGGCAACAGTCAACTTAGCTTACCTTCATAACATCAGCTTTGGTGCTTTGTTTGTTCAAGGATCCTTAGAAAGGAGAGCACTAACTTCAATGTGTGTCCGGAAGAATGTTGCATATGATAATCTCTCCGAACATGCATGGTCTGCTTTTTTTTTTTTTTTTTTTTTAAAATGACTGGGCCTCACAGAAAATAATTACAGGCCAAAAAACACAATTTACATTCCAATAGGTTAAATATCTGCTTTGAAAGCACAAAAATTGTCATTCAAGATGAAACATGTTGGCAGCCATTACATCTTTAATGGATAATGTGAATTGTCTGGTAAAGGCAGGCCCCACTTTCTCATAGCAGTGTGCAATTAAAGCAAAGCTACCCAAGGTCAGTCTGAGTGACAGGCAGATAGACCTATAGATTACTGTCTGTCTGTGTAATCCACGGCCTTTTTACTTCCCTCGCTGACTGACACACTCACCCCTCCCATTTAAAACACCAGTGCCTGTTGATTTGCTAGCTTTCATGTTTGATGGACAGATGGGACATCCTACCCCATGACCCTGTGGCCTTTTTCACACCCGTGACCATAAAGGTCAGTATGCAAAGTATGCCTGTTTAGGGGCACAGGGAAGAGAATTTTGAAAGGTTCTAGTTTTTGATGAATTCATATTATTAAGGATACGGTTCTAAAATGACATTGTGAGGTTGAATGGTGAGATTTTACACACAAACTAGGCACAAGAGGCAGAAAATGAAACTGGGTTGGAGCAGATGGATAAAATCATGAAAACAACGTAAAATGTCCACCTTAAACAAACCACATCAAGACCTCTGGTTCCATAAACCCCTCATGTCAATACAGCACAGCAATTACTGCCCACCGGGCATGAAATGGGCAAACAAGATTGCTCCCTGTTCAGATTACAGGCTTTATCAATTATATTCACCCAGTGGAACAAAACTCTATGCACTTAAACACAAACTGTGAATCAGAAAATGGCTGTGACTGCTCTGGCATGTTATTGTTGGCAGTTGTGCTTGGTGAGATTTAGCAAGCACTCAAGCAGAGACAGATAAGAAATGTTAAAATGTCCATCCAACATTAAAACAGTCATGATGCAACACATTAAATACCATAGTGGTAGCATCTCATGACCCGTCTGTTCATTTGTGCAAAAGGACTCAATAAGTCATAGCTATCTGGTTTTAGTCTCTCACTTATACTGAAAGCAACACATCTGCACATCCAGGTGGGAGATGCTGAGACAAGTTTTTACAAAAGAAAATATTAGCTGGAAGTACCTGTTTTGATTGGAGAATGAAAGAAAAAAAACTGAGAGGAAGACGAGAGTCTTATCTGTTTGAAGGAAGACAAGATGCGTGACAGTAAAAAAATCTCGGTCACAGTTCCACCATCCGTTCTCACACAGGGTGTTGAAGAGGCCAATGATTGCACAGATACATGGAGGCTAAAAACCACTCTTATCTCACACTGTCATACCTTGTCATAAATCAGCGCTTAGCCATCCGCTGTGGACTGATAAGGCAACCAAACATAGACTGATCCACTGCAGGAATAGAGAGAGAGAGAGAGACTTTCCTCTTTTGTAAGTGGCCTCTTGCTCTCTTCAACACTCCCATCTCGTGTCTTCGTTATCTGTTTTTCATTCATCAGATCTGAACAGCACACACGTTTTTTTTTTCTGCTTAGGGCTTGTTTGTTTGCAGCCTGCCATATTTTCTCTTGTAGCTTTTCCAACAGTCTGGTTATCATCATCTGACAAACTAGTGAATCATTCACAACATTCACAGAAGAAAGAGTTGGAGGCGCTCAGGATTTATCTTTTGATCGTCTTGCAATCACGCAATAAAATAAAAAAATTTGGCAACAAGGGTTTTATTTGAGCTGAACCTGCCAGTGTCCAATAAAGACATTTCTGTGGTTGGAAAACACGAAGGTTATCTTCAGAGCTGCTGCCCTATCCCAGTAGGTACTGTCATTTTGCAGAATAAAAAATGATGTATGATTAATGCAAATGTATAATATTTAGAAATTATATGACCTTTACTTTACTATTGTTTCATTGATAATGAATTCATACACATTTTCAGCAACTCTACACAGTGTTAGTTAGTTGTTGTGCCTTGCACACTGAATGAAGCATTGTGGCTTTAGAAGTAGTTATGTTTTGTGGTACTGTATTTAACACTATCATCAACAATATACATTTAGCTCCTTACCCAGTGTACCTACTAATACTTTGTGCTTTGAGTAGATCTCAGTCTAATGCAAATCTTAGCATAATGCTAGGCTAATCTCTACAATAGCAAAGAGAATGCAAAGCCTTTTGTGTGATTAAACAACTAGAAATCACAGCCTGCAGAACAGTGTGGCAGCTTCAAATAAATGTGGTGTTGCTGTTGTTGTTATGGTCCAGTTTTTAACAATATATTTCAATGCTTTGTGACCAATTAATCATGCATAGCTGGTTTAACAGGACAGTGTAATCTGGCTATGGTAGTGAAAAGGTAAATTTCATGCTGTGCACCAATCCTCTATGTGACTGACATTAGTGTAACTAAAAGCCATGGAGTATTGAATTCCAAGCTTTTTACACTTCTGAAATGTGATTACACATGAACAAAGCATTATTTAGGTTGGAGATCTTCTCTATGCCAAGAGACATTTGTTTGTTTCCTCTGTCAGATTCTAAGCACAGTCAAACGCATTAAAACTACATCCGTCAGCCATGGAAAAAAGTTCGTGCCTCTGTTTGTGCCAGGAGGTGCTACTTCCTATAAGCTCTCTGAGGGGCTGTCTGTGGTCCTCCATCATGGTAATGCCGTGAAGCACAAGGTCCAGAGGAGCACATCAATTCATCTAACATGAAATCCTACAGAACATGAAAGCCCAGGATCATAGCCAAACTTTGAGTGATGACTGTTTCAGCATTTGTGCCAAGAGGAGGGAAAGTGAGAGACGAGAATGATGAGAGACAGAGGGAGAGCAAGCAGAGGGAGGTAAAGTACAGACAGAGATGCTTTGAGCATTGATGCCGTGCCAATGTTGTATGCCACTCCCCCTCTGCTTCCCCGGGGACATGAATGAAGTAAATGAATGATGGACCAACCCCACACAAACGCCCCTCATCTATTGAGACCAAGCAGTCCATTCACGAGGATGAGTGAGGCGTCGACACCAACAACAACAATAACAACAGCAACACAGGAGGCCCTTGCTCCCATTTCTCATGCATATATATGTATGCAGTCACACAGACACACATATGGCATAAATACCAGGGACAACACTGCCAACATACCATTGGGACACCTAGAGAGGGTTCCTGAGAACAGGGCTATCTAACAAAACTCGGAGGCAAAGGGGCGTGAATGGGGCAGGCATGGAGAAAAACTTGGCATCATGTCAATGCTCCTGCCACAATGATCGGGGATGAGAGGCCATCTCCTCCCCTCCACAATCAGCACATTATCAGGAAGCCTATCAGTGCATGAGGACAGAAAAAAGGCCTGAAAACCTCATGTTCCACCACATTCTGCCCATCCTCCTCCACTCGCTGCTTTTCTGTCACTCTTCCAGTATGAGATGGGTTCAGGGGGTTCCTGCCCACACAGGGGTGATCTAACCCAGAGCCCTGACCTTCAAACCCAGGCATTATTTGCCTGAAGCTACGGCAGCTAATGGAACAGGGGGAATACAAATCTGATTGAGGCAAGATCAATCTGACAAAGAAGGCTTTGCTTTTTGCCAATCATTTACATTTTAAACCTTGAAGGTGAGCCTTGTAATGATGTTAGCATCTGACTGAAGCTCAGTTTTCACCAATTATACATTCTGCAGAGAGAACGTATGGCGAGCATATAAAAGTAGGAAAAGTGTTGCAGCTAAAAGATGGAAACAGTTCTGACGGGAGCAGTAGAAGAAGGAGGAATGTTCCTGCTTTTTTAATCCAATAGTGAGACAAACCTACAGCAACCTCCCACGGGATCATGGTCAGACTCAACCACAGACCTTGTCTCTCTTATAATCACATAGACAGCTACTTGGTCCTCATCCAATGTATACACAAAAAGACTTCATAGATTACTAGTCTTACTCTCACACACCTGAAACATTTCATAAGGCTAAGGGAGGTTACTCAGCTTCTGCCTAGAAACAACTTTGACCTTTCACTTCAGAAAAAGACACACTTCCCATAAAACTTTTCCAAACTGGCAGAGAGCAGGAGACTTTGACTGTATAAACACTCAGCAAGAAGATGTATTTGTTCAGGTTTGTACTTTGGCTTCACATCATTTTGCATTGTCAGTGAGAGGATGTATGGTTCACAATGCACTTCAGGCTTCAGTCTAAGTGTTCCCTTGTGCCAAATTACTTACAACACTCTTTCTAAAACAACCGGTATGACAATATGTAAGTGCAAGTAAAGTCAGCAGTTTTTATTGACTCTAACATGGAACTTACTTGAGGTTATAGCCAGGGCACTGGCAAAGAGATGAACTGTGGAGGCAGTCCAAGCAGTCACCAGCTGAGGTAAACCATCTCAACCAACACTCATATGCAGCTAATGGGAAGCAGACACACAATTTGTCCAGTATATGCCTTTGTGCTCCCACACTCCTCCTTCTCATTCTCAAATCCCACCAGCTACCCCTGCTCTGCCTGAGATAGCAAACCTGACACTGATGCCCTGTAGTCCATTAGTACTCTCAGAGCCCCGCCTGAGATTGCTCTATTGCTCCCTTCACATTTTCCTCCTCTCAGCCTATCTTCCTGACAGTCCTCATTTCTACTCTTGCACCCCTTATCTGAAACTCTCTCTCTCTTTCTGTCTCCTTCCCTTCCATGTCTCCTCCTAGATTTTTGTCTGTGCTGGAACAAGAAGAGCTCCCCGAGTTCAACATTTCAGTCTCTGTCCATAGGGAGGACCTCAACTGAGAATAACATTACTGATGGGGTGGCAGAAAATCTCTTTAGACACATGATATCAACAGATAACCGTGTTCCAGCCTGTCTCTTCCAATGTACATCACTCTCCTTTTACACACAACTGTTATTTTCTGACAGACTCAACTGTTTGTTCTCCTCTAAATAGGTCTACAATAACGACCAGAAGTACTCCAAGTAATGATTCTTGTCAGTAACAGTTAATCCACTGATAATTATTAAGCCATTGAAATCATTGTTTAAATTATAAAATGTAAAAAAGTGAAGAATAAGATTTTCAAATAGCTTGTTTTGTCCAACTAACAGTCTAAAACCAAACAATAATTAATCTGACATAAACCTGATTTTTCTTAATTTTGTCTTTCTTTATAAGAAAACTTCAGCTTAGATAAATCACTGCACTTGAGTTTAGGGATTGTTTTGCTGGTCTGCCAAAAAATTCTGGAAACAGAATTGAATTGTAAATATGATTTAATATTTATAGTTATAGTATAGTTATAGTCTATAGTTTAATTATTCTATCAGACATACACTCACTCACACACAAATATATGAAGCCATATATGACAATATGTGTCTCAGGTAGTTTCCCACCCCAAGTGTTCAAAATGGTCACCATATGAACGAGGTCAATGACACTGCAGTAACAAGATCCTGATACTGACAGACAAATGATAATGAATGATAGCTGTCTGAGTAAACAAGTGGAGAGGTGCCCTTGACCTGCTGTCTCCTTAATTCAGTCTGGGCTTCAGCTCCCCCTCCCTCACCCCTGAGGACTCCCACAACTCGAACACATCTGGAGAGCACGTCTTGTTGGATGGGGGAGGTGTCACCTTGACATAAAGAAACTGATTCTTTACTTTCTCGCTTCACAATATCACATCACAGCCTTATCGAAGTCCATTGTTTTAGCAACTAAGCCTCGGAGCCTCAGAGCTGCCTTCTGTGAGCAGACGAGATGGCAGACATCAGGGGAAATAAGCGCAATGTTGTGATTGCATCCCACCTCTCCTCTGTGGAGAGAATCATTTGAACCCGATTTGATTTGTGAAGAGTGACAGGTAGATGTTGCTATGGCAACCGAACCAAAGCAGTGTTGTGTGTAACGTTTTTATAGAAGCTTTGCAAGCATGTGAGCACACACACACACACACACACACACACACACACACACACACACACACACACACAAACAGCACAAACTTAGACCACATGGACTCGACATGAATATTAAAAGACTCTTTCCCACTCACTTTGAATCTAGAGACAACCACCTCTTGTAAAAGCCATTACCAGCTCATTCTCTAACTCTGTCTCTAACCACAACTGCCATCCTCCTCAGCTTCCCCCGCCCTCCTGTTCCTCTTCTGCAGGTGGTGAGGTTGATCGCAGTCTGCATAATAATCTGCTTCTAATAACCATTAAAATCACACCTCAAGAATTACAGGCTTTTAAAAAGCTCTTTAAGAGCCCATTAACAAAGGCAACATTAACCGCTTTGACTATAAGAGCAAATCCAATCAAGTTCCTCAAATATATAAAAACATGACATGAGTCTGTGCCACTACTGCTCACGCTTATTTTCATTCCGACAGCCACATTTTGATCTAAAAAACTGGCTGCAGTAGGGACCAAGACACGCAAGTATACACCAGCATGTATCGTACACATGCTGGTGCTGTCTATCACTCACCTACAAAAACCCGCATCCATCATAGTGTGGCTGTCTTTCACTCCCTGCTGAGTGTTGGCCCCGTTTACACAGCAGACAGAGAAATGGAGGGGCTATTTACCAAGCCTGCCAAACCCTCCCTATTTACATATTGAAGATCCCAAAAAACCAAACAAAAAACAAAAAAACAATTAAGAGTGGAATGATTTTTTTCAAGCATGTAGGGATCCTAAAGTAAAGCTGCAGCTCTTTATTTGCATAGACAGTGTAGAGAATGAGGCACCTTATCTTCGATTATCAGAGGAAAGAAAATCTAGCTAATTTGAAAATGTCTTGTTCTTTGAGAAAAGGTCTAAGGAACAACCCAGCATACATAGAAGTTTGACTCCCAGGAAGCATTTTAGTTAGAAACACAGAACTTATAATTTGATTGTCTGCAAGGCTAACAGAGAGCATGAAGCTACTGATTATACTGTGTAGAAATTGTAGCAATTTAAATCAGTTTGGTTTAGGGTTTGGATTCTGCGGAAAGAAACAAAAACCCTGGAGAAGTCAAAACTGCTGCAATACTTGTAGTATAAAGAAAAACCTTATTGTGAGACCAACGTGGTCACTTGAGTTGTGAGAAAACACGCACATTTGGTTTTCATTGAAAACCCAGAAGAAATGAGTTAAGACAGAATAAGTTAGATAAAATATATGGATTCATAGTATTTGGGAAGTTCTCTGCACCAACAGTAAACCTGCCTGTTCCAGCAAGTAGCTTGCTAATATTACATTTCAGTAAGTCATTCTCTACTCATCCTTAGTCATGCTTCAGTTTCGGCTCTTTCCCTGAACCAGACATTTACGATCTTGTCAAAGACAAAAGACACAGACTTTGAACACACATGTTCATCTGGAGCTTCACTGTGTCTCAGCCTGCTCAAGAAGACAATGATTATACTGAAGAGGCTGGATGAGTGGATCTGCCTCTCCTCAGCACAAATAATTAAATCTATGATTAAAATGCCTAATAGCAAAAGACTGAAATAATAAATAGCAGAGTGATTATGGTTTCAGTTGGATGTTTTGCATTTAAATCACCGTAGGGCACTACAGCATTAATAAGTTCTTCAGCACAGGCTCAGCACGCTCAGAGGAAATATTCAAATAAGCACAAAATTGTTTTCAATCCAGTCCACTTTCATTGAGAGCAATGATTTGTGTGTGTATTACTCTCTGTGACATAAAAGGCTACGGAGCCAGAAATTTATAAAGTGAGAATATTACAAAGGGCAACACAGTAGAAATACATTATTTCCATTTAAGCCTGAGGCACAATTGAACTTACTACATGTTGGCTGAGCTGGTATGTAAAACCCCTCTCTGCCTTCAGATGCACATGTCCACCCACTCCTCCCTTATACATTCCCTCGCTCTTTCACCGTTGTGCCTTGCTCACTAGGAAAGTTGGGGCACTATGGAGACCCCTCCCTCCCCTTTTACCCTTTCGCCTTTTAGAGTGTGCTAAAACAGCGCACCCCTGCTGTGGGCGGCATACTGGGTGCTCTCCTCCCTCAGCTCACGCTGCCAACCTCTTATCAGCGTGCAAATAGAGAAGGTGTGAGTGTAGAGTAAAGACAGAGGAGGAGGACGACGAGGCAGAGGAGAGGAGGGAGATAAAAAGAGAAAGAAACAGACAGGAAGGACACTATATATAGCACTCGAGCTGTCGCCTTCTGTTTTTCTCTCTTGAATAATCATAGTTTGACAGCACGTATCCTCCAGAGCAGAGGTTGCTGGGATGCGCTACCCCCTCTTCTCCTCTGCCAACAGCATCTCTGGAGAGAAAGTAGCAAAGTACTGTAGTAACTCCTGCAGGCTTGCATGCTACAAACACCATACTTAAGGTTTCAATAAAACAATTTCTCAAGTAGAGATAATAAGGAGAAGATGCAGCTACCAACAGGTTCATTGTTGTGAGCATACAATAAGAACAAACTGTGTGTAAGAATGAGAATAACATGATGTGACCAAACATGACCGAAAGACGTTTCTTGAAACTTTTTTTCTCAGAATCTGAATGTATGTGGGACAAGGACAGTAAAAGGCTGTGACAAATTCATTAATCCTTATGTACCGATGATGTTTATCTGCTGGGAAAGAAGTAAACAAGCACAGCTGGTAGGCAGAAGGACACAGAGGATGTGAATTAGATAAAACTGTATGCTAGTGGTTCCATTTGTGTACAGTGGACTTTACCCAGAGCCCTAAAGCTTATTTGCTTTGAGGGGGAAAACAAGCAGACCAGTGCTTCTGCTCATTTCCAAAAAATAAACACATCACTTATTATTTGTTTTAGAAGAAATGGTGCAAAATGCATGTTGTTCATTTCCTAAGGCTTTATCTAGTTACACTACTTTCCCTTCATAGCGTTAAGTCTGTTACTCTCCCTTATCTTCAAAAATACACACAGTATAACTTACGCCCCTTTTTAATGTTGATGGAAATCAAAAACATTCTTAATACTTTTCCATTCTGGTTCAAAAAAATCATGGATGGAAACTTTCCATTCGGACACTGTTTGCCAAAACACTTCTGTCTTTTCTTTCTCCAGCTTGTTGCAAACAACTGTTACTGATACTGACAAAATGATGAAGAGGACATGGATGTTCCAGGGTTTGAGTTACTGTAAAAACTGTTTTGTAAAAAGTGAAGTGACATGTTACATAAATGTAAGGCAGAGATTACATTCCTCCCCCTCTTTAAGCTGCCGTGCATTAGTGTGAGAAGTTCAAAAGTCTGCATGCTGTGACTGATGTAAAAAATATATATTATATAGCACACAAACATTTTGGGTTGAGCTCTTCCTGAGTGTACTAATTGTTAGTTATCACATCACATGCAGGAGGCAGTAAAGTAGATGTTAGCAATATAGGAAATCAGTGTAAAAATGATTATGTTGACAATAAAACAAAACAAAACAAAAAAATCTTTATTTGCAAGATACAAGAGTATTAGCACAATTCTTCATGAGACAAAGCAATAACACCAGCACTTCACGCTGCATGATTATTGTTTTCATTGATTGTTACCATTGTATTTCTCTGTGCGATACATGTCTCATTATGTTGACACCTTTGATGATGTATGTGATATTAAGCGATCCCGTGTAATATAATGTACTGCAATGCGTAATGTGATCTGATGATATGCTTAATTAATGACATTATTGTTGTGGCTGAACGGCGGGGAGATTTCTAGGTTATTGTGAGAACAATGTACTTGTAGACTTCATGCATTTGAAATATACAGAGTGAGTAACCAATTGCAGTAATTGGTTTCATGCAGCCTTTCCTTGATGGAAACGGATTGAAACAAATGAAGCAGTTTACAGGTGTATATTTAAATGTCTATTGGTGGAATGTTGACTCTTTATGGGTTTTTATTTCCATCTTCTTTCTTGACATAACAAAAGCACCTTGTCTGGACCTCACTAGCCAGACTAAAGATCCGTCTTGAGTAGCTAGGGTTTATCTGCTAGCAGACAGGTTCGCTGTGGATAAGGACTCAGCAGCTCATCAATTTAAAAGACCTGATTGAAGCTTGGCTGAGACACTTTGTCTCCAGTGTCTCAATAATAAGTGAGTAGGCTGGGTGAGATACATAGAGATAAACTTTGCTTTGGTATTCTTCCAGCAATTTAGGGAGAAGGAGAGATATAGCAAAAACAAAGGATGACTATGACAATAATACTTTCACCAGTAAGGTCAAAAGGACAAAGACAAAGGGCTCTTGTCATCTATATATACATAAATGTGCCTCCAGAACATAATCTGTGGTAGATTAGTTCTATTGTTGTTGAGTCTAAAATAGAACATACAGTTAAGTTCAAACTCAGTAGCAAGTCCTAATTATTCAAAGGCTAGAGGCGAAGGACATCTTGCCTTTTCTGATCCTAACTATGAAAAGTGAAGCCTTTTTTCAGGTATGACAATCATCGACCGATTACATGGGACAACTAGACACATGGGGAGAGCAGACTCTCAAAGACTAAAGTAACCTTAGGATTGTTCCTGAGAATAAGTCAAATTGCAGGACTGTCTGCATGCCTTTGTCTTTTTCTCTCCAGGCTTTCTTCTAAGAGTTAACCTTGTACCCAGGTGTTCAACTGAAAACTAAAGAGACCAAAGACAAACAAAGTTAAACACTTTCAAATGTGCCTGAGGATTAGCTTCACAAGCTATTACTTGTTAATATGGTGCCATTCTCTCACAGTTTGAGGGCAGTTAACCTCGGGTGTGACTGGCTTCTGTTTAAAGGGTCACAACCTCACAGAGCCCTGCGCACCAAAATAGCATGTGATTATAGACCTTGTTTAAAAGTAAATATAGGAGTTCTCAGCAGCTGATCTAAGCCGGCCTTGTGCAGTCTTTATGAGAAAGAATACACCTACAGAACTGCATAAATGTCACCTTTTGTTTTTGGATTTGTGCATCCAACAACAAAAAGTTACAGATCTCTCTTTTTTTTTTTTTGGAAAACACACAATGTTTAGCTTGAGTGGTGCATAGCTGCCAGGCGTTTTTTGTCTGCGTGCTGTTTTTCAACTCTTTTGAAGTCTGGGTCGATGATCTATCCTCCGAGCTTTGAATGGACATTCCTTTCGTCTTAGCCGCTGTTTGCTCTCTAGGTCCTTATCACAGTTAATAACTCAGCCTGTGCTAACATACTCAGGGACTACTTTAGGAAACTCAAAAGACAAAATTATCAGCTCAGGTTGCTTATGGTTGTTTACCTTGTTAACCTTTGTTTTACCAAGTACTGTTAGTAAAGACTTCAAATGAAAATATATTAATGATTTAATATATAATAAGTGCAAATTTCTATAACTAGTGAATGAAGAAAAATGATGAAACACCTCATAAAAATGTGTAATTCAAATAAAAAAGTACAGACTGAAAACCAAAGCACAGGATTTTCTTCAGACTATGCGCCAGAAATTAAATTTAAGTTGTGTCACAGTGATGTAATGTGATTTTGTATGATTTAAATTTAAATTTTAATCATTAAAATTATAATTTTATGGATGAAAATCAGCCTTTTGTTGAGCTTCAGGAAAACTCGCAGATAATACAAAGATGAACGATTGACTGAATCAAATTTCAAGACAAGCCTTCACGGCAGATGGTCACACAGAAATACAGTTTTGCTATTGTGTATGTTGTATATCCTACAAGATCTTATCAGTTTTCTTTAGAGATTTGTGTGTGTATGTATATAACCCCATGCCTGTTGTTTTCATAGAGGGCAAAGGTTTAAAAAGCAAAGACAAAATGTGGGTTCTCTTGTGTCAAATTCTTGGATTTTAGCCAAAGTATTTAAATCTTCTCTATCAGCTTCATAAAGTGCAAATAATCAGTGGAAAGTAATACTGTGTAACCTTTATGGATAAACATGCGAGGCAGGGTCACAGACAGAAGCAAACTTAGCAACACAACTGATGCTATTAGCTGCTACAGTTGGCAGCCTACACGTGTAGCTCAATTTCTAGTTTTGTTTTATCATCAAAATTGAAATGCTTATTAAAAATTACATGGATTATGTTATCAGGAGGCACTTGAACCAAATCTGTATGTCAGCACTAGACAGTTATTATGAAACCTAAAGCCTGTTATTTGGTTAAGTACACTTGCACATAAAAAATTAATAAAAGCACATTACAGAGCTATTCCCAGCAGCACGGTACAAAACCAATACAATTAGGGAACGCACAGCTTAGGTGCATTTCTAGTCTCCAGCTATCTGAAGTTGCTCTGTGAGGCATAAAGTAATCTGCAAAACTAATTAAAAACAAAAAGGAACTCAATTAAAAGAAACAGAAAATAAATTACTTCTTTTGAACCAAGCAAATGTGAAATCAGTCGAGTGCAAAATCCAACTTGATTAGAGACAGAGGGAAGACGATGGGAGTGGAGAAAGAGAGAGAAAGCAAACAGGTAAGCAAAAATATCTAAGAGGGAGGTAACACTGGGAGATGGAGCTTCAGTGACGATGCTCTTCAATTATAAAGACTGCAATGTGAACTAATACGGAGCAAACTGAAGCAAAGAAGTCATGAACAGAACGTAACAGACCACGTTTGCTCTCAGGCAAACTTTCGACACAGCGCAGGGATCTGAGGTATGATGATCTCATAAAGAGACCTGGATCTGAACTAGTCAGGAGCTTATTAAAATCTTTTTCAGAGACAGGTACCATAAACCTCAAGAGCTTTACATGGACATGATGAAAATGCTGGTGCTGGAATGACAAAGCACCGGAGACTACACCACCACCAAGACCTATTTTAACAGGACATTTTAACAGCACACACAGGGTCTCATGTGGCACTGGCAAACATTCATAACATGCTGGATCTGCGCCCTGAGTGTGTGCCCAGCCAAGTGTTAAATCTGACTTGATTTCAGAAGGGAGCTGAGGTCACACAAAGGCCTGTTTGGGGAACTAACAGCAGTCAGCCGATCAAATGAAGACATATTCTCTGGCCCTGAATTGTCAGGACGGTCAGAAGCACATCTCATCGACAGACAATCAAACTCTCTGTTGGGGACTGTGGCCAACAAATGCCAGGCTTGCCAAGCCCCGAATTCAGATGGTGCCAACAGTTCACCCATTACAGTTATTGAGCAAAAGAAACAAATCAAATAGGCTGATGACACACGTGAGTGTTACACAAGTTATCAAATCAGCATTGTGTGTGAAAAAAAAACAAAAAAAAAACAGAATCACAAACTGGGTCACAGGCGCATCAGTATTTCGAGTGTTCTTACCTTTGAAGGACAAGAAGATCCTTGGAGCAGAGAGGGGCTCATTAGAGGGGGGCAGACTCCCAGATGACAAGGCCAGAAGGGCCAGCAGCCAGCACAGTTTGTCCCACAACATTTTCCCTCTGATTGTTAACAAGGGAGAAGGGGAGTCCAGGAGCTGAGGGACACAGACGGATGAGCATCAAATGATCAGCAAGCACTTTCACCTCCATAAACCAAATATAGCAACTAAATCACTGAGCTGCAATAATCACTCAGTTTTTCTTACAAAGACAGTTCAGTTTTTGGTGCCAAAGTTGTAAATACAGAAAAACAGAAAATAAATCAAGAACTGAGAGACAAAGCCAAAAAAACTGGATCTGTTTTGGATTCTGTTTATTGGTTGGTTCTCATGGGGGGAGTCGAAATACTGAAAAACAGGTATTTTTTCACTGGGTTGTATATCATTGACAGTTTTTTGGCCAAGTGACTTAACTTGAACCATCAAACCTGAGGACTACACAAGCAACTATGTTAGTTCAAGAACGAGTTTTCACTGTAGCTGGTGGATTTTTTCCCTCTGATGAATCTATTCTGGTAATGTCTTTCCCAACCATCCACAGTTATTCTGTCTGTGCGTCCTCTGAAGACGACAGTGTGAATGGACGGAGTCTCCTTCCAGCTGGGTGAGCCAGACGGAGCCACAGCCGCTGCCCACACCTCACCACGCTCTGCAGATCTTCACTTTTCACAATACTGAAACAAAACATGTCTGCGGCAAATAAATCAGACAAGATCTGAAGAATTACTGCTATTATTTTACAGTAAGAGATGGATTTTTTTTTCTTACTAGTAGTGCGCGTTAAGTTTCTCGTTAAGCCTCACGCGCACTAAGGCGCTGCTCAAAGATTAAATCACAAAGCGCATCAACATGCTGTTATCCGCCACAAAGAGAGCTGAACATAATAATATCCCCTATAAAAGGATTTGGAGACTCAGCTTGCGGACGAGGTGACACAACTGTGCGGCGGAGAAAAAAAAACTTGTAGACAAGAATGACTGAGCCAAGCCGTTTGGAAACAATAAAACAACTTTAGCGCCGTGTTTCACTGTAATTATCCACGCATGGCACTGATCTACTTGTAAACGTGGATCTGAATCTGAGGTCAAACTGCCAGTCGGGGCTTAAGATCAAGTTCCTCGCTGAGCCCTGAAGGCAGAACTCCAAAGCAGACAGTTAACCAAAATAAAGCGTGACTGCTCTTTGAGTTATGAGAACGTGAACATGAACCACGTGTCATTTATTTTTATGAGTACCTAAGTTTATTTATTTATTTTTTAATTTTTTTTTAGCGTTGTGGCCCGGAGTGATGAACATTTGTGTACATCAGATTTTGAAGCGACAACATCACAAGGTGCAAAAAAAAAAAAAAAAAACTTTCAGTCAAAACTCAGATCACCCACCAAACGCGCGCGTGCGCGCACACACTAGAGGAACCCACACAAACACACACATGCTGCTCTTGGCTCTTTCAGTATTTGAAAATAGTAGCAATTTGGAAGAATAACTCATTTGAGCCTCCTACGCACCAGAGAAGACAAACCAGAGATATAAACACAGACGAACATAAGCATGTTGCTTAAAATAAATATGCTGGACAAAATCATTTTACAGCACTTTTAAAATGTATGTTATATTTTCTATGTTGTGCATGCAGCGAAGGGATTATGCTTTTTTTTTTTTTTTTTTTTTGCTCGACTCCATCAAATGTTGCTTCATATACTGATTTATGTGTCTTTACAGAATTAATTCAATTGTTGTCATGTCATCAAAAATAAATAAATAAATAAATAAAAGCACTTGCGCCGTGACCTACCTTCTAGTTGGGTCCAGTGACTATTGAGATAAAGCTGGTCAACATTTAAAACCATCCACCCCAGATCCTTTGAGCTCCTCTGTCCGCACGCAGGACTATCAGTGTATCCGCTGCAGATCCTGCACGATTATCCCAGAGCCGCACAAATCATGGATTTAAAATTAACTTGACGCAAACGCTTTAACTTGGAAGTGATCTCTAAAAATCGCATCAACAAATTCAGATTATTTCCCCTGAAGGAGGTTAGAAACAAAGAGTTGCTCCTGGGGGTGAGTGGCGGAGAAGAGGCTCAACCGCGCGCAGCGACGCTCAAGCGTGTATTACCGTGGAAGCGGCTTCTGCAGGTGGATAGACTGAGGTCTCCCGGCGGTGGACACACCCATGGGGGAGGGAACTTACCTTAACATCCCCCCCACCCCGGCACCGACCCGCCCCAAAATCTGATACAAGCCAAGCACATCCCCTCATACTCCAGAGGGAGGTAAAAGGTAAACTTAACCAAAACGGTGAAGAACAAACTGTCCCAGTCATTCAAATTCAGCGACATGAGGCGAGGATAACTGTCTTCAGTAATGGGTGCTGAGTCGTCCAAACTTTCCTGCTTAAATCGGAATCAGAAAAAAAACACACACATGGTTGAATACATCTTTTTTAAATTTAAACTTTGAAAGCTGATATATTGAATAAGCTATAAATCATGTGTTATATATTCATAAGTCTTCAGTCTTTTATTTCCCACTGACAAACTAATTATCACATTAAATCTCCCACATCTTCCAGGAATTTGGGTTTTTGTTCTTATTTTTCTTACATTAAGTGTTGGAACAAATTTGCCTTGAGGCGACTTCTACATTAACAGTACATCATGGTGATTTGTTGCCCAGAAATGTTGAAATTAAACACTGAAATGAAGTGTGAAGTCTTAACAGGTTCATTATGCAATTTGTTTTCATTTCCATTCGCATTTATCTTTGACAAACAATTGTTAATTTAACTGATTAAAAAAAAAAAGATGGATTAAGATAAAACAAGCGCTCACATTCAGAGAAGTTTAATTTTGTGGATCTCTCAAACAGTGTGACTTTTCCAATTTAATGTTCCCTACTATGACTTCATCAGAATAAACAACACACATACTCACTGTAATATAGAACACATGGGAACTTGTTAGCTTTATTTTGGCTGAAGGAGGCAATATTTTACCATGACAAATTCACGATCATGCAACCTGCTTCCAAACTGCAACTATAAAGATCTGAAGTGCTGAACTCAGATATATGGATGATGATTTTTCAACTATAGTTTGGGATGTCCAGAGGAAGACTTCTCTTTTTTGGCTGTTTTAGTATTAAAAAAAAAGGACTGAGGTCATTTCACAACTTGATTAGCCTATGACTGCCAGCTACTGATTTTTATTTGCTGACTGGAGCCAGCAACGAGTTGTGCTGAGAGGCTTTCTGATGCCAAACAATTGTTCAGTATCTGCTGGTGTTGGCAGTCTCACAACATGGAACAGCGTTTGCTTTTTGAATGAAGTATGGTTTTCTGTCTATATATTGACTCGGGAGGAGAAGAAAGGAAAGACAGCAGAAAATTGGTTTTGGATGAGAAGAGAGGTTTTATTTGATGCTAACAGCTGCTGTGCAACTTTTACACAAAACATGGGGATATGGTTTTTTATTTAACTGAGAAACTGTTGAAAAGTGGCCATATGCAGATAAGGTAGATTTCCTCCGACACTTCAACGACCTGAGAGAGGATCACTGACTCAAGCCTAAGATAGGCATCAGATATTCATGGGCAAATGGAGACTTAAATCTTTTAATCTCACTCGATCCCTCCCCTGATCATGCTGGCTTATTTTGCTTCTCATTCAGTCAACGCACAACACAGCTGACACCCAGGGTGCATGCTTATTATTCCATAAATGATAAATACAGTAGCTTAGGTTTCATGTAGATCAACGGGCACTACAGTTGCAGAGATGTACATAATTAGATAGGAATATGGCATATAGCAAGCCTCCCTTCCATTTAATCATGGTTATAGACTTAAATTATTGTTTCTTCTGCTTTTGTGACCTCACTAATAAGATACTGTTACGTGAGCAGATAATAAAGGTTGCCCCCTATACTACAAAACCATAATCTGATAAATCACTGAACGATTGACTAACAATATTTATATCTTAATTTTGGTATTAATTTAGTCAAAACTATAACTATCCTTTAGGACCTTTATAATGTATTTAATATTATTGATTGATTATAAAAATGAAGGTGAACACCTTTATGCTGATTGCTCTTCAGTGGATCTCTGGCTGTCACTTTGAGTTTTCTGCCATTTTAAAGGTGGCTTGGAAAGACGATTATTGTGTTAGTTAATGCAAAAGAATATTTGTGGTGTGGCTCTAGGCTTTGATGCTCAGGGTGGAAAAAAGGAGAGCTCAGCAACACATTTGCCATTAAAAGTGTTAAATTTCCCTTGATACCAGCATAGAGTTCTGGGAAACAATTACCCCCACACTTACAAGCTCTCACACACAAAGCAGAAGATATTGATATGTTTTAGTCCATGTGAATCTTGGACGAGCTTGAAAACCTATCAGACTCTCTTTCTCACACACAAAGAGGCGAACAGTTTAACATATGCAGGTGGGCGTTCATGTTTGAAGGGTGGTCTGTGCACTGAGACTGCAAAGCTCCAAATAAATAACAACTTTCACAAATATCTGGAACCCAACTTTCTTTAAATCCCGCAAGACTCATCATGAATAACTCAGTCCCCCCCACCCCAAATGTGAGATATGGGGAAAGAGACACAGTTTAAACAACGTCCAATCAAAATGTGTGTGGATCA
This sequence comes from Polydactylus sextarius, assembly GCA_016801845.1. NCBI lineage: Eukaryota > Metazoa > Chordata > Actinopteri > Polynemidae > Polydactylus > Polydactylus sextarius. The sequence continues at coordinate 10,340,945 of CM028908.1, forward strand.
GCCAAGTTTAATTGTGTCAGTACTGATACTCCTTTTGCTTCCCAGCTCTTCCTCTTCTCTTCCTTTTGTTTTCTCTTCTTGTCTTCCCTCCTATGTCTCGAAGCCAACAGCTGCATGTTGTTTCCTATATTTCTTTTTAATCAACAATATTATTCCCATCTTCAGGCCTCTGGTGGCCTCACCATCTGTCACTTGCGTGAGACAAGAGGAAAGCAATTATTGAATCCTGGCTTTGAGGAGCGCCTGCCCTCATAAAAGTCCCTTATGCTTTCCAGTTTTTCCTCTAGTGTTGCTTTCTCTAACTGCTATCTGAGGAGTAAAATGTGAAAGACAATGTTGAAAGCAAAGATCACCATCGAGTGCCAGACCACAGAGGCAACACGTTCAGAGAAATTCTGCAAAAAAAGCCATCAGGGCCTTTTCCCCTACCGAAAAGATAGATGAGATGCCAGGTTTATAAATCTGAATTTGAATACTGCTGGTGGCGGACTTTTAAGACTTCTTTCTCTTGAGAAGTTTTGTTAAAGATTTTACATTACTTCACTTCAAACATTTCTCTTTCATGCAGCCAGAGTTACCAGTTTACACAACATGTGTTTGACTCCGGCATATCTATTTAAAACTGTTGACATTTTCCCGGAGGACATGAAGGCAACACTGCATAGATTATAGTTATCACTGTTCTCCACAGCAATGCTATAACAATGAAATAATTCACAACTGCATTTACTGAGAAGACACTGGTGGTTTTTATGAAAACAGGTGCCACTGGGGAATACAAATCCAAGCAGTACAAGAGGCAGGGTCGTGCTCTCATATGAGTTTCATTACATTCTATGAATTTTCCTCTAACCTTTTGCCATCAATGACTCCACCAGCCATGGAAAGTAATTATTAACAGGCTGTGACAACCTTAACCTCTGTCTGCTGGCTTCACCACATGATGGGAGGCAATTAACAGCTGTTTATTACTGATGAGGTGAAGAAACAAGTGCACCCACACACTGCTGTGCATATCTCCACTCATACACACACATGTCTAGGCAACACAAGCAGATATGAGTGCACACACATCTTCATTCAATTGAACACACACACACACACACACACATGTGTACATGCACACACACACGCACACAGACTGGCCGATGCTCTCTAAAGGACACATCATTTGTGTAAAATTTAATGAGGGAAAATGTACTGATCCTTCCACCTCACCAGGAGAGCTGTTACCTTTTGGTGTGGTAAGATATTAAAAATTCACACTGTTTCTGCAGTGCTTTGACTAGTACAGCAGCATGCTCATTTGCATTTAAATGGAAAAAAGATAACACCGCACTTCGCAGAGTCATACCTCCATCACAAAGCTGGCAGACAGGGAAGAAAAGTTGAATCGGGCCCTGAAAACTTGCTGTTTTTAGACATGTGAGAGTGGAAATAGTTACATTTTATTACCAGTGCTGTATTACTATCTGTTTAATTCTTTTCTAGAATAACCATTAGACATTTAACATGCCACTGTATATATATATATATATATATATATATATATATATATATGAGATGTTGCAATATTGTGATGGAGAACAAACTCAAATATACACATTTGTTTTTTAAAAAGAGAGATATGAAAATATACTTTCACCACTGGGAAAGGAATGAAAAATGTCCAATTTCACCTGACAGTGGGCAACAGTGGTTTATTAGGAATTAAAGAACAGTTTCCTGTCCATGAACATAGCGCCAAAATAACAAAAATTAAAATTAATAGACTGTAAAAACTCAAATAAAAATGCTGACTCTGAGTCCAGTCTCTTGTTTACGGAATCATTCCAGGTTTTCTGACTTGTTACTGTAATTTCAGAAGCACAATTTTGTGTTTTCTAAAAGTAAATATAAAAATATTTTTCTTATATTCTTCAATTACATTAATTCCTGCTGGACAGAAATTCACCCACTGTTTGGGAATTTTCATTCAGACCACATATTATTTGTTTATGAGTGAGCCTGAACTAGAAAAATACTTTTGATTTTTTCTATTTTTGTTGGCCTGGTCTGGTTGAAGTCATTCCAATGACAGCTTATTTAAGGGCACATCACTGGTGGTAAAGCAAGCTGCTCCTACAGAAGAGCTTGCCAATAAGCAACTCATTCGTCTTACAGGCTGGTCTTGTCCATGGTGCCTCATTGGGCACAACCTGAACAAACTACAACCTTGAGCCCACAGAGCTACCACCCTGTGGGCCCACCACAGTTTTGGGTATCAGGTTGCAATGCATAATGTGCTGGGTAGCAGGGCGAAGCTGGAGTAGGGGCTGGATTCTATCATTTTCTGGTGATGCCCAAGGTGGCAGGTGGAATGAGGAAACTCACAAGTCCCCTGCTGAGTGCTGTTGTGTTGGAGGATTCACACAATGAATCGTCTCTATGCAACGTACCTTTTGGCAGTAACCAATGTTGAAATATACAACCGTCTTAGAGACCATGGGAAAAGGCACTCCACATGAGGACTTAAGAGTTCTTATGGGGGACTTCAATGCTCACATGCAATGTTAGAGAAACCTGAAGGGTTGTCAACTAATAATCCTTTGGCAATCTGTGAGTGCTAAAGATGGCAACTTGACTTGCTTGAAATAATTCAGGTTCAAGGATTTCAAATAAGTCCAGTTGTCCTCTTTAGCACTTATGAATTACTATGATCTGGACTTCTGACAACTACCCAGTCCACTGGGTAAGAGTCCAAGAGCTCAAAGGGAGGCTTGGCCATATCTCTGGTAGAGGTTGCTAAAGTGGTCTTTGTTGGCTGTGTCACATGGAAATTAGGGACAGTACCTGTGAACTAGAAGCTTGGGGTGATGATTTTTATCTTTAAGAAACAGGTTGGAAGAGTATGCTCCAATAATTAGGTTATCACACTACTTGGCCTCCTGCGCAAGGCTTATGTCAGGTGGCCCAGACCAACAATTGAACTGAACTTCAAATTCAAGAGTTGTAATACTGCCCCATCTTCCTGTGGAATGGTAACACAAAATGTCTTTGCACATGCTCTGTGGAGTTTAAGATGGATTACAACTAGGTCTCCTAGAGGATTTTTTATAAGGTGCTGAATATGGCATTTCACAGCCATTGGTACAAGCCTGTAAAACCAAACTGAGAGGTGTGCTGGCAGGGTTACCTCTTGCCACCAATCATGTTTGTGATTTTCATGGACAAAGAGGAGCTGGGGAAAGGAGTGTTTCCAATTCAGGGGCCTCAGAATGGCCTTCCTGTTATGTGCAGATGATATGGTTCTATTAGCCCCATCTTACTGTGACCTCCACATGTTGGAGGCCATGACTGGACTGCTCCTTTCAGGTTGGGAATGAGTTTCTGCCCTAAGTGAAGGGAGTTCAAGAGTGTTGCTCAAAAGTGAAGGTAAGACTTTAGGGCTGGCCCGTCACAATGCTTGTAATGTTCATGTTAACAATAAAAGGCAAAGACACAGCAGAGCTAAAATAATAGTCTCATTTTAATGTTAACAAATACGGAGGATGACATTGTTGCTTGTCACTAAAGCTGTACTGTGGCAAAAAATGACAGATCTGCAGTCTAAAGATTTATGGCAGTCTTTTCCTCAAGAATAATTTTCCCACCCAGATCACACTGTGTTTGGCTAATTGTCATTCCTCTGCTCATATTTGTTCCTCCATCTTTTGTCACAGAAGCTGACTAAGACTCAGTTGGAGCTTCGCAGTGCTAAAAATGGGATAGCTGCCTTTTTTTTAAATGACACAAGTTTGTCTCATTGTATCTGGCTCACACGTCTCTTGCCTGGGAACACAGGGAGGAGGGCAGCTGTGGTGGGATGATTTGGTATGAATTAAAGCTGTTTCCTAACAGGCTCCACAGGGTCTGATCCTGTCCCCAGCGTGTCTGGTGAATTCTCTTCACCAGTATCAACTCTGGGAGAGCTTGTATTACATTACAGCTCTTTCCCCTCTTCTTTTGCTCTTCACATTAAAATGTACTGTGAACAATAACAATGGTTTTATATTTAGCATGACTTTGTGGCTGAAGGTGCCCCAGCTATACTACCTGTGGTTGGTGGAGGGGGTGGGAGGGTGGGGTTGTGTAATAGTTTTCCCATGCAATGTTGTTGGCGTGGGCCCCCTGGGGGTTTTGTCTGTCCGTGTCATTCTTCATCGACAGCCAGCCGCAAGTCTCTGGCTAGAGTGAGAGACTGAGGAAGGAGGAGGAAATGACTATGCGCTTTGTTTGACATTGCACTCAAAAGAGGTCAGCTTTTGTATTTGAACCCCATCTACTGCAGTCTGTGGTCTTATAGAGGAATACATAGGGGACTTTTGCATTTTGTCATGGACCACTTCTTTAATTATCTAAAATGTGTGAAAAAGACTTCTGAATATCTCAAAGTCTCTTGCTTTTTTCTGCAGTGTTTTATTTTCATCTGCTGAAAGACAAAAATACAAAGTGTTGGATTACAACACAAGACTTTTCTGTTAACATAAGAAATAAAATACTGTAATAGCACAAAAAAAACATCCTTCTGCTTTTCCTTACTGTTTGTTTTCCATTGCCCTCAGCTTCCCCTTTTTCATAGAAAGAAAGAAATCATTCATTCCTTATTAGCTGTGCTTAAAATGTGGCTCTAGAAGTAGCAAAGTCGGTCTGTCTGTTGATCCACTGCTGTGGTCCAAAATAGAATAAAATAAAATTTAAAAAAAAAAAAAAAAAAAAAAAGGAACTACTGAATGGATCGACATGAAGTTTTGGACATAGATCCATGTTCCCTAGATGAAGAATCCTAATAACTCTGGTTATCCCTTGATCCTTTTACAAGTGCCACCATAAGATTGTTATTTGGGGTTTTAATGGGATGACAACTTGTGGTTGGATTGGCATGAAATTTGATACAGGATGTTACCCCCAAGATGAATTATAATAACTGATCAAGTGCCATCATCAGATCCAAATTTCAGTTTGTCCAATCATACTTACAATAATACTAAATATTGACATTCTCACGAGCCTCAGTTTTACTTTACCTTCTTACCTGCTAATTAGCATGCCAATCCCTCAACCAAGATGAATGTGGTAAATACTTTTGTATCATCTTCTTAGCAAATTTTAGCAAGTTTACATTTGCATTTCACTCTGTACTTTGTCTCCTTAAAGCCTCACAGTGTGACTAATGTGACTATAAAGACTCAAAGAGACTAGAAGAGGATTTTGTATACTCATACAGAGTTAAAAGTTTTATTCGTGTTTTAAATGTATGTTAATGATATTTGTATTTATTTTACCCTCCTTTTCATAAGACTCTACAGGACTATGCTGAGTCCCTTGTCCTTCACCCTTTCCCTCGCTCTTCCTCCCCCTCCTTCCTCCATCTCATCCTCCTGTCATCACTCGATGTGATGAGGCTGTGAAACAGGTGGCTCAAGAATTCAAAATGACATAGGAGAGACGGAGACCAAACAGTTGTGTGTGTGTGTGTGTGTGTGTGTGTGTGTGTGTGTGTGTGTGTGTGTGTGTGTGTGTGAAGAGAGAGAGAGAAAAACAGAAAAGGGCTTTGTATGTGAGTGTGTGTTCATGAAAAGACAAAAACAAGGGAGAGGGCAACCAAAAACAAGAATAACAAAAATACTAATTTGGTTACTGATAATTTCTTAAGAACCCACCACCACATTTCTTTTACATAAGCTTATTTTAGCAGACACTGCTTTCTGCTTAGACTTGGCAGAAAACACCTAAATTAAATTAAAGTTAATGAAATCCATCTTGATACAAACTCTGTGCTTTAAAGTATCACAGATGAAGAGCTGGAAGCAGTGACAGATTGGACAGTTTACACAAAACAAAAGCATGATTGTGGCTTAGCATATTCCAGTTGAAATAGATATACTGACTTGCAATGATAAGACAGTAGTGTTTTCTATGTAACATGATGAATCCGTTTGAATCTAACAATGACAAAAAGTTTTTTCAGCTCTGCAGAAACAGAGAAAATCTGTCTGGACATCTGTTCCCAGAATTTCCAGCAGCAGTTGTGTTGTGAAAGATCCTGTAGTAAGTTGTCTGGAGACAGTATGGCACATCAAGCGCATATTCTCAACTATGTCTTTCTCTGTGGCTTAGTTTGCAATTTAATTAACTGTGGAAATGTTGTTGGAAGGATGTCACAACTGCCGGTGGCTCCCCAGTCAATCCCAGAAGAAAGTCCCTTGGTCTTATCACTGTCTGCTTTTCCATCAGCCCTCCATCCTTACAACACTTGAGTTACCAGTCAGTCTCACAGATTTCACAAAAAGCTCACAGTACAGCATTGTTAATTCACTCATATTCAATTCATGGCTTTGTTTTTCCTGTCAGCTGTGGTTCATTCTGATTTGGCAGTGAAACAGAAAGGCACCCTGACTCCCTCAACATTTTTGATGCGCTGGTCATCAGTTTGTTCTCGTATACAGTGAAACCAGAGTTCAAAAGCTGAAAATTTTTAAATGATCATATCAGTTACATTATAAACATTATAACAGGGCATTACCGCATGTTGACAGTTTTATGGTCAGTCACTGAGGACAGTGCCTAGCTTTCACCAGCTGCCAGTAAATGGCACATATGGCCCTTAATTCTGGAGTAAGACGCAGTCTTTAGTCAAACCAGTTGTGTCAGCAGTTGCCAACCAAAGCTAACCTTATTGTCATCGCAGTGTGAAGTTGTTAGACAAATAATCTGCCTTGTGTATTCTCAGATATGCCTTTATTGTCCACTGTAAAGCAGTGGGCTAAGATAGACATTTGGAAATCGGAGATTCATCCACTTTATTGCTTGCAACTCACACAGATCAAATAGTCCACTCTCTTAGGTCACATGGAGAAGTCATAATCTCAGACCTCACGTGTCCCTCCTCTGTTAACATGCACAGACATGTTGTATTGACTTGTTTCTTCCCCACTCTCTTTAAATCACAAGATTTTTAAACGATTTGTGACAGGGATTGCACAACCTCCCAGTAAGATGTGTTTCTGATACAAACTAATAAGCCAAGTCAGTTGAGCCAAGGCTTAGATGCTCCAGCAGTTTTCTTCTGGGCTTATAGTAGAAGCTGGCCTGGGCGCATAAATTCCACATTAATACGCACACTCTAAAGTGAAGCTGACAGATTCAACTGCTGAACAAATATTAAATCCTACACATACTTGGGCAACCTTTTTTTGGCTGTTACACAATGTATAGTGTTCAGCAACTCAGGTCTTTTTGAGAGTTTTCTATAGACAGCAAGGATGTGAACATGCTGTTATACAAAGCTGACAGCTCATTTTCAAACTTAAATGAGTTGTTAGTAAAAACAATATTGAACTTGAAGACTCAAGTTTGACAGACGCAGCTGACAGACTGATGTTGAGTTTGACATGTTCATTCAGTTGGAGGTCCCAACATCTTTTCCTTTTCTAAGACATTTCATCACACACACACACACAAACACACACACATATTTGTACCCATACACATGAACACACACACACACACACACACACACACACACACACACACACACACACACACACACACACACACACACACACACACACACACACACACCATACGTAAAGCAGAACGCAGCAATCTGATTGGAACAGAGCAGGTGATCAGACAGACGGCCCAGGGAGAGGAGGCGCCTGTCATGTGGAATGGATCTCATTAAAACTATGCCCCAGGTCACACTTTGATGGACAGGGAGACGTCAGTCATCTGCCAACTAGATTAGCAGAGACCGAAGCCCCTGTCCTTCCTCTCTGCCCCTTGAGAGCCTGCAGCATATCAAGTGGGTCCAGCCAGACTCTTATGTGTGCCCCGCAGCTTCCGTCAAACCTCTCACCTCCGGCTTGCCAATCACAGAAACAAACGAGCACATCCACCTCAAGTCCAAAGGAAAAAAACCACCTGCTGTGTCAAAGGCAGGTGGTAGCAGACCTTTTCTTTCTCCATTGTTTCCTTGGTGTTTTAGGCCCTTGTACAGCCTCTGAGACCAACTCTACTCTCCTCTGCGTTAACAAATTTGTAGAAGGAAGACAGAACCAGATATCATAATTCATGTGATGTAATGAAATGTATAGCTACTTTTTAATACATTTTAAGTTAATACTATCACAGCTTATTCTTTTTGTGCAGTAAATCTGTATATATTATTGATGCGATCATTGCCCTACAATATAACTGATATTGATATTTTGTTGAAGTTAGTTAGCAGTTATCTAGTGGCTACCTGTAAATTAATATTTACTCTACAGAAATCAAAATGGCCATCATTCTCTTGGCAAGAAGACAAATTTTATTATTTCTACTTCAAGACTATTTGTTTTAAGCTTAATTCAAGAATTCTAAATGTATAGCAGTATAATCAGTAGGCCGACATTAGGTACGCAGATTCACAATAACGTAGCTGCATTCAAATCATTGCCGGGATTAAATTAAAGGAAACCACATAAAAAAAGCATGTTTTCTCTGTAACCTGGCAATTGTCAGCTATGTGTGTCTGATTGTAGAAAAACACAAATTGACTGCAACATAAAATATAAAGATAAAACTTGATTTGAATGCTTTTAACATTCAGGCTATGTCTGCTGCCTTTCTTTTCGTTCAGTCTCTTTTCACTTTTGGTGTCTTACAGTAAAACGACATGGGCTGTAATCATACAGTGACCTACTGTTTATCCGAACATTCCCAAGAGTTCATGTCTCCAGCAATAGACCTGTGGCATGATGCCCAGGACAGGGGCCATGGATGGCTCACTTTGACAAGCATGCTAGTCAAGGCTGTGCTAGCTTCACTCGGGGTAGGTCTGGATTCCCAACAATGTTTGACATGCTGGTTGATGTAATACAAAGACCATTTGAATTACATCTAAATCGGGGGCTGGTAAAATTGAGGAATAGTTTTGGCAAAAGATGGAAATAATTCGGGCTATTTACAGAACTGAAGATGGGTGTGAGAAAATGTGTCAGTGTTTAATAACCCTCATCAGCATTTCGATTTGTGACAACCCTCACAGATATATGAAGTATGCCACATTTAATCCATCCTGGAGTCTACCCAGCACTCAGTGTGTCATGCTCCATGTATCCGCGGTGATAAAGGCCAGAGGTAGTTAAGATTAATATGAGGTGATGTCGTCTCCACCTGCTGTGCCCAGTGGCTTCTGCAGAGAGCTCACCACCTGTTAAGCTTAAGCTACTGCTGGCAAAAAACAAATATTTTCTGATGACACTTAAATTCAGAATGTATCGGGTCTGCACTTGTAAATAATACTTCCAGGATGTTGCCACGGCCTTGCTCTGTGAGCCCAAAGCTTTCACTGTCTCTCACTTTGTCGGCCAATTAACAAACTGACACATTACACACTAACCAGCAGTTAAAGAAGTATAATTACAAGTGTTACAAACTCAGTCAAATAATGTGACAACATTTGGTTTTAGCATTCCTAAACTGATAGTGTTCATAGTAATTGACCAATACTTTTTCCTTTTGTTTTTTTTTTTTTTTTTGAATGATATAAGCAGTTCAATAGGCTGTTTATTGTATAATTCTCAGGAGGATGTTTTGTGGTAAAGGTTTGGTTGGCAGCTGAGGTTAGTTAGTCTGTGCTGGTTCTTGAGCTACAGCTTGTGGTGGACACAAACTTTAGCAACAAAGGTGGACTGAGCAAGCAGTTAAAGAGAAACAATGATCTGGAAAGCTGAGATTCAAATATTGCACTTGCTTGTTGAGTTCATGAGATCAGCTGTGCAGGTGGACCGTTGAAACCAAATGGTTAAAAAAAAAAAAAACTTTCTGTTTACACCAGGTTGCCCCCCACCCCATAAATGTGCATACTTCTCCCTTTACTTCCTGTTATATTTCCAGCTGGCAATCAACATTATGGTGAATTTTCTACACCATCTATAATGGAGTGTGGTCCAACACGGACCACTGCAGACCCCGGAGTTGTAATATGAATGGAACAGCATATGGATCCGCGACTGGAAAAATTCCACAGCTGTTCTGCAGCTGGACACTGAAAATATATCCAAGCTTTTACTGTAGCTCAATGCATTTGCTACTGAGATTGTATTTGCATTTTAAAGTGTGTATTCTAGACTTGGTTCCTGATGATACCAGTTCTCATGGTTGTGGTAACACAACACAGGAAATGACAGATTTACTAGAAAAAATTGACACTTATTGAATTAACACACATGATTTCATATAAAAACTTAGTATGGTTAAAAACCATTCTAAGTTGTGACTTCATATGTTTTAAGGTCAGTACCTCATAAATTGCTTTTCTCATAATCAGTACCATCACCTCCCTTTTCCCTTTTGCCCTGTGCTTTTTTGGGTCTGAACCACATGTAACACATACGGCTCAAACATCCAAAAACTTGCAACTTTGATATATTTAGCAGCCTTGGAGCAGAGTATCCTGAGGCAACATAACACTCAAACCTCCTGACAATAGCATGAATGTTTCAGTAGATTTATGCGTGAAGATTGAAGGCAGGTTATTGATGTTGTATTTGTACATGAAAATGAGGAACTGTGTTTTGGAAAAGGTGGACTGAAAATCTGTTGGCATGCATTAAGTGATCACTGGAGGATAATAAAAGCCTTGAAGTTTTTGTCAGATCAGCTAAGGAGTCAGGGGGTCTCAGCATTGGATGTGATATTAGCCTCATTTTTCTGAAGGATTATGACTTTTAGACATCTTTGCAATATGAGCTACCCCAGAACGCTGTCTGGGGACTTCCCTACTGAGACACTATGGACCTGGGTCACAAAAGCTCTGACATGACCCATCACCTCTCCAGTACTTGCTTAGCTAACCAATGTTACGTAAACTGATATGTATGGGAAATGTTAAGTGGCAAGTGTGCACTGTTGCTTTTCATTGAAATGTCTTGAGGAGTGGATGAAGCACATTAATTGGTGTAAAACATGGTAATTAATTAGTGGAGGTTATTAGAATGATGTGGATTAAATTCAAATGAGAGACTTCAGGGACTGAGATGCCTGAGGAGCGGCTGTCCCTAGTGCTATCTTGAGCAACAAGAGATGATTAAGAGACTGAGTCTGGGGGCTGAACACAATGCAAAAGTAATCACAATAAATTTACTAATCCCTTCCTGAAAACAGTAGGGTAAAACCCCACATGCTGTTCTCCCTGAGGCACAAAGACCCTCCGCAGACTAATTTCTACGGTTCTTTCGAGACAGACATGCCAGCAATAAGGTTTGGGGGTTGGTGGAAACTCCCTTATTATCCAAACAATGACTAGAAGTCACTTTTAAATGTCAGAAAAATGGCATTTGACAGACTAAAAGAAGAAAGGAAGGCAGACTGCTTTTAACAAACCAATAAATTAACTGACCTAACATTGCATTCAGTTTAGAATTGTGGGATTTTGGGAGTATGGGCATTTGTCTTTGGAAAACAGCTGTTCAATGCTGTCCAGGAAAACTGTGTCTAGAAACAATATGCTGTGTTCAGCTGCCATGCTGTTTGCTTATTTGTAAGAGGATTCAAATAAGGAAACAATCAGGGTATCAGGGAGGTAAAATTTAGACAATGATACATAATAACATTGTATTTATCTTCAAAATATATTTGGTTAAATGAAAGATGCAAATACTGAAATGCCAACAGCAAAAAATGAATAAATACAAGTCTATAAATGACACAGTCGTGTTGTTTTCTTCACTGCATAGATAATAATAATAACACATTTTATATACAGCAGTGAATTCAACAGCATGATAATGTCACATTCAATAAGAATGTTTTTTTTTCTGGTGCTAATAGATACTCAGCTGGACTATCTACATCTGCATCTTTTTCTCATTAAAAATTGCTGGGGTGCCTGCATGCATTCACAGCAGCTGTGGAGAGAGAGAGTGATCAAGTCAAGCTCAGGCTCCTGTCTCTTGCAGGTTGTTGCTTTACTCGTGTTTCCCTCATTTGACTGTCACTCAGTGAGATACCACTTTCTGCCTCCCTGCTCTAATCATCTGTCATTCCTGCTAATGCAAAGCGACTGTCAGGGCCATGTAGGAAATCAGCCACATCTTTAGTGTCACTTCTCATTAATGTAGAAAATCAGGTAAGAGAGGAGGGCACTCATTTACTGTATATCCATAGGGATCTGGCTCGACGTCTGATGGTGGATTCCTCTGCTTCCAGTAAAATTGCAGTTAAACTCTGTGGGTATTTTCTGTGGCATGGCATTTTAAGAGCCTAAAGTGATGTCCTAGATGTGACACTTTGTGCCTTTGGCTGTTCTGTAATTGGATCATTTTCTTGACACTTAGTAGCTCCACGCAAAGTCTGCTCCTGCGTCGGTCACTGGTCCTTTGCTGTCCTCACAGTTCTCACAGTGTTTCTCAGATCTGTCTCTGCGTTCACACCGCTGGAAGAGCTCAGTGACTGCTGGTGGGTTAAATTTTTAATATTAATGAAGCTTTAGCAGATTCAAGCCTGACACTCACCTGCAGTGCAGCATATTGTACGAGAGGAAGGAAGAGAGAACTCATTTCGTTTTGACAGCCCACCATAGAGAGACAGCTGCTGACACACTGATGTTTTCAGCCTGTTTCTCTCCCTCATCATCTCTGCACGTACTTCAGCTGAAACCTCTGCATGTCACAGCATCAGGGCCCATGTGGAGTGATGTGTGTTCACCTGTTTCGACGTTTGCGTGTACTGAGCACGCCTGATCACTCCCTTCGGTCCCAACTGAGTTCTGTTACCATGGTGATGTAAACTGTTCAGCGCTCTCTGGGATGCCTCTCTTGTAACGAATCTACGAGCACAGCAGGATGTACACAGACGCACAGGCTTTATGGGCACACTGAGAGCACAGGCCTTTAAGTCAAATCATATTTAATAGTTTTTGTGAGCATACTACAGAAGCTGTGCTCTATATGCCTTTTCAACACATCAAAATATGGGTGTAAAAAACAAAATGACTATCTAGAGTCCATTCTGCTGCTTCATGCTGGCTCAATGCAAAATGCTGAATATACAAGGGAATATACAAGTTTCTTAGTAACATTTGTGCTTTCCCTGCTTTGACAAAGGGGCCTGGAAGGGGTCTAAATGTTTGCCAACAACCTCAATTTAACTTAAAAATATGTAATTTCCCAAATAGCAAATTTGGCCCAAATTTGGCCCAAACTCCCAATTTGGTCAAATTGGGAGTGCAAAAGAAAAAAACAAAAAGACACAAAACCAATTACGGCCTTTACTTTTGCTTACCTTTACTTTTTAGGTAGTATGATAAATCATACCTATACCACAGTCAAACCAAAGGCCTTCACCCTGCTTCCTCTGTGGCAAAATAAATTCAAAAATGTTTGCCAGACTACAGCCAGAATATGCTATCTAGGTTGTAACTATTCTTTATTGTGACATACAGCAAATGTATTTTTGACATCAGTACAATATAATTTATCTATGTCTTTCGAAACCATTACAAATCACTGTTGAAATGTATCTGTGTTATGATGTGACAATGTTGTGTTAAGGTTTGGTTAAGTTTGAGGAAAAAAACAACTTGGTTGGATAAGTTTAAGTTTAGAAGACACTGTGGTTTAAAGCTTGTAGACCTCCATCACCAGGGTTAACCAACATGTGGTTGAGGTTAGAGAACAACTATGGTTGTGGATAAGAACGAGACACTTATACTGTCAGTTGGAAATTATGAACAAACAGCGGTCTTGCTAAGTCTGATGTTTCAGTGACCCATCAATCCATCTTCTCCTTGTCATGTCACTTTATGAAAACATCATTTTCCTTCCTAGTTTACACCTAGCCAAAAGGTCATAATTCCATGACTGGAGACTGGAGAGTGCAGCCTTGAGTTGGCACAGCATCCAAGTTAGTCTCAGTCTAACTATTCCAACACCTTTGCAACAAGTGAAGGTTTTTCCCAACCTAACTAGCATGATGAACTCTGAACCTGCACTCCCACATGAAATCTTTCAACATGCCATGTCTTTTTTACCTCCAACCCGTGGGCATGACATCAAGGCTGCCCTACATATTAAAACGCGGTCACGCTCTGAATTGGGGTTATCCCCGCACCCACTCAACCAGACCACCCTCTGGTTGTTTCTCCTTATGTGGACAAACAGCTCCATTTGTTGTGGTAACAAGACTATTTACAAAGAGGTTGGCTAATCCATTGTGGATTCATCCCTGCTGTCATGGCATAAAGAGGAAATGCCTCAGGACAGTGGCCTGTTTACTCATGCCATCACAGCCTGTACCACTTCCCTATCTATCCTCTTGGCTGATTAAAATGTTGCCCACCACTTTCTTCATTTTCTCTCCCTGCTAATCACTAGCTAATCACCAGCTTACCTACCTCATGGCTTTGTGTAAAAATGCTTATCATGATGTTCTGATGATTCTCAATCATCAGACTCAATCTGACCCAAATACAGTTATAATTCTTCAAACATAAATATATTTTAAACCTAAAATGAATGACATAAAGCTTTTAAAGATACTTTTCCTACACCCCAGTACTAAGACTGTCTCTTTTGAAAATGATTAGTCAGGTTTAAATGTTTGTGGTACATGGCTGTTATTTTATGACTGATTCTGTTTATATTTTTTTAGCGATATAATTGATTTCCATTATATTGTTTGTGTATGATCTCCCAACAAAGGATTTTCTATTCATGAACTAATCTGACTATATTTATAATAATCACCGTAAAATGTCAGACATTGTGAATGATTATAACAAACTCATTGTATACTGCAGCGACGTTCTTGTGTATCTTTTTGTTTGTTGAATTATTCAGAAGTGTGTGTTGATATAATGCAGTAAAAGGCTGAATTACCTACAGCTTGGGACTGAAGCGTGACAACATCACCGGACAGAGGCAGCTGACATGTCCTGTCACCGTGACCTGGCACTGTCTTGCCTTTCCAGACACAGTTATGCCTGAGTGCAATCAGAGCCAAAGTCCTACACTTCACAGCCAATGCAGGAAACACAGCAGCTAACCACGCACAAACACACACACACAAACACATGTTCCAAGATACACATGCAGGATGGTAGCCTGTCAGTTCTCCAAACCACCCCCCTTTGGAATACTGTCATCTGTTTAGTGTTTCCATGGAGACCAAGCTCACTAATGAGGTAGGGTGTACATTTCTGTGTGTGAATATGTGTGTGCGTGTGTGTTTTCATATGGGAGGAGGGCACACGTCGTTAGGCTGGGGCAGATGATAGGAAGCAGTGTCTTGGATTATTACGGCTGAGTTTGTCCTGACTGGAATAGCAGCTTCATCTCAGGAATGTTTAAATTCCTGTTTCTAATAAAAAAATATCTACACTAACATGTTCATTTTGCATATACATATTGAATAGTTTACTAGAATAAAGACTTAAAAAAAGAAAATATTTCCTCTCACATAACCTGCGACATCCAACCTAATGAATCATAAAGGTGCAGTGTCCAGTGAGGCAACTGAAAGAACGTCAACTCTGCAAACATGTGAACCTGCAGCTAATTAACCGTGGAGATGAGGCAGATGGCTTGTTTGGCTGCTAAAATAGGATTTTGACTCCAACGACCTTTAGGACGTGCTGCCTTTTCAGCAAACACCTCAAACTTTTTTTGATTGGTCCCCAGAGATGTCTTTTCATAAGAAAAAAAAAATCTAATTTACAGTGAAAGGAGAGGATGCTGGGATGAACCATCAGGATTGTTCATTAGCTGTGTAAAAGCATGTGAATACAATAATGATTATGCACTATTCACATGTTGGTCACTTGGTATTTTAAAACCCACAGTGTTGTGTGCATATATGCTCTGACAAGGGCATGTGTTTGTCACCTAGAAGTGTTGACAGTGACATGTGGGAGCCGATTAGGGGAGTAGGTTGATGGAATAAAGCAACACCTTTTAACCTAATGGCATAACTGGACAGTACGAAGAGAACAGTGAGTGTTAAGTGCTAGATGGACGATCCAGTTTCTAATCTAGTCTGAACATCTCACTGACATGCTCACACAATCTGATCCTGCAAAA
Source organism: Polydactylus sextarius (assembly GCA_016801845.1). Lineage (NCBI taxonomy): Eukaryota > Metazoa > Chordata > Actinopteri > Polynemidae > Polydactylus > Polydactylus sextarius. Next base: position 10,357,030 of record CM028908.1, read on the forward strand.
AGAAATGCTGGTGCTCTGCCTATGTGAAATACCAACAATAGCCAGTATTATCTTCACTGAGTAACAATGTCCAAATTCTATTCAGTGACAAAAATATCCAACACCCATCATTGCCAAGCACATTTTAATAAGCTGTTGAGAGAAAATTGATTTCTTGTTTTTGAAACCAGCTGTGCATTGTCAGAGAAACTGTTTTCCACATTCCACACCTTCTCAAGCTCTGGAACCAGGTCACGTAATCAAAAACCCTAAGCAGAGAGCCCACGGCCCACATCAGCTCTGCCATCTGTGAAATGGAAGCCCTCTCCCAGACGACAATGACAGACCCCAGGTGCAGTGGCCACATCACTAAAAACCACATCTCTTCTGTTTGGGGAAAAAAGACTGTCCTTTTGGTTCAATATTGTATGTGCGTGTGTGTGAGTGAGTGCGTGCACGAGTGTGTGTGTGGAATGAACTTCCCCTTTCTCAGTCAGTCAGACACCCATAGGATTTGTGCTCAATAAACTCTCTGCCCTTTGGACTTTAAAGGAAGTCCATCTGCTCTGGAGAGTGTTGAGCTGCCTCCAGGCAGCTTGTGTGATGCGTGCGTACTGTATGGTTCACCACTGACGACTGTGTGGAGACTTCCCCTTCCTACGCGGCACGTTCTTCCTTTCCAGATCCACTCAGGCTCTGTGACATGTTTAGCATCGCCTATAATTAATGTCTGAGGCGCTGCTACAAGGAGATTCAGGTAAAGGTCATAAGAGCTCAAGGGGAATAAGCAACAGCTGAGGAAAATGACTGACCTCATCCACATCTGTTAGACTGCTTTAGGTTCTATTTCTGTTTAAAGAATAATAATAAAAAAATCACATAATTCTTATATTGTTTGAAATGTTCACATATTATAATTGTGATCTATGGTACCTACACTACAGCAACAGTGTAACTACTGTGCAGTTACAGCTACACAGGGAATGTAGACAGCTTAATGTATCTGTCAAAATGATGGCATATTATTTGGTGTTCCTAGCATCCCATAATCCCCCTGTGTCCTTCAGAAGAATATCAAAGGAGATGGTATTAGTGTATTGAAGAATGTTGTGTTCTTTTAGTTAGAATTTAAAACATCTTCAGTATCAAATGTGAGCAAATGATATTCAGAAGTTAAAATACCTCATCTGAATATAAGACCAGTCCCTTCAATCATGACCTTTTACATTTTATCTTCCACTAGCATCCTTAGATTTTATTCTAATTATTATTTTAACAGCAAAATGAAATGAAAGTGGAGTAGCCAAATTTTTCAGCAAGTATGTTCAGACTGTTCTGATACAAGTGAGATACAAGCGAGTATGATAACTAATTCAAACCGCTGTCACTGTAGATCTGCTGCTTTCTTGTTCCACTGTCCTGGAGAGAGTAACACCATAAATCAATGCCTGATGAGCTGCCTCATACATTTAAGGATATCAGTAGTGGTGTTGTTTCACTACTTACACTCTTTGGTCTGGATGTCACAGAGTACAAGATTAATGGGATTACCCAGGGCCTGTCTCCCAGTTCGCCTTTGAGAGTAAAATTGCCTGTCCACATCAACTCCACCTGGAGGCCTCACCCTTGAAATCAAGTAGCAGAGGGTAGATAACACACCGCCGACACCTATTAGCCATTGTTGCTCATGCACTGCAGAGCAGTTTATTTGATCATTGCTCATGGCAATGTATGAACCTTTGTGGTAGTTTAACATGTTTTACATGGTATCATCTTGTTTAACACAATGACTTTGGGAACTGTCTGCATCCTTGTGAGCCTTAAAACTAGTTTTACAACCTTTGTTGTACAACTCATTGTGTCAGTGCTCCATATTTCCATTTCATATGTAGGTTGATCAGTCAGAGCTCCCCCACAGTCGCTGACTGAATACTCTACAGTGAACAATGACTTTGCCAGTCGCTGTGTGAAGTGGGTGTGACCGTCTCACAGCCTGTGTGGAAAAGTTAAAATAATTGCCCTATTCTGACAGAAAAGGTGGGGGATACAACTGACAAATACTACGTTTGAACCACACTGGGGCCTTTTAGGTTTTCTATTGCTTGAAATGATCACAGATGAAGTCATAATTTACTTTAGACTATGATGGATGGGCCAACTGTAACATAAATTCAATGCACATATAGGTTCATATATTCACAGTAGCTTCTTTATCACAACAAGCAATCTTGAGAGAGAGAACCTGTTATACCTATAAACCTTTATTCTATGATGGAGTATTGTTGTTTTTTAACTATACTGTTCTATAGAAATTGTTATTTATTAAAAGGATTAGGTAGTACCTTAAATTGCAAATAAACTTGAGATCCATAAGAGTCATATTGTGTTGATGGAGGAAACCCACCTTGTTTGTTCTCAGTTTAACCTACTGTTATCTGATCTTCTGGCCAAAGGAGGTTCACACAAGCCGCTTCAGTACCGTTCTGACATATTAGGAGAGACAGATCTACTTCACAGCCATCAAGCTAAACGGATACTTTCACAAGGGGAAAGGTGAGCAGTTTAAATGCTCTCCAATCCCCTGCACATGTGTGGTAAAATATATCACTGCTGGAAGAGAACTGTCAACCTGTGTCAGAATTAATCAACCTTAGTGACACAGACTCAGGCACCCACAGACATAAATCTGCACATGCATGAAATTCAAACAAATACCCTTTCACTCAGTGCTGATGGAAGTCTGTGTAGATGGGACCCACATTGTGTAAGGAAAAAAACTGGAATTCACAACAAACAGCTTGTGTGCGTTTAAATTTGAAAGTTTGTTGGACACATCTTCAAAACCAGCTCCACCAGAGGAGCAGCAATGTTTACTGTAACACTTTTATACACTGGCAGGAGTCTAGAAGAGAGGGATGTTCTTCGGAAGTGTTTACGGCTTTACTGACTTCTCCCCCTCCTGCGCACTGAGGGTCTCTAATTACAGAGTCCTTTGCATACTGTCCATGCTTATGCCTCACGCTTCAAACTCGATGCTCCATTCACACAGTCTCTGTCATGTGAAAGAATAGCAGGCACAGCTGTTGCAGTGTCTTCACGGGCTCATCCTGCAGCATGAGGTCAAAGGGCAAATGCTGCTAAGTTCATGTTTACCTGGACATGCCACACATCCATATTTAAATTATACAGAGGAAAATAACACCACTTATTCCAGTAACAGAGGATATGATGAAAAGTGCTTACATACAAGTTTGTAATTTGTTCTGGTGCTGTTCATCGTTAGCTTAAGTTAAGTTTGAGGAAGGCTCTCTTTTGATACTCTTGACTAATCCAACTTGTCCTCATGCACAACACATGTTTCATGAGTATAAAATAGCAACTAGGCAGGAGACAAGTTCTGAGCTCAGAAACAGCCACAATGTTTCCAGGCTATAGGAGGCTTTTACTGCAGCATAGTAAGGACCATGATTTTGGAAGATATTCAACAACCACATATGAGTATATTTCAAGTTTCAGCATAGTTTCTGTGACCTGATGTGTCCCTTATCCTGATAATAATGATGTCTTTTCAAAGATTATTGATTTAAAAAACAAAATTTATAGAATTTGCATTCTGTGAACTATTTTTGTCACCATGTAGTCATGACAGTGTGTTGGGTGGAGTGATAACCTCCCTCTTAAGAGATTAGCCCATGTTCCAAAGAAGAGGAAAAACAGTGTCTTGCTTTCTGTTCTTTCTTTTTTTCTGACAGAAAGTCTATGTACGCAGTGGCAAGGAGCCGGGAATGGATGAGATCCATCCTAAGATCCTGAAGGCTCTGGACATTGTTGGTCTGTCCGGGCTGACAAGCCTCTTAAAAGTTACATGGAGATCGGAGGGAGTGCCTGTGAACTGGCAGATTCCCATTTTTAACAAAACTGATCCAAGGTTGTGCTACAATTATTAAGATGTTCTCTTCAACACACTTAGACTTTTACTTTAGTTACCCTTCCAATTTTAAACAAAGACATGTATGTATGTATGCATGTAAGTATGTAATGATAATATTTAGTTAACTAAAATACTTAAATTAAATAAAAAATAAATAATTTCCAGTTTTCCACTGTATTTCAACCAAACTAGATGGAACAGCCTATCGGTAAGTACCCCTTAACTTTTATTAAATGTGCCTCAATCAATATCAAAATACAACAGTAAACACAAATAAACAACCATCTTTGCAGGCCTGGTTACAGCTTAGGTGTATTGTGCCTTAGCAGAAAAGTATTACACAAATCTTGCTGGCCGAGATTAGTGAAGCTTGACCTTAAAGTCTCTGCAAGTTCTATCACCATCTATGAGCAACGATGCCAGTGTAGTGGAGTAGCAGACTTGCAGCCTAATAAGGTTTAAATTAGCTGTCAGGCAGTATAGTAATCAACACTTTTATCTCTAGAACACACTTCTACAAATAACTCTAACAGCGCATGGCAGGCGGCATGCTGCGCACGCACGCACGCACACACACACACACACACACACACACACAACAGCCCATATTATAACTGCAGCGTCCGCCGCTGCAGTCACCATTCCTTCACAGTAATGACAAATAAGCGTGCACACTTGCTAGAACTACATCATTTACGCACATACATTTACAGACGTTTCAGAATCACTCACCTCTCACGACCTCTCATCGTCACCTGCTGTCACAGTGCATTCTGGGAACACTTTCCCTAAATATCATTCAAAACGCAGTTGAATGTGTATGTTGACGAATGAAATATTTGACGAAAAAAATAACAAAAATATTAAATTATTTATATATTAAATAATTATAATATATTTTTATTTTATTAGTTATAAAATTTTCTGTGTGAATATTACCCCCCAGTGGGAGAGGCTAGCCCTTTAAAAGAGGCAGTCTTGGCCTGGCTCAGGGGGAGAGTTGGTGGTATTGGAGAGAGAGCAAGAGCTTTGGCTTATAAGAGATATGTTGAAAGTTGTTGGAGGAACTCTATTTTTTTTTTTTTTTTTTTTTGCTTTGTGTTCACAACCATTGTATTTCTTATGTTTTTATTAACTATTTTTCTTTTTTCACAAAAAGAAAATGTCATGTCTTTCTCTGTAAACCAACCTGAGGTGGATAAATTAAAACACTAAACATAGGCAAGTTAGTTTATCATGTCTAGAGACATGCATTTCACACAAACTATGGAAAAGTTACATTCTTGAAGTGACACAACCTTTTTAAAACTACATTGTCTTACAGTGCATCAACTGTTTGTTTACTGCTTCTATACATGGTTTAGAAGTAGCCTTTTATCTGGGGGCTTCTTTAATGGTCATGGGAGTCATTGCCTATGCAGTCTACATGTGTTTTGGATTGCTCCCTTCAGGTTTGGAGTGACTTGTGAGTTACCAGGTCCTTGTGGTAAAGAGGGAGCTGAACCGGAAGCCAACACTATCAATTTACCCGTGAATCTATGTTCTGACCCTTCATCGATGGTTATGAGCTTTGGATAGTGATCAAAAGACTGAGATTGTATATACAAGTGGCCAAAATAAGTTTCCTCTGCAGGGTGGCTGGATTTGGCCTTAGAGATAAGGTGAGGAACTTGGACAACCAGATGGAGCCTGGAGTGGAGCTGCTGCTCTCTTGTGTAGAAAAGAGTCAGCAGAGGTGGTTCAAATATCTGAACACAATGCCTCCTGGCTGCTTCCCAATGGAGTTTTTTGGGCAATTCCAACTGGTAGAAGACCTCAGGTTAGACCCAAAACATGCTGAGAGATTATATGTCCCCCTTATTCTAAGAATGCCTCAGGACCCCCAGGATGAGCTTGAAAGTGTGGATGGATAAAGAAAATCTATCTAACAAAGTTTCTCTTAAGACCCTGGAGAATTCCCTCAAATGAATGAATAGCGTGTCTCTCTTGAACTTTGACTCTCTGTCATGCTGAGTTGTGATTGTTTTGCTCTGGTTGGAGTATGATTACATAAGACTTTTGATTTTAACTGGCCTGCACTTTTGTTTTCAAACACACTGCCGGGGAAGAGGAGATGTAGTGAGAGAATGTTAAACCTCAGGAGAAAACTACTCTTGTGGCTCCTTTCCTAACTGTTGCACTTATGTCTGTAAAGGCATGACATCAAACAAATAGTGTTCATAATACTATACTGGGATTGCCTCCGGGTCAGAGATTTATTGTGACATTGTATTTAATGGTGCTACACTAAATACAAGTGAAAGCAAAACTCTTGATGGAACCCTGCCACCGTGTTTCCCCTTGGAAAATAAAATTAAGGCTATTAGATTAGAACAATAAAGTCAGTAGTTTTCATGGCGCAGCCCTTTAACTATTCAATTACAGTGTCTTAAGAGGCTGCAGGGATCAGATCTTGCCTTGGGCCAATCCACATGGAACGTCCCGTTTATATAAGTGGCTGAGTGTTTCTCCAGTTAAATACAATGTTTTGAGCAAGTTGAAGCAGAGGTGAGGTCAGGGTAGCATATAACAGGTTTGCAGGATTATGGTGGTGTCAGGTTTCTAGAAATAATTTCACTATAATCATCACGTTTAATGCAAAGTATAGCCAGAACACATCTGTTTATAAAAAAATTAAAAAATCACAGTAAAAGCAGGAATTGTTTGTTAATAATTAAGGTAAGATGACTTAACTCCCCCTCATTTCAACAAATGGGTTGTTGTAAGAGAAACTTTGGCCTTTAACGATAGCAGTGGTGCCTCTTTTCATGTCATAACATGACTTGACTTAAAAACTATGATTCCCTGATTCCTAGAAATCATGTTTTTGACTCACAAAAATCACATATGCTCCACTAACTCACTAGTGACGTTCATGTTGTGTTCACTTGCATAAATTCAGAGCTAAGATCAGTTTCTACAGCAGAGGCTGATTATGTCTATCTGTTAAAATGTCTGACCTTTGCCCACTGCAGTAAACAGACTTATTGGGTTATGTCTGTTCCTCCAAGAACTAAAGGGGTGTTAGAGTCTGAAGACGCCACTGATGAGACAGCGAGGAGTCAGGCTTTAGGGAACAGGATGGCAGAGGGTAATTACCAAGGTTAGAATAGTTTTGGATTTTTCATTATAGTTTAGTTTTATTTCATTTTGACCTTTTTCCTCTAATTTAGTTTGTTTTAAATAGTTTTAGAACAGGTTTGCTAGTTTTAGTTAGTTTTCATTTTTTCAAAATGCTTAGTTTTGGTTTAGTTTTTATTAGTTTTAGTATTTGTTTTTTCATACTTTGGGTTATTTGTCAGATGCAGGATTCAAAAAGATCAGTAAGTATTGTGTAATAAAACTCAACAGAAGATACCATTTTAAAAATGTATTCAGTTACTTTGAACAACCAACCATCCAACAATAAAAGTCTACAAGATAGTAGCCTTAAGTGAAAAATATGTGTAATGCTGCTTCTGAGGTTGGATACAGGTAGTATGCTTAAATCAAAATAGCCAATACAAAAAAAGACATAGATGAACATAAGAATATAAATTCTTTAAATAAAATTATAGATTCATGAAGCACATGTCACATTTATTGATAGCCAGGAGTCTCAGGGAGCTCAATCTGAGAAAAACATGAACAAACTCAAAAAAAGGGGAGCTAATCAGAGAGGCTACTTGGTCAAGGCACTCGCGATTAGCTGTCTTATGCAAGCTTCTCAAAGGGACATTCAGATTTGTGGGTTTTTTTCTTTTGAGAAGTATCCCACAAATTCTGTCACCTGTTTCTACAATGCACTTGCTCTTAACTGTCTCGCTGTCGTAGTCAAAAAAATTCCATATAGGACTCTGCTGCTTTCTCCCAACTTTAGTCGTCTCCATTTTGTCAGGTAACGTGGTGAACACAGGCTAACTGAACAAAAAGTGACACCAGCCTCCACCAGCTCACATAAAACTGCCAGAGCGAAATAAATCGATTTCATATTAATCAAAAGACTTATAAATAAATTTACAAAGATGAAAACGAAGGACATTTTATCTATAATTTCAGTATGCTTTAGTTAGTTTTGTAAACACACAATACAGTTTCAGTTAGTTATCGTTTTTTCTTGCAATTGTTTTTACTTGTTTTTATTTATTTCAGTTAACGAAAATGTTTTTTCAGTTTTAGCTTTTGTTACTTCATTCATTTTCGTTGATGATAATAACCTTGGTAGTAACAGCAGGAGAGAGATGAGATGGGATTTAAGAGAAAGGCATCACAAAACAAAAACAGACGGTGTCCTGGTAGACTCACTGAACTAGTGCTAATCAAGTTGATGTTTATTATAACACTTTGAAAAACTTTTTCTAAAACGTTTTTAATGTTCAGACAGCCTTTTCTAAACCTTCGACAGTTTGCATGAACAAATTCATCCATCCAGTCCATTAATTTAGGACACTGTCAATTCAATTATGTTTAAAGAAATGTAATTTTGTATAGATGATCTAGGTGGAATATTAGTTGGTTAAATTGACTGCAGAGACAGACAGCGATTGCTGGGTGAGCCAGCTTGATGAGCTGAATACTATCATAACCACAGACACAAAATGGTCTTTCAGGAAAAAAATGAAGATGAAGGACAGGATGAAGGAAGATGAAGAGCAATGAAGGACCCATCAGGTATATTTCTGTCTTACCTATGTGTCATATTAAATAATGTAGGTGTAGAACTACAATATCAGATTTTTCAACCAAGAAGTGAATAGCTAAACAATCTCCAAACTCATTGTATATTCAAATGTTAATTTTATTAGTTAAAAATAAAAGTTGAGAAAATACTTATTAGCATGTGCCAGTTGCACAAATGGGTAGGGCCCAGCTAATTAATCCAACTCACAGCACCGTGGCTGATCTGAAGGTCAAAAATTACATAAAAGACACTGATGTTGAGATTTTGGCATATAAAACTCTCACAAGTTTGCAAACCACTTTATTGTGCTTTCACCACTGCAGTGTCCACATATAAGACAAGAGTTGTCCAAATGTTCACTTCATTTTGTTCGTTGTGTCATAATATACTGTCTTTTGCAATCAGTCAAGAATGTAACGTAATTGTTTGACAAGTGTGTCTGTGAGTATTTATTCTTTTTGATGAGCTTAAGAGTGGGGTCTGCTCCCCATTGAACTAGTATACTGCTCATTAAACAAACAGACATTGCATCACAGTAAGTATAAAGGAGTTTGTTTGGAGAATATTTAGTTCATTGGGCTTGGAGATCTGGCCAAATTCACTTTTGTTTGAAGAATACAGCTGGCCTAATATGACCATCAAAATGAAGAATCAGATCACATTTTGGTCCAGATAACCAACATTTATTGTTGTCTAATAACCAATGTCAAAATTGAAACTGACTGTTTTCTGTTAAAGCCAAAATCATGATAGTTTGAAAAGCAAAGTTGCTCAATTTTAAGATTTGTCACAGCAACAGTAAGAGCATCAGTCCCCCCTCACCATCCTCAGAGCTTCCCTGCAAGCTTCCAACTTGGCATGCCCATGGGAGCCCTCAGCCCATGTCTACACTAATTGCTCATTGATACAGATTGTGATTATCTGTGCTTACGGGGTAATTATGTAGTGTCAGAGTCACTAAATCAGGGCTGGAATGAGGCTATCACAGTGTTGGCTCTCCAGGGATTAAGGGGGGTATGTCTGGGCCTCTGCGTTATCTCGATTCCTCTCCCGTCCTTATCTCCAGAGCGTGAGCCTGGAGAGAAACAACAGCCGGGCCAAAGCCAAAGCAGACAGATAGTTGGAGTGCCGTGCGAGGCAAAGGCACAGTGAGAAAATGCTCCACACAACACACAACATGCACACACACATGCATGGCTCATTTTGCTGCTTTCATGTGCATCACTATGAACAAATCCCATTTCACACTAAAAGACTGTGAAACTCTAATTTTACAGTTTAATTGAAATTTGGCTGTGAATACAGCACCGACATCTTGTCAGCCTCCGTCTTTTTTAAACAAATCTTTCATTAGACTTTTATATAAAGCCCAGAATTTATATGTCCAACAAATACTGACTAAACTGGTGGTCGTACCATTTTATGGCTGGGTGTTTTGACATCATATCATGCAGCATTATATAGAGCCTGTGCGGTCGCAAAACTGGGCCAAGATTGACCGAGTGCCACAATTGTCTCAGTGCCCATTTGTTAAGCTGAATGAGAGTCCATGGTCCAAAACAACAATAACACAAAGACTGCAGGGAAAACATTATGCCTAAGTAAAAAGTTACTTTGGGAACTTTAGTTTATTTAAATTACATAGAAGGATAGATAAACTATTCCATATATTTAAAATGTCCATATTCTACTCTGTAATCTATTTTTACGAACAACCATGGTTCTGATTTACAGTTTATAAAAAAAAAAAAAAAAATGAACCACACTTCCATTACAATATGCTCTTTGTATCCACTCCCTCTTCACTGATTATGTGTGTTGGCTCTGCCAGTTCACTGACTGCAGGGGTGCTTGTCAGTCAGAGCAATGTTAACTGAACCAAGGGCCCCAAGAGGAAAATTACATGCGATAATTATTCAGAGGCAAAAGGTCTGTCTAATTGAATTCTACATTCAAAGACACTTATAAATCTAAAGCATGTTTCTCAGATTCCTAGAATGATGTAACCTCATTTGGAGCTGTGGACACTCTCTTTTATTACTTCAGATCTCTGTGATTTATTTCTCTCTTTAAAATTGAGAAACATCTTCCACATCTGCACATTTTTCATGAGTCTTCTGAGTCTTCTGTGAAGGGAGTATCACTTTTGGTGTCAACAAGCGCTGTACTTTTGCATTACTGCAACTTGTCACTTTTTCTGTGTTCCCAGTCTAAAACAGACAATTAAAATACAGTTACTCATGTGTGGTTGACATATCCTTTGTGGAGCCTATTTGTTCATTGCAGGCAATTTAGTATGCTCAATTCACCTATCCCCAACATTGCATGTTTTTGTCGGTGGGAGGAAACCGGAAGTCCTGGAGGAAACCCACAGACCACACAGACACGGGAAGAACATGCAAACTCCACACAGAAAGACCCTGCGCCCGACCCGAGAGTCAAACCCAGGATGTTCTTGCTGTAAGGCAACAGTGCTAAGCCCTGTTACGCCGTGCTGCCCCAGTTGATAAAAATGCATACAAAATGTTTTTCTTTTACTATAAACTTGTGGTCTTAGGCCTGAAGCTTGTACTCAACATAAACTGCAGATTTCCGCTACCCTCACCTCCACTTACACCCTGTAAGTGTTCAGAGTTCAATCCTGCATTCAAAAACTCGAAAGGCCTGAGTTTGCCACAGCATGTTACTTCATGTACTGGTGACAGTAAAATGCAGTCCATGAAGTCCAGTTTGACTTAAAGACCCATAATTTTAATGACTTATTAGACATTAAAATACTGCACAACAGTCTATAATATGGCGGCACAAACTATGACAGTGGCAATTATTTTGTCATATAAATCACATTATTAACAGTATAAATACTCTATTCATGTTGCATAGCAATCTTCCAGGAATTTGCATGCATCTATTTAATTTGCCACTATTTGGCCTTGCCAGATGACATACCGTTAAAAGTCGATACTGCATTTTAGCAACCCTTCTGCATCAGTTGGCTGACTGCATTTTTTCACATGGAGCTAAATTCAGTCTGAACACAGCAATACTCTTTGCATCACAACATAAAATAGACACATTGTCCTGCATTGGCCGTGGATGTTGGCATTATGTGCTATGGGCTGGTCCAATATAATTCCCAGGATAGAGGTTGGATTTAATTGTTTTGATAAAACCAAATTATGACAATGTCAAATAAACAACCCCCAACATCTCTTAAAAGTAAGAAACATGCCGAAGAAGAGTCATAACTTCAGAATCCCTCCCTGCCATAATGACATTAATCTGGATTCCATATGTCAAAAGTGGTGACACTGTTTTTTCAACTGAAATTAGACTGTTTCTCATCAAAACAGAGAAATAGAAAAAGTCTGAGAATATTTCCCTTTTAGGCCTATAGCGCATTTCTGTCCCCATGTCTGCACAGTGTAACAGCTACATCTTCTCATGTCAACTCTCAAGTTTTAAGTATCTACACAGTAATGACAGAAACTTCCCATGACCCTGCATCCATTCTTCATACATTTAGTTGCCCTTTCTTCTCTCTGAGGTCTTCCTTTCATTTTAGACCACTACGGCACTAGATTTTTTTTTTTTTTTTTTTTTTAAATCTTGGCGTTGATCTCTTTCTTGTTCTGGAAACAGTTGGTCAGATTTAATGGGGGTCTTGAGAACTGGATAACATTGTGGAAACCTATAATGTCACTTGGAGATCATCCACTTGGCTTCAGAAGTTACATGTAAAAAATTGTAATATGTTGAAGGATCTGCACAGGAAGAATTTATTTTCCCACCTCCCACATCAGTCTGGATTGAAACAAGTCATATTGCAAATAAATTAATTTTGTTTTGGATGCACAGACAATAATACAGCAATAATACATTTTCCTGTTAGTGGCAAAGACATTTAAGTGTTGCAAACATTACTTGTCTGCAGAAACAGGGAACACATGTAGTATCTTTAATCAAAAGAAAATTATTTTTAAATGGACTTCAAATGGATTAGTCCTGTATTTATTTGGACTTGCTGTTTCCCTCTTCCACTATTTGCACTAAGCTAAGTTAAACATGCAGTAACTTCAGATTTATTGTACAGATGTTGGAGTGGTAACTGTCTTCTCATCAAACTGTTGGCAGGAAAGCAGATTTGCAGAGTCCATTTCCAAAACTGTCAAACTATTCATTTAGGTTTAGGTGTTTAGAAGTGAGGGTCATGTTTAGTCTGACATCCTCCCTGTTTAGTAAATGACTAATGAAAGTGACGCCAGCTTTCGATAAGCGACTCATTTAGTCACAGTTTCTCCAAACATGTCATCATTTAACATATCAGTCCTTATTTAGATTGACATTTAGACACTGGGGCGTGTAACCTTCTAGCTCCCTATGCATCCACACACCACTAAATAAAATCTACAGAAAACAAATACTATATATAACCACACAGTCAAGACCAATAACAAGCTGTGAGTGTATTTGATGGTCTGAAACTGTATCACCTTCAATGTGCTGAGTGTCCCCACAGTGGTAGTAAACAAAGCATAGCTGCCTAAATGCATTTAGCGCCTTGTACCAGCTGCTCTCATTATATTTACAATATGATCATGGCTTTGTTTCATTTCAAGTCTGGATTCAACTTCCATGCATTATGTTGGCTAAGCTATAGCTGTTTTGCAATTGCTTTGCACGCTATTTGCTTCTTGGGTATTGCTGGACTCCGATCCTTTTTCTCTCTTATCACACACTTCAAACAAAAGTCACTGTCCCCCCCAAAACATTGCCAAAGAGCCACTAAAGATGCTCCTGCTGCTTTCAACTCACTTGCAGGCCCCCCACCTCCCTTTCACTGTCAATGCACGGAATACAGATTATCAGCAGCGCATCCCTTTGTTGTTGCATGGAGGGGATGGGGGTATTTGACTTAGATCTCCTGGATAACATTCGAAGCACCCAGATTTCATTTCACGCAAGGCTCTTTCATGCTTAGAGTTGTTCATACTGGGAAACTGATAAGGTTATTATATCTGAGAAAGTTTAAGAGGAAAGGCTTAAATTCACCATCTTCACCATGTTACTTTTAAGTCGAAGGAAAACTTGCAATGTGATAGAAAAGAAATGAAGTTAATGTTTTCTCCCAAGCTGTTTTCCTTCCCAATCTATTTTGAAGATGTACTTTACTGGAAAGGGAACTGGGAAAGAAGAAAGCAGACCAGAGTCCTGTAGACAGACAGCACAGCAATGTTGTTGCTCTTTATTTCATGATGGACTGGCCTTATCAGAGACCATTCTGGTAAAGCTGACAGACTAAAGGGGGAGATCTGATATGGCTTTTTGTTTTCATTTCCTCAGACGTCTTATCTGTGAGCAAGTTGGGTGGAATCCAGCCTCAGACGTAACGTCCAGAGAAGAGACGACACGCTATATGGTTACAGGTTATCATCTCCACTCAGTCACGCGTGTGACACCTTGGCACCAAAGTGGGCTGCATCTGTCATCATAGTTACTTCATCAACCTGTTCGCATGCAAAGGCAACAGTTTTTTTTTTCTTATGCTTGATTGTTTAAGCTATTACTACCTTTTCATTATTTCTTAATTCCCCTCAGCATCACCTAGTTTCGCCTAGTTTTATTTAAATAAATAATTCTACACTTTTTTTTTAGGTGGATTTGGTTACTTTCAGAGAGCCAGGAAAGCTGTTCCTCATTTCCTATCTCCCAATCTTTATACTAACAACCTGATATGATCTGTTCCATTTCATTAATCACAAAATCTATAATTTAGATTGATAGCTAGAATAAATTTGGAGGAAGTTAAGAGTAACTTTGCAACTCATTTGTGAACCAAAATGTTTCGTACGGCCTCCCTGAGTCATATTGGTCACTGGTGTCACAAACTAAAGTAAGCCATATTAACGGAAAGTAAACACAAAGAGGTGATTGTAGTAATAGGCAGAAAGAAGTATTTTGGTTGGATAATCCATCACCAGGGGATTCACTTTGAGGTCCCAGTCTCTGCTGTATTTGGACGCCCACATTACAAGCCTCACACTGCATAAACTAATAACTCTCACCTCCATGTGTAAACCTTTTTAAAGCAACATTTACAATATCCAATCTACATCTCCAAATGGGGATCATTTAGTTTGGAATACTTTAAAGAGTGTTTACCAGGCTTCCTGACAGGGATGCTGTCACACACAAGGAGATTGTTTATAAGATCAGTGAAGGCTCTTCAGTGCTACACATAGTGTGGCACTACACATAGTGTAGCACTACACATAGTGTGGCACTACACATAGTGTAGCACTGAAGAGCCAGTGATTGCATTTGTCTTCAGATAAAACTATTAATAGTCCTTATTAATAAATTTTCCATATCCTCTTGTTAGAATAAGTGGGATGTTTCGCCTTGGGTGCCTGGTACAACTGATAACATAATATACTCCAATAAAATTAGATGGGCCTGGATTCTCACAGTAGAGCACATCCATCTCCCACTATCAGGGCATGCCTTGCTTAGCAGCAAAAGCAAAGAAGTTTCCCGCAATGAGCTCATATACAGTGTCATCATGGGAACAAGATCAAACTCAGAGTATGCATCAAGTGAAGTGTCATGCCAGAGTTTTCCCTTCTTTTAGTCACAAATGAGCTTCATGGAGAAGTCAATACACTCAACAAAGTATCACCAATAAAACTGATTTATTCCCATAAGGAGGATCCAAATAAATCATTTTTGAGATTTTAGATCCTTCCCTTTATTCTCTGGATGAATGATGAGCCCTGACATGAGCAATCACACAGCTTTATCTTACATTTATCTTATTGTTTTAAGGCCGCTATAAACATAGTTGGTGACTCTGTTTGTTTTTACCAAGTTGCTCATGGAGATATGACTCTTAAGGACACCTCTTGTGCCACTGCCAGATGGCGCCTCTTGTCTCTGCCTCAGTGCGGGTTATAAGTTGATAATAAATTAGAGTATCATTTGGGGAAAAGATGAGTAACTGCCAAGACGATCATGAGTCAAGTGTTTTCTATTATATTCGTCTGCCATTTTCATTTAACCATAAATGCAGATTTGTTTTATCATGTCCATTCATCTGGAGAGATAAACCTAACCTGCTCTGACCTGAGACACATGGGTAGGAAGGAATCAGATGTGTGGCAGAGGGAAGATACACATGCCCAATTGGCGTCCAAGAGCCTCCAACTCTGCTGCAGTGCACGAGAAGAGATTGTGTTACAGGCAGGGATGAGAGGGGCGTCTGAAGTAGCGACGATGGTGATGTCCTGCTCTTTTTCTCTGCAGAGCATTCCACACACACCAGGTCCAGGGAGCGGCCCAAGTCAGCGATCCTCTTTCTGCTTCATACGCCGCCGACAGGACTGTCGTCAGAGGGTTTTACCAGCGGTGTCTGTGAAACCTGAGAGCTACTGGACAGGCTTCACACTAGGGGGGGAGGCAAGAGTTGAGCGAGGAATGGTTTAGTACTGTTGAGGAGGTGATACACACCAAGTAGTAGGGAAACGGTGGCTTGGTGGCCAGCCACAGGGCTGCCTGGGTGTGAGGAAAGCCAACCCGCCGCCTCCAAGAGGATCAGATTTCCTCACAACTTGTTTCCCAATGCTATATAAACTCTGGCATGCGGTGTTGACACCTGATCTGGACTAAAAGGGCCGCTGGAGAGATTCTCTGCACCCAACATGTCCCCTGCTCTTTCAAGTCCACTGCTCCCTACTCTTGCCCAGACCAACTCACTGGCATTGTTGCCCTCCATGGGGCCCCAGCGGACCTCCACCACACAGCTCTCACTCAGTCTCACTCATCACTGCCCTGCTAATGAGGGTCTCAAGGGACAATCTGCCACAACTACAGGGACACTGTGGGCCTTTAGCTACTGTGAAGAGGAAACCTCCCTCATCAACTTAAGTTTAATGTGTCCCACTGTGTGACAGCTGTCCATCCGCTCTGCCAAACCACACCAAATCTTCACTGAAAAGAAATCTTCTGTCAAATTTGAAAGGGGGATTTAAAAGGGCACTACATCAATTTCACACATTAAATTGAGATTATTGCCATGCATGAATGACTGATTCAGTTGTATAATTTCTATAATGCTCAATCATGCTCCAAGGATCTGTCCTTACATCTGTCTCTCACATGTCAACAAGCAGTTTTTTATAGGTTTTTTAAGGACACTACATATCTCATTGAGCCAGTGTATCAATGCTTGATATAGTCAGACATCACAATATTGGATGGTTTATTATAAAATTCTTGTCTTTCTTTAGTCATATTGTATGACTTTATTGTATTATTGTATGATTTTATCATCACAGATTACGTATATGAATCACAACAGAAAAATCATCATTTGCATCCAAGCTGATTAAACAAAATAATTTAATTAATAAACTGACCTTGATAAATAAAAGGCCTAGCACAACTGCAAATAAATCGTAGTAAATGTGATGAATGAAATTGGTGATTGCTGAAGATAACCTTGGTAATCTTGAAAATATACACACAGATGCAAACAAGTAGACAAATTAACCTAAGCCACTAAAAACACTGACCGCCATTACAGTAGTAAACAAGTCATCGTTGACAGTTCCACAACCCTGAATGGAGTAATGAGGGCTACTAGCATCAATTATTCAATTTTATTGAGCAGGATATGAGTTTTCTACTCCTCTGGCATCATAAACCTGATGCCCTGACAGCCTCTGGGAAAGGTCCACAGCCTGCCATGAATTTATCATAACAGGGAAATCTAGTGATCGATATCACACACTTCTATGAAGATCACACTAATGCACATGGCTGACTGAGGGTTGTTAGCGCCGAGATGGACTGGGAATGAGGGATTGAGTATGAAGTGGAAACTTAGCAGCAATAAATGGCTTCATCCTGGACTGTATCCAGATGTGTAACACACTAGCAGTGTCTGTTAGTCTGTAACTGTCTCTTTATACAAGTCCTGAGTTATTAACATATGCACTGTATATATGTATATTTCTGCTGCATGAACTGTTGTCAGTGTAGCAGGGTCCTTAATGACACAGAACACGTGTATCACAGAATGTAGATGAACTCGTCCGATGTGACGTAACTTTCAAGTGGTTCTATAATTTGGGCATTTGCACCTTTAGTTTTAAACCACATTGCAATAGGCTGCTTGGGCCTCTGGTCCTTGTCACGGCTTAAACAATCATGTCTTTGCCTTCTGAGGTGCTTTAAGCTCTTAGGAGAGTCACTTCAGATGAGGATTAGGTCTGAGTATAGATGCAGAATTCACAAACAAGGGACTGCTCTTTTTGTCTCAGCGAGCAAAGAAATGGGAAACAACCACGTATTTCCATGAAAGCTGCAAAGAAGCGTAGCAAGAGTTGGAAAAAGACAAATTAAAACACCAGAGGGCCCCTCTCCCTCTCTCTGCTCAGGATGTTGTTTATGTTGTTGACAGGCCTTTTAACCCTCCTAATCTCATTCTGTGGGGTCTCTTTGGGAGCTCACATTGGGTTTCTAGCCTGTGGAGTCCATTCAGCCTGAATCTAGTCAAGCAGCTGCATTATTTATGAGTGCCACGTCTGTTGTTCTGACTCTGTTACTGAGATTGTTGATACCTCATCGTGGAATGAAAATAATGAGAGAACAATAAATATAAGTGCTGTCAACAGCCACTTGAGTGAACAACATGTCAGGTTTCTCTCCACCCAATTCTGATGACATCAGATCCCTCCCTGAATGTAATATGTTTTGCTTGTGGACAGGTCCAATGGATTGGCCTCAAGGCCCATTTCACACCAGATTAGTTTCCATTTCAAGCCCTGGCCCAACCCTCACCTCCTATATTTGAGACATGAACTAAGGTTAAATCCTCAGAAAGTTTTTTTCATCTTTTGTCATGGGTCTAAAAGCAATGTGACAGAAGTTTGCTTTTGGGGTATATAAATTGTGCTGAGTATGGCCAAAAACAGACTAATCCAATTGTTTAAAAGGGATCTGAGAATGGAATTGTAAATCACTTAAACTATTGCATTTGAAATGTTGAGTAAACTGGCAAGAAATACAATCTCATGCTTGTCCTCAATACCCATAAGATCACCATCTTACAGTAGAGCACATTGCTCTCTCTTAACTATCATCAACACTCTGTCTCTCACAAGGTAAACAAGCAAAAAATAAACTATTAAACAAGGATCTTCAATCATAGGCCCAAACAAACAACAGAGAATACACATGCGCACACTCCTGCTTTGCTCTGTAGACAGACTCGGTGTATACTTAACCATTCTTGAAAGGGAAGTGTTTTAAGAAGACAGCTGTGCACGTATAAGCCCCCATCAGCTAGTGCACTTCCAGATGTGAACACAAATCAGACACTCGGACCAGCCTCACTCTCCATATCCACATGTATGCACCAGGACACACTGGGTGTTTGTATCAAGGGAAATCATAACAGGAAAAGAAGAAAGGGGAGCTTTATCCTGGCTGAAGGAAAGTTCCAGCATATCTCAAGACTCTGGACAAACACCTCATTAACACTTGTCCACGTACCATCTGTAAATGACACAGAGTCGTTACAGTCAGCCAGTCATCTGACCACATCTGCATGACATTTTTGCAAAACAAAAAAGGCACAGACTTGAGACATGCTTTGGGGCATGACTTACAAAAGAGTATTTGGTAGAAAAATGGTAACCTGAGAGCATTGTAACAAATCTTACATCAACTTCTCATAATCATATTCTGTTATCAATTAAGTCTTTATCCTGACACTGAATCAGTATAAACTCGCGTCCTGTAACACCTCATCACAATAAACTTCCAGTCACACTACATTAGCTGTACTTCATTGAGCTAGTTTTGGGAGTAAAACCACTCCTGCTCTGACCTCTTGACTCTAGTTAATGTGCCCCTCACATTCTGTCACTTTTTTTGCAGTACTCTGAGAACTCTGAGATGGTTATGACATGTGTTTCTCTCATCAGTTTTGACTTTTTACATCATTTAGAACAGGTTTAAGATGCAAAATATGGTGAATGGGTTTTGACCAAATACATCAACATATTGTTTAAATCCACAGATTTGTTTGTATATAGTTTCCAATGATACCAAATATGTCAGTGTGCAGTTTGCACTACATGAATATAATATTGTCATTTGAGGTTGTATTGTTGCCATAAAAAACATGAATTCTTGGGTTTAAACATCCTATTGTGTAAACATAGTGGCACCTGAGTAGTATTAGCTAACACAATATAATGTCAATGGCAATGTGGAGCCATAAATTTTAGCCTTAAAGGTACTTCAGTTAAAACTAAAGGGAACAAGTATTAGTTAAGTGGCTCATTTGAATCCACAGTTTATTACCGTTTGGCATAAAAGTGGCTCAGCAGACACTAGATGTTGTATTTTGATCAGCATCAGTCTCTGAGAAGTAATAATTGTGGGGGCTCATTTCTCATTAATGGTGTTTTTTCTCTGAGGATGTCCATGATCCTGCCTGCGGGGACTTTGGTAACAAGCATTAGGACTTTCTAAGTCCTGCTCTCCCGCAGAGTGGCATGTGGATGACTTTGCCACAATAAACCCACAGGTTCCTGCTGGCCAGCCTGGCTTCATTAGCAGAGTTAACCTTCAAAATGTACTGCTGTCTCCTGCTCTGCCCTCGGGTCTGTTATGGCTGAGAGGAAGTTGGAGCAAGACTTGTGTCAAATATACTGTCAACGAGCTAAACAGGAACAGCTTGGACACAGCCAAGTGACAGACAAGAGTCCCACTGAGCAGGGGGAAGTTTGCTAAACACTGCAGGAAGTTAAAAGCTTCTCTTTCAACTAAATCCGTCCCCTGTTTGCAAGAAAATGTCTCAGTCTCAAGCTAAAACTTTAATTTGATAAAACGCAATGAAGGAACTAACAGACTGAAGACCAAACACAGCAAGAGAAAGTAACTGTGGCTGTAGCACACTGTAGCCACCACTGAGTGAATGGTAGTGTTTACAGGACTTCTCTGTAAGGTAATGTACCAGCCGTCTCTGATCATGGTTTCATGATGCAATTTTTGGATAGCGGTCATTGGATCCAAAAGCCATTTGCAGTATGGTGTGGATGATATCAGTACATGAAAGGGGGAAAATAGCTGTCCTATATGTATTAAATGTACTCCATAATCATGATGCCTTTCCTCCATCTTGCACTGGTTTACCTTTCCCTGAAGACCACACATTCCAAAATACGGGAAGTATTATA
This sequence comes from Polydactylus sextarius, assembly GCA_016801845.1. Classification (NCBI taxonomy): domain Eukaryota; kingdom Metazoa; phylum Chordata; class Actinopteri; family Polynemidae; genus Polydactylus; species Polydactylus sextarius. The sequence goes on from CM028908.1 coordinate 10,377,887, forward strand.
TGACCTGAAACTAACTCAAAGAAGCTGTGGAATTTGTCAAAATAGATATGCATTGATGCCAAATGATAGGAGCTGGTCTGCATCAGTCTTCGAGAGTCTTAATTCATTGAATACAGAGAAGACCAACGTTTGAAAAAAGCCAGTCATATTTCATAGATTATTTCCTGTGATTACTTCTTCACACAAAAAAACTCCAGTTTAAAGGTGTGTCTTTCAAATCTTTATAACAGGGACATTATTCCGTGGTCATCTGGACAAATTTAAACAGAAAATGAAGTGAGACCTAAGGTGAGGTTGGCTCACCCAGGTGTCACACCTTCTTTTCCTTAATTTCCTCTGCAGAGCACCCATGTTCTCCGTGTGAGGCTGTTTCACGCTTCCCCCTCTGCTGACTGGAGGCTTGATGAGGACCAGATGTGGTCCAGATGAGACCCACATCTGACACATGGATATAAGAGGAGTTGGAGACTCTGAGAGCTCCATCAAATTGCCATAGGTTCTGCTCAAATTGATTTCTAAAAAAAGAGGCGTGAATTTACTGAAACAGTTCTACTGCAAAACTATTCCCCATTTCATCCTGTTTAAAAATCCTTTTCTAATGTTTAACTGCTTTTATAATTTTAAGGGGCTATAACATTGTTGTTATGGCTACTCTTGCCAACATTTGCATTAACAGCTGTTTACATACCAATGTAGCAGAAATTATAGGGGTTAAGCATCAAACTTCTATTCTTTACTCACTATAATCTCTGTCCAGTGGTGGAAACCAGTGTCAATAGTTCTGCTTAGAGGGCATGTAATAATCTTGTGTTGTAAAAGCAACAATGGATGAAAGTCTTGGCAGACAACCATCATCACCACCTGCTTCTGAAAAGAACTCTTACCTATCACATGTTTCTATGAACCATCATTCTTTTTGTCATTGAATAAAACACTTCTGGTGCATGTGCATTTGTGTGTGTGTGTGTGTGTGTGTGTGTGTGTGTGTGTGCACCATAGGCTATATACAGGGCCTGTTATAATGTTGGCATGTGTAAACTGTGACTATATGACACAGTGCATGCAAAGCTTGTTGTAGCTCCGAGGGTCTCCTCTTGGCAGCAGCTGCATAATGTCAGATGCACAGCACTGGACAGATGTGGTGAATTCAAGTGTGCAGGTAGTTATGTCTTTACTCTACAAAGAAATTAAAAATATTAAGTGAGTATACAGCAAAATGATTTAGGTTCTAGGACCTTTTTTAAGAATATAAAGGATAAGCATATAAAGGATATAAAAAATATTATTTAGAATCAGACACTTCACATGATAAGAAAAGGTTCACTCTGACCAGTAAAACTTCATAAACATCACTTTTTCTATTTCTTTTTGTTTTGGCACAGGTCAGAGGTCGATGTGTGTTGACTTGCTCAAAGTTCACATACAGGCTACGTGAATTCTTGCAGACTCTGGCTTCGCTATCCTTGGAAAGCTCCATGGATGATCAATTCAACAGGATTAAAGAGACACAGAGAGTTGTGGCTAATTGCTCATAATTCCTGTGTGCTGACTATGTGTGTCTCAAGCTGTTATGTCTGCAAAATGGATCCCATGACAAAAAGTCATTTAACAGACACAAGGATTATCCAGTGTAACAGAGAGAAATGCAGCCTGATTTATCCAATTATCTTTTCTTTGTTGAGATCTTCTCATAAGCCTTGTTTAAAGCTGTGGGACAAGGAAAATGTGACAGCCCCCATCTTGTGTGAGGTCAGGTCATCCAAATCACTATAATAAATTCAAATTTATTCTCACTTACTGTGCAAACTTGCTCTATTAATTTTTATGTTATATTTATGCAGCTTTTGGGAAATTTACATCAGCCGTTTCTGCTGCCACCCCACTTCAACGAATGGAATTTTACTTGTGGTTTTTAAAACATAAGATATTACATTTGAAAAACTCAACAGCAGCATGTCTCTCCAGAAACAATGCCCTAGTTACTGAGCATAAACCACAGACCACACTGTGAACACTTTTTGTTGGAACTACTTTTTAGAATGAAAATTGTTCACAAAGAGGTTTCTGCTGTTGACTCTCAATTTTCAGTGTAGTTTGACCTTAGTTTTTCATTAATATTGATTACATTTATACTTCAGAGCTGGGTGGCAAAATGTTAGCTTGTACTGATCAGCTCAAAGAACATAACACTGTGCATGCATCACATAATGCTTTCAGAGTCACTTCTATTCAGTATCACCATGAAGATGACGTGGGAATGTGACCAGAATTCTTGCCCACTCATTTACTTTCACATAAATTTCACTCTTCAAAAATTAAAAGTTAATTCAAAAGTTAAATGAGTCTTTTCCTTACAAAACTAACTTCAATGCAGATTTATTTTCATTCAGTAAAAGCACTGGAAACATATTACTATGTGTATGTATATTTTACATGAGACTGTTCTTTGGTTAAAGAATGGGGGCAGAGCAGGGTGGATTTCCTTTATAGATGATGGACAAGGAAAGGCCCTGTTGTAGTTGTACACATGTGGTCATGTGTCTTTAACTGTGCTGTGTTGTGTTTGGCACCTGATGCACAGAATTACAGAAACTTAATCCTGCGCTGCTCTTTTATTTTACCTGAAAAGGAAAAATACCAGTTTACGTGGGGGCAGCATTTTTCAACTATTGTATTAACAGCTTGCAACAGCTTGAGATAATAGAGATAATTCATTTTACTGGATTACTACACTAAATCCATCACATAACTTATTACCAAACACCTCAAAGCAGGACAGACAGCTGGCTTTTTCTTTTCTCTGGAAGAAGCTCTGAAATCTTATCAGCACCTGTAGTATAATGTACTCCACCTATATCAGTGCTGTCTCATATATCAAAGCTTGCATTGTGATTGAACAGCCAAAGAATCCAGGTAGGTTTCTAAAGCAGAGGAGGAGAAAGACAAAAAGTGCTGATAATTAATGGCTGTCACAGGATACAGAGTGGATGCAGAACGATTACAGATGACATATAAATTGCTGTGTAATTTCAGATGCTATGGGCGTTTGCTCTCGGAGCAGGTCTCCTCTTGTACACTGCCTGTCAGATGATATTCAAATGGAAGTTGAGGCCAGAGGGGTAACATACCATTGTTGAAGCATTTGATATGCCAAGGACACATAATGGTCGGTGCCACATGCAGAACAGCAGATCAAACACCTTCTAGGATTTCAGGAGAACATGGTGTAACACAAAACAAGCTCTTAGAAAAGATCCACGTCATTGTAGTCTAAGTTCATTTTGCTGTATCATCTCAGGAATTATTTACACGTTATATCCAACTGACGTGTTTTATATCAACTATTGCACTGTAAAAAGAAGCAACATTTCATTTGGGATTCATGAAAGAAAATATGTTGCCCTCCACTGACTACATTGTTTACAAGGTTTGACATTGGTGTAAGAAACACAATCTACTTTGAGGGGCAGTGGTGGTCACTGATTAGCCAAATATCCCAACACAGTTCCCACTGGAAGGCCTCATCAAGTTTCCTTGTTTGATTTATACATGAACAGCTGCAGAAGTGGTACAAACTCCAGCCAAGGCTGACACAAATGCAACATAAAGGTGGGTGCATTTTCTAGCTTGGTAACACAATCTTTTCTCTTCCTCAGCCAATGATATAGATACAGTTGGATGGTCTATGGAAGTGATTAGGTTCATGTCAAAAGGAAGGCTTGCATAGCACTGGGGCACATTGCTTGTTGGAGATGATCCAGGCATTATGCAGTCAACTGATGATCTCTGTGTTAATGGATCATGAGCCCCATTAGCTTGCTAACAGCGCACCATGACTATCATAAAATTGTGATCAATGCCAGACAAACCTGTTGCTATAGCAAGACAGAACTGTAATGTCCACAAAAAATCATATCTGATGTGACCCCAATGTAAACTCCAAGACAATTTCAGGCATGCACACAAGTCATGTGGGAAAGTATCAACTCTAAGAAGTATTGCATGGAGATGTGAGCCAGTGCAGTGAAATCAAAACCCATTAGCTAAACCAATTCAATCCAATGTCATACACATACTAGTCACACTAGAATCTATCATGGCATCCTCAATGGGCAGTGCCAGATGTGTAATTTTGAGGCTTCTACATCATAGAGGCATCCTGTTAAACAACAGCGATCCTATAAATCTTTCAGTGTTCAAAAATGTGCACAGATGAAGAGTAATCCTGCATCGTAATCTAATCATGGGGCAATATCCAGGCAGTCCAGATCTGAACTTTCATACTAGATTCTCATGCATGATAATGGATGCAGAAAAGTCATTCACATGAGATCAGCACAAGACCCAGGTAAATAGTGCTCTGTACTGCATCACCGCTTCACAACTGAAAATCAGTAAAACAGAGTTGCAAAAGGCCTCTGACTGAAAAGCTTGCCTCGACAACAGCTTTGTACTCCCAATAGAGATTAGATATGAAAAATTGTCCAAGCAAGATGACATAATCTTATAACTAATCACCTACATCTGCATCAGTCATCTGCTTCTTAAAGAGACCAGAGCAGCAGAAAAGGAGATATGACTGCATCACATGCATTCTTGTCTCTCTGCAACAAATGTGAACTGTGAGTTAATGTGGATCTACTCTCTCTCTGTTTAGATCAATATACTTGTATTACATGTTTACCTCACAACATTTTTAAGCGAAAACAACTGACAAAATTGATGAACAGAGATAAGATAGTTTAGAGGAATGTAAGAGACATAAGTGTCACAGTTATGACTCTAATCAGTGAATTAAAGAACTTTCCAAGACGCTTTGAAAGAATCTGAGATCTCAAACGTAAGATCACATGCAACAGGACTGAGAGACCTTGAAAGAAGTTCTCACTGAATTTACGGATTTGCATGCAGACATGTTGTGCAAAGATGGTCAAAGACAGAGAGAAGGACTAAAGAGAGGCGACTTGTGGTGATTTGATTGATTGCTTGCTACAAGAGCCTGACCAAAATACAAGCAAAGAAAATAGTTTCAAGCAGGCAGACAGCAGTCTAATATTGCTTTTGGATAATTTAACAATATCCAAACATGACATTTAACTTTATTCTTGGTATGAGGCTAGATAGCAGTTACGTTTTGGCAAAGTAAAATAAATTGAGTAAATGTTTATGCCAAAAGAAGATTAATTATTGTACATTTCATCAGTGTTAAAATGGTGGGAATGTTTAGGTGTGGGTTTTAGAGGCACCTCTAGAGCCGACTACTCAAATAATCAAACCCATAATTAACTTATTGTACTTCTGTCTGATGATGTAGGAACACGTAAATGCATAGTTTTCAGGAAAAGTGAAATTCAAACTGCCTTTAAACCTCATTACATCTTATGTAAATTGCTGGTTCACGACAATCTCACAGTAGATACTTTTCTAAAGGAAAAACACATTTTCAAAGGATTCAATGTTGGAATAATTCCTGTCATGAACCTCAAAAATTCTCTAGACTTTTGCTAACAAAGATTTGCACACGCTGCAACCCTGGATGTTTAATAGGTTCCCATTAAGACACACACTTTAAAGCACTTCTCTTTTTCTCACACCTACACTGCATTCAGGGACCAACTTCCCCAAATGGCTGCGCTGTCGTCAGTGCTTTCTCCTGGGAGGTGGAGATGTCTCAGGTTGAGGCTTTCTGAGCTATAACTGGGCTGAGTGAGGCACTTACTTGAGGGAGAGATGGGGAATAAAAGGCATGTAGATCAAATTATTTTAAATGTAAAGTTATTTAGATGCAGTTTGAATGTACTTACGTATGAAGGTATTGTATCTGACATGATGTGACACTTTACATGCCTGATATAAAGTGTGGTTAAAACCTATTTCTCTGAGAGAGACAAAATGATTTATGGCCTCTTTTTTGTCATCCTCGGGGCCTCAAGCACTTCAGCTGAAGACAAATGACATTAACAAGACACAAAGACTTCTTTCTTTTTCTCTGTACAGTCTGACGTTGTTAAAGAAATGACTTTTCTTTTTAAAGACTTTCTCTGTATTTCACAGATGTCAAGTTAAAATCTCAACCAATGGCTTCTCATTTCTAATGGAGCATCAAACTGTGGTAGGCTACTATTATATTCTTATTCATCCAAACATATAAACATTAAACCTGATTTGGGTTTCAAACCCAATTACACACAGTAGATAAGCACAAATGGGGACAAACCTATCATAGTAAAAAATAACAAAGAATGAATGAAAATGTCTGAGCTCGGATTGCAGACAATAACATTTGCATGTGCCCCACTAGCTCCATCCATTTTCATCTGTGTAAGAGTGCAGGCAACATTACAGATTGCTATAATCCCTCAAAGCTGACAATGGTGATATGGCTGTTAATGTTTTCACTGTGCTGGTTTGTGCCTCCAGGACAATGAATAATTTGTACAATCGTATTCACTCCAGGAATTGGATACAGAGCAGGTGATTGTTTTACAGCAACAATGCTGTACTATGAAAAATACACTGCATGTTGCAAAGCCAAGAGCAGAAAGGCAAAACATATCCTGAAGGCAGCTTAGAGTGGATAAAGTTGTAATGTCGGGTGAATTAGAGAAGGCAGCAAAATTATGTCTTCATTTGTTCCTCAACACTGTGCTGATAGGTTTATCAGCTGAAGAAAACTAATGTAAACCCACTGCTGATGAAACTACCCATGTGTTTTCCAGTTCCCTTCGCTCTGGGAAGACAGAGTAGAGGAGAACCTTTGTACTGGGGTAGAAATCTGGTGTTGCAAAGACCTTTCAGCACCCCCCACCCACACCACCCTCTTTACCCCAGCCCTGATTCAGTGCACATTTACAGGGCCCCATTACACAGGTACTGCTCTGTAAAAAAGTTGAAAAGCAGAGCTGCTTTTCTGTCATCAGGGGTCTGTAACCACGATCTGTGTTCCAGCTGTTACAATGCTTGTATGTAAAACATTTGTGATATCCTGAGAAATTTAGATACAGCAGCAGCAGGGGATGATCATCCTCACTTGTAGGAGCTCCAGAAATATTTTTTATGTCAAGGAAAGAAAGTAGGAGATAGCTGGTGTGCTGGGGGAGAGATGAGTCTTTCCTGCTGTCTTATCTTCAGCTCCTGAGGTGTCCCTGCCACAGTATCTAGCACTGAGCTAAAACTGAAAAGGCTCGATGGATGGTCGACAGGCCCCAGACCTGCCAGATGCCAGATGATTCTGCAATCAGCTGAAAGGACTTCAGGATAACTCTCTTGCAACAAAAAATCATCATAATGTCACAATAATTCAGGTTTTTATGTTGGAAATTTTGTCTGGAAATCACACACAACTAAATTAATATTTTTTAACTACCTAATGCAATTAAATTAAGAAAACCAGCTAGTTTTATAAATAAAATCTCAAAGAACATATAATTGAAGGTGGTGGACTTTTAATTTTAGGGATTTACCTATGATATCAGTTAACACTATTTCTGTAGGTGTGTAATCATACAAGAAGTGAATCATTTCTCCAGATGCAAGTTGAAGTAGTGCACCGTACATTGATGCAGCTGTTTCGAGCTAAACTTGATGAAGGGAAAAAGCAGTGAGGTGTTGAGAAGAGGAAGAAGATGGCAGTTAGAAAGAAGCCAAAATGGCACCAAAATGGCCCATTAGCGTTAACATGCACAATAGACTGTAGCAGTAATGGCTGATTGCAAGGATGTTTATTTCATCTTCATGTGATTTACAATAATAAACGGAGGAAAGGACCTAACCTGAGATAATGTCTCATCCATATGGCTGCTATGTGGAAGTCAACAGACCTCATGGGTTATCAAAAATAATATAAATAACATTACTCTGGGGTATTTCTAACAAAAATTATTACAATTAAAGCCCTTGACCAAATAAACACTCATGCTTGTTCAACATGTTAGTTATTGTAGATTGTCAGATCTTTCTTGCCAATATTTACTTAAAATATTGTTTCTTCCCTCTTTCTTATGGTCTCTCACCCATTTGCTCACTGAACCTTATATTTCATTAAAAATTCAGAGACCTATTAATAATATACCAGGATGAAAATCTAAATATTTGAGTGCTTGAACTCCGTGACCATGAGAAATCCCATTAGTCAGATGAGAAAAAGTCATCACAAATTCACGACAGTGACTTTTTGAAACTGGTGAAACGTAGAAAGAAAAATAGATTAAACGTTATGGAGATAAAAATTGAGATTATTCAAGATTCAAGAACCTCAACCTGTGGACAGTTTGTTTTTGTCACTGTCATGTTTTATTACTTTTATTTTGTTATAATCATCGTCATGATGTTGTTTGGTTACTTGAGCTTCCAGATGGCTGTTGAAGAAAATCAATAAATTACTCAAGCAATGTTTTTGATGTAAGAGGTGGCTGTGTGGATATGTGGTGGCACCTGAGACCAGAAAAAGTTGGCTTCATCATCCTGGCATGTTCTCTTGTGAGCAAGGCTTGAGTTGAGAATTACTTAGTTAGATAATTACTTTTTATTGCTTTCTGTGGCAGGGGGATTCTACTACTGCCCAAGGCAAATATGATGCTTCCTTATTATGCACACACCACTTTGGTGAAAGAATCCTCCTGATTCCCACCCCCAGTAAAATTAGCATAAATACCCATGTATGTAAAGTATGTTTATGAGTGGTGGAGGGGGTCAGTATTAAAACTACAAAATTGCAGAACATTACAGATGGACTACACAGACAAATCTGTCCAATATTACCCATTACCACCATGTTGTAGGCATATAACATGTCTCAAAGTTCTCATTATCTTTTCAATTTCATGTTGAGTTACCTTATGAATCCATTTTTTTCTTTTACAAATATGTATGTAGCATAAGTGGTAGGTCAGTGAAACAAGTTGGAATAGTTGAGATGCTTTGTAAATTTCTGATGTATATTTATGGGTATTACTTCTTCTTTTTTTTTTTTTTAGTATACAGTTGTAGCAACGTACATGACGACCATTTATGAGACAACTGCAAAATATATAGAATCTAGTAAAGAATGATATTTCTTTCTGAAGCAGAAGAGATGGAGACTAAAAGCAAAACGTTCCAGCTGACTGTTTTCTAAATTCATTTGGTGCTATCACTTCTGCCCTTTCTCCATCAGTGCTGTAGTGAAGATCCATTACATCATTTCCAAATGTTTTCAGAGTCTATAATGTTCTCAGTGACAGGTCTGACAGTGGAATTGGTTTTGCTCTGAGCCACAGTCCAAATCCTCTGAACATAAGCTGTGCTCTGAAGTATGTCATACGCTTGACAATCATAAGGACATTTTTAAGATGATGTTATAGATTAGCAATCAATAACAGACATCATTTTTCAACTTACACTTGAAAGAAAAAGCCAGATGGTGAAATTGCACAGGGAAGAACAATTTTCCAACGGGTTTGTGATGGTATAGTCTCTTTGTTTGCATGGGGTGACCACAAAACACATGCTACTCCTTAAGGGAGTCATTCTACACGGGATATGTTTTTGATCATTTGTCATAACAGACAAAGGCAAGATTTGAGATAACCACACAGTCAATCCAACATGTAAGCATAATGTAAAATGACCCATTTCATCTTTAATACTACATGGATTTAATTTCATACAGAAATCAGCTCTGTCAAACACACACACCCTGGAAAAATTAAGTGGTGTGTGATGAGCTGTCTATCAATTGTTGTTGATATGGATATTTTAAAAACAATCTCCAAAGTGTGAAGAAATACGATAGATTTGTGATGTTTTTTTGTTTTTTTTTCAACATTAGAATGACTGTTTGCTGCAGCCTGGTGTCAAACATCTATTTAAAAGCAGTCAAATGATGTTTCTCCCTAGTCTTCTTGCCTCTGTGCACTGACAGCACATCTAAATATCTGAGAGTGCTGCTCTTCTTCTGTCTCGTCCCCACGTTACTGCTCTGGCTCCTCTCGCCTGCTGCTAAGAGCCGTCCAGCTGGGATAATTAGCCTCCTTGTCTGCCATTTTTGTCTTCCACTCTACCTGAAATCGCTCCTTCTCACACACACACATCATGCCAGATACTAACATGGCAATACTCTGTGCCCCATACGTTTCTGTTTGGCCTCTCATCATTACAGACTAACATGCAAATTAATTTTTATTCCATGAATTGTTAGGACTTGGTAATGATGACATCTGTCACTGGGAGCTGGGGGGTGACAAAATAGAGAAAAAAAATGGTAATGTCCAACACACACACATACACACACGCACGCACACACACACACACACACACACACACACACACACACACACACACACACACACACACACACACACATTTCCTGGAGACTTTCCTGGAAACCCTAGAGATCCAATTTGTTGGGATCTCTAAATCTAAACCTGACCTTAACCAAACCTTAAGTCATGTCTTCACCTTTGTTGTTTGTTTTGTCCATCATGGGGACCAGCTTTTTGTCCCACAGTGTGAGTGTGTAAACAGGTTTAAGTCCACACAATGTAGGAAAAACATGTACACACACACACACACACACAAGGCAAAGGCAAAAAACGCAGGGATCCTCCTTCAAATGCCCCTGTCTGGCATTTTGGGGTTGTGGAAGAGTAATGAAATGCCAGCTAATCCCTCAACCAATGACTTTATTTGAGATGTCTACATAAATCAAATTGTTAAACCTACTATTAGTGTTGGTAACCTTGGCATCAACAAAGACAATTTGTCAAGATTGCAATTCCATGTCAATAAAGTACATGAAAGTTAAATCCTTGTGAATCTCAGTAATCTTTGTAATATACATTGTCTATAATATATACTCTATATGCAAATACACAGATCCAGGGCTGAAATGTGTTGCAGGGAAAATGTATGTATTTAACTGATCAAACTGATCTACACTGAAATGAAAATCTGTGATCATGTCAACCTACCAGCAGGACAAAGGGTGGGGGGTGGGTAAAAAAATTACAGCAAATATGGAAGTAATTTAAAAGACCTTGAAACATCTAAAGATGTGAGCAAACCTTTGATTTTGCAGACATGCACGCAATCCATTATTCCAAGTATGCACGAGAATACAGTGACCACTGAAATGCTTTAAAGGCAAGAAGGTACATTGTTTGTTCTTTTTTTAGGGCCGTGAATGTGATCCATCCTTCCACTGTGACACACACACATAATGTAGGAATGATATAATGAAACACAACTTTTTCTTGCTTTGTGTTTGGCTCATTTGAGAGAACCTGTGTGGTCTGGAACACACAGCTGAACAAAAATATTTTCCCCATCCCTCCACACATTACAATGTTAATGCTTGCAAACTGTTGTGGGAAATCTTGATGAGTATTTTTTAAACTGAGAAACCACACAAACATGAAATAAAGATGAACAGAACAAGTTCATCTAAATACAAACATGTTTTCCCCTCCTGAGGGTAGGGCGTGATGAAGGGTTTGAAAGTATGTTGGCAGCTGTAGAGAATGTGATTTAGATATGACAAGATGAAATCAAAGAGGGATGGTCTCTTTGAAGCCTAACAACAGCAGGATATAGGTTTCACTTTCAGTCCTGCTGTTTCGGGTTTTACTGTGTCCGCTTGAGCCCTAATGGCTCTCTACTTAAACAACATGGTGTTGCGTTGTAACATCTTCAAAAGGCAAAATAAAAATTAAAACTGTCTTTAATATAAATATGGGCTTCATGAGAGCTGCTCTTATAACGAAGCAAAAGCTAAACTCAATTGATGTGTCATGGTTTACTGAAAAACTGTCTGAACCTGAGATAATCACTGTGGTTTTGTTTATTGGGCTTTCCTATGTGTTGTTGCCAAAGTACAAAACGAGGTTTACAGCGAGTCGTGAAGCTTTGTTACCATGCCCCCCCCCCACCCCCTGTCTCCTCAGACAGAGAGACTCCATGCTCTGTCAGTCATTCTCAAAAAAAATGATGTTCACCTTTGGCATTTTCCCACTGCTGCTTGGAGCGGAGCCAGGTCGTAGGGAGACACAAGCTACCTGTTCAGGCCTCAATTTCCTCAATGTGTTACCGTCTAAAAAGAGAACACGAAGTAGGGAGCATGATTGCTCTTGCACAAAGGTGTTGGCTCACTCCCTGCTCCATTCCAGTCTCTGCTGTTTGTCATTGACTGCAGCTCCTCAGGCTCCCCTGTGTTCCTGTTACTGCTCTCAGAGGAGCTTGTGTGTCAGCGCACTAAACCCATGCAATCCTCAACATTCATTGAGCCACAGCCAGAGAGAGGGCGGGTGAGGGATGGATGTTTCGTGCTGGTAAAGGTCAGAAGGAGGCTTCATGTTCTACCTCCTGCAGTATACAACGAGGGGAGGAACATTAAAGCTTCATCCAAAGGAAAAAAAAATCACTATCAATGGCTCGAAATGTATAAAACAAATGGGAAAGACGGTTTAACCAGTAAACATGGGACTCGCCTCTGATTAGAAGTGCACATCCATTTCAGTTACTATAGTTTCCTGCTTTAACTTTGTAAAAACATTAAATACAGATGATTTGATTCAGAGGTTTTCTTTTGAGTTCATTACAACATCCAAATGGCACTTTGCTGCCATCTAGTGGCTACAATACAGATGCACTAAGGAAAAACGACCAAAAATAAAACCACACTGGATCAGAAAAGTTATCACATAATTTTTTTTCTTTACTTAAAAAATATGCACATATAAGAGCAATTCCAACCAATGAAAACAAAAATGTAAAAATCATTCTGTTCTTTAAAACAAAATGTGACTGTGGCAAGTGTGACAGCATAATTTTTTTTTTTTTTTTAAAAAGACAGTCTGGACACATTTCACAAGTCTACATACAGGCCGCACGTAAAAACATGGGCAAAAATACTCAAATTATCATTATGAATTAACAATTTCTGTACAACATCCACTGCTGAGGATGTCAAATAATTCTTTTTTAATCTTTCATCTCCACTGTACCAATCAAATGTGGTTTTAAGGCCACATCATTTGTCACTTTACCTCAATATACAAAACTGTGGCTCTACAGTGTAATGATGTCCAAGGCAGAGAAACAGTCAAATGGTCAACAGGATTTCTCACGCCGCGGTGGACGAGTGTGTCACGGACGTATGACATGAAGAAGTGAGGATGTGTTCAGATGAGATCACTCGAGTTCCTTAAACCGTGCGAACATGGCCTTGCGTACTGCTTGTTTGTAGGTGGTGTGGTCCCAAACAACAGGCTCTTTCTTTTTCCTCTGCTGAAGACAGAAGTTTGGTTAAAAGTTAAAAGAAACGACGCACATCACATGATACTGACATGATATAAAAATAAAATATAAGGCTTCATACTTACCGGTACTGGTTCTGCCCCTAAACCAGGCCTTTCACTGACTTTATTCATCTCCCTGAGCAGAGAGAATCATTATTTAATGAACCCTTAGATGCTGTATTGCCTCTCATTTTTCTCATCTGTTTATGTAAACCTACCTGGAGCTTCCAGCCCAGCTATTATGGTGCTGTGGCTGTTGGTGATGGTGTTTTCTTCTTTTCTGTTCTGGTGATCTGGTTGCTTCTCTGGCATTCAGCTGTGAGGGACACATTTCACATTTTAGCAATCAACTGATAAGAGGAAACTCTGCGGAGCATTTCTACCAATCACTATTTACTTTTTTATCATTTTGCCCCACTTACTTCTTTTTCCTGGTTCTCTAGGGCCTCTAACTCCTTCTTCGACCTCTTGATCTTGAGGTGAATCTCCATATTTTGCTGTTGAGATAATACATTCAGTGTTAGAGGCTATATTTACATGATCAGTGTCAACTGTTGTCTATAAAAAAGGTTGATAGGCAGTACTTTGTGCAGGTCAGAAAGCTGCTGGTGACGGATCAGAGCGTCCTTGTTGGGGAACTGTCTCCTACACAGCAGACAAGCCATCTTCTTCCAGTCAGTCAGTTTGTCGTCCTTGTCGTCAGACTGGCTGCCTTGACTGCTTTTAGCCGCATCATCTTTATCCTCCTCCACTTCTTCATCACTTCCAGCTGCATAATCTGATGCCAGCAGACCGAGGGAGCCCATTGGACGCTGGGAATCAAACCAGAAAAAAAAAAAAAGATTTTTTTCAACCAAATTTGTTTGTTGTATTACTTTATCATTTTTAGAATGGCACACAGAGGAAAGATATGAGTGACACTGACTGCACAGAAGAAACCATACCTTGGACTTTTCATCTTTCTTAGGTGGAGCAAGGGGCTTTTTGAAAAGATCATCGCTACCTGAGATCTGAGGACAAAAGACAAACGACAGAATAATAAATAATTACGATCTTGCAGAAATAGATATATAAATGATATAAATATAAGTGTTGGAAGTGCTGTCCCTAACCTTCCTCTCAAAAATAGCAAAACCAGCATCAGCAGACTTCGACTGCCTCTTATCGTCGTCCATTCCACTCTTCAGCACCGGTGATGGGGCACGGACACTTTCCTTTTGACGATTCTGGATCTTTGCCCAGCGCTCCATGTCTTTCATGATCTGCAAACAGCAACGAGATACATAAGTACCTGCCCTTTAAACATATGTAGGTCACATTTGTTACTGGCACTATGCTATAATACCAATAGCACTGGTATCACAACTGAAGTGCTACCTTGACAGCAGCGAGACTCTTGGGCTTGTCGTCTTTGTTATCCTTCTCTTTGTCTTTTTTAGCAGAGTCATCGTCATCTTTCTTGTCGGGATTCACTTGAGAAGTGGAGACAGACTCTGGGGCACATGTCTGACCTGTGGGAGGCCCCGATGGTTTCTTCATTTCAAGAGGAGCATCTGCTGCTGGGTTTGAAAGAATTGCCTGATCTTCAGCAGTCATGGCCACAGGTTGGGTCTCTGCAGAGTTCCCTCCTGGAACTGGAATGTAGGTCTTTGATACTGCGTCCCAGTACATGTACTCCTGGGTTTGAGCATTGTAGAAATACTGTACACAAAAAAGGAAAATTACAAAAAAAAGTTATCAGTTATTCAGGTCACATTTTAACAGCTATAGGCCAACTTCTTAGTGCACATGTAAGAACTTTAAACTAGTCTTTGTCTGCTTATTAAGAAAACCATAACACAGTAATACATGTTACTATGATTATGAAAAAGCAATTAGGTTTTGTTCATTCACATTTCACTCCACCAGATGGTGAGTTGTATGAAATTTTTTGAAAAAACTTAAAACAACTTTTGTAAATAACATGATGTTAAATTTCAGTAAACAGGTACACGTGTAATAGGTAGGATACTGACTGAGGCACATACATTGCATTTAGATCTACAGCATCATATTGTCTTTGTATTCTCACCCTGGAGTTGGGATCGTAGTACAGCGTTGTCTCGGGATCATAGTAGAAACCTGATGTGGCATCATACAAGTAGTTGGTCATGTCTGGAGTGTCAGAGCCTGGAGGAATTCAGACAAATAATCATATTGACCAGAACTTAAGAGTATTGAACAATCAAAGGAGACAATAGAAAAGAAGGTTACACAGATATCTTCACTATCCACCTTCAGACAACTATTTACAACAATGTGGTAAAACTGCTCAAAGTAGGTGATCCAAAACTTCTTCCTCACCATATAGATAGGGCTGTGATCCGTCTGTGGGGACGGTCATTCCAGCTGATTCTGTGGGCACATTTTGGCCACCAGCATGGAATGAAGGATCCACAGGTGGAGTCTCAGAGTAGCCGAGTTTCTTTGAGGTGTAAAGAAAAAGGTGATGTCCAGTTAACTGCCTGGCTTTGACACGGAATATTTATATATTTGGCTTTTTGGTTTACAGCCTACCTGAGTAATGCTGGGGTCTGCTGACATTGGCGGATTTGTACCAGTCAACAAATCACCTGGTGACAAAAATGTGAGAATACATTAGAATATTATTTGCTGTTCAGATGTAAAGGTCCCTTAATAATAAATAGTGTTTGTGGAGCAAGATACTAGACTGTGTGATAAATTGTCACCTTGCATTCCAGTGGGGGCACCAGCAAGCGGCGGGGGAGGCTGCAAAAACTGTGGAGGTTGTGGAAACTGTTGCTGCTGCTGAAATTAAAACAAGAAAAATCCCAAGTCATCTGAGAACTCCAACCATTCTCACCTTTTCAATGAGGAACACAATGAAGATTACAACTTACCATCATCATGCTGATATCAGGTGGATACCCGAGGATAGAATTGCTCTGTTTATCAAAATCTCTTCTGAAACTGCAACAGAAAGAAAGTAATTAGGAACAAATATGATAACATGTCTTGAGTAAACATTATGAAAATCCTCGCAAGGGAGAGACTTACTTTTGGTTCTTTAGGGGTTTCGCAACCTCAGCATAAACTCTGACTCCATCAATGTAAAGGGGTCTGGGTTTAGTGAGGAGCTCAACCAGTCGTGTCACTTGCTGTAAAAGAAAAGACAGTATAAGTGCTTGAAAGTCACAGATAAGCGCAATACAGATGGTTTTTTAAACTTTTTCTAGCATGTCACACTGTTAAGAAACTGGAAACAGCTCTGTATCCCTCCCAAAGAAACCTACATCCCAGTTTGAGAACCATTACCTAGACAAATGTGGTCATCTCAAACTTTGTTTAAACATGAAATTATAAAAACTAAAACTGGGTTTGTAATCATTTTTATGTACCTCGTGTGAGTCCATGTCGACAAAGCAGAAACACTTTGCTCCGGGTGGCTTGGCCTTGACCAGGCGGACATTTCTCTCATCCAAATATGCAAAGGGATCCAAGGCTTTCAGGATAGTCTCTACTGTGGTGGTGGGCTTCACATTCTTTATTATCATGGCTGCACAGAGACAATAGGAAAAATGCTGTTATCCCATCTCGGTATTCCAAAGGTACCCAAGGTTTACTGGAATTTACAGGTGCAAGATTAAAAGAACAAAAAGCAGAAGGTGACAATACTTTTACTGTCTTTGAAAACTGAATCAGATTGGTGTGAGCTGTGATGAGGAAGGTTGCGGTTGCCCCAAGCCTCTGCCTGCTGCTCAGTTTCTTGCTGTTGGAGCTGTTGGTCCACCTGCTGCTGCCACGCCTCTGGAGTCAGGTCAGAGTTACGCTGCCACAGGCCGTGGGGCAATGGCTCCATGGGACCTTTTGGTTTAGACCCATTCAGATTAGTCTTCATCTCTTCTGAAGGTTCATCTGGTCCTGGCAACTGGGGCTCCGGGAGTTGAGGTACTTTGTGATCTGATTCCTAATACAGGGAGAAGGGACACTTTTTAAAGTATGGTGGGGAGTACAATACAGAGAACAGTATGGTGGTAGGATACTGTGCTGAAAAAGAAAATCTCGAAATAGTTTCAGGGCCCTTTCTTTACCTCAAATCAAAGGCATTTCTAGGACAAGCTATTATTAGAGTCATTAGTCATTCAGTGGGCATAGTCCAAGAAAAGACCTTCAGTAAATGTTAAGATCCATCTAAGAAATAATACCTAAAAAGAACCAATGACGCACTGACTAATGTTAAAGAGAAAACAAGAAAGATGAGAGAGAATAATTGTTTTCTCTTATAACACTCACATGAACACCTCTTTCACACTCGTCTGGCCGGATGAATTTCATGGTAGCTGTTCTAGTGCCAACCTTTAGGGATCCCTGCAAGAAGAACAGAGAAGAATAATCAGCATCACATGACACTGGTGACTTGAACCTAAAATAATGCCAATGACATGCACTGTGGCAGGTTTAGCCCTCATCTTCACTGCTGAGGGTAAAATGGGCCAACACTTACGGTGATGTGCAAAGCCCAGGTGCAGGACCATGCTTGGCACAGGCCATACTATAGTCAAAAGTTTCAAGAGCTCTACAACTTACAGCTGGTGGCTAAGTTTGATTTTCATTACCTACTGATCTGCCAACTATTCTATCAATGAATCATTTGGTCCTTAACATGTCAGAAAAAACTGAAAACACTCATCATAATTTTCTTAAGACTAAGGAAAAAATGGGCATCTTCAGGTGCCCATTTTGTCCAACCCGATCACATGCAGATTCCCTACCAGGCAAGACAAAGACAAGCAGCAAACCCCCATAATTTGAGTAGCAGGAACTAGTGAATGTTTACCATTTTTGCATGAAAATGGCTTAAGTAATTCATCACCTAAATATCTGCTGATGGTCTTTTCAGTCAGCTCTATTACAAATACATCCGACTCTCATTCAAGAAAGACTCGTATCCAGATCGATATCAAAAAGAAAACAGAACTTTGAAGTTCAAATGAAAATCACACTCAACTCCACTCCCAACACTAGACTGCATTAGTATAGAGGGAAATGAGGCATTTCACAGGGAGGGTTGCAGTGTGTCTAAATGCGCTGTGCAAATTGGTTGTATTGTGTTTTAACAGCTATAATTCTGGTGATGGCTCTGTATGCTAATTTCACACTCTGCTGCTTTATTTGTCCAAAAATGGAAATAACCATCAAAACCATAAAAACCATACATGTGAAAATTTCCCAGAAATACAATCTCGGTCCCAACATCTTTCGATGAACAAAAGGTACAACAATCCTTTACCTCTCATTGTAGCTTCAAAGTTTTGATGCTAACTGCATCATCTGGTTTATGTATTATCTATCACAAGATGCAGAAGATAGACAAATAACTACTTCTTTAGTAGTAGTGAAAATGAGGCACAATTCTACACAATCTACTAATAAAAATAGCAGAGCCAAACAAAAAGCTGCACAATTCAGCAACAATCCAAATGATCCCCTCTTGAAAATATGAGGTGCTTCTCCTTCACTTCACCAATATGATCAAAGCAGAGAAATGCTCGCCAGTGTTGAAGACTGCGTTCTGTCACAAGATGACAACTTTCACGTAATGTTCAAAGAAATACAAAGAAAGCTGAAATCCCAGTGGCCAAAACTGACTGACAAGTTCAAGAGAAAGCTCTCAAGAGGGCATGCACACTCTGGGAGAAGTCACAGATGACTGAAAAAGAATTTGACCAAAGAAGGACTGCTGCAGAAACTTGTATACAACAACAGAGAATCTGCAGCCACACTGAAAGTTTTGTGAAACTGCAATGCTCATTGTAAAGAAAAGACAATTATCAGACCGAAAAACCAAATGGAACTGAACAGATTGTAAGTTTCACTCCACAATGGTGCTGCATGAAAAGTCAGGGGATTCTAAAACTTCACAGAAACCATGAATGTCTAGAACATATTACAAATTATCTTGAGAACCACAACTGCGAGCCTTGTGGTGGTACTTGAAGAAAAATTGAAAGATCAGCATGTGAACATCCAAACCAAAAGTTGTCAAATCAGTCAAGTGGATGTAGAAATAATTCACTGACCAAATGTAAAACTTTGATCTGCTGGTGGTCTATTGGTGACAACCAAAGACATTAAGATTCATCCTGTGGGTACCATCGATATGGTTGCTATACCAAATTTTTTGGCAAGCCATAAAATAGTTGTGAAGGAATTTCACCATAAACAAAAACAGTAAAGCTCATAATGCCACTAGAGAAAACAAAACATCAAGGGAAATAAACGTAATAACGTTGGCAGGCTTCTTCCTCTGGGCACCATGAGGCAACTTGTCCAACAGTTGTTGAGATATTTCAGCCTGCACCAAAGTCTTGACTCAACCAACTGGACCGACCAGCTGCCGTTGCCATCCATAGACCCATACTAGTAGCATAGATAAAAGCCCCCATGAGCAGTGTCGACCTGTACGTGGCTGTGAAAATTACCCAGAAGTTAAGGTCACTACAATCTTTTACCTGTCGAGAGATTATTACTGTGAATATATTTTCGCATATAAGAATATAAGATACTTCTAATCTCTTGTAAAGTAAGAAAACAAATAAGGATGAATTCAGCTACACTATAGCCCTGAATGAAAAGAAAAACACAGCTTCCTCATTCACTTGAAAATGGCGACAAAGTGGAGATACTGCTCTAGAGATCCAGAAGAGAAAACACTAAAAAACAATCATCCATCAACTGTTGCCAGAAAGCGACAAAATATCCTTCGGCAAAGTGGCATTGTGCCCAATTATGTGAACATTTCAAGTAGATTACTTTGAAACACAAACACAGTGCTTCTACTGTTTGGATAATTATTGTTATGATTTGGGATACAATAATTTTTGCTATGTTCCATGGTTGTAAAAGCCTGTGTCAGAGTCTCATGCAGTCTCACTGCATAGTGGTTTGACGTCTGACACATCTTCAAACTGGAATCAACATCACTGCCCACCCCACATTGTGTTGTTTTTCTGTAAATGGCAGCCCTGCTTTAGGTCTGATGGTTTGCTGAGGCATTGATAAGAAAAATATTTGAACATTCTCAAGCTCTCAACAACAAAAACTCCTTCACAGCGTGCGCAAAGCAAAGATACCACATTTTATGACGCACGAAAGGGTGAAACTCTTTTAAATATTTTCCTTAAATCTTCACCAAATGTTAAAACTTTGTAGAAATGCCATGGTGAGGTCTTTTCCCTAAATATCTGTATTTTCGGATTAACTTTTTTTTTTTTTTTTAATTTTGTGCTAGAAGAGTTGGTAAACAACATGAGGAGGAGGAACCCATTTCATCTCTACCTGTGCTAACCAAAGAATTTGAAAGTTTGTAAGTACCTATGCTACAATTTATATAACTGACTAATAACATCTGAGACAAATAACATGTGACATGTTCACCTCCTTAATCAGAGTAAATTAACTAAAAATAACAGCAACCCCAGATTCCCATGTTTTCTCCCTCCCCCATCGACTAAATGCCCCGTCAACCCCTCGTAATCCTGATGAGAGAGACGGCCTTCGTAGAGTGACGAGGATGGGCCACCTTGTTGGACTCCATGAAGTTGACTGCATCCTCGAGGTTTAAAAACTCCACATAGGCCGTATCGTAGCTGTAACCTGGGGACAGCATTTGAAATACAGATGGGTTTTTGTTAGTCAATGCCAGTAATGACAGTCACCCACTAAAACATAAAAGACAGCAGTTCGTGAAAACATCGAGATCAGTGTGAGCGAATTTTTAAACCTTTGTTGACACACATACCTTTTCAGGGAAACACAGTTTATTTATACTTTTTTCAATTCAGTCTTGTGATGACTGATGTCAGATCAGACTTTGCCCTGAAGGGCTCTGACAGAGCCAAACTTTAAAAGATATTCCAGACCACTGGCAGTGAATGGCTCCACAGTGTGCACCATGAAGACGGAAAAATGTACCATTTATGTTTATATGGAATAAAATAAATCTCTTTAAATCTCTCTCAATTTTTTGAGCAAAATTAAAAGGCCTTTGGGACAAAATAGTGTTAAAAAAAACGGCTTGGCATCATGTATAACCACATGTACATCGATCCGTCGAGGAAAATTTTCACTCAAAAGCAGATATTTAAATCAGCAAGATGAACAAAGCACTAGCAAGATTTTCCACCTCAGGTTGGTTGCCATTCTTGTTCTCAATCAAAGAACTTAGATAAACTGTCCCTGCAGGACACATTCAGTTAGTCAGTGGTCACAGAGCTTTTGTGACAGACACTGAACGTCACTCTCCTTGGCTCTTAAGGTTGAATCCTTGGTAAATCCTCTATTTACTGACCACGACCCCACATCCTCTGACTTGAAAAAGGCTGGCATAACAGAACCCCCCTGCTCTTTCTGAGCAAGTTCACGCAAACCAGCAACAACAAAAGCAACCAAGATCGTAAACAAAAAAAGAATGCGGTGGCTCGAATGTCGTAAAAAGCGAAATGTCGAGGGACGTGTTGCGATCGACTGCCCCAAACAGTTCCAAAATGACACTTTAAGTCTTACCTGGCACAACATTTTTGATTTTCATTCCCTGTAGCGGCACACCATCACGGACTGCAAAGGCCCCAAGGATCTGCAAAAATAAATTATCAAACTATGTGAGCTACACAATAGCTGAATGTGCAAACTACTGTCAAGTCTGGAAAACATAGCAATCACCACAAATTGCTTTTGTATTTTGATGATTACCTGCTCCATTGTGGCAGTCTTGGGAATACCAATCACGGATATTGTGTTGGAAACTTTGTCTTCCACTGCTGCACTCCTGTAATCTTGATCCTTTTGCAGGAATTTCAATTAACAGTTTGGTTATGAAACATGAACATTTTATCAAAATGGAAACATAATTTTAAAATAAATACTGGCAAAAAAAACAAAACAAAACACATACCTGAGAACCAGACTCACTAAATTTTGAAGGTGAGAGTGGTTTAGCCTCTTTGATGAGTTTCTCTGGTGCTTGTAGCTCCTCACGTTTGTAATCAAAAGCCCTTCCAGATCCTGTTCGATAATCAATGTCCCTATAGTCTTGGTCTCCTGCCTGTACAGTGCTGCTGCTTTGGTAATCACGTTCCATTCCCATCTTACCCCTTGCAAGTCCTTGATTGTGTGGGACATCTTTCATCCCTTTAAAACAATCATTTGCCTCCTGAATTCCATGTGTGGGCTGGTTCTTCTCTTGATTGTAAGGAGGCCTTTCATTATGATGTGGTTTATGCTGTTGATGCTTTGGATCCCTTTCTCCAAGCCAATGTTTACTCTCATTTTCTCTAATAAGGGGGCCAGTGTGGGGTCTTATTTCTGGAGGTGGATGTTCTTGTGGTCCTTTGCTGCCAATTGGCTGTAGGTCCATGTTAGGGAAGTGGTCACCACGAGGAAAAACATCTTTCCTTGGGAATTCAACAGGTGGCCTTTCCCTTTCCTGAAATGGTGGCGGGTCTCTAACATTTCCATCTCTGCCAAAACCTACAGGGAAGTTGGGCTCAGGTACACCTCCCATACCCTTACCCATGTTTATGAAAGGGTTTTTGTCCTTTCTACGGTTTTTCCATTCCTCCGCAAGAGTCATCTCTTCACCACTCCGATAATCCATAAAAGGACTGTCACTTGACTCTGGATAATCTCTTTCTCTGCGAGCGTCTTCTGGGCCCATTACTTCTGATCTTTGAGGGCCAGCACCATCTCGAGGCATGTCTGGCCTAGCCCTATCTGCTGGAGGGCCATCGCTGTTCCCAAATCTTAATGGTGATCGATCTCTACCCCTGAATTCAGCTGAAGGTCCAGGACGATTACGGAAATCCATATCGGAATCAAATCCACCTCTTGGATTGAAAGGTGGCCCTCCTCTTCTGTCAGTGTCCATCATTCTTCTGTCACGTGGAGGTAAGTCCATGTCAAAACCATCATTCTCACCAAAGCCCATTGGAGGCCGCATGTCCCTAAATCCATCATTTCGATCCATTCGGTCCCCAGGGAACCCTCTTCTTCCCTCCATATTGGGATTATTGAACCGTGGCGCGTTGTATTGAAAAGACTCTCTGTCTCTCATGTCCATAAATTTGTTGTTTGGATCACGTGGTGGCATACCCCTTCCTCCCATGTCTCCTGAGTTCCTGCCTGGTCCTGGAAAACCAGGAGTATTCATCAGCTTTTCTCTGATGGACATTTCATAATGTCTTCTAAGGCTGAAGTCCGGCTCTTCTCCAGGTCTGAAGAAATCTCTGTTTGGCTCTCTACCTCTCATATCACGTGGGTCCATATCACGCCCCCTCATGGGTGGCCCATCCATTCTCCTCATGTCCATGGGAGGTATGTCTAAGGGTCTTGGGCCCATAGGGCCCATAGGACCCATGGGACCCATGGGACATCCCATCTCTACCTCTGTAATCAGGCATGGGACGATCTCTTCCCCCAAACATTTCTCCACGATGATCACCACTGGAATAAACAGTATCATATCAGACCGATGATGCATTTGTCATGCACACAGATAACAGTAAAGTAATAGAGGGGAGAACAATCATGTTTATGAATTACTCAACCACTCATACAGCTGCACAGAAAGGTTGGGCACTGTTGCGACATAACTGCACAACAACAAAAAATGTGTCTTAAGACAGAGATTGTGCCATGAATAGAAAATAGGCAAGAGCCAGAACAGAAACAATCTGATATACAAGATATGGGTTACAAACAAAGACAACAAATGGTTTTAAACAATTAGCACAGTTTGGTTTCAAGAAAGTGCACTATGTCACATCAACAATCATATCAATATAACATGATAAAATAAAGTATACAGCCTAACCTGATTTAAACCACACGGCACAGGCAAACACAAACAGTTATTTAACAAGTGATGTCAACTCTCTGCTTGTATCTAAATGAGACATTACCGAAAGGGTGGTCCCCCCCGTGGTCCTTGTCCTGGCCCATCCCACATGTCAGCGGTCAGTATCTTATCTGGACACAAAGTGAAAGATTGGCTTCATGTTATGAAGATAAATGAACCACCACTTCTGGCTTAACTCCATAAATTCAGAGCGATGAGACATTTCTGACCATCACATAAAACTGGTGTTTTATTCGGAATGTCGTCGAGTGTTTTGTTTAATTCCGCTTTGATTCTGACAAATAAAACGACTGCATCCGTTAGACCAAGGACCAGTACCGTCGGGCAGTGTGAGTGCTAATGCTGGCCGCTAGCTTACTGTAGCCAGCAGTAGGCCTAAATAATATACGCCACAACGTAAACAAATAACTCTAATGTGATACGTGGATGTGCAGCAATAAACAAAGGGACTAGAGGGAAATGTGCGTTGTAACGGTAATATTCATGTAATTAAAATAGCGAGCTAAATATCTCCATAACCAGCGGGACCATTCAAAGTGAGCCCCCGCATCGGTGCTAAAGTATCACGGCTAACCTTAATGTGAAAACGCCGGCTACTTAAGGTTTGTTTTATACGGGCGGCGTACTAATTTGAACAAAAAGCACTTCCACAGCGACGCATTTCACGCTATATATTAGTTTTATGGCTAACCTTGTTGTAATTAATGTCCAGTGTCCGAGGTTTGACGCATAGATCGTCGATGGCTTCCACCAGTTGTTGAAAAATGGAGACAGTCCTCCTCCTCCCCCTTCTTCTTTTTCTTCTTCTTCTGTTGCTGCAGCGGAGACGAATCTTCTTCTTTATCGGACATGAATGAGGCTGTGAAACTAACTGCTGCCACCCAGCGGCTGTTAAATGTAACTACAGTCACAAGCTTTCATGCCAGAGCCATAGAGAGAGATTCAACAGAAACCTTCATCTATAATTTCTCTCTTGTAGTCGAAGCAGCATGTAAGCCTTAATGTATGGAGTGATTTTGATGGACCTGCATTGCTAATGAGTAATGCGATTGAATTGTAAGTGCAATAAAAAATTCTAAATTCCTCAAAATTCAACAAAAGCACCTTTGTACAAATTCTCACTTGTAGTAGAAGTGGCATGTGAGCCTTAATGTATGGACTTATCTTGGTTACCCTGCATTTCTTTGGAGTGACGCTATAGAAAAACAATTCCCTAAAATTCACTTAAAACATTTTCCTAGTCTCCTGTTCCTCCTCCTACTTAATCTAATGTGTCCCCCTCCTCCTACTACTCTCCTGTTCTACTCAAATCTCCTGTCTCCTCCTCCTTTCCTATACTCTGCTCTGCCGTCGTCTAGTCAGTCTCGTCTCCTTTACCACCTGTTTTTGAAACCACTGATATTCCATATCACCTCTGATGCTGCAGCCGTCCTATCAACTCTCTGTCACAGAGGACGTTCAACTGGGAGGTGGAAACACACTGTAGTTTCACACTATTCCCATCAGATCACACTCACTCTGTGCAGACTCCCTGTTTGAATCATGGTGTAACAACTCCCAACATAGTTTAAATCAATTCAACTCAAATAAAGTCATTAACATCAGATACATACATGCAACTAAAGGCTAATATTATCTTATTTAAACTTATCTTATATGAACTAAAGATATCTAAACTTATGTTATCTAATTAAATATAAATTCAGTTCAAATAACTGAATAGTAGTGAATATTAACTGTATTCACTAAGGAAAACTGAATTTAAATTCAGGTGTTTTCCCGAAAACTTTTACCTGGAGACTTACCCCCCTCATCTGCGTCCCTCTCCCGTTTAATCAGACTCCTCAAGTTTGTCCTCCACATGGGCTCAGAGGGGTTGGACAGAGGGCACGAGGAAGAGCCTGCAGAAGAGAATGAGGAAGGGTTAGAGTCATGGGGAGGGGAGGATACAGATGAGAGAGATAAACAGATACAGGAAGAGGTAATAGTGGGAGAAGATGGGTGAGAGCCAATTGGAGAGAGAGAGTGAGAGGAAAGAGGTGAAGGAGAGGAGGGGATAAAGGAGAGGAGAGAGGAAGGAGAGGGAGAGGGAGAAAATATAGGAGAGAAAGTTTGGAAAAGTTTTTGGAAAATAGTAGTGAATATTAACTATATTCACAAAGAAAAATTGAATTTAAATCCAGGTATCTTCCCAAAAACATTTACCTGGAGCATCATCCGTCTCATCTGCGACCCTCTTCCGTTTAACCAGACTCCTCAAGTTTGTCTTCCACATGGGCTCAGAGGGGTTGGGCAGAGGGCGTGAGGAAGAGCCTGCAGAAGAGAAGGGAGAGATGAAAAAACAGTGATTAATAATCACTGTGAAAGCAGTTGACATCACTGAATTAAAAGTAACAGAACGCAACAATACTTCATATTAAACTCTCAGAATAAAAGTCATGTATTAAATTACATAATCATAAACTACATGAGTTTTTGCAGTAAATACAAACAGGTAGCCTACTTGACACTATAGAAAGAGACCATACCAGTATATATACATATACATAAATACATAGATACACACACACACATTAAAATAATTTCATTCATTCTATTTCTTTGTGATTTAATGAATTCAAACTGTGATACTTCACACAAACAATTGTTTTTACCATTTATATATATATTTATACCAGTCACTTTCTTTAAAACTTGATCTAACTGCTCAGTGACACAAGTGTCAGAAAATTCAGTGTGATGTAAATTTAATCTCAGTCACGAAACATGCTCTGATTGAGTTTACTGTCACAGGAAAGTGAGAAAAACTGCCAAATATTCACATCACAAAGTATTTTGTGGCACTTTATGCCTTCAAGACATTTGAAAAACTCATTTTATAATAATCAATCAATAAAAAAATAATTAACTAATTATTTTAGCTTTTAGTTTCTGGGAGTAAATAATAAAACTGTCATGTTTCAAACCAGGGATCATTTGAAAACATTATACTTTTCATGTAAGTTACCAAGTTTCCTGTTGAATAGAATATTTTAATTTGTCCCACAAGGGGAAATTTATCTGTTTGACAGCATAAACAAATCGCTAACAATAGATTAACAGGAAATAAAAAAAATAACGGAAAATAAATAAATGTTTTGTTTTAAAAAAAAAAATCACATCATATACATGTCATATCATAACATTCTTGACAACCTTCCTGCAACAATATTCTTCTTTATGTTTTTATTAAGTCACATATAAGTCTACAACAATATGGATTATTTCGCCGCATGATGTTTTAATTAGCAGTTTCGGCTCATTTCCACAAACCAATTAAGTAATAATAATTCAAATTTAGGACAAAACAGACAAGCGTCAGTCGTTTTTCATTAATTTACACTGGACGAGATTGTGAATTGTCTCACACGACAAAAAGAAAGAAAGTGTCAAAATCTTACATCTGCAATGAAGAAGTCCTGTGGTCAGTTAGATGTCTCGATGTGTCAATGTGTACTTTATGAAAATCTGTGAATCCGTGAAAATCTCTGCAACAAACAAACTATCCTTCTCGCCGATCAAATTGTTTGTGATTAAAAAATGCTCGGGTCCGTTTTTATAAACCTCCATAAATTCGAATGTCGCTCCTGGAGACGCGTCATGGCAACCGCGGGACGTTCTGCTACACAACTGACCTGGAGAATTCAGGATAGAAGTTTATTCTTCTAGAATTATATTTTTATTTGTCCCGTCCAGAGGAAATTAGTTTGTTTGACAGCATCAAAAAACCACGAGAATACATTATATATGTTTGTATGTGTGTGTGTGACTATGGCTGCATCTAAATACCCCAGAGCGGTTCAGATTACAAACAGACCTCAACGATGGCGTAATTGAGAGGTAAATATTGAAATAAATCAAACGTTTTTAGATTTTAAGATTTCATTTTCAGCTGTTGTTACATATCATTACGTAAATGCTAGTTCTCCAAAATGAAGTGACTGAAATTCTTATTAGAGTCCTCAAATAAACGTCAGTTTCTGGGATTAGCTCGGTGCTAGCTAGTGCTGACGCTCGCTAATACTAGTTAATACTAGTTAGTTAGTTAACTAGGACAAGCTAGTTAGCA
Organism: Polydactylus sextarius; assembly: GCA_016801845.1. Lineage (NCBI taxonomy): Eukaryota > Metazoa > Chordata > Actinopteri > Polynemidae > Polydactylus > Polydactylus sextarius. The sequence continues at coordinate 10,406,184 of CM028908.1, forward strand.
CTAGCTAGCGTTAACGCCAGCTAGTTTTAACCACCTCAACATGAGCTAATTTAAACGGTGAAGAAAGACAATGAGTGAGTGGTCGCTACTTGATCTTGGTCTTATGTGTAGGTGTTGATAAACATCCCAGCAGGTTATAATCACTAATGACAGTTTAGTTTAAAAATAATTTCATGCTTTTTTCCCAAAATGTTTGTAATTTAAGGTTTCTTTACCTCTCACAATACATAGTCAACTCTGAAAGCATTTTGAAATATGATTTCACTTTGTCATTTTTGTCAATGATATTTTTAACACTTCTCACTAATCATTATATTGAAATACTTCTTTTATTTCCTGCGATAGTTTTAGATCTCGACATGTGTCTTGTGGCAGATGAACTTCAGTCCCCAGATCATCAGTGTCACAAGTGTCCTCGCCAGCATCACCTGTTTAACACCAGACCCATCAGCATCACCATCTTCTTCTGTTTAATCAGCTTCTATCATTTCATGGTAGGTTGTACTAATACATTGTACTGTGATCAACACTTTCATACTGTATAGAGGAGCAAAATGATGACTACGGAGTGATGCATCAACCAGCTCATTTACTTCAGACCCTTTGATAATCAACACTCTAATGACAGTGACAGTGACCTTGTTCCTTATTGTTATACGTTTTGAAATTCAATGTTAATGTGGTGCATGTTTTAAAATAAATGTGTTTTAATCAAACGTGGCCTCATTATTTTAGCAAACTTTATTTTGAAAATAATCCAGAGAGTTAACATTTAACACTACTCCCTCATGTTGAGAAAAGATGACACCGGTTGGTGTTAAGAAGTGTTCATTTTTTTAATCCAAAGGGAGTCAGTAGGTAACACTACATTAGTGTTAAAGTACTAAGTCTCTAAAAAGAGTTACATTAACACTTTGTGGTGTAGACCCATATACATATATATGATTTGATATATAGTGCAAAAATATGCATCAGCTGGTCAGTCAACTCAATAAAACTTTAACTGTTTTAAGACGACACTGGTAAATCACGCTACAATTGAGACAATAACATAAAAAGATGAACGGTACAAATGTAGTCTTTTAATAAATGCAGTATTTTATTAAGCTTTCAATGTGTGACAACAATGACTGTCGTGTGTGTACATACAAGAACAATAATACATTTAATAATAAAAAGTTTAATAATAAAAAGTTTCAAACTGTCAATGTGTGGAGTGTGTGTGGAAAAACAAGTGTGAAGTGACCCCCAAAAACGTTAAAAACAAAAAGAAAAAAAATATACAATTTACAAACATATTAAACATCCTCACTACAACTAACACACAAGTTGGAGGCCATCTGTACAACACTCCCAAAACCCTGAACCAAAGTGGTGCAGAAGGACGCCAGCGCTTCAACAGACCAACTTGTGAATGATGGAAGTCACCATGGGAAGACCTAGAACAAAAAAGAGAAGGAGACAATCAAAGCACAGTAAAGAAAAAAGTCAACAACCTGGGAGGCAGATCATTATTGACTGGTAACAATGCTAGATACACACACTGATGCTCACTGTACAACTCTGAGGTGTCCTCAGTTACACATAAAGCAAAACTGCTAACCAAACTACTGTGAGGACTCTATAGTGTTAAAAACAGCTCAGGTACTTGGGGACACTTATCATTAGATGTCCTGTGCATCCAAGTATCCTGGTAAATAAAATGTTGATTAAGGTTTGAATTGATTAAGATCCTTGATTAAGATCCTGGTAATGGTCACATGATCATCATGTTAAATGTGTATTAAGGTCATCAGTCACTACACTGAGCAAATAAAAATAGTCAAAGTAAATGATTTAGTTAGTTATTGATTTGTCTGAGATTAATGATCAAAACAGGAATTTCACAATTGTTACCAATATTGGCTAAAGATCCACAGCTGGTGATGTCGAGCTAGGTAACTAGCTAGCAGGCTGGTTAAATCAAACATAAATACTTTCATATATACACAAACTGACACTAAGGCTGGGCAAATACTACAAAAACAAAATCTACAACACTATAGTCTGCTGATAGAGAATATCCACTCGATAATTTAAAATATATCCGCATTTAATCAATTTACCGCTGGAGTTGCTTGACGACCAGCATAGAAATGAATGGGGTCCAACGCCGCGATGGTCTCTGTTTGGAACTACTGGCGTCCCCAGTACCCGGAAGTAGCGTCCGCCATTTTTACAACGGGAGTCAATGGGAGCGTCGCCGCCGTCGTAATCTAAACCGCTCTGTTTCATGCAAGCCGGGGCCTGGATATACCGTCACACGGTGAACGAACTGAACAAATAACAATAATAATAACACCAACAATAATAATAATAATAATAATAATGATAATAATAATAGTAATAATAACAATAATAATAATAATAATGCATATTTTTTCCTCAACTTTATTGTAAATAAATTTAAAAAACCCAATAAACACAACAGTGTTGCAAAAAAAGGTAACTGATAACTCTATGTTCATTCACCCATTACCGGAACAAGCCAGGGTTTACTGAGTGTTGATAACATATCAGTTTTAAGTCTCAGGGTTATTCAGTTCAGTTCTACAGTGTAACTCTGACCTCTGACCTCAGCTGCAAACATAAAATGATCTTACAGAATTAAATACTCAAAAACGAAATGCCCCTGGGAAAAAAAGGACTGAACCTGTAAAACTGTTTTGGCCTAGTTACACACCACAGTTTAACCTAATTGCTGGCTGACCTCTGACGTGGCATATCATATCCTGTTATACCAGTGGTGTTATACCAAAAAGAAACAGCTCTAAACAGCCACAGATGATACATTATATACTCAAATTTCAAATATCTCCTCTTGAATCATCTTTGTTTACCAATATAAATGAAACGTATATCAAATTTCTTCTTTAAATGCTGTTAGAAAAAGCTTTTGTAAATGTAGAAAATATATGGAAAAAATATATAGTCTCTGAATCTGTCTATGATTATGTCTGTGTGCGTTCTTTATGTGTGTGAAAACATCACAAAACATCACAGCCTCGGCGACGTCAGTATTGCTCATTTTATTCATTCACAAGCATTGTAGCAACCTATTAGCTCAGCTAAATGTTGCTGAATACACAACTAAATAAAAAAAATACACATGTATACAATGCAAATATACATAGTGGTTCAGTCTATGGAGCTATAAACTCTGAATTTACTACTTACAAGTGACAACACAACAACAACAGCTAAAACATCACTACAGATATATGTTCTAAATCTAGTTTTATGTTTTAAATGAGATGTGAAGAGGACAAAACACAAATATCAATACAGCAGCAATTAGACTAAACAGAGGAGCAAAGGAAACAGCTAAAACATTTTAATCAGTAAGCAACTATAATCAGGTTGTTTTTGAAACATTTCAGTACATTACTGCAACAAATATTAAGGCACTTTAACTTAAAATATACTTTCTTGCTGCCTTAAAATTCTAAGTTGTCTAAAGTTGTACTGCACTGAAGATAAACCACAAGATATCTTGTCAAATAGAATCAATAAATATGATCTGATTGTCACATAGTTTTTCACAAAAAAAAAAAGAACAATAAAATTTGATAATAGTAAAATAAACTTTTATTTCTTAATCTCAAGTAGTTTTATGACCCATACATATAGTCCAATATGAAGCATGTTTTAAAACTCCATATATACACTGGAAGTATTTTTATAATTTGTCTTTAAATAAACCATAATTGATCAGATTAAATATTCGAAATATTCTTTCAACTCATAATTTTAAGTAACAAGATATAAACTCAGGATCGTAATTTCTGAAGCCAAAAAACTAGCAATTTGTTGAAACAGACAAATACATCTATATACAATGAGCTGATGAATAAAGATGGGTTGATTTCACTAAATTACACTATGAGTTTTTACAGTTTAAGGGTAAGAGGAAACAACAGAAGAGCTACTTAGCTTTAAAGGGACTTGTGCATAAAATAACAAGGGAGAATGGAAAACACAATTCAATAGACTAATCAGTACAGTAGGCGAAAAAGATGAAACGCGTGATGTCGTGAAATAATTCTGCAAACCTGGGGTTAGTCATACATACAGAGACATTGTATCATCATGCCAAATGTATTGGCTATACTGCAATGTGCTTGTTGATTGGCAAGGGTCCTCGTCTTTTATTTGATTGAGACCTAATCTCCCTTTCTTTGTGGCAACATTTGAGGAACGTCGCCATTACACCTCGTCTGAGGCTGCTCACCCTGCCTGGCTGCACTAGGCAGAGAGAGTGAGGAGGTGGTGACAGTCTGTGTGTCAGGAGCCTTTTCACTAAGAGCTGCTTTTATACTGGCAGCAACGCTGTTGCCGCTACCTGCTGCCAGAGCAGGACCGCCGCTGCCGCCACCGGGTGCGTTGGGGTCAGCAGCGGCCTCCGCAGCGAGACCGAGGCCGCAGAATCGCCCTGCTCTGACGCTCTAAGCCTTTTCATGAGGGTGGTCACTCTAACTGCTTTCTGTGAGGAAAAAAAAAACATGGTTGCATCATCACAAAGAAAAGTGCTCTATACAGCAGCAAAAAAAAAAAAAAAAAAAAACCAGGGTGAGTGCTTTGTAGAAAGTCTTTGGCCAAAATGTGTCAGCAATGATATTTTTTGACAAAACTGGACACTGATTGCTTTGATAACTATTTTCTCTCACAGTAGCACACACTTTCTGATGTAGACAAGAGATTAGACAGTGAAAACACTAATAACACACTAACAGTTTTAAATGGTGATGAAATCATCTGGGACAAAAAACATATTTTGACAATGTGGTTATGGAAATTTGATTATATTAGTGGAAAGAAACATAAAACAGTGTAAAACAGTGGATATATTGTGTATATATATAAATGTGACTAGTAATTTTATATACTACGTATAAAATGTAGTAAGATATGTGCGTGCAATACCTTCCACTTGGCTTTGGCAAAGTTCTTTTCTATCTGTGCACAAACACCATCCTTGATGTTCTTGTCTGAGGCAGCATTTCCAGAAATCCTAAGAAAAAGAACAAGAGAACATTTTTCCAATACAGGTCTGTGGTACGTTTAAAACAAGGGTCATAACTCCAGCCGTGTTAGTGTGGCTATTTGCATTTGATTAGTTTTATTCATTTATTTATTTATTTTTTATTTTTACCATTCATGGGCTATAGCTTCCTGTGCAGTCAGTCGCTGATCTTGGTCCACTTCCATCAAAGATGCCACTAAGCTTTTGGCTGTAAAAAAAAAAAAAAAAAGGTGATAATAATATCAGATCTTGAATACATAATCTTTAATATGAATATTCTGATAGATAATACATTTTTTCATTAACTGTTTAAATTATCACTTACCAGAATCTGAAATGTCATCCCAATAGGGTGAATCAAATTCGTAGTCCCCTGACAAAATCTTTAGGAAGAGGTTCTTATCACGATTGTCAGAGTCATCTTCATCACCATCATCATAGAAAGGAGGGTTCCCAGATAAACTATCAAGATGGTAAGAACGAGATGGTAAATGGCATTTTCTTTTAAAAAATCAGATTATTTAAATAGACTGAAGAACGCAGCATGTATGTGAGCACATCACTGAGCACTTACAGTATATACATGATGACACCGATGGCCCAACAGTCCACAGGTCTTCCGTACCGCTGCCTCCCAACAACCTCAGGAGCTGAGAACAGACTGAAGCAGTTACTATCCTAATGATGTGATGTAGCTTTAGACTAATCGAGATTTCCTCTCAGTATGTGATCACAAACCTATCAAATCAACTTATCTAAAAATATTGATCTACACACAGGTGTAAGTATATTACTTACCGAGATATTCTGGAGTCCCACATGGATCCTTAATGAGTCCATTCTCCAGTTTTGCCAATTGAAAGTCACTGATAACAATTTTGGAGTGCTTCAGCCGATTAAAGTACACCAGGTTCTCCAGCTGCATTAGAGAATAAATATAGGCTGGGAAGTGGATGATTTAAATATACAGTACTTTATATTTTTAAAGCAATTGACCCATGATGAAATCCTGTGTTTTTTCACTAGGTGTCAGCAGTGTAACATACCTTAAGGTTTCTGTGGACAATTTTCAGAGAGTGCAGGTAAGCTACGGCTTCTAACACCTGCCTCATAACATTACTGGTGTCCCTCTCAGAGTAGTAGCCTTGATCTAAAATCCAGTCAAAGACCTCTCTGCCTGTAGCACTGAGGAAATGGGGAAATTAAAATTAACTAACATGTCGCTTGTTGATGACTGAAATGTATAAAACATGAGTTTCACGTGTGCAGAAGAACTACAGTGTTAACTAGTCTGAGCCAACATTTCCCTCTTGAATAATACTCACAGCTCCAGAAAAAGGAAGTACTCTTTCTTAGTTTCAAATGCGTCAACCAGCTGGAGGATGTTATGGTGTTTTACCCTGTGAAAAGTAGGAAAAGGGAAAATACAATAATAACAGGAGGACAATGGATGGATGTACATGTGGTTAAAATCAGCAATAATTGTTTCTAAGGATTACGAGGCAGCCATGTACCCACCATACCGGACACTAGAGCAGTTCAAGCAGTTCAAACTTTATTTATATCCAGTCCAATTTAAAAAAAAAAAAAGCTGATACTTCAATGATGTATTGTACTATTATTACAAATCATTAAAGTATGTAATTTTAGGTTTATTTATTCTTCATGATCATTACTACCCTATGGCTGATGATGGTCTTTTTTTTATTATCAAATACCAATTCAATTTAAGGTCTGACCTGAACATGATGCGAATGTAATTTAAGAAAAGGAGCAATGAACAGCAAAGAACTCAGATTTTCTAGTAAAAGCCTCTGCTGTTTCTGGTAAATTTATTCAGTAAATTATGGATTTGTGAATTGTTTTCAACAACAGATTTGATTGATTGAGACTGATTATATATACACATATATATAAATCAGTATTCACACTGTGCAATGTTTAGAGTTAACTTGTAGAGCACATAGGATTGTGTAGTGGAGTAGTGTGTAGTGGACTGTTATTATGTGAATAGAATATTGTTTTATGAGCGTTTACACTATCACCTGTCCTTGGCTTGACCTTATGATTGAATTTTGCTGATCATTTGTGATTATAACTGTGATTATAACACTTACATCTTTAAGATCATTATCTCATTCTTGGCCGCTTTCCTCACTTTCCTTCCGTCCTTTTTGTGGAACTTTTTACAGGTGTACATTTTCAAGGTGTTCCTATCCTTCGCCCGGAATATCTCACAAAACTCCTCTCTGTGAAAGAGACAGATAAAGGAACGTGCATCACATTTTGAATTTTCTTAATGCAACCATCACACCGCATCGTAACGTGGATGCACTTACGATTTAACGATTTGTCCAAGGTCATATTTATCGGTCACCTCGGAGGGATTGTTGTAATCCTTCTTCTCTCCGAGTGTAAGACAGCCAAATGGCATGGCAGCTTGTGCCTTGGCTGGGGAATGTCCTGCCACAACACAACCTGTCAAAAAATATGCAACATGTTAGATTTACCTGAGCAGCACAGATTCATTTAATAGGAGACAAGTAACTTCATAATACAAAGTGAATCTGAACACAAATGAGCACTTGAATCAGAGAAGCATTGCATCCAGTTGTCTCATTAATGAACGGCATAAAATTATGTATGTAAAAAAATTCAGAGAAATAAATTGTTTGAATAATGATAATAAATGTCAGATATTACAGATAGGGATTACTACAAAATGATTGCAGTAAATCAGTGCACACATTTGTAGGAAGCAGTTTTCGATACATGATTATTTTTTCCCCTGAAATCACTTTGGTCATACATCTGGGAATAGCTAACTTGTAGGAGCAAATTATTTCAAAGTACCACAAAACAATATAACATAAAAATTAACATATTCTCCTTCACTGATCTCTGTCAGTCTATCAGACTTGTTTCTTTTCACTCTGCAGTGCTTCAGCTGTGTATTGCAGCTGCAGTAGCAGCATAATTTATCTGCCATTCATCTAGTTTTTACAGTAAAGAATATTCATCTGGACTTGACCCTGTACTGTGGCTCTAACTTGCTCTCTCTTTGTATTCTTCTTTTTTTTTTCTCCATATTTTGAAAGGTTCTCGAAAGTTGAAAAAGCCATTATCTTGCCAGCTCCTGAGGAACAAACACAGAGAAGCTCTGTGTTTTGATTTAAAAAGTTGTTATACCCACAGTTACAAGTTTCAATAATGCCACCATTTTCAGACTTGCTCGCGGCACGCAGAGGTACGTTTCACACTGAAATGGAAATCATGGAGAGAATGTGTTATTAATGAAGAAGTATGGAAATTTTGAGAATGAAATCAGAATAACAACTTCATGAAATACGTCTTCCTGACTTATTCATGCTTCCTTGAGCTGTGGGACACGCAGACATGCCGTGCCATCATTCCAGCTGTGTCTGAACTCTAAATCTTTGGTCCAACCCTGGAGGCACAAGAGGAGTGAGAGATTTGGATGTTTCACTGTTACAGTAAAATATACTAAATATACTCTAATTTAGCCGTGATCAGATTCCTTATTAATTGAGCAACTCATCATCAGATGGATGCACATAAAAATCCAGAGTTTCAACAGTATATTAAAAGACATAATTTGAAACATTGCCCACAACAGAATATAGATCCAGACATGTTAGTAAATGGATGCATGTACTTAGCAAAATCACTGATTGCCCAGTCTGTTACAAGGGAACACAACTGACAGCTACATAACCACAACGGCAGGATAAATAAATAAGGATCACTGCACACGATATACATTCATTGGGATAGACAACAAAAAGTCCAGTAGATGAAATTCACCCACATGAAGTTCTTTAACACATTTCTAAGCCAATTTCACAGCCTGGCCACAAAAAAAAAAAAAAAAAAATCGCTGCTTTTTTTTGTAACCATGAAAATCATGGAGATCATGGACACTGGGTGATCTAACACAGGATTATTTTTTTCTATAACATGGTTTTCTGAGCAACAAGCCTCTTGGTGTTCCAATTAGTGTTGTCTGAACACTAAAAAACAGCACTAAAACATTTACCTTGTTAAATGACTTCCTGCATCTAGTCATAAAAAACGGTAACTAACCGACCCTTTTTGTTACAATCAACTGCAGAATTACATACTTAACATAAATTAACATAATTTACATGTTGCAGCAGTGGCCGCTACACATAAGAATATTGTACAGATCCCCAACTAAGAGTTAAATGTTTACTGGTAACATAAGATACTTGTATAGAAAACACACTCAGCTTTTTGGCAGGCCTTACAGTAGAAATGGCATCCAAAACAGAAGAGTGGGAGTAAAGAAATTCTGACTGAGGTGATGTCTGGATCCTCAGTCAGGCTCAGCCTCAGCCTTATCGGAGACAGACTTCTCCTGGCTAAAGCATCCAATAAACTCTACAAAGTGTCTTAGAAACATAAAAAGAATCAAACTGAGAGATTTTACATGGTCCATGCATATACTTTATCTCTGTTTATTGCCTGCAAGCGGAGTTCAATTCAAGAGAGAGTCCTTCACCTGAAGACAGTGGGCTGTGTATAAAGTGGGTTCCTGTCCACAAGGGGACTCATTACTTTATCACCTAATTTCCACAGGTCCGTGTAGCTGTTATGAAAAATTCTGTATTACATAAATTGGTTGGTTATTATAGGTAAAAAGAGACTTCCTCATCACACAGCCCTGAAGTAGCTGTAGTCTGTGTTAACAGTCTTCTTTCAGTTAATATTGTTCTGGACCAGACATAGAACCAGGCATTTAATATGTCTGGTTCTAGAAATAAAGACACATACTGTTTTTAATGAGTTATTCTGCTTTTGATTACATCATTATCTCTTGTTTTATTCTGGTGCATGCAGTATATTCAAATAAGATATTATGATTATTGTTGTTACAAAATATAGCCTTTTTACGGAGGAAACCATTTGACACACCAAGTACAGAACAGGCAGGTGGCTTTGTCAATCGTTTTCTCACTCTCTTTTTACATTGTGTGACCAAAAGGATGAGACTCTTCTCCTTCTGCTATTTTTTTTTTTTTTTTTTTTTTTTTAAAGGACATTCTAGATGATGATTTTACTGAGAGCTGTATTATTTCCGGAGGAATGCACAAGCAAAGGAAATGTGCTCTTGGGGTGGGTGAAAGGAGATGGAGAGCGTTGTAAATTACTCGAACACAGATCTCTCACTGTAGCACTCTTGCCCAAACAATTATGTTTTTCAGTTCATCATTTTCTTAGTCAAAAAGAGGCATACAATAGCATGTTGTGTGTTTGTCCTGCAGGGGAAAGCTGTGGGTTTACCATTAGTCTGGAGTCTGATAAGCATTTAGGTGATATACTTCAGCTAAATCATCTCCTCTACATGAATCGTGAAACAAAAACTACCCTGACTCAACATTAATGTTAAAGTCTGAATCTCACCTATTCACACAGCTGCATACAAAGCTCAGTCCTTTGCACTAATGCCAATTCACACACTCTTGCTTAGCACTTTTTTGACATATTTACTTCATCTCTTGTTCACTGACATCTCATGTAGAAAAAGCCTCCTTTGTAAACTATGTGTTCTGTTTCAAAATAACCACAACACCATCAGCCAATTCACAAAGACAAACTGTACCAGGCATACTAAGCAGTTGAGCAGAGGGGCTGATATGAGTCCATTTAATGCAATAATTACAGCTCAAAAATGAATCATAGATCCTTATACCTTTGGAGTCTTGACTCACTGTGCACTAAGCACCAAACCTTTAGTATGATAAGTCAGACAGAGTATTTTGCACACCTGCTTTTCCTCGTTCCTCGACAATCTTGGAGATAAAAGGCTGTTCTCCTTCACCAGGAGAAGAAAACGGTAGAAGGCACTTGACTATTGCTGAATCAGAGGTCTTTTATCTTTGTGTTATGAAAGATTTGAATGAAGTGTTCTTCATTAATGGGAATGTAAAAAGCTTCTTCAAATTCAGACTGCCGCAGAGCATGGTACCAGGAAAACAAGACAGAAACCCCAGAGGAGAATAATGACAAAGGCAGAGCTGTTGCATTTGGTAAACAGATTTCAAGTCTGTGTCCAATTAAAGGTAAAACCTCTTCAATTTAATTTTTTTTTAAGTAACAATGACCATAGGAAACAAACTATGAGCCCTCAAGACATATTTTAAAAATGAGCAAATACACAGTGGAGTGAGGTAGTTCATTTTTCTTTTTATTATTTCTAAAATAATTATTTTCTGCATTATTTAATGAATGAAATAAAGCTTTTTTGTGGGCATTTATGGCCGAAAAGATCAAGACAGGACAAAAAAGAGACACACTGCCACAGGTAACAAGGATCAAATTAGTTTGTGGTACCTCAGGGTGTGTTTGTTTTACAGAATACAAATCTGTCAGTGGCAGGACCAATGTGACTCATTGTAAAAAGGCAACAACAACTAAGAATGAGGAAATACAAAGAAATCTATACTCCTCCATTATGATTTGATATGAAATACAAGAACATGATGACACTCTATGGTGGACAGATCGATCTCCAACACTGACCAGAGGTCTGATTTTGAAGAATAAAGATGCATATTCACTTTATCTTCACTATGTTTAAGCTTTTGCTGAATTAAGCCGAATAACCTGAGGGGAAATGATCAAGTAAATTAACCATTGTTTAAAGCTGTTTAACAGGTCTCAGACTTGGTTTTATGTTGGAGATATGAGTCATTGTGTTCTTAAAATGTTGACCTCATTCAATAGCTTCTGTTTTAGTTGTACATATACTCATATTTTGGGACTATGGTCTGGCACTTAAAATTTTCAGGTCTGATGAAGTTCACAACCACAACTGAAGGTGAAATGTGATCAATATAATTCAGACAGTCCTACTCGAGCTTCCTGAAAGAATGATGTATTTTGGCTTTGTGTTCTGGCATTTAATAACACAGTGACTGGCCAACACATTTAAAAAGCTTGAAATGGGTGACATTGATTTACTACCATATTTGAATTCATATTCAATTATTAAGTTTATCTTCGACACTATGTAGTGCAAGGTTATGAAAGTTTGAGATTTAAAAAAAAAAATCATTATTGATTCAATTACAGACTCACTTGAACCTTTCCACACTTTTCACACTCAAGCGCTTTCTTCATTTTCAGCATTTCAAGTCATACTGAGTCATGCTGACCAACTCAGATGAAAAGTGTATGATGCTTTGTTCCAGTTTGTTCTAGCTTTTGCAAGCAGATTTTGCCAGTGTCCAATGGGAAGTATTTAGTATGTAAATGAATGTGTATGTGTGTAGGAGGACATCTTCTCATATCAGTTTTGGGACAGTTGATAACAACAGTCCATCTTAATTTTCAGTTTCATTGCTGGATGGAGATGTGGCTTTAAAAGGTTTAAAGGAGTTTTTTTTTATGCCTAAAATGCATCTGTTGACACTAAGATTAGTGTGCTTCAGTTTGTAAACATGAGACCACACACACAAGGGATCTTTTTTCTTAAATAAATAATTTTATAAGTTGCTATTTTGGAACTCGAGTTTGTCGGTCAAAGTCACGTCAGACAGTGGCAGCAGGCCAGAGAGCGCTGTGGATTTGGCCACAGTCGCACCTCTTCAAAGGGAACGGCTTGGTGACAGGGGGCAGATGGTGGTGACCATATTTGAGCCAAATTTTAAATCCTGTAATACTCCATTTAAGACCTAAATGTCACCAGTTCTAGCTGCGAACACATGAATAACACTTACACCGTGAGTTCTGGAGAACATTAAGCCACATTAGAAACAAACAAAATGTGTTTTTCCTCCAACTACTTCCAGAGGGGTGAAAAAAAAAAAAACTATCGATTACTGTAAATTGATTCTTGTTTGTGCACTGACTCTACCATTCATCTATTCTTCAGGCATCACAGGCTCATCTGACCAGTCTTCTCTGATGTTGTTTTGTTGCCATGGTTACCAAGTGCTACAGTATGCACCATGGTACTGTCTATATGGAACAGCTCTCTGCATATGCGTCAACATCACTGCCCGAGACCACCGCTACTTCATGTGACTCCAACTCCATTTGTTGTCAGGACACTGATCTTGAATGTCAGTGTTCACAAAATAAACCCACCATAATATAAATCAAATTAAACATAATACATTATTAATCTAACAAGTAGTTTTGCTTAATTAACATAGCTGCATGCCCAAACAGACCATGACACAGGTGACACCTTTAATGCAGAATGAAGCATGTTATATAAACATAAAAGGTTTTACTTCTATTCACATTAAATAATGTTTTTTTTTTTCAGCTTTTCAGTGTGAACCATCTAGGTGCAGGGGAAGAGAGGGAAAAAGTGTTGTATGGTTTTTGAGATGCACTGATTCGTGCAGCTGCATATATCTTTTATGGTATCTTAATGTAATTTTAACTATTTTATATTACAGATTGTTTAATTTTTCCTAAGTCTGATGTTTTCTGCTCGTAGTTTGCTACAATAAAAGGTATTACACCACTGTAAGACTTGTGTTATCCTATTTTCCTTATCTAACTAAACTAATTGGCTGTAAAGAAAGGGTTCCCAAACTTTTTCTGCACAATTTACATTAATGCTAAGCAGGTCATGACATTCTCTATATTTGATTTTAAAAAAAATGAGAAGGATCACAGTCTAAACTACAATACTTTCAAACCAAAAACTTGCCCTCCCTATATGTGGCGTACTAAGTGTTTAGGCATTATCAAGTAGGTGGGTAGTGCAATCACAAGCCTGATGGGTGTGAAATGATGACAAATAATGACAGGGAGGCAGGGACACCGCGAGACTGAGACTGAAAATGTGAACTCAAGAAGTGCTGCAGTCTGAGCGCAACAAGAGCATGTCTTATGTAAATCTCACGCGCAGTTTGAGTCTTTATGAACTGTAAGTATAACGCCTATATTGTGAATGAACTTCTCATAATGAGTATAAACTGCAGCAATAAAACAACGTTTTGGGAAATTACAGTCTGAGGAATCTAATAACAACCTTACTGCTCATGACAGTTTAAATAAGATATACAGTATTTGCGCATCAGCAGTGGTTGGACTGATGTTGCATCTGAACAGATCGCGTGTAAACCTATCCTGCAGGTTTCTTAAATCACGCGAGTATCCAAACAAAAAAAAATGTCTGATTGCCGCAAAAGTTTGAAAAACAAATCTGCATTCACTCTTGTATAACAGATGGTCAAAAAGAACGGTAAGTGAATGAGGTATCACTTCTAGCGCGTTTGACGGCAGTGGTTTGTAATTTTATGACGGTAAAGCAAATAGCGCTCACTTACCTTCAATGAAGTGTCAGGATAATGATCAGTAATCCAATCCGCTGCTTTTAGTATTTGAGTAAGTGCGTCTTTACTTTTTCTTAGGACGATTTCGAAGCTTTTACAGCCGGTGTTTGTCTCAGAGAGGTTTAAGATCCCCGAGCATTTCTAACAAGTCAGGTGGTTCACGGGAGTATTAGGCTACTTGAATGTGTGATGGTAACAGCGGGCAGTGATGCGGGGAGGAGGGGAAGTGTGTATGAGAGTGTGTGTGTGTGTGTGTGTGTGTGCGCGCGCGAGAGAGAGATGCACGACTGTGATAGATGCATGTGTGTGCTTCAGTGCAGCAAATGTTTTCACGATGACAGTATCATATCATTTTATGGACTTGATGTATGATGTTCACACTTCTCAGCTGGAGGCTGAGTGCCAGCTGTCCTCGCCTAAAAGAAATCAACAGGGTCAAAAAGAGCCCCCCCCCCCCACCACACCACTTCCCAAAGTCCCGCCGGAAGTTAGTGTCACTAATTCAAAGATATCCGATCTTAAGAACAAGAGCTAACTTCTCTCATCTCCCATCATAATCTCCCATCATAAACAACTTGTTTCCCTAAAAACTCACAATCGCCATCTGAAATCCTCAAAAACACAGCAATGAACGGTCAGTGGGTTTGTTTGCTCACCATTTTACTTAATGACAGTGAGCAAGAGAGGCATGAGAGAGGCGCACACACTCAACAGAGAGATGGTGTGTTAATAGCTGAATACTACTCAAAACAGCCTGATTGACCTTACATAATGCACAGGCAGGCAAGCACAGATAGACCCATGCACCTGCTGGTCCACAGAAAATGCGTAGCCACTATGATGCAATAGCAGCTAATTTAAAAGACACAATTTTGCAAAATATTAAAAAAGCCAAGGTACCAATCATGTCAATAAGTAAGCAGTGGATGGTAGACTGCTCTGATGATTTCTCTGCTCAGTACTGCAGAATCTGGCTCTACTCTCAGTTGATGCCGGCCTCTTCAAAGCATGAAACACCAACCCATGGAGAGGTAAAAATCCCACACTGATCGACTGAGACAAAGCCTGAGTGAACCAAAAGATCTCAGTATCACTCACTGGGGTCTGTGCCAACAATGCTATCTTTAAAAACATGGGAGATCTTGGTGATGTATTTTAATAGATCCTAGAAAGCTATTGTATTAATTCTGCTTCTGGTTTATGATGTACATTTTAACTTTCCATCTGTGATGAACGTCTCTGATAACTGTCTGTCAGACTCGAAACAGACTGAAATTAATGGGGTACATAAAATGAATGAAAAACTATTTTCAGTTATGTAAGTAATACCAAATAGTACACAGGTTGTATTGTTTTGTCAGAGTTCATTTAAAAGGGGAGTTCATTATCTTTTGTTTGTATCAAGTAATAATAGTGTAAATCTTGAGCTCCTGCAGCTGTGGTGAAGTCAGGTAGAAACAATATTAACACCACATCTGTTACATTTAAGAAACCAATAACTTCCTTAACCTCTTCACTGACTGTTCTACTGACTCCCATCGAGATCAACATTCTCCTTAAGAGACACACAGAAAGAAACACACTGGTTGCATTTTACATTTATTTTTCAAATCTACAAGTTACCAGACCATAGCAGAAAACTTATCATCGTTATATAAAACTCTACAAGAGAAAAGCGATCTGACCATTGGCACTGCTTTACAATTAAGCACAGGTATAATAGTATGGTATATGCAGGGATTTTAACTGGTAGGCAGACTCTGTAGCACTGGCTTATGTAACAAGAGTGTCTCTTTCCTAAAATGAGTAATGCCGCAAGAAGGCCACTGGGATAACAGGAAAGAGAGCAGTGGAGCGTCTTTCACCTGCACCCCACCTACCCACAAAACCACCTACTCTTTTTCTCTCTCTGACTCCCGATATCACATAGCTCTCCAGAACACTGGTTGACAGTACAAGTTGTGCTGTATCACAAATCTGAATCCTGGAATCCCTCATATCAGTGTCATTTTTTAGAATGGGAGGCTTATAATCCTCCTCAAATCCTCCACTGCAGGAGGGAGTCAATCAATTCTATGTCAGCTATCTAAGTCTAAAAGGGTCTTCAAGACATCAGCCTGAGATATGAAACCTGAATTTCGGTTGAGAAAGGCAAAACTAAAAGTACCTTTGCACATTTACAGTAGAAACAAAACATTTATTCACCAAAAGTAGTGATGTCGAGAGGTTTGTTTAAGAGAAAAAGAGACACAAACAGGATATCTTCCTCGCAGAATTATTTGCAAAATATGGCTTAAGATTGTGTTTATGTCTTTTTTAATTTATTTATTTTTTGTTATGTTTCACCCACGTATGTTTGTTGGTTTGTTTGCTGGTTTGTTTATTCGTAAACAGGGTCATTCAATAAGTACTATAATTACGGTTAAGGTTGGGGGTTCGGGTTATGGATAATAACTTGGAGTAGAACTATTAACTATGCGAACCCATGATGTTTTTTCAAAGTCATTTTCCTTAAAAGTTGCCAGACAGGACACTGTTGACATTTTTCAGTCCATTCTAATTGTGTGCCTGACACAACCGCTAAATTGTCATTACCATCTACCATTATGATCCACTGTAACCATAGTAACAGCCTCTTAAGGGATATGGATATTGCAGTGTTTGGTGCCATTTGAAAGAAGAAACAAATACAAAAAACAGTCAATTTAGACTAAAACATCCGACAACATGGGTCCTTAAAACAACCAGAAGAATCATTTTCAAACCTTTGACACTTCAGGGGGTTTTTAATATATTTTAATTATGTTAAATGTCCTATGTTTGTATTGAGTGTCCACACAACCATAACTTTCTGTTTGTCAGCGTTTCTCTGACTTTGGACAGAGAGTACACTGCCCTGTTGTTATAAGTCACATCTGTATTTTAGTTTTTCTGTTTAAAACTGTGCCATGAAATCAGTCTGAATTGTCACAGTTGCTTGCACTGCCAGTCATGGTTAAGTCCATTAAATTAACTTTGACCTTCAACAGTCACAGCAGCTGTCTGATAAATTAAAAAGTGATTACAGCCAATAAACTGAAGATTGGACAATGCAATATGCAGGATTTCTGTGTGTTATTAGTTAGTAGCCATTGTTTAAGCTTTTTCTTTCCTTTTTAACATATTTTGTTAGCACATCCCATGAAAAGAAGACCCTTCCTCAGCTTTTGATTTATATCAGTTGTAATTATCCACAAGCAGTCATATTTAGTCTTTCATACAAAAGAAGGATACGCAAAAGTGGAATCTGCGTCATAAAGCTCGCAGGCAGTAGCTGACTGTGCCTCTCTGAAACTACTCAATGTTCTGCTCATCCTTATGTTACCATGGCTGCATCTAGTTAATACAGCATTTGTAAGTCTGTGAATGGACTCGTCTGATTCTCCTGCTTCACAGTTTCAACATGCCTGTCTTCTCATCTGTATCTGTAATCCCTTATTGTTTCTTCATTGAGGAATTTGAGACAGCATTTGCTGTATGATATCAGATTTCTAAAGACAAATTTGTATTGTGAGCAGATAACAAAGTTATGCACACTTTGACATTAACAGTTGTGCTTTAAGTGCAGACACTATGTGCACTAAATGTGTTAGTAAAGCTTGTCTAATGTATTTTAAAAACAGAATAGATAGACCTAAATCAAGCACCTGAGCAACAAAAGATGAGGCAAACAGAGAGATTAGGGCTGTATGTTAAGACACACTGCAAACACATTTCCCTTACAGCCCTGCTATGAACTGTTACAGTGTCTTTTGTTTGTGGATCATTCTAGAGATGAATGTTTGTAGATTATTTTTTCTTCACAGCTTACAGAAGAATTCTTTTCTTTTTTGCATTGCATGATTGCCCCTGAAATGATTTTCTGACCAAAATCCTGTACTCATGCTTGTAAAAGATGAGTCAACTTATAGTTCAATTTAGTTGTCATAGAAACCAAAACCAATAGTCATGGGGTCTGTGATGAAAACTTTTGAAGGTCTGACAGCAAGCTTCACACAAACATCAGTGGAGACCTTGATGGCTATTGCAGCAGTCCCTGCAGGCATTCAAAAGATTTTGTAAGAAAATAATGTCAGTTTCATAATGTTATTTGTAAACAATACTGAACATAATAGCCCAAAGTAAGTAGATTCTATAAGAAAATCCGTCATATGGAAGACAGTTTTCAGCTATAGTAAAAGTGTTTTTTTTTTTTTTTTTTTATGAGGTCATTTAACATACCTTGTGTGTTATTTAATGTTATAAAATGTTTTTGTTGTCAATGAATGACAAATAACAATCTTATTTGTTATATTGGAGAAATTCAGGAGATATAAAATGTTATAGGCATTTCTAATGACTCCAATACTGACTTTCTTTCTCTATTCATGTATTCATTAACTGATCATTTTATTCATTAATGTTCATGTTGTGTTAAATGTCCATGTTTCTTGTCAGTGTCTTTCAAGATGTAATTTATCATCATAAGGATTTCATCAAGGTGCTAATGTTTTTTTTTTTTTTGCTGCTTGATTGATTTGTTTCAGCAACTATTGCTGAATTTTATTTTGTTAATTTTATTTTGTAATTTGCAAAAGTCGGAAAGTTGGATCAGAGTTTGTTTCTGGGATTTTTCTAAATACCTCTAATTCTGAGGCCCAACAATAACCCTAATTAACATAATCTAACCCAAAAATGAGTTTCTAAAGAGTTTTACCCAATAGAGGATAGAGAGGATACAGCATTGTGGGGTAAAAAAAAATCAATCCTCTTAGTTAAAGAAGTTATGTGGATTTTGACTATGTCTGCCTCTGAACAGGGAGGGAAGCATAGTGTCACAAATGATACCCTCACACTTCAAGTAGAACATTTGGTGCTCTTTGAGGTTACCATAGCTACCACAACACAGCAAGACCGGATGTCCATAATGTTGATCAGCTTGTAAGCAGTGCTGCATCTATGATATCTGTGTCAAAGCTAACAGTCCATATTAATCCAGTTCACAGTGAACAGCTCAGAGGACAAATGAGCTATAAGCCCATACACACAAGTGCCATTTTTTAGATTTAAAATCTTAACACTTCAATGGAAACAAACTATAGTTTTGTGTGGTTTGTTGTTAGGTCATTGTCTTGGGACAAAGCAATAAATAAATTAATGTGTTTTAATAAAGGTTTCATATCCTTGTAATTACTGTAGCCTCTCTCTGCTCATGTGGAAAGGCAATTTATCTTTTAGTTCTCTTGTGCTAATTCAGATTTTATGAGAGCTACCTTTGGGTCTGCACTAACACTTAACCGCTCTCATTAACAGTGGGACTTTCCTAATTGCTGCAAGATAGAGCTGATATAAAACTATTACATATCATGCACCATGTTGTCTCCTCAGATTGATTCTAGATAGTATATGCATATTGATGAATAGATTTTTATTGATAAATGTGTTTGATATTAAGTAGATCAGATGTAGATCAGTGAAATGTGACGACAAACATGTTTGTGAGGCTACTTTTTAATGATATTAGCATGGTTTAATGGTCACTATCCACTACTCTCAAACAAAAACTCTCCTTAAACAATGAACAAAAGTTTACAAAAGTTCAAATAAATGCTCCTTATCTCCAAGGTTTACATATCAATATAGTAAAATATATAGTTTGTTTACATATCAACTACATAAACAGGCTCTCTGCAAATCTGTAGTATTTTCCATGTGGGGACTGAGGTATACTGACTCTCATGAGATATGCATGTCAGTAACTATCATCCACAAAGGAGGATGAGCAAAAGACACAATTCTGTGAGTAATTGAAAAAAAATATATGCATTCAATGTTCACACAAAGTACTGACTTATAGATATATACTGGATAATAATTCTTGAATCAATCATTGGAGGAAACATGACCCAGTGTTGCTCAGTACTTGAATGAATGTTATTTTTCAGGCAGGTCTTTTTATTGAATCCCCTGACACAAACACACATACATGAAAAATTATGAATAGATTATAAAACATGCATAAAGCAGTTTGCTAATTTTCAACCATATCTCTATGCCTTCCTACACATCACTGGTATCGAATGGTGGTTGTCATAGCAACAGGCTCACAAGCCACAACAGGGCTGTTGGAAGACAAATACAGACCAACATAACAGAAAATCTCTCTTATCCACATTTCTGTCTACAAACCCATATAAACCCCTCTAACGAAAGCTGACAAGACTGATTTTTTGCCTCCTCATTTGCAAGTTACAACAGTAAACATGACTTTTTGTGACTGAATAATATCCCTTGGCGGCATAGTTTAACATGGCATTTAATGGATTTGTGGAATGGTCAAACAGTGCTTTGCAATGCAGCAACACAGCTTGTGTGCAGAGTTGGTACCTTTCTGTGTGGAGCTTGCATACTCTTTGCATTTTTGTATAGGCTACATTTCTTTTGGGTGCTCCAGGTTTCCATAGGCATGCGCGTCAGGGGGAAAGCATTGGCACATTTTTCAAAAGATACATACAGGTGGTGATGGTACACCATGTAAAAGCTAGAAAGTGATTGCTATGAATGGAGGTCAAGAAATCTGATTTCATTTTGGTGAAATGAAAAGATTTTGGTTTAGGTTTAGCTAAAACTAGGCCTGACTTTGCCAAAGAACTGTTCAGTTCTGACAACATTTTTAATGAAGCAAAATGTTAAACCAATCAAGTTCTTAATGTGTTTTTACCACCACCCCCCTTCTCCCAAATGACTCTTATCTCTTTCCAAAGACATGTACGAAGCTTTGGAGTCTCAGGGGGAATATTAGCGAAATTAAAATTATTTTTAGCTGTGCTTATGCATATAAAAATAATAATAGAGTTCAGAAAGTCTTAAACTCTTCTTTATTGAACTGCATTTAAGAAAATAGCAAGTGTCTACTCAACCAAAGCTCTATAAAGTGTTTGATATGTCAATAACGTATGAAAAATTTCACTCAATAAATTCATGAATGTACATGTATGTGTTTTGTCACCATGTTTCAGTGGGAACAGAAACCCATCACGTACTGTTGAGAAACTTCCAAAACCGGGGCCTGGTGTGAAACTAACAACTTGACACAGTCTCAACAAATGCCAAAGTGTGATTTTTATAAAACCATTGCCAGAGAAAATTGTTACTTACGACATTGGCGATCGAGGAACTGGTTAGCAACTATGACTGCATGAGCTGGTCAATGAGGTTCATCTTTTGTCTGTAGTGCTTGCAAAAAATTACTCAAGTAGACTTTTGACATCAGATTACAGATTGTTCTACAGGAAATCAAGCTCCTTTCACAAGGAGTGACGATGTCCTTCAACAAAATAAGAAAAAACATTCATAAAGGGACATTTTGTCTTAGTCGAATATGTAAAGAGTGTGCAGAGTGACAATTTTTGTCTTTCTGTTTGTTCTGTATCTGTGTGCAGATGACACACGTTTCGTTTGATATTGAGAATTTCCCTCCAATTATGACTTATTAAAAAAGTTTCAACAGCAGACTTAATGTCAATGTCAAAATGTATGTAAACTATGCAATCTCCTGGGTACCTAAACCAGTATAGACACTGATAAATCTGGAAATAAAAAAATATTGGCACTGCAAAAAGTTGGAGAGGATTTATGTCAACAAAACTGAGAAGATTCAGGCTCTGGAAGCTCATGCTGTATATTGATGGCCATCGGGTGTGTGTTTGTACATCACTAGTGAGCAACAGCATTGATTGAATGTATCACTGGCACTGTCCTCTTTCTAACATCAACTGCCGCTGGTTATTTAAGGGTAGTCTGGCTGGCTCTCTTACAGACAGTGAATACCAAATGTTGCATTATTTAACACACCCAATCTGATTTTGTGAAACTTGATAGCAGAGGAATGTTGTCAGTGTGCCATGAGTATGACTCACCTGGATTTTATCCTACCACCCAAAAATACCAAGCGCTGAAGCAGTATCTATAAACAACCAAACTGAATGGATGGGGGAAAAAGCAAGGCACAACAGTAAAACAACACATGGTGGATTATGTTAAAAAAGTCATTGATCACCACAGGTTAACAATGCACACAGAACTATATAATCCAATTATTATGAGCTAATGATACTGATGTGTGTATGTGTGTAGGCTCATGAACAGGTTCTGATCCCACTCAATTACAAGCATTAGAGGAGTCATGCATACCGGTTTGTATTGTCTTGTTGTGTTATAAACATAGTTGGTCACTGCGTCATTTACAAAGGCTATAAATATTCAGATCCACTGAAAAAAAAACTGTTGAGACACCAAAGATTATATAATGTAGAACATGCACACCTGGAGCTTAAACAGATGAATAGAATAAAGTATATTTACAGTTTCTGTTGTTTCAAATACATTAGTAATAAAGGAACACACAGTTTATAACAATGTTCTATGTGAAATACATTTTTTGGGGTTGCATGGGTAGTTTAATAGAACTATATTGTGCTATGAAAAATGTATAAGCACGGGTGTTTACGCAATCACTTTCATTATTAATGCAGAACCAACTGTTTAAGTCAGTACATGCAGTACAAGGTCAACCTATATTTAGTGAATAGTCTAAAGATATGTGCATCACCTTTGTGTTGCATTTGTGATGTTATCTTAACATTTTATACAGCAAATTGTGATTATGTGTATGTGTATCTTTGTAGCAATAATGTGAACTTAAAAGATCCTGGCACACTGAAAACAAAATGGTGGATAAAAACTCTCATCAACTACCGTTAGCTTTGTACCTGGCACGGCCTCGTACCCTTAGCTACTTAAAAAGTATGCAATTTGTGTTTGCCTTTCAGGTTAATCCAATCTGTGGAGACATACAGTCATGGAGCAGAGATAGGAACAAACATAACACTTCTCTCCATCTGTGACCTCCCAGCTCTTCATCCTCCCTATGAATGCAATGCAACAATGGAAGAGAGCAAGGGAGAGAGAGGAAGACTGCCTCACTATTCAGGTATCTAGTGATGGCACAGAAGCTCAAGGATAGTAGATTCAATTCAGAGAACAAAAGTGTGAGGAAGGCTACATATCACTTGCAAGATACATGTATTCATGCAGGGAAAGGGTTTTTTTTAAGATGGAAAGGATTCACTCCATTACATTAAATACCATGCTATAGGCTCATGCTTCTGGAAAATACAAACAAACTTTTTTGAATGGTAACATTCAGTTCTTATATATGCATTTCTCAACATTTATTATAGACAAGAGTGCAATGATATCTAAGAATTTTAAATGTTAGAGCATTTTATTCAAGTTCCACTAAAATTGCATGCTCATATTTGTTTTTGTTGTCCCCCTCTGAGCACCTTCTCTAACCAACATCTTGAAAGAGAGAGATAGACCTTGAGCAATGCTGAAAACCCTGTGAATGCATACACAATTCTGTTCACCTGCAAGGAAAAGGTTAGACAACAGTGAATCAGGCAAGATGATTTTTTCACTCCTCATGCCATTTTATACCAACTGGTGCAATGCAGACAATTTGAAGACACATATTTCAGCACAGGCCAAAAGCTCTTTAAGAGACTGAATCGGCATCTTCATTGAGTTACAGATGAATGCCACACACAGTAACAGTATGAATAGAGATATTAGCAGAGGTCTGCTGTGACAGGCTCGGTGGCCCACTGCTCACAGGATATCCAGCTCATTTTCAACAAGCTTGATAACTTGTTAAATTGCGTCTCTGTGGGCCAGTTAATGTTCTGCAGTGTCTCTGACCATATGATTTAAGAGGAACAGAGAAATCATATTCCAAGCAAATAGAACTATATTTGATCTGATGACATACATTTCAGCTTAACATCTATAGTAATGATGCAGCAACGCACTCGGTTCACCATCAGCTAACTCAAATTGGAAATAGTTGTTTAGCACATTGAGAGCAGTCACCCATCTTTATTCCTCACTACAGTTCCTGCCTGAACAAAAGGCATGCAAAGAACTAAGATGATTTTCAGTTTGGCTCCACTTTTTGTAGGTCCCTACACCAGTTATCTATAGTTAAGCTTTAAACTTTGGCAACTACACTGACTGAGCTACTTTTGTGTTCTCCCATCTGTGAAAGAGAAATTTGTGTAAGTCGTGTAAGTCTTGGCAGAAAACAGCTAGCCAAGACTAGCTGGTTTCTTTTCCCTTGTCCAGGTTGTCATGGATCACACAACAGCTGCTGTATGATATTTGCAGTTTCACAGATTCCAACCGAACCCTGCTTCAAAACCAGGGCAGTGTGAAATGAAAGTGTAAAAAAATTATAAATATATACAATAAGACAACAAAAGGAATTTTAGACCAGACACTTTAAGGGGTCTGCTCTCAGTGCAGCTATCCCCCCACTGTGCTAGATGGGGATGTGTATGTGAGGATCATATCTGGTGCTTCTGAATAAACAACTGAAACCCAGTGTAGCTGTTCAGGAATATCTTCTTGAGATTGACAGCAGTAAGAATGATTCATCAATGATTGGTCCAATCATTTCTCAGCTAATTGTTTGTCCCCGGTATAAATAAATACCTCAGATCCTCAAATCAGATTAATGATGAATAAATGAATATGCCAACTTCTCCTTAAAGTTATGCAAAACCTAGAGAGATAAAGAGACTACATTGAACAG
The DNA here is from genome assembly GCA_016801845.1 of Polydactylus sextarius. Taxonomy (NCBI): domain Eukaryota; kingdom Metazoa; phylum Chordata; class Actinopteri; family Polynemidae; genus Polydactylus; species Polydactylus sextarius. The sequence goes on from CM028908.1 coordinate 10,431,256, forward strand.
CATTCATATAAACCCAGAGACAACACGGGAAAATTAACCATAACCTACTGAGCTGAGATATAAAGTTTAATGTTTACTGAAGTTTATTTATTGTCCAACCCTTCTTCCCTAAAGAAGGGTTAGACAATAAATAAACCGCTCTCTTCCTTTTCATCATGTGTGGGCTATGGATATACTTGTAAAATGTTTGTATTTAAGCAGAGTTTATCAGTTTCAACTGACTGTAAAACATTTAAACACATTTTAACTTCATCTAAAATAAAGTATAAGTATAATAATAAGTATATAATAAGTATATAATAAATAATAATAAAGTTAAGTATGTTAAGACTGATCTCAGCCAAAAACTAGCTCTCTGTTGAGTCTTAAGCTGGAAACATCTTGTCAGTTCCAATTTCCGAACCTTCACTTGAACATAACTAAACCTTGTGATCATTACCACAACCTTTTCCGTACCTGAAGGCAGGGGATAAAAACATCTTTTTTTAGATTCATAAATTATTCATAGAGAGTATTAAAAATGCTAGATACACAGATTAGACTGAAGCATGCAGTTTCCATTCTAGTTGCGCTGACATGATTCAGACCTCTAACAGTGTGTATTTTCCTCTCTTCACCTGGCTCCTCCACAGAAAGAGGTGTGCCTCAGACGTGTCATTTTACTCAGCATCTTTTTTTTCCCAGTGATTTACACGATCCACTTTCAAAATATTAGTTTAGTGCCCCTGTTTTTTTTTTTTTTTTTAAACTTTTTCTATTTTGACATAACTGTCTTCTTTGCCAACCCTCAAAAGAATTTTTACTCAGTGTTTATTGAGGACAAGATTGGGAAGCAAAAGCACAGAGACATTTCATTTGTAGACCACTTTTAAAGAATATGTACAATTAACCATGGTCATATACAAAAACATTTTTACAGTGCACCCCAGAGCACAGTTCAGTTGTGAAAAAAGAGAGAAGTTCCACAGTTTAAAATAACCAAAAAAAAAAAAAAAAAAAAAAAATCAAGTATATCAGAACCAAATGCATTGCCCCTGGTGGAAAGCATTAAACCATGTCTTTGGATAAATCATGCTGCATCATCGGTCTAAAAATAAAATGAAATAAAATAAGTCAGTGCATACATCCCAAAATGTATTGGATTGTCTAAACTGCAGTGGAGATCATTTTTACTACACGTGCGAAAACAAAGAAATCCTCCAAAATGTGCCATATGATGTGTTGTGTTGATTTAGTTGAAACTTAAGTTGAAAACTGAGCTTGTCACATTTGTTTAACAGACAGATAGAAAGACAGATAAAACTGTATTGTAGAGTTGTATTGTTTGTGTAACACCTGCATCACTGCAGCAGCAACTCAAGTGTACTTTAGAAGGAGGCAGTGGTTGCCCTCTAGTGATGATGTCAGGTAAAGTTGATGGAGCAGAGAGATGGCTGAATAATTCAAAGCGTGCAGAGCTTTTGAGTATCAATGGAGTTATTCTGCATCCAGTATGATTCAGTGTGATTGCACATGCAGGTGTACCCTTGTATCAAATTTCCATTCAGTAACCTGTATGAAAGATATTATCTGTATCTCCCATATAACATGGAAAATGTGAGAACCAAAATAAAAAAAAAGAGCCCTGAGCACAAATCAGCATTCATAGACCCCAGGTCTAACACTCTGTGACACTGACACCGAGTCATATATATATTATCCTCATTTACACTGATATTGCTTTCTTTAAAGCTAAAAATTATATATTTTACATTCTTTGTGTCATTCACACTTGTGCTTTAGATGTTATGAATAGAATAAAAAAACTTCCATCTCCATGTTGTTTGCATTTTGCTACAAGTAGCAACAAGGCGACAGAACTTCCAGCTAGATTGTCTCAGCTGTAGTAACAGTTTGTTGCACCTACAAACAGTTTTAAATCAGTAGCCAAACCAAACATTCAGGTTTGTACATACGATCTCCACGTTATGTGACAAGACAAGCTGACCCTTATCTTGTAGGCCTTCCAATTTTGATCCAGGTCTTATTCCTATTAGAAAGTCTTTGGGCTCAGAAACACTCAACACGCATCATTATTATCGGAGTCTACATCTGATGCCTCAGCTTCATCTGCAGATCCACTCATAGAGGGGAAAGGCCTTGGTTGGTCTAAGTTGACATATGTAACTTTCAGACTGATATAGTGCTCTCCTTCCATGCAGGATAGGATGTGTTGTACCTCCTTAACCAAGTTGTGGAAGCTTGGTCTGCACTCAGGCTCTGGGTCCCAACATGTCAGCATGACTGAATACCTGCGGAATGAATAAATGTGTGAGTGCATTCAAGTAGATGAGTTTAAACATAATGTATTACAAGTGAGATAAAACTAAAAGATACTAAAAAGACTAAAAAAATAAAAGATATAAGTGCTGAGTCTCCTGAGTTGCACTGTTATATCATTATGTAACATGGATTGGCAGCTACTATGATTCTTACAGAGCATCAGGGCAAAACTGTGGCTGTGGAAGCCGACGCCCCTTCAACAAGTAGTGTGTGATGTCATAGGGGTCTACATCTGGATATGGGCTTGCGCCTCTGGTCAGCAGCTCCCACATTAAGACACCGTATGACCACTGGAAAACAGATCAGTTATATATATCGTAAATACAAATGTAACAGATATAAACACATTTTCTGAGGCCTGGATTAAATGTATTTACCACATCAGATTTGATTGTGAACTTCTGTGTTTGCAGGCTTTCAATGGCCATCCACTTCACTGGCAGCTTTGCACGTTTATGATCTTGAATGCTGTAGTACTCCTTGTCATAGATGTCCCTGGCCATTCCAAAATCAGCAACCTTTACTGTGAAGGTTTCATCCAACCTGAAAAGAGGGGCCATGATGAATAAAGATCATCTCTTCAACCAGTCGCAGTTCAGATAACATACCACTAAACTTCTCTGTGCTCTGATGAGCTCTGGAGGAGCCAGGTACAATTAAGAGATTTGTCATTAACAGATGGAATACAAAGTAAGAATGACAACATTTGTATCGTACATAATTCTCACAAAGAAATCCAAGAATTCGGTACTACCCCTTTAATAAGCTATGAGGAAATTATTTATCATCCTGACATGGTCATGCATCAAAAGAAATTTTTTAAAAGAACATCTATGATTTTACGTGAATTGTTTACTTGGTTGGATCTGTGTAATCTGTGTTTCTGTCTTAAGAAGCTGCCTTCAGAACAGTATCAGAAAACACAACACCTTGATAGTACATCATGTAGATGACAGGCCAAAAGCATAAAGGCCATTGCTTCCTGCAGGCACAAACAAAGTTTTTCCATTAACTTAACATGGGCCAGTAATCAGTGTATGATTCACACTTACATGCAGTTACGTGCAGCCAGATCTCTGTGGACAAATTTTTTCTGGGCTAAATACTCCATCCCCTTGGCAACCTGAAGCCCAAACCCGATTAAGTCTTTGACTGTTGGGTTCTGAGAAGAACAAGAAAATTGAGCAAGAAATTACGGCTGAATTTTCTAAACAAAAACTCACACTTGGCAGCAGTGAGCAAATAACCCAATACAGTCATGACCTTACGGGTTTCATTGCGTAATTTACCCTTTTCTCAGAACGGATGAAATGGCGCACGTCTCCGTGCTTCATATATGGCAGAACCACCAGAGGGAGCCCTTCTTTAGGCAGCATGATCCCCAGCAGAGACAGTATGTTGGGGTGATTGAAACCTTTCATGATGATGCCTTCTCTGAGGAACTGGTCCACTTCCCCCACATGTGTGATTCCTGTTTGTAAAACACACACTGTTACAAACACAAATCTACCACTCAAGACCTCATATAATGATTATTTCTGATGTAAAATAAGTATTCACATACTGTTCAATGATTTAACAGCACAGTGTGTTTCTTGCTTGTTGCTGTCTATCAGGTATCCATGATAAACTGTCCCAAAATGGCCTGCATATGGAAAAAAGTGATGGTATGGACCTTCAGATAGAAACAGAAGAAACAAACCCAGGGAAACAAATCAGCACTGTTCTTACCTTTGCCAATTATCTGACTATCCTCAATTCTGAGCATCTTAGCTGGGATTAGAACCTCTTTGACCTCTTCGAGTAGATCAGGGCTCAGGCTAACCATTGAGACATTGTCTCGTGGCACTAATGGAATGGCCAGATGATCATAGCTGGCAGCATATAATAAACCTTGGAAGGCCATTCCTCCTGAGCCTGATGTTTGACTGGGCAGATCCACTGTAATACACAAGAGAAAACACACACACATTAATTTTTCAACCAAAAGGTATTATCATATATATTATAAATTTGATAATTGAATTCATAAATTGTTCACCAAAAGACCTAAAACAGCTGTGGAGTTAGGTGAGCAGGATGATAAAAAGAGCAGGAAATTAAGGGGTTAAATGCCAGATTTACAGATGATATGGATTTATGAATGAATGAAAGATGACACACCTCGCCTATAATCACCTGTTGGTGAGAAATCATTGTTGCTGCCCACGCGGCTCCGTGAAAGTATTGATGATAATCGATTCTCTATGTCGGCTGAAAGGTCACATTTGATGAGTGAAAAAAACTCAACAATCAACAATTAACTATGACAATATACAATAAAGTGCGTGGCACATGTCACAACAGGATTTCTCTCACCTCTCTTTTTATTTTTTAAATGGATCATCACAACTAATGCAAGACCAGCACCTACTACCAGCGCAACAATGATGCCCAGCACAATTCCCACAATGACCACAGTGTTGTTGTCACCATAGAGCACTGTACCGACATCATATTCTTCACCGTTTACAAACACCTTAAACAGTGAAACAGATAATTAAGAACATTTGATTCATTATCAGTTGATTTAGATTAATGTTGACTATTTAAAAATGGATTCTCTTACCTTGACAGGCAATCCCTCACTGGGGATAACTAAGCCTTTAGGAATCCTGCATGTCAGCTCATTTGACAGAACCTGGACATTGCAGTCCACACCACCAATGCTCATTCTTATCTTCATACATCCTTTCACTGTATCCAGTTTGTTGTGCTATTAAAGGGGTAATTGGTGGTTTATACAGAGTAATATATTGAAGAATACATGTGTTAATCATTTGTCTGTGCTGGTTGCTGGAAAAAGTGTAAAAAAGTGCAACAAAGTGTACATACGTGCAGTGAAACTTCTGTCTCTCCTGGTTTTAGAAATAACTGCCTGTCATCAGTTTCAAAGGGAATGACTGTGGGATCTGGGTAGTAATGAAAAGATCTCATCCAGAGGTTTCGTCTCCCATCCATGTGAATAAAAAGCTCACCAATGTCAGACTTTTCTTCTGGCATTTCCTTTTGAAAAACTGGGGCCCAGCACTCCATATACGTAGCATTTGCTGTGCCATTGCAGACCTGAGAGAGTGAGTTAGCACATGGAAGTTTATTTGAAATCACAGATACGAGAAAGAAAGTTAAGAAAGAATGATTATGTCTGGTCATCAGGGAATATAAACATTTGTTCACAGCTCCTATTTTCAGTTTTATTGCATTTCTTTTTGTTTCTCCATATCCTGCACTGTGTTCATAACGTCTTTCATTAGGATAAAGTCACAAAGGTAACTTACTTGGTCAAAAGATTGCTTGCCTTTATTCATATACTCAAGCACAGTTTTGTGGGCAGAGTCAAGGTTCTGACCTTTTATCACCACCATAGATCCCCTGTATGACAATGTAAAGGACCATTTCAATAAATCATCAATGTCTTGTCATGTCTTATCTTACTATGATCATTTGAAACACAGATCTTTTAATTAGACCAGAGCAGTGTCTTACCTTCTGAAACTGCACAGAGGATTTACCGCAGTAATAACAGGGCTTTCCTTGTAGGAGAACATCTTAGCGGTGTTGACTTGACATTTGTCGATAACAACTTTCACAGGTACCTTTCCAACACCTGCTGCAGCTGATGTGCTGCAGATGATTGAAGATAAAGGTCCATTTCCTTCAGCAGTACTGAAACCAACGCAGATCACAGTAACCAGTGATTAAAAGAGATATTTGGGCACTACATCAGACCATCATCATCTATTACCATGAAGACACAGCCATCTTTGTTTATTACCTTTGGATGATACACTTTGTGTCAGCAAAGAAAACATCTCTCTGAGTCCCAGAATTAAGATATGCTCCCGTCAGTGTAACCAGGGTTCCTCCAAACATGGGTCCATAGTCAGGTTTGATTTCTGTTAAGCTCGGCTCCTGATTAGAAATATATTACATTACAATCCAATATTATACACATTATTTACACACACACACACACACACACATCATACATATCTCGTCACACACAATCACCATCATAAAAAAAATGTTTCAATTGCATTACAGATGGAATTCTCACCACAAAAGAGAAGCCGTGCCCGTGAGCTATGCCTTCAATTGAGTAGCAGCCCTCCACTTCCCCTTCATGCACTTCCAGTGTGATGTTCAGGTTCTGGTTTGGTATATTTTCCTTAATCTTGCACACCAGCCTGTATTAAGGACACAAGAAATGATGTGTCTACAGAGCCAGGAGCTCATCTTGACAGAAATGAAAAGCAGCAAATGTCAAAAATACTTTAATGCTACCATGAAAAATGCACAAAAAAAAAAAAAAAAAAAATCCTCGGTATATGTACAATGATTGAATCCTCATCTCAGAAAATGAAGCCTGAAAATGCTGTTTTTAACATTTTGAACAACATTTGCTTTCATTCTTCTCCTCATACTATCTCCCAGCTCCACATTATCCAAACAGTGAAGAAATGTCTTTAATGTATTGAGAATGTGTCTTCAAGGATAAAACGTTCCTGTTAAAAGACAAAAGCTCTCCTCCTCAAGTTAAATAATATATAAAATAAATAAATAATAATAATAATAATAGTATTTTCTAATCAGTGCTACTTACACTTTACTGTTGCTTTTTTCAGGCAAGACATTACACAAGGACCCAGAACCCACTGTGATGATGTGTGTTTTACCACTGATAATCGCTGGTCGCAAAAGGGACTGAAACTCCCAACCGCACAATGTTATTTCTGTCTCCCCATGAGTAGGAGCCATTTTGGGGAAAAACTGCAGACATAAAGATTACCATCGAGAATATCAATTACAGCTACAGTTCAATCAGTGTGATCAGTTTATTTTTGTGACTCATGATGTTTTCAACTGTACATTAGCTTATCGAATATATCAAGCAGTAGATCTACCTCTGTTATGACAGGTGCACAGGATTTTTTGTTCCAATGCGAGGTACACTCATGCTGCCTGGAGCAGGTTCCTGAGCACCAGCCACAGTTCATGAAGGGTGGAGCCTTCAAACACGCGGAGCATGTCATAAAATGCGCACACCCTGGTCCTGTAGAGGGCACCCTGAACATCTTGATGGGGGAGAGAGGAAGACGGAGATGAGATAAACCACAAAAGGAGTAGTAGTTAGAAAAAACAGTAGAAAAGACAAGCACTTATTGCAAAATGGTACTTATTGCAAAACATACCTTATTTCCAACTACAAAGAGAAGTGAATCCTTTGAGTACACAGCTGCTGTCCTGGATATTGCAGTCTCTCCCAAAGAATAGTTTGAAAAAACAATTGGCTTGTGTAGGGTAAGAATCACCTAGATCAGTAAGACATAGAGAAAATGTCATTAAGATTTTCATTTTGATAAATTAAAACACGCACCTGCTTCTGGTTGACAGACGGTAACATAATAATAAAGACGGTAATATAAAAACATTTTATAAAATGCAATAAGTTCCATTAATAATAATAATAACAATGATAATAACAATAACAATAATAATAAATTCCATAAGATAATTTTTGTGCTTTATCACCCACAATGGGGGCATCTGCTATGTTAAATAACGAGCAATACATATTTAGTGACTACATTCAAACAACATATACATAAATAAAAAATACATAACAATATTCAGTAAACATATAAAACAAAATATACAATATATTGAGAGTGCAAAATGGTTTTTTTTTATTTAAAAATGCAAGGAAAGTTAAAATACAGAAATGGAAATAAATGATGCCACTACTTCATCCTGCCTCATCTTGTTACCTGCAGTATCCTCCCATCTGAGGTGCCAAAGTGACCCAGTGTGTGATTGCCAATAGTGGTGACTAAGACAGAGGTGAACAGGACATCTTTCATCTGACTATTGAAGAGATCCACTCTGTAGTGTGGCTTTGACACCAGGGTAGGGACAGTGCTGCAAGTGTCATTAGAGCTCTGTGCAGGTGGACGAAACAAATACAGAATAATTATGTTGGCAAAGCTTTAGAAACATGTACTTTTAAGAAAACGTTAGACGTCAATGCAACCGTTCTTATCTTTGTTATCTTTCTAGGTCAGCACTGGTTTGCCTTTAGGCAGATACAGTATATTTACATGCATACCATTGCGTGTGTTAATCCATTCATTTACAGAGGAAGTGCTCTAGTCTTGCCTCTGGTCATGGAATCAAGGTGTGAGAGGCACAAGGTCATAAAACAGCAATGACTTGGCTCCAAATGTTGACTTTGACAAAGCAACTGAAACTGGACTTTCCATACACACACACATACAAAAAAGGATGACAGATATATGTGTGGTTGGCAGAGTATGAGTCATTCTGGTTTATAACAAGTAATTACTTCAGAGTCCATAACTATACCATAAGTTCATTGTAAACATTCCACTCTAAAGCAATTCAGCTGACCTGTCTCAACATGCCTCTGTGGGAGTCTGACTATTCAAGTGTCTTATTTTCACACCATTTGAATATTTCAGGTATTTAGTATTTTAACAGTGTTTGAATAGATGGGGTATCACGTTCATTTAATTCTTGAGTAACAGTTTTGCTCTTGACAGTTTTATGTTTCACTCAGCATTTATAGATCATGACTGTTTCCTCCCTGCATGTCACTTCCTCAATATTCTTCCTATTTGCCCCTAAAATAAAATGCGTAAAAGCCAGGCAGAGTAAGACATTGGCCCTCCCCCTGAAATTCCACATATTTATCAGTGGGATTTATAACTCCTGTTTGTTGGCACACATGGCTGTAGGAGCTCAAAGGACACTGTGTGAATGCCATGAAAGGAAAAGACCACACCTATATTATTTTGTTAAGAACAACAGCCAAATACTCTTGTCAGACAAGGTGTTTTATTAGTGAACTCTGCCTGCTGTGTTAAGATTTAACCTTTTGAGGTTGTCTAACCTTCCATTTACCTTTCTTGTCTGGTAGAATATCATATAAATGATCGAATAAACAAAGAAATAAATTAAGATATATTTGGATATACTTGTGATGTGGAGGTATATATTCTAATGTAGTGAATAAATCACTGTCTTTTCTCTACAGATACATGATATGTCTGATGAAACTATTTCCATATCAAAGTTCTGTAATGTAAACAGTTACCACCCTTTCACTGAGGTAGACAGAAACTTAGAGTAGAATGTGGCAATGTGCAGGGCACACATCTGACTCATCCACCTCTCCCAGTTTTCTCATATGTCCTTGCTCTTTTACCTCTTGTAGTCACTCACACAAACACACAACCACGCACTCACATTCACATACCTTTGTCAGAGTTGCTACACGTGTTTTCCATAATCCAGCTGTCAACATTTACATAATGTACTACCTGTAGTGTTACTTATAATATACTACCCAAATTATTGAGGGCAATATAAAAGTGTAAGCTTAAAGATAAACTACATGTTTCCGATCAAAGATGATTTAATTAATTACACAATGTTTATCTGAATATGTCACTTCCTGTCTGGGCATAGTAGACCTTTGTACTGTTTCTCTGCTCTGGAGACTGCTAGATATATACTTACATATAAAAAAAGTTACTCACTTCATGTGGGCAGCTCTCGCATGGCTGGAAGTGACAGAGGCCTCTGGACAGCTGCTCCGTTCCTGACTTGCAGCAGGCCTCCACGCCATTATCAATTGCATGGTTTACTGTCGTCAAGGGGAAGACGCACAGCCCAGAGTTTTTTTGTGGTTCACCATGCTCATTAACCTCTGCAAACACTCCATACAGAAAATCTTCTTTCACGTCCACCCCCAGCTCAGTAGCCAAGTCCTTTCCTGCTTGCCCAAAGTAGGCTGCTTGTAACCCATTGTACAATATGTCCTTGAAATTGTTTCCCTGTCTCTTCCTGCGTTTAGGTTCATACCGGCATTCTAGGACCACCTCTCTGTACATCCAAACCTCTGGAATTAATATCGGCAGTCGTCCCAGACGAGTTTGGAAAGGCGAGTTGCTCTTAAATGGGTTTTCTCTCTGCAGGGACAGAAAGTACACATATTCCGTGGTAGAGAAGCTGTAGATGTAATTAATCCTGTAAGAATCCTGTAAACTGGGGAGCACAGTTAGGCCATTTGTGACCAGTTGAAAACCATCTTCAGTTGAAAGTGGCCTTAGCACTGATATCGACCGCCTGGGATACCTCTGTGCCACTTTGTGATTGACAGACGTCGCTACAAAAAAAAACGATGTGGCTCCCTGTTCGATGATGGTGACTTTAGTGCCAAGGGGACTGGCGAGACAGTCAGGGCAGTTGAATGGAGAGTTTTGCCCTTTTTTGTATAAACACTTAGGCTCAGGTGTAGGAGTCTCAATGTCAATAAAGTAACAGATCCCATGCTGAGTGCTCCCACAGATGTATAAGTATTGCAAGAGAAATCCAGCAGGGTCCAAAAGCAGAACTTCATTGTCTGTATCCTCTGGATCCTCAGGATCAATTTCTACTTCACACACCTGACAGGTTTCACACTCTGGGCTCCCAACAGGTCCTGTTCTCACTTCCCATAATTTTTGCAAAGTGTGGTCAATTGCCACTATCACATTCTGGCAACCAACATACACGTTTGGCTGAGACTTATCCAACTGAACCACTATGTTCTGTATAGGTTTTTCTGTTTGGAAGTGAGGGAGGGAATAGCTGACAGTGAAATCCACCAGCCCACGGGGAGTAGAAGGACATGTGTTCTGTCCTGAAGCAACCTGCGTTTGTATCCATATGCACACTGTCAACAAAGTGACCCAAGTGACCATCTCCACGTTGCAGTCCTCTGTAACTGATTGTTACCTACGAGATACTTTCCTAAAAGAGAACATTCTGGAGAACCAGCAGGAGCTCTGGGAGGGAAAACAGACAAGGAATGTTGAAATTTAACAGACAGAGCAGTAACGATTGATTCTCTCGTTTCACTGCTTTAGACGTCAACATAGACATTGTAAACATTTTCACTTGTTTAAACTGAGAAATACAGCAAGAGGACAGAGGAAGAGAGAGGATCGGGATCATAAAAAGTATCAGCTGCTCTTTTCTCATTAGAGTTACTGCATTTTATGAAAGCTAAGTAAGCATTGGCAATTCAAGACAAATGAGACTTGATATGAACTATACTGTGCAGCCGTTGAATTTCAAAGGTGATCAAACAAGTGGAAACATTAGTTGGCAAAGTCAAGATAAAAAATCTACTGTGGGCAAGACATGACACGCTGCAAATTGTGTAGCAACTATAGAAATGTTCAAGATCCTAGAGCCAAACACAGAATACACAGAAAAATAAAGAAACAGACAACATGGTCAAAAAAAAAAAAAAAAAAAAAAAAACTTACCTGAGCTTACATATTTACATATATGCAATTTACAATGTTATGCACGGATGGGCATTTTCAAAGTTTGAAAACATACAACAGCATACACGACGGAGTTTACACACTTCTACAAAGTGAGAACATTATTTCTACGTTAATGTTTGAACTTTTTTTTATTATTATTATTATTATTTTTAATGTTCTCAAATCTGAGCTCGCGAGTTGTGAATTATCACCAAAGCGCGTTGACTCATTCATTAACTCTGCTCCAAAATTCCTCTCTTAAAATAATAATAAATTCATAGAATTAATCCAAACATCCTACCTCGCTTTCAAAAGTCGTTGGGGCGTCGGTGAAATTTGTCCAATAGTCTCAAAAATGATAATTGTCGAATTGAAACAAATCCCAGGCGCTAATGAAACTTTTCTCACCTGGTGTAACAGCGCCGTGAACTGGCACAGAGTTTCTACGGGCACTGAACTGAACTACAGCGTCAGTGTGAAGCTGTAGTTCATGGATACAAACAGGGTGTCACACTCACCTTCAAAATAAAAGCACGGTAGGAAAAACCCTCAATGGGAGTGTTCAGGATCGACTGTTGTCAGTGGTTTAATTTGGTTTTGATGTTCACAGCAATTTTTTTTATTATTGATTACCAACAGAATGTGATCGAAAAAATAACACTACAAGTGGTTGTGGAGTTTCTGTCATTTTGCCTGAGGGTTGTATATGTTTTCTCTTGTTCTTTTTTCTTTTTTCTGTTCTTTTTTTTTTAAACATTAACATCTGTGTATTAATGAGCCTTAACTTTTCTTCTGGACAGGCTGTTGACACTAAACATACCCATACCAGTAGCTATTTAAAAAAAAAAGATCTTCCAGGGAAACATTGCGTCACGTAACGAATTGAAAGTTTATTTCGAAAGAACCAGAACCAGTAAAGATGCAGTCATTGGGATTGGCTTGACTGATTTTGTTCAAGCGGGTGCAGTCCCGTCAAGCCGCGCCCGCAACAAGGAAGTATGAAATAGTTGCGAAATCCCAACCAACACAAAATGTATCCTCACCGTTTCCCTTCCCAGGAGTCACATCGTATCACCAGCTGCAAACCTTTTCCACTCAGACATCACGGTGTCAACTTTAATGGAAAAAACTCCCTCACCATCCGCAAATAGTCTATTCTCTCTCATTTTTTTCTTCTGCCAAAAATGCATTGCTTTCAGATGAGAACTGAAGATACTCTTAAAATATAGGCCTCCATCCAGGAAGCTATGAAAGGAATGTGTTTACCCTGTAGTCAGACATCACTAGATATGATATAAAAGTTTGAATACAGCCTTTAAAAGTAATTTGAAAATGAAATTACTGCTATAAAAATACTGATTAAGATCCTTATCTGTATGAAAGAAAAATTAAGTAATTTATCCATCATAAATGAAGCTATTCATCATCATCCAGTGTCAAAATAGAAATATGATCGTGACAAAATGAGACCTCACAGATCTAAAAGTTAAACATCTACCAGTGAATCCAAAGTTCAATAATGACAGCCTGTTTGAAAAATCTTACAGTCTTCTTACAAAGGAAAATGCACTTTAGCGTGTCACTCCTCCCACTTCACTGTTTCAGACTCCAATCCAGGATCCAGAATCTGTTATCCGATAGTGTTAGAGATAGAGAGAAACTGTGTACTTCATAGGAGTGGATGCAGAAAAAGCTGCATGGCACAAGAAAATTGTTTTGATTGAAGTTTGACTAAGACATGTTTGACTGTAGACATGTTAAGACTAAACAAACAAGCTGTGTGTAAAGGATATCACATGCTGTCCTCAAACTATCTGCTCCTGTGTAACCACTGACTACCTAAGTCATAAATCTAAGCCTAAACAAACTGTCTATACTGGGCTGTGTAACTTAGATTTGGTCCATATATAGGATAACTTGTGTCCATACTTAACAGAGGAGTCTCTAGAGATATAACCATGCCTGAGACCAAGTTCCCATCGGAAGTTTTAAAATAAATTGCCATAAATGTGCTATTTTTTCCAGTCCAGAGACTCTTTTTAAGTGGCAAAATCTTTGCACAAGTACAAAAAATCAGCTCTGTTGTTTCACATAACATGAATAACTGGATAGACTGCTACTCTAAGCTAATTAATATATGAAATAGTTTCATTACAGTATTAATAAACTAAATTATCAAATAGTTTTCACATTTCAATTTTTAGTCAGTTTTTATGTTTAAGACTGTAAAAATAGTTTGATTCTGATTGTGGAAATACAACACGTGCTGATAAACCTATAACTTATCTCATTATCTTTCTATCTTTGGTTAAATCAGCAGAAGATTCTTAAGTGCATTAACACTCACTTTATACCGAGTACAGAATATCACTTCATAGTCATTCAGCACACTGTGGTGTGATGTCATGAATCAATATCAGTAATTAGTGACCATACATTTGAATATGAATACACTCTATTAATGATAAGAGTCTAACAAGGTATATGATGATCAATCCAACTATCAATCAAAGAGAGATGAGAAGATGCAACTTTTGGAAAATTATGTTGTATGAATGTCGTCAATGGAAATGTGCAATAGTTTCAACCATTTTATGGACATTGAAAGTAGCTTCTAACTGCTTATTTTAACTACTGACTGTCCCTGTTCCTCATTCACAGGTCACAGTGATGTTAGTGGTTAGTAGTTAGTGGTTTGCTATTTAAATGTCTCATCTTGTCTTGATATGTAATGATGAATCACTTCTGGCCGCTCATCAGTGTGCAGTGCTTACTTCCGATTGAGGTTTTCTTTGACTCTTTACCAGACTCTAAATGGTGAAATAATGACACATAATAACACATTAGGCAATACTAGGGTGTATCTTTGTTGTTGTCACCATGGAAATTTTAAAGATCTCCTCCAGTCATGTTTTATGACACCAGAGTGAAAAACTTGAAATTGTTTTATTTTTGTATGTGTCACTGTCAGGTCTCAGCTGCCACCATCACCGAATTTTCTTTATGCTTGCAACCCGTCTCTCTACAGGTGATTCATTAAAGTAATTGTCTAAATAATAGTCTAAATTGGCAAAAAATAATTAGGAACATTTAGCTTTTTTATTGTATTTGTTGTCAAAGACAAAACTAAGGAACAAGAAGTGAAAAAATAAACTTTGAGTTTATGCTGTAATATTAAATGATTGTTAAGACAATTTGTTTTCCAGTCATACACATCTTAAAGTGAGTTCACTGGAAACTTTCTCTCAGTAAATGAATGTGTAAACACCCTTTCAGTGCCAAACTTTGCTCATAAGCCATTCATCACCTGTCAAACATCCAATATTTTACAGGAGCAATTCTCATTCAGTTTCATTTGTGCCAATGATTTTACATAATATGCAAATGTGTAAACTCAAGATATATTTCCAATTTTACATTCCAACCCACATTAAAAAACGATGACGGTCCCTCAAATATCACAGATTTGAACATGAGCAGTACAAAACTGTGGCTACGACGTTTTAAGGAGTGCTGAGTCGCCCTCTAGTGGACACGCCAGGAAATGTTGGTCTTGTGTCATATTTCCTCAAAAGGGCAAAGATTTAGCAGAAACGAAAGTGAAATAATGTCATCAGCTATTGCCATTTCATAGTTAGTCGCACCCGGATCATTTTCTACTCCTTTCTGTTCGTTTTCTTTCATGAGTTGTCAGTCCAGCTGAGTCCTCACTTCAAACTAGTCAGATCACACAGGAGCCTGAGAACTGAGAGCTGGGAGCTGTGAGGTGCAATATGTCACAACCCGGTGAAATCGATGAAGGTTTTTACTCCAGACAGCTGTAAGTGTTAATACTGACGGGTTTAACTGTATACTAGCTGCTGGTCCCAGAGGTTCACTTTGTTCCGTCACCTCTGCAGGTATGTTCTGGGCCATGACGCCATGCATCGGATGGGCACAGCCGATGTCCTCATCGCAGGGATGCGTGGTCTTGGAGTAGAAATAGCCAAGAATGTGATTCTCGCCGGAGTCAAGTCTGTCACCATCCAGGACGAAAGTGTCACGGTGTGGAACAACCTGTCCTCCCAGGTAGTAAAACAGGGGTGTGGATCTGTTTAAATCGATGCATGAATGAATGAATGAATGATTATGTGCCAGTAGTAACTCATAGATGTTGTTTTAGGGACATAACTTCTTGTCAGAACATGTTGCCAAGCTTTACAAGTGTAGTTATGCAGTTATTGTTTTGTTTTGTTTTGTTTTTGGATGATGATTGCAGGTTTGTTTGATTTTTGGATTTTTATGATAATAATAACAACACATTGTACCATATAAAACCTTATATTTTATTTTAAAGACCCCACTTTATCTTACATGTACTTTTTCTTTTACTTTTACTTCACTTTGCTTTATACTTCCACTTTCTTTCTTACTTAAGCTGCCACACAAGGTACATAACACTTCACCGCTATATATTTTTTAGACAATGTTGATGTCCATCATAAAGGTTAATAACTTTCATTTTAATGTAAATGTGAAAAGTCAATTGTATATGCACAGAGAATATTGGTAATGCTTTAGTTCCTTAGTTTTTTGAAAGGGAGTCAGTTACTTTCACTATCGATTACACTTGCTTACCTCCCACACATGCACAACATGCTCTTTGTTGTCATCATAAACTGATTTTCACTGTTACTGACAAAAGGTTCAAGTGCTTACAAATAAAGATGACATCATTCAGTCAAAAGTTTCAGAACAGGTGAACAAGTGGACCGTGCGATTGTTATGTCAACCTGTGATCTCATTTTCCCACCAGTTTTTCCTGAAGGAGTCCCATCTGGGTCAGAATAGAGCCACATGTTCCCTACAACAACTTTCAGCCTTAAACCCACATGTGTGTGTATCAGCTCACACTGGACCCCTGGATGAGAGCCTGCTTCTGAAATTTCAGGTACTTACTGAAATAGTAATGGTGCACAAAACTTTGATATTAAAACCCTAAATGATTAGCTTTGTAAGTGCACTAACTAAAATGATTAAAACTACATCCACCAATGCTATTCGTAATTGGGGACTGTCACTTTTCAGGTGGTGGTCCTCACTGACTCTCCACTGGATGATCAGAAGCGTTTTGGTGAGCACTGCCATTCACATGGAATAAAATTCATTGTGGCAGACACCAGAGGACTCTGTGGGTAAGTGGACACAGCAAACTGTCAGGTACCAATTTGATGTATTAAATAATGCAGCAAAAAAAGAAGTGAAAATCCTGTGGTTGATTTGCAGTCAGTTGTTCTGTGACTTTGGGAATGAGTTCGAGGTCTTGGACCAGAATGGAGAGATGCCTGGATCAGCAGTGATACACTACATCTCCAAGGTAATACCTTTCATTTGTTTTATGTCAGTGTCCTGCTCAAATCTTTCTAATCTTATCCATGTCTTTACACTATCAAAATGCATTCATAAATACTCAGGGAGTACACAGAAACCCTACATAAAAGATCCCCTCTCAGACCTGTCTGATTGAAATTTAAACTCCCAAACCCAGCTTAGTTGTCTTACAGGCATATAGAATGAGCTAAATAGAAAATTATTACCAAAATATTTATTTAAAGTTCAAAGGTCATAAATGTTTATTTCAGGATAATCCTGGAGTGGTGACCTGCACAGATGACCAGAAACATGGTTTTTCAGATGGCACCAAAGTCACTTTCTCTGAAGTTCAAGGCATGACGGAGCTCAACAACATGGAACCCGTGGAGATCAAAGTCCGCAGTTAGTGTTGTTACTGTTTTTAAGAAGCAATAATTTAAATGCAAATGTCCGCGACTGACTGGTGACAGCATAAGTTGAACATCATGAAGTTATGTCATTGTTGGGCTGAAAAACCACATGACCTGATGATGAGTAGTAGACTTAAATTGTTACAAGAAATTGTCTTTATAACAATTTGTGCTGCCTCTGACAACAGGCACTTACTCGTTCAGCATTGGTGACACTTCATCATTTTCTGAGTATGAACGGGGTGGAGTAGTGACTGAGGTTAAACAGACATGCAAGCTGAATTTTGTAAGTATCAACCACATATTTTAACTTTAACTTTATTTTCTTTTACAAAATTGTGCCCACTGTTAATTAAATAACTAAAACATCAATTGCAGAAACCAATAAGTGAAGCTCTGCTGGATCTTGAACTCCTGAAATTTAATGACTTTGGGAAAATAGAGAGACACAACACCCTGCACTTGGCTTTCCAAGCTCTGCATAGCTTTGTGAAGAAAGAAAACCGACTCCCTGGTATTTGGTCTCAGGTCAGCGAAGGTTACAGGACATTACAGACAATATTCACTCAGTAAAAAAAATAAAAAAATAAAATAAAAATATGACTAAATGCAGTTAATCAGACTATGAAATTGTAATGTGTCAATTTTATTGTTTATTTTTTACACTCACTTGTCAATTATTAATCCCATATAGTCAGATGCAGATGCGCTGCTTGACTTGGTGAGAGAGCTGAATGCTGTCACACAGCTGGAACCGTTGGATGAAGCTGCTGTACGAAACCTGTCCTACACAGCCCAGGGCGATTTGGCTCCTGTGAATGCTTTCATTGGAGGCCTCGCTGCTCAGGAAGTTATTAAGGTGAGATCAGAGTTTAATTCCTGTAATATTAGTTTAATCTTTTGTTTTTTGATGAAGCCCGTTCACATTACCACTATGACACCATATAGATCTGAAGAACTGGTTCATAAAATGTGGTTGATTGTACTTTTTTCTGTCCACTCTATAATGTTCCTGCAGGCATGCAGTGGGAAATTTACTCCTCTTCAGCAGTGGCTATATTTTGATGCACTGGAGTGTCTCCCTGAAGGAGAGAAGGAACTGGCAGAGTGCTCATTTTCAGCAGTATGTTCATTTTAAAGGAAACATTTCACAAGTGTTGAACAAGATCAGTCCCTCAGTTTCATATGGTGCAGATTCGGATATAACTGAACTATTTTTGTTTTTCTCTCTGACAGAGAGACACAAGGTATGACGGACAGGTTGCTGTGTTTGGGTCCGAGTTCCAGGAGGAGCTTCAAAAGCAGAAGTATTTTCTGGTGAGGGCAGGTTTGAAATTTGTCCAGCAGGGGACACTCTGCACTGGAAAGAAAGAAAAAAAAAAACAGCTCCATCTGTGTTATCCTTTGATCCTGTCTGGTGTTAATGATGGCACATGCAGGAAACTGCTATGATCCAGGTGGCATTTCCTGCCAGCGTTGACCTCTTAGTGTGTAGGGGCTGTCCAGCAATGCCAAACCCTTTCTCTGTTTCCTTTAACAGTGTTATTTTTACTGTTGTTTACTAGATGTGGGTGCGTGTTTCACAGACAGTACATGCATTAGTTTCTTTTACCACTGTAAAAGTTGAACATCAGACAATGAAATAAGGAAATATGCGATTTTAACAACATTTTCATTGTACATCTGTCTTGTCCTATTTTAAGGTTGGAGCTGGTGCTATCGGCTGTGAGCTTCTCAAAAACTTTGCTCTCATTGGGCTTGGCGCAGGAGAAGAAGGGCGAATCACTGTAACAGACATGGACTATATTGAAAAATCCAACTTGAACCGCCAGTTCCTGTTTAGGTCTCAGGATATTGGGGTGAGAAAACATGCAGTTCATATAGGATGATGGTTTCAGTTTCCTCAGAGCTCATTGGCTCTTGTTTGACCTGGTTAAGTGGAAGGGTCAGAGGGATCTACTACTGGTATCTCCCATGTCCACCAATGTCTGAGCAACTTGTGTAACAGAGTTTAGTACAGTTAATGAGTATGTTGGCAAAATCTTCAACTGCTTTGAATTTCTGAGGGCGTGTGTGTGCTGGTTCTACTGTTATATAAAAGAAGAGAGGTGAGAGATTCAGGCTATGCCACCTTGAGTACAGTACATATTCTGTATAAATTATTAACAACTGAGGATGACATCCTCAGGCATTCAGTTTTTCAGATTTCTCGCAATAGTTTCACAGAAAACCCAAATATCAAATCTCAGTTGTTCCATTATCACATTTATGTCTGATCTTGCACATATAGTATCTCACAGACACACTGATCATTCGCTGACTTATCTGTACATAGAAACCAAAATCAGAAGTTGCAGCCAAAGCAGTGTGTGAGATGAATCCACGGGTGAAAATCACTGCTCACCAGAACCGTCTGGACCCTGCCAGTGAAGGAGTGTATGGCTATGACTTCTTCAACAGCCTTGATGGAGTAGCAGCAGCCCTTGATAATGTGGAAGCCAGTGAGGACTCTTTCTCTGTTTTTATTTCCACTATCATGTAATGTTCTCACTGCAATAGTGACTATCGACGGTGATTATTTGACTACATTTAACCATTTTGTTGTCCAGGAGTCTATCTTGATGGACGCTGCGTTCAACATCAGAAGCCGATGCTGGAGGGAGGAACTCTGGGAAGCAAAGGTCATACTCTGGTGGTTGTGCCTCACCTGACAGAGTCTTATGGACCTGCTAAATCAAGTTCTGATAATGCATTCCCACTCTGCACGCTCAAGAACTTCCCTAATCGCATCGAACACACTCTGCAGGTTGGTTCACCCATGTCTTAATGGAAATGACATAATAAAATAGCATTAAAACATAATGATAAGTAGGTCCCATCCAGTTTTCACTACGAGGGTTTAGCATTTTAATATGCTTTTATTTACTAATTAATACTTATAACTAATTACAGCTCAGAGTTATGTGGTCAGAAACCAAGTATTAGATGATTTAACATTCTGACCAGATGATAACTCTAGAGGAAAGTTAAGAGGTCTTAAAAGTTATTACCATTGATCATGAGGGTGCACATAAATGTCCATAACCAAATTTTCAACAGTTGTCAGAATTTACAGTGTAAGTCACTGCCAAACATGTGGTGGCACTAGAGAGAAAAATATCATCCTCTGAGGATCGTAAATGTCTGTACAAAATACCATGACCGTCATCATGAATTGCATTTTGTATATATTTCTTTACACTAATGTGCCATTATTATTATTATTCATTTAGTGGGCCAGAGACCAGTTTGAAGGACTGTTTAAACAAACACCTGAAAATGTGAATCTCTTCAAGAGGTAAGATATGATACAATCCTCTTGTCAGTTGAGCAACAACATACACCAATCTGCTGTCACATAAAGACCATGAGTTTTTACTTTTTACAATGCGTTTCTAGTCTCTCATAAAACATTCCAGCAAACCTACAAAGCCAATGAAGTGGATCAAGCTCATTATTTTGCTTTATAAACAGGAAAACATGTGGTCGGCTTTTAGCAGTAAACCGCTAGTAAAAAATTATATAAACCGTCTGTCGTGCCAAGGCTGTACTCCATAATGTTTTTTCACAGCGGTTCTACCACTATTTTCTCCAAATTATGGCCTAAGTCTCTCAGCTAATTAGATGCTTTGGGGTTTAAAAACTTCTACTGAATGGAGAAAGACATTAGATTAATGCAGAAAAGGTGCTATATCATGTCACAGGGCTTTGTTAGTGGCAGGATTTAACTGAGATTTAGCTCTGAGCCCAGGAGCCCCCCTAATTTAGTCATGTCTCCCTTTATAACTGATATAATCTACCCTCATTGTGAAGTACTTGCTTAGTAATTTGCACAGTCATTGGAGTTTGTCATATTGGAATAAATATATACCATGTATTATGTGTTAGGAATTAGTCTGTTAGCTTCTTTCTTCAAAGGTCCTACAGGCTACAGTTCAGTTCTGAACACTTTCACGAGACAGGTCAGCTACACATCACAGTCCAGTAAGTTTTAACTCATAGTTAATGACGTTGTGGAAAGAGTTGTCATGTTGTGTTATGTTTTTCTTCCACCCATGCAGCTCTGTCCAGAGCTATGACTCTAAATGTTCCTGTTTAGACCTGTCTGGGTGTAACCACACGCAGATGGAGGCAGATCGCTTTTTTTCACAGAGTAATGCTGTGCATGATGAGCTGGCACATGATTGTGTTGCAAGAACAGTTCAGGCATGTGGGTATAGAGTTGCACTGACCAACACACTATAAACTTACAAAACACCTTGTTCCCCTTCTTATGACTCCATATCCAGCATGAAAGGAATTCCCACTGAGTCACTGACCAGACAACACCCTAATTCACAAAGATTTCTTTAGTTGACCTCTTCTGTGCTTGACACAGCCAAATATTTTTCCATGAGGACTTTCCCAATTTTCACTTTCCAGGCCAGGAATTCCTCCCCCAGTTTAACTTTTAGCCATATCCTGCTGCAAACAACAAGGCCTCTTTAAAAAAATAAATAGGCAAAGCTTTAATTCTGAAAAAAACATCACAAGACATGTAGATGAAACTTGTCCTATCTTGTCCTTTACACAGCTAGTGATTACTACCTTCTGTATACTGTATGTCTGTCATTAAATCAAAAGGAATTGCTGCACTCTTTCGTACAGGGATGCAGATTTTGTGGAGCGAACTCTTGGCCATGGAGATGCTGAGGCCCTGGAGGTTCTTGGGGGCGTGTTGAGTAGCCTGGAGGACATGAAAAGTGGAGGACAACGTCCAGTTAACTGGGAGGACTGTGTGAACTGGGCACGTTGCAAATGGCAGACTCTCTTTAGCAATGATATCTGCCAGCTTCTGCACTGTTTTCCTCCAAAACAGGTAAAATCAACTTAGAGGGAACATAACAACTTTCCCTTAAGTTCAGTATGATGAAGCTGTAATTAATGCGTATCAACACAAAGGGGCACTGTTGTGTCTGTATCTACACATGAGGTCTTTTCTTTCAAATTAAGTAAACACTGCAGTGTGGCTTTGGCAAAAACAGGAGTGCCATTTTTCACGTTACACCTCACAGATTGATGGAGTGTATTTCGGGCTCAGAGACCATCAGTAATGCTGCTTGAAATCTGAACCATCGAAAGTCAATGCAGATAAATATCTCTGAGATCTGGTGAAGTATGCAGACAGAGTGATGTCACATGTTACTGCCACATTTGGGGGGCCACGGCTCAGTATCAACCCAAACAGACCCTCACAAATCCCAGTCCTGGTCCAGAAATCACCCGCAATATATGTCCCTGTAGGGCTGTAGAAATTCCACTGACCAAAGATGTTTTTCTTTCCATCTTATCTGTTTAAATAGCAGGCAACTAAAGTCCCAGTACAACTATTAAAAGAAATATGACTTGCTGCTTTGACTTCCCATCTATCCATTGAGAGGGTGAGGGGGGCTATCCCAGCTGCATACAGGCGAAAGCAGAGTACACCCTGGACTGTCGCCAGCTCGTCGCAGGGCCACACATACAGACAAACAACCATTCACACTCACCTACGGGCAATTTAGTATGCTCAATTCACCTGTCCCCAATGCAAGAAATGCAATCCCCCAATGCAAATGGGAGGAGACCGGAGGAAAACCCATGTAAACATGGGGAGAGCATACAAACTCCATACAGAAAGACCCTGGAAAGACCCATAACATTCTGCGCCTGACCCAGGAGTTGAACTCAGGACCTTCTTGCTGTGAGGCAACAGTGCTACTGCCTGTGCCAGGGTTTTTGACTTATAATGATAAAATGTGAATCTTACAAAAACTAGACTCATAATGATGAAATGTAAATCTTACAACAATTAGAATTAAGCCAGTCTAGAAAATGTAATAGCATTTTATTACCACAATACAAAAAAGAAAAACTCTGTAGTTATAGCTATAACTTTTTGTTTCCCTTTTTCCTCCCATAGTTCTCTTTGTCCGTGACACCTATTCAAAAGTCACAGTTTCTTTCACTTTTGACCACAAACTTTCTGAGGAACTATGATAAGGCAGCTAATGTCAGTTAACAGTCACCAGCCGACCTCCAACAAATGCCAGTACACAAGCATGACAGATGGCCACACATTTGACGTAACAGTTATTTCCATTGGCATGAGCCTCCACACAGAAGTTAGTGTTGTTCTGCATGTGTGTTTAAACTCTGACATATATAACAATGGCTGTATTTGAAACAAGACATTGGGGGGAACTTTCCCTTGAACTGAACAGAAACTCTGCACAAGGCTGAGAATGAGAGATAAAAGTGGAAAATATGGACATAGCTAAATATAATAGAAATTAAAAGTTTCATGATGTAAATGCAAACACACAATGATGGTACATGCAGTGCATCTGCTCTATGGATCCTCCAGCCTGTACATTACAGTGAGTGGCACACTGTCTGCTAATGAAATTCCCACATATAAACCTATAAGAGACTATTAATTGGACTACATCTATTATATTATTTAATTGAATGTAATGTTATAACCATTCAAGTTAATCTTAGTTTAGATTAGTTGTTTTTTTTCTCTGTCTTATGAAAATATGCACCAGTTGTTTTTATACAATACTCAGAGTAAGACATTTTAAAACAAACTCTTGGGTGTTAATAACAATAATGGTATTTTGTGTGTGTGTGTGTGTGTGTTACAACTTTAACAACTTTGTTACTGGGCTAAATTGTCGCTTTATTTTAAAAAATCTGATTTCATTAAGGAAAACAACTCACAGTTAACCTTTTTAAGGACAAAGCACTGTGGCTGCCTTTCCGGTCACCCATAAGCCACTTGAACCCTTTGAAAAGGAGAGTGGTGTTGTTGCCTTTTGGCTGCTGTAGAAAGCACCCCTACAGTGAAAACTGGCACCACCAGTAGGAGACTCTCTCTTTCTCGGCTTATGGACCATTTGGCTACATCAAAGCTCTCAGTCCCTTTGTTCCTTTAGCAGACATATGAAGTGCATAGTCAACACACAACTGATAACAATATTAGTCTTGCTGTGCTATGGGATGATTTGCAAGCCACCCCCTGTGCCAGAAAACTAAAGGATGGATGTATTTTATGTCATGTTGAATCTAACTGAGATGATTGTGTGACACTCCTATCAAGTGACATTTAGAAGATAATATTAATGTTTTTATGAAGGCCAGATATATCAGTTGTTACTCTCACTAGTTTATTGTGTTGAACTAAGAATATAAGTAGAGTTGTCGCTAAGGTTTGGTGTGCTCAAGTTCCTTTCATGATTTTACAGCTGCTGATCAATGTGATAAAAGGATTTTCCTCTGGTTCTCCATAGGTGACCTCTAGTGGGCTACCCTTTTGGTCTGGATCGAAGAAATGCCCTCACCCACTGACCTTTAACCCTGACAATGTGAGTAATGTGTGGTCCAGTTCCTCACCATAAAAGAGTAAACAGGAATGACTTAAAAACTGTACCACAGTATTTGGTGATGATCACTCACATTCCTTCTTTATCTGGTCTGATAGTGATTCTTCCTCACTCTGACCATTTACTGGATTCTTATCTGAGCCATAAATGCGTTTCAACCTGTGTATAGATAATAAAAGGCAGATAAAAATCTCACTAACAGTGCCCTCATGTTAAATAACAAAAGAGACAACAAGCTGATATTAAACTGATGATACTGTAACTCAGATGATAACTACGTAACTATGTAACTGTGCACTGAGAACAGCGAGAATTCACTGATCCACAGTGTTGGATTGTCTCTCATCAAGGATTTTTCTGCCTTCTCTGCATGCTCAGCCATTTCTCTTTATCTATTTTTCATCTCCTAAAAATATATTTATTTGAAATCTTATTAGTTTGATGTTTATTGTTTGGGAAATATTATCTAGTGAAATTTTATTTAAATTTAAATAAACTGTTTTTTCCTTTGTATGTTCAATATTATGTTTAATCTGTCTGTTATGTCTAAGATGATGATTATTAACAGTTTGTGTTTGGTTTCTGTGTTTAAGACTACCCATATGGGTTATGTGGTGGCAGCAGCTAATTTGTATGGGCAAATCTATGGAATCCAAGGGACAACAGATGTTGCTTCCATCAAAGAAATCTTACAGAATGTCCATGTCCCAGCTTTCACTCCCAACTCCTCTGTGAAGATTCATGTAACTGACAAAGAGATGCAAGAGGACAAAGAAAAAGGAAGCGATGACGCAGGTAAGATATTTTGAATTGCATTTTGGTTTTCTGTTTTTATTTCACTTAGTACCAGAATGTATTTTATTTAATCTCTGTGTGTTTTTGCACCAGACAAAGCTCGACTTGAGGAGTTGAAAGGAAAGTTGGCCTCACCATCTCTGAAAAGCTCAGCCACGAAGATGTACCCCATAGATTTTGAGAAGGTAGGGCAGGAGTGCAGTGACACCTCCTCTGCACACACCGCAGAAGCCACAGACAGACTGGCGGCTGAGTCTTGGCGGGGAGTAACACTCTTAAATCTATACATGCTTTCAGCATACGTCTTTTTTTTCTCTATCTTTGCATTCTCAGTGACCCGAATCTGAACTGTTCCTCAAGACATCCATAACACAGAGCTCACTTGTATTCTGCTTTCACTGTTATAACACCAAGGAGCAAAGACATGTATTTCAAACCTTTATGTCCTTGCAAAAAAAATCTTTGCAAAAATAGATAACATTTCAGTCATAGAACTCACATGGAACAGATTTATTTCCATATGGACTTGTGAAAGTTTAATTGTCACACTTTTGGTGAAATATAATGTATTCAAGAACACTGGACAAAGACACACTCACGCTCAACTGTGTAGAACCAAGTCTTTGAAGTGACACACTCTGAGCCCTGAGGGTAGATTTACCACTATAACACGCTCATTATACGTCTCCACCGTCACACTGTTTCACACCATCTCTCAACAACTCATCAGTCTCTGTCTGGACTTTAACTGGATTTAGCGCTTGGCTGACAACTGAAGCATCAGTGGATGGGTACTGGGACTGAAGGTTCAAACTAGATATTATTCTTAAACAAATTCCCAAAGATAACTCCCAAGGAGTTGTTTTGGCAATGTCAGCCAGGGCTTGGACAAGATTGATTTATTAGGAAGAAAATTGATAGTGTCCCCAACACATTTTTACATATGACCTTTGCAGGAACGTGTAGATAAGACAAATAAATTCTCCAATAGACACATGCTGTGTGCTTTGATTATGCGAAGTGTTATCAGCTTGAGCAAAGTGATCCATTTTAAACAAAGTGAATGAGCTGCATGAGGTGCCAGTAGCACATAATTATACCCTTCTTCCTTCTACTTCAAGACTGTTTAGTTTTCCATTGTGTCAACAATTTTTAAACACAAGAGTCAATCAGAGCAGCATGGGTAATGATGAATGAGTAATGATTGAACGATTGTCGCCTAGATTTTTTTTTTGTTTGTTTTTTTTTTACAGTGAGTTTCTTGTGCATTTGGAAAATTGTATGATTTGTGTTTTTTTTAATTTACATAGAGTTTTAGGACAAGAAAATTCTTTGAGACCTCTGATATAGCAGTGGCTACAACAGGCCAAGGCTAGAGGTTTATCTTGACAGTCACTAATTGGCAGAAAAAGACAGTCAGAAAGGATGTAGTTACTGTACCTGAAAGAGTGAGTTTATCACTTTGAGAGGCCATGTAGAGTCCTTTTCTGGCAGCCTGAATTAGGGTCTAGTCAAGCCTTCAGTGATTCAGGAGAAGCAGTAATGAAAGTGCATGACGTAAGTCAGGTACATATCAAATGTCATCTTGAATAAGAATGAGATCCCCATACCACCTCACGCCCCCCTCCTCTTCATTTTTATCCCTACGTGCCCAGGTCACACAGTGGATAGATGGAATGTGTGTAGGAGGGTTTCAGAGGCATCAGGTTGCCATTTTGGATCTTCCTCACAATCCCTAGAGCCATCCCTGAGTGACAGTCCCTTGCTTAGCTTTGTAGAGCCGCATTTGAAGAGGCATGACCTCACTGGTCATGTCGATCACAACAGAAATCTGATTTCCACTGCATTCTGCTGGGGTGACCACATCATGTATTTAAGGGACACAACAACAAAGCCTTCAAAGCTCAAAGTGGGCAAACTCATAACCACATCAGCGCAAATGTCACTTGCCATGGACATGGATGTTATCAGGCCTCCCAGCAGTCATGCAGTCAATAGTGAATGTGGAGTTTCTAACCTCTAATGAAACTAATATGTGTTGTTCTTTTGTATCAAGCCTTGCAGTGTTATATATGAATTACTGATACATGTTTGACATCTGACCTGTCACAGGATGATGACAGTAACTTCCACATGGACTACATTGTTGCTGCTTCCAACCTGAGGGCAGAGAACTACGACATCCGTGCTGCCAATCACCACCAGGTCAACATTTTCACTTTAGGGATCATCTTAAAAATATTTGTAAAGGTTAAAACATTTACAGGAAAATCTAAGCTAAAGCTGAGGTAAGAGGTGATGAAGATTAGAAAACAAAATGAGGCAGACGACTCCCCCTCCCTTGGGGTCATGTTTTTAGTTGGTGCAGCACACACCTGCCCTAAAGCCACAGAAACAGCCGGCTCACCTATTGTTCCTGGAGCAGAACTAATCACAGCATTTTACCTGTTGCCTGAAAGGTGACACCTGAGCCGGGCCTTGTACGAGCTGCTGCTGCAGACACACACAGCCAAGAAAGATGGAAGGCAGGGGGATGGTTACTGCTGAGTGAGGGGAGACAAAAGAGGGTTGCCCTTGTGTAATCACACACAGACCACATGTTGCATCTTGTTTGGGAATAACCTTATTCACTATGTAATCCTCTAAATGTATTCAGCGCTAGCTGTGCAAGGGCTAAATAGAATGTACTGTAAATATCAGTATTACACAAGGATATATTCACAAAATTGATATATGGTGTAAAATTGAATATGAAATGAGAGTAAATCAGTATCACAAAATAATGTATAATGCAGTTAGTGGCAAATCAAATGAAAGTCCTCAGGTACAACAAAAATTGAACTATTATTGTATGCAGGTTTCTTAAGTACAAGTTCAGAAACAGTGAAATGTATTTAAAGTATCAAAAAAACAAACAAAAAAAAAACAAACAAAAAAAAAAAAATCAGAATGACACCAATTTTATATTTTATTATTCAGTGCAATGATACATTAAAGTTAATGTTTAATATTTGACATCTAAAGTGCAAGCACATCAAAAGTATTTGAGGAAATAATCTTACTTACTTTCCACCTCTGGATTCTGCAAAACAACAGAATATGTTCATATAATCACAGTACATACAGTACACAGATTTATATTTATTTGGTAAATGATAATATTGCATTCTCTGTGTTACCTACAGTACATTTTAAAATAAATCTTTGTCTTCTTCTTCACAGAGTAAACGAATTGCTGGAAGAATCATCCCTGCCATAGCTACCACAACTGCTGCCATAGCAGGCCTGATGTGCCTGGAGTTGTATAAACTGGTGCAAGGTCACCAAAATATCAGCTCTTACCGCACAGCTTACATCAACCTGGGTGTCCAGTACTTTGTCATGTCCCAGCCAAGCCGGCCTTCGCAGTTCCAAGTGAGTAACAGCTCCATATGCCCACAGCCAATTTCAGTCATACCCAGTGATTGTGGAGGGTTTAGGGATCAGCTCTATGAAGTAGTCAGTCACCAGCAGGACCTGAGTAAAGCATTTATACAGCCTGACAGACTTGTACTGTATGTGCATTTATAATTCAAGCCTGTCTACTTTGGAGATAAATCTGCTGAGTCCTTTGTAGATTTACGTCTTTCCTCTCTCACTGGAAAGCATTAAATCATGAATCACTGCTTTCAGAGTAGGAGACCACTGCTGACTGTCAATCTCTTACATATAATCCAAGTCTTTTGCTATGATCCTCTGGGTATTTCACTGCAGGTAAGGCACCAACATAGACATAGTCTGCTTCAGTGTTTGCACAAATTAAGGAAAAGTATAAAGCATAAATAGAGGAGCTTATTCTCCCAAGACAGTGTCCTTTTATGATCAAATTGACCCTACTGTTTGAGGTTGTGCCAGGTTGAGGTCATTCTTGGTTCATTTTACTGTATAGCTTTAAGACACAAACTCCAGATTGCAACCAGCCAAGCAATCACATTTTAATTCAGGCCTGAGAGAATATCCACTCAAATAAGTGTGCTGCCCTCTTACAGGCCTGACCGCTTGTCCTTCGATATCTCACCTCTGAAGGGAATGAGACACTGCCCTCCCCAGCTTTCTCACTCAGGGCATTGAACCTCTGACAGACAGGGGTCAATGGGGGTTAGTGAGTGGGGTAACACTGTCCCAGGGGACGTGAGGGTGCAATGACAGGGGGCTCCGAGACAGTGTAGGTCTGGTTTCAGCTTTGGTTACAGGCAAAAACGCTGCAGCTGCATAAAAGGCTGCTATGATGACAGAGGCAGCTGTGACTGTTCTGTTCAGTCCTGACGTTCCTCACATGCCCTTTTCCTTATGTACAAAGGTCCTGGTGTTCTGACAGTTGTTGTCAGTAAATTTTATCAGTCATTTTTTTTTGTCTCCCCTAAAATGCGTTGGCCTAAACACAACATTGCTCAAACACCATGCAACATTGGATACACTCAGTGAATGATTGCAGTTACATAGACAGAGTACCTGACATCACCCCAGCCAGAGGGTTTCTATTCAAGTGTTGAATCATTTACTCAGAGAGATGGGTAGACATAAGATTTTTCCAGACCCAGGTTTTTTCAGCGAGGCTTATAGTGTTGCAGCGTCAGCTTTTAAGCTTTGCGCAGTTCAGCAGAGCAGTAAGCAGATCAGAGATGGGACACCACCAGAGGAAAAAGGCTTTGCTGAGGTTTTGGATAAGTGTTTTAGAGTAAGGGACAAATCGTAGAGAGATGTAGACTGGGCGGCTCTAGTAAGCAAGGAACACACATAGGCAGATGCACTTTCTCACAGAGAAGGAGAGAGAGAGGTAACTGGCTGCCAAACCATTTGAGTGGGAGATCTTCTTAATGTCTGCCAAAGAAAATATCTCAGTCTTAAGTTTTCATGATTAGTTTCAAGTTTTCAGTGATACTTTAGAAAAAGTACCTTAAAAACTTGAGCTCACTTCTGTGATTTATAACGTCTTTTCAAATACCCCCCACCCCACCCCTTTCTATGTATGATACACATAGACAACTGCACTTTTATTGTAAAACCCACAGCAAAATAATTGAGTTAATCATCAAATGGCAACAATTCATGTAATTTGTATGATCTCTGAAATGTATCTTATTTGTGTAAATATTCTGCATATCTACATTGTAGAGTTTCAAAACTAGTGCCCAACCCATAAATAGGGCAAACCATCTCTTCTGGCATGTAAGCAAAATGTGAATAAGAAATTGTGTCACCCATTGCTTAGTTTCCCAACTAGTAAGCATAGATACATTTATTGTTTTAACTGGAAAATGTCCCACTCACTGTACATATTGCCCACAAGACACAAACAGTTTCATAGGATTCTTATCAAATTTTGTGTTCATGTTATTAGTTCATTTAAAAAAAAAAAAAAAACACTGGCCCCTGCAATAAGATGTTAACGTTATATGTGAAGCCCTTTGGGGCACTTGTAGTCTAGACATTATCTCACCAAGGAAAGAGATAACATAATGTAGAGAAACAATGAAGAACCCCAGTTTATAATCCTTCATACACTTTTATCCTTGTAATGTACCATTATTTCTTTTCTCTACTGAAAGGTGTAAGTTAGGAAAAATAAGGGTATTAATATTAATTTTCCAAATTAGCTGATATGAAGCAGATATTATTGCCAATGGCAATAAAAGCAGAAACAAAAGCAACATGCCTCTTGATGTTCTTCTATATCTCTGATCTCTCTAAGATTAGAGAAGGTTTTATTAAACAGCTTTTGAAGCAATTTCAGACGTGCAGCTGTTAAATGTCACTGATCAGACATGCAGTATTAAGAGCTCAGCTTACTTTTGCAATGACTTAGACCTTTTCCTTTACAAGATCAGTCTCAGTTCATTACTATCAAGTATCAACATTCACATCTCATAGGTAGTGGGTGGCCCACCCAGTGTTCATCCAAAGTGTACCACATCACAGCATTACCAGATGTGTGGCAGTCATCATAGTGTAACCTGCGCTTTGCCAAGTCAAGATGAAAAAATATGTAAATGAGTTGACTGTTATGATTGAAGCCTTTGGTGAAAGGTGTTTTAGATGTGGCTGCATACCACTCTGTCCATACATATTTGTTTTACTCGCACTCTGTAACTAAAATAAATGACTGCCACTCTCCCATCATACCTTTTCCAGAAATTGTTGCTTTAAAGCAGCTGTTTTCCAAAATAGGAAGTACCTCTGGCTTTCCCCTGCTGCTGCTGCTGCTGCTCTCTGTATGGAGACAGAAATATGTAAACAAATGGGAGGCTGTCCTTGTCTGCTCAGCACTGAGACTCTTTGGTATCATTTTCCTCCCTGTGTTTATGTTTTGCAGCTGGGGGGCCAAGGCAAAGGCCATTAAAAGAGTAACAAGTTTAACAAGCTCCCACACATGAAAATCTCTGAAATACCTGCATAGACATAATTACACATTCTTGAAAACTTTTATTGTCGCCTGGCTCAGGTATTCATGCCACAACTTCAGAGCTGTAGCTGAAGGTAGAATATATCATGCGCTGTTGCCACATGTTGACATCTCTTCTAATATTTGTGTTCTAATGGATCAAACTTATAGGATCCAGATCATATAGAATAATTGCAAAATACACCATAAACCATCTACACCAACAGTGGGGCCCACCAATCACACACATACACAAATGCAGATGTTCTAAAAATCACAGTGTCTCTGGTATTATGTAGAGAAAACCACATATAATACTTATTAATGGGCATTTCATTGGAGAAAGTAGAAAGTTCTAGAACTGATGAAAATGTATTTTAAGTGTCAGAACAGATAGAGCAGAAATCAAGGTTTTCTTATTATCATAATAGTTTCTCATGCCAGATAACACTGTATTACTCACACCATATTCACCCATTAAAAGCATGTTTTAATGTGGGTGCAAAATTATCCCCTGGTTAAATCTACCAAATTTGCACCAGGAGAGTCTTTATTTGTTTCACAAAACCGATACTCAAGCCAGTCGACATTGGCCAACTGTAATTACTATTACTCCCTAAAATATAAAAAAGGCATAGTGCAATTTCAGTTAACAAATACCTCAAATGACTCAGTGCAATCAGAAAAGATTTTTTTATAATGATTAGCCAACAGAGAATTATTACCCAATTCTGTAGTTTTCCAGCCCCATAAAGTGTTTTTCAGCTCATTGTTTTGGATTTAATTACAACTGCTTATTGTGATTCACTTACACCAATCTCATTAGAAAAAAATAAAAACTCTGATGAGGCCATTGTACTACACTACCTAACCACCACCAAATGGAAGGCTAAAAAAAGTTACTGATTGCCTGGAGAATATAGCGAATCATTTAACAGCAAAAGAACCAGATATTTCCATCAGGAATTGATAGAGGCCAGACCAAACTGCAACAAAGTCGAGTGAATATTGGACTTGGTCAGGAAAAGAATTCAAAACAAATGCTAATATTACACCATGCCTGCTGGATGTATGAGATTATGTGAGTGCATTCAAATTTTAGCTTTTGCATCCACTGTTTTGTTATGTATTGTATAGTACAATAAGTGCTTGGAAGAGACTGTAGGCCCAAGTTCATCTACACAGTGCAGGCAGTCATGTTACTGCTGAAAACAAGACCTCACGAGACATTAAAGGATATTTCAGGAGCAGCAAAGATGAATGAGTGCTGTGCTCTTGCAGCTGTAACTGAGCTGTGGCCTCAGTAAAACACAGAGAAACATCACCGGAGGCCAGGACAGAGGAGGACATGTTTCAGCTGGGTATTAAATAGCTCCATCATAGTTCCATCTTTAACCCCTCCAGCAACTTGCCCAATTCTCTGCACCAGTGTATGCTGCCTTTACTTGTCTGTTAGGCTGCCTGCTCGCTGTGTGCCATAGAAATACTCCCTCTTCCATGTCTGTGCACACTTTCTCCACACCCTGGTCTTAACTTCATGCCCTTTCACGCTCCCTTGGTGCCCCTTTTCCCCAACTTGCCCTTTCAGTGTCTAATTGAATTAACAGCATTGGAGGCAAAGCTCCTGATCTCAAGGAAGCCACTCCAAGGTCATTGCTCATACTGGTTCTTTGTTAATTGCCTGAAGAAATGACAACTATTTCCTGCCTTTACAGGAAGCAATGTATTGAAACCAGATTTCCAAGGGAACATGAGTGATCTTGCCGTATGGTCTCTGTAGAGCACCACGAGGAGGCAGGGATTTTGCAGATATCTGCTTTAGTCTCTGTTTCCAATAATGTTTCCTTCACAGCTTTCTCAGAAAAAAGTCTACTAAGTAGTTTGTTTTCTTCATGTATAGTCATAAATTAGGAAGAAGCAATGCTGTTGGCACTTTTGCAGAGTACTCACTCAATCAGCGTGGTGATATGTTGGTTTACATGTAGACAGCAAAACCTGCAACTACTTGATATGTGATTTGAGCACTTTTGTAATTGAAGGTCACACATCTGTCACACAAATAACAGGGACTGGCTTAGAGAATGACAGAGAATAACAAAGGGGCAGATTTACTTTGCATGTGGTGAAATCTGTGTTGGTTTTCTTGGACTGTGCCAGTAAAGAAACAGGGAGAACATGATCCAAGGTCCTTAGTACTCCTCCGGGAGCAGCGGCATGGAGCTTCATTGTGCAGTTTGTAATTCAACACCCAGACATGAATAGTGCTCATGGGATAATGAATAATCTGTGATCAACATAGACGGCTTGTGCCTTCTGTTGTTTTTTTTTTTTTTTTTTTTTGCTTGTTTTTTTTGTTTTTGTTCTTTGCTTTATATTGTTTACAATCTGTTGTTTTACATCACATGATCTGGTACAGCTGCTGTGAATTCACATTTCTCATTATCTAACTATTCATATCATTATATATGCAAGTATACATCTATATTATGTCTGGACACTGTTGTTTATTTATGTAACAGGCATCAAAAGACTAGAGGAAATCAGTGTACCAAAAGTTCTGACCTTTTATTTAGTAGCATATGTGATGCGGCTCATAAACTCTGCACGCATGTTCTTCATTTAACAACATTAAAAAGCCAGAGGCGTTTGGAAGTTAGCAGCTCTTTTCAATCATCCTCACTCATCCTCTGTCTACTCATCTTATAATAAGCCAGAGGCCAGAGTCCTTATCTGATGAGAATAATAGACACAATAATAGAATGGGTTTTGATGGGGGAGACTGCCCTTCATTTGGTTATAGCTCAGTGTTCAGACCTTTAATTTTCTCTTTTTTTCTGTAGTTGACCTTTGTCTTCATAGAGGATAAAAAACACTTTCCCTAATTATTTAACGATCAATTAATTGTGTATAATGTAAAAATGGCATTCAGGACAAATTGGTTATTCACAAAACTTGTCATAGTGGGCCTGTCAAACATGAGACTGTGGATGGAATATATACCACCACAGTTCACCATCCATATCTTGAATATAACCAGCATGCCTAGGCTATGCTATGGGGAGAAAATCTAGTAGCTTTTTGTCTATGTCATGTAGATTTGGCTACAGTCTATCTAAATTGAGCTTATATAGAGTTTATGTTACTAAGCATGTCTCTCATTCGGTAGTATCAGTGAAATCTTAATTAAACCTAGATGCAGATGAAAATTCTTGTTTTTAATGTGACTTTCATACAAGTGTTTCTTTTAGAATTGACGTAGACTCAAATAGCTGAATCAGGAGCCTCACTTCAAACATTTATCTCTTTCCTCTCATACATTTTTAATTCCACTCCTTGCTAAGTTTTTCAAAAACCTTTCCTCTGGTCTGCTGAATGGACCATGTGGAGGTTGTTAGAGGTCTCTGTCCTCCAGTGTCATTAGTCTCTCATTAAACCACTGACACTGGCATCAGATAGGCTGCAGGTTTCTCATTAGTGGCATTAAATGTACGTGTTTACGATTTACGATTGTACGAGTTTACAGATTCACCCATTAACTCTAACTGAATTCTAAAGGCATTCTGTCATGTCTGGCTTCTTTTTTCTCTTAATTTCTCTTCTAACAAACACACAAAAAATGTCACCTCATACATTCACAGGATCTCCCAGCTTGGGTCACTGTATGCAATAATGATGTCACACACAGTATGGTGCATAACAACTTTAGATCACGTCCTTTGCTCTGTAAGAATCTGTCTGCCTGCTGTGTCCATGTAGACTGTGTGTTGTTCTGCCTTATATGTGCAGAGTACACGAGGTACTGATTAATCATGCACACGTGTCCATGTTCTGTAATGGAAATAGAAATAAAATAACTTGTTTACTGCCTTTGAAAAGCAACTTGAATGTGCTCATAAAGGAAATTGAACATGCATTGTACTTCCACAGACTAAAGCTGCAGGTTTATTATTAAGTCCTAATGAGTTTGTTTGTCATAGATTTTATGCTAATGGTATGCTTTTACTTTCAAATCGTTCTTTATTTTTCTTCATAATGACAGAGTTAGTTCCTCACACTGCTTGGAAACACTTTGAATGGACTTGGCAGTGAAGGCATTGGGCCCAATACATACAAGTAGATCTGACATCGATAACAAGTCACCCAAAGTTATCACATGTATCCTGGGAGAATACTTCACACATCTGTAACAAATTTCATGTAAACCCATCTATTAGTTGTTTAGTAAAACATTTAACTAGTCCATTGTGAAACTACAATATGATGTATTTCAGATTTCTGACATTTAAGACTAATGTAAACTTAAGATAAGGAAATATTTCCCTGTTGTATATGTGCACATGTGGCTTTAATTTGGCCCAAATTGCGTGTTCAATGCCTTGTCAATCATACTGAAGTCTCATGTGACTGTCTTACACATTTGTCTCCATCATCAGATAAAGTAACAGCCTATGAACTGCTGACAAGAACTGGACATCATATTGAGCTACATATATCAATAACTTGCTCCAGTTACCAATACAGAGTTGCTTCATTCCATCCTCGTTTACACCACATAACCACAGAGTAACCATTGATTAGTAAAGCAGCTGATCAATGCTATAAATTAGGTTTTGGCAACACAGGGCACAGTGATCACAGTTTACATTCTGATCAGTTAAGTCTACATATACCACAACACAATAGATAGATGACAATAAACTGCACCACACTACTGGGCAGAACTGAAACCAAACGTGTGCTTTTGTTAGTGCTTTATTTCACCTCGATATGAAGATTGGATAAAAAGATCAAATATGGAATAAGAAACATTGGAAACTGGAAATGCTTGCACCCATATTCCAGGGCCTTGTGTCTGAACCATCAGTTTCATCACTTAAAAGCATTTTGGTGATAATTTGTAGATTTATGAGACCAACATTTACATGACATGTGCTGTCTGAATGTCTCTGCAGGCTCCAACGTGCCACTGACTCATTTGTAAGAGGAGTGTTTTATTGACTCAGACCTTCTGCCCCAGGTCATTTTCAGTCAGATGGAGCGCTGTTATCTTCTCATTTGAAAGACAATCGCATTGAGATTCTGTTTGCTGTTTTACACGTCAATGGAAGCCTTTCAACAGCAAGGAGCTGCTTTCAGCCTGTGTGTCAGACTTGACACTCTCTTGAGAAGTGTCTCCCTGCCAAGGAGCTTGCACTCATGCTCCTCCTGCAGCCTGCAGCAGTGTATCAGAAGTCACACTTCAAAACATACAGTGAACTGAACTAAATATAAATTACATTCATTGCATGACATCCAGTTTTCTGTGTAGTTATTAAATAGTTTGTCAGTAAAATTGGCACTCTGGGGTGTTGAGCTAAGAGGATAATTGCACACGGCTGGAGTGAGCAGTTGGAAGTCCCAGCCATCTGTTTCTTTATTGCAGTCCAAAGAGAATGTTGATCAATAGTGATCAGGTAACAGATGACACACCCGATCACACAAAGGGTACTAGAAAAGCCATACAAGACAATGAAAACAAACATGTCCCTGATGTAGGGACATGTAGATGTAGGTTATTTGTTCTTCGCTGGCATTATTTCTGATAACACTAAATCCACCTCAAACCAGGATTTGCATGTTGAAACATTGCCATGATTTTTAAAGCTAGACTAAATCAAGATTATTATTTTTTGTCTGGAAGCCAATAATAGTTTTCAGTGAGACAGTCAGCAGGAGCTTTGAAATGTTGTTGGACTGTATAGACAAAGTTTGTAGCTTTTAAAAGTGCTGACATCAGTTGCAACCTAAGCATCCACTTATTGATGAAACAGGATCAGGCTTTCTCTCTTAATAACAACATAAACTGCAGTCTCTTTTGTTTCATAGAAAAAATGTAACATTGTTTTAATTGAAGGGATTTTCTTTTTTTCTCTCCAGACTTATATGAGTACATATAAGTACTGGACCAGAAGATTGGTTAAAATATTTAGTGGTGCCTCTCAGTCTCATTTGATATCTTTATTATCTGCAACCACATTACATCACATTACATAGATATACTGTAGTACAATGTCCAGGAAGAGTGAACTTACACACAACATACAGATGAGTTTCCATTTATTGATGTTGTTATGTGTATCACTGTGCATCACCGTTGGCTCGTCGTCAGTGTTGTAGGTATTACGTAAATGAAGGTGTTTTTGTGTTGCGTGCACGAAGTCAGTTCAAAAAAGAGGAAATTGAATGTCCACTTATGCTTCCTGTAAATGTAGTGGTTATTTGAAATATGAAAGATATTTCCTGGATTTAGTTATTAAAAAATGTTCTTTCCTTTGTTTATGCAGTTTTTTTTCACTAAATGCTGTTGTTACTGCACTGCAGTTCACAGCACATTTTAGTAATCAGCTGCATCATATGTTAAGTCAAACAGTGCTCGACTTTTAGGCTCAATCAAGGACCAAACAGAGACACAAGGCTTTATTGAAGAGTTACCAGATTGCTTACAAAGGAAAAGCTATGGGAATCTAAAAGAGATAAAGATGAAAATATGATCCCAAAAGACCACACAGATCCTCCATCTGCCTCCACTAAGCTCACTTTGAAGCCCTCCAAAGGAAAAAAGTTGCCTTTGAAGAAACAGGCTTGTAGCCACAGTGGGCTGTAAAAATGTTTCCACTGTTGGGATTCTGGCCAGATAATGAAGCTGAGGCAGGAGCGTGCCTCTGCACTGCTATTTCTTGCGGCAGACTGCAGGGAGGAGAACTTATCGAGGTTTGCCGACTGATCTCAGCTTCCCGTCTCTGAAAATGCTCCATTGTCTTAAAGGGCAAGATTGAAAACTCACATTATGATTGCTCTCCAAATGCAGTGACCTGTGCAAAATGACCAGCACGACTATGTTCCCTGAAGGGGAGCGCAATCAGACTGGGATTCATCCTACCTCCTTATCAGCTTGACTTGGCTGAACTTCCTCCGGCTGCGCTACATTCCCAGGCCGTCACGTATATCTGCAGACACAGGTTTCTATTTTTGGCTTCCATCAATCAGAAGCCTTTGTTATCATATTTCGACTTAACTGTGTATCAGGTCCTGTGTTGTCAGCTGCCCTACTAATGAAATATTGCTAAACTGCATCACTCTTAACTTTGAAAAACTGTTAACAACATAAAAGAGACAGATGTTGTCAAAGTCATTACAGTACCATGATGACATGCACTACATTTAAAGCACGCCTGTGGATCTAGAAATAAGACCATGACAGACGACTTTTGTTTAAGGCCTTCTCAGAAATTCTGACTCACTGGAAATAACACCTTGTGATAGAGACTGGGGGGATTTTGACCTTTTGATCATGTAATTCTGTAAATTTGAAGTGCAGGGACAAAAGAATGGCTCATGATGACCTAGCTCTGTTTGACTGGAGACAAAACTTTTTATTGATAATTTCCCCACATAGTGCCAAAAGATCATTTTTTACTTTATGTTCTTTAGACTAGACTGGCCCAGTCTATGTAAATCAATATATATCCATTTGTTTTGTTACAGTTTTGATGACTAGAAAATTGGAGTTGAGATAGTGTATATGCATTTGAATTTGTGTGTCTATTTTTCAAATTTGATTTATTTTATTCATTTTGTTGTGGTAGTTGTTTCTGTCTACATTGACATTTTTAAGGAAGAGCAGGAGAACTTGCCAGACTTCCTGTCAACAAGAGGAAGCAACATGATGTTTTGGTTGTTCATGTAAAAAGACAACTTCATATCTGTCATATACAGGGAGACATGCATGCTGTTTACAAAGGAAGAAATCAGGAATATGAATTGGAAATGTGAAAGAGTTGGTGAGATTGAATAGTCTTGGTCTGATCAAGTAAAACATTTTGAATTTGGTGTAAATTCTTAGTGAAAAACAAATAAGATGACAGATGAAATATGGTTTTCAATTGTGGCGATAATGGTGTTAAGAAGACAGTTTACATTTAAACAACTGTTCACAGAGTAGCAGCAACTAGAGATGTCATTGTGTCCCTTCACTGTTTTGGAAAGACCAGCTGTGTCATGTATTAGGGAGAAGTTCAAAGCCCTATTTTTAATTCAGACCACAATATGTGGAGCAGATGAGAGATCTGGCTGTTCTCCAACAAAACAGCCGACAGAGAATAAACTTGAACATCCACTACTGTGGCTGTTGCGCCATTCAGGCCCATAAAGTGGCTATTTGTCTCGTCCTCTTCCTCTGAAGTCAAACTCAGTGAAGGTCAAGCACCCACAATCCTGACTGCCAGCTCTGCTGTGTGTCCAAACAGACCTCTGGATCCACAGACACCCACTGAGATAGGACAGTACATGCACACTGCACTGCACACTTGAGGACAGTAAAAAAAAAAAAACTTTTTTGAGGTAGAACCACTTGTCAAATAGAGGATGTTGTGTGGCTATGTGTGTTCACTCTGTTTTTAGGTCCATTGTCTGACACACTAGACGTCTATTTTTGTTGCATTTAACCTGAACCCACTCAAAAATCACCACTTGCTATTTTCATAATGGAAACTTCAACCACAAGCTAAAGCTGTGATTAGCCACCAAGCAGCACTTGGCACAGACTAGTCAATTGCAGAAGTAGTCAACATAACAGGTGACCTCTCAAACAGTAATTCTATGCTTTGTCCTAAAGATAACCTTGGCCAATATGAATGAGGGGATTTGTGTGATATCATGCACTGTAAGCTCTCCCTTTGGAGTAGTCTTTATGATGGCAGTTTGTATCTTTAGAGCAGTTGGTTTATTAAAGTATTTGTCAGAAACATTAGATAATGATGTGTTTATATATTATAAATGGCAGAGAACTGCATAAGGCTGCATTTTGAAGTAGTTTTTGTGTTTTCCATGCTGGTGATTTGGCTCAGTGTTGCTCTGAGAGAGAAACAATAACTCTCTGCTTCACATTTCTTCTCTTCCCCCAGAGACAACTATTTCATCTGGGCATTTTTTTAGTTTTCTTTTTCTTTTTTTTTATTGTGGAAGTTCCATTACAAAAGAGATACTGTAGTTGTGCTTGTGGGAAACCATGTGTAATTGTTTCCAGCCTGTTTGGTTCCAGCTTTCTTGCTTATATTTTTTTCACCCCAGCTACAGTATTAGAGAGTTTACATTACTCCACATACTGTACGTCATGTAGCTGATTGGCTTCAGGTTCCTGCCAGAGTCGTACGACACATATGAGAGAAAGGAAGGGAGGAGAGGGACTAAAAATATCCTACATGCTTGCTTTATTGTGTAAAATCAGCATCTATACACAAAAGCACTTGTAAAAAAACCTCTGGCGTGGGACCATTTAAAACAAGGTCCATTTTACAGTCCAACAATGACTTTTCATTTGCAAAACCATAAAAAAGAACAACATCTTTTGTCCATTATGCATTTCAGACTGGTTTGTCTTCTGCTCATGAAAAGCTCGAGGTTGTACTAATAATTGACTTTGTATAAACATTAAAGAAGTGAACCTCACCAGAAGTAAGATGTGCATCTTGAAAACAAAATGTGCTTTGTCTAAAAACTGGGACAAAGGACCTAGACACCCAGTCGGTCTTTAGAAGAAGTATGCTTCGAGTGTGTCTCCATAACCCCAAACCCCACGAGTGGTGGGAGACATGAGGGCTGGTCAAAAAGTTCCCCTTGGCTGCTGGAGCAAAGATAATTGGACCCAGGTTTAGCTGGAGTTCTGGTATTTGCATCTCGAGCCAAGATTTGATCTTCACAACTTCTCTTAACAGACAGCGCCTCTGTGAGCAGGTTGATTTGACTAAGTGACAGATTTTGACAAATTTTCCGCATGTGAGTCCTGAGCCATC
This sequence comes from Polydactylus sextarius, assembly GCA_016801845.1. Lineage (NCBI taxonomy): Eukaryota > Metazoa > Chordata > Actinopteri > Polynemidae > Polydactylus > Polydactylus sextarius. The sequence goes on from CM028908.1 coordinate 10,473,208, forward strand.
TCGGGTCAAGTAATGTCTTTTTCTTCAGGTTTTACATGGGTAATAATAGTGTTTCCAACTCATAACTGAATTTGATGCAACTGCTGCACATGTCAGGGACAGGTTTGAATGATACCATCTGTAGTTATTCACAGAGAAACAGACTTGAAATGTCATTGTGCTCTTTTATTGTTTTGGCAATATGTTGAGCTGTGTCATGTTTTGGGGGGAAGTATAAAGCTCCATCTGCAACTCAGACTACACTATGAGGAACATATGAGAGATTTGGCTGTGGCATATTTTCACATATTTTCAGCATGATAGGAATCCTGACACATCTCATGTCAGGTGATGTTTTACTTTATGTCTAACACGTGTAGATTATAATGTTTATGGTAAACATGTGATGTCGTGATGATATCTATGCATTGGCAATAGAAACAGTCATGTTTATGTTCACAGGGGTTACATCCATCTGTCTGGGGGCCAAGTATGTGTATTGCGTCTTTGTTTGGTGGTCATGGGTTGATGTTGTAGTGAGTAACAAGATGCAGAGTTGCGGGTCATTAATCCTAAAGTCTGACCTCATGTCAGAGGTGTAGGGTATAACAGCAGAAAAGAGAGAAAGAGAGAGATGTTTTACATTTGGAACTTAAAAGGTGGTAATATCAGTCAGTTTGTTGGTCAGTCCATGTTTTATTAGAAAATAAGATATCTCTGTTGTATGTATTGCCACTGAATTTTGCACAAACATTGACTGTTACCCCACAGTATATCCTCATAGTCACCTGATCTCTCCCCCAGCATCAACATGAGGTTGACACATCTATTTGTAGTTATCTTAACTAAAACTTTAGTTAAATCCACTATCAGCTTGAAAACCATGAAATGTTGAACAGACGTGATATTCATATTTTCCTAAAGATGAATGGTATACACTTGGTGATGTCCTAATCTATGAGATGAGTCATCATCAGGTCCGAGTTTCAATTTGTGCAATACTTTGGATTATGACCACATCACTGCAAGACAAATAAAATTCCTCTTTAGCCTCAGTTGAATTTTGTTTAACAACAAATATTAACACGATAGTAAATACTGTAAACAGATTAGATGCTAAACATCAGCATTTTTACCACTGGCATTGTGATAATTTTAGCATTTAATTTAGCACAAGAATAGCCTCACAGGGCCATTAGCGTGGCCATAGTTTCTTACCACACCAAATGACCATTTAGCTTAAACCATAAACTTACATTACATTTTTATTTAGATAGATATTTTCAACCCAACATCAATCGTGATATGATGTGCAAATTTAGCTTAACTGACTCAACAGCAGAAGCCTGTTCACATTTAGCCAGATTTCAGGTGAGAAAAGTGAAAGAACTGCAGGAAATTCAGAAAGGAAATGGCCCCCCAAAGCTCAAACCTCAGCTACTTGGAGCACAATCTGGCAAGGTGTCTGGAAAAATTCCTATGTTGTTATTTCACTGCCTAGAGCAGCGCACACAATTCAGTGAGACGCAGGTTTTATAAGCCACTTACTCCAACCTTTTCATAGGTTGCACCAATGTCATCTGCCTCAAATTACACAGACACTGACAGTGCTGTGCAGATATTTTTTTCCTTTCTAGCACAGGATGATTGTTAAACTGTAATGGGTTAGTCTTGTAGATGGAAATTTGAGAAGGGCCAGAGTCACTCATATATCATCATATATGAGGAAGAACCTTCTTGACCCCCAGGTAGCTTGTTTGGGTCTATACTGCAGAGTTCAGGGGGCTGCTGATTGTTCTCAGCTGCTTTATAACACAGCGATGAAACATGCAGTCTGTCTGTCTGTGAGTGTCCAAGAGGACTTGTTATGGACTCAGACATGTTTTGCACATCCTTCGCAGCTTGTGGTACTTCATCTATCAACTATCTGTGTGTGTGTGCGTGTCATGGTATATGTAACGTGTCTATCTGCAGGTCGCAGAACAGAAATACACACTGTGGGATGACTTCCTGGTTGAGGGCAGACGTGATGGTCAGGAGGAAATGACCCTGGGCGATCTCTTCCAGTATATCAAGGTACAACCTCCTTATTCCTTTCCAACAGGAGACACACACTCACATCCCGCCCGGTGCTACTGAGTGCATATTTTATGGTCGTATTTTTTTATTATTTTTTTTTTTTAAAACCTGTTCACCTTCTTCCATTGCACACAATGCACATTGTTTGAATTGGATGACCACTTCACACCTACCATTCATTTCTACCATCACATAGGAAGAAGAAGGCCTGTTTCCCAAAATGTCAAACTTTTGCTTAGATTTTATCATCTGCAAATAATGGACTTAAATTGATACAATTTGAAACAAAAGCATGAAATTTTAATTCACTCTCCTAAATAAGATTCTAAGTCCTTAGATGTATTTTAAAACCCTTGACGCAATTGCTATATTATATTCCATACTTCCTGGTTTGACACTGTTTTATTGCAGCTGGATTGTTTTTCTTTTATCACCTGTAACAGAAGGCGAGAGCCAATGAATTAACACCACATATTACAGAGTTCGTTGTCTAGGACATTGCATTTAAAATATAATACAAGTCTCTTGCTGTAAACAGACACATGTTTTATTTTTTGATTCTGCTGGAGTTTGAGTTGAAGGAAAATGAACTGGCAAGTTTCCTATTTGCTCCAGGTTTTGTTTAACCTTTGACAGCTTGGGTGCCCCGTGTGTAGAAAATAATGATAAAGAGATACCTGCATTTCTCTTTATGCATCACTATACATGTTATAATGTACTGCAGATTTAATTTTTTTTTCTCTTTGTTTTTGTGAAGGACAAATTCAGCTTGACTGTCTGCAGTCTCTTCTACGGAACAGCCATGTTATACAATGGGCAAGAAGACAGGCTTCAGCAGAGGTATAGTTTGCCAACTAAAGACAAAGATACAGTATAATGTTGCATGTTCTGTACATGGCTACACATGGCACACAAACCTTTACACACAAACAATCACACCAAGCGGCCTCCCATTGTTTGTTTAGAGGCTAATGGCAGGATGAGGTGTTTCCTGAGCCTGTGAGAGGACAGCCTGTTGACACTCACATGCATCACTGAACACTGATGATTGAGAATGCTTCTACTCAGGTTCCCAACTGTTTGTTGAGCACAAGATTTAAAGGGTTAAATTAGTGCAGTTTTTTCTCTTCGTCTGAAAAGCCACAATGTTCAGGCCTGTTCAGCACTGCAGCACATTAAAGCCGCATTTCATACACCCCAGGGTGTTTGAAGTGAATCAGATCTCTCGTGCTGTGAACTTTTCCTCCATCAGTTAAAGAACTGAGCGGGATAAACCCTCAGGGATTTTTTTTTATTCCAGGGGGAGGAGAATCTGTAATAAATCATGTTTTACCCAGAAGGATTAAATAAATTACCAAGCAAAGTGAAAATTTGATTGTAATTATTCTTTACTTGAACCTTTTTGTGAGGTCTTGATTCTTGTCAGTGAGACAGACTGTTTGCTGGTCCCTGACTGTTTTGACAGACTAGTCTCAGAGGGGTTGGTGCTGTTGTGGTTAGATTAAGCTTCAGGCAGTTAGGGGCAGAGTGCTGTGAACAGCAGGCTGTGCATGACAAATGCCCTCTCCAGTACTCACTTCCTGTGCAGTTGTCCTGCCTCAAGTTTCCTGTGTTGGCTCACTGAAGGGGGACGTAGATAGAAACATAGATTGCATGAAAAATCAGTACAGAAGGAAAGATGCTATTATTCTGTATTTAGCTATATTCTATTATTATTGTGAACAGTAAATATTATACAACTAAAGCCAAAGGTGCATTAGACTGTTTCTCCCCCACACTGTTTGTTGGCCCAAAGCCAAATCATTCCTACTGATAATGTAAATCATGAAAAATAGGTTGAAAAAGTAGTTACAAAGTAAAACTGCAGGGTAATTTACTTTTAAATTGACCTCAGAAAATAGTGGATTTGTGACTATTTCTAGCTGTGGATTAATATACTTTGTGCTCTACTGAGTATTGACTCATAAAACTACTGCAACCTAATACAGCTTGGACAGAATGGACGTATCACCTAATGTAGGTACCCTGTATTTTTAGTTGAAATAGTTTTAAAGAGGTGCAGATTCAACTTTATTGTCACCAGTATTATTATTATTATTATTATTATATATTATATATATATATATATATATATATATAACCTGTTATATATATATATATATATATATATATATATATAATAAAAGACAAATGACCTGCTTACTGAGTGTATGTCAGGCTTTAGCTACACAGACTTTAAAAAAAATCATTTTTCATTTCATTCATTCATTTGAAACGATTATTTATTTATTTTTTTAATTTTTTTGCAGAGTGTCTGATGTTGTGAGAAAAATCACCAGAGCAGACATACCTCCTAACAAGAAGATGCTGGAGTTGATCCCCTCGTTTGATGAGGATGAGGACTGTGAGTTGGTCCCACCCATAAGATACCTCCTGTGATGCCGTTGACAAAAGTTTTCACAAAGGTTCAGTGAAGAGTGCTTTCATGAAACTGCCTCAATTGGACTTAACGGAAATGTTCAACTTAACAAAAGTCAATTTCTGAATGATTTTTTCTCCAGTGTTTCTCTTTTTGTTTTACTTTACATTCCACTTTCGCTTTGGATAACTGCACCGTTATACTGGGATAATTTTTATTATTTATCATGTTTTGATTGTATATGACAAAATTACACAGCTGTTCTCTACAATCAACTGTCCTGTTCTTCATCCAAGGGCTGCCTGATTTTTAAATCTGAACACCCAGTTCCTCTTCTGTTTTTGTAGTTACATTATTACATAGGCAAAGAGTAAACATGCCATTGATCTGTCATAACTAGACACTTTACCAGAGTCTTAACTGCTTAGTATAAATCTACCTTTGTGCACCACATCCCCTCTTTCTCACAAAGAATGGAGAAACTGGACTGGTTGACTTTTGTTCATGTCATTGTCCTCATCCACAACCTCACAATTTGTTTCCAATTTAAAACAGCAATCTGCACTGTCAATACTCACTGCCTTCTATATTCAAATAATGTCATGAGGAGTCATCTCTTTAATTAAGATTATAAGTTCTTTTAAATGTACTTTTAAGGAGTGTAATTGGGCTGTCGTTAAACAATGCTGTTTGTGCTTAAATGCTGTTTGAAGAATAAGGCAATAAAACTTGGTCTATGAGGAAACATGTTATTTCACTGTACTTCACTATTACAACTTTGTTCCCTTCCCATTTCAAAGCTTAAACACAACTAACAAACACTAAACAAACACTCTTTTCATATCAATGACGTGTCATTTTCCTATAATTCTTTCTCAGGTCTTTCTTTTCCAGACTCAGGCAGGAACACAACACATTTTCATTAAATACACACACACAAAAAAAAATTTATTCCAGATTTATCAACATTATAGTCAAAATCCAATTACAAAAATAGAAGCATCTTATTTAAATCTGTGCTTGAGGATCAGTCTGTAGTTACAACCTCACTTAAATGTATCCAATGATGTCGTTGCATATGATGGGTTGTCGGCTGCCAGTCTTCATCAGAGCAGTGAACTGGTAGAAATCAGTGTCCAGTTGATGTAGTCCTGTGTGGGACTGGTGAAAAAAGGGTTTGAGTGCCTCGACTCCCACAGGACAGGACATCCTTTTAGGAGCCCCAGCAGCTCTGCTGACTCTTGAGGAGTCTGCCGGCCTTGGCCTCACCTCCACACTTTTAGTTATCCCTGCCAGTCTCTTGCGCATGTTGACCAAAATGTCTTTAGCAAGACGCCGACCAGCACTGGGTTTCAGTTGTGTGGACTCAGGACAGTCCGGTAGGTCCATCCAGTTCTTTATCAGATCAGCAAAGCTGTTGTCCCCCAGAACGAGGGGTTGCCTGTTCCTGCTGCGACTCAGCAGCGATGTTGTCCAGTCCTCTGGGTCACTGGCCTCAAATGAGGTCCAGCGCTCAAGACAAGCATCTGAGGTTGATTTTGGACGGACACGGCAAGAAGGTCCTCTGTTTGTGCGGAGACAGGCAGAAGACGAGACTCGCACATTTCTAGTCCTCCTCAGCACGACACCTTCATCTTGCCAAGAAGCTTCAGAGTAACCAGAGTCAAAGTCCACGCTCTTCTCACTGCTGGGGGAGCCTTGTGCCAGTCGCTCATGGTCCTGTCGCTCTTCCTCCTCTTCCAAGGGGCTGGCCAGGCAGCAAGCTGAGTCATATGTGCTGGCTTCACTGGTGACAGAAGCACGTAGTTGAGTGAGTCGCTCCTGCTGTGCCCTCTGTTTGCAGGCACGCGTTGCACTGAAGGACCGAACGCATGGTTCACTCAGTGGCCTCGGCCTGCTTATCTGCTTCAGGTCCTGCAAGGATCTCATCATGCACTGCATTTGGTCCCGCAGACAGTCAGTGGAACCTCCTAAACACAGCTACACAATGAGAAAGACACAAAGAGTTAATGGCGCATGCATAATTTAGCAAGTTTGTGTTTAAGAATAACACTTTTACCAAAACACTGTTAAGTCAGAAAAGTTGTGGTCAACTTTTGCAGCAAACTACAGAGTAGTAGGACTGTGTTCTGGTCAGTTTAGTTGAGGCTTCAGCAGTTCCCTGTGTTATTTTCAAAACTGGGCCAATAAGATTTTTAGCAGCTGAGATCATTCTGGTCTGACCATATAACAAGTGAAACATTCCTCACAAACCTCAGAGCAGCTTTATGGAGACTATCCCATGCAGTATGATCGCAGAAAAATGAGAAAGTTGTGGCTCTGAGAACAGGATGCACATTTTACACTGGGAAAACGCTCCCTGCCTCCTCAAACTAGAGGGGAAGTTTGAACAAAGTCAAAGTGAATCACGGAGGAGTGGAGAGGCTGACTTATTCTCTCTGGACTCCCTTAACTCACAGGATGTTGACTGATTCGTATTATAAACCAGGAAATGACAGCAACATGTTGGAATTACCTGATGACCATGTATTAATTATGAAGAATATCTTCCAGCTTTCAAATAAACTGAAACCAGTGCAAATATAACTTGAATATGAACTTTTTCTCTCAGTTGTGTATTTTAAGTTTTTTTCAAGTTAGTTTGTTGAGCCCCACTGCACTGCCACAGTTTGGCTTGGAGTGGTGAGGACAACACAATGCTGTGATGTTATCACAGCTGTGGGTGTTGAACCATTTGGCCCCTGGGGAAGACTCATCAGACACACAGAGACATCCTCAGTGAGACTCGGTGGTCAGTCTGCCACTTTTAAAATGCCCTGTTCTCCTTGGCTGCTTTCACACAACAGAGAGAAGTGATTCATTTTGTTGTGTACATTTAGCAAGGACAGTTTGGTTTGAATTGAGTGACTTTGTCAACTACAATGAACAATCTTTACAAAAGAAAAAAAAAAACTTTTCAAATTTTAATTATAGGAAAAACTTAAATCAGTCCAAAAGTTACATACCAAATTTGTCAGCAATGAATTGTCAGAATATATACCGTCATGAAAGAAAAAGAAGAGAAAGATAAAACTTACCATTGCTCGTAGAAAATTGTTACAGTGAAGTTCAGGATCCTGTCAATTGTTTCTGAAACAAAGAATAACGAGTTAGATAAGTCAGTGTTTCACATTTTAAGACTTGTATTAAAAAATTGTTATTAGTAGTAATGCCACAACACTCACCTTTGCGCGTAGATCAAAATGAATAAAGACACATCCAACAAGTTCACAAACTCAGGTGATCAGAGGTGGTGCTCATCTGAGTCCTTTCTCCTCTGAACCAGATGAGGATTCTGTCAGCGGACTTTGACGATGGTGAGCTTTTCTCTGCAGCAAATCAGCGCAGCGCATCACAAAAGCAGCCAATGGCAAGTCGCCTGAAACAAGATACCTCCCAGTGTAATTACAGCGGTTCATGCTGTAGCTGACTGACGACGCTCCACATCTGGAGCAGGATGACTCGATGGCTTTTACGTTACAGTTAATAAGTGATTGCAGAATATTTTTAAAGGTATTTTCTCATGTATGTTTTTTCAAATATAAATATCACTAAACGTTGTAAATAATCGACTGTGATCAAATAATCGAATGATAACTACCATGAAATCCTAAATCCTAATAGATTTTTACTACTATTTATGAAGACAAACTCTGTTTTTGTAGTTTGACAAAGCTGTGTACATCAACGCAGTCTATAAAGTGACACTGGATAATTACTGCTGCTCTGCTTCTCTCTATAAGAGTTGATCAACTGAAACATACATGTCGCCACCTTGTGGTTGTTCGTAAACAGGACCTCCCATATTACCATTCTGTAGGGTCCCTGAACACAAACCTCTTCACACCTTGTATTAAGGCCTGAGAAGCGCTTATGGCCCTTTCAACCATTCTTTTCTTAATCTGTTTTGAAATGCAAACATGCCATTGCTATGGCTGTCTTTATGTGAAGGTCTCATTTCATTTGGAGATGAGCTTTCCTTTCAAGACTGCATCTCTTTGGATGTTAATAACACTTTGTATTGTAATTCAGCCAAGTACAGTAGTGAAAAAATAGCCCAAGGCCTTTACTTGGGTAAACGCTCCAATGGAAAGAGAAAAAAAAAAGTTCATTACACTCTTTCACTCAAAATTAAACTATTAGTTTATCTGCAAAACACACTTATGTAGCAGAAGTTTTTATTATGCAGAGATGTGACCCCTTATTACTGGTTATTATTATGGTAGATTGTTTGTATTGCTACAACACTGTGTTAGCTGCATTTCCCAGTTAACCAGTTGCAGTGGAGCTAGTTTTTGGTGGCTTGATGATGCTGTTAGACTGAGAAACAGTGATATTTTATTGATCCCCAGGGGGAAGTTTGGTCCTTACTTACCTTTCTCTAATGGAATATTATTAATAATAAAATACTGATGTCTTTTATTCCTAGTTATTCAATGAAACCTCTGAAAAACATTGCCAATAGCTTAAAAACACCCGAAACACAAGTCTCAATGAAGACACTTTGTAATAAGCTCACAAGTCAAAGACAGGATTATTGATCACTGATCAGAACTGATCATATTTTTAATTTATCGCTGGTAGAGTATGGCTCCAAGTGTGAAGGCAGATTGTGAAGATTAACGTGCATTTTCTTTTGAACACATCACACTGCAGAATAAAAGATCATGTGACCAAACTTTTATTTACATTTAACAATATTAATGAACAACTATCCTCCATTTATCTCAGTGTTGTGGTGCATCTTAAATTGTGAGTTATGTGAACTGAAGTGGAGTAGAAATAGCCCTAATTCACACTATGAAGATAGCATGTCTCTAAAGAACAAGTGTAAACAGATACCAAGGCACAAACATATGGAAAAAAGACTTGGAATGGAACGAATATTACAGAACAATCCATGTTAGGAACAGACATAACCACTTAAAAATCTTGTAGATATCTTCAAAGTGACACATTACCATTTCTGTTTTTGTTTCTTTAAAGAAGTTACTTAAGGAATGTTATTCAGTTTGTGGGGAAATACAGGCTAATCTATGGGCAGTCATGCAGAACAATGCACTATAATAGTGAATATTGATTTTGTGTAAACATTGTACAAAAAAACATTTTCCTTTCATCCGTTTCCATTCTCCATGCTTGTTTGTTTTCTTCTAAAAAATAAGCTCTGTGCAGTCAAAAGGTTCATAAAATGCCAACACTAGTTAACATAAGTTAATATGATTTTTTATAAAAAATGTTTTTTTTTTTGATTGTATCCTCTTTTAAACTTCAAAAGCAAAGGGCAAAACAAAACATAAATCTAAAAAAAATAAAATAAAAATAAAACTCAAAACAAACTTGAATTTTAAAAAAAAGAAACTGAGCAAATCTTTAACCACTGTTTAAACCAGTGGTTCTCAAACTGATCCTTGAAGAAGAAAAGCACTTCAGTTTTACTCCATTTTCATTTGCCTGAGGCATAATGTGATTATGATTTTATTATGACAAGTTTTATTCCCAACTGTTATTTTCCACTTAAGCCAGTCAGATCATATAAGTTATATTATAAATCTAATTTTAAAAAACAAACAAACAAACAGTTGCCTGGACTGTTAGTGGTTCTTTTCCAATTAGGCAGCTCTCAGTCAGATATCTATGTACTCAGTATTTACTTGGTGCTTAGTGTGAATAGTATGAGAACCCCTGATCAAGAGCAGTAAGAAATATATATAAAAATAATAACACATTAGACCGAATGAATGTGATGGTTGCAAATCAGTGATTGTTGTAGGTCTTTCAGCCCCCCACCACCCCCTACCCACCCTAAGAATAAAGTCTGTTATGGTTTTCATTATGAAAAGCAGTAATCATCACATGGCTGTTGCAGTCTCTCATGCAGTCTGTGTGCGGTTGGCATCGTCCTGTATGAAAAGACAGATGACAAACACAGCAGATTTATAAGAAACACAATAAAAATATAGAGAAAAATAGCTGATGTTTTACTGTCTTAGTGCACAAGAAATTGAATTTATGTTTGCTCATTTATTCAGCTCAATCTGGTTCTCACACATGACAGTAAATCATAGACTTGTATGACTTTACAATATACATCTCGAAAATACACACATGCACACAAATTCAGGCTCATCCAGATTACAAAATTGCTGCATGAGGCGTCATACTCCATTTTCGAAATAGACTGCACTAGTGAGTTATACAAGAAATTGACCCATACACATCTGACATTTAAATCTGACAACTTAAAAGCCACTAGGTGATTTAATACACTCAAAATATGGTTTTCAATGTCCAGATTTAACTGCCTCACATGGTGTAATTTATGCTCATTATGGTGTACATTCTGAGAACAAATCTGACTTGAATATTAACAATGTAAAATAAAAAGAGAGAACCTCTCAACTGAATCCTACATTAGCATTTCCCATAGCTCAGTTTTCCTAAGCTCAAATAGCTTGTTTTTTATTCCTGACCCACCCCTTGTTGTTCATCTATCTATTGTAGTAAAAGACTAATAAAAACAACAAATATTCTCACTGGACAAGAAATACAGAATAGAACCATCTTTGATTTAAAATTACATATAATAAAGTAGTTATTAAACTGGTGCCAATTAATATTCTGTTTCAGCTCTAGGTTGAATGCTGAGTATACAGACTATATATACTCTTATTTACTGACAGACTACTGAGTTGCACCATCACTGGGTATGGTAATCAAAAGACCTTAAGACCACCTTAAGAACATCAAAGCTGTTCTGAAACATTTTATGTTCGGCCTTTACAGTAACATTTCTAACAACCATGTCATCCACCTCTCTCCTACCTTTAGAAAAGACCACAGTCTTTCAGGTTGTTCTTAATAATGACGTCAGTGACGGCATCAAAGACAAACTGCACGTTCTTTGTGTCAGTGGCACAGGTGAAGTGGGTGTAGATCTCCTTGGTGTCCTTTTTCTTGTTCAGGTCCTCAAACTTGGTCTGTATGTAACTGGCTGCTTCGTCAAACTTGTTGGCCCCTGAGAAGCAACAGTTTGGAGATGAGGAGGAGATTTGTTGTAAGGTAAGTGATTATGCATTCTTATGCTGTAATTTGTTTATGGTATGGTACGACGCTCACTGCGAGGCACAACAATCTGTCTGTGATTTAACTGCAGATGTGCAACTTGCTCTCAGGTGCAGTACAGCTCCTTGATATTCTATTCCATACCTGTGTACTCCGGGAAGCAGATGGTAAGGGGACTGCGAGTAATCTTCTCCTCGAAGAGATCCTTCTTGTTGAGGAAGAGGATGATGGAGGTCTCGGTGAACCACTTGTTGTTGCAGATAGAGTCAAACAGCTTCATGCTCTCATGCATTCGATTCTAAAGACAAGCAAAATGGGTCATGGCTTATGGCGTCCAATAAATCTCACCAACACAACGGAGTTGCCACCAGGGGACAATGTTGATTAATGTTAAATGTGAGGGATAATCAGGGAGATTCTTCTGAGCATCATTCAGCTATGTCTCTGTTGAACACTTGTGTTAAATTCATAAACAGCTCAAAACATTTGGGGTCAAATGGTTCAATGGTTCAAATGAAAAAATAACAATTAAGACTTTCATTACATAACTGTACTCCAGTGGTTCAACTGGAAATCTATTACTGAACTCCACTGAGCTAATTTTACCACCTGCAGCTCATTATCATTATGCTATGATAAGATGTAATGAGGAATGCTTAATATACTATACAATCTACAACTACAACACGCAGACACCAGAAGATGGATTTTTCCTCACCATCTCCTCATCCTCAGCCAGCACCAGGTCATAAGCGCTGAGTGCAACGCAAAAGATAATGGCTGTGACTCCTTCAAAACAGTGAATCCACTTCTTTCTCTCTGAGCGTTGGCCTCCGACATCAAACATCCTGCATGGGAGAAGAAGCAAAGGAATCATATTTTGAGCACAAGCACACCAGTAAGTGTCAGCTTCACCTTACTGTCTTCTCGCATGACCTCACTGAAAGAATAGGACATTAAAGAAGACATTTCAGGAAGAATGACGGCAAAGAAAGGAAGGAGAAAGTTAGTGTGACATTCCATCCCTGGATCTACATCAAATTTTCATGAGGCTACTTCAGGAACAAAAGTGGTGCGGAGGTGGAGAAGGTATCTGTCAGATGTCTGATAAAAGATTGCAGGCCTGTATCTTCAGAGCAAAGCACTGGATAACAGCGACACAGCGCCCTCAGATCGAAGGTGTGAGCAAAACCCTACGGACGACTGAAGTGATAATAGCCTAACACACCCAGGGTGCCGCCATGCTTTGTTGACACAGGTGACAAATAAGGGGTTTTGGTGAGCACACAATATGTTTGTGTTTAAGGTGAAAAATGTATGGCAATATCTTGATGAATGAAAATTAAACCACTGTCAAACACAGCATTTCTCTGCAACCAGAATTATTTAATTTCCATTACTTATTATGTCAAACGAGACTGAATTACAAAAATGTGACTTTCTACTTATCGATTTCTTCCAATGTATTATTCAGGCCAAATATTGAGGCTGTGGCAGGAGGTAAATATCAGAGAGTTTATCAGGAAACAAGTCACACCGTAGCCATGTTGCTGCCTTTTTTATTCGACAGATCTGTTTTGTTACTTTACAAGGGATTGGATTTTTTCATGCACTACTCAAGAACTAAACAAACAAACTGAGATATGTAATAATATGACTATATACAGTATGTCTCTACATGGCTTGTAATTCCAGAGCAATCCTATTCATATCTGTTCATAACTCTTTGCACTTATTAGACAAAGAGACATGCAACATATTAGATGTGCTTTAGTTTGCAGTAGGTCCTGATAACTGATCTTCAAACACTCACTTCTACTCAGAGATATATCTTTACATCTATTAGTATCCCACACACTGTCAGAGCATGCTTTATGTAAGATCTACGGTGCTGTGCCATGGAGGACATACTCAAATGATAGCACTAAATAAAGCTATGATGCTATTGAGCGAGAGCATGGTTGACAGGTCTAATTTATTTATCCAGCTAAGTGCAATTGGGATAATTTCCATTTTAATTGCTTGTATAGTTTGGCTTTTGACTAGCTGAGTTGCATATTTCATGGCAGGAGGGTCAGTCACCCCTTAATGTTATTAATGTTGGGACCAAAATTGACTCTGCAACTTGTGGGTAATGCTGTAAAATAGTTATATAGCCAGAATTCCTTATGCATTTGTATTAGCGTTCAGAGTTGATATAGAGCAAGCTGCATGTGCAATGTTGCTGCTGACACTGACAGTAAATCCAATTCAATGAAATCACTTTGGCAGACATACACAGATTTATCACACTACTGTAATATGGAAGTTGGAGTTTTTTTTATTCAGTGTGACGTTCATGTTTGATTTTTTTTTTTATCCATCACTAAACAACACAATAACCAAGCATCAGAGGGGTTATATAAACTCAGGTTACTTAATGTCAAATACACTGTGTGTGTGTGTGTCAGCTGCGGAGAGTTCACTGGATTCTCACATTTGTTGCAAATAGCTAAAGTGCTTGTTCTGATGAAAAAGGAGGAGGCAGGGTGAGATTAGAGATGACAGCTGATTCTCCAGTTATTTATTTGTTGTTCCCATCATGCCTAAAACTCTGTTAAGGCCAATATCAAATGAGTACTGTTTGACCTTACTTGAAGTGCAGTTCCTTGAAAGTGAAGTGAGTCTCCACAATGCCAGTGGTCTTGACCCGAGTTCGCAGCACATCTTGCTGCGTGGGGATGTAGTCTGCTTTAGCTATCCTCTCCAGGTCATTAAGGTAACTGAGGGATGGAGAGGGAGAGAGAGAGAGAGACAGAGAGAGAGTGTAATTAAGAGGTCAACATGATGTACAACCTTCAAGAGAGAGGAAACACAAGCTGACACAACACACAAGCACACAGGTCACTGATGCATCTGTAGTACTTTAACATCCAGATCATTCTGCCATTTACTGAATTGCTTTGAACTTTCTGTGGGGTGACTCATTTTCAGCTGCAGCTATCCGAGTGCCTTAAAGAAGCTGTGCTCAGTCAATTGTGCTAGTCGTGTATTAATGGAGTTATAACCGTCTCCTAGAACTACAGCCTTAAACTGTGGTTGTGATATGTCAGATTTAATCATCATCAACGTGTACATGAACATCTGCATCTGCAAACCAGGAGGCACAAACTGGAAGCAACTGGTTTTCTACTTAAGTTGAAATTAGTTTTGAGCAACAAACTGACATGTAATGATCTTTTACATCAGTGTACCTGGTCACCTGGTGAATGCAAGTCCAACATTCAGTCTTTCTTAGCTTGGTTTTTTGATTTCCATTAACTCCTGAAGGAAGAATGTTGCTCTTAAGTTGCTAAATATTCCAGTACGGTCAACAGATAGTTGCTTTTTACTGTGTGTGCTGTTTTCATACTGAGCAAGTGTAAAAGCTGGTTTTAGAGGTGAACCCAGAAAGATGAGAAAAAAAACACGGAACCACCAGTAAAATTGTGAGCTCACTATAAAGCTCTGTAAAGCCTATTGGAGACATGCAGATTCAGGTGATAATTCTCTGTAGGTTCATCACTTAAGGTAACCATTCTCACATTGTGACATTGTGTACACACAGTTGGAGATAAATTGTTACTATGAAAATATTCATTTATTAATATTAACCACTCTAGGCTAGGCTACATTTCTTGCACAGCAGCTTTGGCCAGATGACAAAAATCAGAGAGGTACTCTACTACATCATGTGAGAGAGTAGCTACTACTGTTGCTACTCTCTCACATGACGTGTTGGTGTAAGCAACATTTGCTTGAAGGTCAGTGTCAGCCGACACATTCTTCCTCTCATTTCTTATGGCAGCAGATATTTCTTTCATTGCCGTAGCACATATATTATGATGCTTTAATGCTATTGATTTACATGGTGGGGAAACATTTATGTTTGATTAATCTGCTTTATAATCTGTGCTTTATATCCCTTTAAAAATAGTTTTTCCATTTTCTTTTTATCGCTGTAAAACATATTGAATGAGCTCTATGCATGATAATGTGCTATACAAATACATTTGCCTTGACAGAAATATATTGAGCGTGTGCTCTAAATTGGTTTTACAGTACAATTTCCACTCGGATGCTGCTGCTGTTGTAGTCACGCACTATACAGGCTTATTGCAGACTAAGGTCTCAAGTAGAAAGTGATACTGGATATTGGTTCGGGTGATGCAAACATGACTCTCATCTTGCATGCAGCACATTTATATTGTCATTTGCCTGAAAATGAAAACTGTGGCCACTGTCACGCTCGAAAGACACTGCAGGTAGTCACCCACATTCAGTGCTAATGTACAGCATGTGCTGCTGCCTCTCAGAGTTACATAACATTTCAAAAAAGAAAATTTGTCTCCTTGATGTAAGCTGTAAATTGCTACATTGCATTTAATCTGTTTAATTTCCTAGTGTCCTTCATGTACATACATACACATAAAACCTGGTGTAAAGGTGTGTGTGTCATGCAGTTTTTTGGGACACTATCCTGTGACTCTATCCTCTGTGTGCTGAGCTTGGTGTATGTTCATGGGGATTGAGATGAGGTCAGAATGTGGATGCCAAATATCAACTCTACATCACTCTGTATTCACATTATAAATCCCCATGTGAAATGGCTGAAATGTCTATGTGAGACCCCTGAGGGATTAATGCCAGAGCCACTAGTACAATGTACCTTCCAAAGTGGGAGGATTTCTATGGCAACATGCATATTCTTTACCGATTTGCTCTACTTTGATGTAGTGAAGGACATAATTTGTTCTTCTTGTGATCTATTCAAATATACCATTTCAAGGTTATCAACAGGGCTGTGAAATTAAACTTGTACAGATTATTTGAAGGATCTCAGGCAGCTTTTGCTACTTGTAAGAGAAGCACTGGAAGAGTCTGGAAAAAGCTGAAAAAATATGCAAAACAGAAATGTGACTTAAAATTCCCCCAAGGTTAAATGACAAAAAAAAAAAGGAAAAAAAAAAACTTTAATTTTCACTCTTTGCAGTTCTTCATTTACAACTCTCCATTCCCACTTTCTGTCTTCCCTTTTCCACTTTCAGTCCATCTCCTGATTTCTGACAGACTGTTGGTCAGTAGGGGAGTGTGGATGCATTGTCACCATGCTTGACACAGCTTGCCCCACTTACACAAGTATTGCATCATCATCCAAGACCAGCTGGGAGGTTTTGTGGTCCAGCCAACCTATAGCTCTCAGGCATATATGTGTAAACAGCATTTCAGTGGATGGACATGTGTGTATCATACATGTCACATCCACAGAATGATAATAATTAGCAGACAAACCTTAAAGACTAAAATGAAATAAAACCTAATGAATAATGAAATGCTTTGTCTCATCAATTAACAAGTTGCTAACCTGAAGTTAACACATTTTTCTGTTTGTTTTCTTCCCTTAAGAAAAACTATTCAGTGCTATGTTTATCAGGTTTATCAGGTTACTAAATAATCTAATTCTGAGAGAGAGAGAGAAATAATCATTAAATGGGAATTATTGAGCATTCTCACCAGTCTACAGCCCCGAAGAGAAGACAGAGAGAGGTTTTTCACCGCAAGGCGTATGAGAGAGGCTGACAAAACTACACCATTAGATCCATCACAACACCGAAAGGATTCCTAATGGTGGTAATATTATACAGGCCTTGATGCGACACCAACATAAAAATAATCAGCACAGTCATAAAGCAAACAAAACAAACACCAAAATATCTCCTGCTCTGTCAAGCTGTTTTATAATCTTTTAATATTCCTATCGAAATCAAATTAAAGTGCAGTGCTTCAGCTTCAGTTTATACAAGCTTATATTCAAATATGAAGTACAAGCAGGTATGTAGTGTGAGAAAAGTAGTGGGATGAGAAAGAGAGCACATTTGTCTTATGCCTATGCCACTTGGCCACATTTCCATTTATGGTGGGTTAACACAGGATGCATGTGGAAAAAGATTGGATACTGATTGATGTATGAGGAGAGGAGGATATGGATATGTAGAGACAGCGCTGATAAAGGCGGACTGAGCAAAATATTGAGAATCATAGGTTTAATCAAGCTCGCACATGCCTGCAAGGAGCAAAATGCGCACAAATTCACACTCACTATGCTGCAGAGTCGTTGAGTTGGTATTCCCGTGAACGTGCAAAGCAACTCTGTATGCCACCGTCGCCCCACAGTCGCCTGATCACATTGGCCAGGTCATCGGGAAGAATACCCTGCTCCTCAGCAGCTGCTGACAAGGCAAAGAGCTGCTGGGCATCATCCTGCAGGGGGCGATAATGACACAGGACTGAGTTGTTGCAATGAAAACCTCAAGAGAGAGACACAATGAAAAATCTTCTCAGCCATGAGCTCATCTCTGGGATATACAATTGAAAATAAATTATATTTGGTCATTGTTGCTGTATTTCCCAACTACTTCCAAGGAAGAAAATATTATGGCAGTGAAAAATACATTGTGATGATGATGATAACAATGAAAGCTATAATAAGTCAAAGTCAGGCAATATGGGCTGAGCACATGCAAGATATTTGAGCTATGTTGGTGTGACTATGTTGGTACCAGCATGAATTGTTGCTAGAACAGACTGTGGTTTGATTTCCTGCTGTTTGCCTTCATGAGTGTTTCTCTCAGTTCTTCATTTTCATTTTGGCGTGAATTCAACCATCTTCTCTGAGCTTTGTTCACAGCCAGTATAAAAATACAAAAACATGGCAATTAATCCCAGGTCTTCTCTGTGCATGGGTTGTGCAGATTCTGACTGCAGGATGGGTTGTTTTTCTGCATCCAAGGATTCTGAATACGAGTGTAATTCTCATTAAAATGAAGGATGATTCATAATGTGCGTTTGTCACATTTAAAGAAAAAATATTTTTGCCTCAACCTGCTACTCACAGTTATATATTCCATTTGTGTGAAGTCATAATCTCATATTTTAATGGATTTTAATGTAAAAAAAAAAAAAAAAAAAACAGCGACAAATGTGTAAGTCAGAATGTTCAGGTTTCAACCGTTTTGTGTGTGCGTGTATGCATGTGTACACACAGCACAGAACAGCATCAGTGTGAGAGTGTGCATTTCGAAAAGGCTCAGTGTGCAAGTATGGGCAGGCTAGCAAACGAATTGTCATGTGTGGAAATCTGTTAGAGTATCGTCGCGTACACACAGTCATTTAGAAGATCTGTCAGTGAGGGGGAAAAAAAAAAAACATCAACCCTTCCTGCTCTAATGACCACAACAGAGTCATCAATCCTTCCATTAATGCTTCAGTTACAAAACACAGACTTCAGTTCAAAATCTCACCGATACACAGCTCACGAATGTGTTCAGACAACGTTAGACCTCAGTGACAGCTTGTTCACAGGCTGATAAGTGTTCATAAGGTGCAGTAGAATGGATCTGTGAAGCTCTGACTTGTTGTTGATGGTGATGGTGGTGCATGTGCTAATGCATGTGTGTGTTTGGAGGGGGTTAGTTTCTATTTTTGTATTTTCAAGAGTTTAATGAACACTCTGATGAGCTTTGTCAGTGGGTGTTGATTGAAGCTGCTAGGACTGTGAATGATTATTTGTATTATTGATTAATCAGATTGCTCTGATTAAATGACTGAGCATTGCATCTACAAAATGTCATACAATTCCCTATATACCAAGACAATGAATGCACTAGTTTAAACAAAGCAGCACAAACTAATTTGGTTGATTTGATGATCCACTTCTTAGTAAATAACACTTGGTTTCTGCTTTAGGTAGCAAGTTAACTAGCCCGATGCACATTGAACACTTATACTTGCACACTTTTACTCTTTTAATTTTGGTTTTGGGAGAAACTGCAAGACACCACCCTTTCAGGGAAATAGTGCTTGAATTAATCAGGAATGGTCCAAAACATGCTGTGTGAGGTCACAGTGACCTTGATCATGGACCAACAAAATGTAATCCATTCATTTTGGAGTTGGATGAATGTTTGTGCCAATTTTGATGACTTTTGCTTAAGAGGGTCCTGAGATATCACATTCAAATGACCAAAATTATGTTTTGTGAGGTTATGATGAGCGTCAACCCTTTAGGAACCAACATCTTATTAGTTAATTCACAAGCACAAGTGAACATTTCTACCAAATTTGAAAGAATTTACTTGTGGCATTCATAGAGACACTGTGTGGCAAAAAAAAAAAAAAAGTATTTTGTGAGGCCAAAGTGACAATGGTATTTGACCTTCATCCACCAGATGAAAACAACCAGAAAACATTATGCTTCTGGCTGCAGTTGTCACCGGCACTGAGACATAATGATAAATCGCTGTTATTAAAAAAAAAAAAAAAAACAGAAACTAGACAATTCAGGGCCGGCTGTAAGGTCTTCCTATTATAGCTGGCAACCTTCAGAACAAGGAATTAATTTGGCATCACTGAGGCTGCAGAAGAAACCTGGCAAGCTAAATGTGCTGTTTAAATGTGTCCTACCAGCATTTTTGAATAAATTCAATCCCCAAAACAGCACTCAGTGGTCTGCTGCTGCTGCTGGTATTAGACACACATTTCAGTCTCTTCTCTGCCGATTACAAATTTGAGGAGAAAGCAGATCAAAGACAGAGGTGGTGAAGTCGAGTGTAAGATGAGGACTCTTTCCCTGCAGGTTACAGAGAAAGATCAGACAAGTATTATACTGTTTTCCAGTTTCTACCACCAAGATCAGTTTTAACACCTACAAAAATCCCGATATAAGCAGATGATGTTGAAATCATGTGAGCCAAACTTGTTTTTCACAGGTAATGGCCTTGGAACAGTCTTTGTTCATCGTAGTTGTACTAGAATATGTATGTGAGGGGGAAAAAAAAATGTGTGTGATAAGAGATATCAGGCAGCACATCAAGCTGAGTTTTTCTTTTCTATTATTTTGAGACCGAGGGCAAATTGAAAGGAACACTGTGATTTGTAGAAAGGCAAAACTATTCAAATTTAAATTGTGTGCAAAGTTAGATCTTGATGACTACACCAGATACACAACAGTAAAATGTTAAAACCCAGACGATCACACAGGTGTCTGTATAAACACAGATGTTCACACAGACAACCTTTAATTGCTGGAAACACATATTATGAACTCTGACATGATTTTATCATATGTTTCAACAAGATGTTTAACATGCTCACTGTAAAATTACATGTATAAACACATCTGGACTGTTTTCACAGCCACTTCCAGGCCTTAGGACTTTTCAGTTTGGTCCAAAACGAAATAGCAGGTTTGAAAGGTGCCTCAGACCACAGTCTGGACCAAAGGACCAACATTTAGTTGAACCAAAAGAGGAAGGTCTCAGTCTGGATCAAACTAAATCATAATTTGGTCCATTTGCAGTTTGAAAATAAACACTTTTTTGAAACCAGCCTCAGCACTTTTGACTAATAACATAATGTTGAGGCAGACGTGTTACAAAAAATAATCATAGGAGAGGTTAAAAAGTTGCTGCAACAGCAGAGAGGATACAAAAATATTAACCAACAATTGGATCCAATGATAAAATCAAGAATCTTTATTGTCATTATGCAAGGCACAATGAAATTTTGTTCAGCAGCTCTTGGCTTTGAGGCACACTGTAAGACACATAGTATAAATAAAAATATACACACACTCTTAAAATATATCTAAATAATCAAATCAAACAGGAAAAAAACACATACAAATGATGACAGACAAGTCTTGGGTGCATGTCAACACACATCAGCAATGACAACAGGAAGTAGGCATGTCATGGAAAATGTGTCATGTGAAACCAAAACTGACTGAATCAGATATATGAAATGTTCCATAAACAAAAACCTTGGTCTGGATACTGGTGTTGAGAGGGCTGTTTGGAGGATGCCATTTACTCCTCCTCCTACCAGAAGTTTTATCAAAAATATTTCACCTACTTTATATCTGGAATCTTGCCGAAGACAAAATCCACGTCATACTCGCTGTACCAGTGAACACACTGCAAATCTAAAGGCATTAGATTTAGGATCCCTGCATGATACTGAATGTATGAAAGGTTGGAACAAAATTTCAGATGGGGCTTTAACAACCTCGACACAGAACAACACAATAATGTTTTGTAATAAATAAAATGAGGTGGGACATGTGTGATCAGGCAGTCATGTAACAAGCAAAAAAAATCATCGTGGACTCTTAAAATTCCTTCTTCTCTGAATACAAACTCTGTCATCGAGGAGACGACTCAGGGTGCCGAAGTGCAACTCAAACAGCTTAAAGATATTCTTTTTTCCAGCCCCCATAACGCTGCTGAACTCTAATGTTAAATCTTGCAGCAGAGCAATGTGTGATACATACACAAGCACTTCAACACTTTGGAGTTTGTTTTGAAAACTATTGTGTTGTCAGTTTCAGATGCATAGATGTCAAATGTCAAATGTTTCTAAGATGTCTTTGCCGATCTACTATAGTGCTTCTTGTGTTTTATTTTTACGTAAAGCTACAGACCATAGCAAGCCCGAGACGAATTTACCCTTGGGAACACTAAAGTTTACTTTACTTTACATTAAGATGCTGTTGATGAAACAAGCTTTGTATTGTTGTGGCCTGAGGGCGATCCTGATCTGTCCACAGTTAGTTTGACCAGCTCAATTCTGTATTCTCACATGCTGAGGATGAACTTTGGGCCTTTTGCTTTCACCCTTCTAAAACCACTCCTTTTCAATTATTATTTCTGTATGTTCGCAGCAGTATGACATTTTCAAGTATGCCCACTATCATGCATTCTCAGAATGTGTATGTGTTCACTGGTAAATACAATAACTGTTTTTAAGCACGAAATGATTCCATCTTGCAAGTGGTCAACCCATGTTGAAGATGAAAATAACATTGACATTATGGTCTGCACAGTACACATTATATAGTGTGTTCAACCGTGTGTGTGTGTGTGTGTTTGTATGTCTTACCACTCTGCCAGGGTTGCTGTAGTCTATCTTTAGACTGGCCATGGCTTTAACAATGGCCATAATAGACTGGATGGTATTACTGTAAACCACTGCTCGGTACTGCTTACACTCATCTTCTGAGTAGCCGTCTTCGTGGATAATCCTGAAAATATCAACATTTATTAAAATCTATATAAATCTGCATTAACAGTTCTTTTCCACCTTCATGTTCCCCAGGTAGTGACATTTCTCAGTACATCAGTCATTAAGTTCAACTTAAAATAATTTATCCTTAAAATAAAAATTAAGTGAGAAATCAGCTTTTCTATATGAATACAACCCAGAATTGTCTAACAAGAAGCATATACCGCACACACTCCGCCTCACATTTATCATCCCAGCGTACTGTGTGGGATGATGCAGTGGGGTTTACACACAGTGCGACTGCCTCAATGCTGCAGCATCCATTTGATGCAGTATCCTGAGTTTACCTCTTGCTATATTATCCCAATTGGACCAGAGAGTAATGGAGGTAAATGTCTGTGCATGTGCAAGTGAGCATCCTATCATGAGACGCAAACAAGCAAGCAAAATTGTTTTCTCCCTTCAACAGTGTGCTGATGAAAATGGTAATGAATAGTAGTAATTTAGTAGTTGTCTGTGTTAAAAGATGTTTTATAAACACATTTGTTCTCTCCTAACTTCCTCTGTTTAAATGGTGTGTTTACACAGGATTCTTCAGCGTGTAATGTTACATAACAGGCCGGTGCTATGAGTCTTTCCGTCTTGCAGGCTGATTTATCTGTACGCCTGTACATGCTAATAACCTGGCTTCTAAAAGCGACAGACTGTTCCTGCTCCAAGCTCATAAAAAATGGATTCAGTGCCTGGCTAGCCCAGAGGAATGTGAATAATTAAGCCATTTAGGGTCCTGTGTATTTGTGTGTGTGTGTGTGTGTGCATGTTCTGATTGGTGCACAGTCACCACATTCTCTGCATTTAAAAACTTTGCACACTATCATTGTGGCAGCAGTAAAAGACAATAATAAACATCACCTCATTTACAGCTATGAATGAATTACAGCTATGAATGAATTACAGCTATGAATATATATATATATATATATATATATATATATATAGCATTTTCAGACTATGTAAGCCTGTAGCCAGATTTGATCAAGTCCACATACTTCATGTCATATAATCATACTGTCACATAAGACAAAGATTTCTTTTGTAACTTACTTCATCTGCTTTACAATGGTGCTCTTCCCAGACTCCCCTGCACCTGTTGGAACATTAAAAGATTACAAGTTACAAAGGAACTTTAAGTGCATGGTGCTGTTATCTTTCTCAGAGTGGAATTAAGCTGCATATTAGCTGCAGCTGTTTCTGGCCTGAAATCTGACACTGACACTATCATCACATTTTCTCCTCTGGGTTGTCTGGTTTATTTATGTTTCCATTTTTTGAGGACATGATGTACAGATATGCATGAAGAATTCCCCTATTAATTTCAATGTTTATTTTCCAATCTGGTACAGTCGGATTGCAGGAAAGAAGCGTGATTTCATGGCTGATGATTATTCAATACTTCATTTACTGATTTAAGTACATAATAGAAAAGGATCACATTAAAATGACTTTGAATGTTTTAATCTATTAAATATAATCTACATGCAGTTTTCAAAGCACACCATAAATTCATGGATTTTTCACTCTGCAGCACATTGGATCCTTTCAGCACAGATCTCTCTGCAAACCAGGGGCTACTGCAGACACGTGAGGTAAGAAATCAATTGCTACAAACTATTCAAAGCCAATCATTTCAATCATGTCAAACAAACCATCACATGGCAGCATGTAGCAGTGAGCTACAGTGTTACAAACTCATAGATCAGACGTGGAGATCAGATTTCTATAACAGCAACAGATATACAAGTCGAGTATGAGTCAGTTACTGAAATGTATATCACTGCTATAAAATATACCTGCACACAATTGTGGCAATGGAGTACATTAAGATGAGGGGAGGAAGAATAAGATAAAATGCCCACAGTTGATTACCAAGTTTCAAGAATCTTCAATTTAAAGGTTCCCCTTTGACCTCAAGTGCATGTTCGGGAAATTAGAGTTATTAGAGTAGAGAGAGCAAACATAATTCTGTGCAAAACTCAACAAAACTCTAATTTCTTGCGTATGGACATAAATCACACTCAACAGAAACCTCATATGAACAACTGGTTTTGGAAAATGCAGTAAACGAGCTGAAAACAGTGGCATGGTTTGTTTACTGTAAACACAAAACACACTGAGGGCATAAAGGGCAAGAAAATCTGGTTCTTTGAATCCGATATATAGTTAAAGATTCATTAAGGATACTAAATTAGAGCATTAGAGCTAAGGCAGCCAAACAACCTTGTCATCAACACAATTTACATTAGCCAGACCTGCTGTGAAATATAAATACAGTAGAAACCATTTTGACACTATTGTTATCTTGTTGAAATAAATATGCTCGAGTCTATTGCACATTCACTGCACTGTCAGGGCTGTACCACTGTGGACTGTCCTATTGTGCCACCATGCACTGTCCTATTGTGCCACCATGCACTGTCCTATTGTGCCACCATGCACTGCCCTATTGTGCCACCTGACACAGCCCTGCCAAAAAACATTAGCCTTGCCCTGGTCTGATGGAACAAGTGGGACCAGCAGCACCCCCCCACTTCATGCTGTCAACCTTCATCACAATCACACACATCCAACATTTTTCTGAGAGAGAGGGGGAACCCAGGGTAAAGAGAGGAGTACAAAAGAAGTATCTGAGGCAAAGTTGGCTGTCATACATTCTGTATTGTTGATTAAAGTTTCAGGTTGATTCACAGCTTTTCTTTTTGATTCTTCATTGTTTCTAATTTATACCCATCTGAATCCTAAAGCAGAAGGTTTTTATCTCAAGATGAAATTATGTAACTGGCCTGCTGCTTCTATTCATTTACCACCTTATCTCTAGGAACACAATGTTTTATGGCGGGAGTTATCTCTCCTCTTTTAGACTACTACCCATTACTACTCATTTCCACTGGGAACGTCAACATTTGCCTCAGAGAGATTAACATAAAAAAAGGATCATCTCAGGTGCTTGTATGACAATGTTCTGCGGTGGAAAGTGGAATAGTCTCTGTCATACATGCATGAAGGTCACCTTCCTCAGAATAAAACTCATCCATTAATATTTCAAGCCCAAAGGGAGGTGAACACTTGTGAACAGCAGAGAAAAAGAAGAGAGTATCCTCATTCTTCATGCTGAAGGTGTTTTAGGAGAAACGGGCAGAGCTGTCGTCCTGCTCCAGGGGAAAACTTTTGAACTGATCTTTGAATTTTACAGGACTGGGACATCGCATCGCACTCTATGACTGATCATGAATCAAAATAAACAGTATGAAGTATCTCTCTTACTTTCTCTTTCTCCCTTACTTTTACCAAGAAAGTGAATGAGTGTATTTCTAGATATGTCCATTGTTTTAAATTAGTAATTAGTAAAAATACATCTATATTAGGTATACCTGTCCAATAAGTCAATAAAGTGTCAGCAGAGCAATGATAAAAATAAAAATCAATCAATCAATGATAAAAATCACGCAGCTACAGTCCAGGTGCTTTCGTTAATGTTCACATCAATCATTTGATTGAGGAATAAATATGTAGCATGACTGACGGTGCCAGATGAGCTTGTTTAAGTACTTCTGAAGCTGTTAATTGCCTGCAATTTTCACTCACAACAAAATGTGCAAAACAAAAAATCATCCAGTGACAGTCAGTTCTGCAGATGGAAACACCTTGTTAATGAGAAAGGTCACTCTTTCCACAACTGTGGTGTGCAGAGAAACAGCGGATGGGCTACAACAGCAGGAGACCCAATGGAGTCCACTACTGTTGGTGTAGTAAGCACAGGCTCATCAAAACTAGACCACCGAAGGCTGGAAAGATGTATCCAGGTCTGATTATCTGGATTTCTGCCTAAGTACAAAGATGGTTAGACTTTTGCATCAACAGAACGAATCCATGGACCCAACACGTCTTGTGTCAACAAGTCGAGGCTGATAGTGTTGGTGTAATGGTGTGGGGAATGTTTTCTTGGCTCACTTTAAGCCCCTTAATACCAATCAATCATTGTTTGAATGTCACAGCTAATCTGAGTATTGCTGTGACCATGTGCATCCCATTAATGGCACTTAGGCATTAATGGCAATTTACCATCTTATAATGGCTACTTCCAGCATTATAATGCACCAAGTCACAAAGCAAAAGTCTCAAACTGGTTTCATTAGCATCACAATGACTTCATTTTACTTTAGTGGCCTCCTCAGTCACCAGATTTGAATCCAACAGAATACTTTTGTGGAAGAACAAAAGATTGGCAACATGAATGTACAGCCGACACATTTACAGAAATGATGTGATCCTGTCGAAATGGAGCAGAACCTAAAAGAAGTGTTTCCAATATGTTTGGGAGTTTGTGCAACAAAGAACCAAAGCTGTTGTAAGAGCAAAGGGAAGTCCAACCCAGTGTTAGTATAGTGTTCCAATACACAGCCTGGTGGGTGTATCAACAACAACCATATTAAAGTAATATGCGAAAAATAATCTTGAATTTAATGTTTTAGTGATCAAATGTCTAGTAAATAGTGTGTGGTGCAGGAAAGCCAGTATCACAAATGTAAACATTTTGCATTGCAGAGTTTATTGGCTGACTTACACCTAAACAATGTATCAGTAAAAGGAAACCCATTATAAAATATGCATGCTGCAATAGAAGCTGATCCATAAATTCAAGAAGATTTTAGGCATGTGCCTGCAATATAGAGACTACCTGCCACTATAAATAACGAGGGAGATAATAAAACAATACACCTGTCTGTAGTGGTCTGAATACATGTGGGGGATGCGTTGAGAGAGTAATAATGAAGTTGGTAAACAGTGTTACTAATCAAATTATTCATCTCAACAAATGGGCAGAATGTTAATTTATCCTGATGAGACACCACCAAACTACTGTCTCATTGTTAATTCAGGCACAAACATTGCTGACAGCCAAAACAATCCTCAATCTTGGGACTAAGAGCTTCTGTGCAGGATTAATCAATTGCCACTGAGCAGGATATTAATACAGGCACATGTGCCGATCCAATTACTGGATGCATAATTGATTTTAACAATTGTCTCATGTGGAACTCGGATATTTTATATTCTAGTGGTATATCAGAGAATATCTGGTCTGCGGAGACCATCAAACATTATTGCTAAAAACGTGTAGTTTTGCTATTATACTTCAATCTGCAGTATCTTCTAATTGAGCAGATGTATCCATCATACGTGAAGCCTGTGCTTTTACAGAGTTGGAGCAGTAATGAGAACTGATCAGAATTACAAAGACCCCTCTGTGAGCTGTGCTGGCAGAGCAAAAAAGCTCTTTCTTTTTAGCACCATTAGAAGAGTGCCAGAATCACTTTCTGGCAATGAGAAGACGATGCCACCCCCTCTTTTTGCTTCTTCAACCCCAACTATTCATAGCTGTTGCCCAGTTGGTTTTCAGAGACCGCCAGAACACACAACAAAGATAACAACATGATTTGTAGCATGAGGATCACAAGTGGCCAGGCTACAGATAACAGAAATGTTTCTCTCAACACATTCAATACTCTCGCTGGCCCACTCACATCGATGACTCTTGGCTGCAGTTTTGGTCATGCACTGATGACACAAAGTATCCATTCATGGACTGATGAGATATCTGTATCTTGGCAAACACACAAGCATTCTCACATAATCTCAAAGTGAATAAAGTAAATCACTTGCCAACTATCCTCAAGTTATACTTGAGGATAGTTATACTCAGGGGCAGTAAATCAGTTGATGATTTCTCTGTTTTAGCACCAAAAGATTTAGTTGATGACTTGATAAGTAATTTGACAGACAATTCATGACCACAGAGATGATTAATTGTGTAAGGTGTTTTTAAAATAGCAAAAATGACAAATATGAGGAATTGCAGCATTTTACTTCTAAATCAAAAGTATGGCTTGGGTTGCTAGTCACCAAAAACAATCTGAGGGTGTAGTATTGGGATGTGGAAATCTGTGAAGAAAAAAAAAAAAAAAAAAAAAAAAAACACTTTTAACCAGCCAACCAGTTAAAACCAGTTAACCAGTTAAAATAATGTGTTGACTGCAACACACTGTTTAAATTAATGGGATGGGATGTCACATCTATGGGGGAAGCTTGAGCCTGTGTACACATTTCCTCAATCAAGCGATGCTCCTTGTCTTTGGGTGAAAATAAATGGATTGTGTGATTCCATGTCTATCAGAGGAGACAAGTGGTTGTTTCCATCCTCCCCAGTCCTACACTTGGACAAGGACTATGGTGAGAGGGGAGCTCTTCCTCCCAAGTGGCCAAATCCACCAAAATAGACAAAGTAAAAATCATAATACATCAGTGACACCTGACTTCCTGTGGTCTGTATTTGATTCATATAATTTAATTACAAGCTTAGGGCCAAGGTAAGTCACTTTATGAACTTAGCTGAAAACACTCTGTACAACAGGGAGAAGGTGAAAACTGCTCACAGGGTACAGATTCTCTTTGGAGAAACTGAGACAGGAACACCTTAACCCTGTATGGTATGGAGATAGTGAGTAGAGACAAAGCACTGCTATAAAAAAGAGAGTTAAGAAAGACAGCAGATAGGGGATGTTGGGAGTGGAGGTGGACAACATGGATAAGTGTGAGACAAATGAGCAGGGGGAGGACGATACAAATGAATGAATGTGTGATAGGCGTGAGCATGGAGAGCACTGATTAGAAGGAACTGCAGTGGGATGAGGGCCATCATGTGTTCCTGATAAATTCATTTTCATAATCAGTTATCTGCCAGCTTACTGATAAATACAGGATTCGACAACCACAAGTGAAAATGAAAAATTAAATCTGTATTAGGGGCTTAACATTGAGTGCGTAGGGTTTGTGTTGGAGTGCAGAGCATTCAGAAATGAACATCAGCAGGCGAACCCTTGTTTTGTCCTTGTTTGCTGTTTCACTTCACTGTTGATAAGCAGCTTAGTGGTTTGCTAAATTACATACAACAGCAAATATGAGTAAGGCACAAGACAACACACTGTTTTACAGAGAACTCTAAAAGTGCCACTTCGTTGCAGACCAACCTCCCAACTAAATGACCCACTTAATATAATTACTTCCCAAGAACCTTCTCTAATTATGGCACTAAAACCAAAATTAGTGTATCACTTTTATATCCTGTTAATTTACAATGTTAAGCTACTTCTGATCCTGACATTTAACTCACAGTGAAAATTTCACAACACATACAATAAAAGGAAACACATAATAATCTCCTGTTGTACCTATTGGTTTGGAATGTGAAAGAGCAGCGTTGTATGGGCTCTCTCACCAACAGCGCAATTCTTTGGCTGGCAATCAAAAGATAAATATAAATTATTGTCTTAATTATCATCAAGGTAATTATGACAAGCTTTTGTGTACTATTTAAAATAATTATCTGTTGTTCATAATCAAGTTTATTTTTGTCTGCAAACAAATTTACCACAGGTGCAGTTTGTGCTTTTATGGTATCAGTGAGATCTGATGGCCCTAACTAACAATAGTTTAATAGAGTAGAGAGTGTCTGACAAATTAAGGGGAAATGATACAATTTTTGTGGTTTTGCATGCCTGTGCACACAGACATGCATACAGATATACCACACAGAAAATGAATTGCTCAACAGAAGTGAGAGTGCAGGATCAGCAAAATTGGATCAAATTACCTCAATTTCCCTTGACAGTGTGGTGATAACTACAAGATATATTTAACAGCTATGGCAGCAACACTTTAAAGCTGTATTTACACACAAAAATATACTAACATGCACATGTATGTCTTAAATACATATAATGATCACAATCTTAGCTTTGCAGCTGGTAAGATTTGCTATGAGGCACTAAACTTCTGAGGTCCATAGGGTTGTACCATTGACCCTGTATGGGATTATAAATCAAATGAAAATAAGACCCGATGATGGCCGTGGATTAAAAGACAAGTGATGAAGTGATTCCAATTCATCCTGTGGGCCATATATAATCTGGACCAAATTTTAAAGACAATTAATTTAATGAATGTTGAGGTAGTTGATTGTTCAGTCCGGACCAAAACGTTTGATGTCAGTCTTCAGTTTAAATAACTGCATCTAATTTCATTGTTTAGAATAAAAATTATTTATTATCAACAGTTGCTACCAAATATTCACTGGCAGTTGGCAGTTTAATGATGAAACCATCCTTAGTGCTACCCTACAACAGTTGGCTGATGAAACCATGGTAGAGTCTATGTGGACAGAGACAGGCTTTTCTCAGGGCTCAAAGATCTGTGAAAGGGAAAGTTTTCGTCTTTCATCCAGCATAGACACTGTATAACACTGTATAAACACAACACTGTACCTACTTTCCACAGGCCCAGTGGAAACTACCCAAGAAAAGCCAATTTAAAAACCAGCTATCTTAAATAAATAAATAAAGCCCATCCTGGTACATCGACCTTACTGGAGAAGTGAGTGAGTTTCTGCTGTGGAAACACATTCAGCGCACTCTTTAGAAACCAATTTCTTGCATCACTTTGACTTGAATTGGAAAAATAAGCCGACAGCCATGCTAGCAGTAACATTCAAACAGATCACAATGACACTGCAAACATGTTATAGATGTGTAGTGTTAACCATCTTCCCCATCTTACCATTGTGTTAGAATGCTAATATTTGGTAAATGACTAACTATAGTTCATAAGCATTTGATCATAAACCAAAATATTAGACAAACTGACATTTTGATTTTGCAACAACCTAAAAAGCTGGAAAGCACCAGTGTATTTTTTGTACTTAATCATGAGTAAGACCTAAATGTGTGTACTGAGCTTTATGGAAATCCAACCAATAATTGTTGAAACATTTCATTCTGAACCAAAAATGTCTCCTTAATGATGATCTAATATGACAACTGAATGGATTAAAGTCCTTGGGAATCATCCTCTTCCCTTCATGTATAATTTACCAAATTAATATGGTAATATGTGGTCATAGTTGTCCAAATATTTCACTAAGAAAAAAACTGTCAGTATTATTGTAGTACTAGGGGAAAACGCTGTAGTCGGGCAGATCAGATTCCTTTTCTGGAGACTACCAATGTTATTTAACTTCCAAGTTCCTAAAATATTTCAACCTAGACCAAAATAGTGGATTGACTCATAACAACACAGGCCCCATACTAGCATGACAAAATCTGCATAAAAATGTGGCAGCTGATGTGTGGAAACAACACAGCTGATTTTTTTTTTTTTTTTTTTTTTAAATAACACACATGCATGCTGTGCCTTCTCTAGAAACGGGCAAGATTAAAAATGAATTCACCCATTTCAGCAAAATATCACATCACCCATAAATCACCCAAGGCCTACAGTCGACATCAATGTGTTTTGCATCCCTGTGTCACATAGTAAAGACATGCAACACATCTTAGCATATGCCAGCGTCACAGGCTATCTATTGTCTGAGCGGCTGCCATGGGAAAATGACTCACTGTCCTGGCTGTGACACGATTCCTCCCTCACTCTCATCCTGGCCTGCAGTCCACACCCTGGTTGGTGTCATGATTGCTCACATCCAACTAGCTTTTATAGCCATTTAAAGGCTAACCTTTTCTCTGGGCATTTATGACACTGAACAGAATACACCACAGTGATGCTGTTGCTATTTAAAGCCATGACACAGTGTGCTGAGGGGAGTTGACTGACACAAGCAGACAGTTTTCTGCCTGATGCATATTGAAATTAATCTAGACGTATAGTAACTGATAAATGGAGACCTGCTGTAGAGGCAAAATTAATTTCTACTAATGAAATACGCATCCAGGGTTGGATTTCAATAGCATTCATGTGTTTGTGTGTGTATGAACATTGTTCTTCCACATCGACCCCAGCTCAGTTTACCTTCCAAGTGATCTGTTCCCATATTATCCCATGCTCTACAGTTTAATATAGTTGAGGAGATACACCGCTCCTTCCTTAGCCAAATCACTAATCAAGATAGTTATATAAACAGTAGTTTATCACTACAAGTGGCACGTTTTAAATCATGTGTTATACAAACTCACAGAGAATTATCATGCAACACTTTAGTTTCCTTCAGTTCTATAATCTTCAAGTGGTACGATTCATTATCATCACCTCAATCAGTGATGGCCTTCACTGGAAATACACAGTACCTGAACGGACATATAGACAAAGACAGCAACCAACTAATGAACACAACGGAGCATTTAGCAACTACAGAGACACATTTTTCATTCATAGCTATGTATCTGAATTGGGGGCCCATTGGCTTTGCATGTTAATTTTTGGAGAGCATTATGTCTTGATTCTAGGGGGTCTAAGGAATAATAATAAAAAAAAAAAAAAAATGTCTTCATTTTCTCTTATAGCATTTAGAGACTGGCAAAAGGTAATATTTGGAAATACAGATTTGGAAACACAGTTATCTCACCATCTTTACATGAAGTTAGGACCATTTTTGTTGCCTGCTGAGCAAACTCAGCATCTAATGCTTCCAGTCTGCAATAAAAAAAATCTTCTTACCTTACATTAAAGACATCAATTTTTCATGTTTAGTCTACCATTACCAGTATTTCAATCATAAATGACCAATGAGACTGGTTTGTTTAGCTGTGGATGGTCATGTGTGGTAAATTCTCAATTTCTTTAATATGTGACTTACATGGTTTCAGTCATTAGTATGTTTTTATGCAACTGACTTATGCCTGTTTTGTTGTGCATGATATTTAAGGAATTGGTGATAAATGATCAGTACTTATTTCAGTGTGACATTAAATTTTGATGTATTGCATCTTTCGAGATGGCAAAATAATATTCTCTAAAGCAAGATCAGAAAAAGATTTTCAGATATGTATCCAGTGTCAGAGGGCAGATATGCATGGACTGATAAATCAGCCATCACTGAGACATATTCCAAATTTCTGTCTTTTGTCCATGGGACAGGACAATATAGAGATGCAGATTAGCCACAATTCAGCAAACAATTACAACTGTACAGTGCAAGTGATCTGCAACAGAATAATGCAGTGCGGCACAGGAACTGTTACAAATTTACCTGTAACAGTCAGCATCTGTAGCATGCAAAATTTCACTACGAAAGAGCATAACAGGGTATGACATGGTAAGACATCTTTAGAAAAGGTGTGGACCACCTCCAGCTCCTGCAGAGGTGCAACAGCTGGAAGCTCAAAAACTGCCCCCAACACGAGGAGCTTTACATGAAGCCACTACCCTTGCACATTTATAGGCAACACAGTTACCATCGCCAACAGATTATGGATGGGATGTAGAGGGAGGCCAACTGCTACCAATAACATCTCGTGTACCCCATGCCCCAGCCACCAGTTAATTAAATGAGGCTGCAAGAAGACCAACTGCATGTCACATTGTTCTTGAAGGTCTCAGAGTATCAACTGTTCCAAGATGTGCCTGTGTGGGGCAGATGAAGGTTGTGGTAATGTCAGCCAGGGACATGTGGTGGGAACTGATAATGAGGAAAAGGATGGAGATTCTTCACTTTAATAAGGCTGCAAATGTAAAATTGTCATCGAAGACAGCTGCACGGTTATACGGCATCATAATAACAATGAACCATTTCATTGAAAATTGTATTTTGTTGTTGTTTATAAGCTGTTTTTTCATATTGCTGGTTAAAACAATTGTACAAAACATATTAAGTTTTGATGTTCATAAAAAATAAAATCTGTGACGTCCCTCTGCTCAAGAACAAAAAAAATTAAAAATTAGCATTTTAACTTGTAAAACTTAGTGTTATGTTCACTTTCAAACAGTATGTTACAAAAAATACTAAAAGAAAATCTGTAAAATAATTATAAAAACAATTATACTAAAAAACAACATTTCTGTGATTTATTTTTAATAAAAATAGTAATACAGGCCAGTTCAGTGATCCTAGAAGACAGTCCAAAAATTAACATTTGAATCCCACAAAAATACATACCTCCCACCCCCGCTATCAGTAGTAGGGGGAGACCAAAAGAAAGTATTCACTTGTCTGCTTTTGTAGACAAGTGAGTACTGCGACAATTCTCTGGTGGCCAGAAACACAACTCCAGATGAAAGTGGCTCTGGATCAACTGAATGTGTGAAGAGATACAGTTTTTCTACATTTTTTTTTTTTTTTTTTTTTTTTGACGATGAAAATATCATAAAATGTGAAAATATGCCATGTTGGTCTTATGGTTTGATGCTTCACCTCTGTAGTGATCCAAAAAAAAACATCTTTAGGACTTTAAAGACAACTTTAACAATTATTCAGGAAATGGATACAGGTTAGGGGTATTTATGTGTGTGAAAGAGCAAGACTGTTCATCTCTAAGTGGGTCTGTTTTTGTTTTTTTACAACACACTTGGTTCTAGTAGATTACCCTCTGACAGCAAACTATTATTAACAGCCTCCTCTTTTTCAGCCAGCCTGAAATCAAGCCTTTCCTTATCTTCCATTTATTGACCAGCTCACAGCGGTAGTCTGAATTATTTCATGGAGTCACCCCTTTACAGAGCAAAGGAAGTACAAAGACTACAACAGTTGGATCACTACATGCAGTTTCTAGTTTGTGCCTAGCTACAGACAAGCATCAGTAGCACAGGTGTTTGAACCACCACCACCTCAGCCTGTTTCACATGCAGAGTGGAGAGCGATGGAGGAATTTCATATGGCTGGACACAGTACAGTATGTTATCGCCTGAAGTGGAAAAGTAGGTCATCAGCCTCACAGGGAGCAGAAGAGCTTCACTGCTTCACTCTGCAGAGTTGGATGCTTGCTGCTCTCTGAATCAACGTTAACAGTGTTTAATCCCTTGATGTGAATGTTCACAAGCAGCATCGACACACTTCTGTGACATGGATGTTTAATATGTATTCCACAATTTTAAATTGCAGAACAGAAAGAACATTTCCTGTCAGACAGTGAAGATGCAAAGAAAGTCACATCAGCTTTTATATATATATATCAGGTGCCTAAATCCAAAGATTCAAATCTGCTTCAGATTGTAACAATTGCAACAAAGAAGACCAAAAAAAAAAAAGGTACAGTTTGTCCAGAATATTATCTGAATTTCTACAGTCTGCAGAAAAATGGATCAGAAACATCGCCTCATTCTCATGCACATAAATCAATAACTTGAGAGCACCACAAACATAAGAGTGGCTGTGGCATAACAAGCAGATACTGTATGTCTGTATGCAACACAATCGCTCACTATTGCCTGAGAAAGATCTATGAACTAGAGACACACTTCATTACATTCTTCTAATAACGGAGGCAAGTGAATCTTTACTTTTAATCCTTTAAGGCCTCAGTACATCCTTCAGCACCATTGATCATCCTGTTTTAAATTAATACCTTGAAGCAGTGGGGAGTTGTCAATGGTACCTGTCTTGACTCTCATGCTTTTCCCATACAACCTTCTCAGTCACCACTGGCAACTCATTCTTCTCCTGAGCAAACATCACACATTCTGTGCCATGGGGAAACATTGCTGGTTTAATCCATTTTCTTTTAAATGCTCCCCATGGCCATGTGATATTCAAGCAAAATGGACCATTTCAGTGTTTCATCCAACTGCATGTCCTCCTGAAGCCAATGATCCAACCGACAATTTAAGAGAGTGACTGTATATGACGGATCAAGTGCTGGATCTCTCAAACAGTACTACATCTCAGAAACAAGTTTCAAGGAATACTTTTTCAGAATAGATATCCATCTGCCAACATCTCAAACTATTTAGGATGTTGACTAATTCATCCAACATTCAATTTGCCACAAGAGTGGGGCTGGTATTGTTTTCATCTTGGGAGTCTGTAAGATGGTTCTAAGGACATATTTATGAATTAATATTTGACAAACTCATGCTTTTTCTTTTACAATGATGACTCATCTAATTTGCATTTGCAATGGGTGTGTGGTATTAAGAATCCCTAAAAGCAGTCAGTTCTCTTTGATGAGCCACAGATATCAACCCTCTGATCCCTGCACAGGCAGGAGAACAATGCAAAGATCATTTAAAACAGCACTAGTTGAAGGTGTTATCTACATGGACAGCTTTTTGGTCTAGCCTCAGTTCTTGGCAGACACACTGACAAGCAGCAACATTTTGAGATCATATCACCTTCAAGAGAATCTTGTGCTTATGAGCTCACTGCATCATCACTCAGAGTAAAGTGGTGCCAAAATGTGTATCTTACAATAAAAAAACCCATTAAGCTCCAAAATATGTGACATGCTATTTCAAACAAACCTTATAAGCATTTCATTATTAGCTTTTGAATTAGAAGCTCTGATATAGCTTATAACTTATTTTACTATAAATGGTGGGCTAAAGGATCTTATAAACGGGTTTAAATTAATGAAAAAACAGTAAATGAAACATGAACTAGCTAATTAGGCAAGTTAAATGTTTTAAATACATACATTTTAATATTTGTTCCACTAGTGAAAGTACAGTGGTAATTAAGGACTTCTGCATGTCTTAACACCTTGTTGAACAGAATTTGAAACCCTTTTCTCGTATGTAGGACAAGAGTCAATTCCTCAACTAAATCTGTGATAGTGAGCTCACAAAACATGTGTCAGGAGAGCTGACCCCAAACTTTCTGCTGTGACAGGTTAATATCAAGCTGAACATCACCAACAAAACCAATTAGCTCAGTCATTTCAATCAATATGTCCTCAGGCTTACTTACACAGCCATTAATTACACAAATAAAGTAAATTTGTATTGATCAGTGATCAGTGATAACAACACCTGACATGTGGAAGCTCTAAAATGCATACCTTGCTCAACATTAACCTGATGATTGAAGGGAAATATTGAGGTAGAAGACCATGGACCATTAAGCCATTTAAGCATTAGAGCTGCGGTTCAGTCGAATACTTTTCCTCAGTGCAAAGTCCATTTAACTGCTCTCAAGCTTTGATCAAATCATGCAGTCATCACCAGCTGATAGTTTGTCCAGTTATGTCTCAGTCATGGAAAGGTAGCTGTACAATTTCCTTTCTTCCTGAGCAGTTTAAAGAACACAAAGGATATTTTCTGTTCAAAAAACCTCAAATACCTTGGAAAACATAACACCTTCATGACTGATATGCCAGCTTAGACCACAGATGAAGCAGATCAAAGTCAGACAAGATGATGATAACTTCCAGCTCATTTGTCTTCCGAGGGAGACATATCCACCATGTGGCTATGGTTCAGTTTGCAACACTACTGCTATTCAAATGTGAATGTACTTTATACTGAACTAACAAAACAAATGTACACCACAGATGTACCAACTATAGTATCAAGCCAAGACAACAATCAAATAAAGCTAAAAACTAACATTATCTGTTTAGTGACAGATGTATCAGCTGATATATTTCAACATTCAGCTCAACATTCAACAATTTTACAAGTCGAAAAAACTTTACTTGTCTCTTTAAACATTATGTTACTGACTTCCAGATTGTCTCGGTTTGTTCATATTCAAAGCAACTCCAAGCTCCTGATGACAACCACTGGGATATCTTTTCTTCATCTGCTGGCATCATTATGGGTATATTCTCTCTGATAAAACAGACTATTGGGTAATGTGTTTTTCTTTGATGCATATG
Source organism: Polydactylus sextarius (assembly GCA_016801845.1). Taxonomy (NCBI): domain Eukaryota; kingdom Metazoa; phylum Chordata; class Actinopteri; family Polynemidae; genus Polydactylus; species Polydactylus sextarius. Next base: position 10,511,524 of record CM028908.1, read on the forward strand.
AACATAATCTACATGCAGAGACATATACTTGTGCACACCCTGACATACAGCTCTGACACAATACCTTCTGTCTGTCAATAATCCAGTTCTACTCTATCCTTTGTTGTCCTCTCGTCAATCCTCTGTGCCTGGAAAATGATTCCTCACATATCAAACCATCACAGCTGGTGTTTACCTGACAGTCACTCTGCTTACTCTCCCACCTTCCTATGTTTCTGTAAGTGGGTATATCAGCTTATAGTCTATGTGTGCGCGCACACGCACGTGCGCACATATACACAGACACGAGCAAACAGATGAGACATCAAGAGTGCTGGCCAGTCACTGCAGCATTTGAGGCACCCACCAGCATTCATCTGGCAGACACACCAGATTGTCAGGGTGAGTAAGAAGCATTTATATGATTTAGAAATTGGTGACACATGGTGCAGTGCAGAGCAGAGCTGGGCATTCATTTTTATGTGCTCAGACTGCCTCTTCTCTGAGGTGTTTATGGTTCTAGTAAGGCGAATACATTATCTTTAAATGAGTCACTTTAAAAAAAAAAAAAAAAAAAAAAAGAAGAGCTACTTGAAATTGAAGGATGCAATACAGGAGAGGAAAGGAGTGTCGGATAGTAAAAACTTTGAAAAGCAATGCTTTGTTCTTATTGCTGAGTATTCCATGTGTGTTTGAATGGGGTGACTAAACAGTGCTGATAGTTCATCTGTTAATGTTTTTCAGTAAACTCACTGTACATTTTATCTGGGGAGAGAACTGGGATTCTGTGGCATTTCCACCTGGAAAAGCATTGGTTTTTGAGAAGCCAGAACCTGGCAGAGCTGGGAGTGAAATGAGGGGTGGTCTGCGTATGCATGCACTGGATTGGTTGCCTTGGTTACAGCACCACATTGCCTCACCAAAACTAAATTACAAACATCAACACAGTCACACATTTGCGTGGGTCGACAGTAGAAAAACTAAAATACTCCTAACACAAAGACTCATTCAAATACACAAGCAAAAATGTTCATTTTTTTCCCCCAGAATTGTGGTTTTAACCTCAATGTTTTGTTGTGATGGAATTTGATGTAAACAGTGAAGGGACGAAGATTGAGACCGTGAAAAGCACTGATGGTAGTCAGTGTTCCAGGTCTGAAAAAAAAGCATCTAAAAAAGCCAGAAATGAGATCATATCTGGAACACTACAGGTCACACACACAGCACAAGATAATATGATTACAACATAACACCACATTGATAATCTCTACTAATGATTAATCTGATGGTAACATCATTAATGGATTGATCAATCGCAAATGTCATTTCTTTTCTAAGAGTAAAAGTATTAATATTACAAGACCTGGTCAGCCTAAAATGATAATATCAAACAGCTGGAAGCTGCCAAATAAATGTTATAGTTTTATAGTACATTTTAATTCATTCTTCAATACTTAATTCTTAAAATAGTTATCAATTATTGAATGACTAAAGGATTAATGGACTAATGGCTATGACTCTATGGGCTCCTGTTTTTGGGAAGTATACTTTTTTTTTCCCCCACTGCCACGACTTAGATGAGAAAATCAATACCACTCCTACATTTGCTCTACCAACAGTCACCTCAGCTTAGCTGAGAATAAAGACTGGAAGCATCTAGTCTGATTACATCCAAACATAAGAAAAGTAACTCACATTTCTGTTATTTCTCGTTTGCTTTATCTTACGAAAGACCTAAGACCATTTGCTGTTTTTTTAAACTGCCTTTCCACTTCCAGTGTTTGTGCCAACATAACCAACTGTTGGTTGCAACATCTTGTTGATCATACATACAAAGTGTGGTACTGACGCACTTACCGACCTCTGCACTTGACTATTCTCTTTAAAAATTAGATTATTACCATAAAACAGCTTTTCTATATCTTTGCCATGCTGTAAAAATCATGACACATGATGTGAAGTGAAAGGTTCAGGCCAGTGACATGCTAAGAAACCTGATCTGATTTATTCTGAGCACTATTGGGCAAGTTACTTTGAAAAAAGCAGTTAGTTACACTTACTAGTAACTTCTTCCAAAAACTGAGTTAGTAACTCCATTACATCTTTATAAAAGTAACTAATTACCAGGGTAACTACTGCGTTACTTTTTAAAATGTTTAAATATATAAACAATTTGGATTCTACACATTTTTGCCCTTTACCTCAGTTAAGTTAATGTAATGACTGTGCTTCCAATTTAAAGACAATACCTTGGCGCTTGACATACTCTGTGTGTGTCTTGGTTGTTGTTAGTGTTCCCGATTGTGTATCTGAATTTGTGTGTTTTTTGTGTGTGTGTGTGTGTGTGTGTGTGTGTGTGTGTGCAGCTACTCTGATTGGCTGATCATGAAATTTTGCTCTCCCTTAGCCAATCAACATGTGGTTTCATCTCTCTCTCTTACCTCTTGCTCCAGAAAAGAAAAATAAAACATTGCAGCTTCAAATTATTATCAGTAAAGTTAACACTGTGGTAAAAACTGGTATCATAACTAATTCGATTACCAGTTAGTAAAAAAAAATACTAACGCCGTTAGTAACGGCATTTATTTTTAGCGCCGTTATTCCCATCACTGATTCTGAGTAACCAATGTGCAGACAGCACACGTGCTGTCCTAGTGCTTTATGTCTTCCACTTAAACACTTAACTTGACCATAAATCTAGGGAATAAGACCTCGGTATGTACTGAATCTCATCTGAGTCACTTCTGGCCATATTGGAGATCAATAAACTCTTGACCAGATTTCTGAATTGCTTAGAGGGGAGCAGTGAAGGACGAACGTCACCGATTAGCCTCAAGTCTTACTTCACTTACGGCAAAACACGTCACATGTGAGACAAACTGACTTTATAAAAAATAAATCTGACATACATATTTTTGTGAAAAAAAAAAACATTAAATAAATAAAAACCGAAATGCTCTTTATAGTGATGGTATTTGGATTTTAAATTATAGCTGTGCTAAGTGTACAGTCATACATTTTATAGCCTTTTGAAGGATATCTACTTTAAAACTAAACTGCAGATGCAACTATTGAAAATGCCTAGTATACTGCAAGCATAATTTACAACAGATATTACTATAAATTCAAACAACATCATGTGAAACCAGTATAAATAATACTACTAAGCTAACAGAAGAATGAAACACATCACAGTGATGAAGTAAGAGAATGAATAATTGAGTCCTTGTTTCAAATAACATTTATTTCTAAACCCTCATTTCCATCTCAGGCTGGGTGTAGTTCATTATCTAAAAAGGTAGCTTCTTAGTAATGATATTCAAATCTTTCGCAGCCTGACGATTAGGAGTTACTGCCAAATTAATGGCACATTAATTTAGACTGGATTCAGCCAAATTAGGTCCCACATGAACCTTTAGACCACAGGTGTCAAACTCATTCCACGAAGGGCCGTGTGGCTGCAGGTTTTTGGTCCAACCAGTCAAGATCACACAGTTTGACCAGTCAACTGTGTGGAGACTGAGATCAGTTAATTAAATGAATCAAGTCTGGTGTGCTGCTGCTAGGTTGGAACAAAAACCTGCAGCCACATGAACCTTGCTTTAGACAAACCAGAGCAATTACAAAACATAATCTAATGAAAAATGTAAGGCAGTTCCAACATACTTATGATGAGAGTCTGGTGAGAGAACAAGACCAATATGTAAACCTTTGCTTAATTTAACTTTGTCACTTTGTCTCTCACCACAACCTGCTAAACATTAGTGACTTAAATGAACTGCTTCTAAAATTGTGACCCATTTACGTCACAGTGTTTTACTTCCCTTTTCACTGTAAAATAGAGTGATGTTTCACTAAGAAATATTCATGGGATAATAGGATCTAATTGCCTTTGGGAAATGGTATCATGTCATGTCTAGTTGGTTAATTTGCTTATCTATCTGGCCTTGGCTTGCCACCAGCATCTGTCAAAAAAGATTTCCAGACATATTTTGATGATATTTTTGTTTGTTTCTCTATTTTCATTCACTTTCTGAACAGTTTTTTTTCCATCACTGGATGCAGAATTTTCAACAGTTAATATCAGATGTGTGGATCAGGGTGACTGATGGTGAGAAGAGTTTCCTGCCAGTGAAGAAGATTTAAGTCAGAATTAAAAAGGACAGCAGTAGCCTGCAAGGAGCTTTGAGGATTTCCCTAAACTTACATGGATATGAAATTCAGAATCACCAAAACAGCATCAGTAAACTTGTACTGTACTGAACAGATTCATAAGAAAATATTATATCTGTAGTTCAAGAAATAAAACTAGACTGGACTAGTGTGAGCTCGAGGGTACACTCAGCTACAGTTTGACTTTTTCATGATGGCAGTTAAAACCTATGAAAACTCAAAAAGCCTTTAATCCGTCATATGGTCTATATAAGACATAAATCAAGAGACACTTATCTTCAGCTAGTCTGAGTTAGGGGCTGTACAATTATTGTTGCCTTAGTTGTTGCCTATTCAATCACAATCACTCTGAAAACAAAACTGTATTTGCAGAGCATCTGCACTTTTTAGAGCATCACAGAAAAGACATTTCTATAACTTATTTATTTCTCACAGTGGAGTAAACAGTAAGGAAAATGAAGTCAATCGATGAAAACCTTCATTTTAATCAGTTTTGACAGAAACCAAAAACATTACTATTAATTTCCTCTCCTAACTACTTTCATATTGAAAATCTCAGTCTAAAATAGCAGCAAACGTGAACATAGCATGCATTTAAATATGATGCAGAAATTAAAAAAAAAAATTCAAATATTTTTTTTTCAAATATAAATTTTCAGATAACAGCAAGTATTTTGGTACCTTCTGTTTTTGCAGAAAGAAAAAACAAAAAGATCTAAAAAAATGTATCATCTGACATTCAGTGTGAATATAACCATGGCAACCAGGCACAGAAGAATGGAGAAAAGACTGGTTTCATCTTTGTGAACTAGAATCACAGATCCACTCAGCAAAGATTCAACATACTCAATATACACGTGATTAAACTTCATCCATCTGAGATCTTTCCAATGTAAATGCACACACTTGTAATTCTTTAAGAAAACAGGATGAGGGTTCACCTGGAAAAGAAATCAGGTTTTCCACTGCCTAAGCATAAAAACCCAGCAGCTTATTGCCTCTGCGATGCAGGTGCTTGCTATGTTTCTGCTGATGACAGTACTCTTCACTGAATGCAATTCCTGCCTGTATATAGGTACAGGTCACATCCTCCATCAGCGCCTGTCTCATTATAGTGTTGCTATCCTGGGAACTAATCCAGAAGCTATATCACACATGGAGGACTTGTATCTAAACTTTTTTTTTAGTTTATGTGCACAGTCTCTGCTTTACACTGGTTAACCATGTCTTTGTTAAGCCTTTTCATTTGCAAACGTGGAACCTGCAGATCATTGACAGAGGTTCCTTGTGATCTTTCAGGGTTTTTAACAGTTGTCCTTACACCTTAAAATGTTTAAGTCTAGTTTAGCATGTAAAGGTTCACAAAGTTAAACAAACTGATTAATTATACACAACTTGTTCACTTGCTAATGACTTGCATTACAACAAAAGTACATTGTGTCCTTTGGTCAGTGCTCTGATATATAGATGATCAAGCTATTATATATTTTATGAATTTATGAATGTATATGTGTGTGTGTTGAGTGGGAACTAATGACTGTGCCAGGAATCATCTGGGAGCCAAATCAATAAACGACCTTTAATGCTGCAGCAGCATGTAAAACAGAGTGATTGCTCTTCCAAAAATGTTAACAGACCAAAGGAGTGTTGGCGAAGACTTTTACACATTTTCTTCAGCATTTCAGTGAACAATTTTTTTTAACAATGTAATTGGGTCCCTGCTCCAATTAGATTGGTCTTTGTCCAAATAGTTGTATATGAAGAGGTGGTAACACTCCGATGGTTCCATCAATAACATACACACATATATACATATACATATATATATATATATATATATATATAGTTATATTAGACTTGTATTATTTATATGTATATTTTCAATATGGCTCATTCATATTTAACAATTTATTTTGTTTTGGGACAAACAGAATTAAAGAAGCATGTAAAAGTTTCTCTAGACAAAGTGATGAAATGACTGTGCTTAAATAGAGCACATGTTCATATTCAGTGAGACATTTATACCGTAGAAATCAAAGCATTTTCATCTTAACAAGAAACAGAGACCTTCAGCTAATGTCAGCAGGCTGAACATTTCTGCCTTGTGGGCCTGATTTGGATACAAGATACTTTTTTGCCTACTACTGGTATAAATCTTTAATTTTGAATGCAACACTGAAATTCGTCCACCACCGCAGTAACCCAGGATTTGATTCCCTGTAGCATTGCCTCTGTCTTAACTGTGTTCATAGGTTCATGCTGCAAAAACCACACCTAATGGCCGCGATTTGATCTTTAAGACAGCCACAAAACACGAGAGGGGGAGAGAGAAATCCTATTTTGTTTTTATCCACGAGTATTGGAAAAAAAATCATGTACAAAATAAAGAATACAACAACAATGTTGGAAGGGTTTTGAGATCAAATGCAGTCGCAGTGGCATTTCATGTGGCCCACTGCCCTTTATGGTCTTCTGGCATCTTTTCCAACAGCAATTAATGACTCATGCTTATTTCAGGCTAGTAAGCAGAAAATAGTCCCCAGAGGTAAAGCTGCTTTTAAAAAACAGAAATGGAATCTTGTGTTTGTACAGTGACCATTTTGTCTGTAGTCGAGGATTAATGGCATATATTATACATCTATTTAAGGTCCAACTGAGTCATTCAATTTGTCAATGGATGGCATTTTTTTGTTTTATTTGTTTGAAATTATATTAAAATCAATTAACAGATTAATAAAGTGGGAGCTGCTTCCATTAAAGAAAGCTTTAATAAAATTCAAACTATTACAAGCTTATTAAATTGTTTTATTGATTTCCTGCTCAGTGTTGTCAAAAAATATTTTAGGTCTTGATTATAGAAGAGAATGTAAATTATTTCAATTATTATGCGATAATTTGGATTTATAAAAATCTCAAGCAAAGCCTTGTTTATTCTTTACTCTGTTTATTCTCGATTATCTCTACTGTCACTCCATCACTGTCAACACTTCATCAGCCTGACAAGGTTTTTGCAAGTATTTTACAAAACCAATTAAGAAGTCAATATTTTTAGCAAATTGCAGGCAGCACGTCCTGTGTCATTTGGCTTTGCAGTCAAGTATATCTAATGTGAATTGATTGATGTTGACACAAGTAAAATGTTGATGAGTCTCTGTCCTATTAAGACTTCCCTGCTTGCTGAGGTCCTCTTGTACTTTTCACCTACTGTATCTGAGAGGTTGAGTGGAATGAGAAAAGAAGAGGAGGGTGGGAGATAAAAGGAGATCCTTAAATTATGAATGGGGCTGATAATGGAAATGTGACTGGAAAATGAATGATGGGGGAAGGATCAGGTTTGTCATCTGCACCGAATGGAAGATGAGGACTGAGAAGGGATTCGTGAATAGACTGCTTTTGTAAAAAAAAAAAAAATCATGGCCTCTGATGAATAAGTAATTTCATAGCTCTCCTATAAAAGTTCTACTATACTTTCAATGTATGTGGAAAACTGCTGGGTAACAACTGCGGGTATCCTTAAGTCAACAGATACTTTACCTCCCATGCTGCAGCATCAGAAAGTGCAGATTTGGGGTAATTTACATTTACTTCCAAGGTCCTGAGGGCATCATCTTAATGCAACCACCTCCATACACACACAATTTGGAGCTATGAGGATACCTCACTAGAAAATTTGTAATGAATATGCAAAAAGAAGCCAGCTCTGCAGAAATCACACCACAAAGTTTCTAAATGTATGACACGGTAGACAACTTCTTCAAGTTTTTTATGTAATGAGTTACTTTTGATAAGACTTGAGTTTTATACACATTCAAACCTTACATCTAATACGCAGTATGGATTTGAAGCACACAGCATATAGTATGTAAGCTGTCCACAGTACTGATGTATGCTTGAGGCCTGAAATAAGCATGGAGCAGTGAATGAAATACCTAATCTATAAAAGAACCTCAATCTTTCATCAATTTTTTGAAATTGAACAATAAAGATTTATCTGTGAGCTGCAACAATGTAACAAGGAAGTATTAAGGAGCAGGAATGATTTGCACATGTTTTGTAAACCCTGAATAACAGACGCTCTAACATCCGCAAATACCAAACTTAACTCTTACAGGATCTCATAAACCACCATCCTGCCCGAGGACGTACTCAGGAGTCACATCCCACTATATAACCAAAACACACGCAAGTGCTGCCTCTTATGGACACGCTTTACCTCAGACGCACACTCACGTACGCACACACAAGACCTGAAAGATGTGCTGCCTGCCTCATCATTAGTCAACCGTGACCCTGAGCCAAGTTGCCTCATTAAGAAGCATTGTCTAATATTCTCTGAGCAGAGGTCACTGCCTTTAAAATTAACATTCTTTACGAGATAAATCTAATAAAAGGTGCAATATCTCCATCAAAGCAGGCATGGCATCCTAAATATGACTGCAGTCACATTCCATTTCTTGCTAGTTCAGCACATAAATACACTGTGCATTTATTGGAGATTTAGTGGTATTCACCAGAGACATGACTAACAGTACATAAGTATATTCTTTCAGTTTGTGGGTAGTTGTCATCTCTAGATGGACAGTCTCACCCAGAGCTTCTCGCTGTCATGAGAAGTGAGTCATGTCTGTGAAGCACTATTATTATCGTCTGCCCAGGGTGGGAATTAACGATAAGCTGCAGTGGAGGCTGATCTAAGGGGGGCTAAAAGGAATGAAGCTTGGAAAAAATAATATATATATATATATATATATATATATATTCTCCTCACTTAACATTTATGGCAAAAGTCTGTGAAAGAGAATCTGAAATTGTCTCACAGGTGTACATGTACTCAACTGCAACATTTCTACATTCATTTTTCTGGACAAAGAAAAAAAAAATCATTGTTTTACTCTCTCTGAGGGCTAAAACTAATGTCTGCACTTAAATCAGTGACTGTATTTTGTCCTTGGCTGCAGAATAGTGTTACCACTGCTAAACATTCAGGACCTGGAAATACACAAACTAGATGAGAAAGCTTGTCTAGTCATTCTCCTTTGAAACTCCATCCTTTCTGAGTAATGCATAACAGTTGGTGTTGACTTCTTTGGTATAATGGATGTACCTCAGTAGGCTATTATTGATCCAAGCCATAATTTGAGCTTTTTAAGCAATCCAATATGCTTAAAGGGTGTAATTTCTCCAGGTAATGAGGTGTCCTCGTCCCTTTTTAATTCTGTTATATATTTCTTTCTGTTATTCTGTTTTCTTCCTATCCTGCCACCATCAGGCAGGTGAAAAAAGCTTATGAAGCCTAGTGGTAATGGTTTCATGGGCTTCGTTTGCCCATGGTTTCAAATCTCTGGGTGCAGAGACTTGTGCCTTGCTGTCTGATTAGTGGAGGGTTTAGCAAAGGTGCAAATATAATATTAATCTATTATTCAACAGGGCTGTCAATGAAAACCACATGTGATTTTAAGTGGATTTTAGTACATTGCTGACTGTGAAACTTCCAGCCATTCATCTGGAAAGCCCAATAATTTAATGGCTGAAGAACCCCTGCTTTGTTTGCTTCACTTGTCATCTCTTCTCTGGAACTGGACTGGGTGATTTACAGGTTGTACAACATCAAATAATTAAGTAAACATTTGGGAAACATGTTTCAAAAATGATGTCAGGCCCAAATGATCCTCACTTCCTGAGACATTGCATCAAAGATTTTTGTAACATGAGTTTTTGTTCTTAGTTCCAACACTGATAAAGAGGTGCAATCTAGTCAGCCTGCAACACAGAAAGCCCTTGTATGGTGCAACCCTGTGAAATCAATGGGGGGTTTTAATAACACTGAGAGAAGAGTGGACCTGTCAAAACTCTTTAAGTCTGGACACAGCTCAAGAAAATATCCATCAACTTTCTAGTCCTATAAATAATTTATTTGTAATTGTCCTTTCCCTGTCCTTGTATAATGACTTATTTAAGAGCAGTTTGGTTCATCATGAACTTTGTAACCTCAGCAACAGTGTTGGCAAAAGTAGATCTGACTCACTCTACAAGAAAAGGGGCTGAATGTTGCAAAGTCATTACAAAATTTTGATGTACTCCCCTCACGCTTCACTAGATACCATCAAGTGACTCGTCTTTTCTTTGCCAGAGAGTAAGAATCTTCTCATAAACAAGATAAATCTAACCATAATGTCATCTACTTTATGTCCTTGGCTCTGCAGCCTGTTCTCAGGTGCTGCTCAGCTGTGAGTTTCTCAGTATGTTGCTCAAAATACCTGATACCAGTCTCTGCCAAAACTTCCAGTGTCAACAAAAGATTGAAGACTCTTGCAGTGTCTCTAACCATCAGTTATGATGCCACCAGCAGCTAGTTAGTGTAGTACTGGCACAAACACTGGACATTTGGAGACATTGCCAGTTCTGGTTCTGAGTCTGAGCCTGAGTCTCCTTTGTCTCAGGGGATTTGTTTCTGTTAATACTAGATACATTTAAATATATCAATTACATTATTTAAGTTTCCAGTTCAAATTAACAGCTTATAGTTGTTGGATTGTCAGGATTGAAGTGAACTTTGAAAACAAATGAAGAGAAACGCACCCAGGAAAATGGTGTGCACTTTTATCAGAGAAAAAAAATGGCTCTGTAGAATTCAGCAAGCTACCAAAGTGAGATAGTCAGCATGTACATAACCAACACCCAAGGAGTAAAGAACCAAAAATGGATAATAATTAATTCCATAATTCACACCTGTTAAAGAACATTTTCAGAAATGCTGTTTGTTCTATTATGTTCGTACATCAAGTTCTACATTTTCTAAATGATGCGTTTCTGTTCCTGTGAACAAGTTCCTGTCACTCTTGCTCTGCTGGCTCACACTGATGTCCGTCAACTGTCATCTTATTGTCTCTTTGTAAGGACCTGCATCTCTATTGTGTTAACATCACACATAGTTTCCAGAGATACGAATCTTATCTATAGGTGTTTATGTGTGAAGAGCAGCAGAAAAGAGACAAGATCAGCCATCAAGATAATACAGGGTTTAAACAACAAATATACAATAATAGAGACATGTTTGTATTTAATGCATATGGCAAAAAGGCTTTAGTTACAACTAGAGGTTTTGGTCTTTTGACTGAAAACACATGGATATTATTTGCCAGAAACTTCTAAGCATGGTAATTAATAAGTGAGCAGGTCTCTGACTTTAGGTTATCAAAACTTAACTAGTCAGCCTGAAGCTCCTGTACTTAACTACATCTTGTCCTCTGTTAACAGCTTGTCACAGCAAGATGACAACCATCCAACCTCACCCACCACACTGCACACTGCACTCACCTCTCCTGCACACGCACGCATGCACACACACGCACACACACACCCTTACGTTGTATTTCAAGTCAGCAAGCACATTTAAACAACGAGGAGGGAAAAGACAAATCGAGAGCAAGATGACAGCAAACAAACGCAGCTGAAATGGATAAGAAGAGAAGTGAGAAACTGTTAGTGGGAGGCTGTGTGTTTGTTGTTTGTGTGTGAGTGTGTGTACATGCACAAGAGTGAAAGGCAAAGAGAAGGAAGCAGAAGCAGAAAGAAGCTGTAAAAGAAGATCATGTGACATGTGTTTAACAATGAGACTGAAGTGTAACCCTGTCAATGTTTAGTCTTGGTCCAGAGTTTTGGTGATATTACGCTTCCTGGACAGAACGCCAGCGCAGAGCTCTCAGAACTTGTGTTGACGAGATAATATCCAACTTATCTCCAAGTGTATGGGCACTTGTGTTGGCTAATTAATAACATACTTAGAGACTGTGTTTCATTATGGTGATGACTGGATACATGATTGGATGAAAGTCTGCATATCCATTGAAATAGCCTCTGGTCCATGTCATGATGTACAGGCCCCAGTCTTGACTATGACGGATTACTTCTGGGTGGTTGGATGCCATTGTGCTGCCTATGTGGTGGTTTGATGTGATTTCACGCTTGGAAAAAATCAAAACTTTATTTTTAGGCACATAATATTCTTGGTTTTTTTGTTTTTTTTTTTTTTAAATACATTTTAAATAATTTCTCTGCAGCTGCCTTATTACTGGTCAGATCACCTTATAATGTTTAATTAGGTGGGTTTTAGACAATTTAGTTGAGAGAGATATTTTACAGAAACAAACAGCTTTTAGTTTATTCTTTCTACTAAGGAAAACTCTTGTTGTAACCACTTACCTAATAAAAGCAATTTCACTTCTCTGGCTGCTTTCTCTCCGTCTTCTCGGAGGTTTTTGTCAATCATCTTTGACCTCTCCGCGGCAGCTTTATCCTCGGCGCTCACTGTACAACCCATGGCTCCAAACGCAAGGACGCACCGACCAAAAGAAAAGGATAATAATAATAATAAAAGCTCTTCCTTCTCTGCCACTGCCCTCAAGTGAGCAAAGCAGTCGATTCCTGAGTTTTAAAAAGCGCGTAAAAAGTCGATGTGGCTGTTCTCTTGTTCAGCCCGAAGCTCGCAGGTGAAGCAGATGCGTCCAATTCATGTGTTTGTTTTAAAGCCGAATCTCGAAGGCTGTTATCGTTGGTCCATGTCGAAACGCCAAGAGATTCACAATCCAGCATCCATTCACAGGGTGAGGTGCCCGAGCTCGCTGCTCCGCTGCCTCGCTCCTCTGTGTGTCGGCCTGGTGGTGAGCAGCACGTCCCCCAGATCAGCTGCTGCTGCTGCTGCTGCAGTCCCTTATCTGCGCTCAACTAAGCTTGTACGGAAAAAAAAAAACTCTCAGATGTCCACGAGACAATCAGAAGTAGTCGGACCAGTCACATCGACGTCACTTAAACTTGTCGCGATAGTCCAATTTAGAACAGGTGAGCTCTCCGCGGCAGCTCGTGTGCGCCACTAATTAGAGAGGAAAGCCAGTGAGGCGTGATTTACGGAGCGTAGTGTTCAGGCTGCAATGGGCGCCGTGCCAGTCTCGTTCCTTCGTGCGTCTCTCATGGACGCACGCTCCCAGACGTCAAACACAACATCTCACGGTGAACTGAACTGATGCTCACAGAGACTCACCCAACTGTACTGGAGCAGGTTTGTTTTTGCAGTGATGTGACATCAAATTGGTTAAAACTGGTCTTTGTGTCACATGTTTGTGAAAATACCGTGACATATAATTAGGGCGATTTAAGAGTTGGTGGACAGCGCCGCCTAATGGACACCTGTCAAACTGTTTCCTCCTGCTGGTTGACTGTTAATAGGTGCAATGTACAAAGAAAAATGATAAATATTAAAAATGTAAAATGAAAACAAACTAACAAAAAAGATTCTTATTTTGAGAGCAAAACAAATGAACTAGTTTTACTCAAACCATTTTTAATAATTATTTTTAATTTTAAATCATTAAGAGTAATTTTACGTTTTTAAAGATTGTTATATATATTATATATTAGTATTATAATATATGATATAGTAAATTATTTTCAGCATTCCACAATTGCTCAGTCATGAAATTTCTGCTTCATTTATAGTATTTTTTAAACCAATTTACCATGTATAAATATAATTATAATATTAATATCAAACTTACTTGATACATAATAACTTTGTTATCTTTAAGTTGCATTTGTTGTCTGTGGCCCTCATGTGTTGCCATTTTGTAAAAGACAACGTTATGATGATAACATTTTAGATTTATTAAGGCTCCACTCACCATTACATAATAATACTTTCTAAATTCAAAATATTTTTTCTTACTAATTTAGTTCTAATGGGCCAGTTAGCTATTGCTTACTCATTGCCTTAGTGATTTTCTCTCTCTCATTCAAATCAGAGACAAAACCCTCTCCCAGAGAGAAACTGAGAGCAAGATGGCAGCAAACAAACACAGCTGAACTGGATAAGAGAGGATTTGAGAAATTGGTAGTGAGCCGAGGGTTGTGTGTTTGAGGAACAGATAAGAATATTTTGGACATGTGTTATCGTATGAGTGTTTAAATATTGCAGTAAATTTCACGTTGAAGTGCCTAATGTGTCAGAAAAAAATACCCTGTGTCTTATGTGTGATCTTAATGGTTAACGAATATAAATTTTGTTGTGTTACAGTGAAAACCTACAGTGCGTTGACATAACAGTGTCAGCAGTCAGAGATCATGAGGACCTAAAGGTTCAGTTTAGTGTTTTTTTTTGTAAACACAGCTTAGCCGTGACAGTAATGATAAGAACATTGACCGGAAATGATAAGAACAACTGGTACTTTAAAACCATGTGGAAAAGTAAACATGTTTGTCTTCTGGTGGGGTGAACATAGTATAATCCCACCACGTGAAACTGAGTAAATGACTATTAAATGCATACAAATTGGTTACAAGTTAACAGCAGCAATGACTGAGTTAGTTATATGCTCTTAAACAAAACAACCTGAAATAAATGAGTTCCAGTGAAAGAGGAAATAATGACAACAGAGACAATGTAAAAACATTACAATTATTTTATTGCTGAACTAAAACTGTCCCGGCTATTTACACTTTACAAGCTACTGTAAATATGCATCACAAATATAAAAGGTTTACATTTATATACATTATTTATATAAAGCCACATCTTGTCCACTAAAATTCATGTACCTTGTTATTTACTTATAGTTGTGCCATTTAATAGATTTTACATCCTGAACACCTATAATAAAATATCACATTGATTTGTTTAGGTACATTAAAAATGCATATTTGATGTAATGGGTCTTGTATTGAACCATGTTTAAAAGTTAAAGGCATTTCATAGCAGTAGGTAGTCAGTTGTTATTTTGGCATAATTATTTAAATTGAATAAAAACTTCTGAAGTATTGTTTACTAAATGTGATAAAAACTAACCCTTCATTTAAACCACAACAACCTCTGCAAAGGACAGAGGTTGATACGTGCATTAAATATTCCTCCCAATGTTGTTTGTAATTTGTCTGTAAAAACATCCTGATCAAGGAATCAGACCTGCTAAACAAACACAAAATAGAGGAAATACATAAATATATATATTTTTTTTTCTGAAGCCTGAGAGTTGCAATAAAATATAAAACCATCTTTGGTTGCAAGCATCAAGTGTTTGTCTTGACACTTCTCTGAGTTGTTAAAGTTAAAAATGTTGTATTGTTATAAAGCTTAAGTTTTACTAAGTTGATTTGTAAAATATGTTTCCATATAAAGAAACGCAAAAAGTGAACTCAGTATATCTGTTTGTGCTGTTGTGGGACCAAAAATCAGTCTGAAGTGTCACAAATATTGGAAGTATTCTTCCTTAAATTAAACCCATATTAAACATGTCATCACTAAACATCACAACAGCAATGTTTAAAACATTACTTGTTGTCACACCTTTTAAGAAGGGCTTTATAATACTAATATAACACCATAATAACTATTTAGCACAGAAAGGGACTTCAATACACTTCACTATAAGATGCCAAACGCACAGTATTACAATAACATCTATGTATGACAGTGCACGAAGGGAAACCTCTGTTACTGTGCAGTTCACTCTACCAGCTACAGGACAGACTGCACATAACAACATGCACAATATTAATCTCAAGTCTAAATATTTAACAAGTGTGGGAGCAGATCATAATACTACAAACCAGTACAGCAAAGACATTACGGCAGAACCACAAAAAGATTAATACATCTTCATATTAATAAAATTAACTCCATAATCTCTGCTAGGCCCACCAGTGGGTTATTCGTATAAAATCATGTTGCTTCGCTGAACATGTTCAAACCCACAGAGTTCAATTTAAAGGTCAGGGTAATACAAAATACATTTACCAAAAAAAACAAAACAAAACAAAAAAAGAACAACTGTGTTGCCTTTTCACTCTTGTGGGTAAGTGGTGTCTAGACAAGATTGTTCTGGTTTTATCCACCTAAGGTTTGCGGGGTGGTCACAGATATCCATAAAATGTGTCTTAATAACCACTTGAAACCAAATCCACTTTCATGACTAGATACCATATTTTGTCACATAAATAGAGGAGCCTTATAATATTAGCTGTTTTAAAGAAACAGTTGAGCATTTTGAGAAATAAGCTATCATGAGAACATTGAATTAACATCAGAACCACTGTTATGCATGTTTGATACTCATAGAACTAAAACTAGCAGCTGGCTTAACTTAGCTTGTCACAAAGACTGTGAGCTTACATAATGTTATGTGTTGGGCTATTTCATAACTGGGTTAGTGTTACTATGTGAACTTAAGAGGTGCTGGTGGGCTGATATTTTTATTGACCTACCCAGTCTTTATGCTACACTAAGCCGACCACCCCTGACCATAGTTTTATTTTACCCACATATATGAAAGTGATATCAATCTTCCTGTCTAACTTTCTGAAAATTAGAAAATTCAGAGAATTAAGCATATTTCACAAAATATAAAACTGTTTTGTTTTAAGTCTCTAGAGAAGCTTTATGTCACTTAAGATTTGAATTATCACTCAAACAGAAGCAAAATAAAGCTTCGATGAAGCATTTGAAAAAATGTAGATACAGAAAATATATTATGTTATCGTATAGAAAAAATGAATTTCTGAGATCATAAGAACTTTAATTAGACATTTTAAGGCCATAAATAAACATGACTTTGAAAGTTTTACGAGTTTATAGGTGAACTGTCGATGTAGACTTAAACTGTACTTGGTTTATTTTCAAGGTTCATAGTTGGGCATACATGTGCTAAAAGGGAGATATCAAAATCTTAAATCAAGTTTCTTCTATTTGATCAAACAGTTAAAGCGTTGTCAGTCTGTAACATCTCCCTTTAACTATATACTACACTAAAACTGAAATCATACGTTATGGTTTTGAATCATTAACTCCATCATATACAGTTGTTAAATATAGTCCATTTGAAATTAAAAACAGTTATAATAGCTAAATAAATATACACTCCTGTTTATACTTTGTGTTTGTGTGTTGTTCCAAATGGTGAAAGGCACCAGGGTTTGTGGAAAAATGGCTGATATTATGCATATGGAACAAAAGCTTTGACTGTATCATACTACAGTAAATAACAGATCATGACAATGAAATGTCACCTGCACTTTAAGGCTTTTGTCTTATATTACACCATGATGAGCATTTCAGAGTGCTGCTGGTTCAGGATACATTACCTACCTCTATACCTATTTTGTGTGTCTCATGGAAAATTATTAATTTCTGTGTGAAAATAACTTTTGAGTTATTCAACCATCTCTTATGTTTATCTTTATGCCTTCCTGTCTCCAGCCTAAAAACAGATATAACCCTGTTTTTTTTTTCTATACAGTACCAGCTGCAGCTGTTTGTGTGTAAATAAAGAGGAAGCAACAGGAAACAGCTATTCCACCTCTGTTGATGTGAACTTTGTCACACAAATGCATGGTGATGGAAAAAAACACCCTGTTCAATCCCAGTTATTCATATAAATTACATTACCATTGCACTATTTTGATTTGAATTATTGAACATTGTTATTAATTATTTTTGTGCAGATATGTGTTAAATTACAGGCAAACAAGTTAACTCAACTTAATCCAACCGGTATATAATTATTACTGTTACAGACCCCTGGCTGTGTGCTGGCCAGCCCTGTGTGTTCCCACTGAGGTGATAATGCTCCCGTTACAGTGACCAGTTCTTTTTTCCCCCCTTTTCCCACCCCACACATACACACACACACACACACACACACACACACACACACAACCAGCCTCTAGTGGCCTCCTGCAGCGTGGCTGTTCCCCATTGTCCAGTCAATAATTATGAAGCTCAGACTCATTACCATGAAAGAGACACCCAAAGCAGCGAAAGCAGTGGCCTGAAAATGAAGAAAAAACACAATAGTACCCAAGTTTAATTGTAAAGAACTCTGGTTTGAAGAAGATGCAACAATCACCAAATTCCGAGTATAAATGGTCAAATACTACATGACTTTAATGCCTCACCAGTATCTTAGGAAGGGAGCTCATGGGTTCATCTTCTTTGGGGACGATGCGGATGTAGAAAACAGCAGGGAAGATGAAAATGAGGCAGGGAGCCGATGTGGCACCTGAGGGTATAAGGAGAAAAGACTGGTGAAAAACAAAGCACACGACTTGATGTACTTGTTTGATTGAATGCAATGATACACAGATTAGGCATTTACGACTAAACGTTTTCATTTTGTATCCGTTTTCTTTTTAAAAGCTCAGATTTCACATCTTCATGGAGCATACGCTCCATGTAACTGAACAATAGCAGCTGTGTGACGAGAGTAAATATGACTCAAAATGTCAAGACAAAAGTCAAACAAAAGAAAACAGCTGCAACAAAATGCATTGTTATGGTTTCAAAAATTATTTGTAAAATATTTTGTATTGTTTTTTGCTTGTTTTTTTAAAAAAACACCTACTCTCAGTTTGTGACATTTTAACAGATGAACAGGTTGTTGCAAACAGATCTCCATATTGCATCATCTGAGTATTTGAACTGTATTCGTATGTTTCACGTGTACGTAAGTGCGCTCTCAACATGTGTACGTCAATACATCCACATGTTTGTTCACGCAGAAACCAAAGCTTTGAAGATGTCCTTAGTGGCCCTTCAACTGAAATAAGTTCAACTTTGATCTCTGACCTGTGAATTGTGGCCTTCAATACAGAGGACAGAGCGTGACAATACTATTGACTCAGGCTCAGTCAGTTTCTCCATAAGCAAACATGCACTTGTCATCTTTATAAGATTTACTTTTAAAGGATTTTTTTGTGCCAACAACTAGAACTACAACTAAAACCCAAAAGACACTGACACCACCATGTCAAATAGGATGATTCAGTCTG
The DNA here is from genome assembly GCA_016801845.1 of Polydactylus sextarius. NCBI lineage: Eukaryota > Metazoa > Chordata > Actinopteri > Polynemidae > Polydactylus > Polydactylus sextarius. The sequence goes on from CM028908.1 coordinate 10,530,487, forward strand.
TAAACAAAGACATAATAAGTAACCAATAATCATTCTATATTTAGAATATAACTTGTAATCAAATGAATAAAGTGAACTAGATCAGCCTTCTTGGATGTTTGTGGATATTTCCACAACTTTCTAGTTTTAGGATAGTAAAAGCATTTGTTCAAACATAAACATTTTTGAATAGTAAAAGCATTTGTTTAAATATTAACAAAACTCAGTGGTGTTTTGTACAGATATTACAGCCTATCTGTGGGACAGTACAATTACAGTTTTTTAACAGCATTTTACATTTATTGCTCCAGAAATGTACAAATGTACAAATGTACAAATACAAACCAATGATGCCAAAGATGCCCAGAATGTTGGGAGCAAATATCACCAACATGTTGATAAGGGTGAGCAGGATGAGAGCAATGGCAATGTGACGTAACCAGTTAAATGACTTGGTGGGGAATAACATCTGCTGGATGGCTCTACGGACCTGAGGAGAGACGCAAAATCGGAGAATTTAATGAGGAAATGAAAGGGAAAACCACAGGAAAAAATCACAATATAAGATTAGCTGAACACTGTGGGGAAGAAAACAACAACAAACTTACAGGGAACAGCACAATAGGGACAGTCAGCGTGACGGCAGTGAGGACGGCCACTCGCACACACAGGATTAAAGTGTCATAAGGATCGATCCGGCTGTAAGTGTGCAGCAGTTCAGGCTCCACATTGTCTGTAGGAATAAAAGCAGAGCTGATTTTATTGACTCATGTAGATGGCACTTGATACGTTGGCACGTGATACCTCCTGTTCCTGGACAGCATCATTATAACAAACAGCCACCACAAGAGGGAGCTTTTACTCCAGGTGCATTTAAATAAAAGGTAGGAAAGTCCTGGATTTTACTTTTTCAGAATTATTCTCATTATTTTATCATTTGAAAACTGGTGGTTAAATAGTTTACTGCAACAGAACTTGCCACAACAGCATGGCAAGTAAAAACACACAATTAGAGCTGAAATAGAAAAGTACACTTTTTTTTATCACAATGTCAGGTCCTGTGGATTACCATTAAGACAAAGTTTCTTTATTTTCTAAATATGGTCACCAGAGAGAAACTATTTAGACAGGAAGTTAAATAACATGTCTATGAGTGACAGTTTATTTTCAGCAGGTACACACACACTGTCGAGATGGGTTTTTAACTTTAACATTGCAAGATAGAGAAACTGGTAATACAAAGGCTTTTCAATCAGTTGCCTTGGACTATTCCCTTTTAGTAGCATAGTTGCAACCAACTATGTTTAAAGCAGCTTTCAGTCAATCAGCATTGCTTTTGCTTTTATGTGTGTCTTTAAATAAAAAGAAATATTGATCATTGTATCTTATATACTGTTACTGCAAACACAAAGTCAAAAACAAGTGCCAAGGGCAGCAGTTCTCACCATAAAAGGTCAGGTAGCCGAAGAGAGCTGCCAGAAAGTACATACTGTACATGACAAAGATGGAGATGTTGGACACCTTCTGCATCTTCTTCTTTGTTGGACTGAAATCAAAGAGTTGGAAGTTATGTGGATGCCACATTCTGCACTGACATGCTATCAAATATTGCAGGTTACAGATGAATGACTCACTTGCGGAGTTCAGTGTAAATGGGCAGGACTTCAGGGTGGCAAACAAAGGCGAAAGCCAAGATGGGGATTGTGTATGCTGTCTGCAAAGAGACACATAAACACATGACTTTCTACAATTGGTAGTGTAACTGAGTCTCCCACAATTACTGTTGAAACTCAGATTGAGTACACCTGCAGAACTGTTTGAAAACAATCCAGATACACAAACTGTATCTTCACCTCAGCTGCCTACCTGTGAGTTCATGGTGAACATGCGTGGGGCACAGTGGGAGTCTTTATCATCCACATGAGCCACACCATTGACGTATTCAGGACCCTGTGCATGGTTTGAGATGTTCAGGCTGCTGAGAGCACTAGTACTGTTGTGTGCGAACTCTTCAAAGGGGCAGGGGATCTGAAACTTCTTATAGATAACCTGAAGAGACATGCAAAAGGAGGGAAGGAAAGTGAATATATAATGAAACAATGACCTTTCAACCATTAATGACAAGCTTAAAAAAAGAGAGAGAGACATTTTACATCAGATTAGTATGACTCAGTCTCTAAATGCTTAGGTTTTGCTCTCAACCTTTGATGTTTGTGAGCAGCTCTTACATTCATCTTATCATCCATAGCCACATGCCACTGAAAATAGAGGCGAGTGTGGGAAAAAGACAAGGGTGGGAAAGCAAGGAGCATATGTGCCAAGACGACATGCCAGAACAAATGAGACTGCTTGTGAAGAATCACTGCAATAATGTGCCAATGTGTGAGCTGGACTGACTTACAGCACTGAGAAAAAACACCATGCAGCTGAGAGAAAATCCACTTGTGTAGCCAAGATAACCTGAAAGAAAACAAATTTGACAGTTGATGTTACAGCTTCTTGATTTAACTTATTCATTTATTTCGTACATTTTATTAGTTACACTAGAAGTCCACTAGTTGTACAGTCAGAAGATTTCCTGCTGTTCTGCTGTTCCTGCTCTGTTTGAATGACATGAAAACTCTATGAGATCAAACAGGGCATGTTTATTTCATGTTACAGTTTGGTTCAGACAGTTTGGTTCAGACAGGAACGAGACACTAATGATGTCTAATTGGGCTCGTGCTGTTTCCACTCCCATGGTGAGATGAAAACACACTAATTGTTTGAACTTGACAACACCATCAAAATGTCATTATGTGATTTGGCTGAAGGTCAAAAGCAAACATCTCAGAAACAAACAATGTTTCTTGAAACAAGCTGAAGTGTCCAAAAGCCGGTTGAGGATTCACAACTGAGACACAGAAACAGAAAATGTTGTTGTTGCAGCGCAAGGACATCTTTTAATGTTGAGGCAGCAGGAGCAATGTTGTCTTTTTATGTATTTTTCTTCTGTTCTCTAGTTCTCTACTCTCCTATGCTTGCAACTTGAGATAATGAAACAGTCTAAAATATACAGGTTGCATTTTTTCCACATCATTAGGAATGATTAATGATCACTTGTTTTAGATGCAAGTGTTTCAAAATAAATATTGGGCAGCTGGCAACAGAAATGCTGGAGAATATATGCAACAGTAGTGTTACTCACCAAGTTGCTTCATTAAAGCCAGTGGCAGGATGATACTGGCTGAGACCAGGATGACCAGGTAGTTTCCATTCAAGTACCACAGACTGTTTGGAGAGAAGTCTAGTTTACTTTGATGAGCTCAATATTTCAAACACTGGCACAGAGACACAGACACGGACAAAAATAGGCTGGAAAATGACAGGGTGAGAAATTGGTTTACACGTTTAGTGAAGCTGTTGGCACTGACTTCTCTAGAATCACAGAGCATGAGAGAGCACTTGTTTTAATGTCACCAGGTTGTTCAATATCTGGTGGTCGCGGTGGCTGATGTGTTGCATTTGTGTCGCTGGATAAAAGCAACCTGCAGGGAACATCCTTGGCCATAAGATTGTGGAAAAAAAACATGTCTGCTTATGTTGCTCTTGACAGTAGCACTGAGAATAAATTGTTACATAACCCTGATGATTGTGATGATGTGACAGTTCACAGTTGCTGTAAAGGAAGACATAATGGAGCCTTAAAGACAAATCACTGAGGAAGTGAGTAAATATGACAATTGTCAGCTTTGCACCTTTGTTCTTCACTTACTTTTTCTCATGCCATCAGTTTCTTTCTGAAAGGCTTCGTGCAAAAGCCATTGAATCAAGGCTTAAAAAACAGTATAGAGGATGGAACAACACATCCAATATTATCCCTGCTTCCCTTTCAATCCAATGTTGCAGTATAATCATCGGCTATATGTAGGCACTACATGTGTCCTCATGTTAAATAAATATCATGTGAATGTCCCTAATAAAAACACAACCCATTCTATGACCCAAATGTGTGTGTTCTTAACTGGTGCAGACATTAAGGTGCTGGGAAGTGTCACTGTGTTCTGTGTTGTCTGGTCTCAGTGACTCACTCTCGTCATATAGGTTCAATGTGAGATATTCTGTTAGTTTGCACTCAGTAACAACATCGTTGTTTATAGTAAATGGTACATGCTTAAATAGTTTGTTGTTATGTGAATGGACGTCTGTCCCTGAGATGGACAACTACAAGTTCACTTAATTGAGCAGAAAAGTAGAAGCTTCCCTTGCAGGGCTCACTCAGGAAAATATATCCAGGAACAAAGACCAGACCAGTAGCTTTAAACTTGAAAGGAGCCGAAGCAACATGCAGCTTATAGAAATGACTGTCAAACCATTAAAGACCTCTGTCTCCTAAATCCTGTGCACAGAAGGATTTTTGTGCCCCATGGCCCCTTTTTAAGCCGCTAAGCCTGTTATTCTTAACTCTCTGAACGAGACACCATCGGTGCGATCAGCTGTCTCCTGCGGCCCCACAGGCTGTAGCGTACAATGATCTATGAGACTAGCAGTGTCTCCCTCTGTTTGTGTGTGTGTGGAGGACTCCCTTGAAAGCATGGGCAGTTACAATAGTCACAGGTCATGCCCTCATTGGACTTCTCATCAGTAGGTCATTTCAGATGATTGGCTTTCACATGCAACTACTGTGAATCCATAGCCACTTAGGGAATGTCAAAACGCAAGTCAGTTGAGACCAATCCAAGTGTCTAGTTACTGACGACAAGTCCAGGTGACACTGCAAGTTTTACACATGATCATTTTCCTAAAGTGTGATCTTTTAACTGTATGACCATATTAACTGTTTTTTTCTTCTGACTGATATCATCATCTGAATGACATCATACATACTCCTTACAATGCATGTGTTAATCTAAATGTATTGCTAGCAGGACCTTTTGTAACCCCTTAGGCATTTTTAAGTGAAAGGTACTTGACTGTGCATCTGCCACACATCACTGCTGTCTATTTAAAGAGCCACAGGTCATAAATAAAGCTACAGCCCCACCAGCCGCCCCTCATTCCACTGTGTTCTCCTGATGCCATGGATTTGAACTGCAAGGAGTGCGTCAAGTGGAAATGAACAGTGTGTTGGTTGTGGAGAGTTGGCCCTGAGCTGACCTGTCCTTATGCTAGGCCCCGGAATTTGGCACCACTGTTACACCACCTGCTGCTGTCATTGTGTGTGTGTGTGTGTGTGTGTGTGTGTGTGTGAGAGAGAGAGAGAGAGAGAGAGAGAGAGAGAGAGAGAGAGGGCTTGAGTCATAACACTTCAATTTCAATTGCAGCCAAACCCCTGACTCTGACACAAATGCAGATAAGTTTGAGTTTATTCCACTCCAAAACTGGTCAGTGATAATGGGTAATCACAGTCCTTCAGAAGGCTTAGACATGACAAAAGATTTGATAAACACTCAAAAAAATCGATAGCAGCATAATAGAGACACAGATTAGATCACAACTTTGCTGGATATCTGAAAATGAGGTTGTTTCACACAGTGTCTGTGATTTGCATTGAATATAAGATCTGTAAGATAAGTCAGTCGCTGCAATCCCTTCTGAGCACAAGGTTTGTTTTTAGATTTGAACAGGCAGCTGGAATCCACCTCAGTCCTCTATGACCTTATGCAGAGCGTCTGTGGCGAGTCTCTGACGTTCACCATGCTTGCCTCCACAAGTTCACAGCACTAAGGGTTTATGTTGTGTGTATACATAACTCACAGATACCCAACCAGATACCCCCCCCCCTGTTTCCAGCCAATTACAAGCTGCCGTTCTCATCACACCCACATACTGACTGAATCAATGAATGGTGCAAACTGACATATTCACTGTCTACATAGTCTACTAGGCCTCTTGACCCTGCACACAATGTCTACACTCTTGGCCAACAGTAAGTAAGAATCACATGTCTTCTAAAAGCAGCACAGGGATGTTGATAATGATGACAATACTCACTCGGAGTTGGGATCTGCCTTCAGGAAAGCTTGGATCACCAGTGGCAACTCAGATTTAACAATGTACAGGTAGCTGGACATAGCTGTAACCAGACAAAAGAGAGGGAACATGAAAATGTGTGGCCAAGCATGTTCAAGTGTCAGTGTGTTGGCACACTGAACTACAGACGTCAGTAGAGCCATGTCACAAGAACACTTGTCACTGTGTTTGCGTAAGAGACAGAGCAATGGCTACTCTACTACTGAGGACACTGAGGTCATTTCAGTAATGTTGTAGAGGTTACTTTTTACAGTTTAAAAAAATGTCAATGTTTTCTCAGGAAATACTATGTGGGTTAGAACTGAAACAGCACGGAACCTTCACAGTGGGGGAAAATACTGACTAGAGTAAAGTCATTCAATTCATTTACAGAAAACAAACCAATTAATTATTAATTAGCTATTTTGAAAATAAATCAAATGTTTCTGATGACACACTGCTGAGCTTCAAAGAAATGTTGTAATAACTAACTTTAGGTCAGTAATTCCAAAATACTGGTATGTCTTGTGGTTCAGAGTTATAAAGTGTGCTTTTGTGTATGTCTACACAAAATGTCTTGTCCCTCTCACACTGTTTATGATTTATTTACTCTTTAGTCAAAGGTGCTTCACACTTAACCCTGTCTTTGGTGGGTACCACAGAGTCAATCATAATACCAGTCTATAATTATCAGTATGGAGGCACTACAAATGTAACCTATAGTGCTGCTGAACTAACTTGATGAGATGAGGACCGAGACATCCATCACTCATGCTGCTCATTGAGTAGGAGGTTGTGTTATTCCAGTGTTATGCCAACACTGCTGGGAATGTTACTGTTTTACCAACAGGTTTCTTGATATTTGCTCTTAATACGGACCCATATTCCATACTTAAAGACATGTACAGCCTTAAAACAAAAGCCAAGGAAATACATGTGGTTTAAGTGAATGTGGATGCTGAAAGGTATAAACTTTAATCCATTTAAAAGTGAGTAATTGTTGTTTTCTGTGATATATTTGCTAGCACATTAACTGGAGCAGTTTGAGGGAACAGTTTGTCTCTATTGGTGATTTCAGGTCCCCTAGTGCTCCCCTCTCACTTGGTGTCCCCCAAGGTTCTGTCCTAGGTCCCCTGCTCTTCATCATTTACATCCTACACCTTGGTCACATTCTCCGTCAGTGTGGCTTAAACTTCCATTGCTATGCTGATGACACACAAATTTACATTCACACTAAACCCTCCCATGCACTCCTTCATACTGCCTAAACTTGCAACTGGATAACACAACTTTCTCAAACTCAACCATAACAAGACAGGAGCCATTCTAACGCTTACTAAACTCCACCACTGCTGAGACCCTCATTCTTGCTTTCATAACCTCTAGACTTCTCACCTGTACAAGACCATGGCAATATATCACTCCCATCCTTCATCATCTACACTGGCTTCCAGTACAATATCGAATTCAATTCAAAACCCTTCTACTTGTTTAAAAAGCCCAGAATAAGTAACACCCACCTACCTCATGGACCTCCTAACCCCTACCAACCCACCCACACCTTACGTTCTACCGATGCACGCCTCCATTCCTTGTGTTCATCTTTGTTCCATGGGTGACAGGGCTTTTAGTGTGGCCAGCCCCAAACTATGGAGCACCTTCCCACTTACACTATGTTGATGCACTTCACTCTCTACCTTCAAATCCATGCTCAAAACTCACCATTTCACACTGGCTTTCCCACTGTAGCCTGACTTTTGACTGTCACTGTAGTGTCTTTTAACAAACATCCTGTGTTCCCATTTGTTATCTCTTTGTTGCTTTTACTATTTCATGTTTTATTTTACTGTACAGGGTCCTTGGGTAACTTGAAAGGCGCTTCTAATAACATGTATTATTATTACTAATATTATTATTATAGCGTCAAAGTGGCTCCATACCTCCAATGTTCTGCAGGGTAATTGCTATACCAGCAGCCATTTTTCCAGGAGTGCCAAAGGCTCTGTACCCCAGCTGTTCATATGCACGAATTCCTGCAAAAACAATTACAAACATTAATTTTCACTCACTTGTATTGGCTGATATATTCCTTTGAGCAACACTAAAAAAACACACTCAAAAATGAGTAATGTAAAACAATGTGTGCTTAGTAGGTGAAGAAGAACATGTCATTTTAATTGTTGTTTTGAAATCATTTGTCTTACTGTGATACTGAATGCACTTAAACTGACAACTTAATTCATGCTCTTTTTAATTAATGTTTTGCTGAGGGGTCTTTAATCCATTTAACTATCCTACAGAAGCATAATTGTTGGAAGTTTAAGTTGATCATAATGTGATAATACCTAGTTGTACTATTACACTATAAAAGGATTAGACATGGCACAAGGCTTACCCACAATACCAGAGGATTTGAGCAGCAGATGAATGGAGTACGATGAAAGGGCTGCTACTGCAGTGAGAAGAAACCTGGGACACAACACAAAAGAAAAAGTCATGTACCCCACTATTATGTATCTGTACACATGACAGTGTTGCATTTATCCAACTTCTGTATCCCCTGCTGCATAATCCAGTTGTTCCCTCATTTGCATTAAACTGTCTGTATCTACTTGAGGCTGATATTTGTCAGAAATTGCTCAGAAAATGTATTATTGTAGCACAATACCAGCAATTGAACCAAATAATGAACATGAAACAAGAAGGATCGTTCTTGAAATAATAAGTCTTTGTTAATAAAAGAATATCAATGTACTCCATTGATACATGTCAATAGTCCTACACAGGAAAAATGTTATTTCTCATAACCCCTTTGTCTAACGAGCTGCAGTAGTCCTCCTACAGAGTCACGGAGCCCTGAGCAGGGGCTCTCAGGTCAGCATTCTCCACAAGTCACAGGGTGATCCCAAAACCATCACCTTTCTCAGACCTTTTCCCAGCATTTCTGTACACGCCTGTATTTCTTGTAGCCACAACTAAAGCAAGAATCTTTACCTCTGGCCTATTTCTGTAAGCAGAGGGCCGGAGATCAAGACCCCAAGATTCCACAGAACAGTAACTAGAACTGTTACAAAGGCCGTAAAAAAACTGTCTGTGCTCCCTCAATTCTCAACCAAATGTTTATTTGTATCTGTTGGGAAAAAAATCACATTTTAGCGCCTTGTCTAAATGAAAAAACCTGTCACGCTGATGAAATATTAAGCAAGGCGCCCAGCTTTTCATGACGGTTCTATTTCTGTGTCACACTGGCAGCACTGTATGCTGACGAGGACTGAGAATGTCTATTTCTATCACAGCTGATGGATTGAGAGTCAAAAAAGAACCATATGTCAGAACAAGCCTGTATACAAATATAGACGCATGATTATGTTGGTATTAAAAACACATAGGATAGCATATTGCATATATTCTTAATAAATGTACTTGGAAGAAGGTGTCAAAATAATCACACAATCTACCAAGAAGCCTTCATCAATGCTTTCAACGTGTTTCAACATGTTTTTGTCTGTCTTATAACAGGAGGGAGACTGGACTGTGTGCTGGCCCCAGATGTGGTTTACTGGCTTTAATATAAACGTGTTATGTAATATATGATGTAATGTTTCATATACAACGATCAGCCACATCATTAAAACAGGTAATAACATTGTGGCTAATCTCATGACACTGGTTACTGTTAGTCTTTCACCTGCTTTGCAAACTCATGTAAATGTAACTGATTATTCAATTTTACATTAAACCAGAAACCACCACCTATGAATAGTTCTAATATCACTGACCAAAGTCTTAACAGAAATGTCATAAGCACCAGTCTGCAGCCTCTCTCCTTAGAGGAGCTACACAAAGCTCGATCATCGATTTGACTTTTTCCAAAGTTAAGGCTAACGCTGAGGCCACTTTATTCCAGTTCTGCTACTTGCTCTCTGCAGCTACACAAACAGAGACTACAGGGTCGTGGTCTGACAGCAGCAGTTGGAGCAGTTGTGCACTGTTAAAAGAGCAATCCAGGCGCCTCACAGAGTCTGGAGGTTTGGTTATTCTGGGTTGTGGCCTTTCTGGAGCCTCTATGTGACGTTCAGGGGCGACAAGAGCATGAGAAAACGGGTATGAATAGAGGTGAGCATGTCACGGGATACGATATATTACCAGATGCCATGACAGATAAATCATTTCTAAGTAACTAGCTCGACCCTGGCATTCATTTGCACCAGCACTGCAATTTAGTCCTTTACAGTGATCCTCTACAAAGTGCATTCACCCATGACTTTCTTGGCGTTTGATAAGTGGGTTTTGATACTAATGTATATTTTGTAAAGGGCCACTTTCTCATAAGCATACTCACAAGAAGAGGAGTATGCCAGTGTTGGCCATGGCGTAGGCCAAACCCAGGATTCCACTGCCCATAATAGCATTACCCAGGTTGAAGACAGACATGCCAAAAGAGGTCTTTCCTTCAAACTGATGGAAAAAAACAAAGCTCTATGTTATTTTAACAAAATTCACAATACTCTTTCTGTAGTTGTGTCCCTTTAAACTTTTACACTTACATCTGTGAAGCGTATAGGCTTCTTTCCGTCTGCACTGGGCAGGAACTCTTCATTCTCCAGTCCTCCATCAGGATCATCAAATCTAGGGGGCAAATGAAAGGCTGTTAATTTACAGTGTCTTTTTGTCTACACCTAAAAAATATGCACATATTTGCTGCAGAGAGTTTGAAAATAAATATGCAGTTGGAAAAACTCCTGGAGCAAATCTCCCCAGACATACCTGACTGTTTGAGTGCCATTTCTGTATAAGGATCCAGCCGTTGAGGCGAGCACAAAAACAAGGCAAACATGCATTTTAAAAAAGCATAAACAAGCAAAACCACATCCATTAACATGTTCATATTAATGAGAAACTATTAACCCTTGGACAAAGGTCAGTTGATTTACTTTAAATAATGCAGGATGTGGTTTTTACACACGTATAACTGACACAGAAAGACAGAAAGACTTAGCATAAAAAGAGTTCAACACATGCTGTGTTAAATGACATTACCAGCATATAAGTGACAAAGATCAGCCATTCATTTGTGTGTGGAATAAACAGAGAAAACTCACTGATCCTCCTCTAGCAATGTCTTCATTGGCACACTCATGTCATCTCCAAGGTCATGACCTTTCCCGTTGGATAAGATGTTCATCTCTGACCCAGCAGGTTCCATGATCCAAGTTGTAATAGATTCTTTTTGTAGTACAAAGGTGATCCTCTGAAGTCAAATGGAGTAACTAGGGCAAAAGCAGAAAAGACATTTGAGTCACACATGCACAGACATTTCATCCTGTTTGCTCAACCATTATTGCACAAACTAACTTGTACATCATTGAAAATCTGGAACAAACTTGAATGTTTAAACAGACTTTTTGGAGTGCAGGTTGTTTCCGCTTTGATTTTTCTGTTGAAGTATAACAGTTTTCTTTACATTTCATGTTTTGTGAGCTAAGCAGGATCCATAGCAATGAACTGTGGGGTTGCGTTTACACTACTTTCAATCATATCTGATCAAATCACACCCATAAAGTATTAATGAGGCAGATTATATGAATGTAAATAATAACTAACAATGTTTTTGTAATTTTGAAATCCTGTGCATTTAATACTGGACATTAACTGTTTAAACTAGTATGGCAAAGATATGATAATTTTGGTTCATTGTAAGTTGACAAATAATTGTACCAAAGTACCAAATAGTGTTAATACACTGTGTATCTTTTCCTTATTACAATGAGCTACAGTGTTAATGTACTGAAATGCTGACATGACAAGTTTCAGTGATACCGACAGACATAATTTAATCCATAAATTCAATATTTATCTGTCCCACATCTGTGCAGTGATGTGTCACTCACTCCGTTGACCAAGTGACTTCAAACTTCCAAGTTCTGACATCATTAACTCATTCCTACTCAATCAGGACACACACAGACATACAGAGTTACTGACAGAAAGCTGCTACGTAAATGATTGCAAACTGCAATGAAATGATGAAAAGTATTACAAATTTTCCATGACTTCAGCACCAAGCAAAGCAAACAAGTCCGGGCCGAACTGTCAAAGGTCAAGGTCTGTTTGAGGTTTTGTTTTGAACTTTTGTTTGCTTTTGTCTTTTATGTTGTAAAAATCATAAGGCTGTAGATTCACAGTGTTTCTGTTGAGACCCCACACAATGATAGAGCTTTTTATGATGAACAGAAGCACTGAACAAAATATCAAATCACTCACAACAAGGCTCACAGGCTTACAGACAGTGGTTTGCAAAAACAATTATTACTGTTACACTATAATTATACATTTTAACAGTATTCTTCCTTATCGAGTGTGGGGATCGCTGTGGCCACAGTTTGAAGACATAGGCGATACATTTGTTAACTAGGAAACTATTGCTATTGATCGAACACTATTACTAACTTATGTCATAGCCCCCCATGACCCCGATGACTCCTCTTGACCATTTTACTCAGAGACAATAGTGTTTTGTTCACTCCTTCCGCTGTGATCACTGTACAGCAACTCATTGTGTCCACAGTGTCCTCTCTGCCAGAAGATCACGGCTACTGCTATTCATACTGTACAATTAAAGAGGGTCATTGATGCCACACCACTGAAGCTACTAAAGAAAGCTGAAAGGAATAAAGCAAAGTCACACTAGATGATACACAATAATCAAGTACAGTAGCCTATAAAGAGATTAATAATTCACCCCAGTTTAATTTATGTATGTTATTTGAGCTGGTAAACAGCTAATATTAGTGAAACCTTACATTATTTTAGCATGGAGATCATTCAGTATCAGCATCCTCTAAGATTGTATGTGGTTCTCCTCATAAATTGTACATGAGAAAAGTAACATCATTTTACGTGTGCGCATATCGTAACACTGGACTCCAATGAGAATCATTGTTATTGTCAATTAAAACAGTGGATCAAGACTTATTCACAGTAGAAACCACCAAGAGAAACTGTATTTACAGTAAACAACAGTAAAAGACTTCTTATGAGTCTCACAACATTGACATTTTCCACCCATATGATCACCTTTTTTGTTTGTTTTTCACAGAACTGAACTTTTATTATCTGACAATAATTCATAAGTGTTTCTTAAGCAATAACAAATACGTGCCATTTGTTACACTTCATTTATATCAATGGTGGTATGTGTTTACGCACACATTTTAACTTGTGCCTCACATGACATGACATGAAAACTAGTGTCACTTGTGACATTTGAAAAGAAAACAGGGTCTAATGCAAGTTAAAATAAGTACGTTGATGTAAGTTTATTTATCTGATAATATCTTTTACACTGTCAGCATCCTGAAGACTTGAATTTTATTACTGTGAGAAATATTTTCTCTTTTTTTAAATCAAGACAGAAAATATTAAATACAAACTAAAATGTAATAAATATCTATTTTGCTCTTAAAAATCACAGAAATCCAAAAGCCAATAAAAACTTCAACCTCAACTTCAAACTTCAATCAAAGTCAAAATCCAAAATCTTTTTAGCTTTAACAATATTCATGTCAGGTCTACATATCCACTCCAAAGGAAAGTTTCCATTCAACTCTTTTGCTTGTTACTTTCAGTAACACCTCAAATATGTTTATATGTTTAGATTAATATCATAAAGCATTACCAGCTGTTTTCTGTGTTTTTTGGATGTGTCTGAAAAACTTTTCGTCCACATCATTATTTTGAAATTCTCTTTACTAGCTTCACTGTATAACCACAATAGACCAACTATCATATAAGTCAAACCAAAGTCTAAAAATGTGGTGTGTTGTAGGTCATGATCTAACATGGCTTTTCAGTGGCACCTGTTCCACAGGATGGAGCCAATCAGCAGCATTAATACAGATGACAGAATTAAAACACCACAGAAATATCTGACAAAGACAGTCTTGGTCTAAGATAAATTAACTGTGGCTATATGCAAAATCAGTTATTTTAACAGACGCAGCACTGCCTCTGTTTCTGCTGCATAATTTCACACTGTTAACATGTGAATGATCGGCCAGATTGTATCAGGTGAAATGTACAAGATGTGTGTGAAATGTGATGTGATTGCTGTGCTGCTACTGTCTCCTGACACTAAAACTGATTCAGAGCTTTCTGGATTACGCTTCAACTCTCATTTACATATAATTTCTTTCTTTTGTGAGCAACAATTTATAAATCCAATCAGAAACCACCACTCAAACACACATATTCTCAGGTCTTTTGGATGTCAAAAGTTGCACAAGCCAATGAAATGAGCATACTCTTTTTATTATTATCATTATTATTATTATTATTATTATTATTATTATTATTAAATAGATTCATGTGGGATTAGAAAACTGCTTAACTAGTTACTGTTACTGATACTGAACCCTGTGTTTGAGAAACTGCCTTATGAGCATATCCTCTTCTACTGCACCCCAAGAGGGTCACCTTACACTTTCAAACTCCACTGGCGCCCACAGTGAGTTCTGTTATGTAACAAATTGGCCATGAAGAGACATGAGAGTCAGTCCCATCCAGAGTTACTGGACTTTTGAAATGTTTGAACAGGTGAGCGGGTGAATAATGATTACCTGTTTGATTCCCTCCCCTCTTAACGTGTTAAAGGGAATGCCTATTTACAAAACATTTAATTCTAAAAAGAAAAAAAAAGCTGCATCCTCAACAATTCTTTTCCTATCTCTTCTTGTGCCAGATGGACATAAAACAGAAGAGGCACGGGACAAGTGGGGGGCAGTGGGAGAGCACATGTAGATGAGGAGATGCCCATGTGGTGGTGTATCAGCAACAGGCACGAGGTTCAGCCAAGAGCGCCTGGCAGCACCAGCTCATCCTCAGCCACGTGCCTGCTGGGGACAGAAGAACACATGCTCATGTCCTGCGATAGCGGCCACCACCTGAATCACGACATATGCTTTTATTATGAGACATTTCTCATAAATTGTATTAATTTTAAATTCATCAAAACATCTTTTTTCTGTTCAAATGAACACATGTTGTTGCTACAAGTACTTGCCATAAAATGATCCTTCTATATTACATATATTTTCAATTACTGACACAGAAAAAATAATTATCGGTTTTGCTCTTTAATTCATGATTCAAAGCACATATATGCTGAAACACATTTTAATTTAATTAATAAATTAATCAATTTTTAAATCTGGCAAATAGTAAACTGTCAATGACCTTGAGCCAGTGTGACCCTGTTACCTTCATCTACGAGTGGAAATATTCAAACGTACACAGCAAAAGATGCATGTGACATTCAAGTTCAAATGGCTTTCAGGATCAACTTCCTGTCTCCTAACAGCGGGATGCATGACAGAACACACACGCTAATGATTAAACTAAATTACAAGTCAGCTCTCAGGTCAGAGGGAAAAAAAAGGAAATGGTTTCACTACACAAAACAATTTAAAGTTTCAATTGCTGTTAACAAACTTTAGTCAAGATTTAGGAATAAGATCAAAACCTGACATTAGAAGAAATAAATCCAACTTTAAAACTAATTGAAGATATTAGCACAGATCTTATTGTGGATGATTTCTGGGAATTAAATGTTTTTCCTCACTCTTGGAAACAAACATTATAAATTTCTTCCATCATACTATACCTGCCTAACTATACTGCCTGGTTATTTTCAGCAGATGAGATGGTATCCCAAAACATGTCCTGACACAACAGGAGCAACAACAAAAAAGAGTACATACAAAGAATTTATGTTTTACTAAAAAAATATCATAAATATTATTATGAGCCAAGATATAATTCCACAAGTTGTTTTACAAGTGGCTACAGTGTGTGTTTACACAAGGATACAGTGAAGAATATTAAGCTGCCACTTAAATCATGATTTGCAGAGAAGCATCAAACAATCCTGTCCATGTAGCTTGTATTTTTTCTTCTATATTGGTTTGAGTTATAGGGATGGGACTGTGATCTGTTGAGCCTTTCATCATATGGAAAGACACATCCAAAAAACATGTGCCATGGTGCTAAAACCCCAAATTATAGAAATGAATTAGTAATGAATCACATGGAGTTTGTCTTTCTTGTTTCCAGTAAAACTTGATCACGGCAAAAGTTGGTACAGAGCCAGCGGACCATTATTTTAAGCTCAGACAACTATAAACACTACACGTGTAGGTTATGAAGGTGACAACTTGCAGATCCTGAATCACGATTGGAATATAGGTGGGAGACCTAAACACAGGAATATTTGCACAATGAGGGTAATAAAATGTGTCTTTGCAAACCATGTCACGTTCATTTTTGACACTGCACTGACTTCCATTTCAGTTTTTGCTCCCATTTAACAGTTTTAATGAGTTAAGTGGGATTTGTTAAAATATATAGGATTTGTTATAATATTCTAAAATATCTAACAGTTGATAAATTATGTCTAGACACCTTCTATCTGCACACTGTACAATGAAGACGAAGTATTGAATATTATAACCGGGGCCAAAGTGAAAGCAAGTAATACATGTAGTTCAAGTCAAACAGGTTAAATATGTCCTTGTTAGTTACATAAGAAACTTTAGAAAGAAAGTTAACTCTCATTAATTATAAGAATTATGAGAACATTTTGACAAGCTGCAGGACATTTTTCTGAAAACTGCTTGATAACCTAAAGCTGTCAGCAGGGGGTAGTCTACTGGACAATTACACTCTGGGAAGGAATTTCAGGCAACTGACACAAAATGTCAACACAATGTAAAATCCTACATAACAACATTTTAAATTACAGATAAAAATTTAAAAAATATATATCTAAAAATCTGAATTTTTAATACTATGGCTGAGTATTACAACAACATCTGCTGTGAACTGCATCAAAGACAAGTTGAATACTGACATGTTTTTGTTATCATGTGTAGTTATATTTGTGGTCAATGCACTTGTGTAGCACAGGAACATGTTTACAATTGAAACACATCACGTGAAAGATATTGATGGTGGCAAAGTGTGCCTCGTCAACATCACATTGCCACAGGTTCAGCGAGTGAAAGACAGACATTAACCTCAAACGAGTTATTAGACTCTACCCGGAACAAGGCTTGTAACTGGTAAACATCCCCCCCTCTGTTTTCTTATCATGTTGTCACACTCCGGAACAGTTTACGTGACTTCATTAGGAAAAAACACAAAACATAAAAGGCCTTTCAAAAGAACTCTCAGTACAATTATATAAGCTGTAACTTTTATCTGTAAGAACAATTTTAACACATTGTACACCTTGTGTTCCACTATTTGTATTGACAGTGTACTGAGTAGTTTTTTTTTAAGTTTTACCTTGAGATACATTGATGAATAATATATTCCATCAACACATTACACCCTTCCTGCCCAGCATCACACAGTACAGAGACAACCTTAACAATTAGGTGATGATCACAGTGGGACATTTAGGAGCTAACGCCAGATATTGTCCTTCAGGAGTTGGTGGAGACCAAAAAGAGAGAGAAAACCGGTAGTTGTAAACTAAGCTCTGCATGAATGGTAATACTGCTGGGGCTGTAATTGGCCTCCCTGCACATACAGATGGTCCAAAAGGCAGCAGCACATCTTCTCTTTGATCAGCCGAAAAGGTCACATGTCTCTCTGACATCCCCTGGTTACCCAAGGCTGCAGGAGTCAAATTCAAGCCACTTGTACTTGCCTACAGAGTGACTTCTGTGTCTGCATCCACCTACTTCAACTCAGCCCTGCAGGCTCAGGCATCGTGTCAAATGCTATCAGAGCAGGAGAGTCTTCAAGAATCTCTCTAAGTTTAATCTCTTTGCATCTTCTCTCTTTACTCTTTGAACACTCTAACATCCCTAACCAGCACTTAGTCTACATCAGAGCAATTCTTTCCTGATCTCCTTGCACTTTGCCTTCTTGAACTGATAAAGCATTTGTTTACTTGCTCAATGTCCCCCACTGCACTGAAGGTTGAGTGTTGTTCCTCCCCGGAATTGAAGAAAAGCATCTGCCGGATGACTAAATGTAAATGAATGTGAATAAAGCAAAGCTGAAACGTCCATAGGTTCATTCACCAGCAAGCTCTTTCACATTGTCACATAGCTTACACGTTGTATATTGTTACAATACAAATAAAGATTTTAAACCACTTTTGGATTAATAGCCACCTGCAGATTTATTTTTGTATTATTCTAGGTTTTTAATGGTCAAAACCTGAAGAGTCCACACATTTTTTTTTTGAGAGCAAGACCAATATATCACCTTATATAACAGCTAACTGGCGACATTCAGTATACACAAGTTAGAGTTTGTAGCTTGCCAAGTACAAAACCATTTATTTCTTGTGACTGTTGAAATATAATAATGTATGTCGAGCAGAATATATTAATTTGATTGCATATATTGTGGCACTGATTGTCCCAGGGGGAACAGACTCATGGTGGTGTTAGTGTCATAAAGTATAAAATATAAAAGTAAAGTAAACTGTTGGGGAAAATGTTCAGAAAACCCCAACTAAATCTTTAACATCAAAGGGACTGTGGGGAGAACATTTTAGTCTTCAAACTAATGCACTGTTATGATACTTCTGTATTTACATAAGGAAAG
Organism: Polydactylus sextarius; assembly: GCA_016801845.1. Classification (NCBI taxonomy): domain Eukaryota; kingdom Metazoa; phylum Chordata; class Actinopteri; family Polynemidae; genus Polydactylus; species Polydactylus sextarius. Next base: position 10,549,078 of record CM028908.1, read on the forward strand.
ACATTTGATTACATAATAACAACAAAGGACAAAGACTTTCCAATGACTTCAATATAAATAGACAACAGCACATGACAGAGTCAGATTCAACCGCACAGATTATGAGCCCCATGACAAAGATAAGAATAACCCCTGGTGTGTCTGATACCTAACACTTCGGCTGACTCAAATGTAGATATTCTCAGGTCTCTTGGCTGTGATAGAGGCACACAGCTGGGTGTTTCCCACATGGATAAAACATCGGCCTCTGCACACCTGTCCGGTCTCCGGCTCAAACTCTGAGCCACTTTGATCGCTGCACATGCTGAGGTCACTAACCGTAACTGGGCTTATCTCCTCATTCTCAGCTGCGGTGGACCCAGCGAGAAAATCCACATAGGATGTTTGTGTTTAAATAGGGGCCAAAGTCAAAAAAACGTCCCCAACCCACCTATACTTCCCTGAATACACAGAACTGCTTGAAAGTTTTTCACTCTGTTTTTTTTTCTCACAATTTAAATAGTAGTAGTTACATGGTTTTTGTCACCTTTTTCTGCTGATGATGCCACCTTCATTCAAGCACCTGGGAGTTAAGTATTTAGTTTCACACCAGTATTTGCACGAGAGTATTAATATTAACATTAACAACAAGACCTTATGCCTCATAAGCCTACACATCTGTCAGATCCATATATGGATTTCCACTAAATTGTGCAAACTCACAGAGCAAATAGTCAAATTATTACTATTTTTTTTACATCAAGATCTATATATTATATTATATTATTATATATTATATTATATTATTCTTGAGAAACTAACATCCTCTATTTTTTTTTTTTTTTTTTTTTTTTTAGAAATGTTTAAAAAAAAAATCCCGACAAAATCTAATGTGTTTGCTAGGCCAGGCCTCATCACCCACCCAAATTTGGTAAAAATCAGTGCAGTACTTTTTTTTGCGTATTCCCTCTGAAAATGTAACAAATGAACACATAAACTGGAGATAATTACTGCCAGAAATATAGCCTAGATGAGATATCCATTAATACAACTATAGAAGCCAGAACCAGAAGGTTATGATAATTTGTTTGGCAAAAGTCAAAACTGGATGTTGATCTGTATGTGAAGTAGCCTTTAACAATAAGGCAAAAACAAACAAACAAACAAACAAAAACCAACAGTTTTAAAATTCTATAACTCAAAACACCGGCACATATTTACTGTTCACAATCACAGAAACGAACTGTCAGTCACATACATAGAAAATTGATGTTCCAAAAGTCATAATTATCACACGCACAACAATAACACAACATCACACGTCACACTCAGTTAGCAAAGGGTGATAATGTGCAGCACTAACTTCCCACACAGGGCGCTCTTCCTCCACATGAGTATATTTAGACCACAATAACAAAGACAAAGTGCTTAAAAAGGCTGCTCCTGTTTGTTAAAGCTGCGGCTGTTTATATTAGTCCTACTCACTTCTTAGGAGTGAATTATGTTATCGCTGAGAGGAAAGCTGTTTTTGGGGAGAAAAAACTATTAATCGGATATGGTTTAGATGGCAGTAGGAAAAGGAAGCTTGTCTTTCCTTTTTTCCTCAATGACATGTGGCTCGGCGCACAACCGCGTGAGACATTGTCTGAAACATTAGGGATTTTATAGTTATATATAAATTGATATAACAATATTGATTAGTTAAGTTCGATTAAGCGTCTACAACTTAAAAAAAAATCCCATGGCATATCAAATGAAACTTAGAAACACACGCACACCATCACACAACAGTAAGATCTGGTCAGACACCGTCCACGCAAACATTGTGCAATTCATTCAGCTTCTGGTTCTACCTGTTGTTAAACCAACTATAACTTTCTAGTTCATCCAAGGAGAACGATTGAAAATTCAGAATGAAACTAGGACTGAAGACCAATCTGTCTCTGACTCCTTGAGGCACATGTCGTGACATCTGGAGTTGGCGCTCACTACAGGGGACCAAACATTCAATTCTTCCTATATCGATCAGTCCCTTCAACGAAAAAGAGCCATATGTCCTACTATAGTGGCCATGTGATCACATGTTCATATCAGCCTATGTGTTTTTTATGCTTTCCTCCTGGTGAAAAGGCTCGGCATCGTTTCCTAGCTTTTAAAATGTAATTTCACAAGCTTCGGTCCATCTAATAAAACCAGTAAAATAGAAATGAATAATATCGACAAAGAAATAATTTTATTTCCTGTTGGGAGAAATAAATCAGATGTGTTCAGTCTTACCACAAGGATCTCGTCACGAAGCTTTCAGGGTAAATCCTCTGGTGTGTGGGAATAATTTGATGATCAGTTTCTCTCTTCCTCTTCTCGCTTTTCTTTATCTCGGCGATCGATACTGTGTCTATCTGGATTTGTGGGAATTTACGCACATTCGCACCGTCTCTCTCTCGCTCTCTCTCTCTCTCTCTCTCTCTCTCTCTCTCTCTCTCTCTGCGATCGAGCCACCCGCTTCAGCATGCGCTTTGGGTAATGCTCGGCATTGAAGGAAAAAAAACCCAAAGAAAAAAAACCTTTCTGGTGCTCTACTGTGGGGGTCGCACAAGGTCCGCCTCCTTCACATCCCCCGCTCCTCTCTCTCGATAGCAAAGCTGTTCACTGCACGTTTCACCACTTGTTCAGTGCTGCTTGTCACATTGACTCCTCGAGTTTGGCACCGAAGAATTACGCACAAATGGTCAGGAAATGGAGCGCTGTGCGTCACGCACCGCAAAAGATGCCTGTCCATAATACCCTACATCACTCCTGTGTGATACTGTTCTGAATAGGTTGTGAACATTTAAAAACATGAAATTGAACAGTGACATTGGTCGGAAAGTTGACGCAAGGATGAGACGATCGTCTTGGCTTCTTACAGGCAAATCTCACGTAATAAATACATTAACTGAGTGATTCCGATTCTAATTCTCAGATCACAACACGGTGAAAATAACCAAGTTTGGACGGAGTTCAACTGAAACATCACCGGTACACAACTGCTCTTGTATCAGTATATTGAAATATTGAAAGACAAATAAAAATAGGCTATTGTTAAGAAAGATTTGCAGCTCAGATCATTATGTTGAAACTCATAATGACACGGTAAATATATGTATATTCACATCTACCCTTGAGAAGAAACAACGCTCTACAAGGTTACAATTACAGCCAAAGTGAATAGTTTGAAGTCACCAGTATATAAACAGCCCCTCTAGCAGCCTCTAGAGGTAACGTTGGCCTAATGAATGTTCACTGAGCATTCATCAGTTTTACCAGGTTTGTAGTAGAATTCAAAAATAAGACCTGATGTTGTGACCACATAACACTGGTGGAAATTTTAGACTTTCGCTGCTACACCCTTCAGGTATATCCTTTGTTAATATAAAAATATAGAACATAACTGTGTCAGAGGTACAGTAGGTTGGGTTTAAAGAATGGTTTCATCTGTCAGAGCTCAGTGGTTTCATGACGGCATTGATACAAACTGCAGGACGACATTTTAGCTCAAAATGTCAATATACAGGAGTTGTTGTTACCCTCTGCATTGATAAGTGATCATTTTCAATAGTTTTCACGTGCTTCTTATATGATTAAAAACAGAAACCATATCACCAATCATAATGATATTTACTAGACATGTGCTGTCATAAATTTGCAAGTTATTTATAATTCTGTCTATGTTTACCCATCTAACTCCATGTCCCTCAGGTTTTACCCAAACTGTTCCTGTGAACAGTACATTCCACACCCACATTCTTACATGTGAGTGACTCATTCATTGCAAACAAATTACTAAATGTGATTTCCAGTTACCTGGAGAGACCTATATACCTATTAGACCTGATATACCTGCCAACAGTATATTTTTAAATCATACATTAAACAGAAAGTGAATCCTAATAAACCATCTTCTGGATCATCATCTTCTCTCTTCACAAAAGAAGAAACTTAGCTCTGTGATTAGGGCACAAAGAAAGTTCATGATAGCAGGAAACTGGTGCTAACATACTAGGCTACTGTTTCGTTTTCTGTTGCCCAGCAGGGTTTTAAGGTGTGGTGACAGCAAATATCTATAAAGAACAGACACAGTGTTTTCACAGAACAAAACAAAGACATGTAACCAAACTCCACTCTGGTCTTGGGTTAAGGATCTTTAGGAAAACAGACTTTCCTAGGGCTAAAGGAATTACATTATCTTTTATAATAATATCAATAGCATGGTGTGGAATCTATCCCCCAAAGGGCTGAAAATGTTTCCCTTAACTCCTGCCTGATGCAAGCTCACATACTGATGCTATACACACGTTTGTCAAAATCTGCTTGAGCAATGAGCAGAATTTGATCACTTCCAGACTCCTTATCTTTTTTTTTTTTTTTTTTACAGTTTATTTAAAAGTATTACATAAGCCCCTTCACAGAGAGAGGGATATGTATCATCTTTCCCAAGCTGCAGATGGATGTTTAATTTTTGTAATGTTTCTGAGAAAGCGGGGTGGGAATATAACAGCAGAGGTTTCATCAAAGACCACAGGAGTCGAGATGAATTGCTACACTGTGTTTATGTAACAGGGAGATGGATGTGAGGCTCAGAACATTTCTCCCCGAGAGCTGGAAATATCAAAAGACAGGGCACCATGAGGTCCATGAAACAAACCCAAGGGATGGACCATAATATGTTTCAATGTGTAAGTGTTTACATAAGGACCGCCAGCACAGAGATGGGCAACTTGACCACATCTTTGCATGAAGGAAAAATATCATCTCTAATATAATTTCTTCTTAGTCTGACGATGGAAACATACAGCATCTACTAAAGAACAGTCTTTCATTCTCCATTTACATGATTCTGTAACGTTCCCTTCATGTCTCTCCACTAACAGATGGACAAAGACCATGAACTCACAGGGCAATGATCCCTTCAAGCTAAAAATACACAGGAACAACACAAGCAAAGTAATTTTAAACGTGAGTATGGACCATTTAAAGATCAGCTCTTCATTGTTTGGGTTCAAAGTAATTAACGGAAAAGTCTCTAAAAACACATCAAGTCAGCTGATGGATAAAAAACATCACTATCTCACCTAGATGGTTGAATCTGAGTTTTTGATTCTAACTTCAGAGACATGCTGCATTAAACATCAATTACAGGAATCATGAATTCAAATATTAGGTAGCTCTTTGGTGTGGTGTTTTATCTGAGCCTGAGAAAATTCTCACTGTGACAACACAAGCTATAGTCACACACACCCACACACACCCTTATTATTTACACTGGCCATTTGTATAAATACACAGAAAGAATCTGGTGGATTTTTTTTAAATGTTATTGAAGAAAATGCCTAAAAGGTCACAGTCACAGGAGAGAATAACTTCAGCACAGCATGTTCTGTGACCAATGTGATTCTGTATTTAGCTTATTCCATGTCCCGTCAGACTAGTACTGAGCTGTTTAGATGACAATATGACAGATTTGTTGTATTTTGAAAATTTGAAATAGATTAAATAATAAATACAGGGACATGAAAACTCAAGAACATTTTTTCTGGCAAAGAGACTCGCTGTGGCAAGTCAAAACAGTGTAATGAGATTGGCATTTTCCTTATCTCTGAAACAGTTAACTGTGGTTCTCTCAGCTTTAAAGCATGGGACTGTTATTTTTCCTACTGGTTGCAGAGTCCACATCACTATCCACAAATCATCTCACTGCAAAGTCTATCACGTGACCATGACTTGCTTTGAAATGGTCAACAAGATGAAAACAGGTTAAAAAAGTGTGGAGCAGAATACAGCTGTCTCACACTCTTGGTCCTCTAGTGGATGGAAAATCTCACTGTAACACAATAAAACAAAGCTTAAGCTTTATTTATATGGGAGGTATACACCAAACTTATCCAGTAATGAAAATCATGGAAACTGATTACTGCTGTACAGTGAAGACTTCAGCTGAGGATATATGAAAGATCACGCAAGAATTTGTCCAAACATTAATTCCTCTAACAATAAAAATCATTTGATGAATGGTAGTATCTTGTATTTGCCTTTCTGTGCTTTTTTATTTTTAAACCACTGCCTGTATTGTAACCAAAGAGCTTTTACATGATCTCATCCAAGTGAATAATGTTAAGAGCAACAGAAAAGAAATGTGTGTGATTTACCATAATAAACACGACAAGAAATCCCTCATATCATTTATTTTATGTACAAACAGAAAAGATTTTGTATAAACTGTACAATTTTTCAAAACATGCTGAGACAAAAAACATCACCATAGAAGAAATACAAAAGAAATTTGTAAACTAGGGAAGTCAATTTACTGTGCATATGTACAACTTATATAAATTATGTAATTTGATATCTTAATATGCCTTCATTATTACGTCAATGGTCTGCTTTATGGCATGAGGCACGATCATCATAGACCACACGTAGAGTGAAATCATTAAAGGAGAGTGTGTTTTCTGTTCCTATACCGGTTATTTCATTTTATTGATGCAGATGTAGAAAAGCAAATCATCTGAAGGCCAGGAAGATAAATCATTTTACTTGGAGACTAATGACTCATTCCAACTCAGTGAAACGAGCAAACATGGCTTTTCGGACTGCATCTTTGTACGTGTCTGACGATGATAGAGTGTAGTTGCTGCCTTTGATACCAAGTCCAGCTCCTTTAGTTCTCAACTGGGCCTGAGGAGAAAAAAGACAAACTTCAGTTCTTACTTTTTTTAAAAAGAGATATAAACAGTTATTGATGCTGATGGCTACTGGTTACTTGCCAACACCATCAGTTAATTACTGTGAATACCTCAATTGGTGTAGTGATGCCCTGCTGGTTGCGGCCAAGTCCTTTCCCTTCCTTCCAGCCCATAGCCTGCAGCATTTTGTTCCCAATATTGTCACTGTTGAGGCCGTCCTTAGTTGGCTGCTCGTAGTTACTGCACAGGAAACAATAGTAAATATTCAATTGATAAAAATATCATATAATAAAAATTGCAGACAAAACAAAACAAAAAAAGCAATTTAAACTGTGCAATGACTGCAAAAAAAAAAAAAAAAAAAAAAAAACAGAGCTTCAAATAAAATGAAAGTACTTACACGGCTGGTGCTGGTTGGCTAAATTTCTTCTTTTTGGGTGCTGGGGGTTCAGGGATGCCATATTTTTCTCTCCTTTCAGCTGCTCTGTCTCGATATTTCAACTATTCACCAAAAGGATAAAAACATTTTGAACTTTAAAATGATTCCTCTCTTTTGAGAGGAAAATTAACAGCTGGGTGATTCTGCATCGAGTCAAACCTCAGTCTCTTTCCTCTCCAACTCCTCCAGCTCCGCTTCAGTCATTTTGGATCTGCGAAGAACTTCCAGGTTTTTCTAAAAGAACCAGTGAAAAGTTGAATATCTTGATAGATTAACTGTCTCAACATTTACTTCTGTCACTTTGTCCGTATTTAGGTCTGAAGACAATGTGTTTGATGTTACCTTGTGGAGATCAGAGAGTTGCTGATGTCGAATTAGACCCTCTTTATTGGGAAACTGCCTCCTACACAACAAGCAGGCCAATTTCTTCCAGTCTGTCATCTTGTCCTGTATTCCATCACCATCGGGTTCTGCTCCCCCCTCCTCAGGGTCACTGTCTCCGCTGTAGGCTGCCACAAGGCCACACTAACCACAGCAGATATACAAGGTCAGGTGTCAATCTTGTTATTGTAAAATAACACGACTATGACTAAATATTTCACGTGAAACTATAAAAAAAAAAAAGATTCAGGCATAAACTGTGATAAGCTGTCAAGAGAAAAGTTAATTCGCGTGGAACCAGGGATGTAGACAACACTCACCTTGGAAGTGTTAACTGAGGTGGTTGGTGGCTCCTCCTCAGGCCCCCTTGGAACTTCTGACATAATTCTGTCAAAACCTGCCTGCTAAAAAAAAAAAAAAAAAAAAAAAAAAACCAAATAAAAAATAAAATCAACCCATCTGCCCATTTATGCCTTGATTGGCACACATGAAGTTTCAGAACATCTTAAAATGTTAAATCCTACTATATTACCTTCTTTTCAAACAGCGTGTACCCAGCGTCAGCAGCTGCTGCCTCCCTCCTCTCCTCTTGACTAATTGGTTGAAAGCTACTTTTAAAGTTCTCTTTCTGTTTATTGAGACTTTTGGCCCAACGTTCCATGTCCTTAGCAATCTGAAAGAATCAAACCGATTAGAAAACTAAGTTTAATGCCTAAATATAGTGCAAATGCTGAAAATATTCAGAAAACAGGTAGGATTTAGGATGATACCTGCTGAGCAGTCTTGCTTTTGGGCTTCTCCTTTTTCTCCTTGCCTTCTTTAGGTTCTTTGCTGCCTGATGCTGTGGAACTGCTTGCTGTGTTATCATTTTGTGTAGCGTTTGTATCATTTGGGGCAGGAACGTACGTCTGCTTCTCACTGTCCCAATACAAATACTGCTGAGTCTGAGGGTTGTAGTAATACTGAAAAGAGATAGTCAATAATGTTAATTATCAAAACAATATTAGCTCATTAGTCAAACCATGACTGTGCACTACTCACATGAGTGTTTGGGTCATAATAAAGGCCAGTCTGAGGATCATAGTAGTAGCCAGAGGACTCATCATACTGGTAGGTGGATGTATCAGGAGCACCTGTAAACAAACAAACACCATTCGAAACCACTGTACAAAACTTTTAGTAATTAAAATTATTAAACATAGCTCATTAGTGTCACTGCAACAGGACAGGTTTTGTGTGTGCTCATACCAGCGCTGGTGGCAGCTGTCTGTCCAGAGGCTGTTATTGTACTCGCAGCAGTCACAGTGGCAGCAGCAACAGGGACAACAGGAACAGATGCAGCCTCGATGCCTGGGACATGTGCTGTCTGGGGTTTTGCCTCCAGTTGATGAGCGATTTGCAATGCCTGCAATTAATGTAATAGTTAATTTGAGATTGGTACACCAAGAATTTCAATAATGAAAGTATGGAGTAATTATAGAGCCTAACACAATAAAAGTACATTACCTGAGTGGCAGGCTGAGAAATTATATGGGGTTGATAGACTTGAGCACTCTGTGAGATTACTACTCCTGCTGCAGTTGGAACAATCTTTACACCCGGGGCAGCTAAAATTGAAATGCAAAGCTATGTGAACAAATTTTCCAAAGCTTAAATCAAAGATCATCCTGAAATTCATACAAAAAGTCACTAAATGTGGTGCAAACGTATGTATGGCCTCATCTCGTACCTCCTAGAATTCCATTTCCCTGAGAGGTGCTGGCTCCTGCTCCTTGCTGGTAAAAGGCCTGGTAGTCCTATTAAAAAAAAAAAAAACATTAAATGACATGCAAAGATAAATGCACCCTTAAGCAAAATGAATTAAAACAATTTCAGAGATCATATACTCTTAAGCAATAGTCATGTCATCTTGGTCTCCTACTAACCTGTGACATTGGAGTGTAGCCTTCTTGTAAGTAGCTGTACTCCGACATTCCCTCTGAACTCTGTTGTGGCCAAAAAAGAAAAGCAAACATTATGATTCCATGACACTGATATCTGGAAGATGGTAAATAACATGATGTTGAGAGCGCATGGTTCTACCTGACTTGAAGACCACTGGGCTGCAGCGATGGCTGTGCTGGCCACAGAGAAGGCACTGACACGATTTCCATCTGGTAGCAGAAGGTCCCTAGAGAAAAACAGGAAAATGCCAAGACTTGTAAACAAATTCATTCCCATCTTGCATATAGAGCATATAGATGTGGTTAACATTTTTTAGCTATTCTCAATACAGCACTGTTATACTTACTTTCTAGCACTCTTAGCATAATCAATCCCAATTGTTTTCCCATCCAGTTTTAGGGGAGGCTGCAGTCCCTGTAAGATGGTAAGCAGCTGAGAAGCCTCCTGTGAAAAACAGTGATATCAAAGGTTTAGTAAAATTCAAACATAAAGAGTGGTGATTTTTTTTCCCCCAAGAGAAAAACTAAGGAAATAAACTACTTAAGAACTGACAGTAGAAAATCCAAAAAGAAGCCACTGATAAGTGGTTGGTTATTAGAGCAGAATATTAGGCTGCTGTTTACATTGTGACAGCTTTCACACAGTTTTCTCAGATGTTTAAGAATTCTTTACCAGAGGTGAGGACAGCTGTACAAAGGCAAAGCCTCTGTTCTGGCCCGTCTGCTTGTCCTTGATGAGGCGAATGTTGTTAGATGAAAGATTAGCATATGGTGCCAGGGCTGCCATGATCGCTTCCACGGTGGTCAGAGGAGCAATATTTCTCAGGATGATTGCTGCAAAGAACAAAAGTTCACAGTTAAGACAAACCTACCATTTGCAGGGATGTTTTTATTCCCTGGTGGCACATTACATGTATAAGATAGAAGTCCTTACTGTCGCCATAGAAATCTCCACTGGGTTGAGTTTCAGAGACTCCAGTGTTCCCGCTATTTTCACTATCTGTTAAAAGAATGACAGAAGTAAGAGCAGCATTAACATAACCTTCACAGCGTAATCAAAGATCGAACTGGAAATTAGGTGTAGTGTTAAAAGCCTGTGCTTAAAATGAATCCCTACAAGACTATCTTATTGTCTCCATTTTGTCCCCATTTTGTGTTGTTGTCAGGTATGATGGAGGAAAAAAAAAAAAGCATGTTTGTTCCTATCAATACCCTTTACCTACATCTGACAGAGTGACAACACTAAAGGAATCCATATCATTTGGTTAACTCGGCCTCAACAACTCCACAAACACAAACTTTGTGTTGCATCCCGGCACTGCTGCCTCAGACTGCCCGGATGCCTGCTGTCAGTGGCCTCTTGTTGATTAAACTACTTACCAGCTTTGGCTGCTCCACACCTGAAGCACTTCAGCCTCCTCCGGAAATTGTACAGGCCACACTGCAAGTAACCGTTCACATCATTTTTATTATACACCTACTAAAGCCCTTTACAGTGCTGCCTCAGTGAGCAGGCAGTCTATATCTTTGCAGTATACCATACTTACTTGAGTCACAACCTAACCTTTACCGCTCATCCAAATGTAGGTGTACCAAAATATAAGCTGACAGGACTGCAACAATTGTAATTTAAAAGCCTATCATGTGTGTGTGTGTTTCTGTGCAGTGTTCTGTAGTAGCATTGTTTGGATAATGTGACCATGTAACCAAAGCTGGTCAATAACTTACAGTGTTGCAGAGCCAGTCTTCATATTTGTTTCTGGGGTGACTGTAGTGCATGTCCACGCTTTTGCCTTGGATGATCAGACGTTTCTGAAAGAGGAAGACAAAAATCAGTCAAATATTCATGGCGAGCTTTAATCTCATCAACAGAGCAAGCAGTGTTGGAAGGAGAGAAGGGGAGGAGGGACCCCAACAGATAGCCTTTGTGTTAAAGACAGGCACGATGTATAAGTGAGCATGATGTATAGAGGGTTCTTTAGGTGTTTGGGACCCGCGTGCCCAGACTGAGCTGGAGCAGAGTGTACAATGTGAACCTAACAGACATTTTTGACTGCTTTTCAAACATGTATTTGCTTTCCACAAAAAGCATAAAGAAGAGAATGGCTTTCTCTATAAAAACAACAAAAGAAAAAAAAAAACAAAAACAAATTTTAAAAATTCCCTTCTATTGAAAGGTGGATTTAGAAAAAGAAGAGTCTGAGGTTAAATTCCACTACAACTAACACATCTGTCAGCAGGGTAATGATGTTGTGTGCATTATTTTAACTGCAGATTCCTTAAGGAGGTGCCCTAATTAGATGAGCCAAAACTATAGCTTTGATGCTGCTTTTAACTAAATAATTAAAAAAAAACCTCTTTTAATATATGTATTTCATTTTGCTCTAAAACAAACAGTCCATGATTTTTTTTTTTTTTCAAAAAGATGAGTACAGCTTCCACACAACTAACTCAATACATTTTGGTTGCCTTTTGGGTTATTTTTTCATATCCCCAAGATTAAAACTAGACTTGGCGATTGTGAAGCAACCTGATTGGTCTCCATCCATCGGGTAGCATCTTGCAAGTGATAAAAGTCCACGAAGGCGAAACCACGGCTTATACCTAGAGACAGCATTCAAATATAGACGGGAGGCGTGTTAGTTAAGAGTCCAAGGGCATATTATTCAAACTCTTCCACAAACTGCTTCACGACTCAGGCCCTGTTTGGTACACACTGGGCCACTCCATAGGAGTTTTACCATAGCAAGAAATCCTTCTGAAAATCACATTTTGAGCCACACTTAACAGTGTGTTTCTGTTGATTTACTTTCTCATTGTTATTATTGCTGTTGTTACTTACCGCATACTGATCCACAACAAACTAAAACGAATCTTTAATAACAAAATTTCAAACTTCTCTCAAATAAATAGACACAATTATCTCCTAGCTGCTATGGGAAAATGGGTCTGAATGGAAGCAGATTTGCCCTATGGTCAAAGACTGGGGGAAGGTTGGGGTCCGCCTTGCATCTGGTTCTCACCTGTTTTCTTCTTCATCAGTCTGACATCCACTGGCTGGGGTCCTTCCAGTTGGTCAATGGCAAAACGTATCTAATTAAAAAAAAACAAACAAATGTAGTTAAAATTAAAAGCATGTCATCTTTAAGATAGACCAAACAGGCATGTTAAGTTTCCTATATCAACAAGACTTACATCATCCTCAGTGATATGAGGAGACAGACCCCAGAGCATGATGGTCTTGCTCTTCTTCTCCTCTCCAGGCTCTCCTCTTCTGTAATCCTGCTCTGGGTAGTCCCCATCGGAGTGATAACCATCTTCTGATCTGTCACTGTTGCGTCGTTTCCTTTCTCTTTGCTTTTAAACAAATACATCAACCAGTTATAAAATGACACCATGGGTTTACTAAAACTACGTAATATAATTCTAAGTTACTGCATATTAAAATAACTACCTCTGGACTGTCTCTCGATCCTCTGCGATCTCCTCCTTCATAGCGATCGTTGCGTCTCTCATCCCCCCAGCGACGCATGTTGTGATCTCGCTCTTGGTCCCTCTCTCTTCTATCGCGCCAATCGGACTCATCGCGTGACTGGTCAGAGCCATATCTACCGCTACGTTCTGTCCGACTAATCCTATTTTGGAGAACATTGAAAGGAAAAGTAAAACACCAGCACAACATTACAATTTTAGTAATGTAACACAACCACATAATATTTTACCAACAGTATTGATCATATCATTTGATCGTCAGTTTTACAAAATAAAAAAATAAATAAAAGATCAAGCCTCATATCTTCCCCCAGCTGTGGGAACGCTGTCCTAACATGCAGCGATTAAAAATTTCAATGCATTTCCAGGTATTATCATAATTCTTGTGTGGAACAAAAAACGTTTTCAGAAGATTTACACCTGTGTAAGTTTTAGTAACACTCCAGTGATGTTCATGATATTTCATTACTTCAAAAACACTCCCAGAAAAAAACAAAAACATCCCTACAAATAAGATCTATATTTCAAACTTCTGGATACATGTGATGTAGATAGACAATATCAGTTTAGTTATTTAACAACGCAGCTGCTGTTTCATGTTTTAATCCCCACTGATTCAAGGGTGTTTAAAAGTTTCAGTGAAGTGACTGAGCCAGTAATTCTGCCATCATTCAGAACAAGAAAAGTGACAAAAAGGGAAGTGGCTATTCTTAGGTGTTTTGTGTGGTGGACATTCATGATAATTTACATTTTTTTTTAAAAAAGCTTCCCCATTTTTGCTTTGAACAGCAAGAATGGCTAAGCTAAGAACCCAACTCTAAAAATATACAAGTTATCTGGACTTTTATTACGAGCTGAAGGTTACATTTACAGGCGATTTGAACAGAACATTTGTGTTCCTTTCGGATATAGGACAGAATAAAAATGGACTAAACTAAGACTATTAACCACACCTACCATGGCGAAAGGCGCTAGCGCGTAACGCTGCTACTCACCGTTTGTCAGCTCCCATTTTCTTTACCGTCTCCGCACTCACGACCTATTAGAAGCAGAAAATTGCGAGAGTTCTGAGTTATTGTAAAATTCCGCTGTAATTGTATTTACAAGCTCAAACACTAAACAGCCCATCTTTGAAAAAACAACAACATCGAGGACATCATATTTTGTAAATGGAGCCGGTCTAACCTTAGCGAACAGACACAACTTTGGGCCAAAAACAACGACCCCGAGAAAAGGCTGACAAGATGTTTTTACCTTCCAATCTGAGTGTGTAGTAACTCACCGGCGTCGTTTGTTAACAGTAACGTGCCCCACTAGTAGTTTTGCGAAATGTTATTTGGAAAATTCTGGGCAGAAAAATTCATCTCACGTTCAAGGACTCTGCCACAACACTACGACGGCAGCTTCTTTGTCCCGAAATGCATTGGTGCGCTGCCCAGTGCATTATGGGAGTTGTGGTTCCTCAATTCCCCCTTTTTTGCCTAGAATTTATCGTGCAGGAAGCGCTTTGCCCTGGGTTACAGATTACGTAGTCTAACGTGGTCTGATATTTTAGAAAATAAAACTCGGTTTAGGCGGAGGCCACAGATTGTTGTAGTTGACGGTCTGCCTATGGTTTAGAAACATGCTGTGTTACTCAAATATGATGTGTAAATCATCGCGTAATGGTCGAAGTGCCCGAAAGCCAAAACTGAGGGGGAACAAAACCCACGACATAGATTTCTGCCATTTTACTGAATATATATATATATATATATATATATATATATATATATATATATATATATATATATATATATATATTATATATAATAGAACGTTTATAAATCAAAACGTATGTTCTAACCCGAATATTGCTATTTTGTTACGATACTTAATTGGCCATTCAAATAATGGGTGGAATTATATTTTTGTTTATCCGCATTTTTTCCTATTGAAAATATCAGTTAAATATGTTTTATAGTACAATAGTAAATGAGCCTTTCTTTAGTATTAGTAAAGAATGTAGTGATTTGTCTGAAGGCTTGGCTTTCTTCAGCCTTTTTAATACGTTGCAAGGCTATATGATGGCAAATTAAGATTTCAGTCTAATTCTCGTGGTAAATGGTTTATGTCCCTCTTATCCTGTCACTTTGCCATGAAATATTCCACAGTAGAAATATCACCTTGAATATGGCATATCACTATTATGCATGGTGTTACAGTATATGATGCATTTTGCACAATAACATGTACATAATCTGAAAATTTAGCAGACTTTTGAGCAGCGCACAGGTTTAAAGCTTATGAGAAGTAGACTCTGTTACTTTGTATGTGCTAAGTTATTGAGCTGAAACAGACTTAGTCAGATAACAACATGAAACAAGATCCTTGTTAATCATTTATTACAGTATTTAAATTCTCAAACATCACCAAACTGTACAAGCAGGTCCTCAATTGAGTTGAGATAACTACACAATTACTTGTTCAACATGGCACACAAGAATGTTCCCCTTTCATAAATCTTTTATGTGGTAATGATTTTTATACAACACAGATGGTTGACAAATTGTGCTGACATCAGATCCATAAGTGAGCTCCACAACTTTTTCTTCCAATGCTTAGAGCTTATCTTTATTTTGTAACATTGAATATGCTTGAGTCACTGACACCCAAGACAGACCCACATCTTCTATACAAATGTATCATGAGATAAAACAAAAATTCAGCCATTTAATATAAAAATGGTCCACATGGCCCCAAAAAAGGAGGGTGGAATCCAACACACTTAATCCAAGGAATCAGGGTGGAGGGCAGGTGACCCTAAGATGCTATGAAGATCCATGATGTATTCTAGGTCAGGGTCTCTCCTTTTGTCACCTGTGAAGAGATACGAGTTTATATAATGGTTATGGTGCTTTGAACAATTGAAATGAAGGAGCTGTTGGGTGGATTAGGTGACAAGAAAGTATTGTACTTACTCTTGCCTCGATATATTCAATCCTCCTCTCCAAAGCTGTCAGCTTCTCATTGAGAGTAGCCAAACGGGATCGACACGACATGTCTGATGGTGACAAACGGCAATTACAGTTACAATAACAGTGGACATTTAAGTGCGTGTGGCGTAGTTTGTCAAAGCTACCAATAATAACAATGGACAACATCGCTGATGACAACTAACACTATTCATGGGAGAACACCACTTCATGCCACTGGTGAAACAGCTGCTGGAAATCATAGTTGACAACATAGCAGGCAAACGGCAGCAGTAGCTAACACTAGCGATAGCTATCTCAAAACTCGAGCCTAGTGGGTGGTTTGATTGTATATTTTGGATATTCATTGGGTAGTAAACATTAGTACAAGAGCAAAACCAAAATGCAACATAACTCTACATCAAACAGACACGGCATCTGACAGAGGAAACAACAACAAGCAAAGGATAAAGCTAAATGCTAACTGGGAGTGGCATCGAAAACATCAACACCACTGCTAGCCACTGAAAGCTAGCTAGCTAAAGTAGCTAGCTAGCTGTAGACATAAAACCACAAATAGTGATCTTATCGGTGAATCCGGTTGGTAAAAGCTTACCGAAGGAGTTAAGAAAGTCGGCGATTTTTTTGATACTGCTCGTGATAACTTCTATATACTCTCGGTTCGCCCAATCTTGGTGGATCTCTCTCTGCACGGGATCTTCCTGACCGGCCATGTTGGATGAGTTTCTGTTGGGTGTAGCGTCAATCAAGGATAGCGCTGTGCGTTTATCCAGGAAGTAGACGAATCAAATGTTCCTGTTTTATAACATGCGTGATCATGAAGCAAACCACAAACTGATTTGAAAATGACACATTTCGCACCTTACCGTTATGCAGTATAACTAATGATGTAAAAGTAATACAGTGATAGAACAATACCTTGTTTTTTTTTGGCGAGGTAGTTATTATATATACACACACACACACACACACACACACACACACACACACACACACACACACACGATTAGATGTGACAATGAAATGTTTATTTTTCTTCTTGAAGTCTTGATATGTGAGTTTTGCACAGTGACCGAGTCAGTTGTTCACATTTTCATCAGAAACTCCCCTCACAAAAAGGCTTAAAGGAGTGTCTTCATTGGGTAAACAGTCTGAACAGCCAAACTGTGCTGAACTGGAAATATCCAATACTTCATAATGCCGCAACAGACTTTATCTATGAAAGCAGAAAACATGATAAAATACCCTCAAACACATTATTGTTTGTTCAGGCTGGTCATAAATTATGTTATTTCCAGCCATGTGTTATATTAAACTTTACTTGACTCTCTTGAGCAGATGTTGAATATCGGTTTCAATATCAATGGTGAGAAAATTTCTACTGTAGCGCTTGTAGGGCTCTCCATCAGGTCCGACCAGGAACTTCTCAAAGTTCCAGGAAACGTCGTTCCTACACACAGGACTCCAGATGATGAACTTTGGATCAGTCATGAGAGCCATGGCATCATCACTGGGGAAAGGCAGCTTTTCCTTCAGGTAGACAAACAAGGGGTGTGCATCCTTTCCATTCACATCCACCTTCTGAAGGATTGGGAACTTTGGTTCAAAGCCATTCCCTGGACGGACGTACTTCAGAACTTTAAGAATTTCATCATTCTTGCAGTTCTCCTGTTATTAAAAAAATACAGAAACATTGTAGAGCATCTGCACAATGTTAGTTAATAATATTTTAGAGGGAAATCTACTTTTTCAGACCCTATCTGACCCTGTAGTAACTTTAGTTTGCACATTCATATTTTTAAATGCAAAACCCATGATCAAATCACAAAATATAAGTGTTTGTATACACTCAAAATATGAGTGTATACATTTTTTTTACATTACCTCCACCTCCAATAAAATGACACAGTGTAAGGGTAATTTAACATTTACACAAATTATAAATAATAACACTTTGATATGGACCACTTGTTGTTAATGAGTACTTTTAGTTTCAATGCTCTGATCTAAGTGACATTTTTGAATGAAGGATCTTTAGGTGTGATAGGGATTTTTTATTGTGATATTGAAGTTCATTGCTACTGATTTATTACATTAATAAACTGTATCTATTGGCACAAACAGCCACACATTTGAGCGCGTGTACTTATTTGGTGTCAAGGACAGATGTTATCACACTCTAGATACATAAGTAAATAATATCCTTACACGGGAAAGCTGAATATATCATAAAATTGTTGAAAAACTCACCTGATGTCCGAACTGATTGCAGGGAACACCCAGAGTGACGAGTCCTTTGGAGGAATATCGAGAGTGAAGCTCGTTCATCTGAGTGTAATCCCTGGTTGTTGTTCCTCAAAGAGACGCCACATTTTCAACGAGAACAACTTTCCCCTTCAGTGCAGAGAAATTGAAGGTTTCTCCAGACAGCAACTTAGCTGTCAGCCCATAAAACCTTTTTACATTCCCGGACATTGTTTGGACGAATCTGGACGAAGAAGTTTGACTTTAGGAAATCAGGCCGGTCAAATGTAAACAAGCTCAGTCTTCAGTTTACTCACAGGGCGGGACATAAATGTTACACAGCCTCCAAGGCTGACACGTGACCTTGGTGTTTCAAGATTCAAAATTTCTTTGAATTCATTCAAAAATAAATAAATAAGATAAAACCAATATCCACAATATTGCAACATCTCAGATGTCATCAGTGCAATTCTTGAACTGTATTTCGTAATCATTTATGTTTTCTTTTTTTAAATCAAGGAAGTGATACCCTCTGCACACTTGGGTGATCGTTTATTATTAACTAACTATGGTAAATGACTGTCTCATACTAGACTCATTTATTTTTAAAGTCACTTTCCACATTAAAGACCGTTGTTCACAGTTAATAACTGTCCTTCAGGATTGGTGCAAATGCACGAACAAGTCACTATAGTAAACATTCAACAAAAAACTTGATATAAAAGTAGTTATGAATATTCATTAAATATATTTGTAAATTTCAATCCCAGTATTTCTGAAATATCTGCTGCTGTGACTTGTAAAAACGTGTTTGAAACAGACATGTGTTATTTCACTTGTGGTAATGATCCACCCCCATCGTGTCGGCACAAATGGTACGTTCCAGGAAGTCCGGTACAAATGTTTAATCTTTCATCCTTTATCCTTTAGTGAAGCAAGTTTAAATTGAGATGCCGACTGATAACAACAAATCGTTGTCGTTAAAAAATAAGAGCCACATGTTAAATTGTGTTGAGTGTTCAGAAGCAGCTGAATAACAGTACCTGCTCCTCCTCCTCCTCACAGTAAGCTACCATGCCTGACTTGTTCAGTCTGTGTGTGGTTTTCAGCCTGTTGTTAAGCATTTTAACATTAGCTGGTTATGTTTTATACTGGGAACTTCACTCAGACGTTACCGTGACAACCGGCTCTCCTCCCATAAAGAAGATTACCTTCGCCTACAAGTTCAGAGAGGGACCGTACAGAAACTGTGGACAACTTTTTAAGGAGTGTTACAGTATTGGACCAAAGCTTTCATGTATCGGAGTGTTTTATGACGACCCTAAAAAGGTAAACATTCACTACACACCTCTCAGTAGTGTAGATGTTTATTTTATTTTATTTAATTTGCTGAATATTTTAACTTCAAAATCTGGCAGACCTTAATGTAAATTAGTCGGCCGCTAGATGGCGACAAAGCCATTCATTATAAACTCAGGTCAAAGACGAGGCCACTGGTTCACTGGTTGATAGTTTAAATGATTTTATTTATACAATTAAAAGAAGAGGTTATTTTTTCAGCACATATCCATTAAAGTGAAATTTCATGTTGTCTTGAAGTTGTGTTTTTTCCCTGTGCGTCTCAGCATTTTCACTTTGATATTTTTGGCTCTGACTGATGTTTGTTTTTTCCTCTGAGTACTATCATAGCACATCTGGAAAGGGTGTGGTGTGTTTTGAGGATTCAGATGTCATAATATATTACTCAAGTGCATTTCTGGTTGTTTATCTTACGTCCCGAGACGTTACCAGAGCATGGGATTTAAAATTAACAATGTGTGACAAAAAAAAGCAACTAAGAAAAACTTTAAATCAAAACAATAGGCGAATATATGTTTGCACACAATCAGCAAATCAACAAACTGTAAAAAAAGAAAAGAAAA
The DNA here is from genome assembly GCA_016801845.1 of Polydactylus sextarius. Taxonomy (NCBI): domain Eukaryota; kingdom Metazoa; phylum Chordata; class Actinopteri; family Polynemidae; genus Polydactylus; species Polydactylus sextarius. The sequence continues at coordinate 10,569,175 of CM028908.1, forward strand.
GAAATGATTTTTTCAAAAAAATCACTTACTGATACTGGTCTTAATTTGCCAGTACATTTTTTTTTTATTATTTTAATCAAAATCTCCTGTGACAGTCTCATATAATTGATTTCCCAATCTGAATGACACCTGTTTTGTTTAACTCTCATACTTACTGTACAAACTTCTCACAGGTTTTGCAATAATATCCTTATATGCTGATTGAACAGCCTTACCTAATAAGTGTCTCAGTTGGTTCCTCAACTGCAGATGTGATTTGTTTGGGTATGATGCATTTTTAATTAACTAGTTGATCAAACTTTCAAAGGTGATTATGTGAGATTCTTCCTCTGACAGTACAGTGAATATCTTGTCTTTATTGCTCAGGGTGTCACAGCAGCATCTAGGCGTGCAAGTCGTAATTTCCTTGGTAATATTGTTGCTCTAGTTGAGAGGAGCTGAGCTGTGACAGTGTAGTAGATGCTAAGTGTCCCTGGGAAAAATGCCAGTATGAAATAAAATGAAATACTTTTAAACAGTGATTATGAAATAAAGATTATCTCCAGTGGTGCAAATAATGATGAAAAGTATTTTCACATTATTTATCTCATAACATAAAACTGACAGAGACAAGACAAATCAGATCAGAAGACAAAAGCTTCCAGTACTTTGAATTCAGTTAAAGTTGTTGAGAGCTCACATCAGTGTTGCTAAAGACACAATTATTTAAAATGTTTTCCCACACTTCCAACTGTTTCCCATGTTAACTCACACATCACCAAAGCACAATGTCTATAAGCAGCAGGAAATAATGTCTACTCCATCTGTCTCCCCACATATCGATTCCCTCTCTCTCACAGAGGTAAAAAAAAAACTGCTTGTGCTGATTTTTTTTTTTTACATTTTAACATTCAACTGTGAGCGATTTTTAAATAGACACAAAGAGTAGTACCTTAAAGTTTTTAAGCAGATTGTAAAGTTCAAGTAACTGGAGTGGAAAACAGGGGCCTGACAGATGTGGTCTTCATAAACATGCTATTACAGCATAAGCTAATAGTGAATGTTGAACATTGATTGCAGCTGGCTGTCACAGCAGGCTGATGACCTCAAGCTACAAATATGCTTAGTATCCATACATGGTCCTTACATAATATGGAAATTTATGGCATTTGATTTTAGTAATTTACATATCTGGATTAGTGTGGGGAAAAAGAAAACAGGGTGTGGGGAAATAGTCGTTCTTTAGACTATTCTTCTTCTTTGCTCTCTGAAATATGAAATTTAGACAAAATGTTCAGATGAGAGAGACTAGATACCTATGCAGACCCAAGTTAAATATAATCTGTGTGCACATCAGGTGTTTTTGTTGTGGCCTGGCTAGTCACTTCAAAATATGACGCATGGTTTGTTAAAGATCCTAAGTGGCAAACCACAACTAGATGCTATTTTTTTGTGAAATCATCGGAGATCCCCTACATGGTGGCAGCTATTTGCACATTGTGGCTGCATCATCTGCAGCCTAAGTCACAACCTCTTTGACTTGAGGCAAATTTAGAGGTTTACTAAAATTATGAAATGCTGCGTCTTGGCCTAACGCGCCATATATGCATAAATACTCACATTAATGGTTTGATTTTAAACTTTCTTTCAATAAATAAATATTTATTTACACGGTAAAGTCCCTGATGGGGGAAAATTTGAGAATGGGGGAAAAAAAGTGGAATTTCAAAAGCTAATGGTTTCATCTCATTGTAGATAGTTACAAAGAAATTGATCAGTTTCTCAATCAATCAAAAGTCTAACTGATTAACCATTTAAAGTCATTAATCAAACTAAGATATCAAACATTAGTTCCAGCTTCTCAAGACATATATAAATAGACAAGAATATTTCTCAATTTTAGGTTTGTTGCTTGGGAGAAATTAAAATCAGAATCAGAAGTCCCTAACTCATCCATGGACAGATAAACTTAAGTGTACTCAGGGCTATAGTCCTTACTGCAGAGATGTGGATTCAATTCCAGCTTGGGTTCTTTACTGTGTATCACATGTCCTCCTGTTTCTGCCTCCTTTATCACTGTCAAATAAAGACAAATATAGCCACAAATAATAAAAAATAAGAAAATTGGTAGTATGATGGAGATTCCATGCCACATACTCTTATTTTGGAAGTAATGTTTTATAGGAAAGTGTCTATCCAAATCAAACTGTCCAAAACCAAATGCTCTCTCATATTTATCAGTACTATCTATCAGCATTACTCAACTCTAATATCTGCATTAATTATCTGTTCCTGAAATATGCTGACCATCTGGAAAACTGATTCAAAGCAGTATTGACTTAAATCTCCCGTAGCCCAATGCACGACAACATGACTGAAGTGTTTGGTGAAGAGTTCGGAGATAAGTTCTTCCCAGCTCCCAGCTTCAAAACCCTTTTGTTATGCTCATCCTCTTTTTCCCAAGCCAGCAATTAGGCTAGTAGTGGGTCTTTTAGTTTCTCTGCACAGTCACAGCCAAGTCCTGATCTAAGTTAAAATAATTGGTGTAATGACCTCAGCTCGTTAGTGTCTGAGTCTGAGGATGTCATTCAGTCCCAGCATCAGGAGCCCCAGAGGGCTCTCAGACAGGACAACTGGTATTTGGTGGCTAAATAGTGAGACACTGTCCATTGATATTTTCAAAAGGAGTGTCAGCATGGTGAGACTCATCCTCCGTTCTCAGATTTTTCTCACTTTTACATCCTTTAATCACTTCCTCTGGAAAAACAAAAAAAAAAAAAAAAACCCAACAAGGACTTTAGATGGTCCTTAGATGGTTGTCATGGATACATGACTAGAGCAGCTCTATCTTTTCCTTCAAACGGCTAACACAAATTTCCAAGCCCCACTCAATAAACCCTCCACCAGTCTCTTCACAGTGTCAAAGCCAGGGGATTTCTTTGGCCTGGTGTTCCCACTTCAAATTGACCCTGCAGCTCTCTTCTGCTCTGTTCACCCTCTGCACCCAACAAACTGGAAAGGGAGGTAACATGGGTGGATCGTGTGGTTCGCTGTCAGACTTGACATTCTAAGTAAGCGATCAGGGTCAGGATTAGTTAGGGATCAGGGTCAGGTATTCAGTGTTTAAATAAAAACCTGGTCGACAAACGCAGTAGTGAGACGACGCATGCGTCTGATCGTGTTCTGGGACCCATGTTGGGGTCACAATATAATGAAAGCAGGGACCATGGTGGCAGTGGAGGGGACCAGTCAGTAAAGACGTATTGGTCTGAAAATGTTAAATAATAAAAAATAGGAAAATCTTACTTATATTCATCCTTGTAAGAAATCATAGTAAAATATTTACAATGTAAGCCTTACTGAATCTGTCACAGAGACCTTGAGTTGAACTTTATAGCATTGAAGGAGCTGTCAGTGGATTGACAGAACATAAAAAAACCATCACACACGTCTTTATGAGTGTAAAGGGGCAAAACAAATACTGTGGACAAAGGCCTTTGCTTTTGGTGGCAGTTCTTTGTTCTGGATGCTCCTTAATAAAGCCCTGTGATGATTAATAAATCCATTTGGCTTTTACTTCCCACTGTGAACTCACCAAAACATCCAAAATGTTAAAAAATATCATCATGTGTAAAATTTCTTGAATCTACTTTTGGTACATGAAATAAGATCAGTCAAGCCAGATATTTAAAATCCCTCTCACTTGTATTGAAAACTGTGTTTGTTGTGTTATCTCTTAAGTTTGCAAGCTCACTACGTATCTGACTCTACTTTTAATATGTGTATGGATAACCACTATTTTTGATTGACAATGATAAGTTGAAGAGTGGTGAGTAGTTTATTTGGGGTTTGCTGACATTCAGTGGAGTGACACTGCCTTTCTTTTTCTGTGAGACCATATACTGAATCTGTCCTTCATATCTTCATCTGAACGTCCAAAGCATTTCAGTAAGTTTACAATGGTAGTAATATCAGAGGGAAAAAAGGCAAATTTACACATTGGACAAGCTGCAAACACATATGTTTTGGTGTTTGTTTCTTAAAAATGGCTCAAGCTATTAAGCGGTTAATAATTTTGTCACTTAACTCAATGAATTGTGTAATTGTCTCTACTCTAAAGATGAATCTGTTAAATGGTCACAGGATCGGGTAAAGCTTGTAAATTGTTCCATAGAATCAGGCTAAAAAAAATGATTGTGATAATCAAAAGTCTGCACGAAATTATTTAAATGGACAGAATTACAGTGTACACGCTAGGATTTAAATTGACTGATACATTTTACTCAAAATAGTATCGTCTGCTCAACAAAGCTTAAGGTATTAAATGTATGCAGATTGCACACATGCTGCATTATCTCTACATGTGAAAAATTAGCCTTGTCTTCCGTGGTCTGTGAACGTCACACTCATCACCGGCAGAGGCAGCCTCACTGGCTATGCTGGAAGCGTAGCATTGATAGGTTTAAGAACAAATTGGACCATTTCACCTTATTTATTACTTGAGCTTTCAGCAGTGCACAGCTCAGCACAGTGGGGAGAAAGTCGTCGATGTCCCAGAAGAATTCATTTGTGTAAAGTGTCTCCTTTTCAGTATGTTTTAATGGGCACCAATGTGTGCTGGGTGGAGTAATAATTTCAGTGCTGCCAAAATGCACTAATTAGAGCTCCTATTAATGAGCATATTTTCGCTTTAATTTTGGCACATAGCCAACATCACAGATGATATCTTTTTGTGTGTGTGTGCACTAACGTCTGTTTGTCTTTTTTGTGTGTGTGTGTGTGTGTGCTTTACATTACTCAGAATTATACACACTGTGTTCATGACCCATCAGTCTTGAGAGACAGGTACCCTGGAAATTTTTTGGTGTTGTTATTTTCCCCATTTTCCAGGGAGATTGAGTGGCATGAGTAAAGGTTATGCATGATCTTGGGTTTTTGTACATTCAGTTCCTGAATGTACAAAAACTCATAAATGCAAACAAACATTAGGGATTTTGTTGCAAATGACCAGGTAACATTGTTTTGCTTGACAGCATTAATCTGTCACTGCTGTTGTTGTTATCTTGGCAGCACCATATAATTATGACATTTGACATCACTACTGGAAACTAGAATTACTGCTTCAGTAGTAAGCTATGTCTCTTGCTGATCACTTTTAGGAATTAATCAGCATAATTAGCAACTGTTGCAACCAAATATTATTGGCAAACAAAAACAAAACAAAATTTCAATTTATTCTTGAGCCACGTTAACATTTGCAGCAAATTTAAGAAATTCCCTCAAAGTGTTATTGCACTGTTTATTTGATGCACGGACAGCCTGAAAACACATCGCCTCTAGCCATGGCTACTCTGTTTAGACGATTGAGTGTGGGCAAGTCTTTTATCTGATTAAATCTATGAACCACCAGTGTATTTTATTTACATGTCTCCTATTACTTCTTTTTTTTCTACTTTTGCTTCTAGGTACCTGGACCACAGTGCCGTTATGCTGTTGGCAGTATTCTTAGTGAAGGAAAAAACAAGGCCGATGAGGAGCTTCTAAAGCGCTATGAGACATCTGGCTTTAATGTCTTTTCCTTTCCCGAAGTCACACACGTGGTCACCACTTCGTTACCCCACAGAACGTTTCTCTCTATTTTACTGAGAGTGAGGAGAGTCTACCCACAGCTAGAGCGCTACATCAAGGTAATTGTGTTTTTTTTTTTTGGGGGGGGGTCCTCTTTTCTGCAGAACCTCCCTCAATCATTTCAATTATTTTTTTCTGTACGACACAGCACACACAGTTGTTGAAAGTTTTCCTCCTATTTATTCAAAATACAAGTAAAGACAAATTCAGAAAAATATGTTTCAGTAAGATGGAATGTTTTCACACAGATACTTTATTGATCCCAGGGGAATTTGGTTAAAAGCACTGAAAACACTGTATATATTTTAAATGCACTAATTCAATAGACATAGCAGTGATTTAGAGACACCATGCATATATGTGCACCATTACCCATGCGAGGGCAGATGTTCTCTCTGCACCTGTTTGTGAAAGCCCAGGGTGTGTGAAAACTGAAACAAACTGTGTAAACTAAATGTAAGGGTAAAGGAAAACAGAATAAAGCACTCTGCATCGGCTCCTTACTGCACACTGCATCATTAAAATACTGAGCTGTCAGTGTTCCCTTATCATTTATGAAATGTTAAAATTTTCAAACATTGTCTCTGAATTTCTCTGGGAAACGGGAACAGGAAGCATAAATAACCTGTCTGTATTCTGTATGCATATTTTAGTGAGAGGAAAACAGGAAAGGAAATGTGCAAATGTCTTTGTGTGTGATAGAGTGAATCATAGCTAAATCTGAGGTTAAAGTGTGCATAAGTGATCAACATCCAAACCTTGTAATCATCACATGCACATATGAGTCATACTGTAATGTCAAAATCTTTTTCTTTTCTTTACACCTTCTTAGCAGCGTCTCCTGGAGAGTTGACGGGTGTATGCGAGGTAGAACAGCAGGAAGAGATTGGCGGTTAGAAAGGAGATAGAGTGAACTTGAACTTGACAAAGGAGACGAGAGAAGGAGAGCATTTTGAGCTCCTTTTAGCACTTTACGATAAATGATCTCACTCTCTGCTCGAGGGATGCTGGGAAAGTGAGTCATAGCGATGAGCAGATATGGTTTAATTATGCAGCGCACTAAAACAGGTGGCAACACCACAGGTTGTCTCAATCACTCTGCTTCTGCTGGAGGAATGTGTTTGTGTGTCCTGTCTGGCTGCCTCCACCATCTGCTTGGACGCTGTTTAGACCTGGCTCCGCTCCAGTGGCACTTAGCCTGTCTGAAAGGTCATCTTACACAGTCATCAAACTGCACATCAGTCTCCTTCACCAGTAATCTTCTGTGGATCTTTGTTTCTACACTTGTCTTCATTTACTGTCTTGCTTGAAGTCTCCACATTTACTGGCTATTGTTAGTTGCTGTAGCATAGCTCCATACAATGAGAGATAGCATTACATAATTACTGAAACTTAAAGTAGACCTATTATGCTTATTTTGAGCTCTATAGTTTTATTGTAGGACTTTACTAGAGGGGCTGTGATTCACAGCTCAAATTATCTTGAAATGCTTGTCATGCAGCTCCTCAGTTGAGCCTCTGACTGAAACAGACAATATTATTCCAGGCTTTGTTAAGAGGCCTCCCTCCAAGGCCACTTTCTGGCCTAACCTCTGGCAGCAGTGCACCCCCAGCACTGTCTCATACTCTTAACTGTTATAGAGGTTCTCAAAGTTAACTGCAAACTAAAAAAATTAGTAACTAAAACTCAGTAACAGAACATAACTGATTGGAAACAATAACTTCACAGATACGTTTCAGCCCTAATCTGATATTGGAGCGCACAGCAAGAATATCCGCAGAAATAGAGGTTACAGCAGGGCATCTCTTGGTAAATATATTGCCCACTGCCTGCTTGTGTGATATCAGTGGATTCTGTCTTTAAGTCAGAATCTGTACATGCAGTAGTTTCTCTATATTCTCCTGTTGTAGTGAAAATGCTCTGAAATTCAAATTGAGATTGAAAATAACTGCTGTCAGGAAACATAAGACTTACATTGTAAAATGTTATTCAGCTGTTGCCAAACAGCTATATAGTAAACTTGCACCATTGGTTATCTGTATGCTGGAGTATATAAATGTACATTAAATGTACTCCAGCATACAAATCTATAATACAGCTCAAGTAAACTGCTTAAGGAGAACGAGCAGTTGACCATAAAATGAAATCCGTAACAAGCTGACATCAGCCTTTTGCAATAACATTGGAAACTTAAGGGCAGCTTCACGCCTCACGCCTGAGCTTTTGTCTTATAGGGATTATAGGATTTCTCATGCATCCACATACACTGCCAAGTTATTAAGCACACCTTGCTGTCTACTTCTGCAATATTTCTGAAATAGATCTTTTCATGAAAATCTCACAGTGCATGTTTTCTTGAAGCTGTTTAAGAGAGGTGTCGATTCAGATTTATGTTTTTCTTTGTTTGTTTTTTTTTTTTTTTTTTGACAAACGAGCATGACGAACATCCAGACCAAAAACGATTCTACTTATAACGCCTCATGTGGGTGGTTTTCTCATTCGTTATTCCTCCTGCAGCTATTATTGATATTGCAACTATTGAAAAAAAAAACAAATCCTGCACATAAACTCTGGCGTTCATATTGACATGCTCAGGAGGAGGAAGGCAGGTTTAAAGAATGGAAGTTGTCTAGCTGTCAGTTTGGCTGTGGGATACCTCAAAAACTCAAACTGATTTCCATATAATGAAAGGAACATATCAATCATGAACCAGGGAATAATTGATTTTAGAGGTTTTTTTTGTGTTTTAGTCTCTAGACAACACAGTTTAATTACAGCCATGAAAACTATTGATTCTAATTGCTCTGGTTATCTTTAAAGAGCCAAGTAAACGGTTTCTTTTAAAACTGAACTAACATGAAGTGCTTTTTTGGCTGTATCTTTAAGTTTGGACAGTTGTACAGTCCAGATGTTGTTTGCAGCTGTTTGTTTTCTGTCTCTACAGTACCCTTACAAAGTCCAGTGGTATTGCACTGCAGCATTTTATTACTAAAGAGAGTCATCTATTCATTTAAATACAGCTGTACATTCTCGAAGTTCGGTTTAATAGGGATGTTGGTATCCGCCTGTGGTCTCAAAACACACCGCACAACATTTGAGTCTTCCTAACAAAAGGTGGGAACGACTCAAGTCTCAAGACTCCGTGTTTCACATTGAAATTCAGTCCTTGCATCTTGCAGTATACCCTATTACCTCCTGTAGATTGATTCTGTTGTATCACAGTATTCACCCAGAATGCACATTTAACCTGGTGCTCCCTGAGAAGCAGTACTGCCTGTATTTATCATTTGATCCTCAGGCAATTGTTCACATTTCATGCCCCCCCGCTAACTGACACAAACTGAAAACAGACCAAGTGATCAATTAAAGGAGTTGAAGTGTCACTTAACTGTAAAGCGAAAGTAGTTTAGGTCTCGGTGAAAGTTGAAATACAATAATGAAAACAAGCTTAATTGCTGTTTTTAAACTCATTAAGTAGTAAGCAGTTGATAGCCGGTTTCATTGAAATGTCAAATGTTTCTCAAACTGCTGAAGTCACTGAGTTTCTGAGGTGAAAGTAGTGTAAATAAACGCTGTAAGGTGTTAAAGCATCGGTTGCAGAGCAAGATGAAAATGAATTTTAAAATGTTAGTGCAAAAGCAAATACCCTGTAAACACGATAAGCAAATAATGAAACGCCACAGCAACAACAACATTCAAACTGAAAACATTGAAATGTGGATCACATTTAACAGAAGCAGCCTCACACCACAGCCAGTTCTAAATGGCTTTGTGAATAAAGCATGCTGTTGATGGCTGACACTTCAAAAATCCCAAGTGGTGAGACCTTTTCAAACAAGCTCATCAGCATTTAGCATGCCTGGCTTGTTATGGCACAATGATTTTTGTCTGTCAGACACTTTGAGTCGCTGCCCCATGGCCGGGACTGATATTTGCCTAGTCAGACCATCGATTGGCCCCAGTGTTTTTCTTCTGTGCCTTGGCTTTTTAGGGGTGTGCTACATCACAGACACTTTGGCATCTTGAGATTTGATTCGAGCATGGTGAGCAGGTCTTCAGACTGGGCTGGGGTCTGGGATAGGAGGATAATATTGCTGACATTCACTGAGATCTAAAGGTTTGTGAAAGGCAGACGATGGAACATTTGTTTGCTTGAGGGCACTGAAGTTTCTTGCCAGTGCAGAGCTTCTGTACTGAATATCAAGCTAGTTTTCCCTTGTTCCTTAGAAATGGCCTTTTTTAGCAACTGACACACATGGTGAATTGATCAAGAAGTCTTCCTCACAATGATGGAAATTGAAGCCTCAGTTGTGGAACAGAAGGTGCTGCCTCTCATGACGTTTTGTGGGTGAGAGCGATGTGAGGCTGTGCGCAGATGCTTGTCCGAAGGGCTTTTTTAACATGCAGACTTTTAGCTAACTTTCATGTATAGTCAGAAAGGTCAGGAAAGATCATTGGGTTGGGACAAATTCATGGAGGCAACGTCATATGCTGGACCATTTTAATGGGAAGCCTGCCTTAATTAACAATGTAATTCTGCGGATTCATAATTTCATGATATGGTATTGCCTTTAGTAGACTTTGGCTTCATATGCAGAAGAGATTATAAATTCAAAACCCCCATGGGCATTTTACATGTGGAACTTTTTCAGTTGTGCTGAAACACTCAAGTTGTACATATTTCTTTTGTCTGTTTCAGTTGTAACTCATCACACTAATGAGACACAGGGATCAGGGCATGTGGTTAGGAAGATTTATCAGCAAAGTGTCTGCAGTTTTTACATTTCTTCTGAGCATAAATCTTTCACTGACCACATTGTTCTTTATTTGTGATAAAAAAGCCTAAATTAAAGCACAAGTTTCCATATCCAAATTTAAAATGTGGAATCCATGTCTAAACATAATAAATAAATAATAAAAAAAATCATTATGATGGCATAATTCACAGACCTGAGGGAATGACTGTTTTTGTATTTGTGTTGTTTCACATTTAAATGATCACAGTGTTATAAAAATCAATAAGATACGTCTCCCTAAAATAAGAGCCGTTGTCACCAACTATGTTGCCAGGTTCTGTGTTATTGCCGAAGGCTGTGTCTCCAACATGATAAAACACACTGTCCTCTATATCACCTCAGTCTATCTATGGTTTTTGTGCTGTTTCTCCTACGCACAGCATCACATGTGTAAAGTATCTGTCGTCGTTCTTTATCATTTTTTTTTGTTCTGTCCTTATCAATTTCTTATTACGCAGAACGATTAAAAATGTCAATAGATTTACTCTGTTTAATTATTACGATGATGATATACTATGAAACTATGCAAAGTCAGTATCTCCAGGGCCGGACCGCAAAAACAGGCCCCGTGCTACAAACACGAATGTCACAGATGAAACCAGTAGTCAGCTGAAAGTTGTGTGACTGACTGATGAGAGTCAGTCAGTCAGAGTTTCACCATTCCCTCACAAACAGGGGCAGACATTTAAAGATAGTGTTACAAGTTTTGGTGCATTTGTTGCAAATTTGCAAACTTTCATATCCTAGACCTATCCTAGTAGTAGTAGTATTTTTTTTTTTTTTTTGGGTAAGCCTATATCATAATGATTTCATGAGTATATTAAGTGGCGTGTTACATGATCTAATGACATTTAGCAACTTTTCGAGCAGTTTTTAACTATTGGTGCAGTAATTGTTTATACAACAGTTAAAAAACATTGACAATACAAGGCCCAGCTATAAAACTGGTTTTAAACTGGTTTTGTTGTATAGTTAATTATATTAATGTACACTGTATCACTGGGTCACAATTATGCATCACAACCCTGCAAGCAAACTCTCCCCACAGGAGACTGTTTGGAGTTTGTTCGTCAAATGTTCAAACATGACTTTCATCCTGCAGCAGCTGGGAATCTACTGTTGGTGTTAAATGTCACATCTACATATGATTGATCTGATTTAAACTTTATTCTCTGTTGCACTGTCGCTTTGAATCAAGATCAGGCAGTAGGGTGTGATTACATTTTAAGAAGGGTAGTTATTTTTAGATACGGGACAAATAGTTTTGTGCCAGTGGCTATCTTATCAATCACTTAGCATTGGAAGATTGAACAAAAGCTCAAAAGCTCTGTACTTTGATATTATTGGTCTGTAATTGTGTTTGGGTAAATGTGTCCTTCTTTTTGTTGTCAATGTGGTAAAAATATGTGTACTATGAATGAAAGGAGAAGCTCAATAAATAACAATATATTGTGGATCTTCAGTGAAGTGACTTAACTAAACTCCTTCAAAATGAGATACAATAACAAAACACATTCTCATTAGCAACAGGCTGCAGTGAGGCAGCAATAACCCAAATCCCTCAGGCAAAGAACAAGAACAATGTTTCAGATTTTGAGAAATATATGAAAAACTGGTTGGAATAAAACCTAGAAATGTATTCAGTAAGCTTTCAGAAACAAACTGGAAATACCAAAAGTCCACAAGTGTTTCACAAACAGTAGAAGTCTGTGCTCTGTTGGGAGTACACATTGCGTTTGCAAAAACTCATTTTGATAACCTTGTCAGTTTATATTTCTGATGTGTGTCTTGCCGTATAGAAGCAGAGAGAACACACACTGCGTGTCCTCTGCAGAGACAGAGATGCAAATTAAATGAATTTGCTCTAGTGTCCTCTTGAGGGATTTTCTGAAAATCAATCCCAGAAGTAATTCTGAACCATTCAAGTATGAGTCGCACTACAAGCGGGGGCACTTAACCAAGGTGTAGAGGTTTGTGACCTCACTGTGCAAAGTTAAGAAAATGGGAAAGATAAAAAAGAGGCTTAGGACTTAACTGCTTTATCCAGCTCAGTGACTTTCAAACAGTCCTTGTTCATTTGTCAGGGCTGAATAAGTCTGTGTAAAGACTGTTGTTGCTTGAGTGACACCTAAATTGTTCGTATTAGCGAGACTGCTGTCACTCATTATGCTCTTGGTCCCTTTGAACCACTTTTTACCCTTTAGGGCTTTGAAATGTAATGTAGACTATAAAGGAACTGTAGAGATACTATGTTCCATCGTCCTCTCCTCTGTGTGAAGGAACGTGATTCTGAGAAATGTGGTGAAAAGATTGAGGAAACACTGTCGTTACTGTTTTGACATTCAAAATAAGCATCTGACAAAGCAAAACAGAAAAGAGGAAATGCGGCATTAATATGAGGGATTCATCAGATATGATTACAAGTAAAAGAAGGGAAATGAAAAGAAAGTAAACTGGCTGGGTGAGTAGTGCCATATGCCTTTGATGGAGTGGTATCCTCCATAATCTTACAGATTACTGTCATTAACACACAGGAAGCTGTCAAATGTCACTATGCCCTTAATTACCCGTTCAGTATTGCTGCTAAGTGCTACTGTTGGCTTCGCAGTGTGTCTTTACTGCCACATTAAAGTAGTTTAAGACAAGAACCTAAGAGAAAAGTTGACATTGTGTCAGCAGTTCATAATTTTGCCCTGAAAGTTCTTATCATTTTTTTTTCCTGATTTATAAAATTCTTAACCTCCACTAATGCCACTCACACATCAAAGGAAAATGAACACTTCGCTGTTTTGATTTAGTCCACTGCTAAAGTGCAGTTCCAGGCTGCTGGTATCCTCTTTCATAACTTTAGAAGTTCAAGTTTCTACTTTTTAAATTTCTGTTTTTCTCTGTGTTCAGACAAACTGCTGTTTCCTTTGGTAGAAAGATAGAAGCCTTGGTCCTATGGTCATGTTATCAGTAGGAGAGATAGTTTCCGTGCCCTGCGGTCTCTTAAAGGCTGCTGTCATTATCAACCATCAGGTAAATGTTACCTTTGAAGTCATTTAACTGACTGCAACTCAAGTTGATAGTGGCCCTGCAGCATTTAGCGCAGAGGCTTTTGTGAATACCAAATGATGGATATATTTTTCTACTCTGTTTGCTTCCTCCGCTGCAAGTATTATGCAAGAGAAATCTTCTGCATATGTTGCCTTCATATTCGCTGAACAATGCTGACAGCAATCTGAACTCAAACATGCCTCTGCAAATGTAACCACAATGACCCCGCAATGGCATCTGCTCTGAAAACTGTCTAGTGATTCTGTTTGCCGTTCTTCCACAGTGTCAGTAACACGGCTGAAAGTCCCACAAATAGTATATACACAATGTGTATATTAAACATACACAGATGGTAAAGCATTTGTTTATTTATTCGTTTGGCTGCACACCATGAAAACCACAAGCTGTTAAAACCTGTAAATGTATTTCGGTCGATTTTTCATCGTTAAAACCTCACATCATTAGGACCTTGGAATAAGAAAAAAAAAGTTGAATTTAGTTCTGATCAACTTTAAGAAATGACATAATGTATTTTTTCACTGGAAAAATTCTATCATTGTCAACATGTCTCTGGTGACAGGTCTCCAGACAACAAGTCTTTTCTGCCTTTTTAAGTACAACAAAGCAGCTAAACATGCAGCAAATTCAAATTTTATGAAGAAAAGAAACGTACCGCTTTCCAAAATACGCATGCTGTCTAATATCTGGAATACATTTTATTGTAACAATTATAGAAAACATAAAAAATCAAAACCATTTAAACTTGACACCAGCCCTGGTTTTCTTGGGATTCTTTTCATATCTGTTTTGTGACAGACTTAAAAACATATACTTTGTAAAATACATGGTTCAGTGCTGATAAAATTTTAATGCACTGACAAGATGACGACTAAATTATATACTTGTAATAACAACAGTATACTGTAACTGACATCATCCTGCTAATTCATAGAAATAACACGTCAGACCCTTAAGTTGTGTGCACATCTGCATGAAAACATTCAGGATCAATATTGGCGTCATCATGTGGGCAGTGTTGCCTATAAACTCTCCAGCAGCTGGAAGTGAAATGTGTTTATCAGGGAAAAGTTCAATTGTTAATTAAATTTAGTTTTAGGGTAACAGTTCCTGTATTAATTTCCCTTTCTGTTATCAGTAATAATTTTAAAGTAATTGTAAATTAGTAAGTAATAATTTTTCCCAAAATTGTGTGGGATCAAAATTGAATGTGTTTTGTTGTGCTTGATGGTTGAAGAGAAATGGCTGGAGTGGCAAGTTTAGTCACAGTTTTACATACTCACCAAGAAATAGTGAAACTTAAAATAATCCAAAAACAAGTCTTGCTTGCATATCATATGAGTCCCGTACAATAGTTTGGGAGCACTTATCTGTCACTTTGTTCCATCACTTGTCCTCTTTGCTGCTGATAGTAGTGTTCAGTTGCTTTTGCCTTTCTCCTCAGAAGACAAGTGGCTTTTGTTGAGGCTGATGTTGCTGTTTGTAGCTGTCTCTGAACTCCGAATCTTTTTTTTTTTTTTTTTTTTTGGTGGGTGTTTTTGTCTGACAAAATCAGTTTTTCTCTTTTCTGTCCCAGCGTGAGGCAGCTCTTCACTTGGCTCCATCAATTTTTTATCATCATGGTCTTATCTAGGCTGATTCTTTCTTTCTATGCTACAGTAAGTGCTATTTCCCCCTGGGATTCAGAGTCTCCCTGAACTTTACATTTGTCTAGACACTATACACATTGAAATGTAAAACATCATGATGTACTTCCCAAAGTATTTCTGTAACATATTGTTTTCACCACTTGCTTTACCTTTATAGAAGATAACAGATGCAGAGAAATCAAACCAGAGAACAGATTAAAACTCTTGCTAATTATGAATATTGCTAAAATGAACAGTATTTATAGCTTTTGTAGATTCTTGCAACGTATTGGACACATGGACCTAAAACACATGTGGACAATGATTTGTGCGTTTAATATCATCTCAACCTAAATTCCAGTGACATTATTTTTACATTACAAAGAATTTCCTCACCCACTCAAGCCTGGCTAGCAAGACAGCTGAAGTGGTAACACCATTATCTGTAAAAGTGTAAGGGTCTGTGGAAGTCAGGGCATGTTTTCAGTATGAAGCACTATTTGTCTGCTGCAGTGGAGAGGTGATTCTTACCTGCGCATGCAGCTTTTGCTTTTCTCTGTTTCAGACCTCTGTAAATTGCACATCTTTGAGTTTAGAATGTTGGACAAAATAAGCAAGTTGAATGTATCTATTTTTTTGTGCCTGAGGGTGATGTGGGCATTTTTACCCAAACTATCAGCTCAGTTCTTCTTGGTTCAATGTTGGATGGTCTCTAACATTATCATTAAATATCGTCATTGTCAGGTTAAATTTTCAATTTGTCCAATGGTCTTGTTTTAGTGCCACACCCATCAGTCCCATATGTATTTTGTAATAATCTCTATTTAGTGGAATTTAAATTAAAATGTTAAACTAATGTGGTGAACATGAAATCAATATAAAGCTACATTTATAATGAACATAAGAGTCAGATCTATTTGTTCTTTGGCTATAGAAACCTCACATTTTGAGGTATCAATGTTAAGGAGAACAGGATAATGAAGGTCATCTTGTCCTTTTCATGTAGGTCTAATCTGTTAAGAATTTGTGGACGTTTCTAAACCAAACTACAGATGACAGGAAGTATTCATGGAAATTTAAAGTAGATGTGATTCATCAAGAACCACTTGGGAAAAGGATGTCTTATTTCCTTGAGTGTTGAGAGTTAATGACTCCTCTGCTAGCTCGTGCACAGTGCCACCGCTTTTTTCCATGTTGAAATTTCTCCCCTGGTGCCCGAACGTTTTCCACGTATTTGTTATGCTGTCCTAGAGTTTCTCCTCGTTTCTCCTCCAACAACTTTACCCACAAGGTCCACCCCAGAATGAACTGTAGTCCTCAACGTTGAATTGCTGCTCGCAAGAGAAACTGCAGCAAAAGGTAATTGCCCACATAATTAGTTCCTATTCAGAACAGAAAATTATGACAATGTAACCTTGGAAACATTTCTTGACTAAGTCACAGAAGCTGAAACTCAAACATTAAATTCCAAATGGGAAAAAGCTGAAAATGTAAATGACAGGGAAAAAAATAAACCATAATATCGGGAACATGCACATATACACATTTATCGGTCAAATCACAAATTTTCAGTGCTGGATTTTCTTTTCATTTAAAACAAACAAACAAACAAATAAACAAAAAAACAACACAATATGTTATTTGTCCGGGGATCCTGTTGTCTCAACGCACTCACTTCATCCCACACAGAAGTTCTCATAAATGTGTTGCACTTGGTTGCTTTATATTCAACCCTGTCTCCAGATCATCTCAAATCAGCTCCTCTGGGGAGTCTGATGGTCTTCCATCATTTGAAGCCAAGTGTCTTGTTTTTTCTTTCTAAGGTAGCTCTGACATAGTCTGGAGGTTTATTTTGAGTCATTATCTTGCTGTAGGATGAACCCCTGACCAGCCAGACTGACTGTTTCACTCACCATTATAAACACAATACACAGTGCTACCAAATGAGGCTTTAGAAGGTGCAGTTACACAGTGTCTTACAACACTAGTATTGTACACATAAGCAAACAAGTTTCTTAAGTTGGAGTTGGAGTTTCAAAAGTTGGAAACCTGTAGGAATTGTCTACATCAACTTTCAAGGTTTCATTTACTTCAATTGCTACAAAAAACTGCAAGTAAACCACTTCCTCAATCCCTAAAGGCCCATTTCCTGAAATTTTACCATATCATTCAATATTTGATGACTTAAACTTTAAAAAAAACTTTTCTTTTTACCTTGGGCAGTTTAGTGTTTACCTTTGTACCACTTAAGGCTATTTGCTGGACTTGAACTGCTGAGATCTCAAAAATCGAAAGATGTGGATAGTATATAACATTTATGTGTGTGTGTGTGTATATATATATATACACACACACACTAAAAAGAACATGCACTAAGTTTGAACTTCTGGCATTTACACATTGTGTAAATTATTATTTGTCATCTGTATTCAGCTGTTGACATGCGCTCTAATAATTCTAACCATTAAAGGGCCATAATTGTCATTTAACTCTAATTACAATCAAAATCATAGTAATCATATCCCTGTCAACAAACCCAGATTACTTGTCAGTCTTTCAAAGTACTTTGCACACTTGTGACAATAGTCAGAATTTTTTTTTATTAATTTGATTAGAATTACAAATGGCACTCCAAAACACTGACCACTGAACACAGACTCTTTCTTTATTATTGTTAGACTAGATTACTAGACTGTTTCCTATTGGTTCTTAGAGCACTGTGCATTTTAAATATAGCAGTAAACATATGAATGAATGAATAAAAATCAATCTTTAATTACCAGAATTTTATATTTATGGGTTGTGTCATGTGATGAACTGGTGTGGAGATATTATGACTTTCTAGGAAAAAACTTGTCAAACCAGAGTGGAGGTTAAATATGAATTACTCATACCAGGAGGAACCAGAAATCTTCTTTTAGAGCTTTAAGAACAAAAAAAAAAATCTATAGTTTTGTTTATTTATTTATTGATAAATTTGCTCGGGGATCATGTGCAGACGTTCTTCTCCAGGCTAGAAACCTGGGAAGAGAGGACACTGGTGCATCCTCATTCTTTAAGTAGACCCTTTATCCTTCAACCATTCCCTCAGGACCTGTGACAGAGCGGCTGCAAATACACAGCTTGCATGGGAGAGTGTGTGAGAAATAACTAAAGAGCCAGACGTGCACACCTATGTGTATTTTTGTTTGGTGCTTTTGGAAGTCGCCTTAACTCAAACTAATTTCATTCATATTTAATCCTTTGTGTATACAGATTTCCTTTTACAATATTTCGGTATAACAAAGCACCATAATTACAAGGTTTATTTAACTGTGACATTTGATTTAGCTCAACAATTAAAACTCACTACAATGATTAATGGAGCTTGTGTAGTACCTCGGCATGGGCTGATATATACTCGTGAAGTTTTACCTATTTATGATTCAAGACTTGCTCTGCATCTCCAGTCGTTGTTTGCAAGGGCAAAGCTGATGGACATATCCAGGTGTGCCTCTGCCTTAAAAAGATGTAGTAGAAGTAAGGTGAGGTCGTCTTCTGTTCATACTTGTAATATCTCAGGTCCAATCCCTTAATATTACTACAATGTTCTAATGTTAACATGGCAGAGACAAACAAAACATAATAACATATACCTTTCTGCCTTGAAATATTGCCATTTCTGTGCTGTGGAGGATGTAAAGGAAAAAAAAAAAGACCTTCCTATGACCCTGTTACTCTGGATTCCCTTAAGTACTCCCCTGGGCCCCTGAGCCCCAATAGTGCAGGAGAAAACTATGGAAAAAATCAAACAAAAATCAATAAGTACACTGTCCACAATCCCCTACCCAATTACAAAAGCCTACTGAGCACAGTTTGTCTCAGCGATTCCACACTGCTGGTCTAATTATTGGCCTGCCCTCTGTCCCAGGTCTTCTGTTTCTAAGACCCCACAAAGCTGACCTTACTGTATGGCTCAGCTTGATGGGTTAGGCTGCTGCTTACACACCTTAAAAACTAATATAAAAACACTGGAAAACTGCATATGAAGTCTTTTCTGTTTCAGTTCTTCTGCTGATTCTAGAAATATTTTATACATGAACATGTTTTTCATAAATTGTTTTTCACAGTTTTCTAAAGCCTAACATGACATTTGTAGATTGTTTGTACCTTAGACCAACAGTCCAAGAGGAGAACATTTTTATTGTTGTTGTTGGAATTTTTTGTTTGTGGAAAACCACATAAAGATCAATTATCATAATGGCTGCTTATTAACATTCATTCAGTTTCCTAATTGAGTCATAGTTTAGTTTTAATGCGAAAACACTCTCAAAAAAATGCACATAATATGCAGGTTGCACACAGGTTGCTTTGTAGACGTACCACATTCAGGTCTCACATGTGATGCTTCTGGATCAACTGGATGCTTTAAGATGCTGTCATCGTGTGTGCACTGTTATATGTGCATACACATTGTTTTTATCTGCCTTTCTGTATTGCTGAATTATGATATCTGGCTCACTATCGGTCATATTCATAGGCAAATGTTATCAATGTTAGCGACTTTCACAAGTGCCAGATTGTGACAGTGAGTAGACTGGGTCAGAGCAGTGGTCAGTACCTATTGGGAGAGGTTCAAGGAACAAAAAACGGTGATGTGGTGACAGGGTCATGGGCAGCCAAGGCTCATTGACGTGCATGGGGAGTGAAGGCTGGCCTGTGTGGTCTGATCCAACAGAAGAGCTACTGTAACTGAAAATGCTGAAAAGGTTTATGTTTGTTCTGATGTATCAGAACACTGTCCTTTGGAGTTTGTTGCATATGGGGCAACGTAGCCGCAGCCGGGGCAACATACACATGCTGATGAATGTCCAAAACCAAAACCAAAACCATGGAAGCATCAGAAGTGGATCATATGAAAGACCTGGTGGGTGTCCGTTGTTTGCCTGGGGAAGAGGGAAACTGGTAGAGATGTATGATACTTTGGCCAATATTCTGTTGGGACACCCCTGGTCCTGTCATGGATTTGGAAGCTACTTTAACTCATATCACTTACCTAAATGTTGATGCAGACCAAGTAAAAACCCTTCACTGAAATGGTATTCCATAATGTCAGTGACCTTTTTCAAAAGGATAGTGCTCCTGCCACACTGCAAAAATCATCTAGGAGTTGTGTGAGAAAAACACAATGTGTTCAAGGTGGTCTTAATGTTATGTTTGATCAGCGTATATCTTGACTCTGTCGTAATTAATATTTTAAGGTAGGTGAAGTCTCTTACTTTAAAAGAGTACCCTTGTTATTAACTTCTCAGAGAGCTTTTCAGCTCATGACACAATGGTCAGTGTTACAGAGAGGTGGGATGAAGAGAGTGGATTCGCTTGGTGAATATTAATCAATTTGGAATGAATTAGCATTTAGCAGGCCTTTTTTTCCTTCACCCACTTGTCTGGCCATTAATGTTGGTCTGAAAAAGTCAGAACCACTCACCACCCCACCTCCTGCTGGACAGCAGTCTTACAAAAAAACCCAAACAAACAAAAACTGGTCAACAAAGCAGATGTACAGATGAGTCATTCAGCTTTGAGCAGGGACCTTTTTTTTTTTTTTTTTTTTTCTTTTTTTTTCTTTTAAGAATATAAGTATTTTAAAGTAAAAATGAGTCAAATTACAATTGCATATGTAACAAAATCAAGAAACAATTAATGTAGTGAAGACAGTAAACAGATGTTTATGATGAGGCAGCCAAAACACCTTGCATTCAAATTCGTATCTCAGTATTTGCCCTTGTTACATTTTTTTTCAAAATTTAAAATTTCAAATTTTTTCAAAAGAACCAAAATATGCTTTTAACCTCAGGTGACTTTTACCATTTTGCAGAACCCATTAGATCCTGACGCCTTTGTTCTGCAATTTCACTAGATTGCAGAGCTCCGTGGTTCATCTTACAGGACCTGACGTACCCTGATGTCCATTACACACAATTTTCTCATGATATTTCCATTCTGCACAACCTTAATGATAATGTCTCAAGGACATGAGACTTGAGCCAGAACTCCATAGAGCAAACTTAGAATTGTTGTTATGAATGTCAGCAACATCATTTGCCACCTTGTAAATTTTCACACCTAAACATGATTAATTCTTCAACAAGATGTTGTGCCTCAAACAGATGTCCACCTTCTTCACTCCCTGCTGACATGTAGGCTGTTCCTACAGTACCAATTTACAGTGGCTTCTCCCTGTTTTAGACTATTCATATTCACTCTTAGGTGGATATTTCTATTTTTTTCTTCTTGGGGTAAATGCAGCGCTTTTAAAACCAACCCTTACTCTGCTCCCTTGGCATATAATGCTTTTACGCTCAATCTTTTAAGTGTGTCATTAGACAGCTGAGTCTACTTTTATTTAGTACATCTTGTCTGCAGGACTGTGTTTTTGACTTCCTCTTCAATGCTTTTTTTGTGTAACTTACCATACCATGTAGCCTTATAAAAGGTCTTGGACATCCAATATGCTCAGTTAATTAAAGCAAATATAATTCTGACAAAACAGAATTTACCAGTGAAATATTAACGCTGAACCCTTCGTTGCTTTTATTGTACTGACACTGTGTCTGTGCTGTATTTCATTTTTGCATTTGATTATTTATTGATGGAATCTGAACTGCAAAGTTTAACAGCTGTGTATATGCTTGTGTGTGTCTCTGTCTGTGTGTGCGTGTGTGTGAGTGTGAATGTCTGCATGCATGCACATCAATATGCAATATGTAACAGTCCATGTCTGACTGTGGCTGATGAGCCAAGTCAATGAGTATACGCAGATATTTCCGAAGGAAAAATGCACGAATAATTGATGTTGCTGAAATCACTGAAACTGACAACGTTATTCATGCAGACAGCAGCGAGAGGAGCGTTACTGCTGTCATGAGCGGGCTGTGAGACAGATGGTGAGAGAGATGATAGGGCAGAGTTTGAAAAGAACTCAGCTGTCTCCTATAAAGAGGCATATCATACGTGTCTGTTTTCAGTCTACAAGCCTGATTATCATATCGTTATATGGGTGGCATTCCTCTTATCCCACTAAGCAGGAGGTACCTGTCAGGTATATCCCACTTTGCTGGAAACTGGAATGTCAGCAAGTGCCACAGGGAATCCTTACTCCCATGATCTGTCAAAAAACAATCATAATCTGGACAGCTTCAATTCTTGGAGAGATGTCATGAATCTGCCACAGTGAAGGAATTGATTTATGGTCTAAAAGGTTTGGGCTAATGTAGTTCAAGTTAGTGATAAAATTCATGGTTCAAAGACAGAGGAGGAGTTGCAGAAACCGTCATAACCATAGTACCCTCGCCAAATAGTCTTTAAATTAAAGACATAGCCTCATATTAAAGTACACTAAATGCTGCAGTCTGTGTCTGAAAACTGTTGCCTTTTTCACAATAAAAAATAATATTGCTTGCGGTTTAGTCTCATCTAGAAAATTGGATCATATAATAATAATAAGCAAATAATTTAAGAAATGATAGGCAGTGGACAGGTAGGAATTAAAACTCAATTCAATCGATTTAAAACAAATTTGCTTTAAATAATTAATAATGTGAAGACACTACACTGCGCTTCGTTTCTAGCATTGCTCGACATTTAGCATATGCCAAAAGGGTGAAAGTACCAGACATTGGCTTTGCATGATCAGAATAACAAAACATTGTGTATGAAAGGTTAATGAGCCCGGAAAAGTGAGGTGGTCTCTGCCTTGTGAGACTTTATGCCTGTAGAGGAGTGAGACAAGTAACAGAGGAAGAACAGCAGTTTCAACAGGGACACTGTGAAGTGTGGAGGCTGCACATTTATATAGACAGATTACAGTGATCCACGGTGAGATGCGTGTTGGTTGTGAAGAGAGAGCGGGAAATTACTCATTTTAGTTGGAGTGGAGCAGTGGGCTTCCCACTTATGAAATCATATAATTTTCACATATGATTGACTGGAAGCAGATGTGTGATATTATTTGCATGTCTGTGCTTGTTTCCTGCTGTGGTGTTTCACTACATATACATGCATGTAAACATATATGTGTTGATAAGTTGATGATATATATATATATATATATATATATATATATATATATATATACATGCCTGAACTGTGCATTTTTAAATTGTTACTAAACAGAAAAAGTTTTTTGTTAGTTTGGTTTGTTAGTTTTTGTTTTTTAGACTTTGAGTTTTATTTCTACTGACTTCTGCATCTTTCACAGGAAAGGAGACTGTGTGCACATCCTTTCCTGGAGATCTACAGGGATGGTCAGATCCAATTCATGGCCCCTTTGGCTCGACAGGGAGATTTCTATGTGCCTGAACTCCGGCAGGTAGAAAGAAGACTCTCAGAACAAGAGGAATCGCACAGTGATACAGAAATCTCAGGTACATGTACGTCATGTTACACCGCATGAGTACGTATAATCTGTGTCGCAGATCCACAGGCTTGCTAGTGTTACTGCTGTAAAATGTTTGCACTGTAGCATCTTCAAATAATCACATCCTAATTTGATAATTATTAGAAAACTGAGGTTGGTCTTCATGTTTTAAGGTTTGTCTGTTCTGACATTCAAATATAGTACATTAAAAATGCCATCTAATGACATTTAAAGTTATTAATTTTGAGACATAATCCTGGTCTTCTTTCGTTCAAATAAATATAAAAAAGTGATAATGATGAGACAGAAATGTAGTTTTAAGAGGCAGTTATGGTTTTGGGAAAAAATGTGGCTCTTCAGCTTCTCAACAAATCGTCACCTGTTTTAAAAATAGGAAAAAGTTTGATTTTTTTTTTTTTTAGTTTGTTCAATACAGTCAGCTCCTTTTTGATGGCCATCAGGAAACTGTATGTTTTTCAGCTGAGGTTGGTACCACTTGCAGGGGACTCTGGGGCAATGGACTTTGTTTCCACTGCTGTTTTGTTTATGAGCTACGCCGCAGAAAACTGTGATTGACACCCTCGTAGGTGTTAATGAAAAGCCCAGACGCAACGGCCTCTGGTCGAAGTGTGCTGACACCCACCGAGGGGTTGTCTGCAGCTACACAGACGCCATATGGAAATATTGCTCACACTGTAAAAGATGCACGAGCACTTATACAAAGTTCCACTTGACATTAATTTGTGCTCATGAGACATAAAAGCGTGTGAAAGAGAGTTTGCAGGAGTCAACATCAGATGAAGTGAGATGAAGCAAGCCTAATCATGAGTGCGCTTAGAGTGTGAAAAAAAGCCTGTTTGATGATAACAACTTCAGAGCACCTAATTGCTACAGCTTTGTAGCAGAGCCCATATGGTTCCATGCAGTTCAGATCAATTGCGTTAGATCTTACAATAAACCCCAGTTGAAACATAAAGGACAAAAATCAATGTGAAAAATAAACACATAAAACAAAACAGAATGCTCATGGGTCATGTAGAAATATATAAGATGTGAATAAACTAATTTTTAAATAAGTCAGCTGACGGAAAATTAATTCTTTGAACTTTTAATTTTTAACTTTTTTTTTTTTTTTCACTCATTCATCAAGCAAAACTGCCAGAACGCTCTCTCACTCCATCTTCTCAAAAGTGAGAAAGTGCTACTTCTGTCGGTTTGTAAACACTGCCAAATGAATATTTTTGGATTTTGGACCGTTCATTAGAAAAACAAGCAATTCGAAGACATTATATTGAGCTGTTAGAGGTCGTGATGAGCTTTTTCCTCCTCGCTATTTTCTCTCATTAAATATACAAAATGATCGACATATTAATATAAAATGCCTTAATGTTGTCAGAAAATGGTATAAAGTGTGTATCTATATATATATATATATATATATATATATATATATATATATATAAACCAGTTGAAGACACCTAATGCAGTCAAGCCCCCGCTGTCTGACTTGTTTGTCCAGACTTTCCTGTCTAATGTCACATCTTTTTTTTTCCACTTCCACCCACAAGCTCAAATTTCACAACAGAAAAACACACAGGAGAAATTCTCCTCTGGATCGTCACGCTACAGAGTGAAAGTGAGTGACGCTGACAAATCCAGAGCTCTCCGTGTGTCACGAGAGCAGTGACATTTGGGTGCATGACTGTGAATGATAATATGACAGGTAGCCACGCTCCTGTCACACTGGGATCAGCTCAGCCAAGTCACTGGAACATTCGAGACACTGGAGGTTTCTTTGCTCCACCTATCTGCTTCTCCGCTTCTTTCCTATGCAGATCCTCTTTGAATGACCAAATTAACCTCAGCCTCCTAACAAACTTCAGTCGGCTACACAAAGGGCTTTACTGTTTCAACAGCTGTTGTTAAGTATTTTGAGACTAGCTTAAGTCTATGAGAGCAAGACAAGTCTATGAATTTGGTACAGTTTTGCACAAGAGGTTGGTAGGGTTCCTGTCATGGGTACCTGTGTTGATTATTTACTGTAATACAGAGCGGTGACAATCATTTTACTAGATGTGTGGCACTGCAAGTCAGTATGTACTGTTCAATGTGAATATTCGACTAATGGTTACTTTTTTATTGTCATTCAGACTATCAAGTAACACTTGAAAGAGATTTTGGAATGGGTGACAGGCATTCACATAACATACTAGATGAGCAAAATTTAAATACACTAATACTAATACAAAATTTAAAAACACTAATAAGAACACTAGGAGGCTGTTGGATTAGGTTGATGAACTGTAAGTTACTCAGATAAGAGTTGTCTTAAGTATACACAATGTCTTGGTCTGTACTCATTTTACTCCAAGAAGATTTGAGCCTGATCATGGTAATTGTCCTTTTGTAAAGTAGATTAGAGTAAGCACTTTAAATCTTGACTTGACATTAATGGACTGTATGTTGAGACTGATGCCTCAACTAAACCCCTTAAATCAAACTCAAAGATTATTTTTGGGCTAAAAAATAATTAAGGTATCATGCCTAATGTATTCCAAGTTAAATGAGATTTTTTTCCCCATTCAGTGATTAAATTTTGTTGACTTGCCATAGGCATTCAACCAACCTGAGACCAAGCTTGTTTCTCTTTCAGAACTCCATGTGCATATTTTATATGTTTTATTTCATTTTTCTCTTCCCTCCATCAGTCACATGCGCATGATGTGGGTGTAAATTAATTAGGCAAAGCTTGTGGCTACATTCAAATTTGGTTGTTTTTTATTTGAATTTTGAATGCATTTTTATTAAGATAAATAGGAGTTTACGCTATATGGCACATTTTGTTTAGCACTGATTTGAACGCATCTTTCCTTCCACTGGATGGAAAAAACCTCACAGTGCAATATGTTTAGTGTTATTGTTCGAAATAAATGATTTATTATTCAATCAGCTATGCAGTTTACACACAGTTAGTTTGAATTCTCGCGGGCTATCTCACATTCAGACTCCTGCGTGTTCTCAATCCCAGCACCAGTCTCATCTTCTCTGTCAACATGAAGTAATTTCCACTGCAATAACTCTCTAAATCTCCCATCTTTTTCCAATATCATAGTTGGGATATGTGTAACAACCTGAGTCCTGACTGTCAAACCTGAGTGGTTTGACACTTTCCAATATTCTTAGATATTTAAGGGAAATGAAAGTTCTGGACAACGTCTATGTCACCAAGTAAAACCATTTGCATCGGAAGTCTCTCAACTTGAGTTCAGAAGTATCTGGTTCAACATATTTCTGAAGTGCATTTTTAGGTTGTCTGTCCTTCTTTGACAGGATTTTTGCCTTTACTGGATAGTCCAGTGAGAGAGAGGCAGAGAAAGGGGTAGAGAGTGAAGGGGAATGATTTTCGATTGGGAGTCAATCCAGGGACCAGCTAATTAAGGCTTCTGTGCCAGTGAGCTATGCACCCTAACCATTCAGCCATTGGGCCTTTTGGTTTTCCTTCCACCTTTTGAAACGAAATGATTAGTTTCACTTTGTTGTTTAGTGTCTCAAGAGCGTATTACAGAGTTGTTGGCAAAGTTAGCAGCTGCCACCTTTTGTCGATGCTCTGTCCCAGAGTGAAATGTTAAGTAGATTATCTGAGAAAATACATTTGCCTGTAGATGTTTGGTGAATTTGACCACATAAATATTCTTATGATGCAGTCTTTAGATGTGTTTCCACCAATAAGTTCCGGGTAAAATTTAGGGTCTGGGAACTTTTCAGGAACGTCGTCTCGCTTGGCTCTTGTAGCGTCTGTCTACACTGAGGGTAAGACCCTGATCACTGTCGCGAGGGGGGTTTTGCGTATTGTCTTCACTGTGACCGCTTCATCGCATTATTGTAATAAACTGCACACTGCAGGCATGTGTGGTGTGTGTGTGTGTGTGTGTGTGCGGGAGAGAGAACACAACTGTCCGTTTATTTTTAATGTTTTGAGAAAAAAATCTTTTGCAACAGTTTTGACTGTGTTGCTTCATTTGCTTCTTTGATTCTATTTATAGAAACAATTTATTGATGCACTTCTGTCACAAGTCACGCTTCTTCCGGTTGACCCTCTGGGTCCTTAGAACAGAAAAAAAAAGAATGACAGCCAATGAAAGATAAAAATGATTTTCCAAGCCACTTTGACTCCTACCCTGAATCGCACATATTCAGGGTAGTAATACCCTGAATCAACACAGGAAAAGGTTCCTGTGTTTTGCCTCACAGGAACTGATGGAGACATGCGCCAACGGCCGAGTTCCTGTAAATTTATACATTGGTTGCTGTGGTGGAAATGCACCTGAAAGTCTTGTGTTAAATATTCACTTCTTATTTTTTTTGCACATTCTCATGCTGTTACGATGCACTGCACTGAGATAACAGCAAGAAGAGAATTCGTCAGCTGGCAATTCGGTTAACAACACAGAGCTTAGCTACTTCTCAGAGTTTACCATAATGTGTTTATCACCTGCAACATGACAATCAGCTTCCCCCTGGCTTCTCTCCACTGTTTCATATGAAAGGGAAACTCACAGCTACAAAGGAGCAAACTCTCACAGCTACAAAGGCAAAAGGTTAAGAGACTGGCACACACAGGTATGACGTTAATCCTATTAACCTGCACAGCACTAACTCAGAAGACAAGCGTTTGGGTTACGTATTTGATCCTGTCCAATTAAAGAGAAAAAGACCTTTAGTTTTCTGGAATTTTATAATTAACAGCATTTCATTGCTAGGTGTTGCTGCTCAACTCATAGTTCGTTAACAAGAAGAAAAATGTGTGTCAAGTAAAATGTACTGTTCTGTCCTGCTTTGGCATTTTTGGATTTGATCTTGACGCAGTTTGTCTGGTTCCTTACTCGATGGATGGATGGATGGATGTTTTATTCACCCCAAAGGGAAAATAAGAAGAAGGAAATTACTCACTCCAAAGTGGATGTAATGTGCAAGATGCAACATGTCTAATATGTCTGCACAGCCTACTGATTTATAGCACAAGTAATCCATAAATAATAGCTGTGATGAGACAACCTTAAAGTATTAATATCACTCTAGGATGTCAGTTATCTTGTCTCTGTCACAGGCAGTGTATTCATGTCTCTAAGCTATTTTGATATTCCTATTAAACCACATGTGGTCACATTACCGTATATGAAACATATATGAAATGTGTATTGACAGCGTTTCATTTCAAGATATTTTTTTCAAGACAGGTATTGGATTTTTTTTTTTCTCCATGCACATGATGCACAAATGTTTCATCAATTTGGTGTAAAATACATGAGAAATTATAGAAGGCACGAGAGTTGCTGTGAAGCAAAAATAACTGCGCAGTTCGGATACCATCATGCAGATTTGGGTTGAATCTCAGCCCTGGATATTTGGGCATCCAGGCTTTTCTCATGCCGTGTTTGTTTATTGAAGCCCTCTTACCATCTGTCCATTCCCTCCCTTTGTTTTATCACTGCTCTAGGTGCAGACTCAAACAGTGAATACAGCTCAGGGAGTGGGGTTCTCCTGTCAGACAGCAGAGAGTCGTCGCTAGCGGCCTCCTCCATCCATTCTGTGGATCAAGAGGATAGAGACTACAGAGGGAGAAGCTCAGGGGGAACCTCCTTTAAAGAGCCGGACGGGGAGCAGGCTGGCGGACGTCAGGAAGAGAGAGAGGAGTGGTTTCACAGGGACTCCGACCACAAGAGCCTAGAGGTTCCCTCTCATGAGTGGTGGGGTGTTGTTGGAGAAGAGTAGTGAAAATTCAGTGAGACATAAAATAAGGATGAGAGAATAAAGGGATTGGTAGTTAATTTTTTTGTATTGTCTACAAATCCCATTAAAAGACCAAATCTAACAATGTATTAATCAGTTTCTCATTGTTCCTGCCCTCCTGACCCTGAAAGCCAGAATCTTCTTTCAGAATCTGGTAATCCTTAAGAACAGAGGACAAATATACAACAGTGTTTTTAAAATAAGTTACATTTTTGTACAGTTTTTGATATTGCTGATGATAATCAAACTGATGTAACTATGACATTTGTTTGAGACATTTTTTTAGTCGTCTGGGCAGGAGGACAGTGTATGTGTGTGATCAACTCAAATTAATCTACAGAATCTTCCTTTATTGTTATGAAAGAATGTGTTTATTCATTTTTAGTCTCTTCGTGGGATTCATTGACAGTAGAAAAAATTGAATCACCTGATTTATCCTTGAATCGTTTAATTGCACAGTTTTAAAGTGATTGTGTTAAAACCTTCTTGTTTTCGTTGACTGAAAACAGAAGATAATCAGGTAGTTGAAACTTGAAACATTTTATAGAAGTGATGCTGTTTGTCAAACTGAACAATAACAATTTTTTGATTGCCAAAGTATTTACTTGAATATTTTCTGTATTATTATTATTAGTATGATTATTTTTTCTTGTTAATCCATCTGACATAATCATTTGCTGGACTGGAGCTAGTCATAGATGTAACAAGATGTTTGTTTGTTATTTGAGGATTGTAGTACAAATAAGTCCTGTTCATTTCATATTTAGTGACATGTTTACAAGGGACTTTATGCTTATATATTAATACCTGACTCAAGGTCCTGGAATTAGTAAGCACAAAAACCTCACAAAGTATTCTGTACTTTTTTTTTTTATTTTTTATTTTTTATTTTTTTTTTTTCAATTTTAATGTGTTTAGAGTATTTGAGCCCTTTGTTGTAAACGGTGTAGTGTGTATTTTTTACATGGCTGTGTATTGCAAATGTATGAATGAATGCATAATTGCCTCCTTCCTTTAGTCCTCTTGACCACCTCTGAGATTTAGGCCATTATTACATTTAGTGTGCTGCTTAGACAAGTGGTCTGACTGGTAATTATTCATTTCAGTCTGACTGAAAGCTCTGTGACTCTACTTTGTACTTAATCATTCTGCATCTGGCATCTCTGGCATCCAGAAATCATCCCACTTTCTTTACCAGTTTCTGCATTTTTGTGTTTAGAAATCAAATTCTATTATATTACACTCTCAACCTTTCTCCCATCTGTTGTCTCTTAGCGCAGACTGATTGCTGTTTTTATTCTCCCCTTTTGTTCTGTCTCCCTCATCTTCTTTGAAATAAATATGGCAGCTGCAGCCTCAAAGACCACCTGATGACCCGCAGGCTGTAATGTTCTGTATGTCCAGTCATATCCGTATCCTTTATCTTCCCACAAACAAGAGATCACGCCGAGCTTCTCACAGCAAGTCGCGTTCACTTTGGAGGGTGCAGGCAGCATGAGATGTGTGAACATGTGTAAAATCAAGTGAGACATGAGCCGTGTACATCAGTTTTAAGCAAACAGCTTTGCACATTCTTAGTTTACGCATGTGCATCAGATTATCACTTACTTTGACATGAATAAATAATACTTTTAGCTTTACTGTTTTGTATTTGGTGTACAACAAGAACAGAAAACTTTAGATGGTCAAGTAAAAAGCAGCTTTAAACCTGGGTCATCCTGCAAAGGCTACACATTGACCCATTAGACTGATTTTAAGACCAGACTAAAGCAATTGTGAAATTGTTCTTTACATAGTCATGAATAATGATTAATATTTTAACAAAGCCTAGGTTGGAGATGTGTGAACCTGTCTTTATAGCCATTATGAATACATAATCAAAGTGCATAAATAGATAATGTTAAATCGAGACATTAAAGGAGGTACATTCATTCAAGATTTCAGTCTCACAACTTCACAGCTTCTCTTCTTGACTTTGAGTACTGTTCCAGCAAGGGACCAGTTTCAAGAGGTAGGCTTCCTGTCTCTGGGTGAACACAGTGAAATCTGGAACAATCTGGACATTGACTGATTTTGGATTTCACACAATACACTCAAATTTGTCCAGATAATCCAGTTCTTGGATCAGGCCTCAGTAGTTTGTTGTTTAAGGCAGCAAGAAGCCACTTTTTTTGTTTTGCTTTCTTTTGTTTGTTTGTTCTGGAAACATTTTTGGATATTTTCTGTCAGTTCATTACTCTCACAGAGAGCTTCAACTAACCACCTATTCATTAGACATTTGTTGACATGCTCTTTCTCTCTAAAAAAACAGAAACACAAGAAAACAAACAAACCGTGTCTCGTACAGTGTCACTTACACGTTAATTTACTCTAAATTGGAGATGCTTCAGACTTAATGGGCAAAATGCTGAGCTTTGACCTGATAAATGCTCTATAAATAAGATGATCAATAGTGGGCGTTTACATTTTTAATCTAAATGCTGATTTCCTTAAGGATAGGGTTAAGTTCCTGGAGGATAAAGTTAAACATAATGGATGGGTTTTAAGAGGAAGAGTGAAGTGCTGAGATGCTTTCTGTGTGTTTAAGTCTGAAAGTTCCCTGGGAGCAGTGAGTGTTCTCTGCTTACACACACATACGGTAGTAATGTGCTGAAACCTCACTGCACTGTGAATTATTTATTATTTGTAACATATGTAGTTTATTGTGGGCTGGAGATGGTCAGGTCGTGAAAATGTGTTATAGTAATAGACTTTTAAAAGATACGTCCATGTTATTCCAACTTATTCCCTTATTTTTTTGTAGTCTATTGTTTTCTATTAGTGATAATTCACTGTACTGACCAGTGTAAATGGTGACCTGGGATCAGTCTTCACGGTTTACAGACAGACTGTCAGGCTGACATGTCCTACCTGCTCAAGCTTTGTATGCACATGGTTTTTCCTGTCTGATGAAAGATAATTACTGACAGTTGAGCTGCCCTCGCTCTCAGTCTTACTTTGACTTAAAGTGGTTTTATTGATCTGATTAAACTGTCGTAACCCGTCTGATTGTCTAACTGCTCGTGAGCCTTGTCCAGTCTGACTTTGCTACAACTGTTTGCTGAATTCCCACTCATTACTCTAGTGAGTGCAATGATATGACCAGTAGAAATAACAACCAAAATTATACAGACCGAGTTGTGAGAACACTTATCACAATTATCATTTAAGCAAGCAAGTATGAAATCTTTGAAGGTGAAGTTTAAGCTATGACCTGATGGTGTCAGGGGCAGAGGGGCACCAAACCTAAAATATTAAGTAAAAATAAAGAACATCTAAGATGTCTCCAAAATCTGTTTAACCTAAAGGATATGTGCAATCTGCACAGCTATATATATATATATATATATATATATATATATATTGGTTGAACTGATTTCAACTAAATTTCCCTGCTGACAGATCAGATATTGTGCTGTTGACAGTGTGAATGAATTCATTTTCTCCTTGTTTGTAACAACATCACATGTTTTCATACTTGTGAATATCACCAAAAACAAAAACACCACAGAGGGGAGCTAAATTGTGGATTTTGTCCCGATTGTTTTGTCATCATTCATTATCGCTGAATTATCAGAAAGCCGCAAAGTGAGCAGCAGTCAGATTGATGCGCGCTGACCACTGGCTACTGACACTTTGCTTCTGTCCTCTATAATTTCACTCGACATTAATTGGCACGTTCCTATCTAAATTCTGCATTCCACCCACATGCCCTTTACTATTGCAATGTAAACTACATTTCTATTTCAGGAGAAAATTGGTCCCTTTGTGTTAGCTGAGGGAATTATCTAACAAGCAAGACCTGCTCATCATTTTAATTGCCACTGTACATGGGAAAAGTTTGTCTTTTCCCAACCCCTAACTGCAAAGTAGCTGTGTGGAAATGAAACATTTGAAAATGGTGAGATGTGTTTTGTATTGTGTGGATGAACACAGGGTGGTGGTGGGTGCTTAAAGTATGTGAAGGTGTCACAAATGGGAGAACAATGAAGCTGAGTTTGTTCAGAATGAGTTTGTTTGTTGCTCCCTGAACATTTCCACTATTTGATTGTGACTGGTTGTGCAGCAGGGTGAAATGGGACACGACACCAAACTGGTGAAGCAGACCTTTTCTAGCGCTCTGCACTAATTATGCAACAGGAATGTTGCTGATGGATTGTTTTGAATGAAGGAGGTAAACAAAAAAGTGCACAGTTTGTAGCATGAAACTGTGTCTGCAAGCTTTGCCACAGAACAGCATGTTGTGTAGTTAACCTTAATTACCAGGGAGACTTTGAAGTTTCCCTCTGCTGGCTACACAGCTGTTAAATAGTTAATAGATTGAATCACAACACTGAGGTTCATTTCTTTCCTGAAAACAAGATTTATGTGTTGTGCGGGAACATGGATATTTGTAACAATGCAACATAAGAGGACAGATTCATGTAAGATGGAGGTTTCATTCAACCTTGAGCGCAGGTTGGATGAGACCTCCATCCTTCCATCCCGCAGACAACTGAACTGAATTATATGAACTCCACTGTGGTTGTGTGTGGTGTGGTTTGGTGTTGTTGTCTTGTTGTTGTTGCTGCCCTTTCAGTGAAAAACAAAGTGTGCAACGTACCTCTTGAGTTTGTGGAGTGCTATGCCACTCAACTGGAGTGTGATTCTGTTTTAATGAGATGGATGTGAATGAGGAGTTGGCCAGCCTTCATAGAAGAGGAAACAAAAAAGTTGATGCTCATCTCACTTGTATCATCATTCTAAATTTAGCTGTAGAGAGGCAGCGCCCTGTATAGTTTATTTGTAATGATTTAAAAAAAAAAAAAGAAAAAAAGTTAGATGGGCACCATAGAAACCCAGCTCCATAGAGACTCGTAAATGCAACGGGTGAGACCTTAGAGAAGTTAGAAACAGGGATCAGGGAGTGTTATGATAAATTTCCCAGTGCAGCCATGTTGCTATTGTTGTGTAAGTTAGGTGCCATTATTTTGGAGTCGCTGTATCTCGCTTCTCTGCCTTGGAAAACAAACGCCATATGAAACACTGTCAGGTTTGTGAAAGGCGAGAGCGCAGCGTCGACTCGTTACTCTCATTATAGCTGTGGATCAGCAGAGAGCGGCTGCGTGAGTCTGATCCGACCGAGATACAGCAGGATTTCTCCACAGCTCTTTGTTCTGATTAACTTTCAGAAGAGACTTGACTGCAAATAGGGGATGTAGTGC
Source organism: Polydactylus sextarius (assembly GCA_016801845.1). Classification (NCBI taxonomy): domain Eukaryota; kingdom Metazoa; phylum Chordata; class Actinopteri; family Polynemidae; genus Polydactylus; species Polydactylus sextarius. Next base: position 10,603,694 of record CM028908.1, read on the forward strand.
TGAAAAAAAGAATACTATGTGTAGTTGCAATTTAATTTAGATTCACTTGCTTCCCACTCCTGCTGTTGACAGTGGCACTGCTAGAGAGAGCGAATCCTTGGAGCATCATCACTGCCGATGTTTGTAGACATATCAGCATTTGGTCGGTAGATCTGTGTCGTTCCGGTCCTGTCTGAAGACTCGTGCACCTTTAGTGGCCACCAGGCACAAGTTGTTAGAAACACCGCGAGGAGTTTTTCAGACTTGGCCGCGTGACCAAGCACTTCAGAACCAAGGACAGATCCTAACAGCTGGCTGGCAAACATGCTCAAAGTGAACAACATCTGGACTCTGCTCGTCACATGAAGCTCCTCACCTTGTCTGTGTATCGTCGCACTGCTCGTGGAAAAATAAATCAGCGGGGAGATCCGTCAAGATTCATCTAGTATCCTAATCATTACCGAGGTAAGAAATGGTTCTTTGATAACTTTGATTCTTAATTAAGTGTTACGTTTTTATGATCGAAATGAATTTGTCTTTGACATTTGTGCCTTTGTATTTTCAAATAATTATAGAAATATAAATCCTCCTTATAAGACTTGATCATATGTCCTACAACCTCAAACTTAACAAACACTAAATCTATCATCATGATCACTTCTTAATAGAGCATTATTTCCCCCAACACGTTTCTTTATTCCACTCAGACATCACCTTGCACTTCAGACCAACACTAGAAGAACCCAAACCTGAGTGTGTCTGTACACTGGCTTATCTCTGGATAAATATGCAAAGTTGTTTCCCTCTTGACCACAGAGATGTACATCACACCCACGGTGGTCTCAAATGCAAGTCGTATTATCTAATATCATACTGGCTCCTTTCGGAGCAATCAAGAGCTTTTGTTTTTCAGACAGCACCCCAAATAATGTAATGGCAACCTGCTGTGAAATGTAATTAGGCTCTTTTCAAGGTTTGCTAGGTTCATGAAAGTCTATTGATTCGGAAGAAAAAAAAAAAATATTTTGGACAACTGATTTTAGGCAAATTCATCATGGGATGCATCATATTGTTGTCAGTGAATCAGACAGGATGTGATTTAGCAGCAGGGTTTCTTTTAAACATACGAGTTACAAGTTATAGAGACACATACAATTATGTTTTGATGGATTTTAAGTCTGTTTTCATGCTTTTAACAGATGGAAACACAAACAATCAACAAAGACAAGCTCTTGTAGTTTCTTGTTGTCTCTTTGTGCAATTTGTCACATCATGCGATTAAGACAACATATTTTGTTATGAAGAAAAGGTGGGAGGTGGGATAGTGGCACATAAACTGACTGATTTCTGGATTTTCCTGTTTTATTTTAATGACTTTGAGCTCTTCATCTAAGTTCAAACTCAGCATCAGCTGGCTGCGAGCCTCCACAGAGAGATCCTAATTCCTTCAGCTGACAAGTCCAGGTGGAGGGATAAACCGTGTCCCCACTGGAGATGATGAAATGATGGATCTCATTAGTGCAGATAGGATGGCTACATTTTTTTTTCTTCTTTTGTTCATCATTAGCGGTAGATTAAGATCCTCTGTTTTGAGCAGCTACTTAATTTTAGATTGATGAGGCATCAAAGGTCATAACATGATGATCTTATGAAACAAATGTTGATTTTTTTTTTTTTCTGTGTGTGTGTGTGTCCTCTGACTACACAGCTAAATTGTCTAGCATTATGTGAAAAAAAAAATCTTCACGTAACACGAGAGGAAAGGATGACGTCTTTGTCCATAATCCATCTTGTGCATTTTGACACAATAATGAGGAGAGAAAATATTCTGCCATAAATAACTGTCCCATCACTGTTTGTCACGTTAAGATTGGAATGCAATATTTGAAATACATCTCATGGGACAAGTGGTGTGTTTAGACTGATATTACTCAACCGGCTTAATGATTCATGTGTAGTGGATTAGACACTAAATCATGTTGGTCATGTATATTCCAATAATCAACAAAAGTAGACAAAGGCTGTGTGCAAAAACAAAAGTGAAAGCAAAGTCTAAACACTTGAGGTCATGATGTTACTAATTAATGTAACCACATCATGATATTAAAAGGACATGAAGTTAATTTATTCTTTATGACCATAGCAGACCTGTCAACTGTATTAAACAAGTAGTTAGTCTTTAAGTATTTATGTTGTATTGAGCTGTAACAGCAGCTGATTCTGTAGATGTAAATGTTAATCACTGTATATGTACAAGTATATAGTAGGACTGTGTGTGCCAATCACCATTACTGCTCAGAGCGACTCAGCAGTGATGCATACATTACACATTAGCTATATATAGGTAAAACAATAAAGACTGGTCTCTCTCAAAGCATCTTTATGTTAATGTTGGAGGAATCCTTTCTGTGCTGGGTGGGAGAAGTGATGCATTAGCTGACGGTTCAAAGCTGAGTAAAGCACGCTGCCTTTTCTTTTTGAACTTGCCTTTCAGAGGGAATATTGCGTGAGGACAGCTGGGGAGCGAGTGACTCTCTCGACTCCTATGTATGAGCATGACAGCCGTTGCCACATCAAGATAGTTTTAATGATGTGATTGAGGTTTGATAGAAATGACTTCAGATCTGAGCAGAGGCTTGAGATTTTACGCTCATGCAAGCTGATAATATTACTACAATTTCATAAGTATTTCCAATAATTGGTGGGGAAATGTGGCTTTTATAGTTGTAAGATATTTCGTGTTCACTTCAGATTCTTCAGCATGTATTTGCACTTCTTAAAGGTTGTGGGAGGTTCTTCTGGACCTCCAACCACTTTGGCCTAGTTTGCACAGTCCTGCTTAATCGACTGTTCCTTACTGCACCAGTAATTCACACAGTGCCCTGTGTCTGTGCAACTTGAAAGCCCCCCTTCTATTCTAACAGATTGCACAGAGGGGCAATTAGACTCTTTGTGTTGAACTCTACAAGTTACTTTCTCATCTCAGTTCTAATAATAGGGCAAATGTTGCGCAGCACTACCAATCACCTGCTCCTACCATTCAGGACACCCACTGGATCTGAGACAGATTTTACATTACGACTTCACACATTACAGTGTGTAATCCTCTTTGTTGGCTGGAGGGTAATGAATTTATCAACCACCCACAACACAACATAATGTAATATTTATAATGGGGGAAATTCCGCATTGTTGCTTCCAAGGCTCCTGGGACATCACATGATATTCTTCTAACTGTCCTTGCAAAAACATGCTTTCACACATACACACACCAGATGAACTTCTCTGGGTGTAGCTGCTTAAGCTGATGTTTGTTCAGCCTACCCCTGCATATCCCTCTGTGGGGGTTTTCTGCTTCTGTGAGCACTGAAAACACAAGACGCTCAGGTTGAATGAATTGACTGTGAACATAGCTGTAATAATAATAGAACTGATAGTACATTTAGGTGTACACGTTTTTTGTAAGATTACAGTGTCAGTAATAACACTGTGCGACAGAATGGAAAAAGTCAGTAATGAGCTTCCCACTGCTTGTTAATAGAGGCGACAGGCAGCACGCGGAATCGTCCAAACTACAGCCAATGTGTGGTGAATTCTCTAAAATCTCAATTTGAATTTAAAATCATCAACCAAAATCAAACGAACGAGTCATTAAAGGTCCATCATCACCATGTGTACATCTTCTTAAATCAACATGTTTGCTGAATTGCATGAGTGTCTGTGTTAAAAAAAACAGGAGTGTGCCCTGTCTGTGTGACTGAACGAGCCTATCACCCTAATCAGACATCATAACAGTTCCTGGAGATCTAAACCTGTAACCTCGACATGATATGAATCTGTATTAGCATACGTGTCTCACTGCCCACTTCCCTGCAGTCCAACCCATTTTTTTTAACTCACCATGTTTCCATGGCAACTTCAGCAATCGAGGAGATCCACCAGCGTCTATGTGATATCTCAGTTGTAAGCTTGGATATTACGCTTTACTCAAGAGATACCTTAAATATCTGTAAATGTTTGAAGTGGTCATTTGGCAGTGGTGACTCTAAGTTTTTTCAAATAATACTAAAGTGATTGGAACTACAGAGGGAGCCTTATAGAAATACTTCCAGCTTCTGTTTTACTTCACAAAATAACTAATGAGATTCAGCCGCCTGACAAAACTGCCTCAGGTTCAGACTATCCAATGATAACATTATTTGTCTGTAACTCTAATATTTCTATAGATCGCAATAAGCTGAGGAAAAAAAGGTGATGTAGTTCAGGTAAGAATCGATAAGAAAACTGTGGAAAACACTGCAAGAGAAGGTGTATACACACACACACACACACACACACACACACACACACACACACACAAGTGTCTGCCTTAACTCTGTTTTATATTTTAGTGTGATTCTTTTATCTCTGAAAAGCCCTGTGGGCGAAACACTGTAAGTGAGTAACGGCACTAATGAAAATCAGTGACAAAAGGAACAAATATAAGTTGTCAGTGGGTGTCAATAAAATACATTTTCAGACATAATGTCATATTATTACTCAGATCAGTTTCTTTCCTCATTAGTTAAATTATATTAAATCCCCTGAGATCATATAAGTTGGATAGACAGACAGATAATCATAGAGATAAACAGACAGACACACAGATAGATGGATAGATAGATACTTTCCTTTTCTTGGGTGATTAATTTGTCCTATTCATTTAGGAAATATCAAACATGCTGCACCCACTGAGAGAAGACTTGAAAGTGATCCGCCTCCAGACTTTATGAGCCTCTGCTCCTCTCTTCTTCAACCAGCTGAACCCTGTCACCTGATCCTGCCATGCTGAGTGTGGTGCTGTGCCCCAGGTCGTTGGCCAGCTCTGTGCATTACTGGCCTCTCCACGTGCTGCTGCTGGAGCTTCTGATACCAGGAGTCCTCCCCAGTATCTCCAGATTACCTCCTGCAGCCAAACATGAGATCATCATAGATGGAGACTTGGTGATTGGAGGCCTGTTCCCTGTTCACCACAAGGGTGATGGGACTGAGGACTGTGGTAAAATCAATGAGGAGAGGGGAATCCAGAGACTGGAGGCCATGCTGCTGGCGCTTGATGAGATTAACTCCAGCGATCGCATCCTTCCTGGACTCCAGCTGGGAGCCCATATTCTGGACACGTGCTCAAAGGACACCTACGCTCTGGAGCAGTCTCTAGATTTTGTCCGGGCCTCTCTCACCAAGGTGCATGATCCAGGCTTCATCTGCCCAGACGGCTCCAGGCCCATCCAAAACGAGGTTCCACTGGCCATCTCTGGGGTCATTGGAGGATCTTACAGTGATGTCTCCATCCAGGTAGATGAAATTCATTTCTGTAGCATTTGATGTTTCATTTGCATTCACTCACACCTCACTTTTACAAATATACCTTGCAGCTCCACTTTTACTTAACCAAGTGCCTGAATCTGGAGTAAGAATACACCTCAGATTATGTTCTGTTTGAAGCATCAGCATTAACAGAGACATCCATCACTTTGTCAGTGATTTCATTTCCACTTTGCAAAGAAAACTGACCTTTAACACACGTTTGAAAAGTTGCCAGAGGCAATGCATCTGAGCATAATTAATTAATTCTGATAGCCCTCACACGCCATAATTACCATGATGCACAGGGTGTTAGTGAGACAAATTGTGTAGGAATAATTTGGTTATGCTTTCCATTAACTGCAGTTCACAACACGTTTATTTTTTTGTAGACGCGCACAAACAGAAACACACACACATCAACATAATTTTGACGATTTTTAATTTGTGTTGAAGCTTGTAATATGAAACACTTGAGACAACACAGTAAACTATAAATTAGATAATTTTATCAGCAGTGAAGTGCATAGCCGTACCTAATGTCTGATTTAGTCACAGAGACTTGTTTTGAGGACTGCTTACAGTGCAGTCATACTGCTTTTTCAGGCATGCACCTGTTATCTCTATGGTTGACCAGTTGTTGACTATTTGAGCTTGTGTTGCTTGAGTTTTCACTACCTACAAAACAAATCGACCATAGCCATAAAAGATGCAAGGAATATGCTGATTTAGAAACAGTTGTGGCTACACCATTATGATTCTATATATCTGAATAACAAATAACAATGTATTAGGTATTTTCTTTTTTGTGGTGTTCATCATGGTGTTCTAGTATGACATGGTATATGTGGTGTCTATAAAGGACAATGGTGACATCTTTTCCACCAAGAGTCTGAGCTGTATTCAAATGATTATGATGTGATCGGCTTGTAATGTAATAGACCCCCTCCTAATCCATTCCCTCCAGTTAGTCACACTGAGGGCTGGTTTAGTTTAGTTTGTTCAAAAGGTACAATCTAATTGGCAGCACTTTAATATTCTGCCTCTTATAGCAAATTACCCAATCCTAACCAATTCCAAGGTATCAAGTTGTTAATTTACCTTGACAAATATTGAATAATGTCAATAAAAACATGCAGAGCATGTAACAATTACATATACAGTATGACTAATGCTATAAATCTTCACACATGACATACACTAAACATTGCATAATTATTTACTGTTATACATGAAAAACTGTTGATGACTGAATCACTAATCATGAATATGCAGCAGTGTTTTTGCATTTTAAGCAGTGCTTATACTGTATGGGGCAAGAAGATGAAGTTGTGAGCCATGCGCAAAGCTGCGCATGACAGTGTTCGGTTTCAGATGTATACGTATGTTGGTTAGGGTTAAGGGTTAAAGAGCGCTTACAGTTGTTATACCAACATTGAATATTCAGGCATTTTAGACTTGATAATCAACAGCAGACAGATTCAGACTTTAAAAAAAAATGTTATACCAACAGAGAGGGACACGGAGAACAAGAAATATATTGGTGTCTCTTAAGTTTATATTGGCAAAATTGCTTTGGGAACTGTTGTGTCCACCTAAAAAAATAAAAAGGTCCAATATTCACTCTCTTATCTCTGATTTTCATCTCTGCCATTGTTCCTCTAAGTTCAGTAACTAGACTCTAACTGTGTACGTCTGTTTGATGCTGAGCAACAGCTGCTGTGAAACAAAATAGTCAAGTAAACTGCACTGAAACTCATTATAAGGCTCCATAAGGTTGAAGGGAACTGCGAACTTGGATGATGTCTTTTGATGCATTTTTATTATTGTTGGTCTGCTTTAAGTTTGTCACATGCAACATCCATATTTCTGTCATACCAACAGTTTCCAGTAGTAAAATCACCCTCTTGCCAGCTCATGTAAAGCTAATTCATATGATTTATCTCATTTGTTAAAGCCATACACAAACCAAAGAGCAAAAATAATAAATTACAGGGGATTTACATGCAGAGATAAATAAATATGCGGTATCATATGTTTATATACAGCACAATACCTTTAAAATAAAAAATTCTAACCAAATCACAAGCAGTTTTAAAGACTCCCCAGGATAAGTTGGTTGGCTTTCAATAACCAAAATTTATAGTATTTTATACTCTTATAATTTGTAGTGGAAAATAGGATTTGTATTAGATCAGTTATTCCCTAAGGTTATGGAACCAAAAGTTAGAATATATTTCTGAAAGAGAGTAGAATAAGAATAGATCAGCAAAATCCTTATGAAAACATGTTTTCAAACAGTCAATTTTGAGAAATAGCCTCTTCAAACACAATTCTCCATTTCCCCAACACAGTAAGTCATATGTGGGAGCCACTTACTCTTTGAATTAGTCCAGTCCTGCAGCCTCTCTGACTGTGACTTGCTTGTTAATTTCTCCCAAGCAAAAAAGACAGTCCACTATACCATGTTGGAATCATCAGTGTCCCCATTAAAAAACCCCATTAAAAACTGGGCTCCTTCACAGAGGGAGAGGCAGATAATATAGGGTGCCTTTTCCCATAATGTTGATGATGCTTTAACAAAAGAACAGCAGGTTTTTAAGAAGCGTGAAAAGCACCGTCTGTGTGTCTCTCTGTGAATGAGTCTCCAGCGACCACACAGTCACAAAGATCCTTAAGGAAACCAAGAGCTTTTGAGTGTTTTTGTATGAAATTGAATACATACCTCCACCGTCACTTTGCTCAACCGTCTCTTTGTCAGTCCATTTAGTTGCCGGGTGCTATAATGAATCGAGCCGTGAGAGAGATGAGAAGGCCATAGTGGGATTTTTTTTTAAAGAGGTCACTGGTTTAAACAGCTCCTTTTTATCGCAGAGAAGCACTTTGTGTTGTAATGATGGTCCTGGGGAATTTTGAGAGGAGCTGCTTTTCCCATCTGTGGGGTGCATCTCCATTGGCTGGCAGGGAAGTGTCCACCTGCGTGTGGAGAGGAGGCTGAAGCTGCCTGTGACAGGACCAAGGACGAGATGTGGGAAAGATGGTGGGAGACGAGCCAGTTTCCTCTCAGCCTCAAAAGGTTTCTTTCATACTTTAGGAGGCTTTTATCATCGTCTTACTCATCCTGGCATGTGGTGTTGTTCTTCTTCTGTCTTCTTGCTGTTCATTTGCTTTAAACAAGTCTTAATTGCCGACTGGGATGTCACCTGTATGGAAGCGACTGAGAATGATGACTCACTCCTAACTGCCCACACATTGATGACCTATATGAATTTGACCCGGCATTATAGAGAAATCATTTAAAAAGAACAATGGGATCATTCTTAAGTTGTTTTTGTAAATATGTGAATGACATTTAAAAAAAAAAAAAAAAAAAAAAGATTTGTACCTTCAAGTCCATAAGTCACACAGTAAAAAAACTGAAATTTACTTAGAGGCAAATTATAATTTTGTCCTTAAAAATGCAGTTCATGTAAATAACTTTTTCAGCACAAATACAGAGAGAAACTGTTGCATGTCTTAAATAATTTAACACAAATTCAAACACAATGAGGAGAATGCAAGTATTTTTGTGGTAATAAAGGACAATGAAATCCCAGTTCAATGACCTATTCTCTATGAAATAAACATTTAATATGGTACTATATGAGCTTCTTTCCCTTTGGACAACAGTTATTGAGAATGTAGTATCCCAAAAATTTAATATACTAACATTTGTACTTCAAAAACCACTCACTATATCCACAGGGACCATTACACAAACGTTGGTCCTCTGTAATTAGAGGTTATAAGTTCATATCTGTGCTACTGTACTGTATATTGATGTCTAATATTTTTGGTTTGTGGTGTTTTATTAAGTCTGTTGATGTGCCAGGCAGAGGACCTGCAGAGGGCTTTGTCTTTATTGTGTTTTTGTTTCTGTTGTGTTTCGCACGCTGTGTCGAGTGGGGGGAAAATCCTGCCTCAGTGTTAACTTCAAAAGAGTCTTGTTTATTATGTGATATTTTAGCTCAATTCCCCTCAACTCTCTCCCCCTCCTCTCCTTCCTCTGTTATTTTTGAACAGGAAATTTTAGCACATTCGGAGAACACAGCTCGGCTTCCTAATTAGCACATCAGAATGTCATTCAAAGAGAAGGGAAACATTGCAATGACTGGAAGGTAGCTCTGAGTCATGACCTGTATGGTCAATAATATTGCTGGGGTATTGATTTACAGATGTGCTTCTTCTCATCCTGTCTGTCTTAGAGCTGTTGTTGTTTTTACATTCACACAGAATAATTTATCGGTCTTTGCACAGAACCTCTGGCTGTTATTTAGAACAGTGCTTAAGATTGTGTGACAGGAGCAATGCACTGCGGGCTCAGTAACAGTCAAACTTACTGGACTGATCAGGTTTAATTCACTCAAATGCTAGAGGCTAGAGGTGATATTTCGAAGCTCTAAGCAAAGCAGATGATAGAGAGCAATATATTTCTCAGCGGTGTCCTGGTTATCCAGAGTAGCTTGAGAAAGGTTTTGGCACTTATGGTAAGCATTGTTTTGCTAGTGGAGCAAAATAATAATGTAAGTTTAACGTAAATTGCATTTGCCCACATTTCTTTTGGTGACTGTTTTTCCAGCTGTGCAAGTGCTAATATTAAGTCTATGTTGGACCCAGCTATGACCCACAGAAATGTAAACAAGCTCTATATGGTCTTCTGTATGAGATTTAACACTTTACATGTGCATCTGCTACTTTGAATATTTTATCATTTGTTTGGTCCTTTGTTATTGCTCTGTGCTGGTGACAGCTGTGGCTAGAGGCATTATGTTTTCAGGTTGTCTGCCTTGTTCTCATGGATGCAATATATTAGGAACACCCAGAGACAGTTTCATAACATCTGATGCAAGCATACTTAGACTAATGGGCGAGTAGTTTGGCGATGAAAGGTGAAAGGTTGGGGTCGTTGTGACCCCACAAAACGTGTATCACATGAACATATTGTCTTGTGTAGTTAATGTGGATGGTGGGCATGAGTTCACATTAGGTTTTGGCAGCAAAGTCACTTTGGCTAAAGAGTGAATGTGGCTTCAGTTAAATGTAGAAATTCATTACAAGCCTTTACCCACTCGTAATTAAGTGGTTTGTATGCCTACTATGAGGTATTGGGTTGTAAAATCAGATAATTTTGTGGAAACAAATGAAAAACTGGTACATTATTTTATTGACTCACTCAGCATCAACAAATTTTCAGGTATGTTAATTAGCAACATTTCTGCATTGTGCTGGTTGAAAATAATCTAATTGCCAAAGTCTTTCCTAATCAGTTGTATAAAAATGTCATTTCGAGGAAACTGGGTTGATGATTTAGGCTAATAAAAACAGCAACAAAGAACCAAATAGGACCAAACTGACATGATCATGTTGAATATTACATGCTCATTCAGGTTAACGTGTTGAAGTTTGACAAAGCAGTTGTAGCTCTTCCTATATGGTCTGGGGTCGTACCTGTTAAAATAATGGGGTTAACACGTGTCTGCCCATCTTTTTGTATTACCCTTATGTTGGCAGCCTGTTTAAAACTTAAGGAGGAAGGATCCAACAATGCTGCTTCAAATCAAAAATAATCCTCATGTAGCTGTAGGACAGGTGGGTAGCTGACCCAGCAGATATATGATAAAATAGCACAGGCTGTCAAATTGTCTACACCGCTATTGCTATGATTTTCCTTCGTTGGGAGAGGATATAAAAAAGAAAACGTCAAATGAACATGGAACTGAGAGATCGGGTTGAAAAAAAAAAAAAAACCCAAATACTAAGGAACAAATGTGTCAAGGATGTGCAGTACTGCAAAACAGTTGTTCCAGTTTCCAGTAAACATAAACCTTGGCTGTAGAGAAGAACCGCAATTATTTAAGAGCATATATTGGCTCATATTTGGAACTTTGACTATTTGGGTTTGACTCAAATAATCTTAGAGAGGACAAAGTAGATACAAGTGGATAAGCATGGAGAATACATCTTTAGTTTAGAACATGTTTGTTTGATCAATTACATCACACAATGCTCTGTTGTTTCAGCTATTACTTTTGCTATTGCTGTATGGGGATATTTTTATTATTTCCTGCCTTGCTGTATGTTTGTGTGATCCGCCTTTCACTTGAACTATTTCTCATCTGCACAAATTCAACCACATTACTCCCAAATGGGTACTAATACAAGCTTGGTGTGGACAATTTGAGCTTCTGTTTGTACAAGATCTGTATATCTTATTGGAAAAAAGATGGCATCTAAAAAGTACCACGGTCAAAAAGAAAGATTACATGGATTGTTTCATTTGTTTCACACCACAAAATTTGTTTTAGTGTAAAATATTGTCTTTAGCAATAACATTAAGGAATATACATATCAATAAGCAAGTTGCAGGCAAGTTTGATCTGTACTTTTAAATCAATGCATGTGTACAAATGTGGATGTACTGAAAAAACAGCTCTGTTCACACTACATATTTACATTTCTATTTAAGGTTTTGTCCTTAACTTAGTTCTTTTTTCTCTTTAAATACATTATGTTAAGCACAGGAACCATGTGCATAGCATATATTATACATAGCATGTATTTCTGGACCTTTGCTGAACATTGGGGCTGATGCACTGTACATCCTGCAGTTTCACTGTGCATGTCATCTACTGTATTTGCTGCAGGGTTCATCTTGACAGCTACCTCAGGGATATACAAATGGACTTTCCATGTTGAAAAAAAAAATCATGACAGACATATGAGTAAGAGGCTGCCCATGTTCCAGCTGTCTCATGTCTTTCCTCTGCGCTTCTCCTCTTTTAATTTGATTTATTTATTTTTTTATTAAACTAGATGTCAGGGAATCCTATTCAGAAAATCAACTATTCATTCTTTCAATAGCTACGCTTGAACAAACTGGCACTATACACAGAGATAATTCAATATAAATTAAACGATATGTTAGAATTTTATGTATTTGTTGAAAAGCCATATAACTGAATAACTGGGACAGAAAATACTAAATAATAAACCTAATAATAATCATTCTTGTCTAGTCCTGAATAATGCTGGCTCTTCATATATGGTGTTTACATAATGATATTAGTTTATGAATAAAATATTATTGACGTTGACTGCACTGTGGAGTATTTTCTCTATATTTCTTCTTATTTGCCAAAAAGACTATAGACTGGACTGTGTTGATTTAAAGCAGCACTGAAGGTAAGGATGGGAAAGTAAGGATTTTTTTTACTTTATGAGGAAATCAATGGCAGGAAACAATCACTGTTTGTTTAAATGATTTCCCAAATAACTGTGTGATGTGCTGTCATAATTAACATGCTATAATAAATATAACATGTTATGCTAATGAGGACATTTATCTAATTTATGCTTTGATTTCCAAATACAGCAATTCTTTGCCAATGCATACAATGACCGTAGTAATTTTTAAAAAGATTGCTTAATGCAAATATGTATGAAAATGTATGCAGTCAAGTGCCTTAAACCAGTGGACCATAGAACATCTAATTGGTGCCGCAATGTTTTTGCTGTAGCTGCAATCCACTCAAGCTGAAGTGGTTTGTGTCCTCATGAGGGGACAGGTTAAGGCAAGGATAAAGTCTATAGTTATAGTATTGGTTATGATTGAAGCCAGTGTCTGTCTGTAATAAAGTAGCGCCAGTAGAAGTAATAGAAATAATCTGTACTCATTTAGATGCAGGGCTTAATTAAGATATTAAATGCAAGTTTGGAGATTTTGTTAAGATTATGAAAGTCTCAAGCTCTGAGGGGAAATTTACAGTATGATGCTCCTGAGGCACTGCCGTGGGTGTTCTTATCTGACTTGTCGATGAAGAGAGTGAGAGGGAAATACCACATGAGGATGAACAGACGGTTACTGTCACACACTCTAGTGCCGTCCTGAAAGGTGCGCTGTCAGGCTTCTCTGGCAATCTTTTGATGAAGGCCAACTGCCTGTCTGAAAACACTGCAAGAGGAAACTACCTTATTACCATACAACTGTGACTGACTGACTCTGTGTCAGTCACATGCATTAGCCTGCTGCATACAAAACACTGCATAGCCTCTATGCCAGGCAGCATAAATGAATCAGTGTCTTTAATCAGGCTTCCCCGTACATTAACAACAGAAATCACCTCTCTCAGTGGGTAATTTGATGAGACCTCTGCCCTATATTCTACAAGAGCAGTAGAGAGGACTACTGCTGAGCGCAGTGGGCTTGTCTGAATACATCATATTTCCTCCATTCATCCCCTCAAGAGCTGCTCGTGTGCAGTGTTTTGTGCCTGCGTTTTCTGTCGGCTCTTGTCTTTGGGGTGTTTTAGCTAAAGGCAGTTCACTTCACAGGCGCTTGCAGATCAGGTCTAATGTCAGTAATTTCTGACACAAAACACAGTGTTTGTTTCCACTTTCAACACCAAGTGTTTGTCTGATTTCAGTACTGTATTAATATAAACGCTTCCGTTCACTATCAAGGCTTGGTGAATAATTTTGAAGAATTGTACAACATAATATACATAAGAGAGAGCGATACAAAATACAAGACTAAGAGATGCTAATATTATTTTCTGCCTATATTTAATTAAATTAAATTAATATTTTTTAATTAATTGATAATAATTTTATTATTAAGTTTAGTTCGTTTTTATTATTTTGCTAATTTAAGCAATATAATGTCAAAATTCCTACCTGTTGGTGGCGCCAGATGAAAAGTCAGAGAATCTCCACATTTGTGTGAACGTCTGTACGAAGTGTCAGTTCAACATTTCCATCCTTGGAGCCAAGCTTCTAGCATAACTAAAAAAAGGTTGCTGGGTTACACACTCAGGGCTTTGACCACATGCATAAAAATTGTGATTCTAGAGCAGAACATACAGAACATATAGAGTGTAATTGTGATTTACAGAAGGGATTGATTGGTTTGTTTAAGGTCTCATAAGTTTGAATGAATGTGCTGTAAGAGAGAATGCTATCTTTAATAGGACTTTGTGTAAAATTGTAAGTTTCCAATTATATCCATGGGGATGCCAGTGTTTGGGAAGCCTACAGGCGCTCAGTGATGCCTGAGGGAGGAGGTAGTCATATTGAAACTCACGGGTCCTCACTAATCACCACTGCATCTCATGAGGAATCCTGCAAACTGACAAGTTTTCACCATTTCTCTGTCATAGTTTGCTCTGTAAGGTTATGTATGAAAATAATTGCAGTGATTTTATGTTTTTTACTTCAACAGAATCATTTCAGCAGGACTGTGTCCAACATGGGTGCCTTGCTTGAATTTTCAGCCAGAAATTATCACCCATCTCTGTTGAACTCAGCATCAGCAGCTATCACCTCTGCAAGGAAATCAATATATTTGTCTGCATAGGTGGGCGTTGTAACTTCTGCCAGATTCTGTCATGAGACTTCAACGACTTGACGGAAAGGGTTTAAATCAAGAAAATAGCAAAAACACCCTGATAAAATTCTTATCTCTGTGCTATTGTTCCTGTCGGTATCTGGCACTATCGGTGAAGGGATTTGTGGCACTAGCTCCTGCTGATGAGGATCTCTGACAGAGTAAACAGGCTGAGATAGAGGAACACCCAATTGTCCCTGTTTCCACTACCTGTCTCTGCCACAGACATGAAGCACATTACACAGTAGCTGCACTTGAATGACTCCACTTCACCTAAGGAACAGATGGATATCTACTAAGTTAGACTTAAAAAAACATATATTTGAAAGATCTTAAGTGCAGAATTGTATTTTAGATCACATGAAATGCAATAGCAAAAGCATATGGTTTAAAATCAACATTAAAGCACTTTCTATAGTAACAAATTTCATTACGAGGGAAAACATGACCTTCTATCATAGCTGTCGTTTAACCCACCGCAAGAATATAGCACATGTTGTACTTATTAGCTCCACAAGCATTTGCAGAAACATCACGCCAGATCTGTTAAAGCATCTATGATCAATATTTTATAATAACAGTGGCTCAAATGACTATGTGAATTCTCACGAGACAACTATAACAACAACAACAACAGCAATAATAATAGTAATAAACGTTATTTATATTGCACCTTTCAAAGTATTATACACAAAACAATTATGAGCAATATAACAATCATATCAGCTCTAGTAAACAGATAAAATACAAGGACAAATAAAACCAACAGTGAGAATCCAAGTCAAAAGAATGCCAGTCTATATATGCAGATTTTTAAAAGTTGACGCAGATTTAGTCAATGTGACAGTCAGAGGGATGTGGTTCTATAATATTGGAGCTAAAATGGCAAAAGTATATGATAAGGCTGGTCTTAAACAGCAGTTGATCAGATGTTCTGAGTACTTGGTGCAGAGTATTGTGTTATAGGATCAAAAATACACAGGGGTGCCATAATATTTGTAGGATCCTACACTTAATTTTGAAACATAGAGGAAGTTAGAGTAATTGTGTTGGAATAGGGGTAAATAAGTAAAAGCCATCCTTAAATAGAAAAGAGAGTCTTTTGAAGTATGAAATGAAGCTTCATGAGCATACTAAATTTAAAGTTTCCTTCTTGTTCTCCAGGTCGCCAACCTTCTACGACTGTTCCAGATCCCTCAGATCAGCTATGCCTCCACCAGTGCAAAGCTCAGTGATAAAACCCGCTACGACTACTTTGCCCGCACAGTGCCCCCTGACTTCTACCAGGCCAAAGCCATGGCTGAGATCCTGCGTTACTTCAATTGGACCTACGTCTCAACTGTAGCATCAGAGGGTGACTACGGTGAGACCGGCATCGATGCCTTCCAGCAGGAGGCCCGCTCTCGCCAAATCTGCATCGCCACCTCAGCTAAGGTGAGCCGCACTATGAACCGCCAGGGGTATGAGAATGTTATTCGTTCCCTGCAGCAGAAGTCCAACGCCAAGGTAGTGATCCTGTTCACCCGCAGCGAAGACGCTCGTGAGCTGCTGGTGGCTGCTGCTCGTATGAATGTCACCTTCATCTGGGTGGCCAGTGATGGATGGGGAGCTCAGGAGAGTGTGGTGAGGGGCAGTGAGAGTGCAGCAGATGGCGCTTTTACCATCGAACTGGCCTCCTACCCAATCAGAGAGTTTGAAGACTACTTCACCAAACTGAACCCATACACCAACACAAGGAACCCGTGGTTTAAAGAGTTCTGGGAGCATCGGTTCAGCTGCAGCCTTCAGGAGCATGGCTGCAGTGAGCATAGCCTTCGAGATGGAAGTTTTGAACAGGAGTCCAAGATCATGTTTGTGGTAAACGCTGTTTACGCCATGGCTTATGCTCTTCACAACATGAGGCAAGCTGTGTGCTCCAACACATCCAAGGTCTGTGATGCAATGAAACCAGGTAACGGCAGAAGGTTCTACAAGGAGTTCATCCTGAAAACCAAGTTTGAAGGTAGGAACAAGAATCACAGGAAACTGAAGTGAATACCTGTACTGTATATGATTTTTAAAAAGTTGTGAATGCCATTAAATCATCTTTAACATATTAATGTAATGCAAATGTCAGTTGCAAATTGATTAAGACTTCAAAAGATTTCCTCTGCATTCTGATTTGTAATTATTCAGTTACTTAAAATAACCCCTGAGTTGGCAAATAACCCCTGAGAAGTCAGTGGGGGTGAACATATCTTGAACATACAATTCTGAGATTATATTGATGAATGAATGATCACTTTGGGATAAGCTGAAATGGTGGGAAAGTTTTGAGTTTTGCAATATTTTACTTCATCATTATGCCAAGATTTTCAATTTCATCTAGAGGACATATGAATATTACTGTTGCTGTACCTTTGCTTTCTATCAGCTCCATTTAGACCTGCAGACACAGAGAACATGGTGCGATTCAATTCAGTCGGCGACAGCATCAGCCGCTACAACATCTTTCATTACCACAAAGAAGAGGGTAAGTTCATCTATAAGAAGGTTGGCTACTGGGACCAGAACCTGACCCTGAACACCACCCTGGTTTCCTGGCGTAGCATTGTACCACCCACCTCCCAGTGCAGTGACCCCTGCAGGAAGAACGAAATAAAGAGCATGCAGCCTGGAGATGTATGTTGCTGGATCTGTATCCCCTGTCAGCCCTACCAGTACCTGCTGGATGAGTTCACCTGTGCTGACTGCAGCTTTGGTCAGTGGCCTCTGGCTAACTTGACTGGCTGCTATGATTTGCCTGAAGAGTACATCAGGTGGGAGGATGCCTGGGCCATTGGGCCTGTTACTATCTCTTGTCTTGGTATACTATGTACTCTATCAGTAGTGGGCTTGTTCTTCAAGAATAATGAAACACCTGTTGTTAAAGCAAGTGGACGTGAACTCTCCTACATTCTCTTGCTGGGAGTGCTAATGTGCTACAGCATGACCTTTATCTACATCGCCAAACCTTCTACTGCTGTTTGCACTCTACGTCGACTTGGCCTGGGCACCTCGTTCGCTGTGTGTTACTCCGCCCTGCTGACAAAGACCAATCGCATCGCACGTATCTTCAGCGGGGTAAAGGATGGAGCCCAGCGGCCACGCTTCATCAGCCCAGCCTCACAGGTTGCAATCTGTGGTGCTCTTATCTCCTGTCAGCTGCTGGTGGCTGTTATCTGGCTGCTGGTGGAAGTTCCAGGAGTTCGGAAGGAGGTGAGCCCGGAGAGGAGAGATGTTGTCACCCTCAAGTGCAACAGCAGGGACTCAAGCATGCTCATGTCGCTCACCTACAACTGCATCCTCATCATCCTCTGCACTGTCTACGCCTTCAAGACACGAAAGTGCCCTGAAAACTTCAATGAGGCCAAATTCATTGGGTTCACCATGTACACCACCTGCATCATCTGGCTTGCCTTCCAGCCCATCTTCTATGTCACTGCCAGCGACTACAGGGTAATTATCCATGTTTTTTTTTCTTTTTATGAGGTCAATTCAATACTGTATGTATGATTTAGATTCGTGGAAACATTTCAAACTTGCTCTTGTAGACTATTGTAATCAAGATTTATAAATAACTATCTCGTGTGATTACTACTCCTAAAGAAGAAGGTGTCACTTTCACATTCCATTTGATCACTGTCACACAGGCCCATGAAAGACATAGCTTTCTTTTCATGTGGGTTGAAAGATTCAGGAGACAGATGAGGCTTGAATATAGAGATGGAAATAATTAATGACTGATTCCCTGTGTCTCAGCATAACTAAATGTTTTTTCTTTTGAATGAAAATCACGCAGCATCATGACCTGTAGGAAAAATACTTGTAAGGGAGGACACTGATGCTGGCCCATTTAGTGGTTCTGCCTTAATAGTCGAAGGAAGTGTGACATCTCTGCTGCAGAGTTGTCACATGAGGATAAAGATTTACAGGCTTTAGCTGTTACACAAGTAGCAATGAATAAATAGGATGATTATACATAACTACTACTGGGCTTGTTTGTGATGCCATAGCTGCATTTTAATTAACCATTTCTCCATTTACAAGATAAACAACACAAAACAAAGCAACAAGTATAAAGCTGACAGACCATGTAAGTTATGTATGTTGGTGCCCAAGGCAAACTCAAAGCTACTGCTATAGCATTTGGCGATGGGTGTGCAACAAGGCCTTTGTTTTGCAAACAGATGGGGGGGGTCCAGGATCACCCAAGCTTTGTATCAGCATGAGCTACATCAGGCTTTTCACATCTGTAGCGATCAGCCACCCTGGCACCTAAAGCTTGAACCTTTACCATTTCTGATCCCCGCTGGGAATTATGAGACTGACTGAGCATTGTGAAATATTCGGCTGTGTGCTGGAGAGGCAGCACACAGAATAGAAGAATGAGGGTTTGGCACTGCAACAGAGACTTTATTTCTCTTGTTCTGTGTGACTGTGACACCTGTGATAATGGCTTTGGGTTCAGTTGCCACATTTCAAATTAAGGTTGTATAGCACAGGAATATGCTAATGAGAGGCTAGCCTTGCTGCCCAGTGAATCATCATGAACTCAAGGATTCACAGATCTTCATTCTTTTTTATTAAAAGCCAACATTATCATTAGTAATTTCCTGCATTATACTCACCATAAACTGATTTATACTTTGACTGTTAAATACCTTTTGATAGATAAACTGCATCAAATTAAACCACTGAATCATAAAAGACGCTGAACATGTGAGATAAACTAAAAATGCAAATCTCTGGTGAAAAAATACAATAATATGGATTTAATAATAAAACAGATTATACAAATAAGATAAAAGAAATGCATTAATAAAGCATTAAATAAAGTGAAAATGTAGCCTCTGTTGAAGCAATTATTAAATAAAATGATTATTTATATAAAAAGCTATTAAATCAAAATTGCTGAAGGAGATGAGGAGCTGCAGACAAGTTGAAATGTGTGAGGACTTTTTCATATTTCTGCAGCGCTGTTGTTGTAGCGCAGTATGTTTAGGAGGGATTTCACTTCATGCTGCGGTTCTGCAAATAGAAGTTCCTGGACTGCAGGGGTAACCAGTGGGGTGGGCAGAGATGGAGCTCAGGAAGATGACCCCAGCAGTCAGCTCACATTAGCAGTTGAAATATGACTAAGAAGAGCCTGACTTTCCAGGACAACCAGCTGTGTTTATCCCACATTCTTTTTGTTGTCTCATATTTATGCACATACAAATACTCAATTAGAATTGCTAACGTACATAATTGAAAAACTCACGTACACATACATAATTGAAAATGGAAATGTGGCTAACAATCCAAGAATAATGACGACAGCATATGAAACGTAAAAAGACATTGTGATGTGACTCCTCTGTACAGCAGCAGTGGAATTAAAACAGCAAAAATCAATATTTACATGTTAACAATAGACTTAAAGGTTATGTTGTGCAATTGTACAGTTCTTGTTTTTGTAGTTTTAGTCGTTAAAAACGAACTTTGTTTTAGCACCTTTTGTTGTTTTGGTTTCTTTGGTTCAGTCTCAAAAGTCATATATAGTGTTGTTTTTTGGCTTCAGCAGGCAGGGGTGAACTTAATGAACTAATTTACATGTTGCAAGAAAAGGAGAATGCTAATGTTTTTCCAGATGTGATGCTTGTGGTAAGTAAGCCATTGTATGCTGATTCTGATAAATTAACTTGGAGAGTTAAAACAATATGTGGCCCGAGATTTCCGCAGTGGTTTTTATTTTTATTTTTATTTTATTTTATTCATACAAAATAAGATAGCACAATAACACTGCAGTGAACAATACTTGACTCCCATGCCATCTAAGGTCAGAGGAGGAGAGTGTTTTTGAGCCTGTCACAACTTCCTAAAGCCCAAAGTGGCATATTCAAATGTTTTATTTTCTTCAGCCAATAATCCAAAACTCAAAGATACTCAGTTTACTATTTCATGAAACAAAAGAGTACATTTATCATTTATCAAACCAGTCGCTGATTAATTTTCAGTTGATTGACTGCTTGATGAATCTATTAATTGCTCTAGAGGTAATATACAGCTGATGCAGAGACAATGAAAATCTGTGAGGTTTGTAAACTGGGGAGGAAAGAGTAAAACGGTGAGCTGGTTTGATCAAAGGCTGCTGCAAAGTAACAGGTGTGTTTGTGTTGGTGGGGATGGGGACGGGGCGGGGATGTAGGTGGCCTTTGAACAAACTTTATTAGTCCTTTTAAGACAAAAAGGGGAAAAAAAGTGCACGCTGACATATTATCATCGTCCACTCCTCTCGCCTCACAGGTGCAGACCACCACCATGTGCATTTCTGTCAGTCTGAGTGGTTCAGTGGTTCTCGGCTGCCTCTTCGCCCCCAAGATCCACATTATCCTATTCCAGCCCCAGAAAAACGTGGCCACTCTCAGAGTCACTGCCAACCGTTTCAGTGCCACGGTGTCTGCTTCTGCCTCCGCTCCCAGCTCCAGCTACTCAAAAGGTACAAAACAACTGCTGAATCCACTAACATCAGGTACTCAGTGATGATGCTTGCAACTAAAGAAATTAACACCAGCATAACATTGTCCTTTAATTTTCAAGTAATTTATTGCACAGTGGCAGCTGCAACCTAAAATCTAACAGCAACCCAGCTTTCCACAAATGGATGTTTGCCATAAAAGTGCAATCAACAAGAGAATTGTGACCTGACTTACACTTGTCACAATAGTTACAATAGTTTGTACTGTTGGTGCTGTGCTGTGTTGCCACGTGTTGCAGTTTTGTCATGTTGTTTAATTAAACATGCACATAAACAACGAATCCTGAGCAGTGGACAATATTGAACGTTTCTCTCCGCTAGTTTCTCTGGTTTTGCATCAGCTTGGTTCAGCAACTAAAATCTAGTCATCTTCTTCTTTTCATGCTGGATAAAAGTAACTCTCATCTAAAGGTTATTAATAAAGTGACAAATATATCATGGTGCAATCTCCAGAAATAAACAAACACAAAGGTAGTAGTGCACTCAGTGTGCCATTTCCTCTTTCAGAGCAACAAGAACTCTAACCGCTTGCCGTTCAAACTATAGCTGTGCATTGAAAGGCTTACGTGAGTTTATTTACCTGTTATCTCTTCATTTGGACTTAAGAAATGTGAGAGCTTTTATTTTGACAAAACAACATTTTATTAATACTCCATGACAAGTAAACTTCTTGAATTTGAGATTCTACATATGTAGATGTACTGAAAAATGTTTGGTGACATAAACTTTAAGTATGAAAAGTAAACTTGTTTATTATGCAAACATTTTGCTGTGGGTGCTGTCAGAGATCACCTCTGTTCAGTACAGACTTTTAGAGGCCATGACTGACCAATTATAATTGTTTGCTCACAGCTGTTTATGTCTGTTACCTTTTAAAAAAAGATAACTGCCCTAACTAACATGATTGTTTTTACGCTCTCAGGATCTGCCTCTAACTATGTGCCAGCGGTCTGCAACGGCCGCGAGGTGGTGGACTCTACAACGTCCTCTTTGTGAAAAACGTTCCCTCTCTAAACACAAGAGACCATCTCACAATCGGTCGCCCCTTCATCAAACTTGGCTGTGTATGACAGAGCTCCCGTGTCACCAACATGCTGCGGAGAGATAACTCCATCGTCTGGGTAGACTGACCGTCAGTGGCCAGGGTAACTTTTAACTGTGAAAGCTAAATTATGTTCCTACAACGAGCAGTATGTATCAAATGTAAAGTCTTGTTGTATAGATTTAATATGCTGTGATCTCTTTGGTTTACAGATAGATGTGATTAAATGCACCGTGCCTTGTCTTTAAGAGTCTTGTTGTCAAATGGGTTGTTGTGAAGCAATAGTGTTACACAAAACAAAAGGTTGTTCTTATCTTAGAGTACTGTGAATCTATCCAAATGTTTTAGATGTAGACCTTTAAAAAAATGCTATGAAATAAACTTTCTGTTAAACAAAATATGTGACTAACTATAGTGAATGTGATGAAAACTAGGCAAGTAGACAATGTAAAGGACATGTGTTAATGTAGCCCGGTGAAACAGTTTGTGTGTTCTTGTAATTTATGTAAATAAAGTTTTTTTTTTTTAATATTAAAAGTCGAAACATTGCATTGACTACTCAAACTGAACACAGTTCAGAGACAGTTTCTTTTTGCACACAGGTTTTCTTTAATTTTACTAACTTCAGTTTTAGATGAATAATTATTTTTCTAATCTTACCAAAACATACAGCAGCAGTTTAGGATTAAGTTCGGATTTATCATATTGAACAAAACGCAATCCTGTGCCGATGAAAAGGAGAAAAAACATCTGTCAAAGCCCAAGAGGACACCTGCAGGAAAACTGAAGAAAGTGCAAATCCAAAACCAAACAGGCTTCATATTAATGTAACAGTAACTGTGATTTGACATTATCATCAATAACATCCCATATTTTCCCTTTATGTTACACTGATGAATCACTCTTGAATGTAATAAAAGTAGTTCATCACATTCTAATGTAAATTTAATTTATTCATAGCTACAATCTAATCATGTAAGTTAGAAAAGAATATTTTTATTTGTCCCTCAAGGGGAAATGTGTATTTATAAAGTTACCTCTGTACGTCTGTAATTGCTTTTACTTTTCATTTTAAATTCAAACATTAAAGTTTATTTTGCAAGATTTTAAGAATCTGCAGGTGTGCTACCAGCAGAGATAAATGACTCTCCAGTAGAGTTAATTGCAATTTTGCATTTGGCACAAAGAAACAGTTGCCATGACGACCGAGTCTAGTGAAACTAAAACTTGACCCATTAATCTCATTTCTAAATCATCTTCTGGTGATATAAAAAAAGAAAACTATGACAGAGAAACCATCAGTAGGGAGTTAGGAAAAAAATAAAATAAAATAAACACAAGTCTAACAAAATAGTTGGATCATGAGATGATAAGAGACTGATTCCAACAACACAACCTCGTCTCACTACTGGGCCAATCTGGGCACCGAGCTCTCATTCTTTTGCTGAAGTGGAAGTTGTTAAAACACTTCTTCCAAAATAAAAATCACAGGGGGGGATCTTCACAATCAACAATTGTATGAACAGCTCAGTGTTCAAAAGCACAATAGCTGGGTGATGGGGGAAAAAAAGACACAATACGATGACAGTTTTTAAATCTTTAATTTACAAAAGTTGAGACATTTAACAATCCACTATTCAGTCAAGGTGGCTTCCTCTGGGTTAGGAGGTTTCCTTTTGAGAGGAATGATATAGATCCCATTCTTGGCCTCTTTCAGTCTCCACCATCGGCCCATTCTGAAGAAAAACAGAATGAAGGTGAGAATCAGAGGTTACGGGCAAACAGACTAAATCACTCATCATCATCGTTGTCGTCGTTAGTAGATGATTTGATGCAAAATGTGAAACAACCAAAAAGGATAAAAGTTTGTTTCCTGTTACTTTTCGGACTTGGGATCTATTGTCAGACTGCTCTGAGGATGTCCAGATATAAATTTTAGTTAACCCTTTTCCTGCAGCTTCACAAATGTTTCTGCATGAAACAAAATGAATCGCTGTCAATCAGACACCGACTTCAGAGCAAAGCATCAACTAATATTAAACTATTTTGCCAGATCACAGACCCAAACTCTGATCTGATGACAAAAATTATATTTAACTGTCAAGTTTAGATGCAGCCCCAAGTCTAGCCTGATGGTCTAGCTGGTTGTTGGAATTACTGTGACAGACGTTCCTGGAAATAAGTGGAGTCACTTTCTCCTTCAGGTTACGTTCAGACTGTCAGCTGTCATTGGAATCAGAGCGCTTTTATTAACTTTCGGCAGCAGAAAAACCCTTGTAAACAAAATCGAATCTGCAACTCTAAAACCACATTTATGAGTTCATTAAAATCAAATTAAGTCTAACTTCTACAGATGTGTCTCAATTTATTCATCAAATTGATCAATAATCACAGATGTCACATCCACAGGTAATGCGAGTTGCTTGGATGAGTAGCATCATATACGTCTTTAATAACTAGGTATTTACCACAAACAATAACCATTTCACATAGCTAAGAGCTATATCGTAATGGCAACAACAACCGTGGAAATTAAAATCAATGCTTAGGTCTTTATTTATCCACTTTACTCCACTGTAATTATCCATTTTATGTTATGAGTAATAAAACTGTCTTCATAAGTCACATCTCTCATATTCCCATTTCCTCTATTCAAATAACTATTCTTGAGTTTCAACTCATGTCAGTCCACCTTGTCATTTGAATATCTCTCTTCTTTTGAGAAGTTGTCGAAATTAGTGCGCTGGAAATAACAGCCAAATGTGTTTTCACCGCCTGTGACGGAGGCTGATAAATGGATTAACACTGCCCTTTAGTGGACATTTCTTTCACTGCACGTGAACCTGTCCTGACATTAATCATTCCACAGGCCGTTCATACAGACAAATAACCTGTAGCTCAGTTACCTGTGCTCCTGCCCGACTCCTGCCACCAAGAACTGTCCGGTGCTGGAAAACTTCAGGCTGTTGATAAAACCGCACTGAGAACAAAACCAGATGACAGAATGGGATATTTAGAAACGGTCATTGAGGTGGCTGTCAGGACAGGAAAACGTTGTAAATAATGTGTAATTAGTTAAAAATATGCATCTTATGGAAATGTGATGCTTTTTGACAAAAGGAGAAGAGCAGGTGCGAGCTTACCACTGGAACACTGAACAGAGGCTCCAGCCCACGATAATTCTGGCCACACTTCCACAGCTGCACCTGCGAGTTGTGTGAACCTGTACACAAGAACCACTGTTTGTTAGCCTTGGATACCACTTAGGTAAGTGTACATGAACCCACTGTAGTACCTATGAGTGTGTAGCACACTTAAATTGGATTAAGCAAATTAATTATGCTGATTAAACCTGTCAATAGGTGTTATTGAACTCATGTAGTTCTGTACTCTTGCACATGGTAATGTGTGCATTTAAAAAAAAAAAAAAAGCTGAAAACTCTCACAGCCAGAGGCACCTGAGGCAACGGTATCCGAGTTCTGAAGCGCTGCCACCGAAGCGACCCAATGAGGCTGCTCCAGCCCTGCGTCACCATGGCAACCGTGAGCCTGCTTCACTGTGCTGAGAGGCTTCTTCTTGTTGACACTCCAAAGAGACACGGAGCTGAGGTCATTCAGAAAAACGAGAGAGGGCACAAAGGAGAAACATGAGTGGATCTGTGAGCGTGACGAGCTCTTGAGAAAATAAAACTACAGCACATTCTTTACCCATCATCAGCTCCTGTTATCATGTGCTCCTCATTTATGAGCTGGATACAATCAATTGAACCCCTGTAGGAAGAAAGGATAATAGATTAACAGATGATGTCTGTCATTGTGTCTCCATCACAGGCGCACTGTGACTCACACTTCAACATTTTAAATAGGAACCATTGTTCTCCACTAAAACACTATTCTGCCACTAGAGAAAGAATGTTCATAGCTTCTGGATGATGAGAATTAAGCAGCATCAACTTTATTGTCAAATATGCCATATATGCAAGAGACACAGCATAAATGAAAGTTCAGTCCTCTCAGATCCACAGTGCAACATAAAACATTGACAAGACAAGGCAATAAATAAAGTTAGTGTGTTATAGTTCGTTGTATTGCAGATTGTGCAGTCCTGGGTTCAGTGTGTGTGAAAGTCGGGGTGGGGTCTGTGGGGATGACCTGTTGTCAGATGTTTAAGTGGAAGTTGGGGGTGGGCAGGTAGAGTCTGCGGGTGGGTAGAGCAGGGAGGGAGTTGAGCCTAGTGACAGCCTGGTGAATAAAACTGTGTTTTAACCTGCTGGTTCTGGCCCAGAGATTGCACAGTCTCCTTCCTGACAGCACCAGGCTGAAGAGGCTGTGACATGAGTGGGTGGGGTCATCTGCAATGGTTTGGTTTCTTTGGTTCAGTCTCGATAGTCTAATATAGTGTTTTTTGGCTTCAACAGGGAGGAGTGAACTTGAATACCTTGGCTTCAATGCCAGTTCCTAAACGATGATGATGCTTCTTTTTTGTAATTACGATACAAATAGCCTGTGTTTGACACTGAAATAACACTGATGTTGATTAATTAAGCTGACATAACTTACTGAACATACTGAAGGCCACACTTCTAAAAGTGACTGTCTACACTCTGTAACTTTTTATATAATATGAATTTAAAACGTCTCCAAAGAAACAGTGTTCATTAGTTTTGCTCAGTTGAATGTCAGTGTTTGAACTTGCTGTGTCCAATTAATACTTCACTGACATGTTTGACATTTATACCGAAGATTTTAAAATATGGTACTAGTCATTTTTCAGTTCTTGTCAGTATCTAAACACTTCTGTTGATCCCATACAGCGCCCAGCCTCAAGTGTACTATATGCTCTAAATGCTACCAGTAACATTTGGCTTCAGTTGAATTGCATGTTGCGAGGTGGCATTTACTGTTCCTGACATTAGCTGTGTCACTTGTCAGTTACTGCTTAACAGCCAGTTTACTGCTGTATGATGCAATATAGCTTAACAACACCCCACAATACAGCCTCCAAGATAATTACACAGGGTCACCCTAAATTTAGGGTGACAGTAACTATGTAAAGATTAGAGTGTGGTTAAATAGGCAATGTGGTTAAAGTGTGGTAAATGTTTGAAGCTGACCCAAGTCTGACACTTATGTGTCAGACATTATGTTAATGCTGTTACAACTCATCTGTTTACATGCGAGGGCCTCTTGTAAATGCCTTGGTTTTACATAGGATATATGTATACTCATGGCACTTTAAATACACAAATGTCATGTTCAAAAACGCCCTGATTTCTTAGATAACTTCATCATTTAAAAACTTTTATTTACTTAACTGTTAAAGGAAAAGCAAGTAATTAAGTAATACTTTTCCCACTTGATGATTTTATCATCAGTCTACCTGACAGCAGACCAACACATCTGAAGCGGTTCCAAAAAGCTTGATGTAGAAACACATGCAACGGACAAGTAAACTCACTGGTGTCCATGGAAGACAAGCTGAGACTCCTCAGCAATCTTCCACACCCTAACGGTGCCATCTCGTCCTCCTGCAGTCACGCAGCACTCACGGCTCAGACCGTCCAGTCCTGTGATAACGTCCTGATGTCCAAAGCTACAGAGATTCATAATTACAGTTAAATTCACACACTGAAGACAAATGCAAGTGGCTGGGATGATGCGTCATCTTATTAGTTACTCACAGTGTTTCTACATATGCATTTTCGTCCACATTCCAGACCTTGACTGAGCGATCATGAGATGCACTGTACAAATCATGAGTTCCTCTCCTGAATGAAAGACCCTGAAAAGAAAAATAAATCTTTTTTTTTTTTTTTTTTTTTAGCATTTTTAATGAAAGGTTAGTATGCAACTGAGAGCAAAAGAGAGACAGCATACCGACACTGGGCCTTTGTGTCCTGTGAATTTATAAAGATGTTTACATGTGTCTGCCTCCCAAATCATGATCAGCTTGTTCATGTCTCCAGTGGCCTGAGAAGATGCAGAGAAAGTCAATGCTATTACAATATGATATGGTTCTTGAGAAAACTGACTTACTATGCAGGTTTCCCAAAACTGATTATAATAGATTATCCTGAGAAACCACTACTCACCAAGTATTTTCCATCTGAAGATATGGACATGCACAGCACATGAGCCGTATGTCCAATATGCCGATCCTCTGTGCCTTTCCTTCCTCCATGTATCACGTGCAGTTTCTTCCCGCTCTCAACATCCCCTGAAGATACAAGGAAAAACTAAACTCAGACCACAAAACACTTTTAGCTCTTGCAGATGTGAGACAATTTTCATACAATGGCTTCACAGGATTTCACTGTATACTAACACTTAATGATAGAGCAGTCTTTGGCAGCAGAAAAGATGCACTTGTCATCAGGGGAGATGACAACACATGTCACTGGAAGTTTGTGTCCTCTTAACACTCGGATCTCTGAAGCATCTGGTGGTATGAGCTAAAATGACAGATTGAAAATAACACGTCAGTTGGTTTATAAACATCTTTAACACATAGATATAAAATCTCACATACTTACATCTTTGGCAATAAGTCGCTGAAGTTTTCCTTTCTGTTCAAGCTGAGGAGAATCACAAACACAACAAGATCAATAACATAGACCCATGTATGAATGATTGTATTCATGGCCTCTAATAAAATAAAATGATACAATGACAGATACCGGATAGTTTATTATATTGTTACCAGCTCAGAGCTAGTCTTATCCGAAGTTATAGTGGCTAGACGTTCATACAAAATGACTGAATAAAGGTGGAGAGGTGGACAGATGGTAGATTGTATCTCCAGTGGCCATAGCAATCTGTCAAGATAAAGGTTTATATCAAAACAAACTTCTTACCACTTCTTCTTCAAGTCTTCCTGCAATATGACCAGTCTGAAATTCTTCATCGTCTGCTTTCTTTTCCTCTGATGAGAATGGACATCACAGTGTAAATATATATATATACACACACACAGTAATGTCACATCTCATTGTCACATGAACAACTCAAATTCACCTTCTTCCTTTAGCTGATCGAGGTAAAGTTTAGCTAATCTCAGCTTCTTCTCCTGTGGCGTTTCAGCATATTCATGCTGCTCTTTGGGCTGCCTTCTCCTGGGCACTACAGGGCTGAGAAAAGAAACACAGGAAATTCACACACTACTAATAAAGCATGTAATCAATGCACAACCCCGACTGAGCACTTCAGATATTTACCTTTCTGTCTCAGAGTCACTGGAAATCTCTTCGTTGTATTTGGAGTTGGGTTTCTTCCCTCGTACATTGCTCTTAGCACCAGAATCCCCATCGACCTACAGCAGGAGAAAATGTTTATAAGACTTTTATAACTACGTACATATCATTTCCTACATCAAGGTAAAAGGAGTTTGAGGAGCAGGTTGTCTCAGAAGAATCACATGAGTCAACCTAATGCTTTAGCCTTCTTGCTAACAGTAACGCTAACTTACCTTTCGTTTGGGTGCCGTTGCAGTTTTCCCCTTTTTGGCTAATTTCGGATTTTCTTTTGACTTTATAAAAAAAGACGACATTGTGAAACGTAAAAATAAACGTGTTACTTCCACAAGTCAACACTGGTCCCACATGTGTACACGACAACCGAACTATGAGACTCATCCAGACGCAGACCAGGCGTTGATTGGCTGAAATCAACGCTTTCTTCGTTTTGTCCCGCCTTTTGTTAAAATCCTGAATTATCATTGGTCGAATGAAGAACTTCGACAAGCAGGAAACTGTACTTGACAAAATACTTCCCCCGGGGAATACGCTTTCGCAGATTTGTTCCGCACATAATTGTAAAAATATAAATTACTCAACACAGTAATCTTAAATACACGCGTACTATATATGGTAAAAGATAAATGCCGAGGCAGTATTTCACATATATTTACCCGCAATCGTTATGAGC
This sequence comes from Polydactylus sextarius, assembly GCA_016801845.1. Taxonomy (NCBI): domain Eukaryota; kingdom Metazoa; phylum Chordata; class Actinopteri; family Polynemidae; genus Polydactylus; species Polydactylus sextarius. The sequence goes on from CM028908.1 coordinate 10,633,940, forward strand.
GGCTGTTAAAAATGAGCCGTAATTGTATCAGGATCTATGTACTGCACTACTGCAGTAGTACTACTACTTCCTCTACTACGCAGTATTTCCATTTACTGCGCTGTCTTTGTCCTCAGTGAGTGTCGTTACAGTTTATCCTTGAAGTCGAGCTGAACATCCAGGTGAGCCTCCCCTGAACACGTCTTACATTAAATATCACATCCTCTGGTAATGTTTTGGACAACAGATTGTGTGGCTCAGAGCGTCCAGCTGGAGGCGATCTGGACGCTGGTAGGTAGGTTGGGGGTGGGGAGACAGGGGGTGGGGGTGAAGGGATGCAGGGGAACTAACTTTTCCTTCTTGCTTCGCATGAATAAGTTGAGAACAAACTGTAAATGAACAAAACAAGTGTGGAAAAAGTTGAAGTCAAAGTTTGACTTCACCCTGTGCAGAAAATCAATGCTCGCTGAGTCAACTGACCTCATCTCCACTCTTTCCAGATTTTTCCTTTATTTTGTATAATCCCTCATGCCACCCAAGAGAGACGCAGGAACTGCTCCAACTCAACCGCCAATGAAGATGATAAAAATCGGCTCAGATGCGCAGGAGTTTGGCTGTAATCCAGAGGAGGATAAATACAGACTGGCTGATGAGTCCAGCTACTCACCTTTTCCCAACAACGAGGTGAGATGTGTCAATGTTTAACTGCACATAAAAGCATCACTTGCGTCACGATGCATGATATGATTTCTTCTCAGTTTTTGCAGAACGAAACCATTGAATTTGATGAAGAAAATGTTGCAAGTCCAGGCATCAGAACAGACACCATCAGTCTCCTCATGAAAATAGAGCAACTACAGGCGCAACTGAAATATGAACGCAGATGTAGAATTTTGGCCGAGAGGGAGCTGAGGGAGCTGAAAGGTGGGTGGATGTGGATGGCTTACTTTCTTAAAAAAAAGAATTAGTCTTAAAAATATGTGCCACATAGCATAAAAACTGTAAGTAACTCATTTTGATCATAGTGAACTCCACTGAGATCATGTCTTCTGTCAGAACGTAGTGGTTTTAATGGCACAAAGAGGTGCATACATTTTATAATTAAACACCCATTACACGTTGCAATTTAAAGGATGATGCTGATACTTTTTTGACAAATACAAAAACTTTATTTTGCAAGTAGTTTCCAAGATTTGTAGAGAGTACAATGTAATTTGATGCTAATTTGAGGGATCTCTGAATAAAGAGTTGGAAGATTTGCAGAAAATTAAATAATAACAATCAAATGATTAGATAATTACAATCAAATAATTACAAATAATCACTCAGAACCCATAGAGTCAACTGAATATGCAAAAAAAAAAAAAACACAATGACAGTGGTGCATTTACATTTATAAACAATTAAATTGAGATTTTCTATTGTTGAGTTTTCTAAAAATCTTTAAAATAAGGAACCAAAGCAAATATAGGGGATTTATTTATCTTCACCAAATTTACGCATCAATAAAGAGGTGTAGAGGAGGAGCTTTGCAAGGCTTAGTAATTTAAGAAAATAAAAATATAATTGAACAGTCACATGAAAAACAAAATGTGAAATAGATGCATTGATAGTTTTGATTCTTCTGCAGGGGAATTTAGATTCATGTTCCTAAAATCTTGACCACAGATCTGAGTCTAGGCTGCAAACATACAATGTAATGGTTTTAATTGTTTAGTAGAAGAAACCTGTTCCAGTGTCAATATTTCAAACATTTTTGCAGAGATGAACACTCTCATGATGCAGATGAGGCACACGGCACATGAACTACGAGTCACCCTGGATCACGTTCTCCAAGGGGGCGAGTCAGCAGTTGCACCACAAAACTCTCAAGATGAAACCATCTCTTTCTTGACTGATCCTGAGGCAGAGATGAGGGCGATTCATAATATCCCAGAGGTCAGAGCTCACACACTGTTTGCCTTCCAATAACATAGAAGAAGATAAAATTTGTTTAATTTACGCTCTGCTGTTTGCTTGTTTTATACATCAGACACACCATAGGTGATGGTTGTTTGATTCAGTTATTAATGCATCTGCTGCTTTCTGGAAGTAATATCTTTTTTCTTTTTTTGCCCTCAGGATGACCACAACTTCCTGTTTCTCGCTGAGAATCTCCGAGTACCAAAAAATCTTTATGAGCGCATTGCAGAGATTGCAGACTACAAGAAATACACTTCCGCGCTGCTGATGATACTTTTTGACAGAGAAACACTGGCCACACATTCTCTGCAGGGCCGGAGGAACACCTTCACAGGAGAGGATTGCCACAAGCCTCAACTCCCACCTGAGATCTTGAGAAGTATAATAGGTAAGAAAAAGGACAGTTGGTTGCCTCTGAATTGTATTTATGATTCCGATAAAGCAAAGTGGGAGTGAGAACTCTAACAGTAGTCTCTTTTTCCAGATCACGTATCAGCCAAGTTTGGTGTCGACAGCAGCCAAATAAAAACTGCAATCCGGACGAAGTTAAATAATGAGGACAAACTATTAAAGAAGAGGCTGGGTTTGGTTAAATCTGAAAACAAAGCAACTGTTGATCAAAGCTTTTGCCAAGATGCTTCACTCCTGCCAGAAAATGAAACGATGAGAAATGACTCTCAATTATAGCCTTTTCAAATATGCCTTCATTAGTTGGGCACCGGTTTTGTCATATCTGTTAGTAACATGTGAAGGGTTATCTTTTTTAAATCCACATTCAGTTTATTCTGAATTGGAACATTGTGCTTTGAATCAGATTTTTTAAAAAAAGAATTATTCCTTTTTTTTTTTTTTTTTTTTACTTTTACAGCTGTTTTTGTCCAATGTACTGTATATTCATGAAGTCTTAAATCTAATCTGGTGACCCACTGCACAATGATGTGTGACGTGTTAATCACAACTGAAAACTCTTGTTTAACGTGAGGTAGTAAGTGGCTAAATAGTGGCTAAATATCTGTTTGTGAAGTCGATCTTTGTCAAACATTTATACTGCATTCAACTGGCCTTTGTGTGTTTCAACTGGCCTTTGTGTGTTTCACAGTAGAAAGTCTTTGAAATGTTTTAAACAATAGAGATTTATTTGCACCTTATTTATGACTCTTTTTATGACTGTGCATTACACCAAGTGATCATTGTCTTTCCCTAATTAGTTTTCTGCAGTTTTAAAATAAGCTTGAAGTGATATTTAATCTTCCTGCTTTTACAACAGTTAGAACATCACCTGTCTGTTTGTTGTATTTCACGACTTAAAAATTATTAAAGTATTGGAACAGATATCCCTCTGTAATCTAAACTTGGATCATTTCTTATACATGGTTTGTTTTCACAGTAGCCAACAGGTGTCAGTGCTGAGCTCTATTTCATGCTCTGCACGTTCAGTTCTCACAGGAAACTGAAAGTTTTTAATATATGAAAAAAGAAAAGAGATAAGATAAAGTCACTTTAAAGGAAAAAGACTTGATTGTGAGCAGGTGAATGAACCAAGCAACATTTTAATGTCTACATTCATTCAGAAGCTCTTTTGAGGAGCATGTGAAAAGTGAACAGAAGAGGGATGGTGGTGAGTGTATGACAGTCAATGCCACATATTGAATAGACACACACACACACACACACACATAGAGATGTAAATATCAGTGGGTGGAGTCATCCTCTCTTGAAAGATTTGATGTGAACAATCATCGGCCGCTGGCTCCTCCCCTCCCGTCGCCTTAATCCAGCTGTTCTGTCTCACTGGAGTCACAGTGCATCCCCCTCTCTGAGAGCATCACCTCTCCTCCGCGCCCTTTATTTTTTCAAAGCTAATTTGACTGTTTCTTTGGAGGAAATGTTTTTATCAGTTGCAATATGTCAGCACCGAGAGAATGGATCAGCACTTCTACACACCTGGAAGCAACATCTGAAGTTTGAAGTTTTTCAGAGATGAGTCGTCACAAAGCTTTGGAAGTAATCGACTTTACAAGGCTCAGAGGAAAACTTTTGGTGGAGCTACAGGGAATTTTCAAAATGTAAGAGTTACATGGTGAGTTTATTTCTTGGTGATGTACAGTTAAGTCGGTGGTTGTGGGGAGAGAAACCTAAGTTTTAACAACTTTTGATGGTTGTCAATGGAGATAATATAAACTGAAGATAAATGATGGTGAAATTTTAACCACTAATGAACTCACAAGACTTAAGCCCATCAACACCACAAATATCTGAAAATGCTTAGAATGAATTCACAATATTATTTTCCAGCAGTATTTAAAAACAATATTGAAGATTTCCAGTTACTTTTTTGAGTGTTGCGAAAAGTCGTCACCAACAAAGATTGTTCAACCCTTCACATATGCAGTGAGGTGTTGACTTTTTTGAAGCTAAACCTTGTGTTGTTACTCATGTTGTATGTGGACAGAATAGGATCTATAATCATTTATTGATATGTTGTTTGTTGACAACATCAGAATATTTACAATCTACTGCAATTTATCCTTCGTCCCTTTTTTCCAGTTTTATTATCCTGGATAAATGAAATTACAAATTGTGAATGAAATTTCATTTTGATATGTAAAATTTACAACTTTATTTACAACTATTTTTCATCACAAATGTCACAAATGTTTTATGCTTTACGTGTTGTATCTTTTTTTCATTTGATGTAGTATTAATGGTAATCCTGTCAGTATAAATAAAATAAAATAGGCCATAATAATAATTAAGAAGTTCAACAGAATGGATAGGAATAAAGGGTTTCCCTGTATCTATTAAAATGTACAGGAACATAGATGTGTGAGGGACTAAAAGACCTGCACAACCTCCTCACCCTCACTATAATGATTATAAATGATTTGTTGATAATGGTCTTTCCATTGATTTAATCATTATAAAACATTTTAAACAACTAAATGAAATAAAAATGAAAATGACTGAAAAGTGTTGTCCCCCTTCAGAAGTAAAAGATGAATTTTGAGGATGTAGCATTAGCCATGCTGCAACTGGAACACGATGAAATAAGGACATCCTTACATAATGTGCATGAGAACGTACATGTACCATTTGTGAGAATAAATCTCGTGGCATGCCAATCGCTGTCCACCGAAGAAGATTACAGCAGGGGATAGCATCACTGGATCATTGGCAACGAATGAGCACATGTATTTAGGACAAAGCATCCTCCACAGTCATATATTTGAAATCTGATTATGATATTGAGGCCAAAATGGGTGAATACATACAGGGGAAAGCCCATTTCAGTGCAAAAGATTACATTCGCTGCATGGTGTTTAACTAAAATGTACAGTTGATGCATAATTTGCATTCAGAAACTGTACAGTGAACAGGGTCAGACCTTCCCTGGTAAGAGGTTTCCTCTTTGATAGTGTGGCGCAGGGTGACACTGAACACATACTAATCAATGCAGCCAGTTCCCTGCAGCTGGGCTAAAACAAGCACACTCATTATCTTTCATTTCAAAAGGATGAGGATGGATGAAGGAGGGACAGGGTGTCCTCTATGAATTATTCCTATTGATTGAGACTGTCTCTCACTAAAGAGAGCGAGGGAGAGAAAGAGAGACAGAGAGAGAGAGAGAGAGAGGGAGAGCGTCCCTTCTAAAATATTCCCATAAATAATGTGAGCGGTTATTAATTAATTTTTCAAAACCTACATACATGCATGACATGTGTTGTGTTGAAAGTTTTCACAATCAAAGTGTTTATATGTCAAACTTGATATAAGTCAGTAATGGTGGGAAGAATATGCAATAAAAAAAATAAAATGTGGACTTGTTACAGCACACAATGACATGGCATAAAATTAATTGTTTGAATGCACTTGACGTTGAGCCTGAAACACCAGCAAGTTGTGTACAGTGAGGTGTCTTCTGCACCTCTGGAGGAGCATTGTCGATCTTGATGATGTCACACTGATGTCATCAGTTTAGGCTCGTAAACTGCAAATTTATTACACAAAGCCTGGGATACAAACAAGATGTCTGGAGTTGCTCATCAAGAAGGAAAGCCTCCGACCACATAAGAAGGGTGAAAAATATTACATTAGTTACATAAGTTACACAGTTTTGGATTTCTATGCCTATACCACCATACACCACCTGTCCACAACCAAAGACCAGACAGATAGCGATTAACATAGTGGTGCATTCAGCAGCTAAACAAGATGAGTGTTTATTTGTCCTCTGTACAATACCAACCTAAAAGGTGATAATATGTCACTGTTCAATCTGTCATAAATATTAACCACCCTTTTTTGTTTTCACAGGAGTGAAGAGTGTTTCATTTGATGAGTACAGGATCTACTGAATTTCATCACAACAATGGGGGAGTCTGGAATACACATGCATACTGTGAAATCTTTATAATGAATCATGGTTGAAAACAATTCACTTGGGATCTCTGACTACAATGACAGCACTACTGCTTGGCCAATGACTCCTGGCAGTTACCTGGGCAACTTTCATAACCCCCAGACACGCTTCAAAAACCTGACAGGGATATTTTTCATGGTGACCCTGAATGTGCTGGCACTTCTAGCCAACACTGCTGTTCTAGTTGTTGTTATTAAAGCCCCACATCTCAGGAAGTTTGCCTTTGTTTGTCACCTGTGTGCAGTAGACTTGCTGTCTGCCATCTTGCTCATGCCTCTGGGGATTGTGTGTAGCTCTCTGTATTTTGCTGATGTGGAGCTCACTGTGGTGGAGTGTCAGGTCTATGTTTTCCTCAATGTAATCCTCATAGCTGCTTCCATCTTCACCATCACAGCCATCAGTGTGGAGCGTTACTACTACATTGTCCACCCTATGCGCTATGAGGTGAAGATGACTCTTAAGCTCACTGCAGGTGTCATGGTGATGGTGTGGGTAGCCTCTGCCGCGCTGGGCTTGTTCATAGTATTTGGGTGGCAGTCCTACAGCATTGAGACCACTGTCAATGCTACACGTTGCTCACTGCATTGGAGCTACAGCAATTACACACCCATATTCTCTGTGGTCTTTAGTGTCACTTGCTTCTGCCTGCCTGCTGTTGTAATTTTTACTGTCTATTGTAATGTGTACAAGGTGGCTCGTGTGGCTGCCCGACAGCATGGACCTCTGCCCTCATGGACAAACGGTCAAGTGAAGCATCGCTCTGACTCCATAAACAGCCAGACTACCATCATCACAACCCGCAATGCCCCACGCAGGATTATTCGTGATCGACCTTTCGGTGGTGGTAAAGCTGCTCTCACTCTGGTGCTTATCGTTGGCCAGTTTCTGATCTGCTGGCTACCTTACTTTGCCTTTCATCTGCATCTGATACTAGGTGCAACACCCAAGATCCCTGACGACCTGGAGGAAGCAGTCATCTGGCTGGCATATTCCTCCTTTGCTATAAACCCATTTTTTTATGGGCTTCTTAACCGGCAGATCAGGGAGGAGCTTTGTAAGCTGAAGCGCTGCTACTCAGCCCGAACGGTGGAGCTGGCAATTTCCAGCCACGAGGGCTCAGGACACGAGAACTTCCTGCAGTTCCTCCACAGGACCAGCTGTACATTAGAGACACGAGCAAGCTTTGCCACATCCAGTCCTAGAAGCACTTTGGACCAGACTGGTTTCAGGATACCAGGACAAATCCCAGAAGAGTTCAGTTAGATATATACCTCAGTGTTGTGCAACAGGGTTGATAATCTGCAGAACTATTGCTGAAAAAAGATACAGCATTAAAAAAATGAACACTCTGAAATACTCACACTGGAAGAGAAAGCTAATTTTTTTAATTGTTGCAACTGTTTTTGTGGTTAGGCAGTTATACAGTGACTGATCTGATAAGGAAAGCTGTATTTTTCACCAGTTCTGTACTGTACTGTACTGTTTATCAATCAGAAATCACTAGAGCCATTTTAACTAAAGTGATCATATCATACTTGATCAGTAAGTCACATCTATGTATCTACTCTAAAAGGAGAGATTCACAATCTACTGAGGATGAGAGTGAGCAGTAATTTTTTCTTACAATATCCATGAATTCAGGAAACAGCTTGTTTTATATAAAGTACACATATAATAGCAATATTCTTAATATGAGTAAATATCAAACAATGTTGTTGGCATGTTGTATTTATGTTGCATGAATTTCTGTAAACCTTATTTATTGTAACTCAGACAAGCAACATATCACTCTTTGTTCAGGAATTTGCTAATGCTTTAAATGTGCAAATAAACAGTGGTTGATCATTTAAGGAAATCATGGTAGAAAATTATTTAATGTTACCGTTCATCACCAGCACAGAGACAAGGAATAGATAGACACATAAATGTTTGACAGCTCAGAACATTTTCCAACATCTGCTCATTTTTAATAGTTCATCTTAAAAGGTCAAAACCTCTAAAACTCAACAAGCAACAGGACGATCAAATTGACCTGTGACCATGAGATCAGAAGGCAATATTTCCCTTCAGATTCTGTCCACTGTAATTTGCTTTGGATAAGCGTGCCAGCTAAATGCTTACAAATTTAATAGTTTATAATTCTCATCACTCTCTGTAAACTAAAAAAAACACTCAAATAAGTCATGTACACCAATAACACAGCGTCTATATGTGCTTCCTGTGCACATGTACATATGCATGTTAACTCATGATTATATAAGGAGAAATGTCAGAAAAGTGGACATCTCAGAATTATTTGTGTTTAATTGTGTATTAATCTATGATATAATGTCATCTACTCAAATTCTACAGAATTCTACAAAATTAAGATCTGAACACTTTGTTGCAACTAAAATATGTTAATCATTAATATTCTTCATATATCAATTGAGTCAATTTGACAAAATATTGATGTTTGTGTGACGAATATTTTGATGGAATGTGCAGCTCCTCCAAACTGATTGACATAAGAGATAACATCGGCTGGATGTGCCGATAAGTGGTGACAAATGAAAAGAGCACACCGTGCTAAAACAAACTCTGTGAACACCGTCTGGAGATATAAACCAATACGCAGATTAGATGGAAATGTGTATGAAAATAAGCCCACCAACGCTGCTTGTCACTGGGATGTCAATGAGAACAGAAATAACAATAGCTGGAGTGACATCTGTGTAACGTTGTGTACTGACAGGCAGAAGAAAAGACGCCTCACGCATGCATGCACCTACAAGCTGATGGCGTGATGGTAAACTGACATCCACATGTGTTAAAAGCAAGATAACACTGTGCCATTTTATAGTCTGTGGCCATAGACACATTCACATCACTCTGATAATGGTACAGCCAGTATTATCAAAGTCAACATAATAAAATCTGGTGAGGAAAAGGCATATGATATAAACCTTGAATCAAGATTTGTTGAGCCAAAATAGATAATGTACACATACAATTACACCTACATACATGTCATCATCATCATCAAAACGATCTTTAATAGCGAGGGTTTTATTTGCATTTTTCAGTATTCAATGCAGGATAAAAGTTTCAGCTGAACTGTTAAAATCCTCCTCAGTCTTAATCCTCCTCTTTCTTAAGATGAATATTTTAATTAACATTTTTTATTGATTGATCAGTCATACCAATTTAATTAAGACAATTCTTCAAATCAACATTAAAAAGTCCACATGCAGTAAATCTTCTACCAATGTGTATGAAATGACACAAGACATCTACAATATATCCATTTGATGGAATGATGGACATAACAACTTGCTGAAAACATCATGGGGCAAAGTGGAATAGATAGGCTAGTTTCCCCTCTTCAAACCTACTAGTACAGGTAATTAAAGAAACTCAAGGGACTACAAGGAAGTATCACAAAACTACAAAGCAAATGTTACAACAAACCCAAATAAACCAAGTTTACTCAGTCATCTTCTTGTCCATTGCAGAAAATGCACTGAATCCGATAATTCAGATTCAGAAATGACCAATGTTTTACATTTCATAATGAAAAAGATGCTAACAAATGATGTGAAAAACAGTAGAAAATGTTGATGAAAAATACGCTTCAAAGGCCTGATGGCTTGTTTGATGAATGTGCTTCCAAAATGTGAGATTCAGTTTAATGAATATTTCAGCCTGAGCAGTCTTCGTGAGTTGCTAATTAATCTGTAAGACCTCCCACCACGGCGTTCGCCTTTATTAAATCAAGACAATCACATCATCTGCTCATCTCTTTTGCATGTTCACTGTAGATCAAACACAAGCCCACTCACGATAGAAAATTAGAATTCATGTTTCGAGCTCAGTCGAGGGTGGATTGTGATTCAACTGTACCTAATGGTAACTGTACTGAAGAGACATAATGTTCTCCTGCATCCTTTACCTTGCACTGAGTCTATTGATCACTTGATGAGCTTCTTTGCTGCTGCACGGAGACAATGAGAGAAGCACTCCTGAGGAATCAAAGGGTGAATGTGTGATTGATGCTGCTGTTTGAAAGAGCACACACAGTTACATCAGAACTGCATGTTCACATACACTTTATTAACTCAGAGTTGGTGTTTAGTGCATTTAGGTCCCACAAATTAAATAAAGCCCAACACCAGGGTGAAGTAAATTGTGGTTATCAAAGGCTCCTGGCTAAGGACAGTTTGGCACGTAACCACACATACACTTCTCCTTTTTTCATTGGGTTAAACAAACAAGATATCACTTATTAATATGTTCCCTAGAAGTACACGTAAAGCTTGCTACACTAAGCTAACAGACAGTAGACTTGCAATGCAGTCATGAAAGTTTATGTTTTTATTATATCAAAAACATCAACTATGAACTAAACATTCAGATATGAATCACTTAGTTTGTGTGTGTGTGTGTGTGTATATATATATATATATATATATATATATATATATATATATATATATATACTTGTATGTGTGGCCAACACATATCAACTTTCAACTTGACATTTATTGCATAGAGTGATGAAAATAGATTTGTGATGAAATAGATAATATGTATTTATCATTTTATTTGTTAGGGGCATACAACAGAGATTAGCGATTGCGACTAGAAGTGACAAATGTCAGTGTTTGACTTGTTGTTCTTCAAACAGCTGGACCGACAGGAGTTGAACAGAAACACTGTGTGACATCCCTCATGTCACACATACTGTAAGCTGTCGTTGTTGGGAACGAGATGAATAAAATTTGCTAAATGGAGATAAATTGAGACATAATTATCAGTCATTAATTATGAATGTATTTGGGGTTTGAGGCAACAACCTGCAAAACAAAGTGATTTCTTCATCCAACATCTGTCACTTACATGAAACAATAACAAAAACCCACAGAGAGTTTTCACACAAGCACGCTCGATACAAGACATAGCACGTCAACCTCTTCATAAACAAACTGAACATTTAAGAATAAATATGCTACTGATACTTGTGTGATTGTATGACTGTAGATGTGAAGTGATTTTCTGAAGCTGACAATACTAAGCTGAAAGCTCTTCAGAGTTTTACAAAATAAAAGCACATAACAGAAAATTCCAGGGAAAATGTCCAAAAAACCATCTTGTAACACCCACCCTCGTGTGATGTCTTGTGTTAATCACTATGGTGCAATTAGCTTGGACATGTGTCTTTCTCCACACACACTCTCGCTTCCTCCTCTGACTTCACCTGTGCAGTCACGGACACAAACAAACCCCATCTGCCGGGGTGTGCAGTCCATTAGCATACCCTCGTCTCCTACACCAACACGGGAAGCTCTCTGTTGTTGATACACTGTGTACTCCCTCGGTCTTCATCCAAAGGGAAGAAATTATCATTACCATGGAGACTGTGCAGGGGTCACCACACAGTAGTTCACTTTGTTCAGTTTGTTACTATATGTCTGATATGAAGTCTTTCTTTCTTTCAAACTTATGTGAATAGAACAATTCACATTTTGCTTTGGATTAGTTTCACAGCTTTTAAAACAGTTTGAAGTGTAGTGGCTCCATGCACAACACAATTCTTAAAGAAAATATTCAATCACAGCATTTTACAGGATATTTGAAATGTGAATTATGAAGTACAAATGGTGTGAGCCAATGATAACTTACTTTCATCTATTGATCTTATCTTATCAGATTATCACATTAACAGCTGCTGTACAGGGTCACTGTTTGGTGAAGATGATAATAAAAGCAACGTGAAGCGGCCTTGTGTTGAACATCTGGTGAGTGACTGAGAATAGTCTGGCACGGTCTAACTGTGTGGATTCAGAGCTGACCTATTAATAGAACTGAGGATGTTTGCCTAATGGGTCCAAAGGTTGACAAAGGTGAAAGGGTTTTCCTTAAAAGCATGTTGCGAAATGTGCTTTGCACTGAAGAGAGTGCAGAGACCTGAGAACGCTCTTGACAGTACCTGGGACCACAGGAGGGTACTGTGATAACATGCAATATATCTCCTGTTGCTTCTGTATTGTGACTTATGTTGAAAATGCAAAGAGCAAACCAAGGCAGTAATGCATCCTCACACATGATTAATTAATGGCTGTATCAAAGGAACAGTTGGAGTGGGGGTCAGTAAACACAGTTTTCTTATCCTAGTGCTGGATTTTATTTTTATTCCAAAAAAGTAAGTTCAGTATAGCATCAGCAGCGGATCCCTCTGTCTCAGGTGTATTATTTTGGGATATTAGGAGGATCCTAAATTGTATGCGAGAATCAATACATCTGATTCTTAAGGAAATAAATCTTTCCTCCATATTACCATTACAAGGTTGTGCAGTGATCATCACACTGATGAAGATAAATGATTTTATAGGAAGCCTTAAATTCCTTTGTAGGCCAGTGGGGGGCAGTGTTGTCTTGTAATTTAATATTTCTTTCCTGGCACAAAGCCAAAGTTAATGGATGAAAATATTGAATCAATGATTTAAAACTGTTTGTTTGTTTGTTTATCACCAAATATTCATGCTGGAAACCACTTTATTCTATTTATCCTCTCATGCAGATTTGTCACATGTTGTCTGTTTATGTGTCTGTGTGACTGCAATCCACTGGAGTGTACCAGTGTATACAGTGTCATCTCCATGCCCACAGTATTTATATCCCTACTATCCTTCCTGTCCTCCCACAGCGCAGGAAAATGATCTTCACTTGAAAGACCATCTGCAAATGCCATCCAGGCCACTGTAACATTCCCAATATAACCCCCCGTACACACAGCCAGCTGAGGGGTCGGCCTCAGTCTGAGCTGTTGGTGAAGTGGCAGACTTCCACTCTGCTCTTTTTGGATTGTGTTTTCTTGACATGTTTGTATAGACACCATGATGAAAGGCAAAGACTCAGAGGAGGTAGAGATAGACCTGGAGGACTCCAGTGACCCCGGAGATTATGATAATGAAGCAGAACCTCAGACATTGTGGAGGGCGCCTCCCGCTTTGGAAGAGGAGGAAAACATTCATACTTCTACCCTTGTGGAGATCAGTGATACCAAACCTCTGATTAATATCAGAGACCCCCGAGGTATCAATGACTGTCTGAAGGTATTGCATTCTCTAAAGATCTATTGAACTTTGTTTTAATGACCAGTTGTTGTATGACCAATTTATTGGCTACAAACAATTGTTTGTAGCCCGCTTAGTTAATTACACTGCCCCCCAGTGGATGTCAGTTTACATGCTGAAAATAAATCAACCACAACAGGAACATTAAGTTATGGTTACACCTCTGTAGCTTCAGCATCACTGTCTCTCTTTATATCTCCAGGTTTCCTTTGAAGATGTGATTGCTGAGCCTGTGTCAGTGCGTAGTGGAGACAGAGTATGGATCTGGAGCCACGCCCTGTTTGAGGTGTCCAGGGTTTGGATCTACAGGATAGTCACAGTCCTTCTGGCCATTCCCGTGTCAGTAATCTCCGGTCTCCTCTTTGCGTTCTTCAGCTGTTTCCACATCTGGTACGATCATGTTCTGCTGCCTTCCTGCATATTTTAAGATTACCTGCCTTGTGTGCACATGGTGATATTAAACCACACAGATAGTTTGAGGTTATTTTGTTCGCATTATGAGATACCCAGCTCTGGAATTTGTGCCCTTATTCCCATGGACTTTTGTTTTATGGTCTATGTAGTCCATATTAGATAGTCATTTATGTTAGATAGTCATTTATGTTAGATAGTCATTTATGTTAAATAAGTGGCAATGACTTCATTATTTGAAATTATTATTTAAAAGTTTAATCCATAGTGTTGACTAAAGGTCAGGATATCTCAGGCTTCAGATGCACAGATATTTATTTATTTTAGCCTTATTCTTTCAGACTGCCTCTCATGGAAGTTGAATATTATACTGAATATTACATTTGTAACTGTCAGTTCCTTTAGTTGTTTTTTTTTTTTACTTTCTGACTGATGGAGGAATTGGAGAAAAACAACAGCAACGTAAAAGAGTTTAAAAAAGACTTAATAATCTTATGGTAAAATAATATTTTCTGAAAATGTAGATTCTATTCTATTATGTTGTAAATTGGAATGAGAGTCTGTCAAGTGGGTGTCTATTAGGTGCTGTGGAGAGGCAGAGGAACTGTGAAAAGCTGCATAGGACCACAAAGCTCCATAGGGCACAGGACCTATGCATATTTTTAAGAAGTAAAGTAACAGTAACAGAAGTAACAGTAGCTTATACCCTGATAAAAAATTATGGAATAATGTGAATACAAAATTCTCTGGGTTTGGGGGGAAATTGTTTTTTTCAGTTCTCTGCTCACAGCTATACTTAAGCTAAAATTAATGTAAGGGTTGACATTTTGGCTGTGGAAATCTGATTTTCTGTGTAATTTCTACTTTTCTCTCTATGACAGGATGGTTAGTCCTTGTATCCAGTGTATCTCTATTGGCACCCGTTGGATTCAGAGCCTATGGAGCGTTGTACTGGGCGTCATTGTGCGTCCTCTCTTCACGAGTGCAGGAAGATGCTGCGGAGGCTTCAGTATTCACCTGGCTAAAGAATGACACTAACACATGAGACACACATCCAGACTCGCAGTGTTCGTTGTGAGCACAAGTGCCCTGGTGTTCTCATGGACTGAGCCCAAGTGGGCATTGATATTTGATTCTTTAATACTTAAATTAAAAATAAAATGTTTATTATGTTTTCCATATTAAAGACAGCTTTGGCAGTAGTCTAACAGTATCTACTGGATTTTTTTTTTTTAAAAACTATTACACAAAGCATGTGACATTTTCTCGCAATGACTGGATGTTGAGGAAAAAATATAAATATAAATGTACGTAATAAGAATATCTCAATGTTACAGTGAATGATTTGAAGGGAATGGAAATGATGTGACCCTTTTTAAGGAGCATAACTTGCTTTTGCTTATATCATGGTCATTTATTTCCTGCAAAAACTTGGGGCGTTGTGTATTGGGCAATATGCTTCCTTCTAGGGGTGGTGTGAAATGCAACATGGGCCTGCTTCCCTCTTTATGAAATGCTTTAGGTCACAGTGTGAGTTGTCACATTTGCACAAAAGAATGGACAACAGTATTGCGTGAGTGTGTGTGTGTGTGTGTGTGTGTGTGTGTGTGTGTGTGTGTGTGGTGTGGTGTGGTGTGGTGTGTGTGTGTGTGTGTGTGTGTGTGGTGTGGTGTGTGTGTGTTTCTTGATACTGGATGTGGTATGTCAGCAGTGCCTTCTGTATTTTTGACAGTTTGAGGTAGTCATCACTGGCAGCTGCTTGCTGGCGTTCCAGGATCGGAATAACACTTAGTGGCGTTTCGATTTATACACTGCCACTCCCTGATCTCTGTTGCTCTGGCTGCAAACACACACGGCCTCTCGGTGTGGCCTCCTTTGCTTCATTATCTCAGCTTCAGCCACAGCCTTCTCAGAATCAGTCAGAAAAAGGGATCATGGCTGACGGTAACCACAGCGAGGAGCAGAGGATCAGGAGGGATAGCTACATCAAGGAGGTCAACCTCATCGACAGGGACCCAAAGCAAATCAACGCGGATGTGGTCAAGGTGCAAATAATCTCTTTCTATCATCAGCATGAATCCAAATATGAATTTGATTTTGAGATTGAACTAACACTTCAGGACATCAAGTGTTTGTGCTTTAAGTAAACGTGAGGAGGCAGGTGTTTTTTTTTTTTTTTTTTGTTATTGACAAGTTTTGGTTCATAGAGCTACACAGTATTTTGTGGGTGAATTTTATTTTCTTAGACAAATCTTGGTTGTGATTTTAGGCTTTTGAGGGTTTAAGGTCTCTGCTGCCACTTCACTTCACAGAGGGTTTGAATAACATTTTCTTATGGATACTCAGAGATTTACATTCATAAATCCAAATATTTCAGAAAAAAGAGTGTTCGAGATTAAGTTTTCATAAATAGATAGATAGATAGAGAGAGAGATGATATAAATATCATCATATGTGAACTTGATGCGACCAAAAACAATATATAATTTGACTTTCCATGTGTGTCTCAGGTGAACTTTGAAGATGTGATTGCCGAGCCTGCTGGTACACACAGCCTGGATGGGGTGTGGAAAGTCAGCTACACCACCTTTACCGTGACAAAGTATTTTTGTTATCGCCTCCTGACAGCCATCTTGGGAATTCCTCTGTCACTGCTCTGGGGAATCATGTTTGCTTGTCTATCATTCTGCCACATCTGGGCAGTTGCTCCCTGCATTAAGAGCTGTCTGATAGAGTTCCAGTGTCTGAGTCGACTCTACTCACTGGTCATACATACCTTCATCGGCCCTTTCTTTGAGGCAATGGGAAAGATGTACAGCGGTGTGAGAGTATTTTTACGCAAGGAGGTATAAGTACTTTATTCAAGCACCAATTTTGGACATCTGTAACAAAACATGCAAGCTCAACAACTGTATTTGCCATTCAAATTATATCTTAAAATTTTCACACGTTTACTTAATCCTACACTGATGTAAACTAGAATTAATGAGAATAATGTCTTAAGTACAAAGCAATCTCACCAAAATGATTGAATGAGTAATTTATCATGACACGACAGAGAAAAAATAAATCAGTATATTTGATGAAATAAATTTTGTGACAACTTAAAACTGCTTGCTGTGACTGTTGCTGTAAACCACAATATTTAAGTTCAGTATGAACAGTGTCATCCTAGAGCCAGAGAGACTACAGTAAAGAGCATCTATTGGATTCATAAATGTGGCCACAAGAGGGAATCGTTATTCTAGTTTGCAACAACTATGTTCAACTTTAAGCCCATATACACTGATTATACACAAACTAGAAAAAAGAGATGGAACTGATAAAAATGATGATGTGTAGACATGTGGCTCCTATATACAAATATTACATATTTTACATCATGTTACATCAAGGACATAAAATTTGATCTGTGGTATGAGATAGTTTGATAGAATCATTGAAACCAGTCTCTTCAATGTACAATGGATTCTTCTTTGTTGGTGTTATTTTGTTGAAAGTAGATTAAGATTTCATCTTAACAACCTTAATATTATTCATGTGTATCAATGTTTTTATTGAACTCACATGGTAGAATGACTATACTATATAATGATTGTACACAAAGCGTAAAGGGAAAACAATTGTCACAGTGACTCAATAAATGCTCATTTCCACAGAGCAACAACAATATCTAAAAAAGCAGTTAAGCAAAAAACCTCCCTGTGTAACTTTTAATATAATTATTGAGTTAATTACTTCAGGACAGCCACCACTGAAACAAGACTTTAAGATTCAAAACTCAACTGGAGTATTTACAAATCTTCAATTGTTCATACAGAAAAGCAGAGGATAAATCTTGAAATAATGAAGTGTCCAATGTAAAAGAAATGCTGTATATGAATGAGTCTGGTGCAAAGGGAGTCAAAAAGGAAAATGGTGTTTTGAAAGCCAAAGGCACAGCTCCTCAGATTTAAATGGATGCCACATGCGTCCAGGCCTCACGTTACGTCACATTTTGGATACAATGGCATTATGTTCTGTTTTCTGTTATCATATGGTGCAGGCTATTATCTGGAGCAGAGGTTTACAATGTCTATTTACCTCAGTGTATAACATCTGAAAAAAAAAATCAATGGCCACCACGGAGCTGCTGCAGATAATTAAATGCCCGAAAGTGGAAATTTCATGAGTGCCAGATTACTTGACTACTGGAAGCTTGGACAACTTTCAGATGACTTCTCAGTGACCTGCCCCCCCTGTGCTGGACGTGTGTGTGAGGCTTGGCTGGCTGCTGGTCTTCTTGATGTTGTTCTTGTGTCTGCACTGCTGGTCACAGCTGCAAATAGAGTCTGTCAGATACCGTCTGCAGCAACAGAATAAGCACTGCATCAGATCGCGGAAAAGGTGACCAGCGAAAAACATATAGATCCATGGGTTGCAGCAGCTGTTGAGACTGGCCAACAACATGGCAATGATGAATGCCATGTCTGCAGAGAGAAACAGAGAAAAGCATAAGATTGATATCAACACCAATACAATGGGTTTAAAAAGATGCTGTGCTGCTAATTGAAAGACTCATTCTAACATCAAATCCTCAGTGGATATGGCCCCAAACAAACAGTTTACAACTGTATGAGTAGCAATGTTTTGAATCAAACTATACATTTTGATCCATTTTCAGAGTTTTCCTCTGTACTGGAAACTGTGGACATAGACAGAGTAGGAAACTTGTAAGTCAAGACATGGTATTATTGTTTTAGGTATTTTCTATGGATCTATTGAAAAAAAAAACAAACACTGTTTATGACGTGCAACTTGTAAAGGACCCTGCCTCTCATCCAATGCATGCTGGGATAGGTTCCAACCCCCTGCTAACCAGAATATGCGGCAGTTTGGAAAAGGAATAGATGAGTGGAGCTAAGAATAAGAAGACACTATAGAAGCACATTTTTTTCTCTATTCAAAAAAGATGTGGACTAAAGTCCATACTCAATGCCTCTGTGAGTCGAGTTAACACTCTCACAGTCAATACCACCAGCGGTGTGTGTGTGTGTGTGTGTGTGTGTGTGTGTGTGTGCTGTATTTGGTCTTTCAGAATGTCTCTAGAGATAACAGAGTTGGGTTCTGGTCCACCACCATGGTCAGACTGAATAAATGTTGGATGGTTTACCAAGGAACTTTATTGAGATATTTCTGGTTTCCAGGTGATTTATTACATTTATTTTAGTGATCTCCTGACCTTTTATGTAGCCCGATCATGAAGTTGACACTTCTGATATTAACTGAATTACAAGCTATTGGATGGATAAATTGCCATGAAATTTAATATAGTTATTCATAGTCCCAGGAGATAAGTTGTAATAACTTTGATCCACTGACTTTTCATCTAACACCATAATCAGGCCAAGATTTCAGCTTGTCTAATACTTTGGTTTTACTTTCCTGTCAGCCTCAGCTTTACATAGCTTTTAGCATCAATTGGCACATGTTAGTATGCTATCAAGCTATGTCACTAATGTGACTGTAGAGTGTTGCTGACTGTTCATTCATTCTCAATAAGAATACAAAATGGTTCTAAAAGTTTTTTTTTTTCCAAGTTAAATAAAGGAAAAATGCCACAAAGCACAAAGAAGCAATCATTTGTCACTTTGTTTCATATTAAAACAACGTCTGCACAGGCATGTGTGTTGTACATAACTTATAGAGAAATATATGAGCTGACAAGATGATGTAACCCCAGAAAATTTGAGGAGTATATGGAAATGTGAAAGTTTGATAGATGCAAAACAAATAGGATTTTAAGTTACTTGACAAATATTATAAAT
Source organism: Polydactylus sextarius (assembly GCA_016801845.1). Taxonomy (NCBI): domain Eukaryota; kingdom Metazoa; phylum Chordata; class Actinopteri; family Polynemidae; genus Polydactylus; species Polydactylus sextarius. The sequence continues at coordinate 10,653,634 of CM028908.1, forward strand.
GGCTTCAATAAGAGGAGGTTGTGTTGAGAGGAAAAATAAATCTTATTTTCTCATTAATTCAAGTGATTAAATTTCCAATTGTTGGAGGCTTGCAGCATATTGAAGAAGTATGCCATTTGAACAGTGGAAAGTGGAAGACTTCCAAGTTTTTTCCCATCCTTAATGGGATAAGAGAGATTTAATGTGTGTTGTCTTCTTCTCTCGTCAAGTTAAAATGCTGACCTGTTCTGTACACAGTGTTCAGACTCACTACAGTCCTTTGCTCTATTGTGGGAGATGTGCCGTGCACAGTGTCAACCAAATGCCTTGTCAAAATTATGAGACTTGCTCAACAGATAAATCAACCACCCTCTCTGAGTGCTGAGCTTTGGGATTATTCAGTACAAAAAGTTTTGGCTGTGTGAAGCACAATCCTCTTAAGGAAAAATACCACAAAATAGCAGTGTTCATACCTTTTCTATTTAAGCCTGCACACTTCATTTTGACTTATGGGAGACTCTGCACTTTTTTGTGTGTCCAGAAATGAAATAAAGAACTAACATTGATCTTGGCTCCATTTTCTGTAATTTTGCAATGTACACTACTGTTCTTTTGGGACTGAAAATGGAAAAGCGGAGAGGAGGCGATGTTGTGGGATTATACTTAACCATATTAAAGATAAGTCTGAGGATAAGAAGTTAAAAAAACAAAATGTACAGTGCAGAGTGCACAGAGTCAGATTCTTCTTCTTTATGAAATGATCATCTGCAGATTATACAACATGATGATGAAATGAGTGAAGTTCAAGGCTGAGATAGTTTTCACACTGACTGATGTACATAGACTGTTAAGTCTGTACAGATGGGCAGACGGTATGCTAATTATCTCTGCTTTCACACTGTGGTTTGGACAGATGTTTCTTTGAAAAGTTTTATTTGAAATCTACAGATTAGAAACACAGATTGAATCTAATTTGTTATTCAACTCACCATCCATGAAACTGATCTACATCCTGAAAACATCTTGACATAATTTAAAGTAATTGAATTTTTTTCTTCTTCACTCTGTTTTTCTTTCTCTAAGTGCACATATTCAAAACATGTATCTGATGTGAACATAATTTCCTTATTTTCTATTTGATGTGCATTTGATTGAGAAAATTAATAACACTGTAATCACAGTCAAAGGATTATTTAAACACTGATATGTGTTGTTTTATAGTTTTAGTGCATTTTGACATTTATGCATAAACTGAAATTTTTCTTCTTAAACTCTTAAAATCTACTGTGTTGCCTGAAAAATACACACAGTTGAAAGTTGGGCATTCTTAGTTGACATTTTGGAGTTACATGGTTTTCAGAAAAGAGCAGTGATTTATAAAATGTAGTGGTGGTGGAGTCCATCATCTAAACTCCAGTATGGGGCCTCTATTACAACAAAGACTTTGAGGTCAGTAGTGTATATGCATTCTTAGCTCTAATTAGTTTATTTGCCTCATTTCGTGCTTGGAACTGCTTGGAAAAGGACAAAAACAGGAAGACACTTAATTTGTCTAAATGTGGCCTCTTTAACATAGAGGCCATTTAACTCTCTGAATGAATGCTTGTGCAATTTTACCTAGATAACACCACCAGCGTATCTCTGATGTGCTGCTTTTTTCCTTCTAATGACAAACTCAAAAGATATGAGGAAGAAATCTGAGCAAACTATGCAGTTAAATGGAAGTTGTATAAACTGACACAGGACACAGAATTACATAAACTCTTTGATGTCCTGGTACATTTACTCTCCCAATGGCTCTGAGGACTTTTTCTGAGTTGATAATCACTGTAAATAACACTCCCATTCATCTGTAGTCGATCTGGGGAAGTATAAAGCTAAATACTCTTGTGTAAAAAATAAAGTGGATTGCTTACGTATTCCCAGACATGATGCATTTTGGAGGAATGATCCTTGTGTAAGACACCTGGTGTTGAAATGTTGCTCTGTGGTAACTGGTTGTGTTTTACATCATAGGGGATTATGGGCAATAAATTGGAAAAAGGCGGTTATGACACTGAGCAAGAGGAATCTCACCATGAATCAATCAGTCAAGGATTCTTGATCATTTTAAGAAAATACAACACAGCTTTATGTAGAGATTTTAAATCAAAGAGTATTGGTCAAGAGAAATGCCTTTACCTTCCCTTGGTGCAGCAGGATCCCACGCAGACCACATCTGGACAAAGAAGAAGGGAGTCCAGCACACAATGTAGGCAAGAACCACCACAAATGTCATTTTCACTGTGCGGATCTTTGCTTTTGAAATGAGCCTCACGCTGCTCACACGAGAGAGCGGGTGAGCGCCCTTTGAGGCCCTGGGAGTGAGAGAAAGAAAGTGCTCCCTCCTGGTTTTTAAATTGAAATTCTGCCATATTTTAAAACATATTAAACCATAGCAGATGCTTAAAATTGCCACAGGGAAAATGTAAATGCTGAGACTCATCCAGGTGATGTATGCTTTGGCACCCCATGGCTGTACAAAGTCCCCCCAACAGTCATAGACACCATTCCCGACCTCCCTGAGAGAGAATATATATGCTTGAGGAGCACTGAATATCAAGCTGAGCGTCCAAGAGGCGATCACACAGAAGCGGTCCTTGCTCTTGTTGACGGAGCGAAGTGGTTGGCAGATTGCTAAGCACCTGTCGACTGACATCAGGACAAGCATGTAAGTGGATGCAAACATACCCACGACCTGGAGGTATTTGACCAACCTGCACAACAAATCCGGCCCATAGAAACGAAATGTGATATCCCAAATGAGTTGCGGCAAGACCTGAAAGACAGCAACGACAAGGTCTGCGATGCTCAGGTGCTTCATGAAGTAATACATCCGAGACTGGTTCTGCTTCGTGGTGTGGACAGCCCACAGGACACACAGGTTACCGGTCAGAGCGAGAAGTAGTACTAGGACAAGGACGGTAACTTCCACTTTGGCCACTTCTTCGTTTCGTTTCAAAGGATTCACTGTGCTGTTTCCTAAATTGCTCTCATTTCCACGACTCGAGTTGCTCCATGAAACGTTGTGCGCCCAACTCTCCTGCCCGCGTAAAAGCTCCTCCATTGTGCGTAAAACCAGCGGTCACATCACAAAACCCAGATTCATGACCGTTATCCAGATTGTGCTTGTGTCTCTTCTGTGTAATCTTCTGCCAGATCACTCCAGTAAAAGTTGCCTTTTGTTCTCAATTACTGTAGAATCCAAAAGTCGGCGCTCTCGTCTGTAAAGAAACAAAACGACATTACTTCTGTTTTATTCACTTTTATTCATAAAACCCATCTGATGTCTGAACTAATACAGAAATAAAATCATATTATCGGATCACTAAATCTATCACTAAACCTTACCTTCACAGCGGATCTCTGCGCAGATGTTTTGGGAGCATCGCACTCCTCATCACTGCGTCCACTTGGGTTTCTGATACGCTGAAGCTCTGGGTCCTGCCGATGTCAGTAGCCCCCCTCCCCTCATCTTATTTTCCTCTGAAGGAAATTGCCTGGGTTAACTAAGGGGGGACTTTAGGCTATTATCCCGTGTTTCTCTATTGTCCTGTCCCTCTACATTGACTTAACTTTAAGGAAGGTTGTGTGCTTTAAACATTTGGGCAATTTTATAAAGTTATTTATTCATATAAGGTGGAGTTCTGGTTTCCTTGTAAAATGTACGTTAATAGCAACATCATTTGTTTCAAATGAAATGAGGAGACACAAGAATTTCTCTTTGGGTTTATGGAGCTAAACAGGGAATCAAATATGGGAAAAAAAATGATGGACCTGTACGTAAAATGCTTTTATATATAATGACATGCAACCTGGTATTCCATGGTCAATCAGAGATGGTTACAGGTGAACTCTGAATAACACCCTTTAAGTGTACTACTGCAGTGAGAAATTAAATTCAGTTTCACACTTAACAAGCAAAAAAAAGTGGTCTGTGGTCTGTTTTTGCAATATTAATATCCAAGCACAACCATATCAAGCAGCTGTCAAAATAACAGATTCCCAAGAGACATATTCAATTCTCAGAATTGCTCCCAGGAAGTCATGCAGGAAGGATTCCTACAGGAACTTAAATACTTACTCAAAACAATTCTCCCTTCTTGTCTCAGGCTCATAAAGATAATAAAAAAAATGATTTATTTGAGCTGCCACCTAAAGGGCTCTATGCTCTAAAATTCATGCAGCAGTCTGAATGGGCAGCTGTCATTCTGACTGTTGGATGTCTTGATATTGACACTCAAATCCCAAAGCTACAATCACGTCTTTTCAATTTATGCTACAAGCTAACCTTGTCTGAACAGAAAAAAATCAAACATTTTCTTGCCTGGATGTAGTTCTCTCCATCATTTTAAGTTTCACATAATGAAAAATCTAATAGATGAACCTGTTTTCATTTTTATGGGCCACAAAGACAGAGGTCAGTTTTTCGTCAGCTTTAGCTGAATGGTTTATTGTTCTCAATGATAAAATGTACATGTGAACATCACACGCTCAGCATGAAGACATTTACTTCTTTGATTTATTTGGTGCTTTCACACTGAAAACACTGAGCAGTTACAGGTATTGTCTGTTATTTGTTCAGCTGAATAGCCCTTGTGTCTTATTGAATGTGTGCCAGGTACAATCTTAACAGACATGTTGGCAGACAAACAATTTACTTTTTTTTTTTCCTCCAGTGCTGGTAACGGCCTTTTTTTCTTGGTCTACAGCACTTAAATGAAAAAAAGTGCTACCAAACAAAGAAAACACAATTCCATTCAAGCAGAAAGTTTTTATTGAAGAAGGTTAAATCAAAAGACAAAATATTTTAAATGTTTTGTTCTCTGCGAACTATATATTTCCCGCTGACATCCTGGTGCTTTAAAGGGTTTGTTGGCATCGTCCGTTCATCTGTGGGTAGATGATATCACTTTATACAGTAACACTTTGTAAACTAAAAGGAATGTAACAGCCTATATTTTCAGTCCCGGTTTTCAAATTAAATCACTTGAACTGCTATGATCATTAACAATTTGAATCAACTTCAATAGTTTGACTGTACCCGTGCAACTTTCATCCCCAGGAGAGAGAATTGAGACCTGATTAAGTCAGACTTGGTTGGTTCCTAAAAAGTGCTTCGTTTGCATAGCTCGAAAATTTCTATCATTGTCAATTAAGTGGCACGGGAAGGATGAAGTTTAGAGTTTATAGTTTTATGTATAAACGCTCACTATTGCATTTATTTGTTTATCTATCTATTTATTTATTTAGAAATGAGGTTTCCGAGGTGACCTGCTGTTTCCAAGGTTACTTGTTTGGAGTTGGGATGCATCAGGTGGAACAGGCTGAGGCAGCTTGAGCACCTATAGAATAAGTTAAGGAAGCCTTCAAGGTGTTTCTTATGAAAGGAAAGTGTGTGAGTGACTCGGTGTATGTAGTACAAAACAGATCGAAACAAATCAATAGCCTTAGAAAATGGAAAAGGGAATGTTGCAGACATTGTGTCACTGATCCAGAGGTCTTTTTTGAAAAGAATATGTACAGCAGAATGAATGTTATGTAATGGCCTCGCGGTATCTCATAATTCACTGACTCTGCAGCCACACACCCCATTTTCAGTAAAAAAAAAAAAAAGAGCAGAAGCAGAATTTCTGACATGTGGCGGCATATTCTAGGAGATATGCCAAATGGTTGACATTCATTATGTCCCGAATCAATATAAAGGGTGTGAAACTGCTAGACCTGTCATTTACGAGTTCTAGTTGATAAAATAGATATATGCAGTCAATATTTCATAAAACTGAACCATGGAGTCAAAATTGAGTTGAGGAGGCTACATGTAAAACCCTTTTCTCAAGTACAATTCTTTTTCAAAAATATTCCCCTTTTTTAATCCAAAGTATCTTTCTATGACATTGAAAAACCATGATCACACTGTCTGGGCTCATTCCTTCAGTCTTTGTTTAACACCATTTAGCACAACCTCAGTTCAAAGTCAAGATGTGCAGAACTGAAATGCAAGCACATAAAATCATTAATTCAAATCCTGCTAGATAATGACTGGTGCACAGAGGTATGTGATATTACTTTTTCCTAACTGAGGATCAGATAAAAACACAAATACAGAAAACTTATGTGAAATAAATTAAACTGTTTTAACTTTGACAGTAATTTAGGATTCTAATGCTCAAAGTAAGAAACTGAGTGAGTCTGGATTGAGCCAAAATCTTCTGGAAACTGTGTATAAGAGCCTAGTGGAAAGCATTCTGTCGTATAATGATTATGTGGTACTGTAATGTGAACACTGAGAAACAAGCTTCAGATAATAGTTAACACGGCCTCCAAAATCTTAGGAAAGCCACAAAAGCAGCTAAGTAGCATGTGTGATGTATTCTTTAGAAGTAAAGCTGACAGAATTATAAATGAACCGTAATGAAATCTTATCCGCTGTACAGTGAATTTGAACCTTAACTGTCTGGGAGAATATTTAAATTGCCAACAGTTAATAGAAAGATCTACAAGAAATAATTTTTCCAAAGTTCTGTGAAAGTAATAAATAAAACAAGGATTTTGTAGCTTAGGATACTTAGTGGTGCTCCTGACATAGCTGCAGCTGTTATTTGTTTTTTTTTTTTTCCACAGAAGATTAATTTGATGTAGTGTATGTTATGATCACATGTTAAAATGATGCACTCCAACAAATTAGTATACAATAAAGATTTCATACTTAAATGTGTATTTTTTTAAATAGGCACATATCTTTACATAATGCATGAGGCATTGATGCATGTGGATAAAAAATACAAAATGAATAAAAAATAAGAGAGAGAGAGAGAGAGAGAGAGAGAGCGAGAAAGAGAAAGGGTTTTCCATGAATAAATGTAGTTGGTTATATCAAACTATAATAGCCGCATGGCTCCAAGCAGTCTTGTCATTTGTTTATGCCCCAGGCCGAGTGCATCAGCCAAATTCAAAAACCTCTAAGGACATCAATCATTACTCGTGGTAGACTGCATAGACATACAACATTAGGTGTTAGACATTATGTAATGTATCGAATTCATATTTTCTACCACCTCATTTCTGAAGCACATACTTTGTACATACTCTCCATACTCTCATACTGTTTTATATATTAGCACCTGCATTAGCAGTGGGTGGGTGGTGGGGCAAGGGCAGTTGCCCAATAGTTAATTTGTAACATGTTTTAACAGTATTTACATGAAACAAACAGGTTATGTCATGTTACGTGAACTTATTGCAAAGAAGGTTTTGATTGTGAAACCATAGCATAACCCATAAAACACTTTTCATTTTTATGAAATGATAATGAATACTCATTTAGGATGAACTTTAGTGGTGTATTTCATCAAAGTAGACCTGGAAACGGGGGAATATTTAGAAACCAGCTCAACTGTTTTGACTCTTGGCTTCTTTCACTTTAGGGTTTAGTATTCATTAGAGGCACCGTCTCAGAAAGAAACCTGTCTGATAATGATCTGTTCAGTCATTATTTCTGTATGAGAATGACTCATCCTTATATGAGAGCTAATGCATCTTAAAACATTGGCAGAGATGGTCAGGCATTTTTCCCCAAAGGCCAATAAATCTGAATATATTTCTAGTTGCTTTTTTGTTTTGTTTTGTTTTTTTGAGAAATTACTTAATGTCTGATTCTAACAGGCCTAAAAGTTTTTACATAATTTTGCAGTGACCGTATTAATAAATTTCTACGATGTTTATCTGACATATAAAAGACTTACTACAAATACAAATAAATCAGAATAATCAAACTGTCCTTGTAACTGAATTTGAAATGAAGCTTTCTAATTATAGAAGCCAAAGTCTCCATAGCAAAGTTATAGACTAACAGTTGGCGTCAATGGTTCAGAATTTCCTTTAAAAATATCAGACATATAAGGAAGAAGATGAGTGTTTGCTCTGTCCTTTGATCAGCACACCGTTTATGGACCAAAATGAAAATTAAAAAAAAAAAAAAAAAAAAACCATGTTTATCTGTTTGCATTTATCTTTCAAGAGAAACTGGAACAAATTAGGAATCTCTGCATGATAAATTCCACTTAATTGGTCTTCAAAGAGACACGTATGATCAAAGTCATAGTCAAAGTCAACAAAAGAAAACAATCATCTAACAAACCTATAACACAACATAAATATCAGCCACTCACACAGGAGTTTCTATGATATTAAATGTGACTTCTTATCATACCTGTCAGGCGCCGTCAAGCTCAGCTGTGGCTTTTTACCAAAAATATTGGCTCGCTGAATGGAGCCAATGAATTTATTTCCCATCTGACATGAATCATGAATTTGAACCAGAGCAGAACTATGATCCCAGGACAGGCAAGGTCATAATGTTCCCATAATAAAGAAGTCTTTGACCACATCATTGGGGATTTTTAAGAAGATCCCCTTTAGCAAGTTTTGACTTCATTTTATCTCCCATTGACCATTAGTTCCGCAGGCAACTGCTATACTACACCCCCTGCCTGCCATGTCTGCAACATGTGATAAAACATTGACACAAATCATTTGAATATGACCAAACCAAACTTTAAACACAATGCTTTGTTGATTCCAATGAATGAAACAAAGCAGTATTTTGGTTTCTGGAAATTCAAAAGAGCTGCATTATAACAAGCATGTGTGAGTTAACATCAGACATTTTATTCATTTATACCCACTTGTATGTTTTCAAAGGCTTTTACAGGCCCAATCGTGTTGTAACAACTTTCAACATTAGCTTACAATGTATTAATAGAGCAAGTTTTTTTTTCCTCACGGCTGTCATACAATAACACCATCAGTAGCAACCCACATGGATTATATTAGCACATCAATACAAATACTATATGACACAAAGGTGGAAAGTTGGTAAAACTATCTTGTTTCACACAGAACCCTTGGCATGAAACAGATGAATGTCAGCGTTAGGACTGGCACATAAACAAACAGGGAAAGGACCAAGTGTAGCAAACCTGAAAAGTCAGTTTGACACAGATTCAAACACTTTTAACATCAGTGTGCATCATCAGTTAGTCAGTATATTTTCAAAATCAGGTTGGTATGTTGTGACAGCCATTTGACTTGGTGATGTAAGTAAAGAGGCATCCTGCTGCAGGAATGCCTGGACGCAGGGTCACAGAGATACAACAATAACAAACCAGCATGTTGGTACAGCTGCACTGTGGTTTCCATGCACTCATACAGGTATAAACGAGCAGTCACTTTCTTGTTCCTAACCTGAAGCATGTGTGTGGCGGTGGAAGGGTCAGAAATCACATGCAGAACTAAATCATGTTAGCGTGACTAACGCTGGCAACCAAAACAAGCACTGTCTCTATAAGACAACCTGTTTTCACTTAAATGTGCCTGTAGTGTGCATGACAAGTTTAAACATCATTTAACATGAACATTTCTATCATGCTAAAGATCGTCACAACACTTGTGTTGCAACTGATAAAAAAGTTGTTGACTGGTTTCCACAAGACCTGAATTAAGAAAGTTAGTGAATACAATATAGTACAGTTTTTTTTATGTTATAATGATGTTCAGGCATGAAGATAATAATGTGAACTCATCAAACAAGCTGTACGACAACATCTCTCTACTTTGTATTTCTATTTATTACAGTGTTACCACATATAACAATATAACAAAATAAGAAAGCTAAATGTTGTCATCACCTCCTCATCACCTCATCCACATTATCAGCATGATCCTGATTTGTGACATGTTAAAGTCAAGAATCTGTTGAGAAAAATGTCTATTGTATTTTCGGTTGATGAACATTTTGATATGATTAAAAACATGGAATTCGATGTACTGAACTCAAATTCCCTAGAAAGTATCTGTTTCGTGCTGTTTTCTATCTCTTTGTGTTCTGGTTTGTTTCCTGTTAAGACAATTCTGAATCATTTTCCTTCATATGGAAACATAATGAGAGCCAAAGAAAAGGCATGAGTTTTTCCTGGGACCCACTGGGATTGTTTTAATGAAGCTTGTAAAACTGATTTTAGATAGCATAACAAAATAGTATAACATGCTAAAATAGAACTTTTTCTACTATTTCAAAACTAAAAAGACTAACTTTTATTGTACATTTCTTTACATGTGCAACTATTTTTTGCTAAGTGAGAAAATACTAATACCTAAGCTTTATAGAGTCAATAGTTTCAACAACTACCAACCCAGCATGTGGACATAATTTAAAAAAAAACATAGATTGAAGCCAACTCCACAGAGAATCCATAAGACAGCAGCGTATTGTATACCACCATAGCCTCTGGCATTATTTTTAGAGGATAACTTACTATTCGCAGCATCTGCAACATCTGCAGCTGAGCTCAATTAATGGAAAATCAATGACATGCATCCAAGCTCAGGGTTTGCGTGCACACTGCTACCTTTTGTGCATGTGCTCATGATTCTGTTGCATAACTCAGAGATGCAGTGATTCCTTTACCAGGTTAAGTTCAATGGAAAAATGTCAATGATCATCACATTGTGAAGATTTTCCTCAAAGGTTTGGACACTTTACAAAACACTGTAATTTATTGTTTCCTGTGCTGTCTACTCTTATCCACAAATGGAGCTCCAAGTCACATCACTTTATTTATTCCAAGTCAATCTGACCTGACACAAGATTATAGATCTGCAGAGAAAATTAATGTATAGGTTGTGCCTTGTCAAAGGGAGATGAGGGTTATTGACTGAGGCACCCTTTGTAAAACACTTGTTCACATGGATGAATAACAAACTGAAATTCAGTTCAGATTTCTGACCTAAAGGTATTCTGTGTATCTTCCCTTTGATAAAGAGAAAATTAGCAGAAAATCAAATACTGTAGTGACTGTACTTTTATAAATTTACACATCAGTGTTTGTTATGTGTGCTTAGCCATTAAACAAAATACTTCAAGACAAACTGCTTTGTACCTTAACCTATTAATTCTACAGGTAACTTCGGTTACCTCTAGAATTGTGATAACTGCAGGTAGAGTTCACCTTGATGTGGACTTTTTTGAACAATGTGAATTTTAGATTTGAATTTGAAAGTTGTATGACAGCATAATATGAGATATCATAGATATTGAGATGTGTTAGCTATTATATGAAACAATAAGCTCAATAAAATAAAAATAAAAGGGCAAGAAATCCTGTGTCTAAAGTCAAGCAGTGTCTGCCATACTGCCATTAAACTGAGGCAGATAGGGCTGAGCCAGGACGTGTTGGAGGAGCAAAAAGGAACAAAGTGCAGGAACCGTCCCCTGTGAAATGTGGGAATGTCCAGCTATCCAACCAATATGGGGAAGGGTTTCACACTGCATGGAGCACGGCCTTGGGCAGCCACTATAAAATGCTGCAACAGCAGTCCTGTAATGTGATAAATCTCCAAATACAACTGAATCAGATTGAATAAAAATCGTGTGCAATTTTGGAAGAACGCTGAAGAGGGCAAATACTTTTCCCTTTACTTCCCTATTACAAAGACAGTCTCATAAAATGGTTATGAAAAGACACAGAAACTATGAAGTTATGTAATATTCATTTGATGTTTTTGAAGAAATTCACTATTATGAAATATTTTATATTGTTTTATATATTGACAAAATTATCTGTATATATTACCTGTTGCAGTATTTGTAATTTTTACGGGCATTTCTACTTTGTGTTTGTCTAAGTAAGTTATCACTTTAGTTACTGATGTCAGCATTTTGTTTTAAATTTCTTGTGATGATAAAAGACATCAACACAACTTCATTTTGTCAACATGAGTTGATTAATTTGATTGGTTAGGTCAATTATACTTGTATATCTAAGAGAGCAGAATTACACTGTTCATCCAAAGACTATTGGATTTTATAGTACAATGAAACCTCTGTCATCTGGCTTCACGTTGAGCAGACCTAATTCTAAAATAACTCAGACCTGATGTATTTAGTTTAACAGCAGATCACTTTGTCACACTTGTCACACAGAGCAGTGTATATTACTGAGACATTTCTTGGCTGCTGACTTGATTTCAGTCATATCTGTTATTGTACCAATGAAAGAAGATATTATGTTTACAGATTGCAATAGGAGCTTGTAAAATGAAAACAAGATGGGAACCACATTTGAATTAGGAAAGAGATCCACAGGCGTAGAGTGTAAAAGAAGAGGAGGATTTTCCGATTGAACCAGTTAGTTGGTGGTTCAACCTGTTGTCAGGTCTGACTGTCAATTTTTCTGTTGTTAGGTTTTGAGTTCTTGTCTGTTCACTTCCTGTTTTATTTTGAAGGATTGTGTGCTTACTTGTCTCTGTTAGCGTAACTTCCCCTTGTTGATTACACTTCCTGACTTACAAGACATTCATACATATATTCCCACCATCTACCATAGTGTGTGTAGCACTATGAATACATTGTCCTCTTCATGCCTGCTGATGAGAGTTTACATACAATCACGATTCACTGTTGGGCCTGTAATTGGATAATGGTCCCTCTCATATCTACTGTAGCTCAAGTTTAATGACAATAGTTGACATTTCATTACCAAAAGCTGCAGGTCATAAAAGACCAAGTAGGGTTGCAGCAGCAGAATCCCTGCACCCAAAGAACTGAGTTACACTTGTTGACAGTTAGTGTTTCTGATATCTATGTCAGTCCAAGATATTAAAAGCTGCCTATCAAACAAGACACCATTTTGGCCCCAGGAACTAGTCTTGTTTTTGATAGTTTAACAGGCGGTTGGTCACCTGTGTCTCACATATCTTTCAGCTTCATCTCAGAGCATCATCTCAGGAACTGGTAGGGTAGAAAACCTGTTTCATAGCAACCAGTAGCATTGTACAGAAGGAAAATAAGAAATACAGCTAACACACAACTAAATTTGCTCAAACTAAGTGTTGTACAATGAGGAAAAAGATTAGGAATGTTTACAGTAACCAGAACCCTGTCAAGTGCAGGCAGTGTGTTTAAAATCAAGATGAAGATTAAAAATAGGTCATTTTTTTGTTGCTTATTCTAAGTGATAAGCACTTAGAATAATAAAGTAGCCTGTAAGTTAATGGTTAAAAATAAATAACTAATTCTCATATGATGTGACAATGTTCTGATGAAGGTTTGGTTTTATTTAGGTGCAAACACAGGCTGCTTTGCTTCATTGCTCTTTCATAGCATCACCTGACTTCCTCTTTTGCGCCTGTCATACTATGTCCTGAGGAATAAACACCATTTTGGGACTTATGCTGTCTCATACAACCTCTAGATGTCTCTTAAGATAATGATAAAACATGTCAAAGAGTTGTAGTAAGCTACTTACACCATCAATCTATTTTTTTAAGAGGAAAGTCTCCACTAAGGGCAACTAAAGTCAGACCTGGCAAATATTTCCAAGCAATACCTCAAAAGTGTTCACAAGCTGTGAACTTTCTCCTTCACAGATAAACATTTAATAGCTTGTCATCCTGAACTGAAAACTGGGGATAAATTTGTTGAAAGTGATTCATAGCACAGCAGTAATTGTGTATATTTTTTCCTAATGTCATTAGCAAGTATGATTGTGCCATTACCAACAATGAAAAACACATTATTTGTGTCTTAATATCTTTGTAGCTGTGTTGGACTAATGTGTAGATGCAATTAAAGTCTTCTACAGGCTCCACAGGTGGGTGTGATTAACGAGGTTCATCAAACCATCAGAAAAAAATACCATTTTGTTACAATAAATTCAATAAGCCATTAAACTTTTAGGTAAAGATAGAAGCAGCAGAATTTCTGACCAAAATATCCATAACACTGTCAAAAGGTAAAGATCAAAATGAACATATGCAACACTTATTGTATATTAGGTTCTGTAAGCTATGGACAACAAAGGTGACTACATTTGTGCTTTTAGGATATCACCTTGAGCACAGGAAGTCTCTGCTTAGCCGGCAGGTATCTTTTACAATTGTAGAACATGGCTGTAGTTTATCGAGACTTTGCTCATCAAACAAAGTCTTGATAAACCACAGTGAATGTACTCAGTGCTTTTACTAAGTGAAAGCACTTGATCTATAATGATGCAGTTGTAGCCTAAAAGTTGAAGGGGAAAGCTTGTGGCTGGAAAGTCATTAGTTCAGTCTTCACCTTAAATAAATAACGGTCAGAAATATTGTAAAAATAAGTTATTGTGACAAGGCTCCTTACAACAACATAATCATTTTTATACCCCTTATTATAATCATCATATGCTTATAAAGGAGCATATTCCAGTAAATAAATTAATTGTTTTGTCAGTGATTACTTACAGATGAGCAGATCACTGGCTATGTTAAGAATAAAAATCAGTTTTCTTCTGTTTTTCAGCTGCTTGTCACTTAATAATGGGTGTCATAAGAGGGTCAATCTAAATCAGCCTCATCCGAGGATAATCTGAATCAGACCATAACCAGAATGAACTGTGTGGGTGTTGAATGACCATAACTGACAGTACATAAAAATACACCAAAATATATGGATGTTATCAGTCATATACTGTGAAGACAGCTCATGTAGCGTGGTGAGGTGATAAGCAAGTATGCACACAAAGTTAAGCGTCTATAATCAGAACATGCTTGATTTCTTAACTTCTTGAACTTTGTTTCCCCATAAATCTTCCCATATATAGCTCCTAAAATATTTTCCATCTATTACATAATGTGTTTCATCTGTGCCTGTTCCAACACTTTATGGGATAAACTATTTAAATCTATAACATTTTTTTTATAGCTGCTCCATTAGTTCAACTATTCTCAATGTCTTGTTCTTGAGCAAACAATATTACTGACACATGTAATCTTTGGAAAGGCTCAGATATAAACTGGAATGATTTTTTATAAGTTTGTCCACATACACAAGTTTGTATTCAGTGAAACAAACAAACTCTGTGCATGAAACAAGTACAAATTTGATGTACATAAGATTCATTTAGTCAGAAGGATTTAAAAGCTTAATGTTCTTGTATCACAGAGACACAGAAATCCATTTTGACATTTTGAAATGGACACAAATATATTTTTGGCAGGATCTGATCTCCTTTAGATACATCAGTGAGAAGATTTTTATCTGCCCAGGGGCTAAAAATAAAATCCAGAGGGACCTATGGCACCCGCCACTCAGGATTGATTAAATTTTAACAGGAAAATTCAATTTACAGCTCACATTTTGAAAGTAAGTGGTTAATCTTCAGTGAAATCTTAAAGCCCTTTACATATGGTGCACATTACCCTGCCCATTTATTATCTTTACTTCAGTGACACTGTTTCACAATGCTCTTAACATCTGTCGAGAAAAAAAAAAAAAATAATAGTAATAATCAATAATGTTTCATATGTACTCTGAATTACATAATCTGTTATTACTCAAAGAGAATTTTTCCCTGTATATTGACAAAAGACCCACATGAAGTGAGTGACT
Source organism: Polydactylus sextarius (assembly GCA_016801845.1). Lineage (NCBI taxonomy): Eukaryota > Metazoa > Chordata > Actinopteri > Polynemidae > Polydactylus > Polydactylus sextarius. The sequence goes on from CM028908.1 coordinate 10,669,076, forward strand.
GTGAGCCTCAACATCACAGAAGACAATGAGTTGTTTTGCACTGATGAATAAATCACCAGACACCCAATGAAATGTTATATTGAATTCATTCTCATTCATCCTTACGTGGAACAATAGTACAAGACAAAGTTCAAACAAAGTTCACAGAAGCTCACAGCACAATACAATGTGCTGAGTTTTTCCTTTATTCTAGATGTAAAGAAATACTTTTTGACTTGCGTGAACCTGAACTTGAGTGTTTGAGGCTTCTGCAAAGCACCAAAAAAAAAAAAAAAAAAAAAAAAAAAAACTGTGATAACAGAAAGAGGCAACAAGTTCAAATATAATTATGATTTTTGAGAGAGTGAGAGCCAGAGGATTAGGTAGCATAGTATGAACTGCCTGACAAATCCAAGAAGCAGTATCAACACATTGTTTGAACGTTTTGGCTCGGTGTAGAATAAAGCTTTGAAGGTGCTACGAGACAGACTGTGTTACTCCTGGACAGAGCAGTGGCATGTGTTAGTTGTTTCCCTCTGTTTCCAGTGCCAAGCCAATCTAACTATGTGCTGGCTGCCTTCATATTTAGCTTACACGGGCATCACAGTATTACAAGTGTTACAGAGTTACAGTATCTTCTCATAAAAAAAAAGAAAAAATAAACTGGACAAAAAATTTCACTGCAACAGAGTTATAAATAGAGTTAACAGAGCCCATTGCAGCCTACTAACAACCTTATCCCTCAAGCCAGAAACTCAATTTCAGTATTTTCTATCTTTCCTGTAATAAAGTCCAGTTTAAACGATCACAAATCATACACTGTTGCTGCTAAAACTGCTCTTATCTATGCTATTGAAGAAACAATAAGGTGATAATGATACAATAAACTTAATAACCCTAGATGGAAATTCAATTCAATTTCGATGAGAAAATAGAAAGCATGTTTTTTGTATTACTATTTGCCAGTAATACAAATGGCAGGAATGATTAAATCCAGTTTCTAGCAGCAGAGCTGGTATGCAATGGTACATGTAACTATGTAAATTTACTCAGGTACTGTATTCTATACTTGTGCTCCACTTCATATCAGAGGCAAACAAGTTTTTATCAACTGCATTACAGTTTTAATTGCAAGTAATTGTAAGTAACTGTCAAAAGTTTACCTTTTTAAAGACATACAGTGGCAACATGTGATATTTTGCTGTAAATAAACTACTCAACAGTATATAAAATTGTTAGCTTAACCTTAAACATACACAGCAGTGAAACACAGATTAACGCTTTGAATAAAGGGCTTCCACTTTCAGTGGAAGATTTTTACAATGTTGTATTAGTAGTTTTACCAGTATAAGGATGGAAGGAAAAAAAAAAAAAAAACTTCTAATCATGACAGAATCTCAAGTTTTCCCATCAATGTTCGTTTTGATTTTCTGCCTGTAATCTATCAATGCATCACCCACTCTGAATTAGTTACAGATTGTTGTTTATAGACTAAAAGACTGATTAAATTGCAACACACTGGTGTGCGTGGAGGAAATTCTCTAGCAAATCATGATTCATTGAGCTGTTCTTTTAACCACCCTCTTGTATCTTGATTTGTTTTAAATGTATGTCACCACAAACCTGTATTCAGGATTTTCTTCATTATAAATTACACAACCTTTGTTTCACATCATCCCAGTATGATTCCTATCCTCTGAAATGTAAACAGGTCAGTAGATGCAGATGGTTCACACTGTTTTAGTCTTGTTTTACATGGATCATAACAACATTCATGTTGTCATTTTGTTGAGTAACCAGAGGAGAAAAATAATTAAATGTGTTTGCTGTTCCTTTTTTTTTTTTTTTTTTTTTTTTCTTTTGGTAAATCTTCCGGTTGATCTTAAAACACACACACACACACACACACACACACACACACACACACACACACACACACACAAATACAGTATTTGTATTTATCCATGGCATATTAACATTGGATGTTTACCATAGATATAATATGACAGGCTATGGATTGACATTTCTACTAATGACATCTAGACAAATTAGTTAAGAAAATATTTACCAAACTGAAAAAAGACCAAGAAAATTCAGTTACAACATACCTCAGAGAGCTTATTCATTCCTGTCTGTCACAACAAAGAAACCCATAAAATCAACAGTGTGTCTCCAGAGAGTTGGTCATTAATATCTGCTGGCTATGAAAACAGGTGACTCATTTCTTTTAGTTTTTCAGTCACAACAGAGTGGCTTTTAGAACCACAAACAAACCCTAAATGTATAGGGGAATTTGATTATTACTAGAGATATGAATATTTAAAGTGAGCATATGGCAGAGGATGTTTTTTTAAAGGACCTGATTTTCCCTGCTTTGCCTGCAGGTCAACAATACAGCATTAGAGTTAACAAGTAAGCATTTGTGAATCTGATAAGGATGGATTGTGCCAGACTGACACTGCAGCTGGAAACTTTTCATCCCTTTAATATGTGTGCGAAATCTAATGGACATCGTTTGGAAAGTAAACAAGGTGGGACTCTGATACAGACAGGAATTACTGGAAAAGATGTTTGAACTGTCAACACTAGACCAGAAACTGTAAATATTCTTTCTGAGTATTTTCAGCAGAAAGCCAAACCAAGCCAGACCTCCATCACGTGTCTATACGGTGACATCTGAGAGACATTTAAACTCCTTGGACTTTTGTCTCATTGTTTCCATTTTTAAAATAAATTCCTCATTGTTTGCATGTTCAAACCATTTGATCAGACACCTTGCACTGATCTAACATCATTAGTCAGATCAAAGCAAAAGGCTTTTTTTGAGTTACATAACCACCTTTGTTTAACATACAATCCTTCCACCAAAAAGAAAATCACGACATATTTTTAGGTCCTGGTGTTATGTATTTGACTGAGTCTCTCCACATCAGATTTCTGCAGGCTGGTGGTTATTACAGTAAGTAAACAAATATAATCACATTTTCCAGCTCTGCCTCTTAAGATTGAAGGCAACAAATTAGGACACTAAACAGCAGCCCAAAGGTCTTAGACTGATTACAATCACACAGCTGTAAAATCGGTCATAATTCTAGACAAATCTGATCTGCTCTTATTTCAAGGGAGGATCACTCCCAGGACAGATGTCATCCTGTTTCATGTACATTTATGTGTGCATAAACATTTACATTCTCAGAAAATAAGACACTTTCTTTAGTAAAATGGAAAAAGAATCATGATATTTGCATAAATCAAACAATAACAGTTTCCTGCACTGTTACAAAACATCAACCTGTAAAATTAGAATCTTCTAATGATGCTAGAAAGTACAAATAAAAAGAACTTCCCTGTGGTGAGACAGTCTGTGCATCCTCCGAGTCATCACAAAGTGTGGAAAACTCACATTTTTGCCCTCGATTCCTAGTAACAGACTGTAAATATTTACGTGTTGGGTAAGACAGTCTGTTTGCAAGGATTTCCACAGTATAGTTATTCAGCTGTAATGTGATGCTTCAGATCCTCATTATTTCTGATTTTCTGTCAAGTGGATGGTGGTCCTCTTGCTCTACATTTAATTTTTACTGGCTGAATAAAATGTGACGTGATCTGTATTCCCCATTATGACCACCAAAGTCTAGAGAAAAACATCTAAATGGGTTTTCAGGCTTCATCGGTCAATCAATAGAGCAAATTAAGTTTTCTGGACTGCTTGAGTTTTCTTAATGCAATTGTTGGAAACTAGACCTAAGATTGATCTATCTATCTATCTATCTATCTATCTATCTATCTATCTATCTATCTATCTATCTATCTATCTATCTATCTATCTATCTATCTATCTATCTATCTATCTATCTATCTATCTATCTATCTATCTATCTATCTATCTATCTATCTATCTATCTATCTATCTATCTATCTATCTATCTATCTATCTATCTATCTATCTATCTATCTACTGCATGGTGTGTTGGTGACATTTTATATTATGTTTGTTTTGCTTCAGTTATGAGAAAGAGTATCCACTTCCTGGCGATATAAGAGGCTCTAGATTCTACCATATTTCTCTATTGGTTCACTTGCCCAGTCATTAGTGTTGTTACCTTGGCAATGATCAAAACTATTCAAACTGGTGCTGCAATCACAAATTTTAATAGGAGTCTATTTATACAGCAACAGCAAGAAAAATCTGGGTTAGAATCTGATCTCTGGTCTTTAGATTATTTTAAATCAGATTAGACTTTATTACAGTTTTTCTACAGTGTTTCTTTAGTGCATTTCTGAGCATGTGAGTGTGTATATATATTATACTAGTGTGATAGACTGACCTGTCCTGGGTGTACCCTCCACTCGCCCACAGTTACCTGACATTTGCTCAAGCATCCCTTCAACTCTTTAACACAATTTAAGCGGTAATGGATGGGTGACCATAAATAGAAAATTTAAATTCTGACTTTGGGTGGCACCAGATAAAATCTATAACGCAGGTTGTTGCAGGTGAATATGTCTACAAAGGGAATGACAGTTGTTCTTGTAATTCAGTTCAATTATTATTTATATAGCACCAGATCGTAAAAACATTTATCTCTAGGCGCTTTACATAGATAAACCCAACATTTTCACAATGAGCACCGCTTGGTGACAATGGAGAGGAAAAATTCCCTTTTAACAGAAAGTAACCTCCAGCTGAACCAAACTCAGAGTGGATGGTCATCTGCCTCGACCGGCTGGGGTGAAATGAAGAAAAAAAAAAGAGAAAGAGAAGAGACCGAGGAAAAGGACGAGAGGAAGATGGGGGAGAGGGGGAGAAAGAAAAGGAGGGAGACCAGGAAGAGACAGTAGGCACTAATATTTACAAGTAGTTTTTAAAGCAAAATTACCATTACAATAATAATAATAATAATAATAATAATAATAATAATAATAATAATAATAATGTCCACTGGGATGGTCCATGTCCCACCTGTACCATCCTTAACTATAAGCTTTATTATAAAGGAAAGTTTTTAGTCTAACCTTAAATGTAGAAAGGGTGTCTGCCTCCCGGACCCAAACTGGGAGCTGGTTCCATTAGAGAGGAGCCTGATAACCGAAGGCTCTACCTCCCATTCTGGTTTTAGAGACTAGGATAATAAGGAACTATGAGCTCCTTAAGATATGATAACTGATAACTAAGGACTTTGTAGGGAGGATTTTGAAATTTATTCTAGAGGAAGACAGGAAGCCCTAATGAAGAGCAGCCAATACAGGAGAAATATGATCTCTGGTCTTACTTCCTGTCAGTACTCATGCTGCAGCATTCTGAATTAACTGAAGGTATTTGATAATGTTACTGGAACACCCTGATAGTAAAGAGTTAAAGTAGTCCAGTCTAGAGGTAACAAATGCATGAATTAACTTTTCAGTATCCGTTTTAGACAGGATGTTTCTGATTTTTGCATTATTGCGTAGGTGGTAAAAAGCTGTCCAAGAGACTTGACTAATATGAGATACAAATGACATGCCCTGATCAAAGATTATCTGTACTTAGAACTATCTCAGATAAAAAGATAATTGCTGAGAAATTTCTGTTGGTGTTGGACCAACTGAACAAAACAGACTCATGTTTCCATCCACAGAGTCACGCCACTAGTGTGGCTGAAAACACAACGTGTGTTTGCAGTCAGTTCAAGCTTCTTACATTTTCAAAACACTATCAATCATTTAAATAAGATTAGTTATTACAACTTCAAATAGACAAAAAATGACATCTCACTAATACAAAAGAAATTGCTTCATGAAGTTATTTGCTTTGATTATCCTTAGGCAAGGTCTGGTGTGCCAAGTACACAGTGTTTGCATGGATGTCAACACAGATTTAATTTTTCATCCTTCAGTTTTTTCCACCCACGAGACTCTTGCTGTCTGATGCCACTGTCCACTGTGAATGAATACTTCTAGTCCACAGGAAGAGCAGAGGCTAAGCAAACAAACAATCCCCCGCTACAGTATACAACTATAACTCATCTCAAATGTGGGAAAGTGATCCTACATCTGTATCTCATATTAGACAGAGACATGTGATATCCATGAAATCGATACTAAGGAAACTCAGCAGTGTAATGTAGTAACAAGGCTTCAAGCCACTCATGAGATTTACAAAACTCTATCCACATTAAATCTCAATCTCTGCTGCTCCTGGCCATTTACATAATAGATCTACTGGACCTTATATTTGAAGGACAGATTCCAGTTAAAATGTACAACAGATGGAATCAAGTGAGCTCTCATGCAGTGAGATAATGCCAGTTTCAAAATGTGTCAACATATACTAAATGAGAAGATATTTGCATGAATGTGAAGTGGGATCTAATTTCCAATCTTGGTGACATTTTAAATTCTGAAAAAAGAGTGTTCTGGAGAGGAAGTATACCCATAAGTTATTTGGGCCTTACTTCACAGTTTATCCAAATAAAATAAAAGCAAATATTTAGTGAAAGTGACTCTAATTTTGAGGATCTAATGAGGACACCCCTTCTAATTTTCAGATCATTTCAAGAAGAAAAAGGGGGGGAATTGGATAAGAAAGAATGAAACAGAAAAAAACACTGGACATTAAAACAACATGGGACATTAAAAACAAAATGGGTTTGGATCAGCCTCAGTATCTGACACTGTCCCGGAGCCACACTCTAGTAAGTTTCATGCTTTGTTAATATATAAATATCAATCAGTGCAGCTTTAAGTATACGTTTTAAGTGATGGTAGACACTGTACTTCTGTAATGTAAAGTATAAATGAATCGTTGCTGAATTTTAGGAAATTAGTTTCTCAAGCACAAAGCTGATGGTGTAATGAGCATAATATCACTGTTCTTTTTTATCTTCGGGACAAAGATCACCTGAATTTTCCATAAGTACATTAGTTCCACTATTGATAGATCGTCATATTCACTGAATGAAATTTAAATCACTATAGCTTCTCCAGGAGTGTTTTGGCACTTTGACATCTGCCTCTGGTCACCAGTTATTATTTGACTGTTCTCTTTCCGACTTCCTTTTGGGGAGAATTTCCCATCTTGTGAAAGATTTAGTCGATTAAACCGTTACATCTCCTGACATTTACTTCAGCACCTTCCAGTTGTGGCCAGTAATACCTAGCAGAGCCCAGGAGTAGACAGGAGAGAGGGTGACTCACTCCACCATGTCCCCCTGATTGGAAACAGACACCAGGATATTTGTGCCTTTTAGAGGTTGCATGGTAGAGCTAATTATATTTGAATTTAATTTATAAGGTGTTACTGGAAGAACTTTGATACACAAGAAAATTATAGCAATGCAGTATTTCCAACTCACAACTTGACGTCTTGCAGTACTGCTATTTGCACTCCTCAGTTGTGGATCAGTAATAGTGATTTTTCTAAAAAAAAAAAAAAAAAAGAAAGAAAGAAAAAGCTTCCAGCTGTCTCCATTATGGTCCTCTTCATTTTATTCAGTGAGATGACAAAATTATAGGATTTTGGCACCATTAACTCTGCGCCGCTCCCTCTCTCACTTACTGTTGACAACTACAAGCAAAGTGCTGCTTTCCTCCCCAGCTGTGTGAAAATTCTCAGTATTCATGAAACTACAAATCTTCCCCATCAGTCAGTCTGAACAGAAGATTTTGCTTTGGTGATGTAAAAAAAAACTTACCTTACCTTCCATGGTGAATGGCAGAGGCTGAACATAAACTGGTAATATAGAAATATAAACTGAAATCCATTGTGTAGTTGCTGCTGTGGCCCTGCTACATCCCATATTTGTCTGTGTGTCTTATTGGTCTAAAGATTTGTGTTTCAGGGTGCAGTTAGCCAGCATTATGGCTGAAACCACCAGGGGAAAGAGACTCTGGTTCAAATTGTATCTATGTACATATGTCTCACTAATTATATCTCACTAAAATCACACACACACACACACACAAAAACTACATTTAAGATACCCGTGCCCCCCTTCTTTCACTTGCTAGGATAAGCTAGGCTAAGCTAGGCTAAAGGCTACTCTCTAGCTACAAGCTAGCTTGCGAGACATACTGTGTGATGACCAGAAATAATTGGTTTTTATACCTAAAAAGTTGTTGACACCAAATGGTCTACAGGATAAATGAGAAATCTACAGACAGAAATTCAGCCCTTGAATACTTTCAAATCATAGCAGTCAAAGTTATCAAAACTATCCAACATCTGACGTGCAGTTTGGCCCGAGTATGCTAGCCTCCTTGAAAGCCTCTTGTTCTTATCTTTATCAAAGGTAAAATGTAATTGATCTTTTAATTTAATGCTCAGACCGAAAATAAAATGCAAAATGAATTTTCTCAAACTGTCAAACTATTCTTTGAAACTGTCAAAAGTTGGCATATATTAAGCTACAAGTCTTGCTCTGTTGGATACAAAATATGTAGTTTACTTTTTTACATCTGCTTCTTTGTATTTGTATGTTTTAGACATTTAGACAGACCCAGAAATACTGCATCTGGGAAATTCATATCAACACAACATGTTTACATAAACATTTGTGCAAATACAAAAAAAGACATTTTGTTTTGATACTCACTAAAGTAAAAGTGATCAAAATTAATCTGAGATATCAGTTTCAATTTGGCACATCTGCTTCATAAAAATTAAGATGTATTTGTCTGGATGCCTTATTGTCAGGTAGAATGTGCCTGAAATAATTTCAAGATGGGACTTTTCTTTGTCAAAAACAAAATAAAAATGTTAATAAATCCTTTCACCTGTTTTTTGTCTCTGTCTAGTTGAAATGTCTTTCAGAGATGTTTGATGATGATACAACTACCACCCCCTCTAAGAGCCATCTTGACATTTTTTTAATCCCATCATTGTGCTAAATTAAAATAATTTCCTTCTGACTTGTCTAGTTGAATAAAAGTTAAACAAACAGATAAATAACAGATGAGGACTTTCATTTCTGACAGGAGCTTTGTGTTTGGACCAACCCGGTCGACCAGTTGGGGGGACATTGATGAAAAGGAATGAACAGTATGGAAGTATGTTACTGCAGGGACTGGACCAAAGGAGCATAAAAATGAAACATGACAAACGTTGGCAGAGGTTCTTGACCATGACTGAAAATTATACTGACTTATCCTGATCTCCCAATGGTCTAAAACACAGCCTTGACAAAAGCTTGTGTATGGAATTAGATATACTTTATATAAAGTCTGTATTCAATTTTCTGGTGATTATAGCAGGAAAAGCACAGAATGTAATCCTCACTGGGGGCTTCAAAAAAAAAGGTAACATTACTGTACAAGCTAAGTGATGCATATGTTATGTTTTTTAGAATATGAAAGGTCATTACAATAAAACATTTTGAAGAATTTAAAGAATTTCTGAGGTAATCACAACAAACTGCCAATGACATGAAATGCTTAACAATAATATGGACAAAGCTGAATTTCTCAGTCAGTCTAACCACCCAACATGGAGAATAAATGAGAAACAGAAGACTGTATACAGCAAACATGTTACCATATGTTTCCTCATATGCAGTAGATACAGGTTAAAGATGCACACTACTGATGGTGCATCTTCTCAGTTTTCATATTGTAAAGTAGATGAAGTGTGAATTCAGGAAATGATTGATGTAAAAGTTAGGAATGTGAATGAGGCCAATTACATGGTTCGTTTGAGGTCAACAATTAGTTCAGGTCAGCTTAAACTATACGCTCTAAAGAAACCTAATGTTGTGGAAGATAGGATGTTGGGACCTGCCGAGAGGGAAGGGGAGTCATTCATTAAATGTAGTCATTTGTGAATAATTATAAAAATAATTATAAAATAATAACACAAAATGCATATATTTCTTAGAGAATTATCTGTTTTATCAGTGGATTCTCAGAAAAAATACAAATAAAACTTACTTCTGGAATCTAACACGAAGCCAAGCTTAATCATTTCTGTTACCTTCAACCAGTGAGTGTGAAATAGGGAAACTTTTTCTCCCCTGTCAGATTGAACTTGCACTGATCAAACAGCAACATGGAGTTAATCACATTTATGACTCTGAGATGACTCGGGGGTATTTGCACCAGTCAGTGAAATAACATGAACTGTAAGAAGGAACTTGTACGTGACAACCTTGCATTCAAGCATTTCTAACGTACATTACTTATAGTGCAGCAACATCAAATAATAACACTTGTGGTGAATTGTGGGTAGTTTATGCGTGTAATTGTCCCATTGTGTTATTTTAGGAACAATCAAAGCATCACATTCTGTTCTAGTAACTTAACTCCTCCAAAAAAAATCACTCCCTTCACTTGAGTTGTAATTCAGTCATTTGTCAGATGTTTCATGCCGTGAATCACGATTACAACCGGTTCTCATGGAGCAACACAAGATAAACAACTTAATTATTTATTATTATTTTTTTCAAATTATTTTTGCACTTTAATCTGTAAGCATCTAGTCAAAGTCTTAGTCAAGTGTCTTAATTTTTATTTTAAATTTTCAAACATCATGCTGATGTTGTACAGTCTTGAAGTGAATCAGGTTACATTTCATTTCATGTTGCACAACTATGTACGTGACAAATAAAGTCTTGAACTTGAAGTATTTCAAGCTGAATAAACCAATTTCCAATCTGACAAATATTTTCACAGAGAGACTGCGTTGTTATTATTTCAATACTTGAATAATGCTTGAAAACTCATTGTGATGTAAGACTATAAGCCACTTTTATCCACCTCAGTTTCTTTTTCTATTCATCAAATTTGGATAAGAATCTTATCAATTAATTGCATGTTAGAACCGTTCCATGGATTCTACTGAATTAGACAGACTGATTTAAAACAGGCTGACAGATCGACTGAACAGCAACAGAAATCTGTTCACAGTGTGCTTTGAGGTCAAGTAAATGCTACAACTAATGTAGCCAGTTGAACATAGCCAGTATGCCATATAATGAAACCAGGCCCGGCAGGCTTAATAACATCTTTCAGCTGTTTTGATTTTCTGGCACAAAATTCTACCATTTTGATTTCCTCTCAGTGCTCTCATTAGCCATGTTTTCTGCAGCAGCAGGCAGCTGATTTCAGCCACAGAGCTCTAATAAACCCATTGTGTGCTACCTGGCCAGTACCAACTAACTAATATTCAAATTCTGGCAGCAAATTATTTAGTACAGAAGCTGTAGAGAATCGTTTTGCGGCAGCTGAGTGAGATAACTTCATATTGTGTTGATGGAGACCAAAACAGTGCACTTTCATTTAGCAGTTGGACACTAACATGACTCAAAATTAAGGCTAAACCTTGTCAACAAGTTTTTCATGACAATTAAAAAGGCAATAAAATGTCAGTGTTGTGTTTCCAGCTTATTTATACTGCCCCCAAGTGGCCAAAAACAGCTTTAATTGATATGTGATGGTTAGGATAGAAAGCTGAACCTGTTTCAGATGGCAACATGTACTAAGACTTGTATATGTGGAGACAGTGATCCATGTAACTCAAAGAAAACCTTGTTTGCTTTCACTGTATATCAGGAAAGCTGAGGCTTTAATTCCCTAGCTGAAGAAAATGTGATGGTGTATTTATTTGTACTTGCTTTGTTATCCTTGGCAACAATGCATCAAAAATAAATGAAAGAAAACCAAAATCTTGAAATTAATTTTTAAAAAATTGTACTGGAACATTCATGTTTTAGCCAGAAGCCCATTTTTCTAAATCACATTACAGAAGAGGCTCTGTACCATGTTGATCTGTGGCAAAATAAACAAGTCCATACTATTTATTTACTCATGTGTGTATTACAACATTCATAAGCTAATACCCTGGGACCCTAGCAGCGATGTATTATTTCAAATACTGAGAGGATTGAAAACACAATCCCAAACGTTGTGTTGGCTACAACTCTGGTGGCCTTACTAATCATATCACAGCATTAATGAAAAGGCCCTTTGAACTAGGAAACCACAGCTGGACGGTTGGGTGTTAGTCCATGGGTGGTCTGTTCTCAGCCAGTCAGGCCTTGGGCAAGGTAATAATCTGATTATATTCCCACTTAAATCTTGATAAATACACCAAAATGAATTAAACCACAATCTGAGGGCTGGACATGGATGGAAATAAAATGGTCAACAAAATCAAATTGTGAAAAACATATACTTTTATTTTAAGCATATTGTCTACATTTATTCTACCCAGAATGTTAAAAATCAATTGTAACACTCAATCTTAATCAAAAATCTTAAATCTAAAACTTAATCAATAATTCATCCTATAATAATCCTTTCAGTAGTAGAACCACAGTACTAATTTACTTAATCATGTATAAAGTGACTAAAATCTATCTGCCCCAAACAGTAAAACAGCACTTGGACCAGCTACAATAGTAAATGCCTACTCACATCTTGTTACATCAATATAAAGACTTTGACAATGTAAGGTTTTTTTTTTCTTAAATATTAATGCAGCTACTAGAAAACAAGAAAAATTAAGTGTATCTGTGATTCCAAAGATAAAGGTTTGTGGTATAATTTAAGTTTATTGAAAACCCAAAGGGTAATGTAATATTAATAAATAAATGTTGGGAGTCATTAAGTAACTGTCTTCCTCTTTTACAAACATGTGACAAATCATGTGAAAGGATAAAAAAACAAAAAACGAGACTAAAACAAATGAAAAAGGAGAAATGAGAAGGAGAATTAAAAAAAAAAAAATGCAGACATAGCATCTTCATGCACAGAGGACATGCTAAATTTGTCATCTGCGTGGAGGCAGTGCATGACACAGCTACATAAATAAATGTATTAAAAGGGGGTGAGAAAGACTTCGCTCCCTAAGGCACAAACAATAACAGCAACTATCATTATCACCATCTCGACTATACTCCCACGTCATTATTACATTGATAATACTCATTAGCACAAGGTGGTCCCCCCACCCCACCACAAACAGGATATGAGGAAAACCCATGCTGACCAGTAGATGGCACTGTAAAACCAGTCTAGTTATTGCATAGTTGGATGTGCAAGCAACCTTTCACCACAGGGTGTCAGTATAACCACAACACTAAAGCATGGCAAAGAATAACACTAGTCATGTTCGCCTCCACTCGTCCATTCTGCACATTTCTTATCACTGATAAAATGAAAAGGGAACTTTCTGTGAGGTTTCATTCATTTATTGTTTTGTTAATGTTTGTGCAAGGATAAGAATTACAAAAAATCTACACACTAGAGATGATAATATATCCTGTTCCTATCGTACAATGTTATTTATACAAGTATCCTTTAACAGTATGTATATATTCATTCCAATGCACCTATTACACTTTAAAGATATATTGATCATCTTCATAAGACAGACAAACATCACCAACAGTAAACAAGTTCATCTAAACACACACAGTCAGAACTGACCGTGTGCAATCTAGACATTTACGTAAGCTTCAACGATACAGATGTGCTATATCATGGTGTCTAGTAAGACTTCATCAAAATAAAAAACACAGAACCTACAAATGCAGCACAGCTCCCTGTAGTGCTCATAAGTGCATTAGTCACTTGAATTGTAGGAGAAAGTTTTTTGTTTTTATTTGTTGAGGTAACACAGCTAATCATTTTATTTATTTATTTAATAAAGAGATGACTATATTATAAGAACATTTTTGCTGATTTTATTTCCATGTATTAGTTACAGGGGTGACTCCTCTATGACATCCATAATAATTGTCAATGTTTCTGTGTGTAGCCTGTTGTCTGGTTCACCGTCCACTGAACTATTCTGACATTAATGAATGATGTGAAACAGTATATAGTTTTGACTGAGATAAGTTTTATATTCTTGTAAACAGACTTAAGGAGTGTGTTTTAAAATTACCTTGCAGTACTGACATGAAGTAAACACTTTAAATTTATCAAATATCAGAGCCACAGTGAGTTTGTGTGTATCCTGAAAACAATGTGAGGCAGATGCTCAGATCCTCATTAATCCTACTGGGACCAGTTATTGTGGCACAATCCAGGTTGAAAAACAATGATAGCTAGATAGGATATTTCCATTTAGATTTTTTGTATATAATGAATAGCACCTAATAAATTATTCTGATGACGCTCGTGTTTGTAAAATGTGTCAATACCACTGAAAACTACTGTTGTTTATGTTTTGCTTTCAGCCTTTTTAGTTCCTGGGTTTCTGTTTTTCATCTTGAGTTTTTCTGTATTTTTTACATTACCATTCAATGCTGCCATTTTTATTTTCAAATCATATTCCTTGTGGCTTGAATACAGTCGTAATCTCCGTGGAGCCAACATCTAGTGACCATTATGAGAACTGCAGCTTCAGGCCATTGCACTCAGTCATGGTCTAAATGACACTGTAGGTCAGGCTCTCCATCAATATAAGTGGTGCCCGTGAAATCATTGTTATAATAGACTACATGGACCACCTGCACAGTCTTGATGTCTACTTGATGTGGTGAAATATTCCCTTAAGTGTTCCCTCATAATGGAACAGGAAACCAGACACAAAGTCCAAGCACACAACAACTTTGTAAAATAAAAAACATTTCAGTGAGATGTTCCTTTGTCAATGTTCAATAAATGTAAGTATTTTTTCCAGTGCATCCCTTTTCATCCAGCATGTCATTTCAGCATGGTGGCATACAATAAAATAAATCTCATAGATTTAAATCCTTTTTCTGTGTAATATGTTGTGATACAGTACATCAGCTTGTCCACCAACTAATCAGTGTGGGCAGGAACCAGCAGTAGCCTTTCTATGATATATAAGAATAGTGGTAATATTCATTGTACGGATCAGGTGTCACTGCTTTATTGTCAGAAAGAGGTGTTGGGGGTGTGATGGTAATCACAATCAATTGTTATCCACAGTGTTCTTCAACCACTTGGCTTGTGACTGATTGGAGCTACATGTTACCTTGTTTGTCTGAGGAGGAGGAGGAGGTGGATGGTGATGGGGAGGGAGCTTTGGGGAAGACCCTATCAGTCGGGGTGATGCCTGGACTGCCCAGACCAGAGGAACTAGAGCTGCTGGAGCGGTGTGGTCCCTGTCCTGGTCCGATGACAGGAGCAGGTCGGACGGGTCTGACAGGCGGTGGACGCAGAGGAGCACTTGGTCTGCGTGCTGATAGGGCAGGTTTAAAAGTGGTCATGGTCTCGGAGGAGGAGCTGCTGCTGCTGCGTCGCTGGGCGGCGTCTGGATCCCGGATCACCATGGTGTGGAGAGGGCTGCCAGGTGGATCTTGGGCTCCACCAGGGTGCTTGAGGGGCTCCAGAGTGTCCAGAACTACGTCTGGGGCATGTTTGGCTACATTCTGTCGCTCAAGCTCCCGCAGCTCATGAAGAGCCGTGTTCATTGTTTTCTCTATGTCCTGGCAAACATGAGAAGACATAAAAGACAGACAGACAAATCAAAGACTAAATAAAACCAGAGGTGTCTGAGATCCATCTCTAAAATCAGTTTTCTGGTAAAAAAAAAAAAAAAAACATTTATTAACATCATATTGACATTCTCAAAAAAAAAAAATACTAGTACTGAATATGAATAAAATGGTAAATATGTTATAGGTATTTCAACACTATTTCTTTTATCAGGATTGGTGTTAGAGCAATTTACATAGAATATAGTGTTTATAATAAATCTGGAAAGCAGAGTGAGTTGAGTTATTTTACCAACCTCTGCGAGGGCTTCAGCTTCAAGAGCTTTGTGATCTCCTAAACTTGCGTGTCGAGTGGTGCTGGGTGAAGATCGTTGAGAGTGGCTGTCGACGAAGGCCTTTCTGTCAGGATGGTTGACGCAGCCGGTCGCTGCCAAATGTGGTGAGACGCCGTTTCTCCGGACTGTCTGTTGGGCCCCTGCTAACAGCCATTTTGTGTGGGCTGCAGGGTCGAGGCATGACCCTGGGGGGCTGTTCTGCAGCTCTGGTGGGGCTGTGACTGTCAGCACCGTTTCTGTGGCGCGGAACTGTGGCGCCATCTGATCGCACTCTCACTCTAACCAAGTGATAAAAATGAGTAAGTGATAAGAATGATTCATACTTTGTCCTTGGTTTTTAAGTCTGTGTGCCCACACAAGCTGAACTGACCCATACCTTCCCAATGCTGCTCCAAAGCGATGCTCAGGTGTGTGTTCACATGGAGACTGGCGTTCATTTCTAGATGAGGTTCTGTCGTCATGGTGCGATCCACCGCTGGCCTCACGATCGCTCCTGTGTGTGCTGTCTGAGAACGCATCATCCCTGATAGACAGACAGCAAATAATTTATTTCAATAAACATTTTCCTGGAAAGATTCAAATTAGCAGGAACTTAGAGACTGAACTTTGCCAGCGTTCAGCTACCTGCAACCTGCCTGCAATGCAATCTTCAATGTGAGTCACATTACTTATATAGACAAAATTAATAACTATTAATAACTACCACAATTAACACAATGTTTGGTAGTGCATATATCTGACCCCAGCTCTTAATTTAGCTTTAATTTTGTTACCCAGTTACCCAGAGGCAGAGGAGAAGTAATCAGGCAAAAGGCAAAAGCAAAAATGAAAGGCCAAATTTTCTGCAGTGACTAAATTTCTTCATCCAAATGATCCCATTAAAAGCCATTTGGTTACTTTGTCTCAACTAATTGTAGTAAGGAAACAAGAACAAGATAAAGAAAGGGGATTCATTTATTCCCAATGCCCTTTTGAAGAAACAGGTTTAAAGGTCTAACCACACACAGCTCATGTGGATTGTTAAAAATAGAAACATGAATTTTGGGAAAATGGAACAATATAAATAATGACCAAGTCCAAAGTAGCTCTGTGTTGCCTTGTAGCAGAACCAAGGCACAGGCTCCTTTAATGGCTCACTCACAAATGCATTTTACTTACATGTCTTGCACTACAATGTACTGGTGTGGGATCAGCCCATCCACGCCATTATGCCGGCCCTCCCACCAGTCCTCAGAGGCTCGCAGGTAGAGTAACAGAGAGGCTCCCTTCTTAAAGGAAAGCTCTCTAGGACTTCGACCCACGTAATCAAACTTGGCTATGGCCTCAATCTGCTCCAGCTCTGCAACACGAAGAATGTGACAGAACTCACATTAAAAAATCTCATATTTGCTATTTTAGCTCTTATAGGTACTGTTGTTATCATCACAGTGGACAGAGTGTCTTTAGTGACTTACCTTCATCACTAGTGTTCGGGCCAGTACCATTGTCTACTTCATCAAGGGTTCCTGGCTCACTGTGGGGACTTTCACTGAAAGAAGAGATATTGAGACAAATACTTAAAAATATCAACATAGTAGTCACATGTTACCTCATGTATTTCCATTTTACATGCAAAAAAGTTAAAAGTTGTCATTTCTAAAGCTATGTTCGATAGTGAATGAATAAGTTCACTTACCAGTACTCTTCTCCACCAGCCATGCATTTTTCATACACAGGTCCCTCCAACTCTCGCTGGCTTGGGAAGATGGACTCATGGTGGATGATGATGGTCTTAATGACCTCATTCACATGTGCTTGGCAGGCCACAGGGTCCTGGTCATCTGGTATGGGCATCAATGTGGGGCCAAAGCAAATAGCCAGGTTGTATGGGTCCATCATGTTCTCATCACTATACTGGGAAAGACTGGAGAAACACAGACAGTAAGTATAAATGTACAAGTGTTGCACATTTTATACCTGATGTGACTAGACGTACTGGTTCAGAAATGCAAACAGATATCTCATGACGATGATCACAGGCCGTTGAAGAGTCACAATTATCTGTTGAAGGTGATGAGCTCTTTCCGCACCCAGGTCCAGCTCTTAAAATTAAGAAAGTAACACAAAAAGAATGAAACAATTATAGAGAGCTACACAAAAAAGCTTCTACTTTTTTTGGATGTTTTCCAGGAAATGTGACTCACTGGTTGTAGATATGAGGTCGAGGAAACGCTCTTTGGGGAACAGTGGGTTTTCCAGTCCCCTGAAGTAGAGCTTAAGAACACCTGCCACAGAGTTGATGTCATGATCAGTCTGATCATCCACCAGTGGATCTTCTCCTACGGACACAACATACAGGTAATCCACTCATTAATCACTCCCTGTCATCTGTGTTCATAAAACATGGTTCTGATTTAATTTTTAAATGTGTATTTTAAGTTGGGAGGGTAATATAAACATTAAGAGTATATCTATATGTCCCCTTTTATCATTAACCCAAGATGGTGATCTTATGTATTATGCATCTCAAATGGTTTACATGTCCATTACAGGGTTATATGTCACACGCAGGCTCTTATTTGCACTTTAGTGGCCTGTGGGAGAGACTGTGGCTTTTGAGGTGGGTGAAACGCAATTTTAAATCAATCAGGAGAAGATGGCTGTGTGCACTGGGACTAACCTCTTTCAAATGCATTTTTAATATCGTTGACTTCGACCTGGGAGCCTGGAACTCGAAATATACCTTGCTGCTGAAGACCTGCAGACAGACAGATCCATTAATGTAAAACAGATTCAAAAAATGAGCCATCACAACAACTGGACACCACACTCGTGCACAAATTCACAAAGTGCACCATCTTTTCATTGAATTTCTGACATTTATAGAAATAGTACACAGAGGATGATACTAAACTGAAAGATGACCACAAATTCCTCATAATACTAACTATCCACGGTGATTAAACTGTATCTAGGAAGACTAAAGCAGTGGCAGAGACAAACATAAAAAGTGCAGATTTTGTGTATGTGTGAATACACATCTGACAACTTATGTGCAAGTTATTACTAGAGTTCAAATAAAAATCAATGAGCAAATGCCAAAAAAGTAAAGGTGTTATGACATTAAGGATGCCTGAAGATTTCTTTACTAATTGATAATTAAAGCCTTACTTTTTGGACCAAGACATTTGTGTTAAATGTATGCGTTATCAGGCACTGAGCTATTTGTAATGAGGCATTTCTGAAAAATGATCATCAGGTCTCTATTCACACTATAATCAAAGCATCCTTAGAAATAAATGATATTCGACTTAAGTGTGTCACTTTTTACTCGTTTTGTATAACCAATATTAAGGTTTCTGAATGCAAACTACATCATGTATGATCAACATTCCTGCTTCACATGAGGCTCTGTGAAGAAGCTTATCTTCATACAACAACAAGTTTGTGATATAGGTGAGCCAAACATCTTCATCATTGCTTATACTCAGTGTCATGATTATTAAAATGTAACAAAATTGAATGAATGAAACAAGAAATGTATTTAATTCAATTGATGATAACCCTAAAAGGTGTGAACTAAGCAACCGTTTGACCGTTTGTTATTATAAATTTTCATAATAAAAACAGTACCCTGCACAAATAAGGGAGAGATGAGGATTGGCTCTAGATAAATATAGTTGTATCAACTGTCAGTTTCAACATCTAAGCGTTACAGTTACCTACCGTACAGATTGATATATCGAATGCAGCTCTCAACCACCACTGGTATCGGCTGCCCTGAGTCCTACAGTGTCGGAGGGAATCAAAGGATTATCTTCTTAAGTAAATAAAGTAAAAGTAAGTTAAGTAAAACAGAAAAGAGTAGAAAACAAACAGCCATGTCAACTGGGTGTTACCAGAATCTTAATGAGCGAGCTACTTAAATTAATTAACTTCATATTTTATCATTTAATGATTATTAAATTATTGATGTTTAGTGCACAGAAGCAAAAAATAAGCAGAAACAAACTGTGTAAGTGTTGCACCACAATGTATGGTGTTATAACTACGGTATTTATCACACATCAGGAATCCCAACAGGACAGAGGCACAGAAATATTGGTTAGCATACTGAACACAGTGTGATGATCCCGCCCTGCTATAAGACAGAGTACCTGACTCCTGGCACGGACATTCCGTCTTCCCCTGGGCAGAGAGCAGTAAGGCACGTAGACAGAGGAAGAGAGGCAACAACAACCACAACAGGTTAGTGAGAGAGACAGATCTTACAGAGAAAAGAAAAAGAGGAGGCCTGGTCTGAAAGATTGGCCAGAGCATCAGTGCCTTGTGGGGTGTGAGACATGAGTACATGGCTCAGAGGGGGAGTGTGCGTGGGAGGGAGGGTGCTATCCGAGATGATGGGAGTGGGGGTGGCATTCACAAAGGACTGTTTGACCAAGACTAACACTCTCATTTCAAGGCTGAGCTGAATCCTAGGGCCACAAATAACAACTATTTTCATTTCCCAATCTGCTCGTTATTTTCTCAATTAACTGATTAATTTGTGAAAACACCCCTCATCATTTCCTACAGCCCAGTGCGGCTTATTCACATGACTTGATTTGTCTTTTTAATCACACTAAATTATATTTACTTTGTTATCGCTTAAAAGAAATAAAATTACAAAACTAGAGGTTAGAAGATTACAACAAAAACATTTTGTATTTTTGCTTTATACTACATATTCTAATCACAAATGAATGATCAAATTAGCTGTAGATTATTATTTCTGTTGCTACTATTAAACTGATATTTACCTCCACTGCTGTCAGGGCACACTGTCTGCCTGCCCCTGTCTGATTGAGCATTAGAATGCATGAAGCTATGTGTTTGCATAGCCTAACATGGCTGGTGCATGGCCATCTGACATGCATAAAGCCTCATTAATTCAGTATCAGGAGGCTGGGGCTCACAAGGGTAAGGATGTTAAAGGTAAATCTTGCACTGGTCTGGTGCTTTTCAAACAAATTGTCTTTAAAAACATGTTAAAAACATGTTTTCATCTGACCCCGTCTTTCTTAAACTAGAGGACTACGAAGACAAGGCAATGAGCAAGAGGAAAGTCAGTGCATGAGTGAGCCAACATTTGGATAAAAGAGTGGTCAAAGGCAAGAGAACCCCCAAGGACTGCTAGCAAGACAGCTGAGCTCACGCAGAGACAAAGAGCACAGATGGGCTAATACCTGAATGAAGGCCTCCATATTGCCGTTAAACAGCTTACGGTTAAAAATGGAGCGAGGTCTAGACTTCCGCATTCTCGAGGGTTTAGGGGGAAGAGTGGGGGGCCTGGGGAGATGGTGGGGGGGTGTACGGTTGGTACAAGGTAAATATGAATAATAACGTAGCTGGTATCATTATCACATCAACATTCTGACATCTTTTTCTAAAATGTTATTCAAATATCTTCACTGTAATAATTTACAACTCAAATAACAAAACATAGTTAAACAATTTTGGGATATATGCTTATTTACTTATTTCCCCAATCGTTAGCTAACCTGTAACTAACAGGTTGTTAGCTGCACCTTAACAATCAGGCAACAATGAGTGAGATCTTCTATTAGTCTTCTAATCTAACTCTGGACAAGAAAGTCAATGAGCATATTTCCCAAAATGTCAACATGGACAAAGCTGGTGCAGCAAACTTTATCAAAGTCAGTGAAAATGACTACAAGGAAGCATCACACATAAAAATCAATACAGTTTTGACTGAATTTCATGAAATTAAACTTTATATTCAATTAGTCATGGGTCTACCTTGTCAATATTCATTTCCCTGTCAATATTTTAACAGAACAACAGCTGGATATGATTCATCTTCCTGGCATTTCATTTCTTGGTCTTCACATATTTTTAATAGATAAAAAGTAGGATGAAAAACTCTGAGCTCCACTTTCTGTAATTAGGACTCAAACCATTGTCCAACAAATACAACTCTGGTTCCCATACTCTCTAATTTCTGCCTTATCCAGCAACACAGGAAGGATTTTACACATCGTTGCCTACTTTATTCACCCTTTTGTCACTGGACGTCTTACCTTGTTGTTCCATATTCAGCCCTCTCCCCTAGAAGGAAAAACGACAGAGAAAGAGACTAAATTAGTATACGGTAGTTTTATAATCACAGAAGTTAACGGTACGGTTGAATGCAGGCCAACTATACAAGGTTGGCAGATGGAAACAGAAAAGGGAGTTATAAGAAAATGGAATCTATTCAGACCGGCTCAATGGGGTGAGTGCCATTGGCTGCGTTTGACTCACTGCCAGGCAGCGGTCATTCAGCAGTCACCCTAGAAACAGCACAAGAGCCCCAGAAGGGGATGGCCTGTCTACTCACTCTGCAGAGTGAAAATGTATCCGGGGCAACGAGAGTGGGAGACTGAGGAGGCCTATTCGTACAGCACGATGATTTCATGATATCTGTGCCACATTCACACAAATCTCACTGTACACAAACAAATTAAGGCTTCACTTTGATCAGTCAATCAGAAATGTTTTTTTTTCCACAATTACATCATGTGCAAAGCTTCTGGCACAATCCTACTTTATGTCAAACACACATTAATTCCAGTCTTGGAGCAGATACTTGCATGAATCTGAACTGGAAACACAATGATGTGGAAAATTCATATTTTATTCAATCCTTTGACTGAGGTTCATGCATGTTAAATATACAGAATAAATGAGAAAGCACAGCAAAAAAATACCATTCATGCAGTGATACTTGTTCTGTTTTGTGATATTTTGGGTCCAAAAACGCTAAAGATTTCGATTAAACTGAAAGCTGAAGAAGAGATTATATTTGTTTTGTGCAGCTCTGGTACAACACCAGTACCAGTTAACATATTTCTATCTTTTTTGTCTAATCTGAGCTTTTGTCATTGAAATCAATTGAAATCTGTATTGTATTGTTAACTATACGTATGTACTACACACTATTTGCAGATATATCACAAAGAGGAGGCTAATTTCTAACCAAAACCAGATGCCGGCGAGATTTTGTACCAACACGCCAGCATGGAAAGATAGACAGTCTGTCCTTATTCACCCTTTTGGCTCATGTTAACATACATTAAATAAATATGAATCACATGGCCTCCAAGCAATATACTGCCCATCAAGAAATGTTAGTCTTTTGCGGCCTGTGACCCAAACTGTCAAGATGCCAAGTAAGTGATGAATTCAGTACAGCAGAATTTTGTATTCTGGTTCCAATGACATGAAAATCTCCAGTGATTTATTTTTGCTGAAAACAGATCTGATAGAAATGTATTATATGTGCCTTCTGCATATCAACGGATGCCAAAAGACAAGAAAGTTGTTTCTTTACTATATTATTATTATTACTTAATTCACTTAAATATCACCACCACTTTCCACTTCATTTGTGTTGTAAAACAAAATGTCTCACCTTCTCCTAGCGTCTGCTTCAGGAGGTCGTGCTTAGCCTGCAGTTTGATGATCAGATTGCTGCCATTTAAATACTCCTTGTATTTCTGCAAACAGATAAAAGCATAGTGGCGGGTTTACATGTAGTTATGGGCTCCATGCTGCAGTGTGTTCAAACCCTCATCTGTATGACAACTCACAGTGAAGTAGAAGCCCTCGGTCTCTTGCTGATTGGCTCGTCTCTTTGTGATGTTTGCCTTGCTCATGTAGGAGTCGGAGGAAGCCGATTTGACCGACTCTGTGGACTGGCTGTGCTGGAAGGCTTCTGAAACATCAAAGTCTTCCACTGTGAGCATGTCCTGAAGGGTCTGCATGGTGGCGTCCAGGGTCTTCCTCACCTGATGCACAGAGCAGCAGCAGGAAGGCAATTGAAACGTGACTTTAATCTAAACAAGGTCCATAATCACCTTATATTTGTGATAATTACATTGAAGTCAGTGTGAAATTAATTAGATGGCTTGTATACCTCAAAAACATCAGAGAAAATACTAATTATGCTTAATGTGCATACTTCCAAACACATCTTTTCAGTGTCACAAGCAAGGTGCATGATGTAAACAACCCAGCAAAGTCTAAGTCTAAGCTCATACCACTGGAGGCTATTTGAACAGCAGTTTGACTGACACACCGTAAACAACAGAGTAATTAGCTTCCCAGTGTGATGCATCGTGACATGAAAGATTAACAATATTCCTTCCATGTGAGGCAGACAGGAAATGGAGTGCGCATTTCCATATTCATGACAGACAGGCACTGACACACAAACACATCCTGATGATCCTTGGAGCAGGTCTGTTTTAATGACTCCAGGTCATGATGCTGGGGTGACCCCCAGTGGAGACGCCAGACCCCACAAGTCAATGTCAGATTAAAGATGAATGTAAACAAAGAATGACAGTCCTCCGGAATGGCAGCTAACATGGCTGTCACATGTTAGCGTGACAGAAGCATGGTTGTTAGCCGCTGGTTTAAAATATAACACAGCCAAAGGACGTATGGAAGGTGGTATTGCTACAGAGAAGCAGTATTTCAGATTAAGTGTTTGTGTGTCTTGTGTCATTTTTCTTTGAAGGAATAGTGCTAAATTGTGGAAATTTTAGCTTATTTTTAGAGCTCAGTGAGAAGATTGATAGTATTCTCTGCTATCTTGACTGCAAATATGGAGCTATCACCAACTGCTTGTATGAGTGCACATTTTTCAGCACAGATGCTGAAAAAAGGGGAACACAGCTGGCCAGGCTCTAGCCAAAGGTAAAAACAGGCCGTTTACCACCAACTCTAAATCTAGCAAATTAACACTAAATATTTTGACTTGGTTACCTGGTTTGTTTGCTCCTTAGAATTTTTCCATTGAACTTGGCTAATGAGCCTATAGCCATATTTTGGATAACACAAAGCACATAGCTATAAAATATCTAAGACCAGAATATCTGTGTTGTGTCACTGACTATTCTTCTTGCAGAACATCAGATATGTTTCTTCCTGTTTTGCAACATGTGGCCACACTTGATTGATGGTTCGAATGATAATGGAATTGGTTTCCTGGAACAGTTCAATAATATTTATAGTCACAGTTCACTCATTAAATCACACTATTAAGCACACATCATGTTACCTTCCTTAGCAAACAAGGTTCATGTTCTCATTTTTTACTAACATTTAGCTTTAACCAACTGACTGACTCTCTCATTAGAAGTTCTGTGCACATTGTTAAGATGTAGCTGGGGCATAAGATCGTTGTTTTCATCTCTGTTGTGTCAAATTAATTTTTTCACTGAGCCACATATGTTGCATTTACAGTGTGTAGCTGGACGATCTCAGTGTTCCCTCTGTTTGTTCACAACCTCAGCAAGACAGTCACCAGACAGAAACCCTGTGTTTACTGCTTTTGAATTAATACCCACATAGTCTAAAAAAGACTAAAATAGAGTTAATTACTTAATATAACTCACACATCAGTTCTTCACTCAGCAAAAAAGGACATTACTCTGAACACAAAGCTCGTTTTATTTCGAAGTGAAATGCTGACACTAGCAACCTCAAACCCCTTTGAGACTTGTGCGCTCAAAACCTCTCACCTCTTCATTTTCTATCTTCAGCGTGGCCAGACGAGACTGCAGCTGGTGGTATCGCATCAAGAGCTCTGTCTGAACAGGCTGCTGTGCGCTCAGTTGACACACCTGAGATAAAAGAATAAATGAAATGTACCAGAAGGACTTTCATTTAGAGCAAAGCAAATACATAGTGCATGTTGAATCAAGAATCTACAAACAGACTATTTTCATGTCCATGCCCTTCCTTGGTGACTCACCTCATCGCCCATGTGTGGTTGATAGTCAAAGCGTGCTGGAGGACAGAAGATCTGACTGTGTGTGTCCATAAATTTCAACTTGTCTCCTCTGATGTCCATGGCATCTACTGCTCCCTCCAATAAGTCCAACCCCTCATGACGAGACGTCTCCAGACTATACTCTGCAGACAGGTATGTTCTCATGGTGCGTGCCAGGCTTGCATGGTACCCTAAATCACAACACTAAAGACAAAAGTAAAATGGAAAGATGATTAAAAAAGAAAAAAAAGCTACTAGAAACTGCAAAAATCACTTGTACTTAGTGGTAGTTCGTTTTGAATATTTGCATCTTTATGAAAGATTGTATTAACTTACATCTATCATGTCTGAGACATCATGGATGTAGTACTTGGCCACCAGAGCATTGGTGGCTGCCAGATTGAGAAGGTAATCGTTGCGGGCCTTTGTGCATTTCAGCTTGTTTTCAGAGTACTTTGCTTGTCTCTAGGGTGGAAAAGGAAGAAAGAGTCACATCAGTGGATGATGCAAAATGGATTCTAATGTACTTAAAGAATGCATTACAACAATAAACAGATTTTATCTTATCTAATCAGTCAATATATGAGATGCTCAACGCAATGTGGAAATGGGTTTCTTGAAGTAGAATAGTTCATTAAAAAAGCATTTGCGGATTATTTGTTCTCGTCTGCAGCTAAGATGACTATCGTCTAAAAGAGCATACACGATCATCATGTACAGACATGCCAACCAGAACAGACCTTCTCCTTCATTTTTTCCATCTTCTTGACAGAGCTTCGTCGCTGTGAACGTTCATCATGACCATAACGCAGCAGACTGGTACTTATGTCATTGGCCTTGCCGATGTGCTTTTCCTCCTGTTTCTCTGCCTCCTTCAGCTTGGTCTCCGCACTGAGACTCTCTGTATGGTACATGTGGTATGTCTTCATCACCTGCGAGATTACACATCAAATGTCAAACTCATCATAATCATAATCCAACCTAATGTGTACTACATGTCAGTAATATTACTTAAATCTACTACCACATTTCTACATAGTCTCCTTTAAATTACTTCAACACCACTACAATAATCAGGAAAATATGTGACATCAAATGAGATCGTGAATAAAATCACAAAGACACACTCATGAGAGCAGTGGTCAATCCATAGCTAAGCAGCTGTGTCCAACACTGTCCAAGTTTCCAGTGCAAGTGCATTTACACAAAGTAAGTATTTAACTGTAATTGATCTAATGGGTTAATGAAACCTTGTAACCCGACTCTTGTTCTTTTGACAAATGGATGTCAAAACAGAATCATTTAGAAAAACGTTACATTTTTTTCAATAAATGATGTATAGCACATGTTGTGTAGCTGTTTAATAAAATGTAAAGCTTGTTAATCTTATAAATGCATGAGTATGACATGATGAACTAAATAAACAAGACTGTAAATGATACCCTACACCCTACATATTACATATGAACTGATGTAACCCCAGGAGATAACAGCTTACTGATTGGGCTCATGTGAAATTTATAGTTTGATTGATGTTTACAAATGAAGCTGGAAGTATCTTGCCAGAGGCATCTGTCTGATGCATCGACACTGTTCTGTTTGTTTGTCTTCATTTCAGATCTCTAGTAGTTTAAAAAAAATGTGGAGCAAGTATTTATTACCTGGGCTCATAATTCTCAAAATACACTAAACACTGTGTTCAGTTTACCAAAGTGTTATCAAAGATATCACACATAGATGTTTAACCAGTAACTCTGAATCAACAGCAAAATTAAATAACATCTGCTCCTTCATCACTCACGCTCAAGTTCTGGTTTCCTAGCAACCGTGCAACGGACGTGCAGAGGACAGTGAGATGGACCAGCAGGGGAGGAAAGAGGTTACTAAGTGACAATGAGCAACCTTGTATGGACGGATTCACACCTAATTTAACACATAACTGACAATATAAACAAAATAAACACGGTTTATTTAAGCTTCATAAATTTATCTCACCCAAATCTGAACAGACTATAGCTATGTCTTATATTGTGTGTGTAGGAGCTGCAGACAGGCATTTAATAATGGATGAATCTGAGAGAGAGAGAAAAAAAATCAATATGAGCCGAGCAGTAAAGTGCTGTATAATGTTTCATGTGAGAATATATCTCGTGTGGGTTAAATCATGCAGGTATTTCTTCTTCAGATCTATTTGTGATTTTTAAAATGAGCGTGAGTAGTCGATGGTCACTAATGAACTGCATTTAAACAGTTTTGCTACAATGTTATTTTTTTAGTAGTTGCTATATTAACTCTTTTTCAGCTATTTATGTGAACAAACACAAACCAGAGTCATAACACTGTGTAATCATTCTAGTTCAAAGATCATATTAGCACTGAGGTGCTCTCTGTTTGCCGTCACTTCCTCCTACTTCCTACTTCCTTTTTGAAAAGGAAGTAAATGAAACTTCAAATAGTTCACTTAAAGACATGATATACAGCATGAACTTTTGGAGCAATTATAGTTTGTGGCTTCCAATCAATTTTACAGCACCATGATAAATGTGTCTCAACTAAAAGTCCTAAATTTGTCCAAAGTTTTTTAATTATCTCTGATTGATCACCTACAGTTAGTTTGACTCCAAAACATTAAAGACTGAAATCAAATGATTAAAAGTGCAGCAAATAGCCAAAGGTGAATTTTTACACACCAGTAAATATGAAATTAAATACTTAAATATCGAGAAAAGAGATGAGCACTCGCTAAAAATGTCTTTGAGACATTATTCTTCTTTTTTGTTTAAAACATGGTGGACCGATAAATTCTATACTTTCAAGTTTCTTTCTTACTAAGCAAATGTAATTTCAATACATTAGAAAATGGTAAAACTATTGCAAGATCAGCGGAGTTGGTATCAGCCAGACAGATCTATCTCATTTTTTCCAATTGAAAGTTTAAATGTTCAATTAAACTTACTTCACACACTTTTTGTGAATTAGCTCTTGAGATATAGCGATGGGTCATGACATCACTGAGGAATAAGAGGTTGAAAGAACCTCTTTGGCGTGTTTGTGCTGTTGTGTCCCAAATATAGCAGATGATATCACTGAATCATTTCAGTTTCTTCAGCAGTGACACAGATGTCTTTTCATTTCTGTATGTTTAATATTATGAGCGTGTACACATGTCTCTGTATTCTGTGTATGAATACAGATAGACATCTGTTATCATTACACACAAACAGATGCGTGTGGTTACTCGTAAAATTAGCTGACGGTATTACAGCAGCTCGCGTTCGCACAGCACCTCCACACAACAGACAGACTGCTGAGTCGCCGCCTGAAGCGCAGCCATAGGCAAGAACGCGCTCCCCTTCAACTGATGTAGAAATTCACAGCAGGAGGAAGAATGCAAATTTTCTCCTTTTGTGACCTCAGGAGAAGGAAGAAATGACCTGTTGGAGGCTGCGCTGCTGATAAGGCATATCTGCCATGTGCAGTGTCAGGCCAGCCGCTTCACAGGTTACAGGTTCAATTCTGACAAAAGTTCAGCTTTTATTTTTTGCATAGATGAGCCAGAGGCAGCTAACAGTGGAGTGGGCGAGACACACAGCCCGGTATAAACAGAATAATGTCATGTAGGGACAGAGGTATTCATTTAACTCACAGTGTAGAGCTCATTGGTGACTTTAACCAACTCCTCGTGCATTTGTACCCCGATGTCTTTGCTCTGTAAAGGAGAGAACAGACTTCAGATGACAACAATGACACATAAAAGACAATTAATAGCAATTATTCAAACATCTGAGACAAAGAACTCTATTATTTAGAGAATCACCTTCCCACTAATGAAAAGCCTGAGGGCTATGTGCCAGTTAGATTTTGTATGTGAGGAATGTCAGCATTGAAACGCTGTTATTACTCTGCACCAGAGAAGATCTAATACAATGCCCAAAGTGCACAAGCAGACAAAAATAGAACTGTGCAGTAACTGCAGAATATTTCCCAAGAAGTGGAGTCACAATTTCAGTTCGGTTACAGTGGCTAAACAGCCTATGATGAATTGAACATGTGCCATGACAGGGCCTAAAGCCCAAGAGTAGGAATTGGTCCAGTGGAGAGTGATACTGGAAATCCTGTTGAGAGGATATGGAGCAATGCTTAGGCCAATCAATCCTGTTTTCTGCCACCTCTCGGGGGCCACACATCAAAACAGTGCAGTTAGATTTTTACACATGACAAGAATTAAAACTTGAGCACATTCATTTCATTTAAACATTGTCTTAACAAATGCCAGAGTTGATTTATTCCCTTCCCAACATGTGTCATTGATTAGCAACGAGACTGCACTGCAGCTGAACCAGGATGCTGCAGCATAACAGGATTATTGTTTTGGAGAACTTTGTCACAGTTTGAGCTAACTTCTTGCAGGAGGAGACAGTTTCTCTGCAGGCAGTTATTAGTCCTGCTCTTTGTGTTTGGCTGTAAGCCATCCCATTCTCATCAAGGCATCCCATCGTGACAGTGCAGAGCCCCCTAGAGGGCATAAATTACTGTAGATTCCTGCTGCTGTCAAACGATACTGATCTAAGATCCCAGAGGCAGATTTTTCATCACAACCCCTGAGCTACAGCCACTCTGCTACTGTATGCATTATGAGATATGGCACTAGAGAGATAAGACATCAGACACAAGCATTTTCTATGTTGTTAAAATTTTCAATAAAAGAAACTAGTTATATCTAATTCTCTCTGCAAGTTAATGAAAGTTAATGTGAATTTCGTATGAAATGAAATGAGTAGGAGCAGGGATGACAAGAGTTATGAGGTGTAAAGAGTATCTGGAAAGGGCCAGTGATCTAAATGGGGAGTGAACTGAGCGTGATATTGAGAATTATAATACACATGATGGTGCTCGTTAAAAGGAGCCCTCGACAATCGTGTAGACACTTGCAGCTCTCACAATAGCAAATATTTACTGTAATAGTAGAGTGAAAACCTGAGAGATGGATTAACCCAGATCCAGCTTCCAACCAAGCTATCAAGGAAGGGAAACTTTGTAGGCACAGATGATATCATATGCGTGATATTAAGGGAGACAATAAAGTCTCAGATATGCTCTCAGAATTAATTAGCTGCATGAGAAACACAAACCATGAAATATAGTGGACGTCCTAATACATATAAACATAATTTAACATATTTTTTGTCTGTATGGCGTCAAGTTCTCAGCTAAGGACATTAGTCATATGATCCAAGCAGATGATTTCTGTGACTGTGTGCGACAGTAACAGTCAAGAGTTACATGCCCTCATCCATTTAATTCCAATTCTGACCTTTTTGAAAAGTCTGATGACATCCTCGCCCACGTGTGCCAGACGGACAATGACGTTGTTGTTGTAGATGTCGCTGAGAGTGGCGTGGTCTCTGCTCTCCCGCCTGGTCTGGTCCAAAACCAAATACCAACAGTTCACAGTGGACACGAGATTTTGGTCCTTTCTGAAACAGCCAAAGAAAGCGGAGATTTTATTGTTGCTAGTTGAAACTGTTGCATTAGGGGCACTTTTATCTTTTTACAAAGATAAATTACATTGATCAACTTGATGACTGATGTCTGTAGACCAATACATACTGAACATTCACACCACACAGTTGATTTCAGAGTAGGCATCAACGTGAACAGACAAAAACATTAATTATTATCATCAAATCAGACTCAAGTCCAACTAGAATTACTGCCTTTGTATTGTACACCTCCATCAAACAGTTCAAATACAGTCGATATGTTTGTGAATTCTTGAGTTATGGGAAAAACATATTTTGTATGATCACAGTGACTTTGACCTTTGTCAAAAGTGTGTGTGCGTGTGTGTTTGTAGTGTATGTGTATTAAAATACGAAACAGTTCTATCAACTG
Organism: Polydactylus sextarius; assembly: GCA_016801845.1. Taxonomy (NCBI): domain Eukaryota; kingdom Metazoa; phylum Chordata; class Actinopteri; family Polynemidae; genus Polydactylus; species Polydactylus sextarius. Next base: position 10,700,467 of record CM028908.1, read on the forward strand.
CACTACACATTACAAGTCACTGGGTATTTGGTGAGGACTGAGCTAAACAGTCACAAGCTGTACACACACACACGCGCACATGCCACTTCACTTGCCTCCCTGCTCAAGGGAGCATGTGAGTTCAATTATCCTCACACCAAAGAGTTTGTTTGTCTACTTCTTCTTGCCTTCTTTTGTCTTCAGAGAACATCGTATTGTTTTCTAGTCTCCGACAATATTGACTGAAAAATACAAATGCTGCATCATATTACTTTTAATATTTCATCCTGCCTAAAAGCTGAGTGTAAAAAAACATCAGCTGTTGTTATCTGATAGCTTGACGCCTGCTGCGATCCAATCTGAATCCAACTTTATTTCTCCTTTAATGACGGGTGAAAAGAGACGAGGGATGTTGGGATGAATGACTGTAACTCGTGCATGTCTTTGTTGATAGGGAAGAGGACATTCAAAAGGCAGCTAGATAGTCATCTCTGCCGATTTGCAACCACAGAACTTTTTGTTACATCAAACAAGAAGTCCATGGCTGTACAAGAAGAAACAAACTTGTTTTACTTGTAGCTGTTTTTTTTTTAAAAAAAAACAAAAAAAAAAACAAAAGAACAACTGTGATCCCAAGCAGAAAGACTCTCAATGTACTAAATTTCAAGAAAAAGAAATGCAGGAAAGGTCATGAAAAAGTGATGAAATTATTATGTGGCTCACTGATTTTCATACATGGCGCTGGATATTACCTACATGTATATTTCATTCATAATTACTAGCAATCTTACATACTGAAAGCTGTCTTTTCGAGTGACATACAGTGATTCTACGTTTACACACCCAAAGGAATGATATTCATACTGTTAACACAAATGACCAATGGACCCTTGATTTATAACATATTTTAAGCTTCTTCCCTCTGTAATGCAAACATGACAGTTCTAATAAATATCTGAGAGATCTGTTTTTCATATGACTGATCCTAATTCTGTTAAAAATTAAACATTTAGTGAGTGTTTGCCTTCTCAGGTCCAGACAAACTCAAAGTTCTTGTTAAAAACGGTCTAGATGCTACAATATTAAATGTTGCCTACTTACTTCGTTTGTCTGTCTAGACGTCTGGTAAAAAACTAATCCACAGCAGCATCCTAATTTGCAGCCTGAGCCAGAAACGCAGCAGCAGTTATTTTTGACATGAATCTCAGTTTTTGAAGATGTACTAAAAGACTAGTCCTGACTTGTTTACTGTCAGCAGCTTTCAAAACTTTGATGACTTTTATCCTTGGAGAATTTTAACCGCGCTTTCATTTTCTTTTTGAAGTGTATTATGCCCGTTTTTCTGCCTTGGTAGAGCTCACTCTCATCTTCAGCTAATGGTACTTTCTGCTCTATAAGAAAAGAGATGAGATCTGCCTCAATGCTTCCATATAAATACAACCTAAACAACACTAAAGTTTAACCACTCACTGACCTTCACAATGAGATATGTGAATATATTTTTCACCTGTAAAACATTCATATTCACTCAGATCAAACCATTTTCATTTTTTTATGTGGATTATCTTTGTTCCAGGTCTGAGTACCACATTTAAAGTTCTAAATTCAAGGAAATTATGACTCTATCCTATAATATAAAAAGTTCAGTATTAGTGGCGAGTGAAACGAGTAGCCCTCATATCATACTACAGATAATTGAGTATTCTGGGCATCAGCAGCTTCTTTCTATTGCCTTTCACCTTTTAATACTTTTTTTTAAAAGGACAATCAACCTTTCTTTGGAGTAGAGCAGGTGTTTGAACATGGACACTTGATGCCAGGTACCTGACTGTAAATGATTGACTGTTTGCTCTTGAATAAGGATGAGATGGTTGTATTCAGAACACAAAGGTGCTGCATTATCTGTCCAGAAGACAACAGAGGGAGTTTTTTATTTTTTACCTGATGGTAAAAACTGTTTTTTCGACAAGGTCGCTGCATTATTAAAGTCGAATGCACTACAGTGAACTGACAACATGAAAACACTCAACTATTTTATGATGTTTTAAGATGTTGAGCAGAAATGTTCTTTTCCAAAGGTACATTGAGTCATATGCTTTTAAAATCACATGTCTGCTTCGACCTCTCTTTCATAGAAGATTTTGAAAATATTCCCTGACATTCTCCTGCCAGCGCCTTTATTATTTCTGACACCAGAAATGAAAATATGAAAGGATCATGGATAAGAAAGAAGGGCACTGGGGCTTTGCTCTTGAAAAAGGGAAAATTAAATGAAAGAAGGAGTGGGTAAGAGTGCAAAGCCAGCTCTGAAAGTCAAGATGAGAAGACAGCGTGGGATTATTAATGACACAGACTTAGTCAACCCATTGTAGTCTGTGAACATGAATGTGGCCTTTGACAGACAGATATAATGATGGCCATTTAATGTGATGGAGTTGAAAGTGGGACAGTGAGGTGATGAGAGAAGCCATGAACTGTAAGTCTCGTATGGGGGTCTTCCTTTAAGGGGACGCTCCATTTATCAATGTCCCAGTGATGAGAGCACTCCGCCATGATTATACTTTATGTTCAATTGGCCGAAGAGAACGAGAGAGAGACAGAAAGACCGCTGCTGAATAAACCAATGTTTTACGCATGACTGCCACAAGTATGAGAGGAGAGTAGATTCCATCTTTTCAGAGCTTTCAGTGGTTTATTGATCTATTAGTCTTAAATTGTTTTACACTTTACACTTGTACTTCTTATTATCAGCCTGTCAGTCCTCTATAAATCACACTGCAATGCACTATCCTGTATGAAGGATGCAAATCCTGCAGACCTTCTGATCGGCTTTCTGTGCTTTAACTGAACATAGCCTGACTCATTCCTGTTATTTATGACTACTGATTCAAATTAAACGCTTGTACATGGTCAGCATTTACAATTACAACATAATCTAAAAGTCAGAGTGAGCTCCAGGCTGGTCAGAGTGTCTAAGAAGTCAATCCTCAACATGCTGCAGGGTGCTTGTTTCATGACCATAGATTTCCCTTACACAAACAGTTAAAATGATTAAGTCAGCCTGGGTAAAACAGCCCCTGTTGTTTCTTTCCTCAGACTCCTAACTTAAGCGCTGATTTATTTGCTGTGTCTATTGATAAAATATTAGTATTTGAGTTGCAGTTTAGTGTGAAGTTGTTGAGAATGAAAGAAGTTGAGAATGGAAATGAAATGACAGCCACAGAGAAAAGACAGGGGTTGGGGGGTGGGGGCTGGCTAAAGAGTCTGACCTAGTTGGGAGAAACACAGCAGCCTGAGGCCACAAGCTTCCTTGGCCCTGGCTTCATTTCAGGTCAGTTCTTCTGTTTTTATCCCTCCTCCCCTTTTTGTTGCTTATCCCTCCTATTTTTCCTCTTTTTTTTTTCATCTCAGTGTCACAGCAGTGATCAGTATGAAATATGTAACAATTGTTTAACAATCAAACACATTTAACACAGACATTCCAATGCTTAGCAAACAGACGGTAGCAAGACTCACTTGAAGTGCTGGTGCTCTCTGGAGGTACGGATCTTGGCGGAGTAACGCTCAGCCAGTTTGTCCAGGCCTCTGGAGTACTCAAGCTGGAGTTCTGCTTTTCGACGGAAGAACTCCTGTAGGTCCTGCAGCAGCTGCAGCCGAGACTCAGACTGCTGCTCCAGACAACGGAACTGCTCCACCAGCTGGTTACGGATCTCTGCATATCAAAAAAGGGAGACCACCTTTAGAATAAATAGAGCCTCTCTGGGGTAGTGGGCTTACATGCTGGGCTTCGTTTCTGGCTGCCAAACATTGCTGCAGGTCAGATTTTAACCCACAGCCTTTCAGCAGTGAACTGAGCAAACAACATAATATAGTTAATACAAACAGATGAGTGAGGACACATTCAAGCCAGCGCATGTACTGATAAAAAAACAAAGTCATCATAATTGGATAAAACCGGATGTCAGCGTGCATTTGTCCGCTGTCTGCGTGTGTGTACAATGGGAGGAAGGGAGGGAGTATGGGGGTGTCTAAATGCTGGGGTAGCACACGTGCATATGAGATGCATGTCTGATGATTGCAGCAGACAGCACGGAAAATATAAAATAGGTCAGCTTCTCAAAATGCATTGTGCTGAGTGAGCCTTCACAGAAGTTTGTCTCGAAAAATAAAATTGCAGGCATTCTTTCGATTAAAAGATCCCTGTGGTTTTCTGCTTATGAGGTTTGGAAACTCACTGCCCCTGTTCATAGTCTGGGAATGAGGAAAAATTATGTTTTGCTCAACATTTTGAAAATACAGTTGTTATGGCATTTATAAACAGTCAATTTATAGATTCAAAAATAGACATGTGGAATATGATAAGTCGAAATGTTTATTGCAATAAGGTAATAACTATGTATTTATAGCACCTCATCTGTCAAATAGAGATTAGATGAAGATCCATGAAGCCTTAACTACTTTTTAAGTTAAGTTAAAAATAAGTTAACTTTAACCATTGTCATTATACAGTCCGGAATAGTTCAGCACTGTACCTTGTAATTATTCCATCTCCAAGTGACCACAAATAAAAAATTTTAAAAAGTACAGACTTCCCCCTGGGCAGGCTGTATTAGTATTGTAGTTGGGTGTTCGCGTACTCCTGGGATTTCAGGTGATAAACATGTCCAGCAAAGTAATAACATCACTTTTATAGCTTTGCATTAACACCGAAAGGGAATACAGATCACATTTTATTTCATCCATATACTGTTTATTGCAAGCCCATCATAAATCCAGCAGCTAAGTGGCCACTGAATGCGTGGCTGCAGATCAACCGTAAATCAGAACCTTGGCCTGAGTGAGTGATGTGGTGAATTAAGGATCGTGTTACTAATACTAATATGTTCCAACGCATACTGTATGTAAAGATGTGACAAGTGTGTGTATTATACACATGAGTACAAGTAGAGGGTTAAACAAAGCATCTGTCTCTACAAGACAATAAGAAGAAGTCGAGCAACATTGAGATGACTGAAGATTCCATTATGACAGACTGTTTCAACCATGCATATGATTTCTCTGCACTGAAAGGATCTCTGTAAAAATTTATCAATGGAAAACATGTCCCAGTGAAATAAAAGCCCTTTTATTCACTTCTAAATGCTGTTTCTGTATCTAGAATAAAGGATTTCAAAAATGCCTCCCCCACCGTCTGTGATTATGAGAGTGAAAATATGAATGAAAGAACAGGAACGAGAAAGACAGAGTAAATATGTAGTCCCTTGCTGTTTGGAGATGTACCCCTTATAGTCCCCATAGTTGTGCGGTTGCCTGGTTACATGGCTCTGGAGCCATCTCAATGGGAGCAGGCTAACTCCCTGTTCTGACAGTCACAGCAGTCAGTCTGTTTAGCATAATGTCTAAGGACAAGGGCAACTTTCTCTGCTTCGAAATACTGAATAAACAGCCTGTGCTGATGAACAAGACACCAATCCAGTTCAAAATAGAAAGAAATGTCACTGCGATCTACTTCTGTACTAAAATAGATCACTGAACAACACAATTTGTTGGCCTATGTGACTTTAATCATTTCTAATCACACAGTGACAGCACAACAGAATGAATGGATAACATAATGAACAAGACTAAATTGATTTAAACTGCATAATTTTATCAGTGAGACATCAAATAGACTTGTGATATTTGCATTTGCTCTCCTGTGAGCATGTTATTTTTAGAACTTAAACTGTTACTAGGGACTGTGCAATACTGCACTACATTCAATGAATGATTCAAGCTTTTGGAGTGATGCATAATTACGAGGAAGCTTGCAACGAGTTCCTGAAACGATTATACCAAGAACTAAGGCTCAAAAGCCAAAAGCAGCCTCTTTTCTATCTTCTTTTTATTGATTTCACAAGCACATAGGTTTCTGTCACATGTCACACCAGGTTCTCTACCCTCAGATCAGTGTGCAACCAAAATTAGCAAAAAGTTCCACACCCAAAGGCTTGTGGAAATTTCACTAACAGGACTTTATCCAATTCTTAATGTTTATTTTTCTCCTAGCCCATACGGCTAACGTCCTGGTATGTTCTGGTGACTTTAACAAGCATTTTGAGCATAAATTAATTGCTTCCAGAAACTTGAAGCACTGAAGCAGAGAAAAATGAAGAAAAGTACTTCTCTAGCTGCCATCAATCTGTTTGTGATCGAGCATTAGGATTGTGTTGCACAACAGCATGATCCAGATGTTAATGTTAATATGTTTAAATATATAAATGTATAAAAAAAATAAAATAAAATGACTGACACTCAACTGACATCACAGTTGCTTTTCTCTTATTATTATGATAATTACTATAATTATTTTGTCACGTGTGATTACCGTCTGAAGGTTTATTCAAGCTGTTACGAGGCCTTGGCCTCCTCTTGTTACTATGCAGATTGACACAAACATGGACAGCCATCAAGTTCAAACACAACATGTGTGTAATGGTTACATACCTGGATCCCTGACATACAATGTAATGATAGGGGGAAACCTATTGGTTTGCAGGGTTGCAGTTAGACTCCTGCAAATATCATGTAGTGAGGAGTCATTGTCACCACAGTAGCTTGTTCAGACTAGCATAGCATAGCTACTGCGATGGCCAGTGGCAGTGTCTGAGGCTGTGTCTGCAGTTAACCATGCGTGGCTAGTCAAACGCGTCCTAACCCAGACTGACACGTTGACATAATTTGGTACAAATCAAGACTGGGTTCTGTGAACACTTGTGTTGTGAATGCATTAATAACTATGGCACGTCTATGGTAGTCTATTTGCTTGTGTTGTCGTTTCTTCTTTTCTCTTCGCATATCTCTTAAATATTTCTAACAAGGAGCGGCATCAGTACTCATGCAACCACAAAGCAAGAAAATTCAGGATGTAATGGGCAGAAATCCAAACGGGTTTTTTTCCGTAAAAAAACATTAAAATACTTGACTGTGCATATGCATCTGTCAGTGCAGCGACTCACAATGTCTCATACATGTTACCATGACAAGGGCAACAAAGACATTGTTTCACTATTGTAACACAACCCTGACATTTTAAGACAGTATCAGTCTAAGCATTCTTTCATTATGATGAATACACACAGACGGGTGTGTTTTCTTGATCCTCGTGGAATGCATATACGCAACACATACAGTGAAAGTGGGAGTGCCTATAGTGACATGCTGTTTTGTCAGTCACTTTTCCAGTAACCTAATTTAATATCTGCAACAAAACATCACACATTTTTACTAAGGCTTCACTAAGAGCAAGAGAAGGAAAATATTAGTTCAGCTAGAACACTTAAAACAATCCTGTCTTAAGTGCTTTCACTAAGAAAGATAATGTTTTAAACAAAAATGAAATGGCAATGACTAAATGCTGACTTATGGTTATGATACTATACAGCCTCTTCTGCCCATGGGTGACTAATCAGTCCTCTGTGAATCACATATTATTTGTGACAATATCTGAAAATACAAACCCAGAGCTGTGGTGAGTTCAAAATACACACCAGCACAGCAGCAATCAGTGCTCAGAGGTGACAGAACTGACTGTTGCTGAAATAAGCAACGGTCAAAAATACTGCAGAGTGCATTCGGTTTGCATCTGATTGAACGTCTGTGCAGTCAGCAACTCAGCATTATTGGAGGCCAGTGTCAGTGTCAGAGTGAAGTGCCCACAGCTCCGAACTGATCTAAGCCCAGTTTGCAAATGAGCTTAAGATGTCAGCTTAAAAGCTTTTCCTGAAACTGAGATGAGAGACGAAGTTGTGATGGCTCTCTCACAGCCACAAAGCTGGTATAGAGGCCAGAGAGCGAGAAACGGAGAGTCAGAGAGACAGAAAGGTGGTGGGTAAGGGGGGGCTGAAGGAGTCAACAGAGACAAACAGAGACAAACAGGGCCAAAGAGAGGTTCACGGAGAACAAAAACCACACCTCTGTCTGCAAAATGCTAATCATACCCTTCATTCCAGACACATACTAACAAGATTGAGTCATATCCGTTCCACATATGTACAACAACAGCAAGGTCTAAATTAAATCTACAAGAGTAAAAATTAAAACATATTCACACAGATCGTCTGATGACTTCTGCCACACTAACACTGCCTTGAGTGACATCACTGTGGTGCTTTGAACATCCCAGTTTCTTAGCACTGTCACTGGTTTGGCATAGAGTTGAATATGTTGTTTTTGTTTGTTTGTTTTGTGTGGGGTCTGGGGTGAAATATCAAAAAATATAAGAAAATGTTGTTTAGATAGCACTGATATAGTCAAATCCGATCCAAACAGAAAACTGATACAAACTAGTTATTATAGTAAACTCAAATATCAAAGATACATGTGTTAGCTTCCAAATTTTTGTATCTAAATCATTTTTTATTTATAGAAACTGGGATTACATCTCTTTACTTTGCCAGGTGATAGACAAGAAGATCTGTATGACTTTCTGTAATCTACTGCTGATATAGAAACCATTTGTATTGTACTGTAAATGTACAGTCATGGGCAGCAGCCACTTAGAATAGCTCCTTGTAAACAGTGGAAACAAGGGGATATGGGTAACCTGGCTCCAAGCTATTAGAATGTCAGAGTTAAGGAAGTCAATCAGCCAATCGAGAGAGATAGGGATGGGGAAATAAATGAATGAATGAATAAATAATGCAGCTCTGGCTCTCTCGGAAGCAATGGAAATGTTGCTTACTAGCATGTTTAATACCTCCAAAACTAACAAATTTGCTGTTTGACTGTTTTGGTTTGTACAAAGACAGGTATAAAAAAAAAAAACAGAAAAAAATTTGTCATTTTAAAAAAATATGTTATGAGCTGTACCATCTCTTCTTGGCTCCAAGAAACAAGGAACTCTGTCTCAGTCTTTAAACTAAGATGAGATATGCTAAGATACGATAAGTGGCCAATAACTGTAGCTTTAGTTAATCTTCACATCTAACGAATACATAAAAAATAAAACGGTTTCATGGTAACCTGAGGTGAAATCTAAAACATAGTTGTGCCCTTTAGATTCAGCATTGTTTGCATTTTAACTGCAGCAAGTGAATGACATGCCCGCTTATTTGAATGCAGCATTAACTTTCTCTCTTATCTAGATAAGCAAAAAGCAGATTGTGTTGACAAACACGTTCACGTAGAGCCGGTTTGAGCGGAGAAGCAACAGACTCTCAGCTCTCAGTGGAAATTTGAGCATGTGCTTGTTTAATGCAAATTCAGGTGTTCAGGTGCTTTGTTTTTCTCTTGGGGGTATTTTAAACTAAATGGTCTCAGCAGAAAATATTAATAGAACATCTGACTATATACAATACTCTATACAATCTGACACATGCTTTCTACAGGACCGGTTTGACAGACTACAGCATACTACAACATACCAGGCCCAGACCTGCACCCTGTGGTGTTCAATGCTAAGTGTTAACACAACACCAAGTTGATGGGGATGTGGTTTACACCTCTGTCAGCTTACAGATGTTAAGAAATATGAGTTTTACTTACTTGTAATTTGTTTATTATATCTTTATATATGTATATATTTTTTAATTGTGGTGTACTGTGTGTACTCAAAGTGTTAATATCTACAAATGCGTATTTTTAGAGCTGCAGCTAATGATAATTTTCAATACTGATGAATTTCTTTGTTATTTTCTCAACTCTCTACTGAACTAAACTGTGTGGTAAATGTCAAAATTCCCACACATCTTTACTAACCTTGGTATTGTTATTGTACAATGTATGATATGTTCTGTCTATAGGAAAATCAACAAGTTTATAGGAAATGAAACCATAGCTATGAGAAGGTGATGCACAAAGTGTTGATGTGGCCTTAGTTGTCACAAAAAAGGATGATAGGACAACACAGCCATGTACACCCACCCTGTCTCTTCTGTACTGTCTCTTCTCTTTCTTTCTGGGTGGTTTATTCAGCCACGTATTTAGCGGCAGACAGTAAAATCCTTTCATGGTTCATAATTCATACAGACAGCATTCATTATTTATGGACTCTCTGAACAGTTTGCTGTGTGACCTTCTCAATCGTTCCCACATCCTCCTGATATTACACTTTGTCCAGGAGTGTCAAGAAAGTGTACTGACTGGAGAGCATGTTGTCTTTTAAAATAACACAAATGATCAAAATATCAATTCATGTAAATTTGAACCTTTCTTCCCTAAAGCACACACAGTCGACTTCAAGAATCCTCAATGAGCACCTGATGTGTATGACACATGGTCTATTTGGGGGGGTCCAAGGTGAACTGATACATTCTCATACTGGCTGTGCAGCGTTTTTACAGTCTCACAGAAATATTTGCTGCACTTTGAAACAAATTATGAAGCTCCACTGGTTTACATTTGACTGGAAATATCTTCTCAGTTATCTTCACTAGAGAGAAACCGGTTCAGCTAGTTACTTCCTAATGATTGTATCACTGGATTAAAAAAATTATATATATATATATTTTTTTTTTTTTTTTTTTAAAACAACTTATTTCTAAAGGAATACATGACGGTCACCAACAACTATACAATCTGTCCCACCCCACAGCACTGCACAGTGAAAGCCATATAAAGCTTTGTGGTAAAGTTACGCAATAGTGCCTTGACAAACTGAATAACAATACGATCGGGCCTGCAAGATACCAACCTTTTACTTGCGTCTCATATTCGGCAATAATCTCTTTGTCCTTCTTGACTTTGGCCTGAGATGTCATTTTGGGAGAGGGGGTAGAGCGGGATTGTGCAATCCTCGGGGAGGAATCAGCGTCTCAGTTGTCCACAATGCAGCGTTTCTAACAGCCAGCAGCGTCTTTGCGGTCCTCTCCGGTCTCCAGGTCACAGCTGAGCAACAATCAGATGCGAATCATCGCCAGCTTCAACACGCAACTTCGTTAAGAGATTAAAAACAGCACTTTGAGAGGCTCTGCTCTGCGATGTGGCTGCGCTGCGTTGAAAGAAGGCGAACATCGATCTAGAAGTGCATAGTGATCTCCGTCCCTGACCACTCCTCTCCACCACCAGTACTCTTCAGTGAATCGGGAAACAATTCACGTTTGATGCACATTTCACAAAGCCCTGTGGTGAGCTATTAGCGATGGTGGCTGCTCCTGCACTACACTGCCCAGCCTGCCTTTAGATCTCTCTCTCCCTCTCTCTCTCTGCAAGTTCAACGCTGCTGCAGAAAAGGCTGAATGGATGTGAAAGTCAATGTGAGACTCCTCCCCCCCAGCAGCCCCCTCCCTGCTTCACCACTTTTCTTCTGATTTAAGATTCTTCTGAGCGAGCTGCTGCTGACACGCACAAAAAAATACCTTCTGCCAATACCGGATGTGTTGTTAGTAATCTTAGTTCACAGCTGAAAGAGTCCACAGATAAGTTTGTGGTTGATCCGGATTTTTTTTTTTTTATATCTTAGTTTTTTAGGAACATCAGGAGGAGCAGCAGACTGACTGCACAACACAGACATAGTTGTGTGGGCGGATCTATGAAGAAACTGGATTAATCAAGTACTCAATCTGTCCCATAGATCAAATGTTTGTGGATTAATCATCACGTCACCAATGGATGGAATAGTATTTTGGTTAAAGACCTCTTAAGTCATATGCATGAATAGGATCTTTGAATTATAAATATGAATATAATGATAAAACTGTAGTGTTGCATTTCCATGAAGCTGATTTTGATTTAAGTCCAAAATAGTGTTTGATCATCTCTTTAAAAAGCTTGATACTACATTTCACACCATAGTCATTTTCCTGCCTGATAAATATTCACATATTTTTAAGCTCATTCCTCGAGTTTATAAACTCTGTAATAGATGTGTAGAGAGAGCTCCTAACCTTAAATAACCTTAATGACATAATCTTTACACCACAGGTTTGTGCTGTATTAACCATGAGTAAACCCATAAAGAGCAATGTAACAGTTGACAGCATCAGTTGTAGTCAAAAACACCAAAGCTGCTCACAGTATTTCATATGGAAATGTTATAAAATAACATGAAAATAACATTAAATCAACACCCTCTTATTCTGATGATTTGCCTCAATGTGTAAACTAGAAAATTTATTTACAAGATGTGCAAGATGTTAAAAACTAAAGTGTTACCACTAAACAGTTTGTTTTTTGCTGAGTTTCTACACTTACAGTTTCAGCATTGTGATTAAGATTATGGAGGGTTTTTCCAAAGAAAGTCTGTGTCAAAATGTGTCAGTCTGCCCTACATTTTCCCTCTTAGTGCACTTCACTTCAGCTCAGTTTGCTGTTAAATAACTTCCTGTGACTTCTCAAGTGCAGCTGCATATTAAATCTTTGATCTTATATTTTTCCAAAAGTGTGTTTTCATCTCAGAGGGCTGTAAACTGAACACGGATAATTGAAATATCTGTGAAACGATTGCATTTAGATCTGTGTCAAGAGATCCCAGTCTCCCTTTTGCAATCCAGTTCTCAGGAAATCTGTGGGCTACTGTCAGCCAGTGACAACTGTTTAACATGGGAGAGAGCCCAGGGGAAATTGATGGGAGAAATCTTCACTCCAACTTATAATTTCCTGAGCAAATGCTACTCACCAGTCTTTGGCTACAGACTGGGCCTGATAAAAGTTGGGGTGGGTTTAAAAATAATGTGAAAAAGCTGTGTCTAACTAGGCCATGGAAACTTAACACCATCTACTTATGGGCCTTGACTGGAGGAATAATCATCACATGGTCCAACACGAAAAGATTGTTTCCTACAGAAGGCTAATAACGACCTCTCGCTGGGTTAGTGTGATAATCACAGCAGTCTTTATAGTGTAATTATTCAGGATTATGTGTATGGTTCACGATGTCATAAATAACTTTTCATCGTCTGCTGTTTATTGCTTAATCATTGACCAAAATGTTAGTAAAGTCGATTTAAGTCCATTATTTTACCATATTTGTGCCATTTTACTTTGCAGGTTTTGGAGATTGGATCACATCTGATTACACATGTGCCTCTAATTAATTAACAATTAAATCAAGTGTGAATGCAAAGATGACCATTTTCATTTGGCTGACTAAAGCCAAAAATGTGTAGTTTGCCCTTGATTTCAAAGTAAAATGTATATTTTAAAACCACTCAAAAGAACAAAATGTAGCTTCTGAGAATTTTGTCCATGACAACTGGGTAAAGAAATAATAAATGTAGCGTCATGTTATTGTTTTAATCACATGGGTGTGTGACTGCATTTCAACTAACTGTGACATGCAAAGTATTTTATTGTATGCAATGTTGTACGAGATGTTTGTTTATACCCGAGGCTGCTTGTTTAAATTCATTTGTTTTCCAGTACACCACACCCACCTTTTATGAAACAGGCTGTTTAGGGTCATTAACATGATAACAGCATTATTCCTGAGATGCTGCTCATACACTACTGCTCTTCGCCTTCCCTCCTTTGAGAGGTATATAAAAAGTCTTTAGCCCTGGCTAAGCACACATGGAAAGAATTAGATTGTAAACGTCTTTTTTTTTTATTTTAGCATTTCACCAAGGGGCAAAAAAAAAAAAAAAAAAAAAACAAACAAGAACTATATCACCTGAATTTAGAGTTACAAAAATTGTTTAGGTTATGATTAGAATTAGGTATTTGTTTATGATGGTTAAGGTTTAATGTGAGGGGCAAGGGAATTTATTATGTCGATTATGTCAATTAAAGTGTGTGTGTGAATGTGTGTGTATTGGGAAGATAACTTGGTGATTGAGGAACATTACATCACACACCAGTATTTGCAAACTCTGGTTTGTGGTGAGAATTTAATGCAGTGATAGTTTGCATATAGTGTTAGACTTAATCGGTTTTATTAATAACTTTAAGCACTACACACTACTATGAACATGTACCATTTTTTAATTAGATTTTTTTTCAGACTCAGTCACTTATTTTGAAACGTTTTTTGTCAGCTATCTTGGTTTTTGTGAACATTGCTGTGTGCTTTTTTCATGTTACCATGGCATTTGCAACTAGCAAGAACATAATCTTTCATAAGCTCCCATTTGCACCAATTAGATGTTGCTGCATTCAACACATTTTCTTGTTTATCTTTAGAGAAATTTGTCATTCTATATTTTATTGGGTATTAATTTGCTGTCAGCTTGCAACTTCAGAGGTTGTGATTTGCAGGATACTGGAATATTTGGCTACATATCAGGTCTTGTGCAGTGTTAAGTGACTAGCATGTTTGTGTTTGTAGATTCAGATTCAAAGACTTATTTTTCATAGATAGATAGATAGATAGATAGATGGATAGATAGATAGATAGATAGATAGATAGATAGATAGATAGATAGATAGATAGATAGATAGATAGATAGATAGATATAGATGGATAGATAGATAGAAAAGATAGATGATAGATAGATAGATAATGATAGATGATATGATAGATATAGATAGATAGAGATAGATAGATAGATATAATAGTATGGATAGATAGAAAAAATGTATGCAAAATGTATGTATGTATATAAACATTATAAACAGTATGCACCAAACCATATATAACAGTATGCATATGAACATTTATTTAAACCATATATACACTATACACATGGATAAATTGCTGTGCAGAGTATTTAAATTAAGGAGGGGAACACTAACTAGAAGCATGCATAATTGATGCATTGTCTATATTATGTACATATGGATTACGTTTTTTGTTGCTTTGACGTGTCGCTCTCTCTCATTAACTGCGGTAAACGTTTGCAGTGGGAACTAAAGTTACATGTTGTTGTAGCTTCTCCGGACACTTACCAAGGAGCACACCAGCGCCTAACGTCAGCGGTAGATGTAGACTAACAGCTACGAAACTCTCAAATTACTCCTTTAAGTAAATTCATAAAATTATGGATTTTACTTAATTGATCCCCATACGAGTTTCCTCGTGAAGTAACAAGATTGTTGTTGTTACAGAGATATGAAATAGTTGATGCGGGTGTTGCTAGAGCATCACGGTTTTAATCAAAACTCTCATGTTTGACAGAGTAAAATATTTATATATTTAAGGAATAACACTGTTTTTGTTAGCAGTGTACCCACCAAGATCGTTTGCATTTCTGTTACTTTTCGGGTGCAAAGTATCTGCTGAAGAGTTTTGTTTCAGGCTGATTTGTACATGATGTGACGTCACCAATCACGGTTCGTCTCTTCTGAGTTGAACTGAACAACTGAAGCTACTGTCAGTGCACGACTGCCCTCTGCTGGTGACCAAGTACAGCTAGATTTATTTATTTAAACTTATGACTTTCACTTCACTATTTGAAAGACACATACTGTAATTTTTACTTCACTACATTTCTTGGAAGTGTCATTTGTGGATGTTTTTTTTTTTTTTGAGGCTGGAATCTTTTTTTCAGATGACAGTTCTGCCTTTTTCTGTCGTGTTTAAAAAATGTTGAAGTTAGAATTGACACGAAAGGTTCATCTCTCTCAAACTGCTCTTTTGTTTGATTTTTCAATCAAAGGTTGGAATGTCAATTTTATTTTCAGATTTTCACACTGCCAGAGCTTTGTGGGCGTGTGTAGTGTTATGATTTAGTGTAATGATCTTTTTTTTTTTTTTTTTTTTGGGTTGTGTTTCATTCTGTCACACTCTACCAATTTCTAATTATACTGGTTCTACAAGCTCGTAATTTACTGTAATACTTAAATTCATTTGTTTTCCAGCACACCACACCCACCTTTTATGAAACTGCTGTTTTGGGTCATTAACATTATAACAGCATTATTCATGAGATGCTGCTCATACACTACTTCATACACCAGTATTTTTAAAAGGAAGTACATTCAAGTATTTGACTGTACGACTTTTACTTGTATCGAAGTAACATTTGACCAGTAGTAACTGGACTTGACTTTGACTTGAGTAATAAAGTTGGGTACTTTGTCCACCTCTTCTCCACACTCCAAACAGGCTACATATGCACTACATTAGAGTACTTGGTATTAAATTGCATATTAACTGCATTATTAATAATAATATTAATATTATTTTACTATTTGTTATAATTAACATACATTAGATTGCTTGTGGATAGTTTTTTTTTTTTTTTTTATTCCAGATAAGTATGACCAGTTGGTCAGTCATTTACGGGCATAAACAAAACTCAAATTGTGACAGATCTTGTAAAAAGTTTGTAATAATAATTGTTGATCATTATTTATAAATGGTTTCTGTGTGACAAACATTATTATACAACAGATACTTGGCCTGTGACTGCATACAACTCCAGGCATGAGATAAAAATAGACGTGTCGCAATATTAGAGGGAAATTGGTGGTTTCCATCTAAACCTTTCGCAACATGAAAGCCTGAGAAACTGCTGTTGAAGCCTCACATGAAATATGTGGACGGTGACATCACATTGTATCAAAATGAAACATGAGTTGCTTTACCTCAGTGAAGTCACTGCAATGAAATGTACTGGCAGGAGACTTGCGACAGAGACTTGAGACATGCACTGTTTAAACACTGTGTGGCTGTTTAACAGTGTTTGGAAAATGTTTAATGTAATGTGGAAGGAGCTGTAAACAGCAGAAATACAGTGGTTAAGTGTCATTTGTGTCAGAGTTTAAATTTAGTCATTACTGCTATAACTGATACTGCCTCCAGTAGACTATGAGGCAACACGTTGTTTAACTGGTCACACCTTTCCACGCCTTCTAACAAGTGGCAGTTACAGCTGAAAATATAAGGGAGTTTCCAGCAGCTATGGAGTAAATAATCTGTGGGACAGCACAAGTATCAGACCATACTCAAACATGTTATGGACAATATTTTTACTGCTTATTGGACTGCTTATAGTTCTCCTCTACACCGCTCGCACAAGGTAAAGTAATTTATTAATATGTTGATTTATAAGATATGTGTCATTTTCTAAAGTTAAATATAATTAACACTACTTAAATACATGAAGTAATAGGATAAAATATATTAGACTACTGCTTCATTCACATATTTAAATCATGTGACTATTTAGTATTTATATGCGATAAAACTCAATAATCTCTTAACTTATACCAAAGTGTACCATGTTCTGAATGACTTTCAAGTACAGGATGAAATTCTTTTAAAATAGAGTTTCATTAGTGTATAACCTGTTGGTTGAGATACATGAATGAATGAAATACATCTATTACATTCTTGTATATTCTTGTTCTTCTTAATATGCTTCCTTGTGCTTAGCAGACGGGAAAATGAGCCTCCCCTGGACAAAGGTTTGATTCCATGGTTGGGCCACGCTCTTGAATTTGTAAAAGATCCTGCAAAGTTTTTGACACGGATGAAAGAAAAACATGGTGATATCTTCACTGTAAGTTCTGATAAAGATAGATAAAAGACTGTGATAGTTTTAGAAAAAAGAATATATAGCAAATGAAACTGAAAATAAAGAATGTCTTGACTTCCCTGCAGGTCCGTGTTGCCGGTCACTATGTGACAGTGCTGTTGGACCCAAAATCTTTCGATGCTGTGATAAATGACACAGAATCCTTGGACTTCACCCGTATCAGAGGCAAGCTCCTAAAAAAGATCTTCAGTCTTCAGCTGCCAAACTCTATGCCTACAGCAGAGAGGACATGGATGGAACAGTAATTAACACTTAATCTTTTAAACTTGAACAACAGGAAGATCTGTTTGAAGTTAATCCTGGAATGCTAATGTCAACTTTATCCTGCATTTTCTCAGGCATTTTCAAGGCTTCTATTTGTCCAAGCTAAGCAGATCCATGAACGATCACCTCAACAACCTGCTGCTGAACGAGCAGAGAAACTGTCACCCCTCACAGTGGAGAGAGGACGGGCTCTTTAGCCTGTGTTACAGCCTACTTTTCAGGTAACTGACAGGATTTTAACAAGATGTCAGGACTGACAGTCAGGAATGTTCTTTAACTTTTTTTTGTTCTCTCTCTTTTCAGGGCAGGATATCTTACGTTGTTTATGAGAGACAATGCTGCCGAAGTTTACACAGAGTTCCGCAAATTTGACAATCTCCTCACCAAACTAGCTCGCCCTTCATTCAAACAAGGTTAGCGGCACAGCAGTAAAAAGTAACACCGTTTTGCTGTCAATTTCTTATTTAATATTGTGCCTATGTAGCACAGTATGATGTTTATGACTTGATGTTGGATCTCTAATAGAGGAAAGAAAAACAGCCAGTGCATCCCGGGAGCAACTGTGGAAGCTGCTGTCCCCAAGCTGTCTAAGCAGAGGATCAGAGATGAGTTCCTGGCAGAAGAGTTACCGTGACTTCATGCATAACGAGGGAATAGACGATGAAATGCAGGAAAAAGCTTTACTATTACAGTTGTGGACCACACAGGTGAGAGCTGGATCATTTTGTGCCTCTCTCCAACACAAATAAGAACCACAAACACATAACAAAGCCACACACTAAATTCCAAAACACACAACTCTCCACACCCAGGCTGCATGCCTGAATTCCACTCCATGGCTCTCAGCCTACTAACAATACAAGATTCAGAGCCCGAGAACTCTTCAGGTTACTCAGAGTTGCTTGCCACAACCTGTAGTCAGAGTCTTTTGCCAGTTGTAATCCAATGAGTCACCCCCTTCCCTTTTTAAGGTTTGGTAATACAGTAAATACAGTGCATGAAGAAACTGTCAGTCAGCTGACGTATCTTTCTCTTTTTCCTGAGTCACTCGGAAAACAAGCAACTCCACTAAGGATATTGTTTAATCTGGATGAACTGATAAAGAGGTTATTTAAGCACAGTATAAGCAACTCTTTGAATACTTTGTCTAAAAGTCTTCACTTTAAATTAATCATTAACTCTAACCTAACCTGGGAACAAAGCTCCCTGTTCAAATAATATTCATTCATTTAGTTTTAATGCAAATACTGGCACACCTAGAAGCCAGTATTTGCATTGTGGACACAAAACTGTTGTTCGCTAGTCCAGACATGTGTGGAGCAACAGGACATCATACTAACATCAAGTGCCTCTGTGCTGCCAGGTGGTGGAGATAGTGAGCTGCTTTACTGTTTTTATGTCTGCTGCTCATCTATGCTACTTGTAATAGCTGTAGCCTTCTGTTAACCTGCTGGTCTCACTGGAACTATGATTGTTCATCCAGTAATGGCAGCACACAGTATTAAAGCCAGGGGGGACCTTATCCAGACTACCTACTGCAGGCTCATTCAGCTGCTCTGCTGGTTTAGGAAAGGCCACTAGTCTTCCTGCATGTTTGTTTGTGCATCATCATGTCTGTTGGGGAATTGGAGCACACAGTCTGGAATGGAAACTGTAGCACAGCAGCAGCGAATAGAGGGGTTAGATGTGAGACTGTGAATTTAGCTTATGTATTTGTTATGGACTAACTGAGGTATTGCAAGGTAATTGCAAGTGCAATTCTAGGATTTCTTTAAAACCTCCAACATTACCTCATCGTGAGGTTTTTGTCCTCTCCCTAATCATAAACAGTCAGTATTATTGGCCAAAACATGTATATGTATACACTGAATTTTATTTATTAGTCACGTTCCCATTAGGAGAAATGATGATTTTGCAATTGAATTGCATTTCTCTGCTGTTGCATGTATACAATGGACATAAGATAAATCTTTAGATTGAATGATTTAATATATAATACACCTTCTCACACGCACTCACACATTGATGTACACAGTGGTTAACTTTATGGATAATAAAGCAGATCACTCACTGCCATGTTAGGGTTTCTGTGAGTTTTCAGTAGTTGCAAAGAGATATAAGAAATGTTGGTATGTTATATCTTTGTATTTATATTAGCTTAGCTTAGCATGAAGGAATCAAGTGACTAGCATGGAAAACAGGTAGTCTGGCTTTGTAAAAAGATAAAAATCTGTTTTCTAAAGTTTACTAATGGGCCGTACCACATTTGTTTAAAATTAACAACGCAAAAATTGCAGTTACTATACATTAAGGATAATGATTGATAATTCAAGTTGTATCAGTCTCTGCTAGAGGCATCAGATCTGGTGATCAGAAGATTTGAAGAGGGCAGAAGGACAATGTGATGCACCTCAAGCTGCTTTTAGGTATTTGCCCTGGCTGTAAGCAGAGAGCTGACCTGAGATCTGCAGAGGTAAAAAGAACAGCTCTCTTAACCAAGAGCAATTACTGCCTGACAGGCTCAGGTGTCTCTCCCTGAGAAGCTGACAGCAGTGTCTGCAAAGCATGAATTGATTTCGATGGCTTCTTGTCAGTCATAGTTAGACAGCAGTGTTACAGAAAACTAAGAAGAAATATTGTTTATAATGTTCTCAAAAGCAAAGGGAAAAAATCCAGAATATATACATGATGTGTCCCCACACACATTGTACACAGTTTTCCCCACCAGGTGTGTATGTAATGGTCTGAGTGTGTGCTAAGTTTTGTATTTTTCTTTTCAGTGTAACGCTGGACCTGCTGCCTTTTGGCTTCTTGGTTACCTGCTCACTCACCCTGAGGCCCTGGTGGCTGTTAAATCAGAGATCAGAAACCTTACTCTCCAGGACACTTCCACCCAGCATCCCCCCATCAGCCGGCTAGAAACACCTGTGTTTGGTATGTAACAGCTGCTGGCTGCCTTTTCACCTATTCTCTTGAGCTCCTCCACCGTGGGGTTTAATCGCTCCCTTGAGCTGGAAACAAAGGCTCATTTGACTTGTTGGAAATAATAAGATAAGTGCAAACCACTGAACAAACGACAGTGGCAATAACAGTTTGACCTTTGATTCAATTAAATAATGATTGCCTTCTGCATTTATTCATATCTGTGCAAATGTTTGTACATCTACAAATTACACCCGAGGACAATGCTGATTTAACTCGTGCTGACACCTCTCTGACATTATCCATTCTACTGTCCTTTCTGTTCTGTAGATAGCGTTCTAAGTGAGACCCTGCGGCTCACCGCTGCAGTAATGATCAACAGAGAGGTTGTAAAGGATAAGATCTTGCACATGGCCGACGGTAGGATGTACCACCTCAGACAAGGGGACAGAGTGAGTCTGTTCCCCTTCCTCAGCCCTCAAATGGACCCAGAAATACACCAAGACCCACAGGTATTGTGTGTGTGGCTCTGAAGTGTAAATCTTGATCAGTGTATTAGTAGCACATGAAATGGATGAGGTACTATTATGATGTATATGTAGTAGTTACCAAGGCGATCTTGAGGAGACAGACTACTGCAGTCTTTTGGGAAAACCAGCTAAATGCTTTCAGATTGGACAACTATAATTTGTAGAATCAATTTGCAGTGTTTTAAGTGGCTGAATGTGATAATTGCATATTATTTTTAAAAGAAAATATTGAGCAGGACATAAATGACCAATCCTGTTTTATTACATTATAATACACACACACAAATTGTGTTTTCTTGTCTCTTCTTAACAGACCTTCAAGTATGATCGCTTTTTAAATGAAGATAAAACAGTGAAGGACAAGTTCTACAAGAATGAAAAAAGGTTGAAGTACTACACCATGCCTTGGGGCGCAGGAAGAAACATGTGTGTCGGGAAAGAATTTGCTGTTACAGCCATTCAACAGTAAGTGTAAAAATCCTCATATCTCTGCATGGTGGATCTGAAGTTTTAAAAACGATGTGTTCGTGATCAAAGCATTTCCTGCAATTTCATCCCAATTACCAGAGCAGACCAGCAAAATCCATCTTCACATAATATTGCCCCTATTATCATTTCAGTCCCGCTTTTATGTTCTCTATCATCATTAGCAACAAGCTGTAATATAGTAATGGCTTATACCCTGTAATGAACTGAATGAAAGGGGCTACAGCTAATAGGGGACTGTCAGTTTGTAGAGACCATCTTTATCAGATATCATATCCAGTTACAAAGGTTAAAGGTCAATTCTTGTAATCCACAACACATAAATAGGGAGCTTATGTTTTTTTAAGGCATTTTGCTTTTTTATTGGAATGGTTTACTTAATGTGATTTTTCCCCCCACATATATTTCTTTATATGTGCTCATTTAAATTTTAGTCTGACAGGTCATGTTTATTAGTGTTTGTTACCCATCCTAAACTGCTTTGCCCCATTTTTTTTCTCTAGATTTGTGTTCTTGCTCTTGACGCATCTTGATATTGAGATGTGTGACCCGAACGCTAAACTGCCACCAGTTAATCCCAGTCGCTACGGCTTTGGGATGCTCCAGCCAGATGGAGATCTGCAGGTTCGATACCGACTGAGGACGACGCAGCATGAAATGTGACTTGACGTTTGATGATGACGACGATAATGATGAAGTGCATAAACTGTTGATTGATAAACCTTCTATATCTACTGTAGTTCTATTTATTCTATTCTGTACTGTGTGTGCCTTCACATCATATTTTTAATGTAATTGTGTGTGATAAATATTTTTTAATATAAAAGGAAAAACTATTTCAAGTTGACATTTCTCATTTTTGATAAGAATAAGAATGCATGGTCTTGGGATATGCATAATTGAAGATGTCTATATATATATATATATATATATATATATATATATATATATATACACACACACACACACACACACACACACACACACACACACACACACACACACATAAAGTCATACAGATTCATGCACCCACATATACATACATATCAATATAGATACAAAAAATTAAAGCTAAACCAATATTTTTAAATGTACAGACTGATTATCATACATTATTATACAATTTAGAGGTACTTGCACTTGCATATTTCTATCTCATGATTCTTCATTCCTCTTTATAGTGAGGGGGAAATATTTTACTTTTTGTTTTAAAGAAATGATTTGTCCCTTAATTTGTGACACCTCTTCTTCTTGTATAGCACTTCTTCTCTTCTTGTTTGCGATTTTATTTTTAATTTAGTATTTTTTTCATTAATGAATTGGTACTATTTCTTAAGTACTACAGTATAATACGTATATTGCACATCTTAAATCCACCTATCAGATTGAGTTGCCTTGCACTGATTGCTCTTTTCTGAACATACAAACTCCAGTCATTGATTTTCCCTCATGCCACTGGCTCTGTGCCTGCAGAGATCATTCATAAATCATCTTAATCAGCATATTTTCGTGTCCACTGTCATCACATCCCGCTTTTATCCAACACTACACCAACACAACAGCAGTGCTCATATAAAGTCGTGTTTAGTGATGGAGCCAGGCGTCATGGCGCGGTGCTGAAAGAGTTAATCAGATGTGGAAACTGGCGCTGAGCTGCCGTGGATCCACCTTCACAGGGATGCGGCGCATCCTCATACAGCTGACCGGGAACACAGGTAGTCTGTCCGAGTGGAGATCCTCTTATACTTGTTGATCTTCGGGGAGGGTTGATGCAAAACACTGGTGCGTTATGCGGAGCGGGGAACAGAAGATTTAGGCTGCGTAAATCGCGCTGAGGATCATCTTTGCCATGTCGGAGGCAGAGGAGGGGGATATGGATTGGCTTAGACCCTGGCAATAGTAAACCAATAAAGGCGCCTCCTTTTTTTAAATGCTACAGCTTCATCTCCGGCAGCGGATTGATTGTTCACACAGCGGTACGTGATTTAGAGCAAGATGATTGCTCACTACGGTATTTTCCTGTAAACAAGCTTATATATATATATATATATATATATATATATATATATATATATATATATATATATATATAATCTTGTATCCATCTCTTCACTTTGATTCCTATGTAACCTGTTAATTGTAATAGATTATCAGTGACTACTCGGCACCAGTATGGAGCCCTTTCAATTGCATGAGAAAAGCTTAACGGTGGAGGATTTGAATTCACAACATTGCAGTTTCAGATGATCAAACATCTCACTGAGCTTGTTGCCATTCTCAGTTTAACTGCGTAGAGCAGGAGGCTGCGGTGTGAAGGCTACACAACAAGAGATGCTGTTTGTTTGTGTGCTTCGTTTAATCTCCTGTTTTATCAAAGCATTGATTTAAATCAAACAGGAGGGTGGAGGCTTCTTTAAATTAACATTTCTCTTAACTGCTTCCCTTCAGCCTGTTTCTGCATGACCAGAACATCCTCTCTGTGCTGTATATGCTTTGTAGTGTACATCTACATAATGTCTAGGCCTCATTGTGTTTGTGAAGTATGAAAAACTTTGTGTGATAGTGATCAATGATTACATCTACAGGCCTGAAGTGTTGCTTAGCTGCCACACTCTCATCACCTAGATAAAAACAAACATTTTTTCAGCACGTAAAGCATGTAAAAAGTGCAGTTTTTCTACATCTACAAACGTTTGAGCCTTTTGTCAGGAGAAGATGTTGGCTTTATATTTTCCCCTCACAACCTCCCTGAGGGAGCTTGCTGTGATTCAGGGAGTGAACAGCACTTCCTGGTGTTTCAGCACTATTAGACTGGACAGCGCTCACTTTGTACCACAGTCATCACTGTGGTGTCATGTGTCCCCACCCACAGCACTGCATAGGCGTCAAATGAGCAAAGATCAACCAAAAGACTGGAGGGTGAGGGGGACTACAACACACAACCAAATATAGACCTTAGGTCTCCTTTTTTCAAGGCAATTGCAAGTAGTTTTTGTAATTGAGGTTTTATTATTATCATTATCATCATTATTATTATTATTATTATTATTATTATTATTGGATACAAATCAAAGCAGTAAACATCCCAGGGATGTAGATATGGGCCCCCAAAAGCTGCAGATTTTACCTCCTCATGACCCTCAGTTCACTGCTGGTTTTAAGTCTAAGGCTATAAAGTTTTGGTGGGAATGTAGTTAACTCAGGGATCTACTTTTGTTCTTATTAAACTTTTAAAAAGTGTGAGTCATCTGAAGAATGTCAATCTTAGAGTATGTCTATTATAAAACAGGAGAGAAATTAAAAAAATAGATGAAAGCTTTCAAAGAAATCTATACTACAGATGTTGCAATAACAGTAACTGATGGTGAAATATCCAGAAATAACTCTGTGCTGTAGTGGTCTGTCCATCATTACTCTGCCATGGAGCAATTTAAACCATTGATTTTAAACTCAATGTTCAGGTTCTGGCTGTTTTAGGATTAGAAAATGCCACTCAAAATTGGTGGTTTCATCTTTTATTCAGCCTTAAGTATGTGACACTTCTCACACTTCTCACACTATCTCAGATTTTCTCTTTTGTGTGAACACGAGCAGTGATTATCCATACATCACAGAGTTTTTAAAAAAATAAAGTTTTCACTAGAAAAAGGTTTTTAAAAACATCAGAAACATTTAAATAAGTTTGTATGATTCAAAATATTTTTTTCTATTTTGAGCCATCAAATGTATCTCAGGCCCTCTGATGTCCACATTAGGAACCCTCTTATTCTGAGGGCCCTGACTTCAAGCTACTGTGTTATGATTATATACATAAGTTCAGAGTCTGATGGCTGCTGTCTGGGCCAGAGATTTTGACCTCATCCTATAACACTAATTCTGTCCCTTTGTTTGTTTTATCTGTAGATACAGTAATGAAACAAAACAGGACCAACTGTAGTCCATAACCCTGGATTTTTGCCCGCTCCCACATCATAAAGTCATCATGGAGAAATCCTTGGCAGAGTTAAATAAAGCTGGCTCCCGCTCAGTTTCATCATTGCCACCTGAACCAGTGGACATCATTCGCAGCAAGTCATGTTTCCGCAGAGTCAGGCTGAATGTTGGGGGTCTCCCACATGAGGTCTTATGGCGAACGTTAGATAGGTTACCACGAACACGTTTGGGAAAGTTACGAGATTGCAATAGCCACGATTCGCTGATGGAAGTGTGTGATGACTATAATCTTGAGGACAATGAGTATTTTTTTGACCGACATCCAGGGGCATTCACATCAATTCTGAATTTCTACCGTACGGGTAAACTGCACATGATGGAAGAAATGTGCGCCCTGTCATTCAGTCAAGAACTCGACTACTGGGGAATTGATGAGATCTACCTGGAGTCGTGTTGCCAGGCAAGGTACCACCAGAAAAAGGAGCAAATGAATGAGGAGCTCAAAAGGGAGGCGGACAATTTAAAAGACAGAGAGGGAGAAGAATTTGACAACACTTGCTGTGCTGAAAAACGAAAGAAACTTTGGGACCTCTTGGAAAAGCCCAGCTCATCTGTTGCAGCAAAGGTAACTGTCATTGGAGGTTTGGTTGAGATGAGTGTTTGGTTGGTTAAAGCAAAGTTCTACTGTTATGTTAATGATTTACATAAACCTGTACATAGTCACACAAAGACACATGAAGAAACACAAAGAAACATGACAACATAAACAAAAGGTTACATTTTTATGAGCATCTGTCAGTCTGTCATTCATTGGATCCACCAATTTTGCCCAGACTTAAATATCTCAGCAATTACTGGATGAACTGTCCATGGGCACGTTTAAGTTGATATCTCTGTTTTTGAGAGAGAGATCTTGGAAACTGTTGGAGGATTAGTCTTCCTCAAACTTCAGCTGTACAAGTGCTAAATACTAAATGTTACCATACTAAACTAAGTTAATGAGTAGAGGTAACACTATACCAACTCACATTAGCATGTTCACACTTCAATTGTGAACATGGTAGCATCTTCATATTTGTGTTTAGTTCAAATCACCACTGTGAGACTTACACACAGGCATCTCTATGTTTATCCATTTCTTCCATAGGAAAACAAAAGTTTTGTACCAGTGAAAATGCACTCACACATTTTATGATTGCACAAAATAGGTCAATTTTCAGTTTGGACTTTTTTTTCTTCTGATGTTTACTCATGATTGTTCCAGGATTAGAACACAAAGTATAAAGTATGAAGATGACAGAAAAAAGCCAGTGGATTCTGAACAGTTAGATGAGTTTAGTAATTGCCGTGCATGCATCACTATCAATTATCTTTAAAACATGATACAGGTTAATTATTTATATATCCTGTAGTTCTCTTATCAGACTTGTTTAAAAGGTCTATTCCTATAACAGGCTTTGGAAAGTATGTCTATTTATTATTCACTGCAGAACTGAATCTTCAAACACAGACGATCAAATACACACTCACACATGCATGCTTACACTTTGTCAGTATCTTAACTGCCCGCACTGACAACATGAAATACATATTTTTTTATTGAGGCAATTTCTCTAAAATATTCCCTGCATTTAGTCAGTTGTTTGTTTGTGACAACCCCACCCTACATTATCTGGAGCCAATTGAATTTGAGCTATTATGCAGAAGGCTGGGTTATTGAATTATATTTTTGCGCACAAAAATAACAAGTCAGCAATGATTTAGGAATTTTGTTTGAAGCATGAGAATAAATCAGTGCTTGGAAGAGAAACCATGTGGTTAGGCATTAAACTGTGCACTATCTGGTGGAATAACCACGTAAACCACATAGTTAGATATTGAGGTTATGGGTTTACCGGACATTATTTCCTTTTTTGAAGGACACTTATAAGCTGTGCTCACCTTTAGTCAGTGTAAAAAGACAGTGTGGGCCCTCAGCAGGCCTTTCAGAGAGCCATGTCTGCAACTGCAACCCGCAGACCACAGCAGTGTTAAACGTGAGCACCCTTTGATTACTCTCCTCTTGTTTGGATTGGAAGGATCAAAGAGTGAGATGTCTTTTTTCCAGTGCTTTTTAAAAGAAACTATGTGCCTTGTTTGGCTGGCAGCAATCAGGAGTGAGAAATGGAAATGAAAGTATTAGCAGTTTGGGCTGACTGATGCTTTTACGGTGAAGATTTGTGAGAACTGTTAGTGCTATCCCACAAACAGACTGAGATGAGTGCTGCGAATATGTCAGAGGAATGTCTTCTTCATAGGAATCAAAAAGATGTAAAATCAATGTTTATTGTGTTACAGCTAAGAAAGTGCTATAGCCTTCAAAAAGGAGATCACCATTCTAAATCAAACATACAATACTGTATCTACTATCGCATCCCGATATCTGCATTTTATCAAAAATATCAGCAAAAGTGCTTAATCAAGATGTTCCTTACTTTAAATAGTGACACAGAAAAGTGCCATTGTTTCTTGAAAATCTATAGCTCACAATAACCACTCATTTATGAGTGGGAGCAGTGCTTACCATTAAAAAAATGCTGGGTTTGACATCACTGTAAACCTAAAGTGGTGGTGATGGTGTGCCAGGAAAAAGAACTTTAACAAAATAAGAAGCAGAGTTTATCAATTCCTAATTACTTTAAAAGGGCAATGTGAAACTATAGACCAAACTATTAAAAGCATTGATAGGGGCTGATGTATTGTCCCAGTCAGTTTTATTGGGCTGAAACAGACTCCACACACTGTCCCTGTGTTTGCTCGTCAGCTGTGCTCTTCTGTCCTGGGTCCGAGATGGAAATGTATGTGTAACAGCCCATAAACAGGTGGTGAATAGTAGAGACAAGCACAAAACAAATGGTTACTAAGCAACGAAAGTAGTATGCTCATTGAAATAGTGGATACTGAACATTAGAGTAGGTCTATTTGTGCGTTTGTGTGTGTGCATGTAATTACACCTCTGTGCAGTTTCTGTATTTTAATGTGTGTGCAGAGCAACATGTGAAAGTGAGTAATATTTGTCTGTAATGTTTGTCAAGATTTCCAGCCAGTGTTGCTAGCCATATTCTTTCTGCCTTGTCGTCCCTCTTATACCTCTCTTTCTGCTCACTGCCTCATGTCTCTGCTTCCTTCCTCCCCATCTTAAGGCTCCTTCACTATACCACTGACTAAATGTCAGGAAAATGTCACATTAATTATTCTCCAGGAGACTTCGGGCCCAATTTGAAGCTTTCCTCTCTTTGTTTACATTCTTCCAAAGCCACAGCATTGTCTGTCTCTTACTCAAATCAAATTTGAGTCACTGTAAAATAAGATTCTATCAGACTGCTGGCAAAGCGCTGCCTAACCATTAGATTGGCACCAAGAAAACACCTTTTCACCTGCCGTAGTATTTATGTAACATCATCTTAGAATTTAATGGTTTCTGACAATTTATAGTTCCAGAACTGATTAGGAGGCTGAGAATACAAATTAACAAACAAATAATCCTCTCTCTCTCACTTTGAGACAAAGCATCAGTTGAAGTGCTTTAAATATAAATCGCCTTAGCATATTAAAACAGCTGCATTATATGATTTGCAATTTTGAGTGCATTTTACTTGATTTCAGGGACAATGATCACAGTGTTCTCTCTCCCCAGACATCTATTACCGAAGGACCCATATACGCCCAGCCCAACTGTTTATAATCACATTTGAGGAAGACTCTGTTTTGGGGACAAATGGAAGTATTTCCATGAGTTTGGATGAGGCTCTACACAAATTAGGAAACCTAAGATGAACATGAATGTTTCTGTCATTTTTGTCTTCTGTGCATGGAGAATTACCACATCTTGCTCTGTCAGTGGGTATTGTGCATTAGATGGCAGGCAAAAAATTCCAATTATGCTCCTATTATGTGACAATTAAAATGACATATAATGATAGTTTGGACACATTCCTATTCATAAACCAGTCTGTAGGAGAATCAAGACATGACAAACACAAGAACAGACTAGAATATATCACTGCTTCTGACAGCTGGAAAGTCACAGTCAGTCAAATGGCTGATTATGTATAGGAGGTTATATAAAAACAAGACTAAAATGATGTGCCCCCGTGGGATCTTGATCACCCAGAGCCTGCATTTTTAGACCAATTGTCTCCTGAAAGATGTGTTCCATATTGATGAGCCCTAACATTCAAATGTGTCTTTCCTGTATACAAATTTGCCCAAAACTCAAAGACTAATGCAAGGAGGTTGGAACATTATGTCAGTCTTCATCAACATTTCTGTAAATCTCCAGAGGGCTACATGGTGGCATCTGGGAAAGAGGCACAAGTTCAGGTTGGCCTTAATTAAGATCCAGCCCTGAATTTTTAAAATAGTTTTGAGAAAAGTTTTGCAGACATATTATTAAGACAAACATCTTAGTCTTAGTTTTAGATTTCAATGCTGTTTTTAACACGGTTTATCAAACTGATTTCTTGAAATATTCAAAAACTGAGAAGGTCTTAAAGGTGCAGTTTGAAATTTATTTTAATTAATTTTAACATTAATTGTGGTGTACCCCAAAGGGTCCAATTTTTGGTGCATTGTTATTTTCAGTTTACATGCTTCTTCTTAATCAAATGACATAAAGTTATTATGTTTCCTTGCTATGCAGATGACAGAGTTATGTATGTTCCAATCCTCTACAGTGAAAACTGTGGAATACATTGATAAATGGATTACAGCTTTACAATGTTACATATTGTCAACACAACAGACTGATTGTTGTAATGCAGTTTACAGTGGAATCAGCCACAGCTCTGGCTCAATTTATTCTTCTTTCCATTTTCTTATTCAATTGCATAATATTTCAAGAGCAACTCATCAGTATGATGCAAGACAAATTTCTCAAGCACTGCTTTCCAGGGACATTCTTCCTATTTTATGTGTATAAGTGGAAGATTTGGTCAAACGCATGGAGTAAGATAGAGGACATAGGTCACCTTTTGTGAATTAACATTAATCCTTTAGTGTTCATGAATATGTGCAGCAGATTTAATGGAGATCCAACCAAGAGTCAGTGAGTCAGTCATGTGACCAATAAAATCAATATTGTTTTTAGGTGATTTTAAGTTAATTTAGGTCACTTGAATACACATAGTACAGTATTATAGTATTATACTGCAAGTGCTTTATATTTTCTAGTTTAATGCTAAAAGTTTGACAAAACATGACTCTTTGATGTTTTAACATGCAGCCATTGTCCAAATGGAAACCAGCATCTTACAGAACAAGAACTGTATCATGTCATGCACAATCTATCACAAAACATTACCTCGAATGGAATCTATGGAACTTTGCCATGATTATGTAAGACAAAAACCCTGGCACTGCATATTCATCGGGTATAAAGAACATGGCTAATCTCTAAACAAAGTCTTTAGAACAGTTGCTGAGCACACTGATGAATAATTTAAATCTTGTCAAATTAGTTGCTGTCATCCAACATTTAACTTGACGTAAATAAGACGGTGCTTGGGCACATTGCTGAAGTTACCGCCACTTGATTGTGAACATTGTAGCTACAGTATGCGATAGTAAAGTAACTACTGGATGCTTAGAAAGAGAGTTATGGTCATGGTGGTTATGGTGGATCCCTGATAACTTTATGGTAGAGGGCTGCAGACAAACTATGCAAAGCTGAAATCACAAATTTGTACTTGACAGTGGATTAAGGAGATATGACATGTCAGAGTTTCTCAGGTTTTTGTCCATGTGTGTCTGGTGCAGAGATATGAGCTAAAATCACGTGCAGCGACTGAGTGCCTCAGTGATTGCTTTCATGCCGGTTGCTCTCTCTGCCTGTCACACTGTCTCCTCATCAAATATCAGTGCCTCTAAGTGGTTTGTGTCTCTTCTAACTTGCCCCAAAGTCCAAATGCAACTACAAACAAAACTTTACTTCAACCTCTGAAGGTTAAACTTAGAATAAACTAAACATCTCAGATATATATAGTACATTCTGTGTGAACAGTAGTGTTCTTAGTGAATAGATTTGAGAACAGGAAAGGCCTCTGACTTATGCCTAATTTTCCCTATCAATAAAGAAGCAAACACACACAGTCAAACAGACATGCTTGGAGATTATAATGGATTCTTATGACAAAGTTAAATGTTAAAACATAATTTACTGTCACTACTTCCTCTTCCCTCTTTCACACACACACACACACACTCACACATTCACACACATTCACACACAAAGAGTCAGCTAGCCTACTCAGACAGACTGAAAGCCTCAGGAGATTAAGGCATTCAGAGTGAAATGTTCTTTAGATTAATGTAATTAAAGGTATTACCTATAGTACTACTATGTGTCAGGTGCTGGTTTTAAACTCTTAACAGTTTGGCAAACATATCTTTGGACTTGTTTTGATAAATTCTAACTGTGTCCAATAAATTTGTGAGCCCGAAAGGGGCCTAACTTTTGTCCAGATGGACGGTGGCAGAGTGAGGATTTGTGTAACTGCTGAGCAATTATGATCATGATCATATAATGCAGAATGATGGCTCCCTTCCTTATCCTGTGTCCTCATATTGCAGCCAAACAGTTTGGCTGTGATGTGGGCATAAATCTGTTTAGCCCTCCAGAAAATGTTTTTCCTCACGTATGGTGAGGATTGAATCAACTTTGTAGGAGAAGTAATAAAAATATTTTTTGACAATGCTCAGGGTGGCAGTCAAGTTTAACTTTGGTTAAACTGACAAACATATTTGTTAGATATCCTCTAACAAATTAACATTATTAGCTTCTAACAAATAGACATCTTCATCCGAGGAACTAAACACTTGCACTCACACTTGCATTTATTTTGTCAGCCATTTAGAAACAGTGGAAAAAACTGATATGGTGAACATGTTAGCAAATGGTGACCTTGCTACACACTCAGCACACATGAAGTGATTTTAGCATTCAGTTGTTGTCATATTTCTGGTGATCTGACAAATGTAAATGTAATAGTGTTTCCTGTTTTAGCTTTGTTTTGGTCTCCAAAAGCCCCTGAGGAGAAAAGCTAGCTCTTAAGCTGCTGAATGCTCCACTGTCATTAAGCCTCTTAAAACAGCTTCTAGCTGCATCTGGAAACAATGCTAATGAGAGCAGTGTGAGCAAACCCAGTCAATTAAGTTGTGGGCTTTAAAACCAAAATAATGAGCTGAAAGTTGGTAAAATGCCAAAGTTGAGAGGACCTGCAGTATTGGGTGATAATTCTCTGTGAGTTTGTTTCTATAAGTGATCCCTTTGTATTGCATAATCTTCTGATCTAGTATTACTGTTACAGTAGTAGTTACTGCAGCTTTAAAATTAGCTCTCCTGTACATTTTTATGTTCATAAACTTGCACCGGTCAATTTGTTTGATCTTTAGAGTCTGGTTCTGGTCTTTAACAGTAATAGCAATAATAACAGTCTAACAGTCTAAATCTTTTTTTTTTTTTTTTTTACAGACTTTATGCCTCTGAAGTCAAATGCAGTTTTTTCCACAAGCAGTGCATATGTCAACTAAGCCCTGATAATACTGATTTACCTGTTACTGTCACAGTCTGCCATGTAGATTACACAACATTTGTCAACATTTGGCCTGTTGGTTATAATGTGGGAAACGTTATGGGATTCTCAGAATCAATGGGTTCCTTTCTGTTGTGTGCATAAATGTATATCACAAACATTTCACTTCTAGCGCCTAACAATCTTGGAAAATTTCATACTTATTCAGTTAAACAGAACTGACGTGATTACATAGTTTTTCTTGACAGTGGTAATTATCAGTTGATGTGTCATATGAAATATGAACAAGAAGGAACAAGCTACAGTGAAGATTTAAAAGATTATGATAATTGGTTATACTTATCTTTTCTTTTTTTTTTTTTCTTTTTTTGTTCTTCAGTGTTTATTTGTATAATTTGTTCATGTTACATTGAGTTTGTTTTTGGAAAGAGTTTAGGAAAAATCAGGACCTGTTTTAACACATTTACTCTTATGTAACCTCTGTCTGTCTCTTGTCTCAAGGAAAAGCCACACCTATACTAACCTTTGTTACAATCGTTGTGGATCACTTTCTTTTTTTTCCTCTAAATGACA
This sequence comes from Polydactylus sextarius, assembly GCA_016801845.1. NCBI lineage: Eukaryota > Metazoa > Chordata > Actinopteri > Polynemidae > Polydactylus > Polydactylus sextarius. The sequence goes on from CM028908.1 coordinate 10,734,121, forward strand.
ACTTTTCTTTCAGTCTTGAGCATCAGAAACTTTATTGGCATCACTTAGGTTTTTGCCACAGGCTACATCATACTACAACATACTGGAGTTTGGCAGCATATGTTGCCCAATTCCACCTCTGTTGCTATGGTTGCTCCACTCTCTGGCAAACTTGTTTTTTGATGTAAAATGCACGGCTACCGCTGTGCACTGCGATAATGTCGCCACACACACCAGATTCAACCCAACGGTGACAGGCTTAATCAGAACTGTGTGAACTGATCCACTGAAATATAATGGACGTTCATTTATATGTAGAAGTGTAAATACTCAAGCTTTAACGTGAGGATAAGTCTGATTCTCAAGAGGTCAGGTCATGTCATGCATTTTGTAGTAGATAGTTCAGGATGTGTGGTGTCATCTTAGCGTTTCAGACTTGCAGTGAGGAGCAGCCATGTCATGTTTCACTGCAGCAGAACAGGTTTGGTTGTTTCATTGGTTTTGTCTTATTTACTCTGTTCTCTAATGCAAAATTAATTTCAATGGACATGTTCTGTCTGTTTTATAAATTACATAACAGGGGTAATTAGAGCAACTATCCTGAAGTTCATGTACAGCTCGGCTGATAAGAGAGGTTTAACAAAAATAATAATAATAATAATAATAATAAAATTAATATTCCAAAAAAAAAAAAAAATCAAAGCATTTCAAATACTTAAAATGATAACTCTGACAAACAGAACACAATGTCATGTCACAAAAATAGCTTGCAAAGTGGATAGTGGGATACGGGAGGTGGTCCAGAATCGTGCATTGCCTCTGCAAAGCTAGACAGCTCCTTTGTTCGTTCAGTCTGCTGAGCTGTTACGTGAGCACTGAGCAAAAGACACTAAGACATCACTGTGCCCAAGAGGAGGGAAGCCTGAAGAGCAAAGACTGTGAGGGAGAAAAAACACAGAGCTAGATCAAGAGATCTGTGGATCTGTAGAGACTGTAAACATGAGAGAGAAAATGACTGTGAGTCATTGAGGCTTAATCTGAGCCAGAGAAACGTAAAATGAAGAAGCGGAATTATGACTAAAGAGAAGATGGAATTTAGCAAATGAGTGTGTTGAAAGAGTCATCCTTACGTTGACCTCAGCATGACGTTTGTTCTAGGTATGGGAATGAATTTGTGTCGTGTAAGGGTCTGTGTCTGTAAGGCAACAATCGCTTCTTTAAAACATTTTGTTCTTAATAATCCTCGGTTAATTGTCACAGTCAAATGTGGTTTATTCTGCACAGACAAACATAACAAACAAACATAATGACAAAACCAGAATTGATTGCTAAAGACTTTTACTGTATTAGGTCACTGCATTGCTGATTTCATTTTGCCAGTATAAAGTTTTTTTATTATTATTATGATCTAATATATTGAATGAAAGTTTTTAATGGACTACTATTTAATATCATTGTTACATATTTTTTTTATAATAAGCATATTTACAATACATATTTCATACAAGCACACTCAAGGACAATCATCCACGTTCCCTGAGGCTAAAACAACAAAGTTGTCTGGTTAGTGGTTTGTTTCTGTTATGAGAGTAGAAAAGGGCATGAAACAAATATTCTAAATTAATTCTTATCATGAAGTGTCTCTGTAGACTCATTTTGCAACATAGACAGTGTGGGACACATATGTCCTGTTGTTTACAGGAGGAAATAGTATTAAAAAAAGAAAAGACAAGCATGTGTTTGTGATACTTCACTGGATTTTTTTTCCACTGCAACACATGATCAAAAGAATAACTCTACATGCGTCATGGTTAGTTTTAGTCTTAAAGGCAGTGAGACATAGAGGTCACAGTCTGGTGAAATACTCATACACTCATAGTTATGTAGTCTGAGACTTTGAGTGAGTGATTAATATTGAAACTCTATGTCAGTTCTCCCAGATCAGCACTAACCCTGGAGGAGAGTGCTCATCAATGTTTGTCACAACTGCTGAATTGTACCCGCGCACACATGACGCCAGATGCCGTAAAAACACTGATGTTGTGCTAGTAACACGGAAAATTTTGGAGACTGAGCAACAATTTTGCCTTTTTCTGACACTCCATGGTGATCCTGAGAGTAGCATTCAGTGTGTTTCCCACAGGTTGTTTCAAAAGTTTGTGAGTTTTGTTGATTTCACAACTCTGGAAAGTTAGAACAGCAGCAATAGAGCAATAGTTTTTTTCCCTTTGCCTCAGTGGCTGTGATGTAAAGAGATTACTGCTACAAGGTATGAGCTATGTAGACTTATGTCAGAGCCTGCTGCCAAAAGAACAATTTTATTTTAATGCATGAGAGGATGCTTTTATTTATAATGGGTTTGAATCATCGGAGTTGGGAAGAACAAACATAAATTAAATGCTTTTTTGCTTGCGAGTCCAGGTCATTACAACAAATACTTAACAAACAACCTGTTCACATCACCTGCAGATCCATCATTGTGGTTCAGTTGGGGAAGGTGCACTATATGATGGAAGAAAACTTCCCTCCAAAGAAACTTCAGAATCAGATTCTAGAGTTTAAGATGTTTTTTTGTTTTGTTTTGTTTTGTTTTTACCAAATGTGATGTGAGCAGCAGGAGTAACAAGTATTTACATCATTGTTACAGTACAGTCTGCAAATAAGTGCTAAAGCAGGAGCACAGCAGAGCAGACGGACACAGCATTGTTAGCTAAGACATAGCTGCAGTGAATGCACTGTAAGTAGACATAGCCATCTGCCCAAGAAAACAACTCGAGTTTTCTGCCTGAACTAGCTCATAGGCTTTGTCTGCATTAGCATAACAGCTGAGGTCCAATGTATATCATGACATTTCAGATCTATGCTACTTAGACTGGCCCTGAAGCGTCAGAGAGGCCCTGTCACGATTACTATGATAAGCAACCCCGCAACCTCCTGCACGCCACAATCAACCTTAAACACGTGTACATCTATACGCATGGAACAACACGCTCTATAAATCATAGTTCCCAGGTCCAGAAGCTGCTCCACTTGTCAAAGCTGATACAGCTTTCCCCACTGGTGGATTTTAAAGGTGAATGAATGACTTTGTGGAAAGTGTGAAGGCCAGTGGCAAAAATAGAATCAGCTAAGGTGAAGTAGAAGTATTCATCAAGCCGGTGGCTGATTGTGAGAATAAGGAGACAGCACTTGACTGCCGGAGCGAGAAGCCTTTCACCTTTAAGAGCTCTTTCACCTGGTCTGGGACGACTTTCATGTTTAAACACACAAACTCAAATGCAGGCGCACACAAACGCACACGAATCCTGTCAGCATCCTGCCTCTGACCATGGCTGGAATTGAGGTTGTTGATACAGCCCATTCTCATGAACACAATATCTCAGGAATGCCTTAAGGGATTTTTCTTCAAATTTAGCACAAATGTTCATTTGGATATAAAGATAAACTGAATAGATTTCAGTAGCAAAAGGTTTAAGGTCACTGTCACTGCTCCTGACACAGCAGGTCTGCAACTGGCTATAGTAAATGGCAGCATTGCAGTGTTTTGATGGTTATTTTTATTTCTTTTATCTATAACAGTTACAAGGTGACATGAGGATGCAGCTGTAGCCAGTTTTTCAGGACAATGTCCTAAAGATGGCAGATATCTGAAGCCACAAAGTGCATGGATAAGACTTAATGGAGTCATGCTATCAACACTATCTTCATCAGTTAGCTAGCTAAACTGTGATACCATTCACTGGGAAAGAAATGTTGCCAAAAATATGGTTGATGACTAGAAATGAGAAACTGTCACAGATCAAAGACATACTCCTTAAAAAATTACCCAGAATTTTAAGTGGAACATGATCAGAAACCTGTATACTTTTATGATAAATTTGACAGCTGCATATGTAAATACACCTGTAGTAAATGTCCTACATAAATATGGAATGGAAATCTCGATGGCATAGCAACAGTAACATGAGGTCAGGGCTTAATAATTGGTTAATTAACTTCTTGTACATTTGCACATTATTTACATTTGCACAGCACACAGTCTTCTGTACATACAGTAATTAAATCATATGGTACATATTGTGTGGTGTTCTCACATGTTTTCGTTGATCTGGTGATTATATCACACTCAGGATGGTTATTGAATTGTTTCAGGGACTAATACAACAGAGGATGTTTCAAGTTGAAAAAGCAAATACTTATAGCTGTTCAGTCATTAAAACCTAAAGGATTTGCATGTTAATCAGAATATAAAGGATTAACAGCATTAATACTGAATTTACACTGATCTGAGACCAAACAAAGTGTAAAATATGGACAGTTTAATGTTGTGCTGTTTATAAGTAGAATACTTGCAGTGAGCATGAGTTCAGGATTAACACTACTCAGGTTTGTCTCGATTTTTCTTTATGAATCTAATACGTCACATTAACAGTTTGTTAGTCATTCAAGCATTGTCTTTATTTCTGTGTGTTTTTCAGGCCCCCTGAATTTCCCTTTTTATTTCCCTTTCACTGCCATCGCTAAAGTTTTTAAAAGTTCACCGTCACTATCGCCATGGCAACTGTCATTTGTGTTATGCTGAGACTTGCAGCTGCTTCTATTCAAGCAATACTGTTGACTGGCTGTGTGTGTGTTTGTGTGTGTAACAGCAGTACTAACAGTCTCTTCATACACACACACACACACACACACACACATTCCTTGTTAGATTTTTTCCTTGAGGTCTTTTTTCATAAAATAAGTGCATAAAGGAAACATTATCATAAAGGAAACATTGTTAGCATTTAAGTCTAACCTTAAATGTAGAAAGGATGTCTCCCACCCAGACCCAAACTGGGAGCTGGTTCCGTAAGAGAGAATAACTGAAGGCTCTACCTCCCATTCTGGTCTTAGAGACTTTAGGAACCACCAGTAAACCAGCAGTTTGTGATCTATTAGGATAATAAGGAACTATGAGCTCCTTAAGATATAATGTAGCCTGATCACTAAGAACTTTGGAGGCAAGCAGGAGGATTTTGAATTCTATTCTAGATTTGACAGGAAGCCAATGAAGAGCAGCCAAAACAGGAGAAATATGATCTCTGGTCTTACTTCCTGTCAGTACTCATGCTGCAGCATTCTGGATTAACTGAAGGTATTTGATGAAGTTACTGGAACACCCTGATAGTAAAGAGTTAGAGTAGTCCAGTCTAGAGGTAACAAATGCATGAATTAATTTTTCAGCATCCGTTTTAGACATGGTGTTTCTGATTTTTTGCAATATTGCGTAGGTGGAAAAAAGCTGTCCAAGAGACTTGACTAATATGAGATACAAATGATATGCCCTGATCAAAGATTACTCCAATGTTCCTCACAGTAGGACTGGAGGCAAAAGTGATGCCACCCAGCTTAGCTATGTGATCAGAAAATGATGTTCTGAGATGTTTAGGGCCAAGTATGATGACTTCAGTTTTGTCTGAGTTTAAAAGTAAGAAATTCTCAGTCATCATGGCCTTTATGTCATTAAGACAATCCTGAAGTTTGATGACCTGGTTAGTTTCATCTGGCTTCATAGATAAATATAACTGTGTATCATCTGCAAAACAATGGACATTTAGTTTAAGAAGTTTTATTACATGTTGGATTCAGTGTAACTTATGATTATTTATTTATGTGAACTTCCTCGTATACACTGCGTGCACAATTATTAGGAAAATTATATTTTGACGATTAATTTCATTTTTAACAACTACAGCACTCTCACTCAATCCAAAATGTTAACAAAGCGTAAACCTGAATATATAAGAATGTAAAAGTCAGGTTTTGCCTTTCTTATTTATTAGTTTCTTAATTATTAGTTAGTCATTAACTAAATTAGAAACAAATATTTTCCCATCTCACTTGTCTATTTCCATCTGTTAAAGTGAAAATCATGAGCAAACAACTGAAAATTTACAAATAAACATTTCTAACGTTTCCACAAAAAATAATCAGTGACCAATATAGCCACCCTTCTTTTCAGTAACTGTCACAAGCCTGTCAAGTGTCAATTTCTTCATCTGATGACGATCAACCTTTTGTGCAGCAGCAACCACAGCCTCCCAGACATTGTTCAGAGAGGTGTACTGTTTTCCTTCATGGTAAATCTTCCGTGAGAAAAGCCCACAAGTTCTCAATAAGGTTTAGGTCAGGTGAGGAAGGGGGCCATGCCATCTTCAAGGCCACTGCTTGAAAAAGAAAAATGTCCTCTAAAAACTGGCAGTAATTCTGGGAGTTGATTTTAAGTCCTTTTTCAACCTGAAAACGTCCAATTAGCTCATCTTTAATGATACCAGCCCATATCAGAACCCCACCTCCACCTTGCTGGCGTCTGAATCGAAGTGTGTCCATCCATCTGGTCTGTCAAGAGTCACTTTCATTTCATCAGTCCATAAAAAAAAAAAAAAAAAAATCACTCCAGGTATTTCTTGGCCCAGTCTTGACATTTTAGCTGTGTCTAAATATGTCTTGCTCAATGGTGGTCGGCTTTCAGTTTTCCTTAGCTTGGCCACGTCTCTGAGTACTAAACATCTTGTACTTCTGGGTACGCCAAGAAGGTTAATATGCCAGCACTGGAGGTCAATGGTCTCCTAGTAGCTTCACGCTTGATTTTTCATAAATCTTTAGCAGGTAATTTGCATCTTTTTTTTTCAACACGTTTCTTCTGACCCCATTGACCTTTTGCAACAAAACATTTGATAGTTCTGTGATCATGACCCAATATCTTTACAGTTTCAAGCGTGCTGCATCCCTCTGAATGATTTTTTTAGTTATGTACACCTTGATATAAGGTTTTGGTCTCCTTAGGCCATACCCTCCCTCATTACACAAATACATATCACCTCATATACTCAAATCCAATAAGCACCCAAGTTCATATAGCTTGGAGTTGGGAAATATGCAACAAAACACTCACTTGCCTGATAATCTGTTGCAAACCGATTTGATCCAAGACTTTTTGGGTTAGGATTATTAGTTCAGACAATAAAATACAAACAGAATCCATCCAAAATAAAAATGCTATATGAACTTGGGTGCAGAGTACATTTTCATCTTTTTAGATAACGAGATTATATTAATTGTATTATATTAAAAGTATTCTTTCTCTCAGCTCCTGAACAGCAGATATGTAATATACAAAAACCTCAGTGTGTGTATAAAGCGATTAAATCTCCAACTCTCTTTCTATTTCAAATCGATGCTTCTCTTGTGTTTACATTTTCCTTCTTTGCTGCTGTCATAGTATACTCTGTCTGCAGCGTATACTATGACATTATCTGATTTCTATGATAAACAAACTATCATGGATTGCAGTATATATTCATCATTAGACAATAAAGGAGCATTATCCCTGAGCAATGACACAGACTTGCCTCTGTATTGACAACATGTGACTGTTCATCATTGCTAAGGACAATTTATTGTATTCAGCAGAGAGACTACCACAGGAAGAGATAAGATAAGATTTTCTACAGTAGAAACAGATAAAATGTTACTACATGTTGCCTCATCACTATTTCTGCTCTGTGATGTTTCTTTAATTCACAAATGCATCAATACATCACCGACTAAAGCGTCTTTCATCCCTTTCCAATCCTCGTAAATGCTGCGTACAGGCTCTTTTGGTGCACCAGACCAGACCCTATACTGTTTCTATTTATATAGCCACCATAGACCAGCCAGGGTTTAAATATAGATGCCGAGTCTGAATTCTCTTCTTCTTCTGAAATGCATGAATAATTGAGAAGGAGAGGAGATGAGGTGGGATTCATTCAAGAGATGGATGGTCCACACATAGATTTCCTACCTACATTAGCTGGTTGCAGTGCACTTTATGCATGCAAGCTCCACATGTGTGAGGGAAAAGTTTGACAAAGACCTCGAAAATGTTTTGTTTCAGACTTTTCCATGACTTTAAAATACTTTGTGTGTTAAGGGGGTTGAATCAGGAAATAACTAAGAGTTGTTTATGTGCAAAGGCATAAATGTAGTATCAAATGTCTTGTCTACATACAATCCTATACAAATAAGAACCAACACAATATGTACAGATGCTTGTAATGTAATAGAACTATAATATAACTTAATTACATTTCATTTGATTTAGTGATCTGACAGACATAATCTGTTTTACTAGCATGATTTCCAGATTGGCTTTTGCAGTTCTTGCACAAAGTATTTAAGAAACTGGCTTTTAACTTTTAACCATCATATAATATTTATAGAGGCTGTGTCTTTTTTTTTGAAGAAGAAGAAGAAAAAAGACACATACAAGGTCTAAAGTGCAGCAGCCTTAAAGTTAGAGATGTGAATCACAGGTTATCAGTGTCTATGTAGAGATTCAAACTGCTGCAGTTTCCTCTGAAGTCACACGATGCAACTTATTATTTTGGAGACATTGTTAAGATAAATGAGTATCTGTACCTGCTGTTCAAAGTTAGAAGTAGAATGGAGAGAGGGGAGACTACGGCTGAGCCACTGCAAATGCGCGTGTGCGTGTGTTTCAAGCAATCACACTGGGGGAAATGTGGAAGACACAATCTCCTCCCGTCTCCATGGAAACCCCATCTCTTTCACAGGCAGAGAGAGAGAGGCAGAGCCTTTCTACATTCAGAATCAGGGGTGTGAATTATTCCGCATTACTTAATGCTAACAATATTACTCGTGTATGTTTAACCACCGACAATAACAACATGATGAAGATGACGGTCAGCACTGCGGTTACACAAAAAATGACTAAAGAAAAAAAAGTGTGGGATGCGATGTAAACATCTGTGCTGGAAGATGGTGTGATAGAGATTTATCTATGAAATACTTTTTTTATTTTTCAAATATTAATGTTGGTTATTGAAGAATTTTAGCAACACTGGCACAGACCAATATTAACCAAGTTAACTGATAACATCTTAAGAATGTAAAAAAAAATGTGTCATAGCAATTAAAATGCAAACACTCTGACACAAGTGGGAGAAAAACAGAGAGACAGAGACTGAAACAGTACAGATGGTTCAAAGCTGGGTGAGCTTCGAATAAGGTACAAATCAGCGATAGAAGGGAGAGAGACGAGGGGGAGGGAAAGACAGGGAGAAGAAGACTCTGTCAGACTTGCTTTTCACAAGCAAGTCCACGTAGCCACCTCCTGTCGAGCTTCAAGGGGGTTGTCATGGTGACAGTGGCTGGTACTCGAGACTGGATGTGTGTTGTATGGTATCCCTGTGGCCTCGGATGCGGCTCAGGGGATGATGGTAAAGCAACTCAGTTAGTCGAGGGATCTTAGTGCTCAATGAAGACCTGGATTTACTCACCTGAAAGCTGACACACCTTTGCTAGAACCTTGTCAATCCATACCTATTTAGGTGTTAAGTGAACATTTAGCTATATTACCTATCATTATTAGGAAGGCTTAATGTAATTCCCTTGGTGGAAGATGGGAGACTTAACAGGCAATGGTGTTAGGACTCACAGGAACAGGAGTTTCCACTGTTAAAGCACAGTGGTGTGTCTGTGACTCCTTTTGCTGCTAATGAGAAAGGTGCCAGGTGAAGCACTGGGAGTCTGGGAGTTCCTTAACTGTCACTTGGGATGTCACCAGACTTAATACAGTGAGAAAACTAACCAGAGCTGCACCTAACCAGTCGGTAAAATGAGATGTTTGAAAGGAGAAATATAGCATTTGTCCTACATATTAAAAGTTTTCTTTTTGAATTTTGCTCCAGCCTCATTTAGTCTATTGACCATTAGCTTATTGTGGCTAACATGGGCTAAGATCAACTTTGTGCCACTGTTTCATCACATTTTAGCATTTGCCATTATCTCAGTATACTTTCTTGAGGCTATAGTGGCTGCTTTATGAAAATCATAGCTCACATTAAAGCAGCAATAATTCATTACTATACTAACAATCATACAGTATCAAATTAAAGGTTTGAGGGAGGTTCACTTTGCCAGAAAACTTAATTGTTGCTCTGACTTGCATTTTCCCTCAGTGCTACAGAGTGTTTAAACATCTTTTAGCCCATTGTTTTGGTTACCTACCAGTCCCAAACCACTAACTGGTGAACATAATCATCACTATAGTAGCAGAAAAGCTGGATATTTCCTCTAATGAGTGTAGAGTGGCCAAAAAAAATCCATTAGCGCCACTTCAAACAGGTTTCAGAGGTTTTATAAACTGCACCATATATTCTTTATTTTTTATTAGCTGATGCTTCACTGATTTCATTTTGATTCATGCTCATACTCACATCAGTAATTTAATGGAAAATGTCTGATAAAAACCGCCCATTATTTTTAAAGTCTATAAAAAAAGGTGCAAAGTTCAAGGTCCCATCTTTGCTGGACAAGGGCTGGGTAGACAGATGAATGGGCTCAACCCTGACAAAACCAATGTAGCACAAAGAAAATGAATCACATCTGCTGGGACGCAGCCAACATAAAAAACCAGGCCATTGTAACTGAACAAGAACTGGTGCACAGTCAACAGCAGGTATCTGCACTAACATAGCTATTAATGAGTTTTCCACTCTCTAGGTCCCCAGTATGGAAGTCTCCTGAGAACAGAATTTGTTTTGGTGTATATGTGAGCCAAATATCTTGGTGTAGGAACTATTATATCTGAAGACTTTATCTCTTTTCCATATGTGAACTCAATTCTCCTCCATATGTGACAGGGGAAAATGTCACAGTTCCTGACACTGGGCTGTTTTTATCTGTGTGTGGTTTATTGAGGGTGTTCTTCACACCAATCTGTCCTGGATATCTTTTCAAGCAGCCTAGCAGGGACTGGTGTCACCTTGTCCATTAGAAGAAGGGGGTGTGGACCATTGTCTCTCCTGAGCCACACGATGATAATGCCATGAGAGACCCAAACCAGTGTGATCTGGCTTTGTTTAGACTCAGTTTGTCCTCTAACACTCTCTCATACACTCTCTCTTTCCATCTCTTGCATGTATGTTGTCTTTTTTTTCCCCGTAGATATAAATATCTCACTCTCTTCTTTTTCTCTCTTTAGTGGGCCACCAAGGATCATTTGCCGGGAGTAACTCTCATGTCATGATGTCCGTACATTCTACTTACAACACGCAAAACTTACAAAGACATACAAGGACATAATCTTGGACGTAGCTGCAGTTAACACCTGTTTTCTTATGTGTGTTACAGAGTCCACTGAGGGTCAATAAATAGCCTTTAATGCTGTTGATACCATTATGGTTATATCTGGAGCTCCACTCTGTCTTGTCTGAGACATGTTTTTGTGTGCACCCTCCATTATGTGCACTGAAAGCTTTATCTCGGGGTTACAGTGCTCTAGCCAGACGACATTAAACAATCCGCAAAAAAGAGGAGTAAAGACAAGCAAGGCAGTGTGAAAGAGTTCACAGTGTGTAGAAGCCAAGGCAACAGGGACACAGTCCAGTGGGAAATGTGTTGGGTTTCCTGGTGGAACTTGACCTCATATCTAACACAGCAGCACCAGTTTGCCTTCATTAGCGACCTTTTTATAGAATCTCAATCCGATTACCTCTGCCCTTTTTTTGTCCTGCTCTTCCATAGCTGTGATCTCCCCCTCGCTTAAAGTTTGGGATTTGTTAGCACCATGTCTTCATCTTTTTCTCCCCCATTTACAGTTCTGTTGTGTCTGGTAACCAGTGGGTGAACTGTACCAGGTTTGTTTTTACAGTTTCTATTTTCTTTTAATGTCATAATGTTTTCTACACTTCCTATCACTCTTCTCTTTTATGTAGCTCTCGTCAGCTCCACCCTCACTCTCTGGTCCCCAGCACTGCTCTGTTCTTGAAGTGTTTGATTCAAATAGATTTCCTCCAGAGCAGGAAGAGAGGAGCACAGAGGGAAGAAAATAAACAGATAGGGTCATTATTCATGTCTGCCGTGACGCTATGGCAACAGTGTCCTCCTGCTCTGATTGGTCGTAGATAAGGTTGCCTCTTAAGACATCACTTTTACTCTTGGGAGTGGATTCCGAATTATTAGGCCGTTGTCAAGGCCCATGTTGTCAATCACCTCCTAACAACTGTTGCTATTGCCCTAGTTCTGCGTCTGTGTTTTCATTTCCTCTGGATGTTTTATAGGGAAAACCCTGCATCATGTGCTCTGCTGTTTGTTTACACAAATGACAACTGTGTGTTTAACCAGTGGGTTCACTTCATGGATGAGGTGTTGATCCAAAGCGTAGGGAGGATGAAATTATGATTTTTGCACTGTTTTATCATTCAAATTGTGGTTTAAAGCTATTCTGATTTTAAAAGGAAAGTGTTTTAACCAAATTATTTCATCATATAAAATTTTAACCTTGTTTATGCAGGCTGTTGCTAAAACACAAAAGCACTGTCTGTGTTCCAGCTGCTGCCTCCTTCTCCACATCTAAGTTGTGCTGTTTGCCCCTGTGTGTTGATCATTCAGGGTGAATAAAATCAAGTGCAGATTAATACCTAATGAAATAATCCTGACCTTGTTCTACTAAAGGAACAGATGCTCCCCAGTCACGTTGCCTTAGCTGAGTTGACTATATTACAACCTCCCACAAATACACATTTGACCAGGATTATGGACTTGCAGTGTGTTTATGATAAATACACACAATACACACCACTGAATTATGCTGCCTCGATGACTCATCATCACTCAGGTCAGGCAGCAGCTCTGCTATTGTGTCTTAGCACTAAGATCAAAAAAAGGGCTGTTGGATTTGTGGCTTTCATTAGCATGTTTGAGGAGAGCGAATTTTGTAACTTTCATATGAAAGTGATATCAATGGATTGAATGTAGAAAAGGCTGGTGCTAGTGACATGGATATTTTTTTTTGTGAGAGTAAGGAAATAAATGCAGTAAAAAGAAAATGGTGCTAATTTAGAATCTGCACAGCTCAAATTGAACAAATCTAACGTCATGATTCTCAGTAGTCTTAAACTGCAACAAATAAAACCAAAATGATGGTGTTTTTATACACTTCTGAGTGAGGAGAAAATGTGTTTTTTGTCTGCAGTGTGACATAAATGAATTTATGCATTTCAAAAAAAAAAAAAAAACCTCAGCTTTCATGGAACGTAGTGGAACAGATAGTCAGGACTTCAAAGCAAGTGCAGTGATTTTTGTTTATACTGGTAAAGAGAGGAGCTGTCATAAAGTGCTAAAAGAGGTGTAGTCTACCATCATGTACTTGCTTGTTAGCATGATTGGTGGAGTGTGGGTGAAATACGCGTGTGTGTCAATTTTATGACAGAGCAGAGCAGTTCTCTGTACTGTCTAATGAGAATCAGGCATCTTCTAGTACAGTGGATTCTGGGGACATTCTGCTCCTACAACTACAGTGACTATTGCATCTACATTTTGTGTCATATGCTGTCAAAACAAACAGACCATTAGAGGACCATACCTGTGAGAAACAGCATGAAGATAATGTTTTGTAAATCTAGCCTGATGATCACAGCCCTATGGCCTTTTCACCCTGCTGTTTAATCTAACAGGTTTAGATGTTGCTCTGAAAACACTGAAACATCTGAACACCTTCATACTAATTTCAGTGCAGAGGAAAGATTTTAAGAGCCAACTCAAGGGCTCTGTCTGGGATCTGCGGGAACTATGGTCACAGTTCATAATCTCTTTTCATGATATTGATTCTGCGCTGTAGTCTTGTGTAATTTTCCACTATGAGGTTTACATTTGTGGCTTTAATGTAAACCTCTTGGAATTACTTTTAATAATGTAATACTTGTAAAACTAATGTCAGTCTGATCTTTTTGTTTATTTCTAATTACGAAATGTAGTAAAATCTGCTGACAATCAGTATATCAGTGTTGTCTTTGGAATAGTGGAAAATTTATTAAATTTGAGTTATCTGAGATCTTTAAAAAAAAAAAAAACTTTATCCACCTAAAACAATATTTTTTGATGTACTCCTTAAATACATAATAAAACCAAATAAAAGGCATCAGATAAAATATTCACAATGTCAGATATTCTGGATTCTGTGTGCTATTGCTTATTGGTTCCTAAACATAATTTTCTATTGAAACACATTCACTCATGTGGATAAGCCTGTTAAGTGAGTCATGAATAAATAAGTGGCCCAAGTCAACCCAGTCCATTAGGTCTCAGCCTACCACACACTTAGTCGGGCATTTATTGAAGGTTTGTTTAGATTGTAAAGCTACTGGAATTCACTTACTGTCTGTGCATCAATGCTGTGATCAAAGCCCTTGATAATTTCACAGCATTTGCATTAATATGCTTTTATATAGTTGTAATGGTCTGATTAGGATAAGAAATCTATGCTTAAGTACATATCTGATATCTGTTTTTAAACTGCTTTTAAACCATTATCTGATCCTGAAGTCTTGACTCATAATTACCTAAATTTGTCTTTCAGATCCTGGCCATCATCTCTATCCTCTTCATCGTGCTATCGACCATCGCCTTGTCTCTGAACACTCTTCCAGAACTGCAGGGCACTGATGAGTTTGGTCAGTCCACAGACAACCCACAGCTGGCTCATGTGGAAGCTGTATGTATTGCCTGGTTCACCATGGAGTACCTTCTTCGCTTCCTCTCCTCCCCCAACAAGTGGAAGTTCTTTAAAGGTCCTCTAAACGTCATCGACCTGTTGGCCATCCTGCCATACTATGTCACCATCTTTCTGACAGAATCCAACAAGAGTGTGCTGCAGTTTCAGAATGTCCGTCGTGTGGTTCAGATTTTTCGAATCATGCGTATCCTTCGTATTCTGAAGTTGGCCCGTCACTCCACAGGTCTTCAGTCTCTGGGCTTCACCTTAAGGAGGAGTTACAATGAGTTGGGTCTGCTCATCCTTTTCCTGGCCATGGGTATTATGATATTCTCCAGTCTGGTGTTTTTTGCTGAGAAGGACGAGGAGGATACAAAGTTTAAAAGCATTCCAGCTTCTTTCTGGTGGGCTACTATTACCATGACCACAGTAGGTTATGGAGACATTTACCCCAAAACTCTCCTGGGAAAGATTGTGGGAGGTTTATGCTGCATAGCTGGTGTCCTGGTGATTGCCCTGCCTATTCCCATTATTGTAAATAACTTCTCTGAATTCTATAAGGAGCAGAAGAGGCAGGAAAAAGCACTTAAACGAAGAGAGGCCCTTGAGAGAGCAAAGAGAAATGGTAGCATTGTCTCAATGAACTTAAAAGAGGCATTCGCTCGTAGTGCAGAACTAATGGATGTGGTGGTAGAGAAGAGTGAGAGGCCTCATGACAACCATCTCTCTCCAAGTCGGTGGAAATGGACACCTAAGAGAGCTGCATCAGAGACAAGTTCAAACCGATCCTTTAACGCACAGGAGTTAGGTTCACCCAACACAGCTCGAGCTACCAGTCCCCAGAGATTAAATGTTCAGAAGTTAGAACAGATGTACAACCAGATGGCAAAGACACAGTCACAACCTAATCTTAACGCTAAAGACAGAGGCTCCAGAGTCAGCAAACAGAGAGATGAGATAGAGCTTGGGGCCATTCAAGATCATGGGCCACCAGTGCTGGGAACCAGAGAAGGAGTGGTGGACATGAAAAGCTTGTCCAGCATTGACAGCTACATCAGTTGTGCTACAGACTTCCAGGAGAATCCACGTTACCACCACAGTCCTGCAGTAGACCTTGGTCTTCAAGAAAGTAATCGGTTCTCCCACACTCCAGCTACAGGTTTGCCCCAGCACATTGGTGCAAAAGTCAGCCAGCACCCCCCTGGAGAGCGTGACCAAATGCTGACTCCCACATCTGTGACAAAGCCCTCATGCTCAGAGCATGCAAGAAAGTTCTTCTTTTCTGGCAGCTCCTCAAAAAGCCTTATTCCTAAAGGAAGCTGCCGCAGTGAGGGGGAGTCAGGCCCATCCCCGCTCTCTGACAGCTCAGTCCTGTCAGACCACTCGCTGTTGAGCCCTGAAGTTTCTGTCTACACCACTGCCAGCAGCAGGACCCCACCGAAGTCTCCAGAGAGCACTGCCCTGGCTGCTACTGTCTTCACCTTCCACGACTCCTCCATCAGCAAATACATCGACGCTGATACAGATGATGATGAGCACCTCCGCGACATCTCTGACACAAGTCCCTCAGAATGTCTGTTGGCAGGATCAAGCCCAAAACGCAGCATCAACATCAATTACCAGAGGGGCACCAACCACTTAGAAACAGCCCAGAAAATGTTGGGCCAGAACTGTTTGTTCCCCCTCGAAGGGATTCGAGGAATAGCTCATGAGAATCACATAGGACATGAGATGGCACGTAAACCAAAGGTTGAGAGGGGGCGTCAAAATACTTTGGATAAAAACCTCTGAGGTACAAGTGGAACAGAAAAAACAGGAGGCTGGGACCACAGTGTTTGTGATAGAGACATCAGACAGACTGAAAACACTCTGTAAGCCAGAGACAAATGAAGAGAGCGGAGAGACAGGGGTCTAGCAGAATCATTTCACAAATTACCCTGAGCATGCCACTGGGCAATAAGCTCATGGTGAACATGTGTGGTAAATACTCTGGGAGAAAAACATTTCAAAATTGGAGAATGTCACTGCCCCTCCTTCAGTTCATTCCTATTAGTGGTATTCCACACCCACAAAACAAAGGAGCACTCACAGGTCTGTTCCGAGATCCCTGTGGAAGCAGAGTCATCAGACAAATCCATTTTGTGGTTGAAACTGGTATAACCCAACTGAATGATGTGGTTTAACAGCAGGTGGTTACCTCTATATTCTCTAGAGGGGAAAAAAAAAATCCCAGCTGCCCACTGTCTCATTACAAAGTCCCTATTCATTTTGTAGTCTTGGAGATACAGGAGAGGAACTAGAAGCCTATAAGCTACTTACTTGTGCCCTCCGTTCCCAATCCTGGCCTTAGTCATTTACATTTGTGGGGATGTGTATGTCTGCATATGCATATTTGTTTGTGTCTATGTGTGTGTGTAAGAGAGTGAGTGAGTGAGAGAGAGAGAGAGAGAGAGAGAGAGAGAGAGAGAGAGAGAGAGAGAGAGAGAAAGTATGCTGGCAGGTGATATAATAGTAATTCATGCATACACTTTCTTGAGATTGTCTTACCTAATTTATTTTTATATAGATAAGAGAACGTTCCTTCTAGAAATATGTGATTTGCTAGTCTGCTTTGTCTGAATTATATGTGAAGAGTAATCCTGTGTAAGGTTCAATGTCTTGGCACAGAGGCTTCAATTACCAGAGGCCTCAGCCCATCATCCATTATGATGTGCATTCTTTATCAAACAGTATTTTGCTATCCCCTGTGTTATCATGTCATGGTGAGATTGGATGATACTCAAATCTCTACCAGTGAATATTGTCTTAGCACCTCAGTTTAAGTTTTAAAGATGATAGTTATCAACAAAGAATTTCAGATATGGGCTAACATAACAGCCAGAGAGAATAATCCTAATTGCTGCATAAAAGTGCACATTTATGAAACATGCATGCACTCAACTGGTAAACACACACGCACACACACACACACACGCACACATACACACACACACACAAATTCAATAAAAAAATCAATGAGAAAAACACGTAATGTTTACATCTCGAGGTTTAGATTCACAGTCACATATTCAACATGCATTGGCCTTCCTTTGACATGAAAACAGCCAAAGAGATAACACGGTTTTTAAATAATGGATGATACATATATAAACTACTAAAAGCAGGGGAGATATCAAACCTACACTTTGTTCCTTAAACAATCAGGTTAACTTTAGTGTAACTTCATTGTAATGCCAGAACTGATGAAATTCATACATAAGCACACACTCACACGCACAAGACGTACATACATCGAGGAAGACAATCTTCAGGAAACACTGATATACTTTGTTTCCATGGTGATAGGAGCTGCCCTCAAAGGCTGGCAGCAGCTTGTTAATGGTTCGACGGTTTGAGACAAGTCTGTTTGCATGTTATGTATGCACATATACATTTACCACACACACACACACAGTTGTGTGTGACAGGTATGCATTGTAGTAACATGTTAAAGGAGCCACTACTCACTGTGCACATTCATGACACTGTGTCAAATCAACATCATGAGCTGAGCATCTTGTACATTGTTGTGTTTGTCTTCAATCTTTGTAGCGTTCCATAAATATCTAATTCATCATAATGAAGTTAAGTTAATTTTAGTTTCTATCTGGAACCCACAATGGATTATCTATTATTTGTCTAAATTGCCATATAGCAGAGAAACACAGAGTAATACAACATACATGAGTCACTTACCACAAATCAACTGCAACAGAAACAAAGAAAGTCCTTTTGCAGCAAGGCTGCACAGAAACATAAAATAACACTAAGATCACAGTGCTATTAAGATCATCTATTAAGATCACATTAACATGAGCAGAGTTACAGGTACAGTCGCTCCTGTATCCTCTAAACTCATCAACTCATCAAAGTTTATCTAATGATAGTGATATGAGTGGAGAAGAGCCTCACTGCCAACCAAACTAATTCTTAAACAAAACTGAGCAAACTATAACTATACTATAGCTTTCACTGTCACTTTTTTACACAAGTATAAGAGTGAAAGATGTTACTAAAGAAGCCACTGTTATAAATGTAGGTTTTGAATGAAACATGTTCAGAAAGTCAACAGAACGACATTTTTTAGCCTTCTGGTTTAATCACAAACCCTGATTTCATTTCCTGTTTTAATCACAGAGCTGAACCATTTCATCATACTTTCCCATGGTGAGAGGAGCTGAGGTGTGAAAGGAATTGCAATGACTTAACAACCGTGTGTGTGTATGTGTGTTGTGTATGTGTTTGTGTGTGTGTGTGTGTGTGTGTGTGTGTGTGTACAACTGCTGTAAAGCCAGGGCATTAGACCAGTGTGGTTGCCACTTAATGGAAAAGAACAAAGTGTTTCTGATATGAATGTATACGTATCGAGGGAATCCTGCTTTTGTTTTCTCAGTAGTTTATGTGCAGTTCTGACTAATCACAACAGAAATTAAAATTGTTGAAGTGTATCTTCACTTACAGTTGAGAAGGGAAGGATGGGAGGAGCATTGAACTAATCATATTTAGCAAATAAACAAATTTGCAAGTAATTAGGCAAGGTTGGATGGTTCAAGCTCATTAGTGTCTGGTCAATATTTTATTGCATATATATCTTTACCCTAAAATTCGAGACCAATGTCTGCCAACATTTCAGCATCTTTTACCCTGTTACATTTAAACATCTGTTGCGAGTTTAAAATGTTTCCTAAAGTTGTGAAGAATCAAATTTCAGTCCGACAAGTCCTACTGAGTACATGGCACCATTTACAAAAACTCTAATATAAAAGGGCATTCAGATCACACCACCCCCTTCTGAAGCATCGTGTCAGCTTCTGTCCCATCATTTCGGTTTTCTATATATTACGGTAGTCAGGGACCATTTTTTCACCAAAATATCTCTCAACAATGACAATCAATAGTTTATGAATAGGCAGCAAGCACTAGTATAGAGGACTGATATTTATTATGGGCAAATATTACAAGAATGTGTATCCCTGTGCATAAATACACACAAGTATTGAATTTCTGACACTAGTATTGATACTCTTAAGCTTTTAGACAAGGTAATGTAAAGACACATCAAGCATGATGTAGTGATTTGATACCTAGACTGTGATACTGTGACATGATAGCACCATAATACAAAAAAAATAATAACAATTTATTTTTACAGTCATAATTTTTTTTAATTCTATTTGGGCACTTTAAAACCACAACCTCACTCTAATTTCCAAGGGATTCATTCAAATAAAAAATATAATTAAAAAGCTTTTCATTTCTCTGTAGAGAAACAATGATATGAATCTTGGGACTAAACCATCAGTGACTTGTTTTATTTCTCATTTAATTATACAATTTAGATAAAGAGCACAGATTCACTTTTTTTTTTCTTTTACAAGACCCAACTGTACAGAAAATGCATTTAGCTAAAAAAAAAAAAAAAAAAATGCAATAGCTGCTAAATTAAAACTGTAAAAAGGTTCAAGTGTTTTGTTAGAAGCCCTTTAGGATCCTTTCAGGAATAAGTGATAGTTTCCAAAAAAAAAAAAAACCCAGTGAGAACCACTGCTTTAGCACGTAGCCCAGTTCCACACACACCGCAAATCGAACACTGTATTACAGGGTTGGGGTCGATTCAAGATGCCTTGATGAAGTAAAACACACATCACATGACACTATACAGGAACCAGTATTAGAGCATGAGACAAATTAAAGTTAGTGCAAACTAAAACATACACTATATTTTTTCTACGTTTTAATCTCTCAGTGGAATTGACCCCAACCTTGCCTAAGCCATCAGTCTTTGTAAAGTACACTGTTTCCAGGGAATTGAAAAAAAAAGATATTTGAACGACCTTAGCCAGCTCTTATACAATGTTGTTTGTAGGTCCTGAGGCTGTCTGTTTTGTAAAAAAAAAAATGACAAAAAAAAAAACATTTTTACCTGTTGACTTTCTATGCTGTTGTTTCTGTATAAATGTTCTATTGTTCAGTGCATGTTGTAACTTTGGCGTTATAACTGGTTGTGATTCACACAGAGCCAGTACTTGTCATGTAAAACAAAACAAAACAAAACAAACAAGAAAGTGTCTCAGTGTCCTAAGATATTTCTATTTCTTAAGAAAAGTAACATTTCCCTTTGATGACTCAAAATGAAATAAATCAGATCACTTTACATTTTTATTAGGAATTGCTGACTTTCATTTTGCTGATAATTCAAGGTTTTTGAAATGCAAACCAAAGTAGACAGGAACATGTATTATTAAAGCTTGTTTTGTGGAGTAAAGTGTAGAAGATTTATTATATTTCAACTAAGATATGATAATGTTCTGGCATTTAACTTTTGGTCTTTGAGACCAACAAAGACAGAATTGATGCACAAACCAGTGTAAATAGAGGGAGGAGGTCAGATGAAGAGGAAGCTGTGGGCTGTTGGGCAGGAGCAAGCCTCCAGCCTCCCCACGCGTCTCCACACGCCCCTGCATCGAGGGTTTCCCACCGCCTGCCACTGGAGAGACTGTCTTCTGCAAGAAGAAAGGAGGAAGGAATTGGTGTGATTACGATTATCCTTGAAATCTGGGTGATAAACAATGTTGCCATCTAGTGGTTGGTCTCGCTGCTACTGTGAGACAAGATGCAGATAAGTGGTTTGGGATGAAAAAAAAAAAATAAATCTTGGAAATGTGACACAACCAACCTATATACAGCACACATTACAGCTCCACTGCTCCTCTCACAATACACACAGTTGTTGTGTCAGGCACAGATGGAGGAGATCAGAAGTGTTTTACATTGTCAACTCTTTCTGATTCCAGATCTAAACAGTGCAGTACACCACCACCACCATTTAATAATATAAAACAGTAATAACAGTAATGTTTTTTCCCCTAATAATCAAATTAAAGAAAATCATATTTGTGGTAGCGTGTCCCTTTTTATGTTGACTTTCTATAGGCTATTAAATGGACTGGGATGGCTTTTATCCCAATTAATTTGTATAACTGAATACATAGGAATAAACAAATCTATTTGCTTCCTTGCCAAGAGTTAGATGAGTGGATCAATATCACTCTATGTCTTGACACTACAGGCAGCAGCCAGTGAAATAAGATGATTTGACTCATTTTGTTAAGCTCCCCTCAAACACAAAGTCACTGGCAAAGTATATACCTCACTTTTGTTGTTTCTAGGTGGTCACAGCATTGTTCTTGTTTCTATGGTTTCATGGTCTTTTAATAAGCTTTTAAAACTTAATTAGAAGTCTGGTATTGCAGAACAATTTGCACAAATAATGAAAACCTCTGATCAAAAGTATCAACCCACCAAAAACTCTTGATTTTACACTCGTTTTTGTACAAATTAAACAACACTTAGCACATTAATGAGTGAACTATCTCACAGTGTTTCTAATCTTTGTGCTGTGCTGCTTCATATTAAATATACATCCACTTCTTATCGAACTCATTACCAAAATATAGAGGGACCACTTTCTTTAGTCCATCAATGTTTGCATGGACTTTTGACAATTTCTCTCCCACAAGTTTAATCATTGAACCATGAACAAGGGGCTTTTTTGTCCCCAGAAGCAGGTGGAGAGGAGTATAAAATGCAGCAGCAGATGATGTTATTACCTATTGTTGATCACTGCCAAAGGACAAGATAAATAAAAGGTTATATTTTTTTAATTCACTCTTGTTTAATCTCTAATTTTAGTTGGTTATTACAGAAAACATATTATGACTGTGCCATAGGGCGAGGCAGAATGTTCGCATTCTCATTTATTAACATAGTGACATTCACATATAAGCAAAATGGACTTCAAACTAATTTCATGGCTGAATAAACTCTTGGCTAATCAAAAAAACAAATGACTTACCCATCTATTACGGTCATTAACATGTTTTTTAATAAAACAAGCAGTGGGTTGTGATGTGGCAATGTTAAAATGCACGTACATCTTCTAGTGATCATGAACCACATTCTTCTTTTCTCTCTGTACATCCTCACCTGTCTTCGAAGTTTTCCTCTCCATCTCCGGCACAGTGTTTGTGTCCAGCAGCGAGTGCCGGCGGCTGACACTCGACACACACATGATGACCCTCCCTTAGATACTGCATCCACTGGGTGTGTGGGCCTGAACTCTGCTGACACCCTTTTGTCAGTGAGGTCAACTGAAACTGGACACAGTATCTATTTTACACAAACACAAAGACACACAGTTTCACACATGCAAACATATATATATATATATATATATATAAAAAGCAGCTAAATGCATAGTGATGATACCAAATTATCATATCAGGGAGTAAAAACACTGTAATGTCACACTTTTCTGGTCTGTCTGGATGTGTTACCCAATAATGTCGCCACTTTCAGGGATGTCTCTTTTCTTCCTGGCGTTGCCATAGCCACCTGTGGTAATAAGAGCTGGGACTGCAGAGGGAGCATCCACAATAAGACCATTACATGTGACCATGTACTGCAATATAGGTCTGATACATTTAAAATAAACTGAGCACACTTCAGAAAAAAAAAAAAAAAAAGTTGATAAAAATGAAATTCTCTGGTGTGTCACATTTATATGAATGAATCTGGAGATGATGATGATTTAGCATTGTGTTTGATTGACAGAAAACAGAAAACACTCAAATTACAGCGTCTAATCTCCTTACATGATTTTAAAGGTTATGTTAAAGACATAGAACATGAGTCCACCCATACCTGCAAATGTTTTAATTAATGGTATTTTAGTTCTTTCAGGTCTGGGTTGCACTTGAGATGTATTTTGCCTTTTTGTGTCTGTTTTTGTGTTTGTTTTATGTTTTTTTTATGAAACTGTTTGTGCTGCTGTCATGGCCAGGTCTCTCTTGAAAAGAAGATTATATATTTCAGAGAGACTAACCTGAATAAATAAAGGGTATTATTTTAATGTATTTGACCTGTGGGGGCAGTGTCTATAAATACACATACCCATGTATTTTGAACATACAGTAAATAGCTGCCTTCACAACTACAACTGTATAAATCCTTGCAGGATTTTTTTTCCCCAACACTCCTTAATTTATGGTTGTATTGATGTCCTTGCAAGGCAATTAGTATTATGACCCATTTTTATTAAATGATTAACAACTGCACATGTAAGATTACCTGAGTCTCCATTTCTACTATCAAAAATGGCAGATAACAAGGCAGTAATGAAAAACCAACATAGTGTCACATTACATTACATTTAATGAGAAATAAATCTGATGTATAATAATGTGATCAATGAAGGGATAATGTGTTGTGTGGTATAGTGTGGATGTGTAATGAGAACAGGGTTCTCTGTGCATCCTCCAGCAAAATGTAACTAAATCAGGTCCTTCTCATTTGAGGACTACAGATGTCCAGAGGACAAAAGGGACTGAAGGGGCTGATTAACACACACAACAAGGTTTCATCTATTTTTAGTGATGTGTCTAAGAAATTCTAATTTGTCCCAGCCATGAATTTATAAGGCAACTTGGTTTAACCACAATTCAGACAAAAGCCTGACTCATTATCCAGCTACTTTAATTATAATCAATATATCAGCAGCTTTTAGCCAATTATCATATACAGTGGCTAGTTCTCAATATTATTTTTATGTACATTCATTTGGTCATATCATTTATATAGCTTTGTCATTTTTTCATTAATGGTTACTTTGATAATTACTTTATGAAAACATTGTTTAACTATATTTTAGAATTTTTACTCTCTAATATCTGTATCAGTTCTACGTTCTACTTAAGTCAAATCTTTCACAAAATAACTTAAATTGTAACTAGTTCTGTCAGTTAAACATACCAGCGACACCAGCGAGTCACAACACGTCTGCTGTTAAGAACAGTGTTACAAGATCATATGATCGTCACATATGATGCATTTGTGGAGGAATCGACTTCAATTTTTCTCACCCAGCGGGTTGTGACAGTGCCCTTGGTTTGTCCAGTACTCAGCACAGCCAGCGTGCTCCTCCAGGTGGGGACAAGGTTTCCCGGCATTGAGCGGCTCTTGCAGGATGACCCTGCTTCGCCTGCGAACTGTGGCTCTGCACGGCTCGGCACAGCCTGACCACCTCGTCCACTCACTCACCACACAGGGAACCACTGAGGGAGAACACACTGAACTCAACCAGCTGAGAATAAACGAAAAACTACAATATTTCAGTTCTGTTAATATTCTAGGTATATGATCACTATAGATCAAGAAAAGTTCAGATAAATTAACAATAACTATTTTATGTGAGAGCTCAGGTAGGTCTTCCCGGCCTGATCAGGGTTCAGTTATATCAGGTAGGGAGGGTAATCAGTAGAGGTCAAATGTGTGGCCTTGTGTTAATGGGATTGTGTCACTATGAGACTGAGGTGACAATCTCTGTAAAATGAAACAGAGTAAACTCCATCTGTAAATATAATCCACAGTGTCAGAACCATCAGATCAAGTCATCAAATGCACAGATGAGTACATGCAGTATTTTATACAGGAGCCTGAGTAGAAAAACTAAAATTATGATTTGTCTTATTTCATGTTGTGTCCTAGTGGATTTCTTTTGGTATCATCACTCTCCTGTGACAAAAGTTTTCCTATCAAAAGTGAAGTGACACCTACCTGGACATGCTGTCTCATAGTCGTGGCAGCAATCCAGGGTGGAAACACAGGCTTGGTCGCAGTAGCAGGTCCTATATGATCGGTCAGATCTCCATCCTTCACTGATGCATGTTGGGTCACGGCCGGAGCAACACAAGCCGGCTTCCCGACAGCCTGACTGGCATGGACTGACCAGGAGTAAACACACTCCGAGACAAATCAAAGTGACAGAGGTGCTCCTGCACAGTGTCATCACGACTGATCACACAACCTGCTGATGCACACCGACAAGTGGCAGTAAATCTTATCTGATTTTTCTGACCTGAAGCTCTAAAAAAACTCTTGATAAAGAATTCAATAGTGTTAAAATGAACTCCTATCATCTGTGGTCCACTCAATCAGCACTCCAACCCACAGGGGCCTGGACAGTGGTCAGCGGACTGGAAGATATTCATGTGTCAACTCTCCATCTCTTAAAGGAACAGTCCACCACAGTCAAAAAAGTTTTGTGCTAAACTGGAACAGGAACTGGCTCTTAAAATAAATCCATGGTGAATGTGTAAGATCAAAGGAATTAGCAGATCAGACCTTAGAAGACAAAATGCTTTGTTAGCATGTGTGGAGAAAAAATGAAACTTTACAGATTGACAGGCAGTAAGAAGATAATAGAGAGCTGTGTGTTTGCTCAGATCCACTACTGCCACAGTCCCTGTTGGTGAGGTGATCTGTTGACCCATGTGTGCCTCAACATGTGAAAAGGGTGGATTAATGAAACTCCTGCGGCTGAGCTTATTCATGCAAAAAGAACAACAGTACAGACATTGCAGACCTCTAGTCAAACTCAGATTCCCTGTAGCCTGCTACTGTGTGTGCACAGAGAAAATAAAAGTTTACTGCCCAAAACAGACCTAATACAGGTCTATGGTAGATGGAAATATACGTTTAAAGGACAAAGCATTATGGTTATGTTGTGTGCTCCAACACTCTTTTCCTCCCGTTTGCATCAACAAAACTGTGCACCCTGCAGAGAAAAGGGCCTCACCCATTTACTGCTCCAGTAAACAGACACTTAGGACAAATTGGATACAGCTACAGACCATATAGACACCATTCACACCCTGCACTTACGATATATTTCTCATAAATCAAATCTAAGACATTAAAAATAATAATAGCTGTAATTTTTAAAGCAGCTTCTAACAGAATGAATGAATGAATTACTATTTTATTCATCCCAGAGGGAAATTAGGGCATCCAGTAGCTTACACAAAAAACACAAAGATTGTTATTATTATTATTATTATACAGTAAAAGCAAAGTAAGTGGAAGATTACCTGTTTGGGAGTGGCAAAGGCACTAAATTAATGCTGTTATTTAAAGCCAGAGGTTGTGTTTTAAAAGTTGCACAATACTAGTTGACCCTTTTTATAAAAGACAGGATTAGCCCTGGGCGAACACTTCAGTACAAAATATAATAGTGTTTGTGGCATTTCCAAGAGAGAAGTTGGCTGGAAAACAGTCGGATACAACTTCAGACTGAATCCACACCTTTTCATCAGCAGGCCAACTATTCAGATGTTACACTAGATTTAAGATTCAAAGTGTTACTCAGGAACTCACATTAAGGCAAAAATACTTTTTAGAATTTAAGCTAACCTCTCTATAGAGTTTTTTCTTCAGTAGATGCTGTAAATACTCATTGATTTTAGATTACTTTTTGTGGCTTCACACTTACTTACTCATTTACACATTTCAATTCTATTAAATTATTAAACTGTTAAATCTATTAATCTATTAAACTGTGAAAACAGTTTTTCTGTGCTGAAGTGAAATCAGTTTTACGTCTCTTGAGGATGATGGTTTTTCTACAAGGTTTCCTAACTGTTAAAAATAGCTGCTCTCTAATTGGTACAATAGAATCTACAAAATGCTTTGAAAAAATGTTATGCAACAAGTATAAATATTCAGAATTTATAGTAAATGGATGAAACTACACCATTTCACTGCTATGGTCTGTTAAATGTGGCTCATTTATCCAGACTGGGAGTAAACAAGGCTGCATGTGTGCAGAAAGAAAACAAGAACGTGATACACATGAAGCAGCCTTCACAGGACTTAATTAACAATCCAGAGATTTACAGTTCATGCACTTAATCTCCTTACGCTTCCATTTAATATGATTTTCACAGCTACAGTGAAGTCATATGGGACCAGAGCTTTATCCTTGAACAGTGTCCCTTCACTGAACACCACAACTATTTTCATTTTAGTTTTAACTGCAACTGCAACTAACCAGCAAGTCACTGTATCATAGCTTTGTTCAGGATGCTGAAGAGTTTATAAAGTTTTTTTTTCAACACCAATTCCCAATTCTCACATCGTCAATTCTGTATTATTTTTTAATTGACAACGTGACACCGAAACAGTAGAGGTTGAGGAGCAAAGCTTATTTTGTTTGCATGTGATATTAAATCCATTTCAACACATCTATGATTCACCTTTACCTTATGAATGTACACATATAGGGAAACTTTGAAGCTTAATTAAGATATTTACATATAAATTGTTTTTTCAAAAAAAAAAAAAACCTCACGTATATATATGAGAGTTTCACGTGTACAGTAAGTTCATGTACCCTTAAAGGACCCTTAACCTTCATGAAATTTTGAGTCACTGTAATACCTTCTGGCACGTTATTTTCATTTGTGCTTCAGAAAAATGCATACATTCAAAGCTTATAACAAAAGCAGTTATTAGAGGCTCAAGATATTTTCTTCTAATCCGAGAGCAGAGTGTTTAAATAAGGCACGGATGGAGGCTGAGGCTCACATGAGGAGGGAAACAGCCAGCTTGGCACTCACACGATCCATCACTTAGTCCGGCAGTAAGGCACAAACCTTCACAGGTTAACAGGTGTAGAGTCTAGATATTTGTTGTTCCATTCAAGACCGTCAGAAGTAAATTAGATCACCATGATTTTTTTGATGGACCTCCAGATGATGATGCTGGATGTGATTTACTTCATCCTGCGCAACTCACTGCGGATCGTGATGCGCCCGCGAACCAAACCCATTGACGGTGAGCTGGTGCTGATCACCGGGTCAGGAGGAGGCCTCGGTCGTCTCTTTGCCCAGGAGTTCAGCAAACAGGGCGCAGACGTAGTGCTGTGGGACATCAATAGTGATGCCAACGAGCAGACAGCCAAGCTGGTGCGTGACATCGGGGGTAAAGCGTACACCTACTCGGTGGATGTGACCAACCGGGAGGATGTGTATCGCAATGCAGAGCTTGTGAGAAAAGACCTAAGCCGAGACGTCACTATACTAGTGAACAATGCTGGAGTGGTGGCAGGGGAGCGCATGTTAGACTGTCCTGATGAGCTGGTGGAGAGGACCATGAAGGTCAATTGTCATGCTCTCTTCTGGGTGAGATCTTTTTAGTCAATTTGAGCAGTGATGGATGAAGTGGTTTAAGAAAGAGAATGCTTGAAAAGTGATTTGAGTGTAGTTAGTAATATTAAGGGCTGCGATTCCCATCTCTTCAGAGTTTTCATTTTTACAATTTTCTTCCAAAGAAATAGTTAAATATTTGACTGTATGTTCTGGGGACTATCTCCTAAATTGTGAGCACCACAAACAACTATTTGTTCACCTTTGTTGACAGAAACCTCAGAGTTACAGATGTGAAATCTCGTATGGTTTAATTTTTGTTTTGTGGATCAGATAACATACAACAATAATAATAGCTTCTTTAATTTTTCAGTAACCCCCACTGTGACTGTAAGCATATATGGAATTATGGTTAAAAAATATTATATATATATATATATATATAATTCTTCAGCACTGACAAAAATGTTCTACAAGTTGGATTTAGCCTCTGAATTGGAAAATGTTTAAGTTAAGATGCTTTGCATCATCAGCTCAACAGAGCAGGTCATTGTGGTATGTGTGTGTGTGTGTGTGTGTGTGTGTGTGTTGTGTGACACATGTCAAATGTTTTGCGTCAATAGCTTTATCCCTTTCACACTAAGAATTCCCATAGAAATCCTCTTAATATGAAGCTGCTCGTGCAACAGAAGCTTAACTCAAATTGAGTAATACAGTCTTAAGAACACTGCACAATATGTAGCCTCATTACTTTCTGTAAAATATCAACGGATCTGTGTGTGTGTGTGTGTGTGCCTCAGACAGTGAAGGCCTTCCTGCCCCAGATGAAGGCCCAGAATCACGGACACATTGTGACAATCGCCAGTGTCCTCGGCCTCTTCAGCACAGCTTGTGTCGAGGTGAACCAGGGAGGCAGAAACACGACTGCAACACTTCACATGTGACAGCCGCGTGGTTATACACATTCACACAAGTTTATAGTTTGTATGCTACAGTCATATGTCCAATATGCAAACAGTAATATGAGGAGGTTTTGGTAGAAAAATATGGTTCTTGAATATTTTATTATGCATAAACCAGCATGGGTGGCATGTGTCTTTGGTTGGGACAGGATTACTGTGCCAGTAAGTTTGCTGCAGTGGGCTTCCATGAGTCTCTGGCCCATGAGCTGCTGGCTGAGGAAGTCGAGGGAGTGAAGACGACTCTCGTGTGTCCCTACATTGTGAACACAGGCATGTTTGAAGGCTGCAAAATACGGTATGTCAATAAAATTAATCTCATATTGCCATTTTCATTTTCTTCAGTCACAACTAATCATTATACTGTATATCTAGTAATTTATAGGTGTTGAGAAATTTGGAAGTAATAAGAATTTGAGGTTTGCATGACATGCATGTAAACTTCAACATACATTTACAACCAACATATGCATATGACTGCAATCGCAAAAAAAAAAAAAAACATTTCCCTGAAACCAAATGTCAACAACTGTGGAAACTATCGTATTGTATTGTTGTATCCTGCCAATACATGAAGCTACATGGATTATCGGAATCCAAATGTAGAATCAGTACCGAACTTTGACTACAGATGAGACATGTTTGTCATTTCTGCTGCTAGAGAGGAAGTGGAGCTGTTCCTGCCTCCTCTGGAGCCTGAGTACTGTGTGGAGCAGGCCATGAATGCCATCCTCATAGACCAACCACTGGTCTGCATCCCTCGCCTCACCTACCTGCCTTTCCTCCTCAGAGCGTAAGTACAAACGCACATGTCAATATCAACCAGAGACCATGGATAATTATAGATATTTGAAGTTACATGTGTTCTTTTTTCAGGTTGTTGCCATGGGAATCCAACGTGGTTGCGTATCGTTTCATGGGGTCTGACAAGTGCATGTATCCCTTCATTGATTCAAAGAAACAAGCGTTTAATGGCTCCATTAAAGTTGCATAGTCGTATCAAAGTATGATTTAACAACTTCAGGAGTTAAAAGTTTGAGATCAAAAACAAATGTCAGTTAAAAGGGTTTATGGTTTATCAAATTAAAAAAAAAATACAGCCAGGATTCAATCACTACATGAGGATAGTCAGAAAGAAAAGGGACTTTAGATTTTAAAACTGATCATTTGGAAACCTGTACTAGATGACCACTCAGCCAAGTGATCAGAAGTTTATGAAAAAAGGTTTCAGTAATGTTCAGATGACGTTTAAAGTCCCTTCAAAATGTTTTCATCACATCAGTGATATGACAGTGATTAAATCCTGGGCTGATGAAAGTGTGAATGGCTGTGTCTATACATCTGTAACTTAATTATGTGCCAGAATATTGTGTTGTAACATGTTTACATAAAATAAAACAACTGAAAACTGTTGTTCCAAACACACTCTACTTGACTTTTTTTTTAAACTACATGACAAAAAAAACTTTGTCCTTTTTTAGTTTGCTCCCTTTGTTTGTGCCTCAGACGCAGGAGTTCAAGTATCACAGGGTTTTGTTCACAATTCAAGAAAAGACATGGATGAGTGCAGCAGTACAGCAGGTCCTGTACTGAATCACTGTGAAGAGGGAACTGAGCTGGGAAGCAAAGCTGTTGATTTACCAGTTAATTACCAGTTATTATTATTAGTTAACAGTTCCTTAACTTCCCTTTGGGATTAATAAAGTATTCACCTATCTATCTATCTTGTTTCTACACTCTCCTATGGTCACTTAT
This sequence comes from Polydactylus sextarius, assembly GCA_016801845.1. Lineage (NCBI taxonomy): Eukaryota > Metazoa > Chordata > Actinopteri > Polynemidae > Polydactylus > Polydactylus sextarius. Next base: position 10,765,374 of record CM028908.1, read on the forward strand.
GAGCTTTAGATAGCGACCCCATGAATTACATTGCGCATATAAACTACAGAAATTAGTATGAACTGCAGGTTGGAGATAGGGTGAGGAGCTTGGACATCTATGGGGAAGTAGAGCGGCTGCTACTTTGTGTCAAAAAGAGACAGCTGATATGGCCTCTCCTGGGCGCCTCCCGTTAACGTTTTCAGGGCATGTCCGACTGATAGGAAACCTCAGGGTAGCCCCAGAACATGCAGGAGAGATTGTATCTCATTTAGCCTCGGGACACCTTGGGATCGCCGAGGAGGAGCTGCAAAAACAGAGAAAGACCTGGAACACTTTGCTTGGCTTGTTGACCTGAGCTCAGGCGAGTCACTAAAAGTGGATGGATAGATGGGCGAATGGATATAATGTAATGTTTTCCTATTTTTGTATTAGTAATGGCAAGAAAAACAGTGGGAAGCTCCCTCAGCGGGGTAGCTCCCTCAACGCACAGTGGTGGCAAAATTACCACAGAAATTTTTCATGGTGAAGTCAACAGTAGAAATATTCCTGATTTTCTGGATACATAAGTAAGTAGTCCTTGCATGTACTTGATTTTCTGTGGCAGCAAAGCTCCTGTTGATCTAAATGTTATCCTAGACCACTGGATCTTATGGGACTAAACTCTAAAGGATGACAACTTAAATGATATGATGCTAGGTCATCTACATATTCTGTCTTTAGTAGATAAATAAAAAGTCAAAATAACAGGGGTTTTTGTTTTTGTGCACATAAGCACGTAACTTTAATTACCATGGGGAGTGGAGAGAGAAGGGGGTTTGACATTAGGGAGGAAACGGGGGGGAGTTTCAGGAAAACCGATGCAACAGGAAAACATCCCTGCCACACACAGCAGAGACAACATCACATTACATCACACGCTACATTTAGTCACAAATTCTTCCCGGCCCTACATGGTAATGTCGGTAACACTTTACTTGTGGTTGTTGATATAAAGCACTCTAGGAAATTCAACAGAGGTTCAACCGGCTGCATCCTAGCCAAAGATGATGTCCAAACCTAAACAAGACTTTGTTTAATGAACCACTTCAGGGGGATAAAACATAAAACACTTAAAAACAAGAGTTAGCAGGTCTCACAGAGAGGAAACAAGTTCTAGGCAAAACAAAAGAGTTCACAGTTAACTGCTTCATTCCCCCCACCACCAAGTAAACTCCCAACTCTTTGACTAGGATGCAGCTACTTTTTTTCTACAAAGCAACAAAATAAATAATGTGTACAATTAAACAGCGTCAAGGAGCATGATTTTTTTTTTTCCCATCTGTCTTGTTTAACTGTTGAACATTTCAGAACAATGTGTATGAACAGTGATGGTTTAGAGCCTACAGAGCCCAAAGCGTCCTGTAGCCTTCTAAATCTGACAAAGAACACAGTGTCTGAGTTTTCTCTAGTGCTTTTACAGACAACCAAACCTGATCATCTAAACAGTGCCATCCAGGGTCTGTGCCAATGTGCTTGAGTTAGCCTGTTTGAGGTGCAAGTCACCTTCGATTTCCTGCTTGCCACACCTGTGGAAAGTGGAAAGCAATGTTTAGTGTCATTTGTCTTTTTTTATTTTAGAGCATCACACATGGTGGAGCACTGTAGAGTATGATTTCTGTTTGGATTTCTGGCCAAGCATCAATTCATTTTTCAGTAAAACATTTAAATTATTGTCACACCCAAAAACATTGTTTGAGCAAGATGAGCTCGGGAATGAGGTTTTGGTCACTTTGAAAGCTTTGCCTTTTAGAAATCCCATCAAAAACACCTTGGTGCAGTTGATAAGCCTTAAGCCTTTCATTTGACAAACAAAATATCTTATTGTTGACAAATAAAATATCTCTCCGTCTCTCTACAATTACACTGTCAGACCCAGTATGTACAGTGTAAAATAAAGAAAAAAGGATCAATGCTGATGCAGCAAAAGCAGAGATGTTTCTTTTCATTCCTCTTTATTTTAAAACCTGGCACTATGGTTTTATACAAAGCCAGGATTTTATCTCGTTCAAAGAGATCGTATTGCAATTATTAATGTACCTTACAAAAGGTGGAGAGAACGTGTGTGTCGCAGCTTACCCAGAGACTGGTCCATTTCCTGTCCTTTCATTTGACTGCTGGTCCAACTCTGAGAGCAACTTCAGTATATTCAGTGCAGCCTGTTGAAGCAAACAAACATTTAAGATACTGCTCTGTGATCAGTTCTGTGAAGCAGATGCTGCTCGTTTGAGTAGTTTATACCGGTACAGCAGATATACTTCATTAAAAAGAAGTCAGTAAACCTGTGCAGCTCCCTCTACAGTAATATGTGATAACACACATCTGGCTATTTTTTACCTTCACATGACTCCAATCACTCTCCTAAGACTGATCACTCTTTATTGCTGAGTTTGAAAATACACAGTTAATCTTTAAAAGTGGTTTAAGTACAGTAGGCTTTGTCTGGTACCACAGCTCCCTGTGTTTCCCAGACAGTAGCTCAATTTGGACGGCCTGCCCACTTAGAGAAAGACCCAACCTGGGTTACACTCTCCCTCCCTGATTCAGGAGTGTCTGCATGCACATCAATCACACACTGTGCTTTGCACCATACAAAGAAAATCTGCAGCCTGTCAGAAACACTGGCTACTTGTAAAAGACCCAAACTAAAAAAAAAACTAAAAAAAAACAGCAGGACCATCCAAAGGAAAAAAATCTGTTACCGACTGTGGCTGAAATAGGAAGCATCTTCATCACACGTACTGAAATTAAAAGAATTTAAAACACAAAAATTGAATCATCCCTTTATTTCTTCTTTGCTGAGATCGTATTTGTGTGATTTAATACATTTTATAACAATTCCATGTCATTTTTGACGTATTCAAAACAATCCCACACTTAACATGTGGTGTCTGTCTTTGGCTGGAAATGTTGTTATTTGTATTAACTAACAAAGCTCACAATCACTGTTAATCTTTGCATTTTAAGTTTTGAGAGGGACAATCAAGACATTAAAAACATATATTTTGGAGATTTTAAAGACTCACCATATCATGACAGGATTCTACATCTTTTCCAATCCCATGACTGATCAGCGGTGGCTGGGAGGAGCAGTTAATCAGTGACACAAACTCGTTCTTATTGTTTTTGGGGAAGTCTTTGTATTCCACCTGGAGGCAAATAAAATATTTCCATTACTTTCCATTACTTTCCATTTAGTCTAAATCAAATGCACGTGCCCCTGCAGCCTCTTTGAGATTACTGAAGCAGAGCACGATGCCATTTACCTGCAGGCCCTGTACAGCTGCAAGATAGCTGAGCTGTTCTGAAGGTCTGGTGAGGGGTCCGTGGGGCAGTTGGTTCAGGTTATTTTTGTTCTTTAGGATAGTCTCAGCGGTCAGAGAAGTCCCTGCATAAAGCAGCTCGTTGGCAATCATGGCAGTGATTGTGGCTTTGCCTGGATTGGGCATAGCCCGACTGTAGTCCTTGGCCTGGGATCCTTGACAGACCCCGACTGCTTGAGCCACTTCAGGTACCATGGGCAGGATACCTGCAGGCAGCTGCTGGTGGCTCAGGTAAGGCAGCCGGAAGTCCTCCTCCTTAGAACCTTCAAAGTAAAAGCAAAGAGGAAAAACAGATTCTTTAACAGAAATAATAATATAACATTTACATCAGCAACTCCTTTCCAAAAAACCCTACAAACTCACCCAGTGCCACCTCCTCTACAGAGCCAGGTTCAAAGAAGGTCACTTTGCGCCCATCGCCAGGTTTTTTCACTGGTGTCTACATATAATAAAAACAATATGCATTTGTGATGCTCTAACACAGAAACATCATCTTGTTTTCCACATTTTCAAGCTGGAGTCCAGCAGTACCTTTTCATCAGTTTTCAGTGCCGGTTTAGGAGGCTGAGGCTGAGGCACTTTATATCCTAAGAGCTCCAGCATTTTCTCTGCTGCGTTCCTTTTGGCTACTTTCTTGCTAGGTCCCATTCCCTCTGCAGACTGACCGCACACGGTTACCTGTGCCAGAGAACATGTTGCATACACGAGTGGAAAATGGGAAAACACATCTACAGGTTGTATCAGTCTTTAACAACCACAACGCCTCAGTTCCAGTTGACTCACCTGCATGACAAACTCTCTGCGTCGTGGTAAACCTCTCTCCGTCACCATGCTGTACTCTGGCTCCTTCTCCTTTTTAGCCTGCTGAATCTGAGCCAGGCGACTGATAGGATTCATTCCCTGACCATACTCTGGGCTGGTCTGCAACTGTTGGTGTGACAGGTTAATCATTACTTAATGAAGAGTCTATGATTATACTCCTTCTACTACCATAATTATATTACCTTAATGATGGATTTGGTTTTCTTTTTGATGCGTGGCAGCGTCTTTTCCACACTGGGTATGTGGGGTAGCTTCTTCAACTCCCTCAGCACCGCTGCTGCTGCCAGCTTCTTGGCAATCTTTTTACTTTTTCCCTCGCCCTCACCAGTGAACTCCCCAACTGTAACACGCACTACAAAACTCTTCATATGTGGAGGGCCATCTTCCTTTAAAACCTGGAAAATGTGTTTCATAAATTAGTCTCAAATCTCTCATGTGTAGGAAACATTAGTGAATTGGAGGAAACATTAGAGTAGGTCACACTTCTCTGTTCTCTGTGTGTAGGATGGACAATAAGTATATGGTTAGTCACGCATTTTTGTTTAAATTAAAAAATACACATTACAACAGAGTGCCGAATCTCAGCTGTAATTTTATAGCAGATTTACATCAATATACAAAGAATATGTGTTTGCGCTTTAGCCTTTTTGAACACAAAATTCCCGAGTTGCAACTGGAAACACTAATCCTGATGAATAATAATAAAAAAAAAAAAAAGTCCAACTTTTCAAAAACATTTCCAAACTATTACTAAACAAATGACTTTGAATTAATGTTTATATAAAGAAATCACCTCGAAGTTGACTGGCAAGTTGCGTTTAAGGGCAATTTCGAACACTTGACTAATTTCTGATTTGTTGAGGTTCTCCTCCTCGGGCTCTCCGTTCGTCTGTAAAGAGCAGAATGCTTATTAAACAAAGGAAATCTGTGCACCTGAACAAAACCGCACAAACGCTTTCGAGCATTATTTATGTTGAGTATGTGCTGCTTTTCATACCACTGGCAACTGTTGCAACATTGGCTCCTTCTGCAGCACTTTCAGAGCTTTGGCAGCAGCTTCATGTTTGGCTAACTGCCGTGTGCGTCCCTTTCCAATAAACTGCTGGCCTCCAATGGAAAGCTCCATGTGGTATAACATTGGTCCCACTGGAGGAAATGGATAGTAGTACCTGGACAGTGGAGAAAGACAGTTTTATGAAAGACAAAAATACTCCTATTTGAACAAAAATAGCTGAACGACGGGACCGAAAGATGTGCAAAAAATGATCATAGTGTGATAAGACACGATTTCCATTGACATTGAATAAAATTTTAAAAATGTTAATATTCTTTTTTCTACTGGGGTCCACTTTCATCTGGACAATATGATTATTGGTAGATCTGTAGCACCACATTGCTTGATAATGGTTTACCATGACATATTTCATCTTTATCAAAAAAAAACTGTAGCTCCTGTGAATCACATGATGCAATTTTCTAGATTCAACTTTCAACAGTTTTTTTTTTCAATTAACTATTCAGACCTACTAAATGCCTTTATCTAATTTCCATATCAAGGAAACTCACTGTTGCATAGAGCGCTGGTAAGGCCCTGGAGCCCTGACGTTGTAGTTGAAGTTTGGCGGTCTCATCCCCGGGTATGGGTCGATGGGTTTATACATAGGCTTTTTACCAAGCTTCATACATAGTGCATTCAACTCCATCGTATGTGTCATGCCATCTACTATAAAGCCAATACAAGCAAAAAAAAAGCAAACTACAAAGTTAAAAATACATGTAAGCAAATTCTTTTCTTTTTTCTTTTTTTTTTTTTGCAAAAATGTTATAATAAACATTAAACTGCAACAGAGACAGTGGGAACAGCCCACCTGGGTGCTTGCCTGTGTTGCGGGGCGTCCTCACAGTGGGCTTGGGAAGCGTTGTCTCAGTGAGGGCAGAAGCAGCAGCGGAATGCTGGGCTTTCTTGATGCTGGTCCCCTCTGCCTCCCAGTGCTGATCTCCCAGTGTGAGTCTCACAGAGAAAATCTGGTAAAAGGCAGGACACAAAAGGAAAATGCAGATTCTCAGTCACCAGCATGCACCTGGGACAAATGCCGACAGCAGAACTGATGAAATCACATCACAGGTTAGATTGTAAAAAAAGTTGCTCTATGTGTACCTTGGAGTGAGCTGGTCCTTGCTCACAAAGCAGCTTATATTCAGGTTGGATTTTGTTGAAACGGGCTAACTCATTCACCAAACACATGGGGGTCTTCTCTTTAGGGTTTGCCATGTTAGATACTAAGGCAACAACAATAATAATAAGAAAAAAAAAAAAGATACAAGATCATCACAACGAATCAAAAGGACATGATTATGAACAAAAACACAAAAGTTTGAAGGCAACTACACAAACTGTCATTGGAGGAATATGATAGAACATAATAAATGTCTGAAAACTGTACACTGTGTGTAATGAAAACAAGAAGAAAAAAAAACTAACGTGATATTTCCAGCCACAAATTTTAAGAACTGAACTAAAAATAGAACATTACTGTTCATTCAATAAATTTACTGTGAAAGGGAAAAATAAGCAAACACACAAATAAACAAAACAAACCTGTGGTGGTACTGTAGGGAGTGGCTGAGCCCGCAGGGAGAGCCGAGTTCCTGATGGGTTGACTGGCACTCTCCGAGGGTAAGGTGCCTGAGGCACAGGGGATGCTGTAGCCAGGCTGTGGCTGCCCCAGCTGCAGTGGGGCAGGAGCAGCAGGCATGGGACTAGCTGGACACGGATACTGGAGCTGGGACATCCTTGCTGGTCTAGCTTAGTTTCCTGAAGTCGCAATTAGAGTTTTGCAGAGCAGTAATGGTGACTGCCAAAATGGAAGGAACTGTTGCTTGAGGAGGTCTGCCTGGAAAAGGAGAAAACAAGATGCACCAAGTTTTATATGTATAGGAGATAGCAAGATTTTAATTTTCCAATTTGGTCAACTTGAATGTTTTGTGGAAAGGAAACAACAAAGACATGGAGAGAACATGGAAACTATACAGAGAGGCCCCAGTCTGTCTGGATCAGGTTTGAAACCACCACCTTCTTGCTGAGAGGCAACACTGTTCCCCACTGAGCCGCTGTGCTTTCACACCCTCAAATTCAACCTTTAAAATTGTTCTTTTTGCACCTTTAACTCTTTCCCCCTTGTACCAGAGATGTTCACAAGCCATTTTTTCCAAGTCCGAGTCTTTGTTCTCAAGTCCAAGTCAAGTCTCTAATGACTGAACGTTCTCTTATCAGATGTATGCCATCTGGTCTAGATAACACTGTATTGCTGTATGTTAGAAATTAAAAGTATGCACTGTACTAACATATATTATCATACAGAAAAGTATCAAAATTGATCAGAGTATTGTCACTTAAGAGAACTATTTCAATACAATGTGAAAAAAACACAGTGAGAGCTTTGTGCACTTTTTTTTTCTGCACCATAGGAGACATTAACTGACTTATTATTACCTCGCTGTGTAGACCAACCTTCTCATGCGTTACATTTCTCAGTGTTTAAATTTTGAAGAAAACAACTGTTTTGACAGTGAACTTACAACAATCATGGTGGAAAAGCAGTGAACTGACAACTCTCTGCTGTAAAGTGCAGTATTATGTATGCATGCAGTTTTTTCATGTCCAAAATATTGCATTTACTGAGTAATACTGGAGCAATATTGCAGTATATAACAGTCATACTGCAGTTGATGCTGCCATGCAATGCCGTATTTTTTGTGAGAGATGTTCTGAAAGAACGTCTCAATCTTTTTTCAGAATAAAAACGTTGGCAGCCAAATGTGGATATAAACTGATGTCAACCTGAAATTTTATCGATAACCTTTACAAATGTTAACTAGCTTGGCATTAATAACATTAATGAAGATCTCAGAGTAGTGTCAGAGCTAAGATGCACATTGTGGCCAGAGATTTGAGCAGGATCCCAACAGAGATCATGATTAGAGAGTCATCCTTATGTTACAGTCACAGCCAACAAAGACAACCAAAGAGGCAACCAGCTGGGAGTCATGAACAATACTGCACTATGTGTTGACAGAGGAGCTAACCTTGTTATCTTAGGACAGTGAAACACCACTCCCAATAGTTTCCTCATTTGACATCTTGCTGTGACTGTCACTAAGTTTGTTGCTAATCTAAAAACCCTAATTATTAATTTTGTTGTGAGTCAAGATGCAGGTTTTGTGGAGGGAGGTGTCTAACCCTGTCTGGATGTTGTTGGCCCTTGGAGCCTTTGTCAACAGTGATTAAACACTTAAAAATCAACATGCACTGAACATCCCTTTTGCTAATGAATGACAACTATACAAAACTAATAGATTTGGTAAAGAAACGTTTAAATATTAGCTAGCTATATAAGAAGATTAACCAGCAAGCTAGCTGGTTACACATACCAAGCTCTGACCGCTTCCACAAATTCTAGCGAGAATCTCTTCATCATTTGACTGTAATACGTGTGATTTCAACACGAGTGAAAATGCTCATATATCCAACATTACTGTCAATAAGACATTAACTTGCTTTATAATTAAATCAGACCACCGGGAGACTGTAAGGGCTTTTCCCTAAGGACCATGCTAGCTTACTGGCTCACTAGCTACAGAGCAAAGGATGGATGGAAACGATGGGGCAAAGCCTCTAAAAACGAGCCCTAACTGGTGAAATATTGTGACAATGTTGTCTCCGGGAAGATGCATTCTCGGGTCATGAGCAGCAGAACATGACACTTGTTTATTAACTCACTCGAGGAAATATCACCTAAGAGTCAGGACACAGCCGGCGAAACTGATAGCTAGCAAACTAGCTAACCCCCGACCCACCGAAAGTCACAGCACAAAATAAACCTCACCTCGTCGTTCCTTTTGTTCAGTTTTTAGTTACTCCATAAGATACGTTGGTTTACTAACTTCTGCGTTTGCAATGACCTGTTTCGAGGGTTGGTCTATGTTATTTTTTATGTCAAAATGTGGGCTGTGAGGAGGTGGACACTGGGAAGACACGGCAAACACTAAAGAGAATGGCCCTATCTTGATTCGGTCTTCAGGAAGTGACGTAACCAGACAGGAAGTACTTTCAAATTAAAGCCGGGTTGGGTGGATAGTAGAGTAGTAATGTAATACTCGGATCTTTGGAGGGATTCGGATCATACTGAATCACTCACTAACACGAGCCGGGTTGTGTGAGTCACTTGAGAAAGTGTTTCCAGTATGTATCCAGGATAGTACAATAATAATAATAATAGCATAAAAACTTACCAATAACATATTATTGAAAATCAAGTGGCATAAGTCTAAACCTCTAAAGCAGGCTGTACAAACAAATGAATGAGGTCAGTGTCACCACTACGAAAACAATAATTGATTTTCTTGTGGTCAAAATGTTTGTGGAGTGGATCAGTGGAGTATTAATTCACTCACAACGTAGACAACAAGCTTATACGAAGGTCAACTACAGGAAGAGTTCATTTACGAGGAGTTATTTCTGTTGTTGACTTCTATCACTCATTACCTCGGTAGACTCGTCGGGAGACGGGTCTTGGTCGAGCCTATCGGCGGGCGCGAGTGAGTCGTCACTCACTCGGCAGAGAAACGAAACTTACCCGACTGACGAGTCAGAGTGAGTGTCTACAGTTTGTGCTGCTTGGAATCGGTACGTTTCGTTTCTCTGCCGAGTGAGATGTAAGATGATTCAACGGTGCCGTTTATTGATTATATCAATCAAATGTGGAAAGACTCAAGTGACTCAAGTGATAAATAGACGTCTATATTCATGGCTCGTGAGTGATTTTAGGGAGTCGGGTTAATGATTCAGATCCCGAATCTTTTTCCCGCTAGTAATAAGGAGACGCCTCATATTTCCCATTGTCTGTGGCTGCATATGCACATCATCGCAAAGATTTAACAACAATATAAACAGTGTACTCGGAGTTTTATTTTGAAAGTATCAATGAGGCAAAAACTCGTCAAACAGCACAATTAATTCAAATGATGTAAAAAACAAAACAAAAAATAATCAAAAAGCACACACAATTAACGCTATTAAGCTCATTATGTTAGCTAATAAATATAAAATTGATCGTGATTCACTATAAAATATTGCTTCTATGGTCTATAACCCTTACTAAACTCTGTAGCTTGAGGATAAGAGCAGTGAGAGAGCTGGTTATAGTGGTTCAAGTATCCTACAGATTTTAAAGGTTGTACGCCTGACAGATGTTCAGAGAGTCTCTCAGCATCAGGTCACGCAGGCGCCACAGTGCGTCCGCCATGGTTGTGTGGGCTCCTTTGCTTTTCAGCCAGTGAGCTGGCAGCCTGTTCTCTTGCTCCTTGGTCAGGTGAGCATCTCGCCTCTGAGCTGTTATGGAGGAAGATTAAATATGCTTAAAGTACATTTTTATACACGGAAATCTGTAAAAGACACAATAACCAGAGGCAGCGCTTAAGCTGACTAATTCATGCTTAAAATGAAATTTAAATCAGGACTTTTCATATATATTTAACTTACTTACTACTATAACATGTTACTATATATAGACACTCATCAAATCACATATTTTGCTCACAAGAAAACTACAGATCGAGATATAAACACCTCTGGTAAACAACAAACAAAAGGATAGACGTCTTGTGGTACACCACCTTTAAGTGTTTGGTCCCACTTGCTAATAGTGGTAGACTCTGAGTTCAAGCCTTCAATGTACTTCAGATAGGCCTCTGAGTGGAGCACCCGCTGGGTCTTTGGTGGTGGAGCCACAAACATGGGAGTGGTGGGCTGCAGATGTGAGGGCTGGCCTTGTCCTGGATATGGAGGTGGAGCATGTTGTCCTGGGCTGAACATCCCAGGCTGGAAATAAACAGATACTTTTCAGTATGGGGAATATCAAATTATGTGAAATACTATAATCTAATAAATAACGATAGTATTTTCAGGATAATAACTATCCATGTGGCTTTTTGTCGCTTAAATATTTTTACTAAAACTTGTGACACTCAATGCCACTGCATGAATTAAGCAAAAGATAAATTACAAAGGAAATAAAATCATAATAATGTATGAGAGGTTTCCCGTATGGTTGAAAATTTCCCAAGTGGGGGGCTCACCTGTTGCATAAAGTTTCCTGGTGCAGGACTTCCTGTCATGCCATTCATACCAGAACCCATCATACCTGTGAAATTACAATATTCAGCCTCTGTGCATTAAGTAACTCAAGACATTCGCTTTATGTTAAGATGTACACGATTATATAACGTTTTGTTGAAATGCTGTGGGTATCAGTTGAATGTTAGTTTGAATATCAGTTGAATGTTAGTTGTTTGGTATCACTTGTCGCATGCAATCTATGTGTGAATGTGTATATGGATGCCGTAAAGTTTAGGTGTGGGATGTGAGCACCCTTCCAGAGAGATTGTTGTAGACCACAGAGCTTTGACAGCTCTGCGAGCGAATCAGGCTGTGCAGCCTGTGCACCAGGTAAACCCCTCCAGCAGGAGAGACACGACTGGATGTGACTGAGCAGGTGTGGCTAGGACAGTGGTCCTTACCCTGATGATGCATGCCAGGGTATCCAGGCATACCTTGCTGAAGATGGTGAGGAGGCAGGTGTAGCCCCCCTGCAGGGTGAGGTGGGACCACACTCAACAAGCCCTCATGGGGGCCCTGCATGGGCATGTAAGGTGGGCCGTAAGCTCCCATCATGCCTTGGGGAAGAGGGCGAGGAGAGGACAATAATATGACCATGCATAAGTGACATGCAGCTGGCTCTAAAATAACATGCACTACTACTACTACACTACACACAGTGGCCCCTTTCACACATGCACCTTGTTACACGTACTTGCACTTGTTAGACGCATTGACTAAAACTCTATGCATCTGTTTGGAATAACCAGAATGGCACTCAGTAGAGTACAAATCAAACAATCTTTTAAACAGACACACAAACTCCAAAATTCCTGGCTCTAGTCAGCGCTGGCTCTAGATCAGTGTGAGGATTTTTTTTTCACATCTACATCAACATCCACGTATAATTTCCTATGAAACAAGAGCCTTATCTAACAATGTTGCGGAAAGCGATAAAACAAACACAAGAGGTAAAAATAACTGTATAGATAATTGTTTATAAGTGTGATATGATTTAAATAAATCAGGACTCGCATATTCTTTTCAACTATTCTGTCGCATCCTGCTGTGCTGACTTAAAACGGCACTAAGACTTGACGCTGAGTTTCGCTCTATAAATGGCTTATGAGTGAATAAAAAACACTGATGTTGATGAAAAGGTTCAGTGTGTGAAAGGGACAGGTGATATAAACTGGTCTGTGAATGTTAGCAGGCAAAACAAGCATGAAAAGTAAATGAATTTCTTAAAAAAAAAAAAAAAAAAAAAAAAGGAAAAAACATATACATGGTTATAATAATCATGCAGTCAATGGCATGCAGCTTCAGATATGAGGGATGTGATAAATCAACTATAAACATAAAACAATATGAAACAGCAGCAAAAGATGAAAAATGTTTTAAGTTTAAATTAGTTAGAAAATTAGAGGTTTACAGTTTTTTTTTCTTAACAGTCCAGCCTCATTTCCCTGCAGCCTTGTTGTCAAACACTCGTGCTGTCTCTGAGAGGGGTTACCTGACACAGGTGACATGGTCTGGTTTATCATTCCCATAGTGCTAGGCGAAGGCACCACCCCCATCAGTGCCCCTACAGGGGTACCTGCTCTTGGGGAAGCTTGCTTCTGGGGTGGCCTTTCACGCTCTTGTTGCTCCACAATTTTGGCTGCGCGTTCTGCAAAATACAAAAAAATATAAAAACTTTGATTTCAGCTCATGTCAGACACAAGACTTTCACGCCCACGCAGTTCTTGTCCTCACCTTCATATTCAGCTTTCTTGGAAGCCTCGAGGTTCCTCCATTCGGTGCCCACAAGTCGACTCAGCTCCCCAAAGGAGAAGTCTGGGTGTCGAGCTTTGATGACCGCTCGCATCTCACTGCTGAAGAGGATGTAGCCGCTCATGTTGATCTTTCTCTTGGCCCCTTCCTTCTTTGATAAGCCCTTCACTTTTGGAGTGGACTTCATATAAAAAGGATACAAGTTAAAAAAAACTGGTTGTGTATTAGTTTGTACAACAACATCAGAAAACAATCGGATGATATTGAAAATGTTCTCAATTTCAGATTTAAATTCAACTTACTATCCCAGCTTTGGGATGGTATGTTGGAAGAGTTGGGATCAGTACAATATATTTGCCTTACGACATAAAAATTGGACTTTTGGTTTAGACTCTATGGAAGGCGTCATGGTACCTGAGAAGGTGTATAGGGCATCATGTCCATATCATTGGTAAGTGGTGTTTGCATCTGAGACATGGAAGGTGTTTCTGGAGCATCCTCATCATCATCCATATCTTCCATATCATCATCTGCGTCCTCCATGTCTGCCAGTTTAACCTCAAGCTCATCGATCTTCTTGTCCAAAATGGGTGATGCTTCCTTCTGTGGCACGATCAATTTCCTACAAAAAATTCCAGGAAAAGAGAAAACAGAAAGTCAGACAGGTGAAGAAATTTTAAAAGTTTAACTCTAACTAAAGGTCTTTTGATTTCCTTACTAACCTGAAATAATAGACCTCATCCTCCACGACTTTGGCAGAGTATGAGAAGCGTTTCAGACCCTTGAACTTTTTCATCTGCTTCTCGGTCTCGATGTAGCGACTCTCACACAGCAGGATATTGTCTTCTGAAACCTCAGTGGGTCTGCAGGACAAGAAGTCCTTGAAGGAAGAAACCATACATTTGCCTGGAGAAAAAGGATATAACTTGATGTTAAGAGATGACTTGTGTAAAAACTGAATTTCATTCATACTCCATGCTATTGGGTGTGGGTATGATCTACTGCAGGGTGCTGTGTGGAATTACGGCTCTGCAGCTAGCTTGGTACTCTCAGTGCAGACATCAGGACAGACAGAACTTAATGCAGCAGTGTCCTGTACTGACCACTGCAGAGGCCACTGTAGTAACTGCACAGTAAAAGTTACAAACATTCTGCACAGTGAAGTTTAAACATCTAAAAACTGTAACAATGACAAAAACAACTTTTGAAATATATGATCTTATTCTCCAACTCTGAATAAGGTTATTTCTCCATCATCTATTCTATGCATTATGTGAAAGGTGGGTTGGATTTGTGTGATGTATGGATATTTCTTCTAAAGCAATACCTATGACACAGTTCATTGGCAAAGTCTCCTCCAGGTGACTCAGGAACACTTCTCTCTTGTAGAACATTTTCGTGGGCTCGTGCTCCGTTTCTTCAGGATGAATGAAAATGGGTCCAAAGAAGAAAGTAGTTCCGTTCTGCAACCAGAGCTTCTCTATCCTGCAGCCACATTACCATCAGTTAGTAACTCTATAGCAATTATGTAACACCACTGTCTCATTATACCTCATTTCAACAAGCGGGAGCAAAACATCCTTTCACCCACCTAGCAACCCGTGGCTTTGACAGACCATGTGACTGGATGTAAACACAGTCTCCAATTTTAAACCACACATTGTTGTAGCGTAACTGTTCATAGTACTGACAGCCGGGTTCAGCTCCACTCATCTCCATGGGGACATCTTCTCTTTCCTAAATGAAAAAACATGCACACACGCGGGCAGGTTTTGGTTAATATTATCACAGACAAATGTGTTTTTTTTCTGCCTTTGACAGCGACAGTTGACAGGGAAAGCAGAGGACAGTACTGTTCATTTATACCTGAACTCTGGTTTTATGAATCTGACCAGAGAGCCGGTGTCCTGATTCTAGTGGCCTTCTGGGATTAAACTAGAGGGCAGTTCATTAGTGAAGTCTAGTATCATCTCTATTATCTGTACCAATGATTTGTCTTGGTTGTCTCCTTTTTATTAGCAGCTATACTGACCCAGTTTCCCTAAAAGTAAAATTAAAAGGCTCTCATAGGATTATGAGCAACAAGGCATCGCTTTGAGCAAATTCCTTCAAACATAATGTAATCCATCACAATTAGGTCAATATCATTTGTATTTGTATGTTTAAAACTTAACCCTCTACAGTGTCACCTCACCTTGTCCACATAGCTGCTACTTTCTGCATATGACATTGTCAGCTTGTCCTGATCTGGTTTGGCAAACATGGAAGCTACACGGACGACGGGCAAAGGCACGTCCCGTGGGACCAACTTCACAGTACTCGCGGGCATGGCCCAAATCTTGATCTTCTTGAAGAATTTGCTTCTGGCAGCATATCGGGATTCACACACATAGACGTCCTCATCTTTGTAGCCCTCAGGCTGCATTTTGAAATAATCCTACAGCAACCAGAACAAAATATTAGATAAGGATTCACATTCAACTAAATGAAATCAAATATGTTTTCTGTGAGTGTTTCAGTTTCTGTAGAAGGCATTACCTTCACAAACATCACCACACATTTGCCCAGAACTTTGCTGATGGACACTTTGTTGTAGTAGTCGCTCTTGAAAACCTCCTTTTCCAGAAACTTGCGCGTCGCCAAATGAAAGGTTTCACTGGGTCTGTAGAACCAGCAACCATAGAGCCACTTCTCCCCTTTAAACACACAAACAAGCAAATATTCAGAACAACAAAATGAAAGTTGGACCTTTTTTTAATTCCTATTTAGCAAACGTCTAAATATTAATTACATAAAACAAGCAAAGTGATTTGTGATGATTTGGCATGTGATTTACCTGCTTTATTTTCCCACAGACGTTCAATACAGACAATGTGTGGCTTTAGGTTCGGCTCCGACGGCTCCACATAGACAAAGTCCCCCACATGGTAGGTGCTGTTTTCAAAGCTGCAGTCCTGACTGTACACGCGTTCCGTCTCAGACTCTTCTCCTGCCAGGTCCTCGGCTTTCTCGTCATCTTTGGGTGAGAAGTATATATTGCGATTTTATATTAATACCACATCAACATTTTGACTTATTCTCCAAACCTGTGTATCATGCCATCAGTTCACACACCTTTGCTTTCCTCCTCCTCCTCTTCTTCCTTCTTTTGCTTGTCCTCCTCGATCTCTTTGGGAATTTTTTCCCTCTTCTCCTGATCCACGTCACTGTGCAGGTGTTTAAATGTGTAGTTAAGCGCCGAGGACAGAAGAATCTCTCCATTCTTGCATAGTTCATCCCTGATCTTGATGAAAAACTGTTGCAGCTCCACTGAATCCTCAAATATCTCTGAGTCAGTCCTGCAGATGTAAAAAAATAAAATAAAAATTTTGATGCTGTTAGAATGTTGTTTATATTTTTATATCAGCATTACTTTATCATACAGAAGATGTTTCAGGGATTATTCAGATATATCTTTATAAGACAGAAGACAGAGCAAATAACTTAACTGATATAGTAAAAATAATTGTGTATACCTGTGTAGCCTCCTTGCCTTCTCCAGCACTTCAAACATTTGTTCCTGGAAAACATCCAGTCGTCTGTAGCGACCGCGGTCCACGTTCATCCTGATGATTTCAAAGTTAAGTGGAGGTTTCTCAGGAGCAGCTGGATCCACAGCAGGAATCTCAGCCAGCGAGTCACTGTAGCATCGGCCCTCTTCATCCTGGTGGCCCATTACAGACACAAACAGGTTCCTGATCAGCTCTCGCACCAGAGGTCCAACGGCAGGAGCTCCAGAGTCTTCGCCTCCCTCTTGCTGCTTACGCGTCTCCAGCAGAACTCGATGCAACACCAGAGCGTCCCGGTAGATCAGAGACTCGGGCTCATTGTATATGCAGGCGTTGTTAAACATGAGGGCGAAGTCCTCCACCAGCGCTTCGACGTCTTGGTAACGACCGGCGGCCATATGGCTTCGCACGCGCTCCATATCGATGGGCTTCTTGATGGTAGCGTAGTAGTCAGGCAGCTCAGCACGAGATGGCAGACGGAGGAAGATTGTGCTCAGACGCCGTCCTCTGCGATCAGTGAAGTTTCGCACAGCGTCGTACAACTCATTCAACCTCTGCTGGAGAGGGGTGAGGTATTTGGACTTCTTTGGAGAAACACCACTCTTTCCTAGAAATGTAAAAAATACACTTAAGAGTTTTTTAAAAAAAGAAGAATTAAACTATTTCACAGAGTTGTAGAACCCAAACTACATCCACAATAGCAGTGTTAACAAGAGCAATATTTAATTTTGGTGTGAAAATCCTAAGGATTTCTCTGCTGTTGTGATTCTGAATGTGCCTTGCAAATACTTTGTGTTTAAGTCGAATAGATCAAGATGTGAAGGGTTAACTGAGCTGGTGGTGGTGAAAAAGAGAAAAGGATCAAACTTACTTAGTTTCAGTTTTGGAGAAGCCACATCGTCATCTTCAGGTGCAGGTCCTAACTCCTTGCGTTTGTCTTTCAGTATCTTCTCCAGAACATCAGCATCGTTATACACCTGTGATCCACAATGTGGGTGACATAAGAATTTAGTTGATCACATGAGTGTTAATCAAGCAGTAATAGCAAAAATGTAAGATTCACACTGTCTACCTGAGAACCCTCCTCGTTGTAATGCCTGGCGTTACGGAACATCAACTTCATGTCCTCCATCAGAGATTCCTCTGTGACGTAGCGCTCGTTGCGGATGTTGTGCTCAATGGTCTTCAGATCCATTGGTTCAAGGATGACATTATAGTAGTCAGGGTAATCCTTTTTGGATGGTTTTACCATAAAGAGATCACAGAGACGTCGACTGGTGCCCACCTCCCTGGCCTCTGTCACTGCAGCGTACAGGGCTTTCATTCGGTTCTTCTTGACATTTTTCTTGTGGCTTAAAAAGTAAAGATATAATAAGAATAAGTGTGAATGAAAATAGAAATAGATACTTTAGAGCAATTAAAAACAGTCTTACCTTTTCCTCTTGATGCTCCCTGCATCTGATGACAGGATGCTGTCTCCGTCCTCATCATCCCTCCTTATGATCTCCCTCCGTTTTGCCTATTCAGGCAACAAGAGACAGTATAAATACTATACTTCAGCAAATATTTGCTCATCTGTCTGTGCCTGACAGACAGACCATAGCCTGTTTCAAATTATATATTTTTTCTTCATATAAAAAAAAATCTTTCTTCATGTGAAAAAAATCTTCAAGTGCAGTCTATCACAGAAAATTCAGAAGCCATTACCTGCATGATCTGCTGAAGCCTGAAGGCCCGTTTGTAAATACTTGAGTTAGGCATGTTGTAGCGCTTTGCGTTCTCAAACATCAGATTTAGGTCAGCCTCCATCTGTTCCACACTGTCATACTCCCCATTCTTCATCTTTGCCCTACAAGACAGACAAAAAAATCTTTTAACACTTGAACCTGGAAAGGAATGACTCATTAAATTAGATTCAGCCTTTTCAGACTGTTCCTTACCGAATCTGCTGCAGAGCAATGGGCTGTTTGATTTGCTGATAATAATCGGGATATTCCCTTCGAGAGGGCAGCTGCTGGAAAGGCTCAGAGAAGACTTGGCCCTGGTTATTTCTGGCACCTCTCACGGCTTCATACAGCTGAAAGATTGGGTTGCTCATCTCCATACTAGAGCTCTGACTCTCAGCCTCCGACTCTCCCTCGTCATAGCATACAGAGCCTGCAAATAATAACATGGCACAGTGTTACTTAAACACAAGTCAATTCTCTCTAAGGCTTAGGGCCTAAGGAACGGATACACACCAGAGAGAACAGGGTCGTCCTCACTCTCTGAACCATACTGAAGAGCTACGCTGACACCAGACAGTCGATCTCCCTGGCCAGACCTGCGATTTCTGAACAATCAAGACAAAAGGTAAACGCCATATAGGTGGATGAAAGAATGTATTTTGTGTCAGGGATTTTTTTTTCCTCATATGAAAACTAGAACATTAAAAATTACTATTGTTTAATACCTGATGCGAATACTAGATTTAGTGGGTTCTCCATGCTCAAGTTCAGTCTTCCGCTGGAGGAAGACTTTCTTAATGGTGTTAGCATCCTACACAACAAGAGAACAAGTTTTAATATTTAAAATGTTGAATATCACATTTAAAAAAAAAAAAATCAATACAGGGAGTTTACCTTAAAGACCTGAGATCCTGGTTCGTTGTATGTTTTGGCATTTTTGGCCATCAAGTCAATGTCCTTGGCCATGGCATTGACACTTTTATAGTATCCAATCTATGCAAATAAAATGAGTCAACATTGATTAAAATACAACATCATGAAGTTCTGAAATCAGTGAATTAAGTAAGCAAGTCAGCTGAATACCTGTATTCTTTGAGCAATTGCTCTCAAATCTATTGGCTCCTTTATAATGGCATAGTAGTCTGGGTAATGCTGTAAAAAGAGACAAATTCGAAATGATTAATTAGCACGACTGCTGACTAGTTGAATTAAACCAAACAAAAAATAATAGGGCATAATTAATTAACAAGTCAGGGTTTAGACACAAAATCTGAATAGATGGCCTTTAACAGACTTAAGTTTCATTAAGGGGCCATGTGTGCTATGCAGTGGTGCTAGAAGGTTCCAAATGTCAACAATCTGTAGAAACCTCAGGGCATCATTAAAATTTGTCCTTCAGACAAATACACTTCAAGACAAAGACACTTCAAGAACTTACCACTTTGGAAGGCAGTTTCTGAAACAGTTCACTGACCAGACGCCCTGAGGGATCAGTGTGTGACACTATAGCCTCCAAGAGTTGCTCCAACACCTCCTTCAAACTGCCAGTTGAGGTCTAAAAGAAAAACATGCATAAATTACTCACAACAATAAACATATTAGTCGTTTCAAAAGTGCTGAAAATACACATTTGACACTGAACTTATATGCGTTTCACTTTGAATATGTTAGTGATAAATCAATCACTATTCATCTATTTTCTTCACAGAATTCAGTTTATGATTACATTAAATAGGTCTTTTATTAAGATAATATGTTGGTTACAGGGGCCAGATTTACTGAACTTTAATTATGTCACCATTATTTTTGTTGTTATTATTATTGTTTAATTGTTCTGCATCATCATATGCAAAAGATAATTAAAAAAAAATAAGAATTTCAGCATTATCAGCCATGCTTTCTTAATATAGACATCAGCCATCGAAAGACCCTTATCAGCTCACCAGTAATGTGTCCAACACATATTTAGCAAATGAGAGACAAACATATACAGATGCAAGGCAACTTAACAAAACAGTTAATTACAAATATCACTTGCCTCATCCTCAGTTGACATTCCTGGATTATCCATCATGTCATCGCCATCATCATCTTCCTCATCTCCCTCTCCAGGCTGCACAAACTCATTCCTTGTTTGTAAATAAACCTCCCACAGCTTGCATGCAGCTTGGTACTCTTCAGTGTCACTCTGAATGGTCGAACATGAAAAATAAATGTAGGATCAATTGGTGCAGTCATTTTACGCATCAGAAACAAATTTATTTAAATTAATTTCTGTATTAAAACTGTAGTAATTATCATAAAAACCTGTACCAGTAGACATTTAAATTAAAACATAATAAAAGTTAAAACTTTGATACTGATCTTCATAAATAATGTTGAAGTACTGTTTTAAAGTAAAATTCCTATTTAGAGGTCCATAGTCAAGAAGTCGCCTCTTCTCTGTACCTTGTAGAATGATTTGGCATTGTTGAACATGAGCTGGAAATCTGCCGTCAGCTGCTCCACTTCATTATAATCCTCTGACTTCAATTTATACTGAATTTTTGTCATGTCAATTGGCTGAGACACCACGTCATAATAGTCTGGCTGATTCCTGAAAAAGTATAGGAGAGTATAAAAATATAGGAGAGCACAACAACATTACAATATACTCTACATTCTCAAAACTCTATGTGTAATGCATGGTCTACTAATGCTTCAATACCTTCTCTTTGGTACCCTTAGAAAAACTTCACTAAGTTGTCTCCCATGATCATCTTTGTGGTCCTTAACAGCGTTGAACAACTCATGGCATACAGCGATCTGCATGGAGAGAAGGATAATTGTAGATCGCTTAAAAAACACTTTTTTTTATTATTATTAAAACCAATGTATAGATGCAAAGACAGATAAGAGCTCGCGCTGTTCCAAGACTGATGTGATGGCGCGCGTGCAAAACATTAACCGTGTTGTAATTACGTAGAACAATAACAAAAACACATTTACCATATCTACAGGAGGGACGTTGGTGATCCTCCTTCTTTTTCTGCCACTTCCAGGAGTAGAGGACGAGGTATCATCGAGGTCTGCCCCTCCGCTCACACTGCTGGAGGGTGAAGTGGCTCTTCTCCTCTTAGAGCTCGCTGACATCGTTTAACGACAAGCTAGCCCGCTAGCTAACGACAACAAATCAATAACAAACCGTGTTAATCTAACTGTGGATTTTGAACCGATTTGGGTGTGATTAATTACAAAAAAATTAAAGAGAATATCAGCTGTTCCTCTGTTCATCCGCAGTATCATAACAAGAGTGAAGTGAATCGTTAGCATTAGCATTAGCACCGCTTGAATGTATGAAACAAAGCAAACAGATTAGCGGCTGTTAGCATGTTATCCTAGCTGCCTTGTTACTTCCATATCAACAAACTCCAAACTAAGTATTTTAAACTTACCAAAACATAAACATGCGGGTTGTGATACATGAACAAAAAATTGATTTTTTAAAGCACACAATTCTTACCACAAATGCAGCAAAGTTTGCTGTAGTTCCCTGAGCAAGAATGTGTAACGGCTAGTTGGCTAGCTACCGTTGTTTGAAAACTCCTGCCCGGAAGAAAAGTAAAGCGCCACATGAGGAAGTGCTGCCCCCAGAGTGTAGGAGTGGTATTGCAGCCATGGATAGAATATGCACAAGTGGACAACAAATAAATAAATTAAAATAACAATAAATAAAATATATTTTTTTAAAATAAATGAATATATATAGGCAGACCTGTTAAACCCTACAACACTGTGGGGCAAGGCAAGTGTATTTTCAGAGCACTTTAATGTTTACTTCCAAAAACAAGTATACAAAGTTCTAAAGATAAAAAAAAAATTACAAAGTTTGAGTACAAACCTATCCCACCACAAACCACAAACACTTTTGAAGTGTTGGTTGGCTTGTGTACAAATACAAACCTTCAAGTTGCATCAATTCATAGTTCCAGTGTCATAAAAAACATATGATGAATGAATATGAGCTATGTAATTACCAGTGGATGCATCTGTTAAATATTAGCACAGTCAAAGTTAATGTCATCTGAGTATTCACTGCCATTTACTTTGAACTGTGAACACACTGAGGAAACAGACCTTCAGCTGAACCCAGACTGTGCAGAGACATTCAACTGACTGTCTCTGCCTTTGACACAGGTGCTGAACTCAGCGAGTTGCAT
Organism: Polydactylus sextarius; assembly: GCA_016801845.1. Lineage (NCBI taxonomy): Eukaryota > Metazoa > Chordata > Actinopteri > Polynemidae > Polydactylus > Polydactylus sextarius. The sequence goes on from CM028908.1 coordinate 10,787,940, forward strand.
GTTTTCTATAAAGTGACATCTTGATATACAGTCGATGTGAACAATATAACCACACTTACTGTATAAAAAAGTGGGCAGAAATATCAACAACACCAAACAATACACCACAAGTTATTTTTTGGTCTGTGTTGAATCATTTTGGACAGTTGGTGGTGTTTTTGTGGAGGCTGTGGTGGATTCATTTGTAACATTATAACATGTCCATAGTATTTTGTCCATGCTCCGTAGCAGTATGGGTGTCATAGGCCAGGCTTCCACCTTGATTTGACCAGTATTTAATGGATCTATGAGTATGAGTTGGAGATGCTGTGTGAAATTCAAAGGTTAAGAAGATGAGTTACTATATTTGCCCTTTATTTCTCCTTTTGCATTCTAGTATTCTAGGACATGAGCGTATTTGTTTTACATGTACACAAACAAAAATATATAAATGTATATACATATATGATGATGATGATGAAGGTGACAAGGTGAATCAACCAGATGATCAGCTTGATGAAAGAACATTGTGAGAACAGTGAGTGATTTAATGCTGCTGCACTACGTCCACAGACGTCTGGTTCTCTTGACGTCAGGACCAGTCTGAGCGGACCCAGCGCTGCGCACAAGCACAGCAACCACATCACATCACTCCCAGAGGGAAGGAGAACACATCACAGCCACAGATCGCCATTTAGGTACGTTTCTTCTATCTCTAGCTATTTCTTTTGTCAACCGTTTATTTCATTGAAGCAATCAAACTTAAAGCGCTCACGCTGCGCTTCCATGTCGCATGTCTGCAGCCCCCTGATTTAACCTAAAGATGCTTCTGCCTTCATTTGACTGCCATACCCTTGAGCTTGTACAGCAGCAGCAGAAGGCTACGGTTCGCACACCCGCACCGCCTTTTCTTTTCGTGGCTCATATGCACGATCACCTAAACGAAAATATAACTCTTGTCAGTGTTGCAGACATATTCCACTGCCAAACATTTTAATTTCCATTCATCCTACCGTTTGTCATTCACGCCCTGCAGCCTCAATGCAGAGTTGGCTATCAAATATTGCAGTTTCCATTCAACCAGAGCTCTTGTACTATTTGTAGATTTTTCTCCCCCTGTTATTTCATCGGGACAAGCTATATGTTTAGATCTTAAGATGTTAAATATAGCACAGGTCCCTCAGCTGGTTATCTGCCTCCACTGACCATGCGTTTGTTTTTGCGCCGTTAGGCTGGATCGTCCCTTTCTTGCCACTGTCTCTGCTGCACTGTTTGTCCTACTTTCAAGCTGTTATTTGTTGCTATTTATGCCACCACCAAAGAAGCATGTAGCTGCTCTGCATTGTGATTTTTTTAATCTGTTTGTTTTTTTTGTATTTTGGAGATTTTTTTTTGTCTTCTTTTAATTAGTGCGCAAGTTTATTTATTTATTTTTTTTGTCTTGATCTGTTTGTATAAATGTTTCACTTCAGTTTAATGTCTCCACATTCTTCTCAGCCTCAAATGAGTTTCTCCTGTCATTACTATCCCAAGAGCAAATTGGTTGTACAGTATTTAATTTCATTTGAATCTGAGGTCAGTGGGAGTTTGAGGAGAACCATTTGTCATCTTGTCATTTAGGGCAATCAAACTCAAGTCTTTAAAACAGAGCTCTTCATCTGGAAAATGAATAGTTAATCAAATGATCAGAGGGCTTTTTTTTTTTGGCAGCAGTCACATTAGTCAACCAAACTGTCATGGGCTTATTGAACTGATGCAGAGGCAGAATATTGACGTTTAAATATTCTTAATTAAGTACATTTAACATTGCTCGAGTGCATGAATTGCGGTGTAATATTTCAAGTCAGATCTAATCACTCTGTGTGTCGGAGTTATGTTTGTAATAGAAACAGGATCAGGCATTGAACAGAAAACTCACTATGATGCAATTCAGAACCACATTACCTTGGTTTTGTTCTATCTATCTATTCGCATTCCAGTCACCTGTTCTAATCATTATATCAAGTCACTGGTTAGATTTAGCTCTGTCCTTCACAACAAATATTTATTTAGTTGACTACAGTTGTGGTGGTTCAAACTTCTCTCCTCGTTTTTCCCTGTAGCTGTAGTGTGGCGAATCCCGTCAACATTGTAGGATGCCTCTTGGAGAGGATGGAAACGGATGGAAAAAGAAGACATCAGACATCAGAGAACATTATGACTTCAAAGAAGTCCTGGGAACGTAAGTACTTTACTGTAGGTTTAATGTTGGTATTGGATTTGGATTTCAAAATGTGCCAATGGCCCCCAGATCCTAACTAAATGGCCATGGTCACTCTGGTTTCCCTGTATGTATGTTGGCAAATTGAATGACTGTGACATTGTTTCATGAAATGTGTGATTCTCAGTGGACCCTTCAGAGCTGTTGGTCCTTATATGTAGATTAGTCTAGGCACCCCAGGGCACCCTTTGTAAAATCTGCTCTTTATTATCAGAAATAATGTTGTTCTTATGTGGAATACATCATGTTTAAATCATATTACCATAGAAATAGCAGGTGTCTGACCAGGTAGAGTTCCCACACACACTGGATGGTATTTAGAGTTTGAGATTTAAAAAAGTGAAGCTGTCATGTCAAGTCTGCTGCATGTGTTGTGATTGATGGGTCCATCTCAGAACCAACAGTACACACTTTCAGTAGTGCTGGAGAATCTAGCATATCATCATTCATTTTTGCCCCATCTGTCCGTGCTGCCAGGGCTGAAGTTCAGTCGGGACTCTCACGAAACTTGACTGACATTTTGGACACGTTCCTTTCACTTGGGCCTATATTTTGACTCAGACTTGTCTTGTTCTTGGCTGCTGTTGTGCTGACTCAACCATTTCCCACTTCTCTAAAAGTATTCAGAAATGCCCCTTTTCCTCCCTCCACACTCTCACCAACTTGACTTTCAAAGATCAAACATTTTTAAAGGAACTACAGTCAGGTTATATTGATCAGTCAAAGTCAATGTAAAGTAAACAGCAACATATATAGAAACAAGGGTATCAAAGACTTAAATACTTGGTATGGATTTTACCTATCTCTGACTTTTGTTGACCAACAGCTTAAAAAGATATTGTGTCGGGAACTGAACTGTTTCTGCATGCAAATGTGTCTGTGCAGGTAAACGTGGCTGTTGCATTTATGTTTGTTATTGAACAACACCACTAGTCTTTCTATCATCATCAGTACATTATTTTGTGAAGATGAATAATTATCTATAATTTACTCAGTCCTTCTTTACATTTTATCTTTGTTGTATATTATATAATCACTGATCTAAAATAATCCTCCTCATGTTAACATTGTGGATACTTGGAGTGGGTGTACTGGTATTACAGAGGTGATGACATTTAGGTAGCCTGACATGGATATTTCTCCTATGAATTAAAACAGTGACAGGTTCTTTCTGCCTCTCCCATCAGCTGTAAGTCTACAGATTTACAGATTACACTTTCCAACTCTGGGAAAATTATTATTCTGAACATGACCAATCTGCTTCTCTTTTTATCCTTTCCAAAATGTGTCTGTAGATATCAGCTACACTTTTATTTGATTGTGTGACGTGTGCGACTGTGTACGAGACAGTTAATCGAGAGAAAACTTCTTTTTTTTTTCCCACTAAAGATGCTAGAAACCTGTTCTTGCAGCTGCTGGTTACAATTTGCCAGAAAAACAGTTAAGCCCCAAATTCAATCCATCCATGTGAAATCTGGCAACAACTTATCTTTCCTGTGGCCCGTACATTAACCCCATTACATTTTATTATTGCTAGGCAGCCTGGAATCCAAAATCAATTATATTTACATGATTTTTTTTTAAATTTAATATCCCCTGACTTTATAATAAACTGCTAAATTAATCCTCAATCAGATATGGGAAGCTTGCCCTGCAGACAGAAATGGTGAGGGCTGGACTCACACAGACATGTGACTGAAAACTCCAGGAGGAAAGGACTGAGCCCAGATGGTTGAAGGGGCACCTCTCCACCCCACACACCCCCTCCCAAAACTAAGTACAAGTGACCCAGCCCATGTCCACCTGTGATGACACGAGTGTGCCATATGGAGTGTGGTTGTTTTCTGTCTTCTTGGAATCACACCTGCTTCCCCAGAGAGACTGCACAGAATCAGATTTTCATGACTGTGCAACTCTGGTCCACATCCAAAAGAAAAAAAAAGTGAAATAGCAGTGGGTAGATGATGAAGCCGTCTGGTTGTGTCGACTACTGTAGGAGGATGTCAAATAAGACTCTAGCAGTCTGTCTCAGAACTGTACTTTGACTAGCAGACTGAATATTTGAGGATCTTGCTGCCAAATACCGATGACTTATATTGTGATTCTACCAAGACTTCATGGGAACCTAAAACAGTGATGGTGATTTAGAAAAATGATATAAAGGGGTTATATAACACGGATTGAAAGAGTCGATTCTCAGGTTAGTATGTTCTCATTTCAGAAAAAAGTAGAGGAAAAAGCTGTAATAATATTCTTTCCCTGCTGTCACGATAGTTGAACCTGGCAGAGGGAAGAATTAATGTGTTGACGGAAAGCTCCTTATGCTCAGAGAGAAGATTACAAAGGAGCTTTATCCGGGAATTCAGTGTGTGAAGTTAATTGATTTATGTTGAAATATTGCATTTGGATCCAGGTAATCCTCACAGTTTTACCTCCGGTTGGAGTCCACTTGAGGACAAGTTGTCCTTGAGGTGAAGGTTAAAAAAATCTCAAAAATTCCGTACACTTCAGTTATCATGACATTCTTTGATCACACCTGTTTTGACTTTTCTTTCAATTTTTTGGCTTAAACAGTGAAATTATGCTATACATTATCTTGATGAAAATTACATGAGAAGATTGATATGACTTTCCTGTTTCTATTGTAAACATGAGGCTACTGCCAGAGGCCAGATAATTTAACTCATCGTCTACTGAAAACTTGAAACAGTGGAAAACAAGTGTCTCTGTCAAAAGGTACCAAACTTCATATATCAGCACATCTAAAACTAGCTAATTAACATATTATATCTTTTTTGCACAACATTTTCACCTAAAAAGTGTGACTGAAGATTAAGGGATTACTTCACAACTGAATATTGGAGCTGTGAATATCAGGCAGACGGCCCAGGGCGAGACAAAGGTGGAGGAATAAACCTTGGCAGGCAGCCCAGGGAGAGCCAATGAGTAGGACACCTTGGGTGGATGGCCTGAGGACAGATAGATAGGCAGAGCTGTTCTGGAGGATGGCCTGGAGGCCAGACAGACAGGCGGAGCTGCTTGGGAGGCAGGGCAGACAAACAAAAATGGTTTGGTGAGCATCTGCAAAAAACATAGATGAAAGCAAGACCACCACTAATGGGGTGGCAAAAGCATGAAGGCTGTTGGATAGTGACGAAGGCAAGATCCATCTGGACGTTGAGGGGGAGACCAACAGAGAAGGTAGGTTCCATATGGAAGCTGACAGTGAAGGTTGGTCTCCTATAGAGGAGGCAAAGAAGAGTACTGGGCCTCAGTGGAGGCAGCCAATGACAGAGGTCCTGGACTGGCCAACAGGTGACGAAAACCAGGCGGAGCTGAGGCTGGCAAGTAAAGCTTTTGGGCAAAAAACCTGATAATCTAACTGGTCCTTGTTGGCTTAGATGACAATTCCAACAGCAGGTTTGTTGTTGACAGCTGAGACAACTGCAGATTGATGGTCTGGGAGATCAGGTAAGGTGTTGCCAAAATGCTTGGGGCTGACAATGGGAGATCAGTGTGGGTGTTGGCAAGGACATGGTGTGGGGTTCAGGAGCAGGGTTGATGTCAGCCAAATCGGGCACAGAAGTAATGTCAGCTGGCTCAGGAACACTCAGTAACAGCTCAACTGGGGTGCAGGCTGAAGGTTAGCAAACTGGAAGCTCACTGACTGAAGTCCAGGCTGGTGGCAAGCCAACTGGGAAACAAGCAGAGAATCAAGGGTGCAGAAGAAATCCTTAATCGACTTAGGGAGGAACCCTTTAGCCATAGCTTTGAGGACACCTCCTTGTGTGCCAACCTCAGAGCAGCCTCTTTCTGTTCCCAACTGTAACTCTGAGTTTCCCAATAACAATATTGTTATTCTTACTTAATTCTTATTCAATATTGTTAGTTTATCTGCCACTTGAGGTGTGGGATAAGTGAGCAGGGCCTTGACAGAGAGAGCCCAAGGGGAAAAATGAAGAGCAGATTGTAACAAGATATAATTCACTTATTTTGGCAATTTAAGAGGTGATAGTAGGACGTTACGAGTTTCCAAGTGCGCTCACTATGGAGTCATGTCACACATTTCAGCAAATGAAGGCATAACACATGAGGACATTCTAGCTCACAGAGGTTTAGAGCCTGTCTTCACTTTAGTATAAGACTCTAGACCATCACTGTAGTTGTTATGTGTTAGTGGTGTAGTTTATAACCAGAGTTTGGTGTACTCATAGTGCTGGTAATGACTAGTGATACTGCTGCATAGACATTAGTTTAGTGAACAAGTTTGACAGAAATGAAAGGCATGGAGTGAGTCATCAAAACTATTTCTTAGCACAACCTTGCAGTTTTAAAAGTTTAAACTATCTAAAGTAGAGGACATCTTAAGTTTACTGCTGATGCTCAGTTCTCACCAGATCTGATTCAGTTCTCACTTTTAATGAAACTGTATTATAGTTAAAGCAACAAAAACTGCAAAGTGCTGCAGAATCTGGTGTTAATTCCCAACAGGAGCAGCAGAACCAGTAAACCTTTGATGTGTGCTAAATTACTCAACAGTACTTTGCGTATTGTTTGATGGAGGGTATTCAGACACACAGTAGATATTTGGCACATGGTAGTTGAATGTTAGACTCACAACAGTCAGTCCACCTTTAAGAACTACATGGGTCCAGGAGCATAAACAGTGAGACTGTGTCATATTAAACGTTGTTTAAAAAATTTTGGTAGGTTTATTTACAGAGAAAAGCAGAGGTCAAAAACTTTGACCTGCACATGACTCTAGTAAAAGAGATGGATGGCATGTATTTAATAGTTGTTAGTGAATTGTCCAGTTCCTGGCTCTTTTATCTGAATATAAGATAATGTTCATAATATGAAAATGGATCAGGAGTTTAGTTGGAATGGGAATACAATGTATGTCCATATATATTCACTCTTCTGTCTTCTCGTCTGTCTCTCCCTCTCACTCCCTCAAACACACACTTACACACATACAAAATGGATTAGGCTAAAAAGCGAGAGCTTTTTTGGGACTTGGAGGCATGTTGGGCTTGACGGGAGTGCTTGAGTCAGGTAAGATCGATAGAATGATGGATTGTCTTAGCTGTCTGTAACCGGTCCAATGAGTCTTACTCTGCCTGATTGATCATGCATCGTTCTAAAACATAGAACATTATGAATAATATTTGCCATTGCAGCCAACATCCATCACTGTGAATGAGATGCAGTGGGTATTAATTATGTCACACTCTTGATCGTGTAGTTAAATGGGCAGTTTTCACACATGCACTGCAAACCTGAACTTTCCTAGACATTACTCAGAGGTTTATGTGTGAAGCCAAATCAATTAGTCTGCATATTAAAACAAATTTATCTTGTCATATAGTCTATGATATGTTCAGTTTGGTTTATATGAGCCAGTCTGTTACTGAATGTAAGTATTTATCACATCAATTTACAAATTAGTGAATTTAAATGTGTTGTACCACAAAATGATTTCTTACCCAGAGATGAGGTGTCATTAAATATTTAAACTGCAAGGTGTAACAGTTACATAGCTGAAGTAACTGACAAAACCATCATTAGCTTGAAAATATATGACCCATTTAGACTGAAGGATAATACTGAATATAGCTGTTCAACACATCTGACATGAGACTCGCTAAAATGCTGCTTAATGATGTGATGATGTAATCTGCAAAGATTTGAAATCACATTTCACAGACATATCACAGTTCTACCTCAAATATTTATACTACAAAATTTTCCTAAATTAGGTAAGTTAGCAAACCTTTCTGAAAAGCACATATTATACATAAATAAAGGAAAGATGTGCCTATATTTGCAGATGATTGGTAAATAATTTTAATATGCCCCTTGAAGCAATTAATTGAATAATTAATTTATGTAAAAAAAAATATGTAATAGCTTGTGATAGTACAAAGTCTGGTGTTTTTTGATTGATTGACCATGGATTTAAACACCACTAAAGTCTATTTACATTTTAATGCAACTGGCTAAGGAAGCTCTTTATACATTAATGGATTTTCAAGCCAGGTCTGTAGTATATAGGTCTGTGAAGCTGTTTATTCATGTGGTTCAGTAACAGCCCATCATGTCATAATTCATAATGATAAACTGTCAAAAGAAACCCTGTAGATAAGGAAGACTGAAATCAGAGCTCACTGATGGTAGTGAAAGATGATAGCAGTGTAAGAATATTTAAATCAATATTTGCTGATGTGTGAGTAAGGCTGAGTTCAAGATGCATGATACATAGCAAAACATTTAATTCAACAGAATTAAACGTTTAATTCAATAGAATTAAACAGAACAGACTATCTATCTATCTATCTATCTATCTATCTATCTATCTATCTATCTATCTATCTATCTATCTATCTATCTATCTATCTATCTATCTATCTATCTATCTATCTATCTATCTATCTATCTATCTATCTATCTATCTATCTATCTATCTATCTATCTATCTATCTATCTATCTATCTATCTATCTATCTATCTATCTATCTATCTATCTATCTATCTATATATCTATCTATCTATCTATCTATCTGGTCTTATGGAGTTTAAGTTTATTTTCTAAAACCTCTAAAGATGCTGTTGCAATTTTGTCCATGCATGGAAACAGCCGTGCTGACAGATGCGTCAGCAATGAGTCTTGGAGCAAATGACTCATATAAAACTTATTTATTTCAATTTGTTAGCATCAAGTTAACGTGGGTGCCAAAATTACTTACTGGCACAAAATAGAAGAAATGATGTATCAAGATTTCAGTGGTTTGTTTCTGATTGCTGCTGGAATAAAAGAGATGATGTGTTTTATGTGATGATGTGTTGTCTATAGAAACTGAATTCTATAAGGACGGACAGTAAAATACATCAGGGTTAGTCAAGCCGAATGCAGAGATATACACACTAGTGCTCCATAAAATCTCATTAGTTCAGAGTAAGAGCTACAGTAGCTTCCTCTCTTCCTCCATCCTGTGTTCCTCTCCCCAAACCCGCTGAGAGCCCACCCCTACTACGTCTCCAAGGACAAATGAGCAACTGGATGGTTAATTACAGTGTGTCTCACAGCAACAGCAGCTTGCGTGTGTGTGTGTGTGTGTGTGTGTGTGTGTGCCTGTACAGTACACTCTCTTCTACCACTTTCATTTGCTCTTAGTTAACTCAAAAACACAGGGTTAAATGATGCAGACTTATAGTTCTAAGTGCCCTCCATCAGTCTAGCTCCTGTGCAGTCTCACACCGTCGATACTAACGAACAGATTTAGGGGAACTATACCAGCTAATACTGCTACTGAGGTCACATTCAGTATAGTGTCAAACTGTGTAATTAGATGCTAGCTGTAGTACTAACAGACTATTAACTGCTCATAATGAACATCATGTAACGATATTGTTACATAATCACTATCCTCTGGGGATCATGAATATCTGTAAAGTGTTGACTTTATGCTCTTATGCCTCATGCTGCCTGCACATGGCTTGAACATATATTATCATATTTTAGAGACAGTTATGGCTGAAGTGAACCTGATTCAATTGTTTTAATGGTTTAAAAGCTTCCTCTTCCATCTCACTCACTTATTAGATAGAATAGATACATTTGGAATCTAGTGTTACAACAACAGAAATGTTCATTGAGAAATGATTTCTCACATTTTAGTGATCATACTCACACATCAGTTAACACTTTTAGCTGTCTCAGCTCCAGTCTCAGCCCACTGACTCTCATCTTCTAAACATCCAACAAGACTAAATAGATTGTTTAGCACTCTCGACCCTGTGGTAAAACCCAGGCTGAAAGAGCTGCAGACCTAAACACATTAAAATGCTTTTATGGATCGAAGTGGATTGAAGCTTCATGTGATTTGAGAATTTTTTCTGGACTTTGTAAAAAAAAAAAAAAAAGACAAGAAAAGAAAAATGAAACCAGAGATGTGAGAATCAGATTCTCTCTTGTGCATCAGCTTCACTATGCTGATGTTTCTGCTACACTGGTTCGTTGAGCACAAAATGGGCATGGTATAAAAAGCCATCTCAAGGATTACCACATACTCATGCTGAGCATTTATTATGACAGGGTGATGGAAAACATTTCATACTGGGAAAAGATTTACTTTTTACTTTACTTTGAAAGGTTGTAGGTTTTCTTCAGCTCCATACTTAAGTGTGAGACATGTTTGTCTTCCTACCACATGGCTGCTATGAGCAACAGGAACAACAAGAAATCTGCATAATATTATTTAAGGTAACATACTTAAGTGAATTCAAGGTAAGACAAATGAAAAAAGACAATGCATTTTCTTTTAAACATTAAACATCCATTGTGTATTGCATGACAGCGCTGTTTCACGCACATGTAAAGGAACCCTGTGGTCCGTGCATTCAGGCCTCCTCCTGAGCTTCCTCCCACGCTCCTGAGGGGAGACTGTGTAAATACACACTATTCTCACTCTCATCATCACCAGACCATAATCCATAATGCAGTCTAGTCTCCCTCAGAAACAACCACACTACATTTACTGCATCTATTATTGAATGGATTAAAAATAGATTTTTTTTTTTTTTTTTTTTTTTAAAGCGGCTGCTACTCCTATAAATGTCTCTGTGACTGTTGCTTCACCTTGCAAGCCTTATCGCAGTTCCCAAAACCTCTCAGTAATGTCACCGTTTTGAATTATTCATCTAAACAGCACAAACACACGCACACGGACACACACACCAGTACTAGTGCCACACAAATATACACCCACATGGTTGAATGCAGTAGGAGATCTTTTTTGACATCTCTGGTGTTAGTGTTGAGGTTAGTTGAAACAAATTAAAACACACATTTTTACTGAAAAGGCATCAAGGATTTCTGAGTATTACCTTCTTTTGTGTAACAGTTTCACACCATCATCGTGGCCTGAAGTATATAGAAAGAATGAGTCCTGCTCTACTAAAGCTTTCTGATCTTTTTCATTTCACCCCACACTCCCACACATTTCTCATTCTCTCTCTAATGTGTGCACATGCCTGTGTGTGTGTGTGTGTGTGTTTGCTCTGTTTCAGAGGAGCTTTCTCCGAGGTGGTTCTAGCAGAGGAGAAGAGGACCCAGAGGCTGGTGGCCATCAAGTGCATCCCTAAGAAAGCGTTGGAAGGCAAAGAGAACAACATAGAAAATGAGATTGCAGTACTACACAGGTGATGCCACGATGAAGTTGCTCATGATGCTGTCTGTCGCTTTACATCCATCACAAGGAAATAGTCAGTGCAGCCTCTTACAATAATGCCCGTGCAGATGCACAATGTATATGCAAGGGGTCAATTGAATGCGTGACTAAATGCATGGTGTCAGTAGAAACAGAAGGATTGTGCACCGGAAATGTCAGGAGTAAAGAAGATAGACCTATTTTTAGTGTCCCTGTTGCCAGGGCAACAGCACACAGAGGCGGAGGTGGTGTGGAGTTCCCCGCAGCAGTGTACTGAAGAAAGAGAAAGAGACATAGAGGGTGGAGAAGTGGAGTAGGGTATGATAGAAGGAGACAGATATGGAAGAATGGGAGAAATGGAGTTTGGCCTCGCAACACTCAAGTCAGTCAAACACATAAAAGAGTCATGAAAGTAAGAGCTGTTGAGAAAGATGAAAAATAATCTGAGGAAAACAGAGAGGGATTTTCTCATTCTAATTAAAATCACATTAGCCCCTTTCAGCTCGCTGCTGCCGTGTCAAAGTGATGGTGAGTTCATATGCTCTCAGCTCAGCTCGAGAGCCAAGAGAGATGCTTGACCGTCTGTTGGCTGGTTTATAACAACAAATGATCCAAATCGAGTTTTCATGTGTGAGAGCTGCATCTTTCACAGTCATTGTGTTGAGCTGTGGTCAGATTATCCAAAGCTGCTCTTTGTTAATAGTCACTGTCATTCTAAATAAGACATAGTTTCCATCAGAAGCTTTTCTGTATTTGATTTTTTTAATGGTTTTGTCTTTTTGTACATTTAGAGAACAGGTTAAGTCATATCCCCAATTTACAGAGGGGACTCTCAAAAAAAGGGAAAAAAAGGAAAGAAAATCAAGAGAATAGAAAAAAGAAAAGAAAGAGAGAGACTCTAGATCTGAATTATGCAGCAAGAATGCCATCTGGTGACCGTTTGACAGGAAGCAAAATGTGGCACATTTAAAAATGTAATGTATTTCAACTGATATCTCTTCTCTTTGCTTCCTCAGAATCAAACACCCCAACATCGTTTCACTGGAGGACATCTTTGAAAGTACATCTCACCTTTATCTTGTCATGCAGCTGTGAGTCGTCCTTCAACTTTATTTTACACAAGTGATCACAGGACAGGAGGGCACATGTGCATTTAACAGAAAACATGTATTCAAGCAAGCAAGTAATCAAGCAATCTATTCAACCAACATTATTATAGTTGATGTTTTCATTAGATGTTGAATGGCTTTCAAAGTTCAATAACTGACATTAGTCTCTAATGAGAGTAATGAGAGACGATTGATTAATTGGGCAAATTGATCGTTTTAACTAATATGAATTCAATATAAAGTCACATCACTATTTAACCGTTTTTTACTTTGGTTTTCACTTGTCAGGGTATCTGGAGGGGAGCTGTTTGACAGGATTGTGGAAAAAGGTTTTTACACAGAGAGAGATGCCAGCCAGCTCATCCACCAGATCTTAGATGCAGTCAAATATCTCCATGATATGGGGATCGTCCACAGAGATTTGAAGGTACTGAAATTCAGGATCGACAGAAATATAACAGCTCAATCTGGCTGGTAGGTAGCCTCATTTTCACACACATTCCTCTTTCATCACCTGTCTTGTGTTTTTGCAGCCAGAGAATTTGCTGTATTACAGTATGGACGAAGACTCCAAGATTATGATCAGTGATTTTGGATTGTCAAAGATCGAAGGTGCGGGCAGTGTCATGTCCACAGCCTGCGGCACTCCTGGATATGTAGGTAAGGCGTCTATTTCTTTGCACAGCCAGGCTATCTTCACCTCCCCTCCTCCCTCTTTCATGTGAGCTCAGCACTTGGTGTTTCAGCTGATATCCCCTCTCTATTCACTGCATTGTGAGAGGCTCTTTCATCCACGACTGAGTCAATTGCAAGTGTTTCAGAAGTGCTCTCTACCTGTTTTAACATGACCCACTAGATCACATGGTATTACTGAAAGGTCAAGATTACTTCAATACACCTCTCGCCGCTGCTCACATATTTTTCCACTCTGAATGTGCTCTCTGTGTGTGTGTGTGTGCGCTTCTCAGCTCCTGAGGTGCTCGCTCAGAAGCCGTACAGCAAAGCAGTGGATTGTTGGTCCATAGGAGTCATTTCTTATATTCTGTAAGTCTGAACACAGCAATTCCTGCTGAGAAGTATGAAATGTGATGTCTGTGTTTTTTTATATATATATATTTTTCACTAATATCACTCCCTCAGGTTATGCGGATATCCTCCGTTTTATGATGAAAACGATGCAAAGTTATTTGAGCAGATTCTGAAAGCAGAGTATGAATTCGACTCTCCGTACTGGGATGACATTTCAGATTCTGGTACAGTCACTTACTAAAAATATCCTCAGGATATCCAGCACTAAAAACTGTAGACCCCACACCACTATTACATTGTGAAATTTTTGTCAACAGCCAAAGACTTCATCTGTCACCTGATGGAAAAGGACCCTTTGAAGAGATATACATGTGAGCAGGCCCTCCAGCATCCATGGTGAGAAAGTCAAGACGTGTACCACTGAAATTATGTGTCAAAGGTTTGATTGAACAAGCTAAAAATAACTGACAATTTCACTAACAATCACTAACAATTTTGATAACAGATGGGTTAAGTATATATCTTAAATAATAGGAATTTGGACAAATGTCAGCTTTGGCACTTGAAAATTACAATGGCCATTTTTCAGAATAAAGAAATTAAAACACTAATTCATTTATTGCAAATGTATGCATTTTTTCTCCATGGAAATAATAACCTCTTATGTCTATAAAACATCAGTAATGAAAAGTAATGAAAAAGGCCCATCATCATTTCACACACCCAAAGGTGAAACATACATGTTTGTAATATCTGACTATCAATTTTTGATCATACTGATATCACAAAGAAAAGTGTCAAATCTGGGACACATATCTGACGTTTTTGTTTGAAAAATTATCTTTACAAGCAGTTGATCTGATTTACAAACCAATTTATGATGATCAGTGACCAATTCACACAACAATGCTGTAAATTCTCTGGTATTTGGTGACTTTGCAGGATCTGTGGAGACACAGCTCTGGACAAGAATATTCACGAATCTGTCAGCGCTCAAATCAAGAAGAACTTTGCTAAGAGTAAATGGAAGGTCAGTGTTTTGGCTGAATCACAGCACAAGTTGCTGAAAGAGCAATATAAAGATTGACAGGAGTCAGAGCACATTTTGTACACCTTCGCTTTTCCTCTCTCTCTCTCTCTTGTTCTCTCAGTATCTGTCAGACACAGAAGGTCTTTATTTTCTTCTTCCTGTCTCTCTTGCTCTCTGTCCATGTAGCAAGCGTTTAATGCCACAGCCGTGGTGCGCCATATGCGAAAGTTGCAGTTGGGCACTAGTCTCGAGGGACCCAGTCAGATAACTCCCACCAGTCCCTGCCATGGACATCTGCTCCCAGAGGAAGAGGAGGAAGAGGAGGAGGATGACTTGGGGAACGGGGAAGAGGAGAGCTGTAAGTTCACACTGAACTGATGCATAGATGGATGCATATGGATGTGTGAGAGAGAGAGATAGACTTGTGCTGAGTTTTAATCATGGCAGAGGTCAAACAGGGGAGGATGGGTTCATCAGGTATGAGTAGACTTATTTATTACTTATTACTATAAAGGAAACTTGTAGTCTTTTTCGATCCGCATCTTTCTGACTTTGTATTTGCTACTTCTGTACTTTCCAGATTCAGGAAGCGTACAGCTTCCACACACCGAATATTATATAGCATTAATTATTTGGTACTTTTTATTACATATTACAATATTTTATTTGAACATAAGTTAACAGATTTTCGAGAAATGTACTGAACAGCTTTGTGAGATTTGTACTTCTACTGGCTTTTCGCACCATATGGACACTGTTTAATTCTTCCAGATTCTGTCTTTTCTTCCAGTTGACTTAACAAAATCTTTAGCCCAGCATTATTTATCAGAGCTCTAATTCTCTTCAGTTAGTGGTAGATTTTCAGCACAACTTGGATCAAATAGATAAGGTTGGGAACCTTGTAAAAATACTTGATCCTCCTCATAACAGTCCAATCTATTATCAACCATTGCACTATTTTTTTTAAAAAGATATTCTTAGAAAACAATATGACAGGAATAAGAAAGCAGTTTAGTTCGCTGGTTAATTTGTTCATAAGTTGATCTCTAGTTGAAAACAATATCTAATCTGGTGGACTGTGAAATGATTTCTACAAAATGTATTTTTATTTGGAAAGCTCCAGTGTTTGTTGTTTTGCCGGGAGATGGTGAGTGCAAAGATATTATGACCCGAAAGGTGGAATAAACTAAAGTATGAGAATAAGATTCATGAGAAATACCAGAATTTGCTTGTTTAAAAAAAAAAAAAAATCCAATTTTTCTCTCATATCCAGTATCCCACTACGAGGACGGCCGTCGTGGAAGCAATGAGGGCAGCACAGATCGAGACAGCCTTAGGAGCTGCACCTACTGCTGCAGGCCAGCCAGTCGTGTTTGAGCACAACCTCTCATTGTCATGGTGACATTGTATCCCTGGAGCGCCCAGAGCCCACCCGCCCAGTCTGGCCAGGAATGCAGAGTAGTTATCAGGTAGTGCCCACCAGAGTAAGCAGGTCACTGTTATGGTGCAGAGAAAAAAAGTCTTTAATTCAAAACCACATCCTGATTCTAAATACACACGTTTTAATGCTGCTGCAAAACAGTATGCAAGACTGCTGTAAAAGGAGTTTGCGATTAATAACAAAACAAAACAAAACAAAAAAATAAGGGTCTGTCTGCATGATTATTCTTAAAAAAACCCTAGAAACCTAACATGTAGTTGTCCTCTGTGCAGCTGTAGCAGACAGTGGTCACTGACAGTGGTAGCGTGTCCATCACAAGTCGCTCTGGATGTCACCTTCAAGGAGGATTTGAGCCTCTGGAGTCTTAATCAAAGATGAGGCAGAGGCCTAAAAGCAGTCTCCTCCATTATTTTTTGTCCACACATTATTCGTCACATCTACCTCTAATCACGATTACTGTGTGTCTACATCCATCTGGCCCATACACACACACACACACACACACACACACACACACACACACATGCACATGCTACATCACTGGCAGCTTTCTCTAAAAATCTGGCCAGACAGGGCACAATGAAGAGGGAGGCAAAAAAGGGAAACAGTGGTGAAAGCTCCTCCTGCATGTCATTGTACTCTTCACCCATCAATGTGACTCAGCTCAGTCACCGACCAAGTAGCCGTTTAGTTGAATAGTTCTCACTGCCGATTCCGTCTGCCCATTTGTTCCGTTTGATCACCCTTGTCTTTTTTCACACATTGTCATTTTTAGATCTTTTGGTATTTGCTCCTTTTGTTTTAAGCTTTTTTTTTTTTCTCTTGAAAAGGAGATACTTGAACGTGGGGGGTGCTTCTGGGGAATATGATCTCTATATTATATATATATTCTGGCTCAGACTGGGTTTGTGAAGAGTGGTTCTGATCTGGAGTGTCTGCATGCTTCCGTCAGGGAAAACATAGAAATGTAAGAATATCAAAAGGAGACTTTTTTTCGTTTTCGTTTTATGGCTGTTCTGTTACCAGAGGCTCAAACTGAGATCCCTGACCTTCCCTCTTGGTGCGAGAGATGCAATTTGAAAAGTTGAATGATGCTGAGAATCCACAATACATGGGAAGAAAAACGATCATATTCACGTCATGCTCATCCTCCCTGCTCAGATTCTGACAAGCGTCTAAACATCCACCAGCCGTCAGTCTGTTCAGCCGGCTCGGGTCGTCTCACGCTGAGTCGCGGGGATCTCAGTCTGTGTGCTCTGCCTGCTCTGTGCTGTGCACCTCTAGTGGAAGACGTTTTGGTCTACTGTTTGCATGACCTGGTTAAATATGTTTACATGAATGATGATCAATTAGTATAAACACACATGATTATTATTACTCTGTTGTATTGAAAAATGATGTAATACTGTAATTTTGAGCTATATAATGTGAAGTGAGTAACACCAGAAGTAATGTTGTTGACAAAGTACAACACAGCACAGTGGACTTATCGTTTGCATTGACTATGACGGTCAAGTCTCTACCTGAGTGATATTTTCTCCTGTACTATGTTTATTTACAGCTCAGATATTTATGTCATTTTGTTTGTTTGTTTTTTCCATTGCTGATGTAGAATTCAAACTGCAGTATTTATATCTGATACCCAGACACAGTAGAGAAAGTAGATAAAAAAAAAAAAACAACAACTAAAAAACACACAACTTAATTTTAAACAGGTGCCAGCCACAGTAACAAATATGACACACACACACACACACACACAAAAGAAAAAAGTCAGAGGGGGACACACCACCTGTCTGCCAGTGTGCAAGTGCTACAGTTGTCCTCCTGAAGAAAAAGGACTTATCGTTCTAAAGCCATACAGAGAAAGTGGAAAAAGTTTTACTGTAGACTCAGATATATCGTCCTCTTTTAAATATAAGACTCTAATTAAAGATCCTCTGAGAGATTTAATACTTAAAAATAAGACAAACCAGTTGATACCTGATATTAATCATACAATACGGGTATGTCATGACATAATGCTGTGTTATTATATTAGTTAGCTGTACCAAACCGGTCCATAACATTTTCTTGAATTTGATTTTTTAAAAAAGAAAAAAAAAAGTTGCCCACATCAATCGAATTCCCTCGATCTGTCATTGATACAAACAGGTCTATGTACAGTAAAAGAGGGCAATCACTCTGGATTTACATGACTGTAATTGTGGAAAATATGCAAACTGTGTGTGAAGGGCTTCATGTTAACTGTTAGCTAGCCAACGTTAATGACTTTGACAACCTGGCTATTTATTTATTTAGTGACGACCTTCTGTTGACCCTACCTGGGATTTGTTTCCACTCAGCTATTTTTTTTTTTTTTTTGGTTTGTTTGTTTTTGTTTTTGTTTCTTTCTTTTTTCTTTTTTTTTTTAAAGCTTATTTTACCCAAACACATCTAAATGCATAAAGAAACACGTGTATATTATATATATAAATATAAGTATATATTGTATATCCTTTTTTTGTAAAAGCTGTTTTGAGCTACAAATGTATGGATGCAATGCATCATGGGTTACTGAGCAAGACGTTAGAAAATACAATGATTTGTACCCACAGAGAAATGATTGCAGGAAATGAAATAAAACTTCCTTGTCTATGCATTGTGTGTTCTGTCATTGCACAACAACTTCACACAGAACACAGTGTGGCTCGTGAGGAATTACAGGTGGGATCCATTTAAACAAATGAACTGTGCAGTTTACAAAATACATTAAAAAGAAAAAAACAGAAATGAATGTAGCTGAGCTGTTTCTTTCATTGTCCTGTTGAGTAAGCGAAATCTGCAAAAAAAAAAAAAAAAAAAACATAAACAAAGTGTTCGTGAGAAATGAAGACATTAATCACTGCAGTGGACATGATTACAATATGCAGGTGTTCATATGTTTATTCTATGTTTAGATCTTTTAGAGGTAAATATCACTTGTATACCAGCAACCCTGCTTCATGAAAATAAGTGGTGGTCGAGTGCCGTCATCAATCAAATGAAAGTCAATGAGAACTTTTTCCATTTTTCAACTCTGTGATTTAGAAGTTCAGACTGTTTTTTTTTTTCCCACCATAAACCGAGTAGGTTTTAGACATTGATTTATAACAATGACCATTGAAACTTGTCAAATTAAAGTTTTATAGATTTTTTAAAACTCAATTCACCCCTGTCAATTCACATTGACTTCCAGCGGGGACATTAGTCGTCTGCCCTGACACATCTTGCCAAGTCATATCCTTAGACTACTATACTGATGATACTACAACAGCCCAGAAACAAACATATTTTCAGAAGGAATTATATATTTCTTTTTCATCAATGCATACTTTCTCTTCTGAGTAATTAAAGCATTGTTTTTTAACAGAATATTTGATTTTCCTTTAGTATTGTTGCACCTTTTGTCAGCCGATCACTATAATTGATCCATCCATGGAATTGAACTGACCCAGTTTCAAGTGTAGTATAAAGTATCTCAAAGTCACACTTGAGTAGAAGTACAGATACTCGACCAAATAATGATTTCAAGTCAAGTCACCGACTAGAATGATACTCACGTAAAAGTCTTAGAGTATCTAATATTTAGCTTAAGTATGACAAGTAATCTATAATCAAATGTTCTTAAGTAATGAAAGTAAAAGTAAAAGTACATTTTAATAAAACAGACGGATATTATGAATTTTATCCAGCACTTTAAAACATGGAGTCTACAACAATCTTCATAGACAATGTCTTGAGTCTGAGCTTAAGTACAAAAGTACAAAAGTTGCTGTTCTTTTTTTCCCCAAAGCTTTCTGTTTGATACTGATATGTTATTTTTTTATATAAGTAAAGTACAGATACTCTCAAAACACACTTAAGTAGAGAAGTGAAATATTATTACTCTGTTGCTATACAACACCGATTGTTTCTTTCTCCACTTGACCTGATGGTGTTTTCTTAAAGGTCTTACACATAACTTTTAATCTTCATGTCATGTCTTTGAGTTGTATTCAGCTAAAGAAGGTGCTGATTTACATATAATACATAGAAGGTGAAGAGATTTGGTGCAGGAGGAGCTGATCAGAAATAATGTCTGCACTGCCCTCTAGTGGCAAACTGCAGAACAACTTGATGATCCTTGGTGCTCAAATTTCACCACCTTATGTCTAACGTCTTGTATAAATTCTAAAAATTTTACAAGATACAATAAATCATGTAGACAGAGTGAACATTTCATTTTCATTTACTGTCAACTTTTTGTAGGTGACATACATCAAATGAAACAGGGTTGATGTAACCGGGGCATCTGTGATTACTACAGAAAGTAATCTGACACATGACACAGATCACACAGGATGAACCTGCAACATATCCATCTGTGGACACTCCTTTAAGTATTCTTATGCAAATTTGACACAGTTTGAATTTTACAATATGATTGTTTTTTTTTTTTTTTTTTTTTTTACAAAATGCCAATTTGTAAAAAATAAAAAACAAACAAGAAAGTATAGAAATCTCATAATCCGATCGTTTATGCAGGTTCATGCAAGTGTTATTTAAGTGAGGAACATGACACTGGTAAACAAATGAAGTGCCATATACTGATCCACACTGTCCACAATAGCTTTTACTGGTCAGGAAGAAGGAGCGCCACCTCATTACTGATGGGCTCAAACAAAATGCATGTTGTTTCCCTGCTTTTCTGGAGTTTGAGTGGAATGAACAGTTGTAGGCACAACAGTGATTCCCATCAGTTGGATTCGACTTCTTAATAAAATGGTTTGTTCAGTTTTCTATCACTGGATGACGTTTATATTATGACTTGACGTTAGTTTTCTTTAGCTGCATCACGCTGGTGTGTACTATTCCAATGAAATTACATTCAAATGAAAAAAACAGTGGTTATGATGAAGACAAATGCAAATGACACAATGCATTTTCAATGACAACTCTGCTGCTAGCTGCTGCTGCTTGTTGGATGAGCAGGGTCTCCTGCTGTTTGGCTAAATCTCACACTGTGGACATTATGTGGAAAAGAATTAATGGGACATGACGGGATAAACTGTCTCCAAGGCCCACTCTTCAGCGCTGGCAAGGCGCTTTCTTTTTTCTTTTTTCTTTTCTTTTTCCAAGTTGAATAAAGACCCGTGTCTGGTTCGAGAATTCATTGCCTTCAGGAAAAACGTGAAAGAAAAACTAGTGGCAAGAATGTTGTAAAACTGCTTCACTATTATAAAGCATACACACTGAGGCGAATATGTCATTTATGGTAGATTTCCCCCAAAAAAAATTGTATTGTTTTTTCAGAGTTACTATTCTTTTACTGATTTTAAGGCAATAAAGTGTCTGCTGGTTTTTTTTGTTATGAGACTTGAAGAACAAGAACAATGCCTTGTCTTGTATGTCTTGTTCCACAGATGAGCTAAGACTGTGTTTAAGAGTTTAAGTGATCCTTCAAAGAGTAATATGATTGGTTGCTGATGTTCTCGCTGTATTCTCGAGAGGCCAGAGGGAAGAATCAGCACTGTGTGTAAAGTAATGATGACTCTGTAGTGGAAACAGCAACCAAGTGGAAGATGAACCCTGGAGATCAGACTGAAAGTGCTGGAAGGATTTTTTTTTAATGCACAGCAGTTGCGGTGGAAAGCAACCAAGTACATTTACTAAACTGGACTGAAGGATATATGTCATTTTTATTTCCCTGTGTTTATATAACAGTTCTGACTACTCTGATTTTAACATTAAGAATTTTAATTTAAAAAAGCATTTAATACATTATACATTGTGTTCTCAACCACTAGCTCGCGACTCTATGTAAACAGGTTCAACAATAAAGACATGTAAAATGAAAGAGAGCAGCAATAACAGACAACTTGAGCAACTGCACTTTCACTGAGAGTTAAATACCAAATAATCCTTCACCTACAAGCAATCGGAACAACTATTATTTACTTATTTAACTTATTTGAGTATGTCTAGGTCCACCAATAATAAATGTTTGCACAGTATTCAGTCACCTCTGTCACCATGTCAAATTGTTTTATTCCTGCTCTTTTAACATTCATTTATCATACAGAGTTACCAGCACTGTTCAAGTCTGTTTTAACAACAGGCCAAAAACAGTTTTACAATTTACAACTGTACACAACAGATAAATGTAGCAGTAATAAAAAAAACCCTCAATGTAATAATAGCAGATAAATAAAGTACAAACATAAAATGTTACTTTTGAGTTACAAGATATTCTACAGTTTTTAACAAATAGTCCTTTCAGGTTGAAGTCAATCAGTTGTCGTTTTTGGGAAAGCAGCCTCCCACCTCCACCATATCAGGCCAGCCATCAAAAACATTGGTCTTTTCATCATTGACAGATATCTGGCAGGTGAACAAAGAAGGAGACAATTTGTTTTCCTTTATTTGTAATGCCGTTTTGCTTTTAGGATATTTTGAGATCGACAGTCCTTTCAGAAACAAATAGAACAAATGAAAACTGCAGTGAAAAGGTTCACTAACCTTCTCAAAGAGACTTTTGTTTTTTGCCCCCACTCGTCCCGCAAACACCCAGCCGTCTCGTCGTTTTACAGAAAAGATCAAAGTGCTTCCCATTCCAGCGAATACCTCCTTCGTTTCATTTGTCATTCTGCCAAAAGACGAGTAAAGCAGGTCATGTTGTGTGATACAAAATCTTTTGAAGTGTTGGATCATTAAACTTACGGTGCTACGTCATCAAACGAGGCCACCAACACAATCATTCCAGGTTTAATTGCCTTCACATATGCCAGCATGTCTTGAGGATCTTTTGTCAGAATAATTAATAAAAAAATAAGAATAAAAATAAGCAATCATCAATTCAATCAAAAAGAAGTTTAAAAAACAAACTTACTTCCATTTCTGATATTGAGATAGCCAAACTTTTCCACCTCTCCATTTTCACCTGGGATTGAAAAAAAAACATTATCAAATTACATTATATTGATTAAAATTCATTAAAATGATCTAATGAAAGGGGTATTAACACTGTGATTTGTCTACATACCCGTGCTGTGTTTGTTTTTTAGTGTACTGAGGAAGTATCAGAGAGAACTATACTCACTATTTATCACCACAATGTTCAGTCCTAGTCCCACATTGTTCAACACATGGCTCATGATGCTGTTGAGACACGGTTAAGAATCATCCCAGAGTCACAGTCTTAACTGTTACATTAAGATAACTGTTAAGATTAAGATGCTAATACAATAACACATACATTTTATCCTCAAAACAGATCTTTGGCCCGACAACATAAGCTGCTCCACTCCTTATGCGTATCACAAAATGGTCAGATGGACAGCTTTGAGAGAGGCTGCACTTGGACCTGGTTGTTCCAGTCACTGAATCGAGATACCAAGAAGATAAAACAGTTCTGTCATAACTCAACTCAGTTTGAGATCCTTGTGACTGACCTTTTTCAAATATTGATTTTATGCTTTGATCACCTCTATTAAACCCTAAAGTGAAATAAAAATGAAAGTATTAATGCGAAGAAGTGACTGAAACAGTCAATGAAAAGAGGTGGATCCAGATATAAGTTCCAGTAAGACAAAAAAAAAAAAAGAAAAACAAAAAGATCTCACCAAAAATATTCAGTGTTTTCTCCTGTTCATCAAACGTATAAATGGAGATTCTCCATGTTATTAGGAGGACAACAATGACAGCAGTAAGGTGACACACCCCTGTCAAACGTAAACAAGGTAAATGAAGAACATGCCATCGAACAAATTCTACCTATTTTTAAACAAAGTAAACAAAATCTCACCTGAATACCTCATGTCTGCAACAAATACAAGACCGTCTCTCTCTGTTCCCAAAAAGGAGAGCTTTAAAAATTGACAGGGACTGACACCTTGAGAGAATTGGTGTCTTCTTGTGAATCCAGTCTATACTGTGATGCATAAAAAAAAAAAAAAGAAGAAGGAATCTAGCTTGAGATTTGAACACACCCACAGTAAACTAGACAGTCCAGTTTCTCTGTTTAATGATGTAAAATATGGGCATGTACTCAGCAGTAACAGATACTGTTAGTAAAGGACAATGAGGTTTACTCCCAGTATATTGTCTTTAGATGGTGTGTAAACATATATTTCCCTGGGGAGGAAAGGACACACACACACACACACACACACAAAAGGAAACATAGCCATGGTTCCTCATATTTCAGATTGGATGAGTATGTATCTTTTACAATAGGACCTGATGAATCTTAACCCTTGTTTTTAGTTGGTGTTAAAACTAGTTAGTCATTACATGACAGATGCTATAAAACATACCAATATGACCTTTTTGTGTTTTTGTCAAGACATAAGACGTTTCAAATCCATTTTGTGTTAGAATTGAACTGTTACTGAGGTTACAATGGATGATAAATGGTAAATAGCAGGATAATCCCTGAGAGTACAACAGACATCCGGCCCAGTGATTCTTTCACCTACTGGGCTGGAGGCAGCACATTACTGATATTATGGGCAGGATATCATTTGAGAACTTGTGGTCAAGTCATACTGTAAGTAATTGAGCATTTAAACCAATTGCAAATTATTAGGTCCATCACTGTAAAAGTCATTATTAAACATATTTCCTCCCACAGTTTTTGCTGAAATGACACCAAACTTGCTACAGAGCATCTTCAGACTGTCCTACACAAACCATCCACAGATTTTTCATTTATCAAAAACTGAGTCCACAGTGCTTCAAAATGTTTGACCATAAACTGTATTTTAAATGTACAGTTGCAAATTTTTGCTAAATACATTTTCAGTGTTCATTTTAAAAAAGACAACATTTTGGAGTCATGGTAGATGATGTTTGGAAAATATCAGAATTTTATCTCACTTTGAATTATGCTCAATTGATGTAAACAATTTAAGTCAATGCAAATATGGCATCTTTAAACATCAGTTTTCCACTTATGGAGCCAATAAATCATTTTCAAAAACAAATTACCAACAAGTCCATGCTGTCTATGTTGGAGAAATTTCAGGAGCACCGTTGAAAAGAAGATAAGGCAGTCAGGAAGACACGGGAGACTCAGATGTTATAAGTTGTATAAAGTTTACTGATATCAGGAGAAATGGCCTTAGCATAGAGCACAAGAGCAAGCTGTGCAGAGCCGCCACCACTTCTGACTCTCTCCCAGGAAGTCGAGGATTTTATTGTATATGAGGCCAATAGATCAGTTTCATTACCCTAAATGTAGCACACATTTTATGTGACACAAATGATCATAGGTCTGCCATAAATAGAACAATATATCTGAAATGTATGAGTGTACATAAGAGTGTATGTATAGTACGTGTGGAGTAGGGTTGTATGATATGATCCTAACTTCACCCTCCAACCTTTAGGCAAACCATGTTGTGGCTATAGCTACACAAACTACACCTGTTGTGTTTTACTGTAAGGTCTAAATTTTTCCCTCACAGTCTAGATGCAGGTTGTGTATTTTCAGATTTTTTTTTTTCTTTAACTGAATTTTTCGACTGCTTTTTGAAATCTGCCTTTATACGCTAACAGCTCCTGTCTTGCACACAGGTGACTGACTGGCTTACTCAATTTGTGAAGCTACATGTAACATTCACACTTGTCAATAAGGTCAGTGAGGTAGAGAATGATTCTTGATGTTGAAGATTGTGAGTTCAAGCCTCAGCTCATGCAACATTTCCATATGTTTGCCTAAATTTGCCTGGCCCCGACCATAGCTGTGCAGCAGCTATAATTCTTGTCTGTACTCTGCATAGCTGTATTTTGACAAAGAAACCACACAAATGAAGACAGATGACAAATGCACAGTTGATGTCTCCAGAAGTCTCTGGACTCTACTGGAGTGATGAACATCGCAATTCTAAAAAGATAGTTCCACATTTTGTGTTTTGATGGAGGAATGGTATAGAGTGCTGTCTTAACACATCAAATTGTCCCGTAGTATTCAGTTAAAGATGAGATCTAATGAAAGTGAAGGCTGCAGTACATTGTATGAGTCACATCATTGTCATACTTATCAAACCATTCAATAAGCCATTGTTTGCTGTATGAAAGAATTTGATTTTTTTTATATTCCTCCACATGTATTCTGATCTTTCATTTCATTTGTTACTTCTTTTCACATGACAATAAACGCATTTTTTTTTTTTTTTTTTTTTTTGTAATTCCTTTTATTCAAAGAGCCTCACAATTTGCCTCTCATTCACCAGTTTGTACACTAATGACAAGCAGCTACCATGCACAGCACTGGGAACGCTGGGAGCCTGGGATTAGTGGACAATAGGGGTGTAATGGTGAACAAAAATCATGGTACGGTACGTACCTTGGTTTTGAGGTCACGGTTCAGTTCATTTGCGGTACAGTACGGGAACAAAATGCAAAACCATTTGCTTGTTTATTTGCGCGTTTATTAAACCAACAATTTGTTGTAACATTGTACAAATGGGAAAATCAAATAAATGCAAAGTGCTTCTTGGTAATACTGATAAATTAAATTAAATATTCTCAAATAAGCAACAAATACATGAAATATTATTTTTTTTTAAAAATTCTTGTAAACAGTAAACAAATCTTTTCAACACATAAAGCGCAGCACTATCTATGGAAGCCCATTTCCACCAATAATAATAATAAAAAAAACATCCTCAAAGTAAGTCGAAATTATGAGATAAGATGTACGCATGTGCCTCAATGGCAGCGTTTTCAATGGTCCCTCATAGTCTAATTTGCTCCATAGTTTCAAAATCGGGCCGGAAATAATTGTCCTCTGCATATTACAGCACTTGGTAGCGCTAATGCTAACACTCAAGCGCATGTTAAGAACCTAAGGGGCACCTGTATAATGGTTATGGCGAACCCCAATCACAGATGAGTTCCTTCATGAATATTAAAGAGCCGAGCCTTCCCTGTAGCTGCACGTGTAGCGGCAGAATGTAAACACACACAAATTGCGCAAATTCACTCGAGTACAGCCCGAGTACATGTACCGTTACACCCCTAGTGGACAACCTTCGTAAAAACGCAGTAGCCAATAAACTGAATGAGCAAAAAAAAAAAAAAAAAGTGACATATTAAAAGTATTAGAGGCAGATTTTTTTTTTTTTTACACTATTAGAAAATAGGATAAGTTTGTGCAGTTGTTTTATCTCTTGACATTTCAATTTATATTAAATTATTGAATAAGCTAATTTCCATTAGTGTTTTTTCATTTAATGTAATTCCTGAGGGCGGCTGCCTGCTTATCAATCTCACTTTGGTTTAGATTTAAATGGAAAAAAATATGATAAACTTTTCACAAAAGTCTAGAGAATATATTTGTATGAAGTTTGAAAAAATAATTGCCACAAAGTATTGATTATAGGACTCTTTTATTTATTTATTTATTCAAAAAAAAAAAAAAAAAGATGTGAATAAGTCTGAAACCTTCATCACTGACTTCATGTTTTTAATGTAATACCGGAGCCCTGTAATATATCCTCTTTTTTGGTTGCTATGACAGTAGATACATGTATTTATGGTTCCAAATTCCAAATTTACATGGTGTAATACTAAAGAGAACCAGCAGAGGGTCTTTGTGCACCATTTACTGATTTGGTAGAGTATTATTCAGAGAATCAAAGGACAACATGGATAACATGGCAGGAAAAAAATATCCATGTATGTCCTATCCTTTTTTAAGGAGCATTATGTGAATTTTGACAGAAACACACACAAACCTAACCTCCTTGGCACCTGTCATTAGGAAGTGAGCATCATTATTTTTCATTATTCTATAATAGTTATGGATTTTCTTTCTAATCAAGCAGATTTTTCTTTAGATAATCAACGGGGAGTAAATCATCAAGGTCACAAATGTGAATGGAACAAGGACAATGTAAATTCATCAGCCAGTCAATAGCATGAATATATTAATATTTAATAACCAACATACACATTTTTTTTTTCAAATGTACATCAACACATAATACACATCATGATCATTTACACCATCATCAGTAACCAAAGAACAAACACTTCACAAGATCTCCATCAACACATTAATTTCAACCTGATAACAAGAAGAGACTGATGACAATAAACTAGGTTCACTCCTTCATTTGTTAATGATGCAAACACTAATTAAAAGAGAAACCGTGGTGAAATGATTTCTGATGATGAATGATTAATCAGTTTGAGATGTCATCGGCATCCTGTGTCTCGTAATGACAACTCCCTAGCAGGTGGAGCTGCTGTTTAGTTTTTCTTATTGTAGTAAATGTAAGTGTCAAAAAAATATCAGGTAACATCGATCCGCATAGGAATCATTTAAAGAGTCACTGGTCTCGGGATTCTAAAGCAAGTTCGTTTTAAGTGGACTGATGTGAGCATGAAAAGGGAAATAGATATGAAAGGGAACAGGCCAACTGGTAGATAGCTGCATCTTACTGTGACTATTTTTAGCTGCAAGTCATTTAGTCTGTTCGAAACATCTGAAATGTCAAATCACCGTGTGATGCTTTGTAGCAGCCGCTTATCTCATAACTACTGGATAATGTTGGATTCTCACACGTGACAGTTTGATTTGCACTAATACTGAATAAATGTAAAGGTGCACATTGTTGATCATGCACAACTGCAAAAATCATAAACAATGTGCCTGACACAACAGCACACTCTGGATTTTGTTAATATTAAATATGCTGCTTGATGTGGCTTTAAAAGCACTCTATGTCATGCGAATATGTACGTTTAAAGAAAGATAAAAATCTATAATAAAATATAGTCCTTTTTAAAACGGCTCTCTAGCAGTTAAGTATTGCACTAAGACAAACTCTGGGGACTTTTGACAGGCAGATTAAAAAGCAGCATAGTACAAATTAATGCAGCAGAGATGGAGACATCCTGGCTTTTACTTCTGATTACAGGTCAGTTTAAAAACGCTGGATACTGCTGATTGCTAAAATGGTGAATCACAGCAACATTAGAGTTATTGTAGTCATTTTCTTACCACAGAGGAAATTAAACAACTCTTTTTCACAAGCTGCATGAGACCTTGATGCGCAATATCAGTAAGAGTTCCTTTAAATAGATTCAGTGATGATACAGATGGAGCTAAAAAAAACAGACGATGAAGGCTAGTCCAGAAATATTAACCGAATTAGGGATGCAACAAGTTGATTTATCTAACGACATTTGGTTGAGCAAAAATGCCAAACAATTGCTGTTTAGAGTCTTAAAAATGTGAAAAAAAAATGGGTGGTGATGCTGACAGAGCCAAATGATTGATCAAAACAAAAGAAGCACACAATGCACCCATAATCCCCTTTTTTCCACTGATCTGAAATTTATTCCAGAAGATCCTGCCACAAGAAAAAAAGGAAGTTATAAATGACATGCAACGTGATGAGAAAGGTTACAGCTGTGCCAACTTGTACTGTGGGACAGATGACAGTGAATGCTACAAACAAGAAAGCCACGATGCACTGACCTCGTCTGACTCCTCACCCACTGTGCAGGGCCCCCTGTCGCCATCCTCGTCTGTCACTGCTGAACCCTGGTCCTCCATCCGTCTCAGCAGAGAGTATCTGTACACCGCTTCACTGAAACAGAGTTACGTGACAAGACCTTGGTGATGTGTTTTCACTGCAAAGGGAATTCAGAATAAATCTCATTAAAGCCCATTAATAAAGTTTGCTTACTTGACTGGGAAGCAGTATTTTCGGATGATCAACGCAGCAGCAGCTATCGCAGCCAGAGAGACGAAGATCACCGATGCAATAATCCCGGGGTGAAGCCTTACCCCAGCCTACAAAGACAAATGAATCCAATAAGAGCTAACAGTGGGGTAGTTAAAGAGCCTATAAACCTAACAGCTCAGTTCATGATGTGTGGCTTAGATAAAAAGGAAATACGAGCAGCAGATATGACAGCTGAACAGTGGTGTGTTATGGATCAGAGTGGTTTACAACCGAAAAGCTCAACAGCAGGGGTGTGAATCTCTGGCAAAGCAGAGGCAGTTTTTGGCAGACAGTGATCGCTCGCTTTAGGATTGTGATCACTAGCCTATGTCTTTAAAGTTCGGGCTATGCGTGAGATCATGAGGCATGTTAGGATTACAGGGTGATAACTTTAGTGTTTTGAAGTGATACTCAGGATTCAGGTGGAGTGTGGCCAAAAAGTTAAAACCCAACAGGAACAATTCATCACACAAAGTGAGGAAGTGACATATATGGACAACCACAGCGGCAACACATTAACCTCATTTCATCTCTGATTAATCAACTTGCATATTATATGAAAACATATTCAATAACACATCCTACTCTTTTACTTTCAATAATGCCACAGTTTAGAATCAATCAAGAAGCAGTGGAGAGACATCTGAAACCAAAGTCAACCACGTTTGTATCATTATATTATAATGACAGTATTTCTGTGTGCACTGATTTTTTTTTTTACTTAGTTGTTAAGATTATCCCCCTTAAAGCGAATAGAGGTTGGTAACTACAACGATTCAAGGTGTCTGCAAAAACACCGACAAACTGTGCAATGAAAAGATGATGAAGACTGATAACACCAAATGTTTCCTTCTGCAGAAAAAAAAAAACATTTCCATTTTTTCTCTCTCTCTCTGTGTCAATAAGGTGCTTTGCCTGCACAGAGCATCAGTCTTAATTAACCGCCTCAATAACATCTGTCTGCCGATTCTCATTAAATAACCAAGTAATTTTTAACATTAACCACCGAGTTCATTCATCTACACGTTAAACGTAACCGACAGGTTCGTGACATGTTTGTATTTTGGTGCTTTGATTCACTTCGTCTGCAAACCGACTGATAACAACAGCAGGAAACAGTCCTGACAGCCAGATGGTCGGCGAACATATTTACCTGTAGAGCTGACATCCTTGTGAGCCTCAGAGCCCGGTTAGCCCGCGTTCATTATGTTACACAATGGCTCAGTACGTTTCTGTTAGGTTGAGTTAAAGCCTTAAATACCTTAAAAACTGACAAGGACACTTGATTCAGTGTTTTTCGTGACCGCACTGGGCCAAACGTCAGTTCACTTCCTGTTTCTTCTCACCTGTTGTGACGGCAGCACTTTCCACGCCCACTACCTGCAGACGTCACACGAGGTTTGGTTGCAGGAAAAAGAGACAGAGACAGATAGACAGATAGATTTCAAGGACCGGTGTTTTATAGCATTAAAATTGCATTTATTTTCCAGGTTGGAAATATATCTATAGTCAATGTCGTGTTTTGGTTAAATGTAGGTTTTATTTTATTTATTTATTGTAACTAGAGAAAACTATTTGTATACATCACCTCCTTCTCTTCATTTCAGGTTTTCACAGAGCTGCCCTCTGACCTCTGCCCATCAGATTTTTACAAACCAGCCGAACAGTCAGTCATGGATTCAATTGAGGTATTGTTTAATTAAGGCTGTAGGGAATCACAGTATTTTTAATGAATGTTATTATTTTTCCCCCTCCTTTGTTTCATTTTTTTTCCCTCCAGTCTCATTGTGAAGCAACAACTCATCTCAGGCTGTAAATGATGAATCAGTCTCGTATCAGCTGCTCATCAGGTGCGATCAGTGTTTTGGCAAGACTGATGAAAAGACCTGCCAGTCCCATGAGCTCCCCGTCTGTTGCTCCTGCTGGTTACATTTACAGGCTTTAAAAATAAAAATAACTAAGTTACGGGTTCATCTGTGAATATAATTTTTTACAACAAAGGAATTGTAAATGAGGAATAGTCGACATTTCGAATGGATTCAAAGTCAATCATCTTTTATCCCTTTTGATTTTTCGGGCCATTAAATACAGGAACATACAGCTCTGTCCAACTGCGAGTTAATTAAAATCAGCACAAGAATTCAGAGCCACTGGTGTTTCAATTTACAATTTAATTTGACTTTAATTGAAACAACACATACACACATCAAAATATATAGAATTAAATGGCCTTATATCATTATAGTTATCCAGAAGCAGAACATTTCGACGACAGAGATCTTCATAAAGTAAAACTAGAGGATGTTATTTCAGACTTACATATTAATATGTTAGCCAAGACTCCTGAAAAGACTCTTTCTATGATCAGATGTGCAAGTGAATTGGCAACAACTTCACTTCCAAAAAGACTGTATTTGATTTATTCAGTCCTGAACGTTTACTCATTAACATGACACTGCTTATAGTGACACAAAGCTCCAGTTAGTTCCCCTCCAAAAAAAAAAAAAAAAAAAAAAAAAAAAGAAAACATTAACGGGAGAAGAGTTTTGTGAATGGGATATTCAACATTAATCAATAAACTAGGCCTAAAAAAAAATCCTGAAGTTATTCATCCACTCTCAATGACATGTGATTTATGAATTCTGATTTTCCTCTGCGTCGAGTCAAGCTAGTTCATAGTACTTCCCCGTCATTGGATCGAAGTAGCAGTTCAGGCAAGGATCGTAGAGCAGATTCAAATACTCGTCCTCGTTCTCCTCTTCATTCACAGACTCATCCCCTCCTGAAATAATGCCAAAAAACCACTCTCCAACACTTAAAAGTAATTGTGGAAAACTACACAGATAGCAGCGCAACATTATTTCAAATAAATGAAGTCTGTACAGATAAAAATCTATAAATGTAATCTCTGTATTGTATTTTTTATGTATAATAGAATCGCCATGCCCGGTATGAAAAAGGGCCTACTCCATCAGCTTTTACTGGAATAAAATGAGAAGTACGGCTGGTGAGGTGACCTTCAGACTCAGGTGGATTTAAAAGTTTTCTGTCGCTGCCATTTTTTCGCTCATCAATCAAGACCTGAGACGCCCAGACCCACTACCACATTATGAAGCTGTAAAGAGATTCCCTGTAATCCCCACTACTTTAAAGCATGAGAATTTAGCTATTAAACTGACAGGCAGTTAAATGCTAAAAAGGTTATTGAATGCTCCAAGAGGAACATTTTATCTTATCAGAACGTGGGCGACAATAATGAAAACTAATTATAAGACACATTGTGTGAGAGGTTTTAAAATGATGTTGTAAACTGGAAAGGTTTCATCAATTAACCCTGTTGATGTGTCTAGGGGGTACGGACCTGTAATGAGCCTGTCTCTTTTGACCTATGGAGTTATGTGGAGGACAGAGAGCTCCACTCTCCTGGGCTTTTTACTCTTAATTAGGTACAGTTTCACTCACTTTGCCTTGTCACTTCATGCAGTTTTCGGTGGGAACTTAAACATTTTTGTAAGCTCTGACATTATTGAATGTTTCCAGTACTTGTGCGTGTTTGTGTGATTTTTGTGGTTAATGTTCAAACACTAGACCGTTTGCCATTTTGCTGACATTAAAGGACACAAAAGGGCATCTAGAAGCGAAAGTACTAAAATTAAGGTTACTATACCTCCGACTGGATTTTCCCGATTGTTCCATGTGTTCTTTGACCTTCTCTGCTGGCTGGGAGGCATAATAGGAGGGCTGAGCACGTCCATCCACTCCCTAGAGAAAAAACCATAAAGGCACGGTCATGACAACACATGCCATTACACTCACTGTCCTACTACTGTACCCTGCACATCAAATTGCCTCTATATGGCGTTTTAACAATGAATTCCAATCATCATGTGCTTTCAGAAGCACATCTAAGCTTCCATTGTCCTTGAGCCACCTCTCCTGCACACTTAGCCTCTCAGCCTCACAGTTTACCTGAAGGATCATTTATTAGATCCAGATTCAAGCTGCGACTTCCAAGTGTCCACATTCTGGCCCTGAGTCGGGGTCTTAACCTTGCCTGTGTCAGTGAGAGCAAGACTTCCTTTCTCCCTAAATGAGTTCATCTTCTCCGTCTGAGATGCACACACACTCCCACTACATCAATCATTTTTCAGTAAATGAAGGCACTGCTCTTTTAGCTGGGAGTAACAGATTAGAGGCACAGGAAAAAAAAATGCCACAAGATGAATTATTACTTGGAAGCACTGCAAGATTCATTTGTTAAACAGAATGCATAATCATTTTAGACTATGCATCAGTTGCACAATTATCCATTAACATCTTTTGCCTCTGGACATAACATCTCATAAAAGCACATCATAGAATATTTAATGAGGGACTAAAATGTATAATATTCAGCTGAGAGCAAGCAATTCAAATATTCTCCTCTGCTTCTCTGTGTCGCCATGAAACTCTGCAATGACTGATAATGTCACAGTATAATGTGTTCACTAAGCACATGTACTATTGACAAAATCCTGCCATGTTAATACAGACAAGTAAACTACAATCAAAATATTTATATTTAATGTCTCAGCTTAACTTAACTGCCTTTGTTGTTGATTGTGACAAGCCTAATCATTTCATACCAAATAGCAAACTATTCTGATGTTGGTATCTCTACCTTCAGTGAAGTAAAAATACAAAAGATGCTAATGGTCACAGAAAACGACTATTTGATAGTGTATGAAATAAATAAAATATTTTATGAATTAGTGCAGTAAAACCACATCTGCAAACTGAAAATACGCCCACACGAACCGCAAGTGCTTGAGCACCCAGTTGAGGCTCTAATTTTTAATTTTAAAAAGACATTTACCCCCCTTTAACAACCCTGTGACAGTGTCGTAGGTAGGAACATAGTACAAAAGCTAATGGAAGCAATTTTCAAGGAAAAAGGCTTCTACTACAGAGCTGCAAATTGGACTTCAAATTGTTAAGTGGGACTTGTTGAGAGTGATTGAATTCTTAGTTCTTTTAAGTCATTATAGTCCAGATATGTAGGAACCTATGATAAAGGGAATAAATTAGTTTTATTGAATTTATACCGCTTCTGTTCAGCTGTTAAGGTATATTGAAATTAAACTCTACTCTGTTCGTCTAACTCCATGGTGTTTGTTGTTCTGAAACCCATTTTTAGTTGCTCAACAACAAATAAGACCTACAGGATGCTCGAAAAACACCATGATACAGTTCACTGGAAGGGCGTCTTAGAATGCAATGCCTAAAAGAGAGAAAACAAAGACAAATCCTGTGCAGCTGCTCTTCAAAATGTAAATCAAGGCTTGGTTCGAGGTCTAATTTCAGAAGTATCGCCGCTGTAGAGCTGTGTGAAACAAGCCGGAGACTGTGTTTGAGGTGTCTGTCAATAGCATATTCATTTCAGTGGACGTTCAATCAAACAGCATAACCTCGCGGAATATTTAAAAAGCCCAAAGACATGTTACCACTGAAATATGTTTTAAAAAAAAAAAAGAAAAGAAAAAGAATTACTGGCAAATACTATTGCTGCATGTCATGACTGTTGATCAGATGCATTACGTTAGAAAATAAAACACATTCAAACAGTCACATGTTACTATATATTTATCTATTAACTATTCAAATACAGGCAAGTCTACATATGTTCACACCGAGCTACCTTGCTTTTCATCAATAAATCACAAGTGTTAGAGAAGAGGTGGTTGCATAATTTGAGTGGCGGAACAATGATGCAACCCCTTTGTCTTCTTTTGTAACAGTCTGCATGGTTGTGTACACGCATAAAGAGACAGAGATGTGCAGAGACACGGTTCTGCATTAGTGGGCGGTGGAGCTGCACGGGGTCTCCACAACCCTCTGAGGAGAACTGGATTAATCCGTAAACTGCATTGGTTGGGTCCTGATATGGTTGAAAGCCAGTTTTGTACACTGCCCAGAATGTATTCAAAGAGACTGTCCTATATACTGTCATATGCACCAGATGTTTAATCTGTGATATATTATCATTATTATTACCATATTGACCCGAATATAAGATAATCCTGAACATAAGACGACCCCTCTTTTTCAAGACCCATTTTTGGAAACATTAGTGAGCGAGTAACTGACCTGTGGTAGCGGCCATGCATCATCAAAGAGTAGATTTTTTGTTTTGTTTTGTTTTGATCATTATTTGGTGGGCATTTGTGCTTTTAATGATAGAGACAGTGTAGAGAGACAGGAATGGAGGAGAACACATGCAGGGAAGCTAGTCTAGATGGGGATTTGAACTCGCACTGCACATATACGCCGTTACGCAGGTGGCCCCTAGGAGCTGTGTTTAACATGCGTGCAAGCTTTTTTTCTAGGGAGAAAATACCGTCTTATATTCAGGTCAATACAGTAATATAACAGAGAGTTTCTGTTACCTCATGATCTAACTTTCCACATTCAGTAGCTATTTGACACAAGTGTTATCTCTGACAAATTTCTCTCCCAAGGTAGCATTATTTAAACACATCAGATGTGATTAAAAGACATTAAAGGGCTACACTGTATGTAACCCTTACAAAGTTAATTTATTTATAAAGAAATTCTACTCTCAAACAGCCTTTTATTGCTACATACCACAATCTCAAATTTTCTACACACATAAAAGGATATTCTCTGATGAAGTGTTGTAACTTATCTTTCAAATGTACCCACTTAACTTCATTCAGTCATTTCCTTGCTTTCTGCTCCATAAAACTGCATGTGTTCATCTTAGAGTTTAATATGCCTTTAGTTTATTTTGGATTCACTTTGCCAAATATTGAAAATAACAGCTGTAAGAGTGCCTCTTCTGGCAATATAAGACCAGTAATTGATGGTGTTCTTTTTGGGGTTAGATCTTTAACTTTACTCTGGTTTTAACCAGAGTAAGAAGGTAAAAACAAGGTGAAACATGTCTTGCAGTTGTTTGTATTAGGAATACTGAGGCTCCTGCTGTGCAAAAATTGGCCTTTGCCTCATCAATGATGGATTTCTCTCTGTATGGCTGCAGAAAGTCGGCGCTAAATCGTCAGCCAAAGCCTTGCTTTTTGATGTTTTATAAAGACCTGAACCGAGACTATGATGTGTAACATTAATTATCTAGTGGCCACAGTAAAAAGTCCCGGAAAAGATGCCAGTGATGAATCCGACAATCAAAATAATGACAGTGAAAAATAATTGCACTTGTGAAACTGACAACAGCAGTTAAGGGAGAACAAAAGTACAGCGCCTGGCACACTCAATTTATTTGTGCTCATCTGTGAGTAAGATAAGCCCCATTCTGCATATCTATCTGACAGTTGACATTTAGCCCTAATATTGTAGTCACTGGTTACCATCTGATTGTGGATCAGAGGGTGTGTTTTATGTGCATGCAGCCAAATTCACATACAGGTTACATGAGGCCAGATTTGTTAAGCATAACATATATATCATCTTGGGCTGTAATACATACGTACACAAGAATGTGGAAAACATTACATGCACTTGTGTTTTGTTTCTTCTCTCATATACTGTGACCACTTTGTTTTAGGTGTAGTGTATTCTTTCTTTAGTTACCAATTAACAAAACTGGAGTTTAATAAAAAGTTTGTGTGACGTGTGTGCTTGGTTACCTGGGGTTTGAGTGTAGGAGGGGGTTCATTTCATTTTGATAGTGGTGACCCTGATTAGCAGGCTGAAAGAGAAATTGAGAGAAAAATTAAAAGGATGTGTTAAAATGTCACCAAATACTCATGATTCAGGTAGTGACAAAAAATAACTATTACTATTGTTATTTAGTTAGCTCCACAGAGGTCGCAAAACCACTGAATGATCTGAGTGACCATAAAAAGGCTATGATGTTCACATCAAGACAGAAAATGTTTTTCAGGTTCAGAGTGACCTTTTCATTCAAGATGGTTCATGATCAGACCTCTATTTAAGCTTGATTGTGTGATAAATGATGGCTGTCTCTCAATAAAAAATGTGTATTTTTTGACAGATAAAGTCAAAGTCACAGGGGATGATATCACTGTTGTGCACACGGAGAATTTTGTAATTCAGTGTAAGAGCTATTGCTACATTGTACTTGAATTTTATTGCCAACATTGGTTGTAACCTTGCCTGGCACACAGAGACGTATGAAAATGTACAAATTTCTATTCATTGCTATGCTGATCCATGCATAAATCTACTGCAATTTATCTGTGGAGGTCAACAATGTCATCATGTCACTATATAATTTCTCTTTCAACAAAACATTACTCAGGTATAAATACAAGGTGAGGAGTAATGTGTCTTATGTGAAGACACCACAGTTGACTTGACTTGATTGCCACATATCACATTGAATATCTTATTGAAGTTTATGTTTATTGATGTGTACATTAACAGCGGTGCCCAGTTACGCCAAAGCTAAGAAAATGTTTATAAAAACTTCTTCATAACTACAAATTAAGTTTTAATTACCCATTTTATGGAAATCCATGTGAAGCCTGCTACGGTTAGGGCAAACAATGCCTTTCAATGTTGTATGCTGAGCTAACTGGCAAACAATTCAGTATTCAAGATCACTGCCTTTCTGGCAAACAACAAGAGAATAACAAACAAAGGAAAAATAGAGATAACAGCAAGTTGCTGGGTAACAAAGGACTAGACTTGTGATATATTTGCAATTGAGGCCTTTGAAAACACTTACAGTTTCATTCTTTACGACACTAAACTGTGGTATAATTGGAGGTGGAAGATATGAATGGGTTTTACTTTCAATGTATAGAAATATTCAGCTGTATGAAACAAAAGTGCATTACCATCTCCATCTTGTCAAAGCTAAAAAACCATATTATAGCCTCAGGAGGCTCTTTAAGCCTAGGGCCCTTTTAAAGGCTATTACATTGCATGACTTTGATGAAGAAGCAGTCATGTTGAAGCTGCAGCGCTTGCATTGCTTAAGTAAATTTTAGCTATCTGTGTGCTCCAGTGCCTTCTTTATGTAATCCTCTTCTAAAAATAAGTTGGAAACCTAAAATTGCACCCTGTGGAATTCTGCAGGTAATATGCACTGATGATGATGTGTTACCTTTGGGGTGATGGAGAAAATTCTTTTAGGGAGATAAGAGCTGAACCATCTCTGTACTCAAGCTGTAACATTAAACCCACCACCTCATATAGTCCTTTAAACTTGTATGAATTACAATTTCAAAGGGAGCACTTAGGTGTAAAATAATTACAAGTACTTGTGTGTCTAACAGTAGTACATTACCTATTTTGAACAGACCTCACCTCTTTATCCATCAGCAAAATATGATCAGGAGTGTGAACGCAGCTGCGCTGGCAGCCTGTAGTTGAAAAGTCAGTGTGACGTCTTGTCTGAAAAACTACCTGCTCTACAGTTTCCAGGAAAAATCCAGGAAAGGTGTTTCGCGCCAGGTTATGGCTGAGCTTGGTTCCGTAAATGTGCATGCTGGGTTAAATGACATTACAACAAATCATAAAATATAATACAGCTCTTCTTGCCTCTGATCAACGTTGTTTCAGACTCTATTATTTCTGGCCCTATGCCTGCCCCCTGTTATGAGAACATAAAATTCAGCAGAAACCTTTGGTTCACAACATTTGGTTATAAAACTGCACTGCATACATTTGTAGACTGCACTCACCTGTTTGGCAAAGATGTTCAACCAAACAGTGCCTGTTCCAGATAATATCTAACATCCATCTTACTGCCCCTTTTTATCATGCTAAGCGCCAGGTGATGTCTGGTGAATGTGTTCCACTGTAGTGCCTGTTTCCTTCTCTTTCTTCAGTGTATGCTGAAGCACTAATGTATCTCAGACCTTTCACTACTCTTCCTCCTAATGTTACTTCCTCTCCTAACATTTCTAATTTTATCAATCCTCCCTTGAATTTAAAACATCTGGGACTCAGCCTGGCACACCTAAATATAAGAACATTTCTTCCAGAGATGGACTTTATGTATATATGTTATTAAGTAAAACTGCAACTGAATCTTTCCATCCTTATCTGGGCTTGTTGCCACTGTTCAGATGAAGACATAACTGTTGGTGGACATAAGTCATTTGGAGGTGACAGAAAAGGGGGGTTGAGCTGATTTATGTAAAAAGCCGTTTCACTGTACAATTACCTAATTCATCCACAGAACAATGACTATGCTGGTTGGAGTGTATATGGGCAAATTCACATTTTTGGTATTGGTATTTACCACTCCCTCTGAGAGCTTACGGTCAACTGGGTCATATTCATGTTATCATACTCTGTGCAAAACATTTAGAAAAAAATAGAACAAATCCTTTGTTTTTTTCCCTTGAGCTTGCTTTTGCTATTTGTCATGGAAAAATATTACAGTCTAGTGTCAGAGCTTCTGGCACAAACACTGGGAGAATTTTAGACAGCAGAGGAACTGTGTCATCATCTTTGTATGGAAAACTAAATCTGATAATTATGTATTCTTAAATTTAGTTAAGTTTCCCAAAAGTTTTAAGATTTGATTTAGTCCTCTGTGCAGATTTCTTATTAATAAATGTTATCATGGTCATCCCATTATTATGACTATTTCATAGCTTTTTTTCTGTAAAATATATTCACCCAGTAGCAATGTTGGAGAGTGTTTGTTATGTGACTGTCTGCTTTCTATCTCAATCATTGCCATTTGTAGCTGTAATCACACATCATACTCCTAGTGAATATATGATATGAATATGAAAGCTCAAAGAGCGGATATGTACCAAATCTAAGACCACCTACCAAAGTGTCTGAAATCTAGTTTCACACAATCACACAACATGTACAAGTTGATTCCTTTGTGATCGATCTAGTAGCTGGAGTACAGAATATGATTGCCTGCGGGTGAAGTTACATCTAGGCTGGTACAGTAGCTGCAGTACAATGAGTGAAAACAGTGGGGACCACTCAAATCACAACCTCCAGAGACAAGAAATGGCTTGTCAGTTTCAGTCGAGTCTCAGCACCAGATACTATTCTCTTTCTGGGTCCTCTAATCGGCTCTTGTTTTTTATCTTTGACAGACATTTGCTAAGCTGTTTTTGGAGTTTTATTTGTTACAGTGTCACCATAACTACTGTATTTGGAAAGTGTGTTTTACTGTCGATATCTTTCTTTATCTCTCATTCTCTCTGTTTATTGGCAAACGTTTTCTTACTATGCTGTTGGTGGTGCTGTTGCCATATGTATTTAGAATTGTAAAGCACTGCAGCTGATTCAAAAAAAACATTACCTCAGGGTTTAGTCAAGTCAAATGTAAGTCTCATCCTGTCCCTGTGGGAAACTCTACCTACCCTAAGGTCTAAAGATACACATTTTTATTGGTGACCACATCACTGTGTCCTCAAAAAGGACCCATGAAATGATGATCCCTGTGGTAATACCGCTATTCATTGTCTTCAGCTTGAATCTCAGTATATTAACAGATACCTTCATGTACAGAAATGGTAACAGGCCTATAACTCAAGCATCTGAAATGATTCTACTCACTGGGGATCCTACAGAGGACCCAGTAGGGCCAGGCAGGGCAGTGTTCTCTCTTTATAAGTGCAATGTGCTTATGCTAATGGACCATAGGTCTAAATGACCTTCAATAGCCAAGAGCGAACTATACCATTTTTGAATTCTAAAAAGACTTCTGGGGATAACTTCGCATGACCTAAATATTTTTTTGTCTCTGGGGGATCGGTGGATATAATGCCAGTGTACGTTTAAAAGCTGTAAGAGGCCAATTAATGTGTTTCTATCTCCATAATCTTTTGTAATGCAGAAAACAGACTGGAGAAAGAGGTGCATTAGCACTTCATAGTGGCATAAGTTGGGGGCTTGAAATGGAAATTAGCAGGTGAGGATCAGTGAGGGTCACGGAAATTATTCCAGATAGGTGATAGAAGGAGGGACAAGCTACTAATGACTGTAATTTGTAGATAAGCTGCATGTATGTTGCTTGTTAATCAAGCAAATCAAGACTAGCAGAGTAAGAGAGCACAGACCATGGAGATGTGGGTCCAAGTAGAGGTGTCGTCACTGCTCATACTGATGCTGATATTACACTGCTGGATATGAGATGCACTGAGGCCTGAAGCTCTGCACTCATCTTCCTCCTGCTCCTTTTTAAGGCTTGCCAACATTCGCAATTCCTCGTCATCCTCCCCTTGTGTCCGCACGCTGCCAAGCAGGTGTAAGTCGTAACGACTGGAAGCAACAGGCTTCGATGTCTCATCTTCTTCCTTTAAAACAATCACCCATAAAACAAAGATTACTTAGCTGGAAGCAATCCAAAAGACAATACTTTTCACTTTGTCACGGCCACACGTGTACTATAAATCCACGAAATTGACAGGATGTTTTGTGCAGCCAACAAAGTAGTGTAAATCTTAAGCAAACTGTAAACAGACAGTAGTCCCAGACAGAGCTCACGGCGGTGCTGGACGTAAGCCATTGTTTGGACCCAGTGGATCTATTGGTTTACGAGAGGACTATACTAACTTGATTTGTTTGACAAAGTGTAAGGAAGCTTGGTGTTGCCATGGTGTTGAATCAATGGCAGTCAATAAACCATGGCTACAGGGAGGGAAGTGAACTCTATGTCATATTTCTCTGACAACCCTTCAGTCAAAGTCTTCACTGCATGCTGCCTGCTAGAGTTGGCACAAATCAGCAGTCGGGAGCTGCACTGATGAAGGATGCTGGGATATGTCTCAGCAGTCAGTTGTGTAAATGCAGAAAGCAACAGCCAAGTGACAGATCTTCCTTCAAGCCTTGTGATCGTTCAAGTTGACTATCCTCTGATCCTGGATCTTTTCAACTGGAGCAGGGGCCTACCTCAATTTGTAACAGACCATAGTCTGATCCTTCTCAGCAAGGCAGCACAAACCTTTTCACCAATTCTCTCTAGCTTTCCAAATCAGCAGGGAATACACATTACAATGGACACAGAGACACAGCTCGACAGAATAACATTAGTACTTTATAAGCTACACATTTGCCACAGGGCCTTAACAATCCCATCTGCACATCCCAACTAAAAATGAATATAATTTTAACCATAAACTCTCTACTGAGTACTTCAGGATGCAATGACAATAACTGTAAACAAGCATGTTTAAATGGAATTTAATCAAACTAACACTCTTTACACTCTATTGATCCATGTAGGAGTAAGAATTTGTAGCCTATAAAACCAAAACAATTAGCTAAAGGAGCCTAAAAAGTGCTGTAGAGCTACAAAGTCCTCGATTTTAGGATTATAAGCAAACCCTTCTACTTTCTAGTTAGTTAAATTATTAGCTAATTAAAATTGTTTTTAATTTTAGTTATTATCTTTTCTCCTGGACATCAATCTAACAGAAAACAGCTATGCAAAGTTCTTGCAACATAAACATATTGCTGCTGCTCTTTTCCTTAATGTTGCTGCCAAATGTTTAAATCTAAAAGCATTACGGATTAAAAAATGCTTGCCACAGTAACAGTGGATGGTGTTTGTTGACAGGTAAACCTTGTTTTCATGGATAAATGTGACATGTGTGTGATAATGAGCATGTTTGCTTTGTGAGTGGTAACACAATAAGAAGTTTACAAATCAGCAATGTCCTCTATGACAATATAATGAAGCATTAGACATGTCACAGCAAAGACGATTAGGAATGATGGCCAGTTGACAGCTATTCGGTTAATTATGATGTGGAAATTCAAAATAACAGTCATTTATATGCCTCTCTCTTTGTCACAAAAATTACAGAGCACGATAGCACTCCGGATGAGGGCCGATGGTCATTAAAATTGCAAGCATTACCTTGTGCTGTGGAGACTCATCCAATTTGACTTCTTGCAGGAATCTCCTAGAAAGTGTTACACTGCTGTTCCCATCCACAATTTGGTTCGCTGCTCCTGATCCACGTGGGCCACACTTGTGTTCCTGTCTGCCAGGTGACACACTGGGTGAGAGGCAGCGTGTAGGGACAATGCCTGCTATTTCAGCTCTCCCAGTGGATGGAAAGTGAGTATGAATATTGGCGATAGATGGGCTAAGCTCTTTTTGGGATGTTCGGTCGATGTTGTGAATTTTAAGATGGCCTTTAAGTTGCACATTCAAAGATGGATCAGGAGTTGTGGGAAGGGCAGGATTGGACTCAACACTAGCTCTTTTTTGCTGGAACATGGCGCAGCTCATATCCTGAAAGAAACACAAGAACTGAAATGAACAAATCTCAAATCTCTGAAACGATTGTAAAACATCCTGCATAGAGATAAGTAATGATTACCTAAGAATATATAGTAGATTGTTTCTAATGTTTCTGATATTAGCTGAGTAACTTTAATGTAATATTCTGCCCTTAAGATTGATGTGTACTTAATGAAACCTGATAATGAGATGGCAAACAGTCTCTGGGATTGACTAGGTGTTCTTGTTTTTAA
Source organism: Polydactylus sextarius (assembly GCA_016801845.1). Classification (NCBI taxonomy): domain Eukaryota; kingdom Metazoa; phylum Chordata; class Actinopteri; family Polynemidae; genus Polydactylus; species Polydactylus sextarius. The sequence continues at coordinate 10,832,187 of CM028908.1, forward strand.
ATTAACCTCATGTTTAAAAAGGCTAATGACATTCTCTTTATGTCTGCTAATCTTTCCCACCTTTCCCACCAGATTCAAAGTTAACCGTACAGTGATGTAGCTCAAAATTAGATGCCTACCAATCAGGTTACATAACCGCACATACAGACACATCTTTTCAACATTAAAAGGAATACTCTACTGAAATGTTTTGAATATTACACAGTTGCCCCTGTAGGCTTGAAAGATACGTGATTCGAGAAAAGTTTTCTGTTTTACTGAGGGCACTGACTGGATTCACAATAGCAAAATTGGATTCCAATTGTGACCCAGTTACACTTCAAGAAAAAAAAAAAATGAATCAAAACACCCACAAAAACTTTTTCGGAAAACTCCTGCAGCAAAAACCACTTCTGTCACACCACAACATATGTAAACCAATTGACCAACCTTACAAACCAACATCAATGTAAGCAAGTGTTGTGAATGTAGATGTAAACAAGCAGTAAGGAATGAGGCTAAACTGTGCATTTAGGCATCGGACCAGGCGATGCATAAAGTATGTGTGGACAGAGCAGAAGTGATTATGCTGAAAAAGCTTCTATGGATGTTTTGATACTCTTACTGCGAAACTGGGTCTCACAGCACTGGGACTGTTTGTGAATCAAAGCTGCAGACGTCCACAAAGGAGCAAGCTAGAAACTTTTCAGCATTACTAGTCAAGTCTACATGCAGTGGCAAGAAAAAGTAAGCAAACACTTTGGAAATCTCTGTATTTAAAACATTTAAGTACATTTCAACAGCAGAAATCTGAACATCGGAAAAAGCCAGGTTCAAAATTCTTGTTTGTTCTTCCTGTTTCATTTTGTTGACATATTAAGTAATCAAAGGTTTTTACAGATGGATTTTTTTTTGGATATCTCTTTTATCATTCCATGAAACTGAAAACACCGTCAAAACAGCCATGAAAAAAATTCACCATGTTTGAGGAATAAAGTGCTATATAAATCAGCCTATGAATGATATATGAACACGTCCCTCTGTAGAAACCTTCAGAATATAGAAATAAGAAAAGTTTATTGTATGTAAGTTTTACTGAAGTGAGATGGCTGGTTCAGAAGCACATTTTGAGAAAATAGTCTTTAAATATGATGTGTTTTTCAATTTCGAAATTTTCACTAATTTTCACAAATGAGTGCTGGTACAAAAGAAAAATGGCCATGTTTGGATACCATAACATTGTGCAGGAACCAGAGCTCTTTGCAATGTTGCATTAGAATGATACCTTCTTGTAAAATAAGAGATAAATGTACAGATGCAAACAGACAGCACATAGTGAAATAAACACATATTATAAAAGCATGTCTCATCAAAGGGTCATCAAACCTGCAAAAAAAAAAAAAAAAAAGGGGGAAAAAAAGCACTGTCTTCACTGGAAGATACTTCCATCTCTTGGTGTCCCATCAAGAGAAAAATAATCAAGGACCCTTCTCATCCTGGACACCACCTGTTCAATCTCCTGCCCTCTGGCAGGTGATACAGGTGTATTCACAGCCACACAAACAGTGTGTCTGTGACTCAACTTCCCGAGCCATTGGAATTCTGATTTCCATAAATACTCACTCACGACAGGATAGATGCTGTCAACTGCTGAGACACTTTAAGTGACACCATATTTTCAGAGCAAAGCCATTTCAGTGTCTTTTAAGGGTGTTTATTATATCTTATCCTCTTTATATTGCACTATTCTTTAATGTCCTTTTGTCTGATATAAGTTCTCTCCTGTTACGTACTGATCACCCATAGCACACATAATTTCACTGTCAGTCTTTTGAACGACGATAAAGACATTTTCAAATTTCTAGCTCCAGTGGTCATAAATGAGCAAAAACATGGGTTTTACATTACAGTTATGGACAAACACAATCTATTTTAATTAACAACACATAATCATTGCATTGTTCTTGTTCCATATGGGACACGTTGCTCACAAATTCACAATACAGGTTGGAGAAAGTATGTGAACTCCTCAGCTGAGTTTGCAAATCTTGAATCTAATCAATGAAACAAGACTAGGGCTGTTATTTAGAGATCTTTTTGATCTGAAGTAGGCCTCTGTTCAAAGTAAACACCTGCTGACGTGAATAAAGAGATCTCAGGTGGCATAAGGTTAAGAATTGTTGATTTAACTGAAGCTGGATATAGTTATAAAGTTATATTAAAGACTTTCAGAATATTCAATCTGTCTATAAATCCCAACAAAATACTCTCATTACAATCATTATGGTTGCATGTAACACAATGTCCATGGCAGGAAGCCATAAAGAAAGCTACTGCCCTCCAAAGAAAAATCACTGTGTTAGAGTCAGAGTACCCCGACACTTTAAAATCCTCCAGGGAAATGTTTTGTGGAAACAAAGGTTAAATTGTTCAGGAGGAACAAGCAGCAGTTTGCATGGTGTAAAAAGGGCACCGCATACCATCAGGAAAACATTGTCCCTAAAGTGATGTTGGGCAGAGCACAATGACTCATAACTTGGGGCTTTGCTGCACCTGGACCTGGACAACTTGTGATCATCAGAAGGAAAATAAATTTTCAAGATTATCAGTGTACCTCACAGGATAAAGTCAGTGTGGCTGTCCACCTGCTGAACCTCACTAGAAACTGGGTGATGCATCAGGACAATGAACCTAAACATCAAAGCAAATCTATTACAGAATGACTTCAAACGCAGAAAATGTGCCCTTCGGAGGGGCCAAGTCAGAGCCCAGACCTTAGAGCTGCTGTGCAATGACTTCAGGAGAATCATTCCAGCCACATAGCCTGAGAATATGGGGCCAATGCATTTCTGTGAAGAAGGAGGGCCAAATATTACTCCTGAACATTGTGCAGGTCTGATATACAGTTACAGAAAGCGCAGAATTTCTTTAATAGTCTTTCTCTGTTCAACAGTTTTGTTAAAAATTGAAATTGTGAAGATCACAATTACTAATTTCATTATATATCTTATCTTGCCGATATACATCTAAATAAATATATCTATTATGATTTCAGAATACGGTGAAAGTCATAAACTATGCTTTCTCTTGAACTCAGAGGTTTAGCTTTAAAATGCGAAACTGTAATAACCTACATCTTCTTAGTTTCCATACTGTTTTCACCAGTTCTCCATGAAATGACTGAGGAGCACAACCATATACTTACAGCCAGATTGCCAGTATATGAACATATTCAGTCTATAACAGACATCTAATCAAACCACTTGTAGTGTTCTTTAGTAAATTGCTCTATATCTCTTCCAGTCGTCTCTTTTTGACGTGTTTTCTTCATCTCTGAGTTTTATTTTGAGGTGAAATGTTATCATATGCCACTTGAGGTATTTATTTCACTTGCTCAACATGTTATTTGTTTTCCCCTTCTTTGTAAACTTTATCAATTTCATAAGTGTAAGTGAATAAACAATGAACTACATGTATTATTGAAAGGCCTTTTATGGTTGTAGCTGTGAGCCTGTGGGTTTGCAGTGTGTGTACATAACCGTGTGTGCTGACCTCTGTGTGGAGAGCACACTGTGTTTTAGTATGAGTGGGGTGAATACAATTATCCACACTGCTGCGCAATTATCATTGAATTAACACCATTTCTGTGAAAATATGACTAATTTTACCTTGGTCCATTCTATGTCATCCATTTGAAAACAGTCGATAGACTGAAAGTTCTTTGCTTTGTTTTGCTTTTAATATTTCTCTATGTTTAAGAACAAATGTTGGCTCTAAAGAATTGCACGAACCTGATGCAACACGTTGAAAGATGATGCTGCTCCAAGTTGAGAACTGAACCACCTGCCATAAATGAAATAAAATCTAAATCCGACCTCATCAGATGGCACCTACTGTATGTTTTATTATTACAGCCACTGTGGAATATGGTGCCTCGGTAAGTTAGGGTTTATAGCAGAGCAAAGATTAGGTCAAATGTCTGACAACCTCTGCTGCATGAGATGCATCAATCTTAATGCATAAATCTGTTTTATTTTAAATGAAAATCTAGCATTCATAGCTCTTGAAACACAGAACTTGCATCTCTCTATTATTTTTCCTGCTATTTTGCATTGTGAGGTTGTGTTGAGTAGACCACTGTGAACTAATGGTGTTTAAAGAGTCTTAGATGTCAAATGCATTTGCATGCATGTGTTTTGTAAGGCAGAGGCATATATTTTGGCATTTGGCGCAACAACATTTAACACCAAAAATGTTATATATAACAATGACAATAATATAATCACGTGCAGTTGAGGCCCTACAGGGCAGCAACATTTCAGCATTTACACATTTTGAATCTGTAATGCTTAGTGTTTTCTTTTTGAGAAATATTCTTTACTTCCATGTGTTCTGTGCATGAGTGTATTCAGGCAAATGTCCTTTATACCCAATACTCTAAAGATAATATAAATAGCAGAACATTTCCATAGCCATGACAGCTTGCTTATGCTGACAACTGGTAACTCATGGCAGATGGTATCTCATCACATGTGTACCGTGATAATTGATAAACAAAATGCCCTTCCCTGTTGACATATTGAATTTGTCTTATTATATTTGTCTGTGGGGGTTTGTTAATTGTTTTTTTGTTTTGTTTTACACCTACAATACACCCCCTGTCATTCCCCACTGAGGAAAGACTATTTAGAATTGTATAATGCCAATATGATGCCAAAAATGAAACCCTCTAGTACCGCCTCTACAGCTGGATATCTGACCTACTACCACTGCTCAGTAATGCCAATGTACACTGAAAATGAACACTGAAATGTAATATTTATGCCATCCTCTTATTATAACACCTGAAGGAGATACATGATTTTCTGGTTTGCAATAGAACTGAGACTGTTAAAACCATGGCCAGTGAGACAGCATTAGCAACCTGCTTTAGTGAGGAAGTAGTAGTCAGCAGCAGTGATTAAAACTAGATTGAATATTTTGCAGAAACTCTGCAGTGAAATTAGAAAAAAAGTCATAACTTAAATCAAAACTTTCTGAGCTGATGTCTTTTATTTTCACCCAACATGAAGATGTCGTTACAATGACGGGAGCAGTCCTTCAGTGCAGTATGTTTTCAATGAATACAGCAATATGCAGTCTGCAGTCTTGTGCTGCAACACACATAGCCTGCCTCCATCAGCCATCATAAAAATCTATCACAGAAAAACATTTTTACCATACTTCTGCCTGCCGGGGTGGACTGTATACATGAAAAAGTTGTGGTTATCCAATATAAGATCATTTTGGATGGCCACAGGGATGCCACTGTGTTCTTTTAGAAAAGATGTGTGTGCACTGTGTGTATTTTCTGGCTAGTACAAACAAGTGTGGCTCTCATTTTTCCCTGTGAAGCATAGTCATTTTCAAAATGACCATCTCCAACATGGTAGGTGGGAAGCCAGAAAACAAAAAAATATGCCCTTTTTCTCTGCTGGCCATGTCAAAATACAGCATACCACTCTGGATCAAATTACTTACAGTGCTCTCACAAAATGAAATAACACACTTCTTTTTCACTCTGTAACCCCAGTTCATAGTGATGGCAGCTGATTTGAATGTGTTAATTTGAAGAGGTGCTCCTTTAAACGCCCCCTCAGACACACTTTCATGTTATTTCATTGTGAAGTGTCGTAATTTAATTTTTTTTTTTTTCCTGCATGCATATCTCTCACCTCAACTGTTTAATATAGTTGCTATCAGTTAATTTCCCAAAGCGCCAGCGGACCTTCTCTAAAAAGTTGCGTTGGTGATTTTTACATGAAACTATACACTATGTAACTATAGGCATAGTAATATTAGTGGCAACAGTGCAGAGTGTCCAGTTGAAACAAGTAATATAAATGCCAGCGGCTGCCACACACACAGAGAAAACATGCAGTACATTATACTCTAGTAGTCAAAGCCCAGGCATTTGAAATGAGCTTTTGAAAAGGCTACGTGATCTCTCAAACAGCCTCTGTGTGTGTGTTTGTGAGTATGTGTCTGTCTCTGTGTGTGTGCGTGTGTCTGTGTGTGGTGGTGTCGGGGGTGGGGGCTACTTGGTATTGGTGTCTGTCTTTTTTGTTTGTTTTGGGGAGTAGCCCGGTGCTGATAATAAGCTAATAATATGCTATTTTTGGCCTGTAAACAATGTAAAATGGCAGCTGTGGATATTGAGAAGGTTGCGTACTTTGAAAAGAGGTGAATATAAATATAAAACCATTTTCTAAACCAACACGAAATGCAAAATCTACAGAAAAATGTCAGCTTCACACAGAACTTTAAAGGAGACAACCATAAATGTAAAATACAAAGGTTACCATGAAAACAAATCAGTTTTGTACTGTTTGTATGCTATACTGCTAAATACACATTTGCCCATGAACAAAATATAAACAGAAAATAGTGAGTATTCACAGTAGCCTTAAGGTACTGATTCTGAAACCTGACATTTACTGTTACTAATTTAGAGAAGATTTTCTCCTGCTTGACTCAGTTATTATGCATGATCTGGAAATACACTCACAGCATATTTTAAGTTCTCTACCTTATCCACATCATACAGGAACACAGGGAGTTATCAATAAGAATACATAATGTATGGATTTTGGCTGTAATGCACAGAGCATATTATTTGAAAAGGCAAAAAAAATGTATTATGGCAAAACTAATCAGCTGCACAACAAAATGAGATTCTTAGGTCTGAATTCTTAGGTCTTATTCTCAAGTTTTAAATAAGTAAAAGCAATTAGCATCTCTTTGAAGATGAGTCGTCTTTGTACTCATAGTTCAACAGTTTAATTCTCTGCTCAGCATAAAGAAAAATGCAATTTTGATTCAGAGCCAGTGAGTTATCTGATGATAAATACCCTCCCGACTGTGAAATGTGCAATGAAACACTGCAATTCATGGTACAATTTTTCAATTTAAAATGTTAATCAAATTTAACTAAATGAAATCAAACTATAGACATAATGTGAGACTTTATGATGCACTGATCTGCACATAGTGACATGTCATTAAATGAGACTCCTGTTGCATTCTTAAAAATGGACAAATCATAGTTTTAAAATCTGCTTTATTTTATTTTATTTTTTAACTTCACTGCTGCTTAACATAACTACTAGTGTATGTAATGTAATGCAGCTAAATTGTTTACTCAAGGCAGATGGTCCTTAGTGTCAAATCAACATAAGATGCACTTCAAATCAGTGTGCATTAAAAGCACAGTGTACTTGAGTCTCTTCCCCAGAGCAAACATACCTCATCACTTTCGCTGCCGATAAAGTCATCTTCAAGCGGGGCCTCGTATCGCCTCCTATTCTTGCTCTGAACCCGGTCGTCTCCCGTTTCCATCTTCTCCTGGTCACCCTGGCCTTGTCCTCGTTTGGGTGAGTGAGGCTGGGACGAGAAAATGAATACCTCCTCTTGCAGAGTGAGCTGGGGCTCGGACCCCTCATTACTCTCCCAGCTGCTCCGGACCTTCAGGTCAGAAGGCAAACCTGGCTGCATCGCGCAGGAGACAGACTCTGCTGGGGTGGGAGCAGATTGGAAACTTTCCTTCGCAGGAATGAAGCTACGCTCATCTAAAACAAAAGGTTATAGGAGGAAAACAGAGTTAACCTCCGAAACAGATGCAGTCGCACGTCAGTGTCATAAAATAATGGAGGTTAAGGTTTTGAAAGTAGTAACTGTAATAACTGAATAAGTCCTTCAGATTACACACGAAGGACTTGGCCACAAAGTAATGTATTAGTATACAATAATTACACAAGTTTAATTACAGAGAGTAATAAATCTGTTTTTAATGTTTTCATAATCTGGCTGATGTCATTATACATTCATTTGATTATATGCACATAAAAATTCATAATAACAATATGCAATATTATAATGAATTCCACTGCTTGCCAAAAGAGAACATTAATTTCTCCTGCACTGACATTTTTGTAGGTTATGTTAATAGCCCTGCTATGTTAATAACTTAATGAGAATATAAAAATATAAACATCATAATTACCACTAAGAACACCAGTTTACTACTAAACTGTCACTCACGAATTGAAATCTCTGTCCAAACATGCTTAAAATACACAAATGGTTTAGATTTCTATTTTTTCAAACAAATATTCAGTTCATTCTGCTTTGGACTTTCGGTTTTCTGTTTTTGTTAAAGCAGCTTTACAATATATATATATATATATATATTAGCTATATATGCAAGGGAATAAAAGCTTTTTCAACCTGAGACAAAGACAGCTGCATCCATTCCTATGTGCACGTAAGAGACACTGAATTCCTTTAACTTCAGTGATAGCCCTGAGATCAAAGAACAAGCCACCTCTATCTGAATGAGTGAGCACAATTAAACCTCTTGACAGTATAATCACTTTCTCTAATTGTCCACAGTGTGGCAAACAGTGGACCCAGGAGATGTCCCTCCTGACTTTTATTTAATGTGCCACATTACCATTAATGAACTAACTACGTTCTGTCTGTATAAACGCAACCGATCTTACTGCTGTGGAGAAACACCCATAAAAGAGGTCTCAGAGCACATGCTCTCACTCTCTGAATACAATGCAAGTGTAGGTGCGTGTGAGCCTGTGTGTGGTGATGGGGTGAGGGTTTGTCAGGCAGAGCAGTGGCACAAATCCTGCAAATGACCTTGATGTGGTTTATGCAAAATTAAAAAAAGGGGCACAAACTCGGAGGGTTGTGCAGCACAGACTGAAGCTCATTAAAATTAATGCAATATTGTGAAGGGATTTAATTTATACATTCAGCATTTTTTTTCTCATGTATTACTTGATGGAATGAAAACATAGACGGTAGAAGTATCACTTATCATGCATATGATTCTATTCTCTTTTGTCTTGTGCTCCCATCACTCTCTGTCTTTTTACACTTTTCTAGCCATCACTCAGTCCAAAAGTGTCCGTGTCTTCCTGCTGCTACATCCTGCTGTCTCGAATCATCTCCATTCACCGCAGATGTGAGCCTCACCTGCTGTTAGGTGCTCCGTCTTTTCTGTTAGTGTCAGAGGTTGCTGCCTGTGCTCTTGCCTACTGGATGGAGGTGTGTGCTTCTCCCTGGTTTTACTGCGCTTTCTGGAGCGACCAGGTGCAACATCTGACTGGGCTTTTAGTAGAAATTAAACACCTGAACATTCAGTTTTGAATAGGACATATTAACATGCCTAACACTATATTCAAGTATGTTCTTGGAATACAACATGATACTCACCTGATGATACTACTCTCTCTTTCCCAGCACTGGGGACATGTAACTTCTTTGATCCCTGTTTGTCTGTTGGGGTATGGTGCTGTAACCTGCGAGGTGTTCCTATAAACCGTTATTTCAATATCAGAAAAGATTAAAACACAACATTGTTATTACAGCTTTCCACAGTCATATATCTGAACTGATTATGTACCATACAAATCCCTATTAATGAAGGCATAGAGCCTCTTACATTCATTCAGCACAGAGAGGATACATCCAGCTACATTATGTTCAGCTGAATTAAGGAATTTTAACCCTCCATTTTTATTTCAGTCTTACTCAATTGATGGTGTATTACAAACTGCAAAAGCTTTTAACAATTGATTGGGAGAACATACTCTATGGACCAGGATTGACTTAATTTGTTGTTTGCTTGTTTTTCATACGTCATTCATAGTCCTTAAAAGCATAATTGTATGTAGCCTACTCTGAAAGCTGAAATTAGCAGCAATAGAGGAGAACAGGGTACTTTCAGTTACACAAATAGCGGCCTGATCTGGCGATGTGAACATTGTATTTACCTCAGAAAAGGAGAAGTAATATCTGTCTATAAAGATTCTCACACATTGTGGACGAAGCACAGGTACTACGCTACAGGTATTGAATTTTGATTTTAATGTAGATAGTAAAATCATTATCTATGATGTGGTATGATGAAATACTAATAAAATAACATTCTCCATAGTACTATGTAAGCTTAGTGCACATATTCACTGTTATATCTTCTGATAAATCAGTGAAATCTGAGTGCATGATGAAAAAAAAACCCTCCAAAACTCAACGCTCATACTCTACTTATGATTTGCTTTGTTGAATAAGAAAGGTTGTATCCAGGCTTTGGCTGCTTGCCGTACACTTGAGAGTGAGCATAAAAAGAAGACATTGGTCTTTCCATTTCCATGTGTGGTGTAATGTTATCTGTACACTGGATTTGAATGAATCAGTTTCTAGTATGTTTCCCTTTTTTTGCTCTTTATTCTTGATGGTTACCCAGCATATATACTTGACCACAAACTCTCTTGTCTTGGACAATTTTGTTTTATGTGCCTCATACACTGCATGCTGTCTTACCCTTTACAGACTTTGTTTTGGAACAAAGAACAAGTAAACTGTCTCTTACAGTAACTGCTCTGTCTCTGCATCCTGCTTCTGGGTCCACATCATATCTACAAATATCTGTTTTTCCCTCATCTCCTACCGGCTGATTAGATAGTAGCTGATTTTCCTTGTCCTTGGGTTCCAGGACATGCAGCAGTTATCTGTTTTGACATGGATACCTCATGCAGCAGGATCATTTGGACCCATATATGAGCAGTATATTCCACAAGAAGCGTTGTTGATAGTCAGCTTTGTTGTTTCTCTTTAATAGAACCATTTTCATTGAATTTAAACTTTTCCAATAATGGTAGAAAATAAAGTGAAGCTTGTTGTGTAAGTGAGATACTATGCACAGAAAGAAACTGATGAAAAATTAAGAGTGCTATGAAGCATTCTTTTTAATAGCAAGCTTACTAGGGCATGATTAGGTGTTGAAAGAATATAGACAACATCAAACAACACTACGTACTCGCTATCAAATTTACCTTCATGAAGAATGGAGGAAGGTGTTCCAGGTGATAAAGTTTCACTCACACTAGCATTACCCTGACTTTCTGCAGAAATATTTTGGCTCATTCTACTGGATGTGGACACCTGCAGGAAACAACAAAAAAAAGAAAAACAATTCTAACTCATTTGTTCTTCATTACATGATGATCCAAATAATTTAGGAGGATACAGTGTTTATGGGTTATATGATGTTATGGGATTCGTGTGGTTACCTTTTTTAGAGTAAATAAGGTACTTTTATCCATTCTGTCAGAGGCTGCACTGCTTTTTCTTCCAGTTTGAGGAGGCAGTCCTGAAACCATGGAGCCTGTTGCTGTGTGCAAAACACCCTGTGGCCTGGTTTGTCGATAACTGGTTGCTCTGGCTGACTCTGGCTGACCAGATCCTGTGAACAAATTCCTTTTATTCATTGACTATTATTGATCTTTGTTTTCTTGACTATGATGACACTTGATTTAGGGTAAAACAACATTAAATCTTCATTTTAAACTACATGTCAATTAGAGCGGTGCACTGTAATCAGTTTCCCCTTTTAAAATGTATTATTTGTCAGTCAGACTAATGATCAAGTAGTCACTGCGACTTCTAAAGGCTTTGCTTCAGATTTACAAAAGTCAGATGGCTCACATGAAAAATGTAAGCCTGAGGCCAGTTCAATGTGAGGGGCTCAGACCAGCAATTTTAAGATCAGTGAGACACTGCCATCAAACTAGCCACAAAGCCTAATCAAAGTCACTTTTTCTTTACTGTGAACAGAATACTTAAAAAAGCACGACTTTTCATACATTATGTACTGGAGTATGTTTTTGAGATGTGATGCTCTGTTGTGCAACATAACGAGACTTGACTAGTATGTTTATCCAGCTCAGTTATGGAAGAGCTTACTTTAATCTATCAATGTGTGTTTTTCAAATTATCAACAGACATTACTGCTTTGAGTTAGAGCTTATTGATCAAAACATGCAATTTACACAAAAAAAATACGGGCTGCAGCAGGCTGAGTCATGTTTTACTTTAATCTATCAATGTGTTCCAAATTATCACGTGAAAATAATGGGCTGCAGCAGGAGTCATGACAAGGCCATGACCTGACCCTGCTGTATCTGTGCCAGGGCTCATTAGGACAACTCCGCTGGTGCCAACAGCAAAACACACTATCCGACTGATCCTCACCAGAGTAGAGAAGACACACTTCCCATCCACAAAACACACAAAAAACTGACAAGCTGATGCAAACGAAGCTTAATTAGATGTGCATAGCGTGAAAAAAAAAAAGAAAAAGTCTCATTCTTTTGATGCAGCAGATTCAACAATGAGAAGTGAACGCTAAAACTGATCCAGGTTCAGGAATACACCAATTTCAATACATTTCAAATCTGCAGGGTCTATAAAAGAGTCAGGTAACAATGATAATGAAATTATATACATATGACAGGCAACAGACTAAAAATATTTTGAGCAGAGATGATCATCGGTGAAAATGTATCCTGCCTTGAGAATAACAGAATGTCTTTGGTGTATTGGGGTTTGCTTGTTGTTGCATGACAAAAACTGCTGCGGCTTACTTTTAACACTTTTTGACAGATTGGGCACTAAAGCAGCAATATTCACCGAGCAACTTTTGTCACAGTTAAAGTGGATGCCGACTTTAATAGCAATCGTTTAATTATGATTAGAAATGTTATGCTGATAATGCAGATGCTAATTACGAAAAGTTATTTTTTGCTTGTGGATAGTTCTCTCTTCTATGGGAATTGCTGGTTGACTCTACATGACTTAGACAGCTGTCAGAACAAATAAATAAGCACTGATAAAAAAGGCCACAGAGGCGGCGGAACTGGATTACTGGTGCGTGTCTTTTTATATGAGGAGATAATTGCAGCTCTCTGAGTACAGGTGAGGTGCAAATGAACACAAAAATGAAGATCACAAGAATTTCATATGGGGGAAACAAATCGATTATAATCACAATCTCTATGGAGAAAACAATTTCTCTATGTGCAACAATCTCTGCGCCATGATGTTTTTGTACCCGTTTCTAACAGTGTCAAAGGTGAATTGTGGCTAATACTTGTGCTCTAATTGTATTAATTCAGACCTTCAGAATTTCTTGTCAGAAGTTGCTCTCAAACAAACAAAATTATTCATTTGAGAAGACATACACTAAATGCTTGAAAGTATGTGAACAACTCGACAAACTAAATCTGAATATTACACTTATATGTGTTTGTTCAGTGCAGTATTGCAAAACCATGGGTATTAATATGGCGCCTAAACAGCTCCCACTCTGCTGGGAATGCTGTCCACGAGATTTTGAAAACAGGCAGCAGGGATTAGCTCCCACTCAGGCACAAGAGCATTAGTGAGCTGGTCACTGATGTTGGATGTTAAGGCCTGGCTGAATTCCAATTCATCCTGAATGTGTTGGTTGTGGTTGAGGTTGGGGCTCTGTGTGCAGGCCATTGAGGTTTTTCCACAGCAAACACAGAAAGGCATTTCTTTATGGCCCTTGCTTTGTGCACAGGAGCTTTGTCAGTGTAAAACAGGAAAAGATCTTTCCCATAGTTACCACAGCAGTGAAATACACTGTACTGTCGATCACTGTGCTCTACAGAAACAAGGATGTGCCTAATTAAAACGAGGAGCGTAACCCTGAGGTTCTTCTCTTTGTTAACTTAATTAAAAATTTCTTTGTGACCTGAAACGCATCACGCTTGCTGCTTTTTTAAATGTATTTATTGATCAATCCTGTGTTTTCATCTTACCTACCACAGTCAGAGTTTATAAGGCCAGTTCTTATATCTGGCCTCAGCAGATTCTCCATGTTCAACACCTGAGTTACATGGTTTAGTTCTGGTGGGAAATGACAGCTGCGAGGGACCAAGTGCATCAGACCAGCTCCCCCCAGAAACATATCTAGATTGAAATGAGAACAATCACAAATTTATCATACTCGTAGAAAAACCTGAAATATGATTAACATGACATCGCATGACAAAGGAAACATTTTGATCAACTGTCTTAAGTGGCAGGTATCACAGAGAAAAAACAAATGTGTCTCTCTACAATTTCATATAAACAAACAAGGACAAATCTATTGAAAGTTAAGTGCATTGATACTACCTCACTATTGTACCTCTTTAATAACTATCTATGAAGATGACTTAAAAGTAACCGTGTAAAACTGTTTTTGCATTTAGGTGTAACCAACTGTATTACCGTCATCTGACATTCCTGTAGGCTCTGTTTTCATGGTGAAGATTCTGCGGACTTCACAGGTAGCAAACAAAGTGATGCCATCCAGTGTCAAAAATCCCTTGAACAGTTCAGTAGTGAACGATACAAGGTCGATGCACAAAGAAGACCACTGATAAAAGATAAACAATGTGATTTTGTAGTTAAAAGTCACTTGGAGACACAGCTCAAGGCCGTGATACATGAAAAACTGAGTGAAAAGCCCAAACCTAAGAGCAAATTTAAAAATTCTAAAAGAATCTGGCAAGGATACTCACAGTATTTCGTTTTAGTCCCACCAACGGTACTTTTGCATGCAAAGGTGTGGCAGTCAACTCTTTATGCACTGTTGATAAGTGAAGTCTTCTTTTCAGGTGCTCTGCATCCGTTATACTGTGAATAACAGACAACAAACCAGTACATAAATTATCACCAGCACCAGTGGTGTCACTAAAAAAACCTGACCAAAGAAAACCACAAACTACAGTAACCGCTAATAATGTTTTCACGTTTTCACGTTTGCTGTGAAAGCTGTTGCCATGAGACAACTGAATGGAAGAAGAACAAAGGTAACATTCACAAAGACTCTTGTTAAGACATTTAGTAAGAAATTAGTTCATCATTTGACAAAATATCTCCATGGTTTGGTTTACAAACAGCAGCTCATATGTTGTATGTGTGTGCGCCTGCGAGATCTTGAGTTTTACCATTAAGTGAATTCATAAATCAAGAATTAAATATAGACCACTGTACAGCCTTAAATATATAAAGTGTTATTGATCACAAGTCCATTGGCATCTCACAGAGTGACATCGTCTTCCAGTGAGGAATGTAGCAATCACCATCATCGAAAATAACTGACTGATGTACAATACGCGATCAAAATCACCACCAGCAAAATGCGTAGAAGAGAACCAATAGTAGCTGACACACATTATCACAGATTATACCTGTAGCAAATATTTTAATAATAGCGAAATTATAAATTATCAGTTAAGCTATCAGATAACAGTAATATGATGTACTTAGTTTGTAAGGTGGTTCACAGGGATCCCTACATACAGAAACTGTCCTCTACTCATGTTTTCAGTGGCCTGAAGGAAATTCTGTGTGGTGATTGTGATTATTAAGATCTGTATTTTATCTGTATGTTACTATAAATAACAATATCATTACTGTTACAATAATATAATTGTTTTGTGCTTGGACAAATTCTATTCACCTTAAATATACGCAACCTTTAGACAATATTTTCACAAAAGATATAACTGTTATGATGATACTCAATAACATTTATTAATGAAGCAAGATGGAACAGTTAGCTTAACTTTGAACAGGTTAAGGACAAAAAGGTCTGTGTGACCTGCAACTTTCCAGGACAATTTCAGACATAACTGAAGCTACTTTACTTTACTAAATAAAATGACAAAAATCAAATGATAAAATTACTCTAAATGGCATTGCCCTGACCGCTAGCATCTGAAGGTCACATAAAACATCTGAAGGTCACATCATTCATTGAAGGTCACATAAAGTGACCTTCAATGAATGACTTTTTTCACCTATATATAAAAAATCTGGTGCATTCTGTCTCAAAAAGATGCAGAAAAAAGTAGCCCATGTATTTGGCACTTCTAAGTTCAATTATTGAAATTCCTTATTAATATGCTGCTCCAACAGTCTCTAAAGACTCTTCAGCTTATCCAGAATGCTGCTGCACACACAGACAAAAATCGGAGAGATCATATTCCTCCCATATTAGCTTTTCTGTGCTGGCTCCCTGTAACATCCACAGTAGAATTTAAAATCTCCCTCCTCACCTGCAAACTTCTTAATGGTCACGCACCATCATATCTTTAAGAGCTCTTATTACCCTGTTACTCCACTGTGCTCCCTGAATGCAAGCTTACTAAAGGTGCCTAAAGTCTCCATAAGGAGAATGGGAGACAGAGCCTTCAGCTGTCAGACTTCTCTCCTGTGAAAACATCTTCCAGTCTGGGTCAGAGAGGCACTGTAGGCTTAAAACTTTTCTTTCTGACAAAGTTTATAGTTAAGGGCAACTCAGGTTTACAATGAACTATCCCCTATGCTGTTACAGCCCTAAATAGCTGGGGGATTTCCCTTGATACACCAAGTGCTTCTCTCCTCATTTCCTTCTCCGGTAGGCATTCATATCCCATTAATGCATGTTACTAACACGGCATTTTCTCTCCCACAGTTTTGTGCTCATCTTTATTCTCATCTCTCCCTCACGCTTCCTCACTCAGCCCAACCAATAGAGGCAGATGGCCACCCACCCAGAGCCTGGTTCTTATCTTAAGTCCTTATTTTATGAGCCATACAGTTATACACCTGTTGAAAACCACAATAGAACATGTTCACAAAAAAATGTTATTCAAGGTGAGCTGCTGCATATAAATATTTTTTCACTGACTGCTGTACTTACACTAGTTCAGTGGAAAAATCTTTTCTCTGAGGAACATTCACTTGAAGAACTAAGAATCTTTGCAGAAGTCCAACTACACAAAAAAGAGCAGGCAAAGACATGAATTGTTATTAACAAGTGGAAATGAGTAAAACAAACTTTATACATGAATACAAGTACGGTAGTGACTTACGGGACATTTTCCCATTCTCTGGTATTTGCATCTTGACTGTCTGGCTGCTTCCCTCCAGACAGTAAACAAATCCTTTGACTTCTTTATTATACTCCTGAGCAAAAAAATAACACAGAAGAGGTGAGTCTACGTCCACGTCGGTATGACCAGTAGTGTGTGTGTGTGTGCGCGCGCACTGTGACTGCTCTTATTGACACAGAGGTGTTCTTGGGGATCTACAATAAAGATTTTATTTCTCCCCTCCTCTCCCCCCCTCAGTTTACAATGACACTCATAAAGTCTGATGCTAGCATCCCAAAATTCCAGGTGACATAAGGCTGTGGTTATGGCCTGGTCAGCTTTCCAGAATAACTGGGAAGCTATGTAATGTTAAGATGAGTTAAAGACTTGCTTTTCTTCAGCAGCTAAATGATCAATCTTTAATACTTGTTTTGTTCAAGGGATACAATCAAGCTGTGATGTTTACTTGTTACATGTCAATCTAAGCCCTGTAGGCGCTAGCTTAACCAACAGGTTGCATATTGTGGTCAGGTTAAATGTGATTGTGTCCTGTAAAAAGTGTGTTTAATCGTCATAAGGATGAACTAAAAATAACTGGCAGCTCACCTTGTGAATGGCAGACGGTCCTCCGCAGAGTTTCCATTTTGCTACAGGGTCTTTTCCTTGTCCGCTAAATATCTCCACCACAGCTCCACCCTGCAAGATAACACAGTTAGCTGTCGGCCTCTAGCTAACGTTGCATGAAGCTAAAGCCCCCGTCAGTTTAAAAGGAGCACAGCGTGACTTTTAAATAACAGAGGCTCAAACAAACTTAATGAACGTACCTGATAATTCTTCTTGAACATTTTACCTGACGTCACGTGAACAGTTGGGAGGAAAAATGACCTGCGTGTCCACCCACATAAAAAAAAATGCTTGTTTTTACATTCTACCAAAACGTTTCAAAGAGTTTGGGTGAAAGGTAAAAAGTAAACAACTTTAATTTACAAAATTTACAGCGCATAAGTCAAGAGGAAGCGAGTACGGCGGTTAGCGAACAGGAAATGTATCCATGGTAACGCAAGTTCAACTATGGTAACCAACGGCAACCGTAGAACGCTGCCGCAAACAGTTGACTAAGGGTCGATTAATTTCTATTATTTCTGGATATATCTATGGATTATTCCAGTAAACCATGACTAAATACTTGCTCTAAATAATGCTTGTTGCATTTTGAAACACAAAGCTGTCATAGTAGAGGTGTTGTCCATAATAACTCAACTGTGTAAAACAGTTATTTTAGGTATTGAACTGAAAGGCTGCGCAATAATTTAATTGTCTAATTCTTCATGTCTCGTCAGAAATATATTTAAATGTGCACATTTCTGAAATTACTACTGTGTTTCCTCGCATCATGATTTGGGTAAGCAAAAGTGCTGAAGCCAGTTGTTCAAGGTGAATCATACCATAAAAGTGATCATTGATAAAAAAAAAATATAATCTAACATATAATCTAATATATATATATACTTATATTTTTTTCCCTCTACTCATCACAGGAACAGGGTTTAGTTCAGGTCACCTTTATTTCATTTCAACATACATTTTTTTTTAGTATTTTCTGTTTCTTCTTTTTTCATAATTCAATTTCTCCAAAGATTCGTTTTATTTCATATCTAGAGAGATTCCCAGGAGTGATTGGCTGCGGCTTTGGTCTGAATTGTCCATACCAGTCCTTACCTCTGACAGCAAATACTTTCAAATTATTCAATTTTGCAGAGTGCAGGGTAGGATACTGTTATGAGATACTGAGAATAATTTAAATAAATAATCATATCCAAATATGTTGCTGAACAGAAAAGTTAAAAATAGACCAACACTAAAGTTGTATCTTCTCTTGAAATGCAAAAAGTGCATTATTGTGTCATTGTCACTTGCTTTGTTTATCCTGGCAGCAGGGCTATTATGAGATCAAAAAGATGACTTTTTAATTAGCTACTGTGGGAGACTACAGCTGGAAGTAGAACTGTATGGCTTACCACTTATTACCATTTTTGCATGTGTCTGACTTCAAACACAAGGTGATCTCAGTTATTTATGGATATAGAACAAAAGAGATGACTAAAAAGAAATCTGTCTGGTTACACCAACAGTATGACTAGCTACAGTGAATTTTATTGATCTTGAGCAAGCGCCAATACAAGTTTAATATCATTGTCCCCCTTTTCCTTGTCATACATTACAGTGCACAGGCTCGCTGTACTAAAGTAAAAAAGGCTCGTCTGATGTGATGACAAACAATGTGCATTTCTGCCTTTAAACATGGAATATACACACACAGAATATAATGTAGGCATAAGAATGCTGTATACAGTAATTAGCATGGTGAATCACCCTAAAGCAAGTCACCCTGTCTAAAACTTGTGTTATATAACAGATCTTTAGGACACTGTAGATGTGGGAATACACCTAAGCAAGGCTGGATTACCACCCAGGCAAAGTGGGAACCTGCTCCTAGACTCTAATTATCCACAGGGCCCAGAAGCTCCAGTGTGTCTGTATGTCAACTGTTTTTATGTTTTTGTTATATTATTTGTTATTAGTTTTTTTTGCAAAATAGTTATGCATCATAACCAAATTCATAGGTCCCTATTTCATAGAAGAACCCTAGGTTAAAAACCCAGTATTTTAAAATGTACCTAAATAGTGTACACTCCCACTGAAAGTTGGGGAACTTTTATACACAAAAGATGAGTTTAAGTGATGAAGAGGTACATATATAAATAAAAGTTTAGTCGTTACTTCTCTGTGCGTACAGTGAAGATGCCATCTGTTGTGTGCAGCGTACTTCAGAATGTACCGAACAGGAGGCGACAGGTCAGGACAATTCAGACAACATCACACAACATAAGACAACAGAAGTCCAGAAGCACACTATTGCCTTTGGGCCACCAAAGAGATTATTTTAGACTTGCATATATGACACCGCTTGTAACTTAGTGCAAACATATTTTCTATATCATATCCTTTCTCTGAGATGGTGCAGAGTGTGTTAAAGACAATTAATCTTGTGGTTGACATTGTACATTAGATAGGATTAGATTTTCAGCTCAGCTCTTTTGTACGCATGTCCTTGCTGCAAAATGCATTCACAGTATTGTAATGCAGAAGTGTTTTTCTCACTTTCTCACTTTCTCATAAAACATTATGCCATCTGGGTTCATCATTTCCTCATGTTGAAATGCCTGTCGTTTTCCAATGTCAAACTGTACATCTGTATAACGAGTGTACTTTATGAATTATACTTCTTTGTATAAGCCCTGCTGCACAAAGATATTATTGTAGTCAAAATGATGATAAACAGAAAGAAAAAAACTCAGACTTAAAGCCATACATATCAGGGTCATTCTTGACAGGATAACTTTCACACTATTTATTGCCTTAAATGAGTGGATTTCTTTCTAAAATAACTGAATATTGCTGACTGAGTTTTCTCCATAGCTATAATGTCAAAACTTGCTCCAAGTGCACACTGGTAACTAATTTTCCATAACTTTTTTTTTCAATTTACTTCAACTTTTGATTTTTTCACCACTGTAATGAATAGCATTACTACTAGTAGTTACCTCAGACTGCATATAAAAGAAATGAACATACTTCTACATTGTATCATCCCTGGATTTACAATCAGTGTCCTCCGTATTACTCCTTTACTCCTGACACTGACTGTTGAATTGTATAAGATTGAAATAGCAGCAATAGAGCATGGCACAGTGAAAGGTTCATAATTGACTTTTTTTTTTTCTCCACTGAAATAGCTTGACACTGATTGGGAGAGACAACATCATTAAAATAAAGCCCGGCAGTGAACAGTGACTTAACCAGTGTGGAGAAAACAGTTAATAAATCAGCACTTGTTAGCATACTTAATTATGACTAATTATTCACTCATTATTTTGAAAAGTATCTATTCATTTGCGTCAGTCAAACCACATTAGTTAATGTAGACAATGTTAGTGTTTATGATCATTTTGATATTGTTTTGACACTGCAGATTGACAGCGAAAGTAAGATGTGTTTTTTGGAGGAAGGAGGCTAAAGTGTGTGCAGGATGCAGGCTGTGACCCTTACTGAATAAAACGTATCTCATAGAGTATATCATACATACAGCAGCTGACCTCGACCATAAATCTATTTGTATTGATTCACTATGCGTTGTTTCTTCCCAGTGTTCATCATCATCATGGCTTGAAGCATGAGCCTTTTTCAAAGAGAAAAATGTAATAACTCACTACAAGAGAGCACCGAAAATGGTTTCCCAGAAGGACAAATATATATCAGCTAATCTGCTTAAATCAAAAGGTAAAAGTTTCTCTTGATCTAAGTTGATTCCTGACTTGTTTTTTGCAAAAATGTATAAAATAAAGTGAATAAATTATCAAGGAACGACATTGGTTGTTCTTTGGAGGTGTGTTGGTAACCTTTATAAGTAGTAACCAAAGAGCAGCTATTTTAATCGCTAAAAATAACACATCCAATACTCTTATAGCCAAAAGACACAGTGAAGATTGATATCTTTTTATTGTTTTTATGTCTTCTGATGTGAGATAAGAGATGATGTATTGAAGTGTATGGTTAAAAGACGAGGTTAACAAAATATTAATAGTTGGTTTAAAAAAAAAAAAAAGGTTTTACACTTCTAAATTACTATTGAAAACATTGCTGTAAATTGGCTCTGTGTCTTAATAACATTTGTCAGCCTCCTACATTTTGTGTGTCTCTGACAGCTGTGTTAGTTATCTTCATTTTGTTGTACTGTTGATGTACATTGTCTTTGCTTGATGTGATTTTGAGACAATTTTTGTTGTTATACTATTTTGAAAGGCAAAACAGTAAGTTGTGGTAGCAAGTTAATAGATTCAAAAGCACTGTGGTTATTCCCCAGACATAATGGGTAAATGGCTCTCTGAAATACTTGCTAGAGAGGAACTATTAGACATTAGACAAAGAAAGTTATGGGTTTTAGAGGGTTTTCTAGAAGGGTTCAACATCACTCTATCTCTGATATGCTATGAACAATGAAATGAACTTATCACAAGTTACATGCTAGTTTCACTTTCATATGTATGACTGACCCACTTTAATTAAATTATAAAAGAAAACGGGAAAATGTACCGTTCAAGTCACCTTAACAGTATCTTGACAGACTAATGTGCAACCTTGAATAGGCAACAGCTATTTATAGAAACATGCCATAAGACTTGTCATAAGTTCACAAAGACAAACTAATCAAAGTGAGAAGTGTGTAATCAGGGTCATCCACCAGCTTCCACCTTCTCACTTTCTGTTCTCGCTGGTGACAAGTGGGACAAATTTTCAACCATTATGACCTCTTTTTTGTATTCCACTAAACCAGGATTTTAATCTCAGACAGAAATTGATTGGGGGGGGGGCACAAAGATTCAGAAAAATTGTCTCTGCACCTATTCACCAATAAGTCCCTATGTGATTCCTGAGAGGGTTTGAAGCCAGTTGTAAATTACATGATTATTTCTATTTCTTCTTATTTTCTCTACCTTTACCAAGCCTTGCCTGAAAAGGAAAAAAACTGAATCCACTGCACAACATTCAGTGCAAACAAAACACAAACTGTGTCAGAGTTAATGGTGAGTAATTTAGGAGTGAAGTGAGAGCTCGAGAAAGGGGCTCAGCCTCTGGCCTAATAAACTGTATCAGCTTGAAGGCCATTTTTTTCCATCTGAGGACATATTTAGGTCACACTGTTCTTTGTTATAGTCTTTAGAAGATTGTGTTCAGGTAGTCTGTGATTATCAGGAGCTTAATGGCATTGTGTTTATTGATAGTATTCTGTGTTTATGATTTTAGTGACAATAGCAATGTTTTCAGATGCTTTAGGAAAATTTCCAGCTTTGGTTTGTGCATTACAATGTGACAATACATATGCCGCTGTATTTGTACTAAAAAGGAATAAAAAGCACAGTTGCATCAGTGGCAACCAAGTGGTTGTTATGTGTATATAAAGGGCATTTAAGCCTCAGAAGCCCTTTACCATGAGTGACCCTGTGTGCTGACCTCTTTGTGAATGAAACTGGAAATGAAAGTGCCAGGATTTTGCTACAATTTTGTGAAGCATATTTCTGAGGTATTATTATAAAAGGTAGTATAGATCTTCTTCATGGAATTGTAGTCAAATCTCATTCAGCTGTGTCAGTTTCAGGGTCCTGATATTGTACATGGAAGCTCATTGTCCTGGATTATTATCCTGAATCCACCGCTGTCATTAATTAGTAAAGCCTGAGCTGTCCCATCATGACACATTGAAATGTCTGGTGAAGAAAACACTTAACAACGTTTTCTCCCTAAAGTAACAATTTAACCACATTTGACATTTTTTTTTTTTTTTTTATCAGTAAAAAATTATTAAACTTTTATTTCAAATACACCATTCCACACTTTGTCCTTGGTGGCACTACTCAAGCTGTGTTTTGGTCTTTACCGGACTCAATCTTCACACAACCCTGACAAATTATACATGATTTGAAAGCGCTATGTGTCCCGATTCTATCTGTGGAAAGCATTTTCACTGCAACAGCTGTTGACACAAAACTGGTTCAGACTAGTTGTTATGTGTGCAATGGTACCACTGCAGGCTATATACAAAAAAAAAAAAAAACAACCCCATACATTTCTGAACATACTTTTTGGCGTAACCACCTAAAAGAGATGGCTCTAACTATGATCAAAAAGAACATGAAGCTTTTTTTTTAATCTTTATTTTGGGTACATAATTTTAAAACATTAAAGATTTCGGCACAAAAATAGGGGCATGTGGTATAAATGTTTCAAGAAAAAACAAGCAAGGATTTTGAATTCTATTCAAAATAAAATTACATATTCAGGCAATAAAAGTTTAATTTCTGTTTTCGATATATATAAAAATCTTCATCTAGATTTTGTCTCTGGGGTTAAAATGACTGGTCAGTATTGTACTAATGTTGCATGAATGTGTGTTCAGACTCATTAAGCTGTTAAAATATCTTGCTGTCATTAGTAGTTTTTAGATGTAAAATTTAAACATAAACTGCTCATTAAAAATCTATTTTTACTGTGAAGAAATTGTTCTAGTCCTTGGTTTTATGCACACTCTTGTTGTACATTTTCAAAACTGATTAAACTACCCCCCATTTAAAACAGCATACCAATGCAATTTTCTTTCATACTAAAGTGCTTTAGAGTTGTTGACCTCTAACTGCAGTACACATAAGTTATTATCCTTGTGCTGATGATGAATTTGCTGAAAGCTTTGTTATTGAAGCTCTTAAGTGATTTGATTAAAAAATGAAATGTCTTGTCATGCCTTAATTCCCTATGTAACACAAGCTATGAAATGACACCATTTTACAACCGTCAGCTCACAATGCAGTGATTTAGTTTTTCCCTAAATTCATTCCAGTAGTTTTTTAATTTTATCTTCCATCATTTTATAGCAATTTGGATTACAACCTGCTACCATCCAATCAAGTATCATCCTGGAGGAGAAAAACCTGTACCTGAGCTGGAAATGGATAATGAGAGGGGACTGTCATTCACTAAAATTAGCCCCAGGCATCTAAACCAAAGTCAGTAAAGTCTCTGTCATGAGGGAGAATGTTGATTAATTTGTCAAAGTGTGCTGTTTCCAAATTACATTTCACTGCGGCTCTGAACGTGTAGGTCACCTGTGTGACTGTGTGATTATTCACATGCATGACTACAGACAGACAGCCTGCTTTCAGTATTTAGGGACGTCATGCTGCTCAAGTTGCAGGGAAGCGGATAAATGGCCAGACAACACACAATAGTAAATCCTGAAAAGAGCTGCTCTGTATGTTTCATCTTTAAATGCAACTGTGTCCTGAAACAAGACTTTAGAGTAGCAAAGATTGATGAGTGTGTCTAAAAAATGCAGACACTAAAGCTGGGGATCTCTGAATTGACTACGACCACAAGACATATGATGAAAATACATTGCTTTTTCTGATCTTTGTGAAGATAACTGGAGAGCTCTGCTGGAGGTTGCAGTAGCCTGACTACTAAAAGGAAATCATGAAAAATGGACTATGGATCAATGTTCAACAACCCAGCCCCCATTCTTATATTATTTTCTATCCAGTGAAATGAAAAAAAGTAACAGTGCATATGTAAGAGCCTCACTGACCATACCCAGGCCTATAGTCTGTTGTAATGTGATCCTTTTGCAGACCAATTTGCAATTTAAAACATCTTGCAACCATAAATTGAAACTCCCATGACAAAAGATGAATATATGACCTAATCATCTTCTCCTGACAAAAGTCCTCATCACACATCAGGGATGAGCAGAGCAGCAATAAAGTGGCAGTCCCTCTAACTCATGACTCTTCTCGACCTTAACACAAAACTGACTGTTCTCTATTTCTTGTGAAGTGAATGCATCTGACATTGAAAAGGTTAATGTTTTCAAGGGCAGGGAGTAGGCTTTGTCTTCCTCCAATGTCTCTCTTCTACTTTCTTTTGTCTGGACATACAAAATATATATGTATATAACAATACAAGAAAGGTCAGTAAGCTTTTATATTTATTTTTTACACATGCAGACTTCAGGTGTATCTCATATCAAACAGTATCAAAACAATATTGAGAAGTATTCAAAATAAGATACACTATATATGAAAATGGTTTTCACATTTCTTGTTTTTGATGTGACAAAACTCAGTGAAGATCACTACCTTTACCTGTTACTTCCACAGCCTTTACGCCGTTATAGATGCATGCACATAGAGTGTAGCTCTTCCTCGTTAGAAAACCCATATCACACAAAACGACTGAAGTGGAGAACATACAGACTCCACAACTCTGGACTGAAATTGATGTAGCTTGTCTCACATCATTTAGATTTTCAAAAAATGTAGATCTGCCAGAGAATTTTCATGGTATCAGCAATTAGCACATACACAAAAAAAACCTCTTTCCACATTACATGAGCTGGCAACTCCAAAACTTGTATTTTGGAAAAGCCAATCGCTCATCCTCATTAAGTTCTATTCATGTTCTGGCAAGATAGATGAATGGCAAGAGAGATAAATGGGAGTTAATTTCCACTCTATTGACAATTAGTGGTTGTTTTTGCAGAATACTTAAATCTAATAATGTGATGCCTTGTTTTTTCTCACAACAATATTCAGATTCGCTGGAGTTAGTCATACATTGAATCAAATACTGCAGATTTATTGAATCTATTCATCAACTGATGAATTGTTTACCTATTCCTGTTTACCTTTCTGTCAGGTTGTGATGAACACTATTTATGAAACATGCTGATTTATGCTTGCTAGCTCAGTAAACTGTACAGTGGGCAAACAGAACAGCTGAGGTATAGATACATGATTAAAATCCTGACCGCCTCTTGAAAAACTGATATTGATGACACACTCACTTTCTGGTCGGTGCTAATTACAGTATTACAGTAGAATGTGAGGTTATATGTCAGTAAGTTGGCGTTCCAATTCAAAGAGAGTTGAAAGTTCATTATAATATTCACATGGGACATGGCCTCTCTACTTGGCTGACTACTCTTTAAGTCTTACGTTGGTCATTAAAAATAGCCTGGCTTCTTCTCATTCTGTGTTTGTCTTGTACCTGTGTCCTCCATTAAAATTTTTTCCTCAGGACCTAAAAAATTAGCGATCAAATCCTACTAATCTACCCAGGGCACATCAGGCTGATTTCACTAACAAGAACTAAGCGGAGGCCTCAAGATTCAACACAAGAATGCAACATTCAGTTCAAATAGCATGTGCACATGGTGCTTTGAAAAAAGAAATGAAAAGCCATTCATCTTATTGATGTTACTGATATTTTATTAATTGTATGAGTCAAACAAACAGTCTCAAAGTGCAACAGTAAGGGGGCTTTGAGCTCATCTAATGAGAGGTATGCCACTGTTGGACGGTCAAAATGAGTGAGAAACAGTGGAGAGACGACCAATTTTTATAACCAGCTCAGTTCCTTTCATGTTGTTGGACAGCTGTGAATCGATTCAAGATTGGTTCATTCGACTCCCCCCCATGCAAAAATTACAGTTTTGTAGCCGAGCATGTTTTGTGTGCGTATGTGAAAGAGAGAGTTGGAAAGAAAAACAGACAAACAGATAGAATTGGCTATTTTCTGTGGTAGTTGGCATGGCTTCATTGAGAGCGCAGTGGTGGTTTTGTTTAACCCTGATATGGCTCAGCAGCGCTGACAGCTGCACGACTAGCTACCGAATATACGCCTCCACTACCTGCCACTGCCAGTAAAGACTGCTCTGTCATTTGGTGATTTTAGTCTGATCACAGTTTTACCTTTGCCCTGTAATTTTACTTTTTGGTCTATATATAGTTTCAGGTTTCAGCTGAAAATGTTCTCATATTTATTCAGATTTTTCTCAGTGGGATTGGTCTCACAGACTTTATCCCCCACCATTGCCAGTTTGTGTGCGTGTGTGTCTGAGTGCTGTGGAGGTGTGCTTGGCACTGCAATAATGTTATAGTTTTTGATGGCTTCCTGCAGGTGGAGATACTGCTATGAACAGCAAAACAAAATCACACATTTGCATTGGAAGCACTTCAGTTTATAGGTTGGTTTGTTTGCTTTGTTGTTGTTAATAACCCTCATTGTGTGAAATGTTTTGCCAAATTATTTTGGGGGAAAAAATATACAATTACCACATAAAGATTGTATTATTCAATAATCTATCATAAGGGAGGAATTAACCTTGAATCATGTCTGTGCTCAGATGTGTATATATGAAACATAGTTATGGAACCTTCACTAAACTTAAAACAAAAGACCTATTTTCAGGGGCAAAGCCTGTATAAAATTCATCTGTAGCCACACAGAGTAACTAGTAATAAGTTCCACGTCAGTGAAGACTTATGTGAATTCAGAGTACACTCATCCTGCTTAATGACAAATTTCCCTGCATTGAAGCAATATACGTTTGAAGTAATATCTTCCTGCAAAAAGCGTCCCTGTAGTTAGGCTTTTGGTCAGCTTGAATTCATCCATTCACTCCAATTGTAACAACTTTTCATGGTGGGAAAAAAAGATATCAAAACACCCACAGAGTCTCAAACCATTTGTGCAGTATAATCTACTTCTGTGCTGTCAACTCATGTGCTAACCAAGTTGCAACCACTGTAGTTTCTCCAAAATAAGTCTAAATACACAGCTCAGCTTTGTACTGACAGTAAATGAGGACTGAAGAGAACTAGGTTCACTAGGTTTAATTACAAATATGTCCAGAGGAAAGAATGGTGAATAGTACTTTCTACATTGAAGGGTATAACTTTAGAAAAAGTTGATGCCAATAAGCTGCAATCTACTTATACAATAAGACATTTATTTAAAATCCAGGGAAGAACAACTAAGAGCCAGCTGGCATTAACAACAATTTATCATGCATATCTGTGTAGGCAAATATAGCAGTTCAAAATAATACATAACCAGAACCAGACCTGGGGGGAAGGCCGCCAGCAAGCATGTGGGGACTGGATCTTTGCCCGTGGTGCCCGGTCAAGCATAGCCTGAACAAATACATGGAGCTACCACCCTGTGTGCCCACGACCTACACGGTTAGGTATCAGATTGTGATGCATGACGGCAGGACGGAGCCAATCCCTGGTGTCACAGACCAACTCACCCTTGATTTTCAGTCTTCTTTCCAGCCTTCACCAATGCTTTGAGCTTTGAGCAATGACCAGAAGAATAAAACTATGGAAACAAATAGTCAAAATGAGTGTCAACTGCAGCATAGCTGGGCTCAGTCTTAGGCCTGATTTATACAGAAACCTGTGCGGATGCGGGGTGGACGCGGTTTGTGTCCGTTTCCATTTAGAATGCAAGTTCAAGTGTATATTGCAGGTTAACCACCACTTTTGGTTAATGTGTACAAAAAGTCTTTAATATATGATATATACATTTAAGATTGTCTCCAAAAGCTGTTGAATTACAGTTTTCCCATTTTTGTAGTAGATGGGGTTATTTTTTTTAACACAACTCGGCGATGACGTCACGTAGGGGGGTTATAGTGGGTTGCAGTGTCCTGATGAGTTGCTAGCAACTAGTGCTAGGGCTAGGCTATGACAGAACAGAGGCGCAAACTATAACAACACATATTTTACCATCTATGTATAACTCTGAGTGAAAAGGCCAACATTTAATGTACATCTAGATGTCATGATTATGTTATATTTTGTTATATTACTATTAGATAACATAAAGACATTGAGTAAACATGTACTAGCCATGCTAGCTATAGCTTGTAAGTTCCCATCTGTCAAACTGTCATTCTCCCCTATTAATTCTTCCGCAACGTTGTAGACATATTTGTGTTTAACTGTCTCATGCTTTGTTAACATGGTACTGGCTCTACTAATAACATCAGGCATAGTTGCTGTTTTCTACTTTTTTTTTTGTTTTAGTTTCTCTTTTGCTCGGTGAAATTGGTGCTGCACATGTAGGGTGCAGGAGTATTTTGAATGTAAAGCTTGTTGTTTTCAGCACAATTATTGTAGCTGGGCGTTTACTTTCCCAAATGACTCAACAGGCCCTGCGTTTATTCGGGGCAGGCGTCTATGGTTGTCTAACCGGCAGCGAGCTACTTAATGCTTCTCCTTTCGATTACCATCTCAGATCAGATGAGACAACCAGCTGAATTTAAGCATATTACTAAGAGGAGGAAAAGAAACTAACCAGGATTCCCCCTTTAGCAGCGAGCGAAGAGGGAAGAGCCTAGCACCGAATTCCTGTCTGATGGTGATGGGCGGATGTGGGAAATGTGCCGTATGGAAGACCGCTCGCCCGGTGTCACTCAGGGCCAGAGTCCTTCTGATCGAGGCTCAGCCCATGGACGGTGTGAGGTCGGTAACAGACCCCATTACTGTTGTTAACAGTAAATCATACAGACCTACATAGATTACATCTCAGCACTGTGATTCATGCTTAAAGGTAGGGAGAAAATGACTTTAGACTGTGATCTCTCTGCTGACGGTAACCAGTTGCTTCTGGGGTGTGTTTACCCTACATGACGTCACACAATGCATTGTGGGGGAAGGAGGAATCGTTGTAAACTGCTATAGAAAGTACCTACTTTTTCAATATTATATTCCATTTTCAGCTACCCCACAACATAAAAGACTATGGATGATTGTTCACATGTTTATTTCCAACAAGGAAATTTGCAGAATTCCCAGAAAGTCGTTGGAAAATTAACCTGCAATATACACTTTAACAGATCAGACCATTCACATCACATGCGTGCCTCATCAACTCGTCAACTATGCCAGCTCTTTTTAAAGATTCAGCTCTTTTTGCTCGGCTCCCTTAGAAGAACCAGCTCTTAAGGCTCCCAAACGACTCTTCATTCAGTATCACTCCAAGGCTTCTATTTTAGCCAAATTTATTATGAATGGGTTTTGTTTTTTCAGCAATTTTTAATTTAGTGTTTTCATAAAAGCCTTATTTTTATGTATTTTAGTTAAAAAAAAAAAAAATACCATTACATCAAATAAATAATGTCAACATTATATTAGATATTTTCAATGTTCAAATTCTACACTCTGCTTTGTAGTCTCCAATATTTTTGAAATGTAGCCAGACGCTGCTTCTGTTTCGTTTTTCACTCGATTTTACTTTTTCCTGAAGTCCTCATATATAAATCAGTCTCCCCCGTTTCTCTGTCACTCTGTGTGTACCTGGCCTGTACCACTATTTACTGTCTTTGGAGTGTTTGCCCCCCTTCCTTGTATGAGCCTTGTCTGTCTTTGCATGTGACTGGCCACATGGTTTTCCCATCAAAATAAAGTCCCGCCCCTGCCTGCGTGGATTCTCAGCTGAGCTGAGCAGGAGCAGCTGACAGCTAAAGATTTGGCTCTCCCTGACGGGAGTCAGCTCTTCTCATTTGCAACAAAGAATCGGGTCTTAGAGCCGGCTCGTTCGTGAACGACACATCACTAACAGGGAGAACATGCAAACTTCACACAGACTACACCCTGCACTGGAGTCGAACCCAGGACCTTTTTGCAGTGCTAACCCCTGTGCTGCCATTTTGGGCCCGCGGACAGGCCTGGTGAATTACACACACGCTCCTCCACCACTCACCGACAGCTTCCGCCCCACACCGCTCACGCGCTGTGGTGTGATTCAGGCCTTAGAGATAGTGTGAGGAGCGTGGACACCCAGAGGGAATGGGAGAAGAGCAGCTGCTTCTTCACATAAAAAAAAATAAAATCAGTTGGGTCCTTCTGGTGCCTCCTGTTGGGTGTTATGTTCATCAAAAAACATGGGAAACCTTGGGGTGGACCCAGATATCATTTGGCCTGGGAATGCCTCGGGATCACTACCAAGGAGCTGGGAAGTGTTGCTAGGTACGGGTCAGGGTTTTTTTGCGTGCCATAGTACAGTAATGGCCTTGGAAAAAAAACAATCTTGCAATCAAACTGGACACCAAAAAACATATTCTCTTTGATCTGAGTTCATTATTTGATAGTAAACCACAAAATTCTTGAAGACAGATGTCATAAATGTGTCGGTATATCTGCCACTGTTCTCAAAGGCATAGAATTTTTTGTTGTCATCAACAAACACTCTTGTGAGAAATATAACATCAAGTGAAGCGTACCACAAGGCTCGGTTCTAGAGCCAGTCCTCTTTGGCTTGGTATGTTACACTATTTCACTGTTATTAGGAGACATGACATCAATTTTCACATTTACACTGACGACACTCGATTCTATATTGCTGTGTCTCCCCACTGATGACCTCTACAAGAGAATTTTAGACATTATTGGTTGGATGGCTAAAATATTACTTCAGCTCCACTGGGATAAAACTGAGGTACTCGTCTTCAGAGCCGAGGTACAAAGAGAGAAACTGACCTCTTAATTGAAGTCATGGGCACTCAGTCCCAGGCACCAGGCTAAAAACCTAGATGTCATCATAGACATCTTATCCACAATGTGATCAAATCTGCCATTTATCATCTTAAAAAAAAAAAAGGTATATTTGTCTATTTCTGCATATTTTTCACTTTTGTCACAAGGCTTACATACATACTCCAGAAGATCAACTTCAGCTTACACAAAATTAAGCTGTATGTGTACTGTTCAGGATCTAAAGAAGAGCATATTACACCCATTTTAAAATCAATACCCTGGCTGTCAGTTCTGTCAGTTATGATGTATTGATTCGTTCAGATCACTAAATATATAAACACAAGATCCCTCAGCTTAATAGGGAGTTTCTTCCTCTTGGCTGCACCCAGGGTCTGGCTCTAGACCCTTGATGAAGCTGCTTTTAGCCACTATGGCCCTGCCCTGTGGAACGGCCTCCTCAAGGGCGTGAGGGAAGTCGAAAACTGCCAAAATGTACTACTCATCTCGTTTTAACCCATTCATGAAATCATGTGTCACTGAATGCAAATGGAATGTTAATCGAAACCTGACACATACTCTATTCTCATTAGTGCCACCAGCAAAAAATTGTTTAACCTGGCTCGGGTTATTCTGCAATCCTGATTGGTCATTTTAATTTGATTTGCTATTGAGTATGAGACATGTGCTGAAGCAAGCTATATCTTGAACACATGCCTTCACATAATAATGTCTAGTCCACTGGGGGAATTTATTCACCTAATATGCTTGCATTGCCATAAGCTAAGAGTGTTTAATACAATAGGTATTCCTAAGCAGTAGAAATTCATGTAAGCAGGGAATAATCCATGATGCACAACACACTGAGGTGTGTGTGTTTAAACAAAACAAGATATCCACAAAAAAAAAAAAAAACACGTTAAACACAAGTTGCCAAATATATATATATATATATATATATATATATATATATATATATATAATAAACATATTACTGTTGAACAATCTGGACCGAAAGTTAATGTTATAAAGTGAGGCATAATGTCTCTGCAGGGTTCAGATTGGTTAGTGACTTTGTTTACAGCAAATAAATAATTATGGCTGCTTCAAACAACTTTTAACAACAAAGGGGAGAGAAATACTCACAGCAAGAAACCTTTGTACCCTATCTCTGTTTTCTGAGCACCATTGTGTAAACTGACCTTGAAAATAGCATTTTAGAAACATTATTATCACATAGTGCATTTTCAGCCATAGCTTAAAATCATCAGTATAGTGAAAATAATTCTTAGTTGTCATGAAGATGAATTTGTTGTTGATCGAAATGTGATCTGAGTATGTTTAATGTCATGTGAATACAGCTCCCTGTAATGTTATTGATTATCATTTAATTTGATTGTTTTTTTTTTTATTTTATTTTACTTTATTTTTTATTATTTCCTGGTTTAATAGCAGTTCATGAGCAAGAAGCAGTTTTGTTTTCTTTGGAAACATAACAACCTCTAAATGCAGAATCCTGACCTTGGCTTCCACTTTGTTGTGTGATTGTCAGATCATTAATCGACTGGTTAGAGTAGAGAACAGAGCAGCTTGTCGACCTCTGTGTTGACTTGAAGTATTTCAGGAGAAACCTGTCCACTTGTCTGAAATTTTTCAATGTTAGAAAATACAAGCTGCAAATTCTAAGTGAAAAGGGATATTTATATGCAGTGTGCATTTTAATCAGGTCTCAATACAAAACAAACCAGGCGTAGTGAACAAGATTTAGGACAAGAGACAGTGGCATTTGTTGGCATTTTGTGGAGCTCAGCACTTAGTGGTTGTGTAATATTAAAGGGTATGTTGACATCACTGAATTAACACACCCTGCTCCCTGCCTCAAATACACAAGCGGTGATATACAGACCTTTCTGGCATCTATTTACTTCTATTGTATCAACTCTTAACATTCAGCAGGTCTCATTTCTTGGGTGTGTTTCTGTGGCAGAACTCGGCACCAAAAAAAAAAAAAAAAAACCCCACAAACTTTTCAGCGTGTTGCATCTGACGTTGAATATTGTTGGTGGGTTCCTTTGTTGTATTTTCAGTTTGGTTTGTATCTTACTCAAACATACAGTTGGTGGGTGCCTCGGCTGTATTTCTTGCAGTAGCATGTTGCCATAGCAACCACTGCCTCTCGAAGTTGTTGTTGAGTGGTATACTTAGGTCAGATTGTTCGCATCATTAATTCAACCTTCATCTTATTATGGTTGTTATTATTGTAATTAATGTTAGTTTTAAATACATATGTATACGTCTAACCTTTGAAAAGATAAGAGACAATGTTTACTACATGCTGTTTTATACACTCGTGCTCTTTTAAATGCTCTGCCAATACTGACCAAAACCCAGGCAACAGGATCTCAAGGTGCTTTTTAAAATTTCACTATCTTATTGAAGCTTTGAACTTGAATGGATTCACCGTATATTCGCAATGAATGATTTAGTACACCTGCTCTAGCCAATTAGAGAGAATTCACTCAGACAATGTGGGATGAGTGAATAAATATATTGGACTGATGCTTTATATTGTCCTAATTATACGTTTTCCTTTAACATAATTATTAATACTCAAATATTTTCAAATATGAATATATTTTACCATGAGAGACCCACATGAAAATGTTGGTGGAATAAAGCAGATATTACCATAGGTAAGGGCTGATTGCTGAGCTCGTGTTAATCAATCTTGCAGCTTTGCAGCTTGAGAGCAGTGTTGCTCATTTGGAACATCTAGCCTTTCAGGACACACAGAAATAATGTAGCATAGTGGGAAAGTCTGCTAATCACTATTTAACGAGCTTGGTCAAGCCTTGGCATTCAAAACTACCCTTTACAGAAACATATTGCATGTGTGGAGGTACATAAACGAACACATTATCACATCAGCCTCCTAAGTGACGAGTCATTTCAGTGAAACATTTGTGAGCCAGTCTGTCTGTATGGAACCTTTGACCACAGGCACCAGCCCTCCTTTCATCATTAACCTTTACCTCACTTTCAGATTACTGTATGAAAGAGTCAGGTAATCTTCTGCTCTGCTTAGAGAAGACCTTACGTGCTGCATTTAGCTCATCCGTTGCTTAGATTAAAAAAGTCAGCTCTAATACACAGAGAGATAAGACCCATGTAGACGTTTTCATTCTTTGCTGTGTGGCAGTTTGAACCTAAGACAGAATCTTTACTTCACGATTTGTAAATCAAGAGACTAGACTTTCCTGCATATTGTCAAAGGTCCTGTTCTACGAAACCCATACAGAACCTTTGTGTTATGTTCATTTCTGAGTTTCCTCTGTGTCATCTTAGGTATTAAACCTTGACTACAATAATTCAATAACTCGTGTCCTGAATAACTGTGAACTATAATAAAAATGATTTATTTTCTGTCATTTAATATTAGTGAGAAAGAGAGGGGGAGACTTCTTCCCACAGCTCTTCAGATTTAAGACCACATGGTTGACAATTCTCCAGACCCTGCAGCCATAACGGTATTCTCAGATCTAGCTCAAAGTGACTCATCAGCCCGCAGGCCCTTCACCGCTCCTCTTACTGAAGCAGGTCTGTGCCAAAATCTCTTCTGGGGATGGAGATTTCCTTTGAGCCCCAGAGCATCACCATTATTTTACTCCAAGGATGTTTTCTTTAAGGGAAGGGAAGGTCATTGCTTTGCCCGCTGTTAGCGCACAATACACCTTGTGGTCATACACCACTCTAAGTGATCCCATGGGACTCTTCTCCAGTTCCCCACATGAACATGGTGAAACCAGGTGTTTTGAGTGCTTGCAAACACATCTGACACAGACATTTTGATTTTAAAAATGGGAAATTACCAAACAGTGTGAGGGTAAGGGTGGAAATAAGTACATCATATATCATATATCAATTTTTGTTGTTTGATCAGACAGTTTGACCCAGTAATGCACTATTTCTAGCGTTCTTACCTCCTGAAAAGGTAAAAAGGGTAAATGTTTGATCGCATTCAATTTCACCTTTGTTCTAGTTCTCTTCAGTACATCTAGTTCATGTCCACCCTATAAAAAATAATAACAAAAGATGTGGACACAGTGGAGTTTAATGGTTGCATCACCATCTCCTTTTCCAAGGACGAAATCAAAGGCAGAAATTCAGAAAAAAAAACCTGCATAACAACAGGTCTATTACTAAATACAATCATAAGTAGCTGCCTCTGGCCAAAGTGAATCATTACACCAAACACAGAAAACGCTATGCAATGTGATAACAATTCAATCAAGGTAATAAGTGTTAAACTCACTAATTAACACATCACATATCATTTGTTTAATTTGTACAAACACAGCATTGTTAAAATGTCACCCGGAGGTTTTAGAGGGCGTATATTTTCTGTAGTTTAATTCTTGGCCGGAAACAGACAGAGCCCGTCAAGCAGTTTCCAACTGTTTCCTGTTGATAATAAGATAGGTATTTCTTTAAAAGATTATTTATTTTTGTTGGATCGTGTACAAATAATGTGAAGTCAACATCATGCATGTTTTTTTTTAAATGTTTAATTTAGACACATACATTTTATCTTATCTGTTGCAGACTGATTTGATGATTTTAAATCCAGGACAAAATTCCTACTAATTTGAATGGATGAAATACTGACCGTCTGTGACCCTCAGTAGTGCTGCTGTTAAGGTTAGCATATTATTACCACTAACATGAATTTTAGTAGAAATGTGCTGGCATGTTACAGTACGGTGCAACAGACAGCACACCCCTGTGCTGAGGTCTGACGCTTTGTTGACCCATCCAGTCAACCCCACCACCTCCATCTGTGCACTGTGTGTGTCTACAACCAAGTTGCAGTATTTTCACTTTTGCCCCTGACAGATTTGTGACGACTAGAAACGATAGAGGGCTTGATTATTTTAACATAAATTTGTGTTTTCAAGGGGGCCAGTGTCATCAAGGCTGCTTATACGGAGACAGACTATTAAGATTCAAAATTCAAGACTGATGCATTTGTTTTTTTCACACAGAGAAACAAATGTGCAGCAAAATGATACTAATAATGTGTTTATATATCATGTTTATTTCGGGTTCAAAGTATCAAAACTCTCGCATTTGTATTTGCGAATCAACATAATATTAATTGAAGCAAGAAAAAGTGTATTTGGGAATC